>CP141129.1:30649593-31967133 GCA_035236585.1 Warburgia ugandensis | reverse complement strand
AATGAGAAATCCACTAGAAAGTAAAGGCAAAGCTTGAGGAACACTAGGAAAGAAAGAAGGAATTCAATGAAACCAAAGGATATCTAATGGCAATAAAAAGAAAAGGAAATAATAGATTCACGGTGACTTTCCCTTAGTTATCACTTCAAGGGAGAAATAACCTTGGATCTAGGAAAGAAGATGCAAAATAATGAAAGGGAAATACAACTTCCTAAGCATGAAACTAAAAAGGATTCAAAAGTGATGAAGATTGAAAGATAAACCACTAACCTTTAATGAATAACTAAATGACAAGAGCTTGAAATCATGCATGGAATACTAAGAGAAAGACAGCAGCCACCTTAGGTGAATACCTTGAGTGCTAGAAGGTAAGGAAAGAAATAAGGAAAAGGATGCTTACTCTCTTTTGGAGAAGGCATTCTTTTTCTCCCTCAAAGTAATTTTCCTTCCTGTTCCTTATATAGATCTGATGCTATAATAACATGTAAGGTTTCATTTGGTCCTTGATAAGAGTACCTGAGGTTGTCAGGAAAGGATTTTAATGCCAGAGATAGTGGTTGCCCTAATGATTGTATAGGGATAGACTCTAAAGGAGGGAGTGGGTCTATATAAGGGCCCCACTTAGAGGTATCCATGATTGAGGCAGCCTTTAAAAGGTTGTTCACCTCCTCAGTAGACTTGTCCAAATCAAAATATCCATTAAAATGCATGAGACAAGCTTTAATTGGTCAAAGATGGAAGATGTGGATAAATGTCATGATTTAGACTCTCGATCAAATTCACTTTACAAGAATCGTCGAGGTCTAAATGTTGTTGGTCAGTGTTAAAGATATTAAGCATAACTTTCATATTTCCGAATGACAATTTCATTACGCCATCCCTACGATTAATAATGGCGTTGGACGTCGCTAAGCATGGTAGTCCAAGTATAACCAGAATCTGACTGCCTGGATCGGATACAGGTTGGGCATCTAATACAATATAATTGACTGGGTAATAAAACTAGTCCACCTATATCAACACATCTTCAATCAAACCAAATAGTATCTTTATTGATCTATTAGCTAATTGCAGCATGGTAGTGATTGGTTTTAGCTCACCGAGCTTTAGTTGCTCATATACAGAGTATGACAACAAATTAACACTCGCCCCTAGGTCAAGTAGTGCCTTATCTTTGACATGGTCTCTAATAATGCAAGAAATTGTAGGGCACCCTAGGTCTCTAAACTTGGGTGGGTTTTGTATTGTATCAAAGAGCTCACCTGCTCAGTGAGGAAAGCTTTCTTTTGTACATTTAGCTTTGTCTTTCTAGTGTTGAGCTCTTTTAAGAACTTAGCATAGGCATGGACATCTTTTATTGTATTGAGTAATAGAATGTTAATTTGGACATGTTTAAATACATCCATAAGCTCATTGAAGTTTACACCCTTTCTAGCCTTGTTCAGTAACAGAGGAAATCAAGCTTTGGGCACATAAGGTGCCTCCATTATAGGTTCATCAGGAGATTTTCTATCTCTTTTCTTTCTCTTGTGTTTTTCCTTCCTCGTTTTCCTCTACAATTTCCTTAGCTTGCCCTAAGTTATTATTGACCTAAAGGCTGCTCCTAAGGGTGGTTATAGGCTTGGCATGATTATGATGGTTATGAGTTTGAGAACTTGACCCTATCTCAAATTAGCCCTTAGGTTTAGGGATGGTTTGACTGGGAACCGACCCTTTCCTCTATCTTGTAGTGTAGTTGACTGTTGGCTTACTAGCATCTCTAACTTGGTTATGGCTTGAGAGTTGACATGGGTTGAATATCAACTATCATTTTGCAATTGGTATAGAGCCTTATTAGTGTCTTCATTTTGCTTTAAAGATCTTTTAATGAGGGCTTGAGTGTTTTCCTCAAAGGATGGTTTCTTTTGTTGCTAAGGTTGTTGGAAGCCAAGTGGCTACTGAGGTCTTGTTTGGTATTTATTCTTTGACCAGGAAAAAAATGGATGCCTAGCCTATCTAAGATTATAGATCTTAGAATACAGTTTGTTGCTAGGATTGTAATATGCTTTTAATGCTTTCACACGTGATAATCGTTAAGCACTCTATTTGATGGACAAGATATGGTTGTATGGACTAGGCTAGAATGGTAAGCATAGACCTCTTGTGGAGGCTTAATAGATGTAGCAGCCATGGGGGACTGAAACATAGTTTCAAGTTTGTCCACTCTCTCATCATATTTATCCATTCTTTCTAATACAGAGTCAAGCTTGTAAGTTAGATCTGTATACACTCCAATCTTATATAGACCCCCTTTCTTTAGAGGCTAGTTATTTCTCTCTCTTCTGTTTGAATAATCCCACTATTGGGAATTATTTCCCAATGTTTAAAAGAACTCCCAGACCACTCTCTCATCTTTTAGCATAAAAGCCCCTCCACGCGTGGCATCTACCATTTGCATATTCTAAGGTGTCAATGCCTCATAGAAGTATTGCACCTACTACCATTTCTCAAATCGATGATGTGGACAATTTTGCAACAATTCATTTTACCATTCCCAACATTCGTAATGTTGCTCATCATCCCTTTGTTGAAGATTTATAATTTCTTGATGAAGGGCATTTCTTTTGTGAACAAGGAAGAATTTGTTTAAAAACATCCTAGACAATTTGTCCCATGTATTTATAAACCTACCTCTAAGGAATTGAGCAAAGACTTGACTTTATGCTTGAGTGAGAATGGAAATAACCTAGGCCTAATAGCATCATTTGAAAATTTTTAAAACTTAAATGTAGTGCAAATATTAAGGAGCTCCTTAATATGTAAGTAAAGGTCATCTCACTCTCGACAATAAAAAGTGGGGAGTAACTATATGACTCCCCGCTTTAACTCAAAGTGGTATGTGTTTGTTGGGGGTAGAGCTATGCAAGATGGGGTGTTGAGCTGAAGTGAAGCATAAAAATCTCTAATAGATTTGTGCTCGACTTCTGCTAGTGGTGTGGCCATGGGGATATGAAGTTGGTTTCTTACCCTTTCCTAAAGTTGCATTGTATCTCTGGGTTCAAAGGTGCTAACTTTAAGTTCTGAGATCGATGCCCTTGCATAAGCTATCCTAATTCCTAACTAAATGTTCTAACTATATGCTAACTCTAACTCTAAGTGATGCACAATAAAATCCTAGTAATCACTAATTGAGTAATGTCTTGATTATCTTTTCTTACTGCATAGGTATTAGCTTCTTAGACTTAGATCTAGACAGCTCCTTTTATCCAAATTTAACTACTACTTACTAGTTGCATTCTTCTCTAAAGTAGTTAATACAATCTTCATGTTAGGAGGCATTTAGACCTCAACTGAAGTCAACGGAAGGAATGGAAAAATCACATAGATTATAAGACACCCACTATAATCACAGTGCTTAGAAGCCATTAGAGTGATAATAGATTGCATCCTTTTAAAAGGGTCCTATGAGCTCGATACCCTGCCTCTTTCTACTTAATTTTAAATTAATGTTCAAGGGTTGGGATCATGACATATAGGGATGTTTATTGATACATAGGTGGGCCAAGGAGCTAGTGATGAGATCCAGTCCTTATCTTATAAGGGTTCCTATGGGTCCCTTACTAGCATTAAGTTTCATTCCACCATAAAGTTGTAAACATGTAATGCAAAATAAAAATCAAACTAATGCCTAAGTATATGCTACTTAACAAAGGTTCAGGCACCTTAACAGAGGGGACACTATAGCCATGTAGGCTATGCTTTGGTTATAGCAGAGTTCAGGCTAGCCTTTGTTAAATAGGTACTTGAACTAATATAGGAATCCTAAGTATTATGCAACATATATCAATGTGTGACCCTAATATATATGAGTTATATTACCATCCACATATGAAAAATATACTAAATGCACTTTATCCTAAAAATTAAAATTTAGGTGAAGATTGCTCACAATGAGGGGTCCGATGATGATCAAGTGTGGGCTACCATACCCCACACTTGCTCCATAACGTTATAACCCATTTAAGAATTAAATAAAATTAAAATCAAAATTACAATAAGCCTCACTATAATTTCACTCAAATCATGATCTAGGAAAGCAATAAAAACCTAGTCTATGTTGATGAAGCCATGGCCCATAGGATCACCACTGTTCCTTTGCTTATTTACCTTGCATAAAAATCAAACAATAATGGTAAATATGAGAAAAATAGAAAATATAGATAAAAATAATGCAAAACCCTAAACTAATGCACCCTAAACCTAAACCAGAGGTAAATAATCTAAGGTATAGTCCACTACATAAATCATGGCAATTCTCTAGCAATGGAACCAAAAACATGTTGTGATTTTAAATCTTAATTCACAAGCGCATGAATTAGTTATAGTAATTCATGCAAGGAGATTGATCCCATGAGCAATCGAATGGATGTGATATTAGTGGTCCTTACTTAAATTATCTAACCTAGCCAAATTAAGGAAATCTTTTTCCTAAGATACAAATGGAAGATTAACACATGAAAGATAGAATTATGCCAAAACTTAAAATATGCTCACTTAGCAAATTTCCTAAAAACACTCTTTCTAACATTAAAACTTTCCTAAATTAAAAATTTCTGAAATTGAAAAGTTTGAGGAATTGAAATTTAGTAACTTTCCTAAATGAAGCTTTCTGAACATGAGATTCAGCAACTATGACAAAATCAATTACTTTCCTAAACTAAGAATTAGAAACTAACTTAGATGCAAGTAGTAAAAAATGGAATCTAACTAAACTATGACTAAACAATAAATTTAGAAAAAAAAAATCACTAATTAAGAAATCAAAGGAGAACTACCCAAGTATAATCAATATGACCATGGAATGCTACACATGATTCATGAGGTTGGAATGAATCTACTTAATTAGTTTTAAAAACATAGAACATGCAATCTAACTCAAGCATTAACTAAACAATCTAACACTCCAATTGGGTCCTTGAAAAATCAAGCAAACATGAAGTATAGAGTGCTGGAATTTAAACACAAACAATACATAAGAAAAATTCCAGCAGCATATTATTTTGACCATTTAATTAATGGGACATGAAAAACATCTAATTAACTACTTCTAATGCAGTCAAACATTCAAGATTTAAGATCATTAACTCCTACAAACAAGTATGAACCAAAAACTCCAAATAACTTTGTTGAATCACATTAAAATCCATCAACATAGTAAGCACATACATGTAATCTAAATC
Organism: Warburgia ugandensis; assembly: GCA_035236585.1. Classification (NCBI taxonomy): domain Eukaryota; kingdom Viridiplantae; phylum Streptophyta; class Magnoliopsida; order Canellales; family Canellaceae; genus Warburgia; species Warburgia ugandensis. Next base: position 31,961,914 of record CP141129.1, on the reverse strand, counting down.
TGAAATTTGTGTTCCATTACAATGAATACTACTTGTTCTTAAACAACCCAAAAATACTTGCTAAACCTTATTCAATATTGTAACATCAATCCTAAGTAAGCATGCATTGAAATCAATGAAAAATCCCCTAGAAATTAAAGGCAATGCTTGAGGAACACTTGGAAAGCAAGAAGGAATTCAATGAAACCAAAGGATATATAATGGCAATGAAAAGCAAAGAAAAGAATAGATTCCTGGTAACTTTCCTTGGCTGTCACTCTAAGGGAGAAATAACCTTGGATCTAAGCAATAAGATGCAAAAGAAGAAAGGCAAGAAAATTTCCTAAGCATGAAACTAAAAAGGATTCGAAAGCAATGAAGATTGAAAGATAAACCACTAAACTTGAATGAAGAACTAAATGACAAGATCTTGGAATCATGCATGGAATATTAAGAGAAAGAGAGTAGTCATCTTAGGATAATACTTTGAGTGCTAGAAGATAAGGGAAGAGATAAAGAAAAGGATGCCTCCTCTTTTTTAGAGTAGGCATTCTTTTTCTCCCTCAAAGTTGTTCTCCTTTGAGTCCTTTTCTAAGCTTTTATAATTTTTTTCCTAATTTTTCTAGTGCAACTCCATGTAAAGTAGGTGAGGATGAAAAACAAAGGGAATTGGATGGCTAGGATTAGATATAGGAGTGTACCTAGGGTTTTTATTAAAGAGGAAACAAGTGAGCTACTTTGGGTTCAATTAAGGTGAGAGATGCCGCTTTTTTAGGAGGAGGCATCTCCCTTGCAAAAATGGTTGAATGCACTTCAAATTAGCAAGTTGGGAAGATATGAGAGAGAGAAATGGTGATTGGTTGGGCTAGATAGAAATAAGGAGGGTGGTGGAGTGGAAAGAGACGATTGGCTAGCTAGTTTCCTAGGAAGTGGGATTGGTTGGATGGTTAGAATAGAAGTTTAGGAAGGTGGGAGACTCTTAGAAAGATTGGACTCTTGAATGAAAATGGAAATTCTTAGTGCATTTAGTGGTGAGGAAAGTGGGAAAAAAGTGAGAAAAACATAAAAACGTAATAAAAATAGAGAGGTATCTTTCTAATGGTCCACATGCTACCTTATCCTAGTGTATTTTTCCTCAATTATCTTCAAAATATGCCCATAAATTCCAAGGATAAATCTTTGGATTCTCCTCCAATCATGGCCTTCCTTGTAGCTTGGCTTATGTAGCCTGAGGGCCAACTTTGAAAGCTCCATTGGACTGGCTTCATGGCTGGATTAGATGGCTTTCTTGGCTTAGCTTTATGGCTTAAATCCTTGGCTTTTCTACCTAGCTTGGTTTCTTAGTTTCTCTTCTTGTACATGGTTTGAATATGGCTAAGTAGCTTAAGTGAAACCCATGCAAAGGTGGCAGACTTTGCGTGGCTTGTACATGGCCCTACTTCAAGCACCTTTGATACCCTATTTGCATTCATTGCTTGCCTAAAGATGATCTTCGTCCTTGATCTCATGTTGGTTTGATGAATTTTAGGATTTGACTTGATCTTTTGATCTTGATTGATCTCGGCCATTAGATCACCATCTCTCTTCCTACAAAAAATGTAAAAAGCTCTAATTAAATCCTTAAAAAATATGATTAATTACATACTTACTCAGATTAGCCTTTGGACTTAAAAAATATCAAAATTTTGAGTCATTAGGTTAGAAATGCATGTGTTATGAATTTTGACCAAATACCCTAATTTACCACTATAAATTATAATACAGGAGTAACTAATTGGGTATTTTTTAATCAAAATTAGACACTTGTCATTGCTTCCACAAGATAGGGGTAATCGAGGAACATACCTACTTAAAGTGAATTTTACAGTCAGAGAGAGGAGAGAAGAATAGCGTGTAAAACCTTGTCTAAGATCAAAGTCCCAGATGACTACTCTTCAAACTTTAGAAACATTGTCTCCATAGAAGAGCTGAAAGCATTAGGGATGAAGTTCCACATTTGGCATGCATTGATGCAACAACTCATGCTTGTAGCAATATATTTGGTACTTGTTGTGTCTCAAAAATTACCACAACTGCACGTCTTTATTGAAGTATAGAATTGGCAAATATAGGTCGATCCTATGAGGACTCTATGATTAATGGGATTAATTAACACATAGGTTATGTTACTTTAACCAAGCCAAGCATTCAATGAAAGAGCAATAAAGCTCTTGGAGAAAAGGGTTAAAACAAAATTTCTCTCTATGTGACTGAGTTCAACAATGTGATGGTTCATATAATTTCTTTAAGCACATATGAGACAAAGGAATATGATCCCTTAAAATAGATGACATTACCAAGGCCAGTAGAATAGTTCACGTTTATTCCTTCCTATTTATATCCTTATCAAGGTTATGTTCCACCTAAGATCAATAGGTCTTCATATAGGATGAAACGTAACCTTGGATGAGGTTCTGGAAAGCGGGGTATAAGGATTCAAAGTTTCAAATTTGAGTGGAGGTCTTTAATTGATGTAGGACAATTTTTCTACCTTGACTATATTGAAGTGGATATGTTTTCTATTTTTGCTTTCTCTTTTTTTTTTTTTTCATAAATTTTCTTTTCTTTTTCTTTTTAACTTGTCTTCCTGAGAAGTAACACTTTTCTTTGTACTATTGATATTTTTTTGCATATTTTACTTTTGTCCTTTTCCTAAACTTTTGTTATCATTTCTACTCATTTTTTAAATGTACTTAATATATATTGTTTTTATTAGGCTTTTGGTTTAAGATCAATGGGGTCTTAAAAAGAAAAGACTTTCCAAAAAGGTTCAAGGGCCTAACAAATGGTATAATGTACTAGGTAGGCTTTATGTTTTTAGGTTATAATAAGGATGGTCTTTATCATTTCTTAGATTTCTTAGAACTTACCTGAGTCAATAAATATGCTAAAAACAATGTTAATACTCCTAGTTGGTTCTTGGAGATTGACCAAAACAAAGATATTTGAATTTTTCAAAATTGATTATATGCTGAAGAAAATACATAATTACTTGTAACCCTCAAAAAGATGATAGTCTCTAGTACTCACCTGGGTATATAGGTGTCCACTAATTTTCCTTAGGGTCTCTAGGTCATAACCATCTATTAGTCTAGACTATGCACTGTGTGTAAGTGTTTTTTGAGATTTAACTTTTATAAAATACTTTAAGACATGAATAAAATATAGAATTAACAATATGAATTTCTATTAAGAAGTTAAAGTAATCGAAATACTAAACTTTAGACAATCCAATTCTCATCATAGTAAAAGAACTTTGACCTAAAAAGCTTTTGAATATTATTTTTTTTTTGTGAAAAATATAAAAAAAACTAGATGTCTTATGTATGTCTACATCCCCCAACTTGAACTAAACATCATTTCCAATGTTTTGAAACATGGGACACCTATATGATAAATGGGTAATGTAGAATAAGAAGACTCTAAAAACCCTAAGTTGCCTCCCAATGAGCACTAAGTTTAACGTCTTCAGCCAGACATACTATACAATGATAAAGATGAATGCAGCTTAAGATGGCATAGCTTAATGACTTAAGAGTGAAATAATAAGAAAGTGGTGGTTGAGTATCTCCTACTTGGTAGACCATTGTACTTAATTTTATATGCGACAAAACAGATCATTGTATACAATGAATGAGTACTCTTTTTTTTTTTTTATGTGGAATCTAATGATAAACCTAATTATATCATGCAACCCAAATAAATGTAACTCCTAACTCTATATGATGCATAATCAATTCTAATAGTTCACTAATGAGCTGATTTGATAATATTTGTCTCCTACTACTTACCAATTAGGTTCTGCTCTAAAGTGTTTGATAAAATTTTCATGGAAGGAGGTGTTTAGACCTCAACGACTGTCAATGAAAGGTATGAAAAAATCACTTGGGTTTTGGAGGTTTGCAAGGATGGTTGGAAATCTTGTAGCTTAAATGGTATTTTCATGTTTGTAATTTTATCAAGGGTTTTCTCACTATTCTCCCTTGTTTGTTTTATTTCCTAATTCCATTGTATAATGTCAACATGCATGTGATCCATTTTCAATGATATTAACTCCAAACTTTCTCTAATTTGGGTCTCTTCTAATGATTATTCATACTCGTATGGGGTGATAGTGTGGTGGCATTGGGGTATTAGGAAAGGATTGATTGGGTTGGAACCATGATGGTTGTCCCAGATATTCTCGATTATTCTGATAAGGTTGAGCAGGGTGGGATCATGATGGTTTTTCTTAATAATTTTAAGACCAGGGTTAGTCATGATGCCTAGCCCATCCATTGTAGTTTTTCTTAGGAAAATAATTGCTACTGTAAATGCATTGGGTATATTCGCTTGCTCCTAACAATATCCATCATATGTGGAGCTTGATGGCCATGAAGTAGTGGGATATTGTGGGTTAGAATAGGTGTAGGAATTATCATACTAAGGTTGTGGATATGACTCAATAACTTGCCTAGAAGCAATTAACCTATCCATTAGACTTTCCATACTATCTAATCGACTATCAATTGCATTAAACAAATCAAAAGTATACCTTGTCTCTATCTCATACATATTAGGTAATGGCTTAGGAGTGAAATATTATGAAAGTGGTGGTTTTCCTTCCATTGTTTGGTAGGTCATTGTACTCAACTTCATATACAATGAAATAAATTGTTGTATACAACAAATGAGTACCTCCTTTTTTTTTCTCTTTTTCTAATGAAAAACCATAACTAAATGGTGCATCCTAGACCTAAATGTAACTCCTAACACTATGTGATATGCAATCAAACAATTCCTAAAGCTAGTAAGCTTGTCATGAAGATCTTTGTTAATTTGTGAGGTTGCAACTTTTAACCTAAAGCTAGATAGCTCCTTAGATTTAGATTTGACTATTGCTTATCAGTTAAGTCCTACCCAAGGTGGTTAATACAATTCTCATGGAAAGAGGGGTTTAGACCTCAACATCCGTCAACAAAAGGCATGGAAAAATCACTTGGATTGAGGACATCCACTATAACCACAAAGTTCAAGAGCCACTAAAGTGACAATAGATTGCCTATTTCAAAAAGGGTTCTATGAGCTCAAAACCTAAGTCTATTGCTACTTGATTTTAATTAGTATTAACTTCTAGGATTGCAAGCATACAAGGAATTGATTTGTTCCCTAAGTTGGCCAAGGATTTGGTGATGAAATATCATCCTTATCTTGTGAGGGTTCCTAGGGGGGCCTCACTAACATTAAGTTCCTTCCACCATAAAGCAATAAACATGCAACGCAATATAAGAAAACAAACTAATGTAACCTATATGCTATCCAACCAAGGGTTAAATAGGTGCTCTCTAATGTAACAACCCTAATTTAAGATGCAACAAATAAGGTGAATGATCTTATGCTATGTGAATTATTCTACCAACCAAATGCAAATTACACTAAATGCAACCTAAACTAGGAAAATGAAAAAAAGGCGAGGGATACTTACAGTGAGGTTTTTAATGAAGATCAAGTGTGGGCCTCCATACCACATACTTTTCCTATTTTAATGCAATTCATTTAAAATTAAAATTGAAATTTCAAGTTACAATGTACCTCGCTGCAAGTTCACTTAAAAGAAAAACCTAATCTAAGAAATCAATCAAATTTGCTGAAGCTTTGGCCCACAGGATCACCACCGCTCCTTTTACAAAATTACCCTCGCACAAAAGAAGCAAGATGGATCACTTCACGAGGAATTAGCAAAATATGCAAATACAGTGCAAAAATCCTAATCTAATGTAACCTAAAACTAGGTCTAAAGATAAATAATCCAAATAAAAATCCAACCACAAATATGTTGTGATTCCCTGCAACAGCGTCAAAAACTTGATGTAGCTTTAAAATAAACCTCAAGCACATGAATCAATGTAGTAAATTCATGCAAGCAAGGTCGATCCCTTGAAAAAACTCATAGATTCATAATGGATTGGATTTTATTCAAATTGACTAACTTTAACTAAAGAAGTGGAGTTGTGATTAAACTCGGAATCTAAAGTAACATGAAATTAAAAACAAGCACAAAACCAAAAACTAAAAGTAAAAGAAACTTGCCTAAATTAAAACTAAAAAAATAAAATAGAAACGTACCTAACTAACATGCAATAAACTAAAGGAAACTGTAACAATTTAGAAAGATTCAAACTAAGCAATGAAACTTAAGAAAATTACTAAATTAGAAACTTTCCTAAATTGAAACTTACCTAACCTTAAACTTACTAAAAAGGAAACTTTCTAAACCTAAAAAAATATGCAAACAACTAATTAACAACTTCAAAAATAAGATCAAACAACTATATTTACCAAGAATCCAAAAGGAATGGGATTTAGAACATGTGCATGGTTTATGGATGTGCACATGATTTTGGAACTCTAAAGATGGTGAAATTTAATGCACCTATAGTGAGTTTCTATGAAAATTAACTATGGGATCTAATAAAAAATATGAAAATCTAAATGAATACCTAAGGATTCAGGAAAATAAGATGTTTTGATAGTTGAAATTAAAGCACAAAGTTAAGGAAAAAACCAATCTCTAGATTTCGGTACTGAAGAATAGTCAATAAATCTTGCATTAGAAAACTATTGAAACAATAATTTTAATGCAATAAAACAACCAGATCTCAAGTACTTTCATAAAATAAACATTCCATAATAAGAATTCCCACAAAACATTATTGAATCACATCCAAATTGCACCAAAATCTCGACGCATAGTACATGCTCTACTGCTGGAATTATGTATAATTCTTAAGCATGAAATTCTATCTAAACAACATCAACAATGTCATCTAATGCTCACAAACTAAAGTAAGATGACATGAAAAAAAAAAAACATAGAAAGAAATTTAAGAGAAGAGAAAGCTATGTAGGTGAACTAAGGTAAGGGAATTAACCTAAACCTAAGGTGAGAGTAAGGTGAAAAACTTGAATTTCAAGAGGAAATATCCAGATTCTAAGCTAGCTCTTTTCTTGGCTACAAAACTAGAAAGCAAAACAATGGAAACTAAAGCATAGAAAAATAAACCAAAGCAAGCAAACTACTAACCTGAATTGAGAGCAACTAACTATGATAATAACTATAAATTCAAAGGAAGAAAAGCATCTAAAAAATCCCAAAATCCAGCAACAACTAACACTAAAGAAAGCTATGTTTCAAGGTATCTCACCCACATCTACTTGGAAAATTCGTATGGAACATGGGGCTATATATAGATGAGTAGTTTCCTAACTTTGGAAGGAGTGAAGACATCAGGAAATTGGCCCTAGGGTTAGGGTATTGAATAAGGAAGGTTTGGTGGAAGGTGAATTAGAAAGATGATGTCATAAACATAAGAGAGAGATAAGAAGCATGGGCTTTCTAGTTTTTAATAATGAAAAGGGGGGAGGCATCTTTTCCCTATAAGGAAAGTGGAGTTCCTTCCCTTCTTATTTTATGATATTTGGTTGATGGAAAGCCAAGGAAGAGGTAAGGAATGGGGTTTAGGAAAGATGTGTAAAGATCTAGGGTTTTAAAGTTGTTTGGATTGAAGTAAGGGGGTACCTCCCTCTTTTAACTTGTAACCCTAGGTCAATTGATTTGGAAAAGAGTGGGAGATGGAGCTGGAAAGTAGGGTTTCTCTCTTGATGGTCCACCAATACATAGTCATCTTATCTTTTACATAAGTCTCTCAATCCTTCTAATTAAACTTTGAAAATCCAAATTTAGAAATTGGATCATTGCTTGAATTCTCCTCCAATTGTATGACTCCATGTGGCATTTGGCTTAATTGGCTTGTGTGACTCACTTTGAGGGCTCATTTAGCTTGGCTTCATGGCTCACACCCTTAGCTTTAATGGCTTGTATTGCTTGGCTTGAATTTCTTAGCTTGGCACGTTTTCTCATGGCTTATATGGCTAAGGTGGCTTGAATGGCTCCCATGCAAAGGTAGTGGAAATACATGTCTTGCTTCATGGGCCCATTTTAGTCACCTTTAGCTCTTCCATTTGCTTGAAATGATCCATCATCTTGTCTTACTCTGATCTTGGACCTTGATTTACTTTGAAATATTAAAATTTGGCCCTTGACCCAATCTTTTGATCTTGATCTTCAATTCTCATCTCGATAAATCTTAGTTGTTGAATCTTCTCTCCAAGACCTATAAAAGGTGAAAAAACCCTAATTAAATCCTAAAAATATGATTATTTATACAATTACTCTGGATTAGCCTCTGAATCTCCAAAATATTGTATTTTTGAATTATTATGTCAAAAATATATGTGTTATAAATTTTGGTTGAAAAACCCTAAAATATCACTATAAGTTATAACACATGGGCAACTAATTGGGTATTATTTATACAAAATTGAACACTTATCACTCTATTTCTAACAAAATTAGTGTCATTGAAATCTTATCAATAGACACATTTTATTTTTAATAGTTTTAAGCTCAAATTATGAGTTTTTAAAGGAATTACATCTTTGATATTTAATTTTTTGTGAAATTAAATTCCTCATTTTATTTCAATTAAAATGTAATATAATTACATAGAAATAACTCAAAATTGAGTGTTGTTACATTCTTCCACCTTGTAGGAATTTTGTCTTCTAAATTCTTGTCATGTTATCTTTTGGCAATTCTAAAATGTCCTCATCTCATAAGGTAGACTAATGATGCCAATCATAGCAAAACAAATTAATTCATATGATAATTAAGTCATGCCAAGTCAAATCAGAATGTGTCATAAATACATGTGACACAATATTATATTAGAACACTTGAAGGATTAAATCCATCTATGTACAACATTATTACAAATATAATCACCATATTAATCAAAATTTGAACTTCTCAACTCACCAATAGGCAAATCTATGCCAAATCTATACTAGAGCACATCAATTCACCATAGGCAAATCTTTCCCTATCAAAATCACCAATAAATTCATGCATATAGGATCACCACACAATTCATCTTAGCCCAAACCATGACAATACTATGGGCTCCTAGAAGCTAGCTAGTGCCTCTTACACCTGCCCTCATCAGTTACCCATGAGTCTAAATTGTGAATCAATTTTGTGATTACAAACAAGAAGATATTTCCATATAGAATGTATAGCTCATTATGATACCTCTCCTCTAGAAAGAAATCAGGTTTAGGTATTGCATATGTATAATGAAAAAGGCAATTAGCACAAATCCATACCACTGTTATCCTAAAGAACTTAATAAACCTATGGTAGTAGCTCCCAAGACCAAGGAAACTATGAACCTCAATCACCAATTTGGGCTAATCCTAGCCCATCTCTATCTCAACCTTCGCTAGGTCAACTACCTCTTTGTCATTTGAGATGTTGTGGTCAAGGAGATTCACCTACTCCGACCATAACCCACACTTGCTAATATTTGGAAACAAGTGATGAGTCCATAAGATATTTAGAACAATGTATAAGGATTCCTTGTGCTCCTCTACGCTTGTGAAGTATACAAGAATGTTGACCACGAATGCAAACATGACTTATCCTAGTAAGTTTTGAGAACTAGATTAATCAAATCCATAATTACTATCAATGCATTAGTCACACCAATTGGCATCATCAACAACTCATAGTAGCCATAACGAGTCCTAAAAGTAGTCTTAGAGATGTCTGCCTCCAAAATTCTTAGATCAATCTTGAAAACACCTATGCTATCTAGAGTTGATCCAATAGATCTTCTATGTAGGGAGTGGGATATCAATTCTTCACTATGATGCTATCTAACAAGCAATAATCTATACATAGTCATAAAAATCTGTTCTTCTTCACAAAGAGAAATGGTGCACCCCATGAAGATCCACTATTTTTACAAAACCCCTATAAAAAAGCTCCTACAGCTGGAGCTCTGCCAGCTCAACTAGGCCATCTTTTATGGTGTCTTAGAGATGGGTGTTGTACCTAGTAGCAATCAATAGCAAAATCGACCTCCCTCTATGATAGTAATCCTAAAAGCTCCTTAGGAAAGACATCTATGAACTCTTGCACAATATCAATGTCCCCAATCTAGGGTCACTTGCTATACTCCACTATCATACAAGCAAGGAAGACTAGGCACCCTTTGAAAAAGTACCATGCTGCCTTCATGGTAGAGATAACACAAGACTTAGTGATACTCTTCCTACACTGGAACGAGGTCACAATTTCCTAGGTATGCTGAAAGTAATCCTCTTTAGGACAATCTATTGTTGCCCAGTAGGTAGCTCACCAATCCATCTATAGGATGACATTAGCGTCCATCCTCTCGCTTACTATCTCTAGAGGTACCTCCTTAAGGTACTCACTAACCTAGATTGACTCTCTCACTAGCATCATAATATTGAGCCCAAGGGTTAACACACATACGAACATATCCAAACAAACACATGAAATGAGAGAATAAGTAGATCCTAGGCTAAAAGGATCTTAGTATGCCTATCAACAATCAAGAAAGTACCTTCCACCACCTAGTTTGAGGCATGTACCTTCCTCAAAGTAATGGAAGAAACTCGTCACTACCTATGTGGGGCCATCTCTACCTACTTCCACCATTAGTCTATCTGACTAGCTGTCCTTTAAGACACTCTCTAAAGAAATGCCCTAATTCTCAACAGCCAAAGCATCTGAAGCATTGCCATTGTGATGGTAGTTGTCTTTTTTGCCATTATCTACTAGCTCTTGGTAAGGCCATGCTAAGTGCCTTGACCTGCACCTAGTGCAACCTCTCCTATCTACATCCCTACTCTGCCTACTTGAATGTTGTTGGCTTGATGGTCTATGGGATTGCATTGATGAAAAGAACCTTTTGTCCTTACTAGTTTGACTCAAACTACCCCTATTTGACTCATGTGGTCTACATTGGTCATGAAGAAATCCCTCTCTAACATAGAGGCCATATCTCTTGCCTTTCCACCAACATGGAATATACTATCATCACCTGGTTCCTCAATCTAGGCATCAATTCATCAACAAACATGTATGTAACCTCCTTATCTATGGTGAAGGAGTTAGGAGCAAACCTCCTTAGCCGTGTAAACTAGCTCAAACATTGTTGAACTGTCTAGTCCCTCTACTCTAAAGTAACTAACTCTCTCTATATTGTCAGTTGCCCAGAAGGAAAAAATACTAATCATCATAGGCCTTCCTAAGGGCCTCACTGGTAAAGTCTTAGTAATGGAGTAATGCATTCTCTCAAACGACTACCACTAGAATTCTTATAATTACATATTTGGTGTCCTCGTCTAATTTATTTCATGGTCTTATTTATCAAGAATCTCTTACAACTCTAGCAAACTCACTCTAATAAAATTTATCTTTCAAAATTAATCTCACTTTATTCACTAAAAACTGCATTTTCACCACCTTTGCTATTCAATACCAACTAGTTATATCATTTTCATCAGACATTATTCTCATAATATAATCCTTTCTCCTTATCCACTTCAATCAATCTCTCTCTACTTGATTCATAACATATTTTAGACACTTTTGATCCAAAGTCAAATAAAGCATAATATCAAATACCCCCGTATAATGTAATATTCAAATCAACTTGTCTACAATCCTTTCCAATAACTTGAGAAATCATTTGAATTCATTCACTAAATTCTTGTATTTTTGCTTTAACTTCCTACTTATATATTGATCCTCATTGCTATTTAATAATTACTAGTATAAAATAGTTATCAGATCCTTCTAGCACTATGCACCTCCAAATCACAAATAGAAATCCAAGAATAATTAATAAGCATTCACTTCTCATTGATGAATGGCTATCAATATTTCTTTGTATACAAGGACTCACTTGTTTTCATTTCATAAATTAATTTATTAATAGAAGCCTTTGAGTCTTATTTTATCAAATTTTTAATGATTTTTTCCATACCACAAATTTTATCCATTGAATATGTCCACTACATGTACTGACTAATGCTATAATTCCTTATATTTCCCTGAGTTCTCTTTGATTGTGACTATTTTTTGGTCTATTTTCATTATTATCATACTATTGTTGTACAATAATTGTTATGCTTTTTTTAAAGGCTTATATGCATTGTCCAAGTTAGAACTTAAACTCTAAGAAAATAGTAGATCTTCTAGTAAGTTTTTAATTTAACTTTAAAAAAAACCCTAATTTAGGATTTAATTAGATCATCCAATCACTCAATTTTGTGTTTTTTAGCTTAAATGTTAATTTTTAGCTCTAATTAATCATCCAACTATTGCTTTGCAAAATTTAATAGTCAGATAATCATAAAGAGATTATTAGATGATTAAAGTATGATCAAGATAAATCTAATTGAGTTTTGTATGTTGCAAATCAAACAAATTAGGAATTGGATGGCTCAAATCAAATCAATGGACCAGATCACCATCAAGGATCAAAAAGGAAAGATGAATCATGCGATGATTTCTTAATTGGGAACCAAATTAAAAGGAACTAGAAGAAGGAATTATACTAAGAAGGAATAGGAAGATTGAAGTTAGAAGGAGAATGAAAACCCAGAAAGGCCCATGAGCTTTAAAACCGAAAGAGGAAGGTTATTAATAGGGCTTGTATGGTAGACTTCTTCATCGTAGAATCTGTAGGATGAATGGAAAAACCTGAGAGAGCTGTTGTATGGTAGAACTGAAGAACCAAAGCAACCTGTAGGAGGACCGGAAGAAGCCATCTTTCATTTCTAGTCACTCTGGCTCTCTTAGTTTCTCCACTTCTAGCCATCTTTCCAATCAGCTTCTCATCCTTAGTTTCTTTCTCATTCCTAGCCTATCCATCATTCCATGTCTCTCCCTCAATCCTTGTTCTCTTTAACTCACTGTCCTTCATCATTCCCAGCTATTTTCTATTCACCATTCACCATTCACAGTTCCCAATCGTTCTCTTCTAGTTTCTTTTGTATTCATCCTTGCTCCCACTCGCTATTTTGCCCCCTATTTCATCTTGTTTTTCCATCACCAGTCAGTCAATCCTTCATTGTCTTCCCCCTATTTTTGCAACTGTGCTTGTCCTTGTTCATCATCACATTCCTTCAGTTCACAAAAATTTTCCAAATTTCCTTCTTTTTAGAAGTTATTACTAATTTGAGTAAAACCTAATTTAGATTTTTCCCAAATCCTCTTTCTTTCCCACCTTTTCTTCCTTCCCTACATTATCTTCCTCTTCCCAATGCTTTTTCTCCTCTTCTCCATTAAAACTAGAAAAAGGGGATAAATTTTTCATTTTTTCCCATAGTTCCTCTTCCTTAATTGCATTTATATCCCCAAATTGTCCTTTTACTTATTTTGTTTTATCCCTGTTTCATCTTAATCTTATCACCATTGTGCCTTATCTCAGTTTTCTACTATTCTCAATTAATCTAGAAATTATTCAATCCAAGTCCCTGTTTAATTAAACCTAACTAAATCAACAATTTATTTTTAACTAACAGTACCAAGTTATTTTTTTATCCTTTTCTTTTCAAATTTTTAATCAATTTTTAGATCTTCATCTTAGTACACTTCTTAGTTAATGTAATAGATCTGATCTTTCATCTGAACTCCAGAAAATCAACCTGAGCCATCCAATCTTGATTTTTTACATTGATCCAAATCATCAAAATTTTGAAAGATCTACATAAATCAGCCATTGAATCATTAATCAAAGACATGGGAGATGGATTGATTAAGGTTTATCAACTTGGATGTGGTCAAAATTGAAGAATCTTACTATGATCAAGTTAGGAAAGTTGATTTTAATTGTATATTTTGTTTAAATTTTTGTCTTTTAAACTTGGAATTGTGTGCTTTTCATTAATCCAATTGATATGAGTTTCTAGTTCATTGTGATTTAAGTTTTGTTAATTTATGAAAAAATAAATTTTACTCTATTTTTTAAGTCAATTCTACATGGGATCGACCCATACTTTCACAAGCTATACTACAATAGCCTGGGCACTTGTGAAAAACAAATTAGCATCTTTCATCAAATAACAAGATTCTCACATAGAGGTAGTAATTTATACTATCTATTCTAATTCTTTACTCTAAGAATCACATGCTTTCCATGAAGATACACTTCCTTGTACTCATACAAGGATCAAGGTCTCATTTTTTCTTAAAATCTATCAACCTTCATTGTGATGTATATTTCACAAGCATCCCCATATGAGTTATCTTTGTAACTCATATTTATGTAATCATCTTACTCAATAGATTGTATATGACTTTTGGTCTTGTTGGAGTGGCTGTGATAGAGTAGACTAGGCTTTAATACCAAACTATGATGCCCGAGTTTTATGCATCATATAAGCACAATATTTTTCGAAAGTCGGGAGCCCTGAAAATTGTTTATTCTTAAAACAAATGAAAAATAAAAATTTCAATGAAAACTCATTTCAAAACTCCAAGAGTCATATGACCCACAAAACCATAGATTCAACAGTGAAATGATCTTCACATTTCTACCAAAAATTCAACAAAGTGTCCTCTGTATTTTGGACGAATGCATTTAATACATGCAATGAAACAATACCTAATACACATAATAGCACACAAATACTTAACTGGGAGTCATATGACCCACAAAACCATAGATTCAACAGTGAAATGATCTTCACATTTCTACCAAAAATTCAACAAAGTGTCCTCTGTATTTTGGACGAATGCATTTAATACATGTAATGAAACAATACCTAATACACATAATAGCACACAAATACTTAACTGGGACATTGATTCTCCATAACCATCCATCATGATCATTCACCAGGTGGAAGCACCTGTCATAAATCCACAAACACTAAATCAAGAATCAAAATATGTGCACAATCATTCTAAATAAAACCAAATTGAGAGAGAAATTCAATATATCAACACCATGCATCGAAAATAATCCAAATCAATGCCATATAAAATGTATTAAGAAGTAGTGCATAAATCATGTGCAAAAGGAGTAGCAAACATGTCGGCAATACACATTGAAAAGTGATATCATGCAAACATAACAGGGCATAAAGTCCATACTTCAAAGGTCTCAAATAATACATCATGATTTAACAAATTATGAAAAAATCTCAAATGTAATCACCTACCTCGATAAACACGATACTCTAATCAAGCATGTAAGTAATGTGATGTCGTGTGCTCTGACATACCTGTCACGTCATAAGTCATCTATCACTTGGTGTTCTCACATCTCAAAATAAACAAATCCAAGTGATAACTTCATTGATCTGGCAGTTAATCCAAGATCATCTGATTAATCCTCTATTAAGTCAATCCTGGACTAGATGTAGATTTTTCTAACATCTAGACAATGTTTGTGGTCTTTGATTGTCAATCTATGTCATAAATCTTTCAATTAATGCCCTTTAATCAATAAAGGGATCAGTCTTTAGCTTTTCATGAAGTTTGGGGATGGTCCAGCCATTGGATCGCTCTATATTACTTATAATTAACATCTGCTTGTCAATTCCAATCCTTCTCATCATGATCCTTCTAATTTCAATATTTATTTAGTGATTTACACAAAAATCTCTATGATTACACATCGATCTGACAGTCAGATCATTCTTTGATCAACCAATCCCATGGTACCCAATCAGATCAATTGTTAAGATTACTTTTCTTGACAATCACATGTGATCTACTTTGCTAATCCCCAAGATCATCTCATATTTGGTGTATATAATCAAGTTCTAAGGCTTAATCACCCATTAGAAGTGCCAAGTCCTTATTACTCTACTGTCCGATAGGAAGGTTTAGGTTTTTCGGTTAATTTCAATCTAGATTCTTCCATTTGTGCCATATCCTAACAATTTCAATGCTTTAGAACACATCTGTGGTGTCTGATTGTCTATCAGACATTGCAAAGTTGCTGTATAAATAGTACCCGATCAAACAATTGAGATTGTCTGATCCATTTTTAGCCTAGATCGATGATCTCGGTCGATTTCAAGCTTCATCAAGTACTTACTTACATAACCCTAGGTTTGGATTAAGAAATGGAGGTTAGATCGTTCCTAAATCTAGATCTAACATAAAAATGCATGGATTTAACAAAATTTAACAAATCAAAAGTTGGGTTTCATAAATCTCGATGAATTGGTTCAGATCGGTCAAGAGAAACCTCCAACTTTATCATGCGTTGATCTCGTCTTCGATTTGCAGTCTAAAACACCTCAGATTTCCCCTTAGGCTTAGGGGTTTTGGTCGCCTCTATGAGCTGAACAAAATGGCTGGATAGGATCATCGATCTAAACCAGCATCGTCTATGGCGACACCTGAATCTCCAACAACCACAAAAACCTAGCTTCCCTCATCTTCTCCGGCAAGGTGGGTTTTCCAGGCCTGAAAACTCGGCTCCCACTCTCTTCTCTCCTTTCCTCTTCTCCTCTCATCCCTTCTCTCTTCTCTTCTCTTCTATCCTTCTCTTCTCTTCTCTTCTCTTCCGTTTTTTCTTTTTCTTTTTCTTTTTTCCTATCTTCTTGGGGAAGGCAAACTTGACGACTACTTCGAGTTTTCTTAAGTGAGGGGAGGGTGCCCGTATCAAATATGACTCCCTTTATTTAAGCCCTTTTTGTTTTGTTTTTTTTAATAGGATGTTACACTTTGGTTCAGTAAGACGTTTGTGTGGATTACCCATGATACCACTACCCATGCGGTTCGCCCAATGTCAGGATGGGTGTCTATCATCCCATATACTCAGAGGGTGAATGGCCAACCCTACGACCCTCCTAGCATAGCATCCACTGGGCATAAACTCCCGTAATAAATCAAAGAACACACAAAATTAAGTATAAAAAATCCATACATAAACATCCTCAATAGAATCAAGTCGATAAAGCATTTCAATGTATCGACAATCATGCATAGAATGTGTAATTCAAAAAGATGATATAAACATCAATAACACATGTAAAATGATGGTCTCAAAGAAACTCATGAGGTTGATACATAAAGTCATGCATCGAGATATCAATGTAAATGAAGTCGTTAGGTATACAACCACGATTTATAACATCAAAAGAATACTAAATGTCGTCACCTACCTCAGATGAAGAGTAACTTGTTTGTACCTCTCAAGTCATGGTCAAACTTAACATTGAATCAATCTGCCTCAGTCTCACCACCTAGATATGCATCACATCCAAGTCACACTTAGAATCCAAATTATCCAAGTTGGATTCTTAATTATAAAATAACATTATATTTTCATATATCAATATATCGTGTTTCAATACAATCCAATGATTCACAGCCCATGGGATCTCAAAGTGGGCCCTGCCCTAGTTAGCTGATAATTCAAGTCACATTGAATCGGGCCTAATGACAACTATCAAGTTCCTTTCATAATTATATCATCACATATTCCAGAGCTATCATGCTCAGATCATGCCAATCTTAGGTAATTTATTGCTTAATCAACTGATCAGGCACTATTACATGCAATTCATGCACAATCTTATCTAATTACAGCTAAATCAATAAAATCAACTAGTTAGGATAGTAATCCTACCTCATGTAAGTCCATCTGAAGGATGTCCAACTATTCGTCATTGGATCATCATTCGATCGTCTCGAATGTGCCCAATCTGTAGTATCCACATCAATCTTGACAATGTTCGTCCACCTGATAATACTAGATCAAAGAATAAATTAATAATTCTAATCAAATAATCCTAGTAATTCATCTATAGAGTTTGGATCATCAAATTTGATCCAATTTCACACCTAAATCATCGATTAATCTCAATTGTCAATTAAGATTAGCTAGATCATCTCACAAATGCCACATATCCAATATATCTCACATGGATCTTGATCCATGAGTCACAAAGGTCATAATGGACGGTTCAGATCTTATAATCTAGCCTCGCATATTCTTGATTTGATTTGCATCCAAATTGGACGATCATATGGTCTTCGATCAAAGATCTAACCATTCCATGGTGCAAATCGTACATAATATGCGTAGGGCATGTTTTTTACTACATTTTACCAAGTCACCGGCGTTGATCAATCATCGCTGAAATTTAGTGGTGAGCTAATGATGTTTGATGCCAAAAAATGGATGTCAATCGTTAGATTTTTTCCATTAGTTGGTGTCATCTTCTACTACTTAATGTTATCCCATTACTTACCCAATAGCTATGATTTTTAAGGGCTTTTGCTCCTCTCATCTTGCTAAAGAAGATGAACTGTTAGATTGTTGGATCTAACCCATTGTTTCTTCGATGAAGTTAGCATCTCCTACGAGTTTGACAGTCAACTTTTCAGCGAAATGTGATCGGATCAACAAAATTTTCTAATGGGCCTTGATCGTCTCTTCGCGCTAAGCATGATGGTTAGCTCAGATCATCAATCTAAGCCATCATTTTCTCCAACAAAGTTTGTCTTCCTTGCACACAATCCTCCCTCTGTTTCTCCTCCTCACTGGTGTCACTCATCATTTCCAGTGACCAGACTCTCCCCGCTCACTCTCTTTCTCTTCTTTTTCCTCTCTCCTTCTCCCTCTTTCTCTCTTCTTCTTCTTCTCCTTCCCTCTTTCCTCATTTCTAGCGGCATCGGGTGACAATCATTGACCATCACCTTTCTTAAAGAAGGGGGGTGTTGTTATCAAAACAGGATCTCCCTTTCTATAAATATCTCTTCTTTAAAAAAAAAAAAAATGCCCTCCATGTTCGAATCATCATATCTTCTCTATCCAAACTTTGATTTCAGTGTTCTTTATTCCATTGGAATTGTATTTTCGAATACAATCCAGTTATGGAGGTATTAATACTTGATTTGATGTCTATCACGTTTTTCACTTATAAAACTCCAAAAATAGGAAATTCAATATTTTCTTTTCATCTCAATTTAACATTTTTCAAGTTTTACTCAAATTGAGATTTTAAAATTAGCGATGTTACAATTTTATAGTTAAATCCAATTTTTGTGAGATATTTGACACGTGGAGTTTTGGAAAGAATTTTTTTCAAGGAAAAATGTTTTCCACTATTTTCTTTAAAAAAGAAAATTTCAAAAACTAGGGATCCCAAATTTTGAATAAAATGACTTTAAATTGTGTTTAATACCTTGGGCGTCACACAATGACACCATACTTTTAGGTGATGGTCCTTACTTTTTGTTGATTAGATTTATTTAACTGATTTCTCCACCTTTAGATTACTACTTGTCCAAAAATAATGTAGTTTAGATAAGTTTATAATCTGAAATAAAATATATACTTTTGATAATTAGTATCTTTATAACAAGGTTGTCAAATTTTCAACCAATAGACTATCTTACTAGATGACTAGTTTTAACCACCCTAGATGTCATGCAGTACAAGGTGCTTCTAATGGATTAAAAGAATGCTATAACTATAAGTCTATAATCTCATTCTAGACTTCCCACTTGTGTTTTATATCATTTAGAAAGAATGGGTATTGCTATATGCACTCCTAGCTCTTTCCTCATGAGCCCCTAACTAAATGGTATGCATCGCTATAACTCTGGTTGAATTCAAATTTCTAGAGATCTAAATTTGTTCATAATGTTTCCCTCAACTTGGAAGGGTCGTGCTAAAAATTTATTATACATTGGGTTGTCCTAGCAACTATTGCTTTTAGTCATAAAAAGGATGGTAAAAATTCTTACCATCTATTTTACAACTCAAGAAATAAGTGGTTAGAATCATCAAATGGGTGAGAATTTCATGGCATGTTCTGTGATGACCCGGGTTTTTAAAATACATTTTATATGCATTTGTTCAAAGGAAGGGCCCTTAAATGTGTAAAAATAAATAAATTCTCAAACAATGCAGCGGAAATTCTTTTTATTTAAATTCATTTTGAACAAAACCCAAGTCTCACTGGAAGATACATAATACATATAGCCATTTCTTACAAAATAAATTTTTATTGAATACCAGGATTCATCCAGTGGTTCACTCATACACAACCCTGTGTTAGGTTACAACTCATTGTCCAAAATTACATAATCCAAACTTCAAACCTCACCTTACATTAAAAACACTCAATACAATACACTCTCAAATAAGGAAAAATTATATATCTTCAAATACATACTCTGATTTTCTTATTTTCTTCAAATCTTCTACTGTCTTACTCCTAGATCTTCAAGCTTTAATCCTTTCAATCCTTTATGGTCTTGAGCTTCCTTCCCTCCTTCTCTGTGCCTGAGGTATTGTAAACAAGAAAACAAGTACAATACCTCAGCAAGCTATGCTTGGTAGGGGATACAAAAATATACTACTTCATCAATACAAGGATACTTACCTTAGTCATTAAGCCCTCCTGAGTCATCTCATACTCATATATAGAGGATATACATTATTTATGTAGTATATGACAAATTAGTTAATATATTGAAGAATACTACTTCCACTTAGGAGAGTAATACTTAGCCAATTCACATATAGGCATTTTCATTATAGTAACTCTTATAATAGCATATCACTATGCCATGGCATCATGCTATACCTATAATTTGTGCATCATAATGCAAAATACATTAGGACTACTATGCTCACAGTCTCAATCCATACAACGCGCCCAGATAACTATATAATCTTCCACTGACACCAACTGTAGAATAATCAATCCATGTCCTCATGGGGTGGACCATGGCTGTTATAGTGGGGCCTTCCCATTATTGCCCCTCCCAACATTTAGCCTCTTTTTGGGCATGGTATCCATCATATAAATTTTAGGAAGTGGGTGGCCAAACCCTCATGACTTCCCTAGCATAGCATCCCCAGTCTCTATCTCTGTGTAAATCAAAATTCACAAGTCTCCATACTTGTATGGAAAATACTTTGTACATATCAGATGATGTGTCTGTTTAACTAAGGCTGGAATATTTTCTACACCCTATTCTCAGGGTATCCTTAGTTTTCATATCTCAATACTTTCACCTCATTAGACTTGATCATTAGATTAGATCCAATGAATTAGATTATGAGGTTAGATCACTTTGTTGATCATTTGGTTAGATCCCATATCTTGGATCACTTTGTTTGATCATTTGGTTAAATCCCTTAATTTGATCATATGTTTTTGGATCACATGTTTGGATCTGTGTTTTGGATCACTTAGTTGGATCATATGTGTTGGATCACTTAGTTTGGATCATATGTGTTGGATCATGACTATGCTAAGGTACTAAGCATAATTACATCATGAAGGTCTTATAATTACAGACTAAGATCATGTATGTATACACATGAATCCTTAATACATTCTTGTACATCCACCTACCCGGAAGTAGTATCTTGATTCATACATCTCCAGTGTATTCTTCCACAATGTCCATCATGGTCTGGATTCATCCATCTGTCAAACCATATGTATAAGGTTATTTTCCTATTCAAGTATGTATTCCTATAGATGATACCCTAATTTTCCTTGAATCAAATTTGATCAAGGGTTTGGGATTCTCTATTTATGTTCTTCTACATACGCATACATACTATACAATACTACATTAGTATTTGTTTTTGATCATCCAAGATCCTATGGATCTTCTTTGATCATCCTTATCTTGATTTCCAATTTTTATCAAGATTAGATGATTTACTACATTTTATGCTCTCATTATTATTACTCAACCAATTAATGTTTTATTGGTTGAGGGTAGCTTATTTCATTCTAAGTCTAGATTGCTCCTCTTATGTCAAATTGGCTAAGGCTTACTAGTTAAATGGTTGAGCACAAAGTGGCTACTTCAATCCTCATGTAAGGAGGCGTTTTAACCTCACAAACATCAACGGAAGGGGGGGAGAGAGCGTGACTCAATTAGATAACCCCCTTAACCACTATGTCCATCATTCACTAGCTTGATCCTAACTCAACCTTTCATAAGGTTCCTATGAGCATTTAATCCTAAGTATTCTTTCTAATTGTTTTTAATTAAATCCATGAATTAAAATGTCATTCATGGAGATTTATTATTCTCCTAAGTTGGAGCAACGAATTTATATTCCTTATATTATCCTACTAACTATGGTCCTTACTATCATTACGTCCATATCATACATTCGATGTGAATGTCCCTTTCTTCTAATTTCATTTAATTTCCATTTCAATGAAATTACAATTACTTAAGCATTGAAGCATAAATTTAAAGCATGAATAAACAATTAGTTAAACACTTAAATAAAAAAATTAAATAACCAATTAAATAAATAATTCAACTAAAAAATGAAAGACAATTATCATAATGTTCAATAATTGAAATAGAAATCTAACATGTTATCATGATCCAAGGGTCTTAATTGATCCATATTTATTTTTCATCTCTTTAGGGTTTAGATCTTGATCATTCATTTTATTTTAGATCCAACATATTATATTGATGTAATTTAATTATTTAATCATGGATTTATCTCATCCATTGATTTGATCTTCCTTGATCTACCCCATAAAGGAGATCTTAGGTTACTTTGTACCATTTAAGGGCATAGATCTTGATCTAGCCCAAATCCACATCATTCATTCATTCATTGCATCCCTATAATATTATCTCAAGATCATCATCAAAATACATCCATGCTGTCCAATCATCCTGGATCATCTTGATCTAGGAGATACTATTCATTTTTAGGGATTTTAGTAACTCTTACGGGTAGATCTCTTAAGATCTGCCTAATCAATACCATTTAATCCACTGATATTATTTATTATGTTATAACATCATCATCCAACGAGGTATTAGTGGTCTGATCATCCTAGATCTTGTAGATCAAGGATGTTAGTTACTTATCCACTTAATTACAGAAAATTAAATTAATTAAAATTAAAATTTTATAATTTCAGTCCCTTATAATTGTCACAAGGAATCCATAACAACTTTCAGATCTCAATTTGGATCTCAATTGAGATCAGAATTGTGATTTTAAGATTTCAGCCCGTTTTAAGGGCTGAATTTCACCTTACTGGTTTGGATCAATTTTACTGATCTAGAGACATATAATTTCTATTGTGAAAATGTTTATTAAGGTTCTTGGACATTATGAACACATCTATCGGTTCAGATTTTAATTTTGGGGTCATCTCTGTCATGATCCAAGATCAATGGCACGGATGGTGACAAATAGATCATGTAAATACTAATTAAAAACAAGATATAATATGTTATATGATTTAATAACATAAATATGAATTTTATGAAGGTTTATGATCTTAATTTGGTGATCTATAAAATTCATAATTAAGTTTTTAAGACTTCAGCCCGTTTTAAGGGTTGAATTTCATCTTTTAGTTTTTATGATCGATTTTTTCATATATGTGTATAAAATTCTGACTACAATCATGATTCTAGAGTTTTAGGGGGTCTCTGAAGACATCCATCGGTTCAGATTTTCCTTTTAAAGTCATCTGGTCCATGATCTAAGATCATGGGTACTAATTTTACAAAATAACTTATGTAAATATAAATTAAAACATGGATCTAATAATTTCAGTACATGGTAAACACTACAAGGAGTCCATAGCATTTTTCTGATCTAAAATCAGAGCTATATCAAGCTCTGAATTGAAGAATTATGATTTTCAGTTAATAGAATAGACGGCCCAGATAAAATCTGGGTTACAGGTACGGATCTACCCCATCCAGTAAAACCAAGAATCCAGATTTCACATCTTGGGATTTTTGGGCCCCAGGAATCCATCCATTGGCTCAGAAGTAACATCTGAGCTGTGGATCGATGGGATCTCAACCCTCAGTGCCGGATCCATCGTCTCCGACGGATCAATGGCTAGGGAGCTCCCATCTTTGCCGGAAAACCAAACTAACCTACTGTAAATGAAATAGGGGTGCAAGTGCACCTACCTCGAAGAAGATATTCCGGATCTATGCCGGAAAAACAAGAAAATCCACTCCTTATAATATAGGTTACCAGAGCTTCCGTTTTTCGCTAATTTATCTATGTATATTCCACGAATTATGGTAAAATCAAATGGGTTTTGTATATATTGATATTACCCAACTATCCAATGGTCAAGATTAGGTTTCAACGGCTGGAAATTAACGTATAGCTCAAAAACCATAACAGGGTGAAAACCCTTCTCGTTGGGACAACGTGTCTGTGGAAGCGCCCGATATCAAGAGGAGGAATATTCCTCCAGGTGCTTCTGTGGACACTTTAACAAGAGGAATAAAATGCAAGGAAAGGGAGGAGAAAAGAGGGAGAAGGAGGATGAATTTTGGTCTGCGATTTTGGCAGAGTCTAGGGGACTTCGTAATGTATTTTTAGAATATTTTTGGAAATTTTTCTGATGTCTATTTATAGGGATTTTTAGTGTTTTTCATCTTAACACCTAATTATTATGTTTTTTCCTTTTTAATATTTAATATTTATTTGATTCCCACTACCACCTCCTTCTCCACTAGTTGGTGGTAGTGGTTTGAACCATGATTGCACGTGGTCTGGTCATTAGATTCCATTTTGGGTCCTTTGTGGGCTCCACATGTGTAAAAAGACTATTTTGCCCTTTATGTATAAAATTTTGAGTTTACTCCTACGAACTCGGATTTGAGTGTTCTTAGTGGCGTTGGACTTGTATTGTTGAATACATTCTAAATTTAATGTCTTAGACCTTGGCTAACGTAAAATTACCATTTTACCCTTTTGCTCTTAAATGGAGAAAATAAAGGTTTTTCACTCCGAATTCAGAATGCACCGTGCTTACAGTCATTCTGAAGGGTTCATGAGATATTTTTTCACTTATGCATATCTTTATGCCTTATTTGTACTTTTGTACGAAGTACATTTTTGCTAAACCTAATATTCCAGCCTGATTTTTCCTTGAAATCTTCAATTTCATTATTATAGTTTTATTACAAAAAGAAAAATAGGGGTGTTACAATCTACCCCCCTTACAAAAATTTCATCCTCGAAATTTCAAATCTACACTACTCAAACAAACTAGGATACAAGTTTTTCATTTCTTCTTCTAATTCCCAAGTAGCCTCCTCGATCGTATGATGTTGCCATAATACTTTGACTAAGGGAATAACTTTGGTCCTTAACTGTTGCTCTTTCTTGTCAAAGATCTGAATTGCCCTCTCTTTAAAGGTTAAGTCTGTGTCTAACTCCTCCGGTGTGTTTTGAAGCATATGCGTCTCATCTAGGATGTATTTTCGTAGCATGGAAATGTGGAATACATTGTGTACTTCTGAGAGTTGAGGAGGTAGTGCTAATTTGTAAGCCATCAACCCAACCCTTTCTAGTATTTCAAAAGGGCCAACATACCTTGGACTGAGTTTTCCTTTACTTCCGAACCTTCTCACCCCCTTAGTGGGTGAGACCTTCAGAAACACATGGTCACCTATTTCGAATTCCAGGGTTCGACGTCTTTTATCTGCGTAGCTTTTCTGACAACTATGAGCGGCCAACAATCTTTTCTTTATTAGTCTTACCTTGTCTGTACATTGTTCCACAAATTCTGACTTCATCAACTTTCGTTCCCCTGCGTCATCCCAACATGTTGGCGATCGACATGGTCGTCCATACAAAGCTTCATAAGGTGCTATTCCGATACTTGCATGGAAGCTGTTATTATAAGAAAACTATATCAATGGAAGATGCTCATCCCAACTACCCTTCCAGTCTAGTGCACAGGCCCTTAGCATGTCCTCTAAGGTTTGAATGGTCCTTTCTGACTGACCATCAGTTTGGGGATGAAAGGCTATGCTAAATTTTAGTGATGTCCCCAATGCCTGTTGCACGCTCTTCCAGCTTCTTGATGTAAACCTTCCATCTCGATCCGTGATGATGGAGAGTGGGACCCCATGAAGGCTAACTATTTCTTTTACATACAACTAGGCTAAATTGTCAACAGATTAGTTTTGTTTGATTGGAAGGAAGTGTGCTGACTTGGTTAGCCTATCAACTATTACCCATATCATGTCATGGCCTGCTCGAGTCTTTGGTAAACCCACAACAAAGTCCATGGTGATATGTTCCCATTTCCACTCTGGCAAGTCTAAGGTTTGTACCCAGCTGGTTTTTGATGCTCAGCCTTTACTTATTGACAAGTTAAACACCTAGCCACGCACTCCCCTATAACTTTCTTCATACCTTCCCACCAAAAATTTCTTTTTAAATCTTGATACATTTTTGTTCCTCCGGGATGTATGGAAAATTTTGATTGATGGGCCTCTTATAGTAGTGTTTTTCTCAAGCTTGAGGGAACTAGTAGTCTTCCTTGAAACCGAATACCCCCTGCTGAGTCTCTACTAACCCCTACCTTTTCACACATTGCTTGAATTGCTACATCCCCCTCTTGGGCCTTTAAGATTTCTTCAACAAAAGCTGACTTGATGGTAACATTAGCCAACACTGCCTTTGTGTGTCTGCTTAGTGCATCAGCCACTACATTAGCCTTCCCAGGATGGTATTGAATCGTAAAATCATAATCCTTAAGGTATTCCATCCACCTTCTTTGTCTCATATTCAAATCAGCCTGAGTGAAAATATACTTACGGCTCTTGTGATCAGTGAATACATTGAACTTTTCCCCATACAAGTAATGTCGCCAAATTTTTAAGGCAAACACTACTGCTGCCAGTTCTAGGTTGTGTACTGGGTAGTTCATTTCATGCTTCTTTAATTGTCGTGAAGCATAAGCAATGACCTTCCCATTTTGCATGAGTACACTTCCTAACCCCTTACCTGAAGCATCACAGTATATTTCATAACCTCCACTCCCAGATGGCAAGGACAATACAGGTGCTGCAGTTAATCTCTTCTTTAACTCTTCGAAACTCTTTTCACATTCATCAGTCCAAGTAAACTGTACTCCTTTTCTAGTCAAAGAAAGAGCTAGACGGGAAAACCCTTGGATGAATCTACGATAATATCCTACTAACCCTAGAAAACTTCTTATTTCAATTACTGTTTTTGGCTGCTCCCAATTTATTACAGCTTCCACCTTGGTAGGGTCCACTTCTACTCCATTCTGAGAAATTACATGCCCCAGAAAATTGACTTTTTCCAACCAAAACTCACACTTAGAAAATTTACCAAATAGTTTGTGCTTTCTAAGTGTGGTTAACACAATCCTTAAATGTTCTTGATGTTCTAGTATACTAGTAGAATAAATAAGTATATCGTCAATGAATATGATTACAAATTTATCCAAAAATTCCTTGAAAACTCTATTCATCAAGTCCATGAATACGGCTGGAGCATTGGTTAACCCGAAAGCCATCACCAAAAACTCATAATGTCCATACCGGGTTCTGAATGCAGTCTTGGCTATATCTTCACCTTTAATACTCAACTAATGATGTCCAAATCGAAGGTCAATTTTTGAAAAGACCTTAGCAGATTGGAGTTGATCAAAGAGATCATCAATGCGAGGTAGAGGGTATCTATTTTTTATTGTCACATTATTCAGCATACGATAGTCGATGCATAGCCTCATTGAACCATCCTTCTTCTTCACAAATATAACAGGTGCCCCCCATGGTGAACTACTTGGTCTGATAAAGCCTTTGTCTAACAATTCCTGAAGTTAGTTCTTCAATTCTCTTAACTCAGCTAGGGCCATTCTATATGGTGCTTTAGAAATTGGAGTTGTACCAGGAATCAAATCAATGGTAAACTCAATTTCTCTATGAGATGGTAAACCTGGCAATTCTTCAGGAAACACATCTTGGAATTCCCTGACTATGTCTATTTCCTCTATTTTAGGCTGCTCCACATTCAAAGCAACAACAGTTGCTAAAAATGCCTGACACCCTTTTGACACATATTTGCTAGCCTTCATAGCTAATACTATAGGTTTGACTGACCCATTTGGTTTTCCTTGTAATACTAGTTTTTCTTCTCCAGGTGTGTTACAAGTTTCTTTTTCCTATAGTGCATAATTACCCCGTATTTGGCTAGCCAATCCATACCTAGTATAACATCATAATCTACCATGTTTAGTAAAATGAGGTCTATACTCATTGTTCTCCCTTGTACTTCCACAGGTACATCTGAAAGATATTCTTGTAATCTAATTGTTTTCCCCACTGGTGTCATTACATCTAGATAGAATCCTAATTTCTCCACTATCAATTGTATACTAGATGCAAATATTCATGATATAAAAGAATGGGTTGAACCTGAATCAAACAGTACTTTGGCATGGTGTTGAGATACTAATAATGTACCTTCAATAATTGCATTAGATGTTCCCGCCTCTCCATTGGCAATAGCAAACACCCTTCCTTGATGACGTGGTACATTTTCAGGCTTTGCACCTTGGATTGCCAAGGGTTTGTTGCATTGATTAGAGAAATGCTCGATCTCACCACATTTATAACATTTGATAGGGGGTCATGGCTGTTGTGGTGCCCCACAAGGGCATGCATGGCCTGGATGATATGTTCTACAAACAGGGCATTGTTTCCTTTTTGCTTGGTTCCCTTGCTTGTTAAAAATCCGAACATTGTTTGAGGGTCTCTTGCTTTTCTTGAATGATTTTTGATGAGAGGTGCTTCCTCCTCCAAATTTGGTGAATTGGCTTCTTCTGTAGTCTTCTTCAAATTTGGAGGCCATTTCAACACATTCAGCCATGGTGGTAGGTTTAGTCCCCAGCACCTTTGTCCTTAGTCCGGGATGTAACTCTTCCATAAAACGATCTATCATGTTTCCTTCGGTGTTACATATATGGTTGGCGAATCTCTTTAGCTAGATGAACTTATTTTCATAGTCCACCATGGAAAGGCTTCCTTGACATAACTCTAAGAACTCCTTCTGGTTTCAGGATTTGATATGTGCGGGGAAGTATTTCTCATAAAAAACTTCTTTAAATCTTTCCCATGAGATTTCTTGAGAATTTGTGAAGGCATTTCTTTATGCAGATCTCCACTAGTAATCTGCTTCTTGCTTTAAGATGTAGGTGGCCATCTTGACCTTTAAATTATCTGGAACTCTTAATAAGCTAAAGGTCTTTTCCACCTCATGAATCCAGTCTTTAGCCTTCTCAGGTTCTCCCTTGCCATTGTAACCGCTCACTATTTTCTGGAACCTTTCCACCATTTTATCTATCTTCTCAGGTGTCAATTGTGAATGTTCCATTGCCCCATTTGGTAGTGGTGAAGAGTTCTCCTGTACTGGGGTTGGAGTTTCTTACCTAGGAATAGGAGCACTGGGCCCCACCTCAGGTTGAACCTAAGCTTGAGAACTTGGTGCTTCCCTTGGAGTAGACTGAGGTTGCATAAGTGGAGGAAGGATGTTCCTCAATATCCTCGTTATAACTTCCTCCAATTTATCGCCTGATGACCCTTCCATAACGTTCTCAGACTCCCTTTGAGATGTCCGTCTTGCTCCTCTTTTAGGTGGCATCTACTCAAAACCCAACATTCTATGTAAGTATACTACTTAACTTCTCCCTAATATATCTTAATTTGGATCATTACTTTGGACATTTTGGGGCTGTGAGTGACTGGATGAATGGCTTTGATACCAACTGTGACGACCCAGGTTTTTAAAACACATTTTATAATGCATTTGTTCAAAGGAAGGGCCCTTAAATGTGTAAAAAAAAATTCGCTAACAATGCAGCAGAAAAGTCTTTTCATTTAAATTCATTTTGAACAAAACCCAAGTCTCACTGGAAGATACATAATACACATAGCCATTTCTTATAAAATAAATGTTTATTGAATACCAGGATTCATCCAGTGGTTCACTCATACACAGCCCTGTGTTAGGTTACAACTCATTGTCCAAAATTACATAATCCAAACTTCAAACCTCACCTTACATTAAAAACACTCAATACAATACACTCTCAAATAAGGAAAAATTACATATCTTCAAATACATACTCTGATTTTCTTATTTTCTTCAAATCTTCTACTGTCTTACTCCTATATCTTCAAGCTTTAATCCTTTCAGTCCTTTATGGTCTTGAGCTTCTTTCCCTCCTTCTCTCTGCCTGAGGTATTATAAACATGGAAACATGTACAATACCTCAGCAAGCTATGCTTGGTAGGGGATACAAAAATATACTACTTCATCAATACAAGGATACTTACCTTAATCATTAAGCCCTCCTAAGTCATCTCATGCTCATATATAGAGGATATATATTATTTATGTAGTATATGACAAATTAGTTAATATATTGAAGAATACTCAAAACTTGTTCCTTCCCCTGGCTATACTTCCACTTAGGAGAGTAATACTTAGCCAATTCACATATAGGGGTTTTCATTCTAATAACTCTTATAATAGCACATTACTATGCCATGGCATCATACTATGTCTATAATATGTGCATCATAATGCAAAATACATTAGGACTACTATGCTCACAGTCTCAATCCGTACAACGCGCTCAGATAACTGTATAATCTTCCACTGATACCAACTGTGGAATAATCAATCCATGTCCTCATGGGGTGGACCATGGCTGTTACAGTGGGACCTTCCCATTATTGCCCCACCCAACATTTAGCCTCTTTTTGGGTATGGTATCCATCATATAAATTTCAGGAAGTGGGTGGCCAAACCCTCATGACTTCCCTAGCATAGCATCCCCAGTCTCTATCTCTGTGTAAATCAAAATTCACAAGTCTCCATACTTGTATGGAAAATACTTTGTACATATTAGACGATGTGTCCGTTTAACTAAAACTGGAATATTTTATACACCTTATTCTTAGGGTATCCTTAGTTTTCATATCTCAATACTTTCACCTCATTAGACTTGATCATTAGATTAGATCCAATGAATTAGATTATGAGGTTAGATCACTTTGTTGATCATTTGGTTAGATCCCATATCTTGGATCACTTTGTTTGATCATTTGGTTAAATCCCTTAATTTGATCATATGTTTTTGGATCACATGTTTGGATCTGTGTTTTGGATCACTTAGTTGGATCATATGTGTTGGATCACTTAATTTGGATCATATCTGTTGGGTCATGACTATGCTAAGGTACTAAGCATAATTACATCATGAAGGTCTTATAATTACAGACTAAGATCATGTATGCATACACATGAATCCTTAATACATTCTTGTACATCCACCTACCTCAAAGTAGTATCTTAATTCATACATCTCCAGTGTATTCTTCCACAGTGTCCATCATGGTCTGGATTCATCCATCTGTCAAACCATATGTATAAGGTTATTTCCCTATTCAAGTATGTATTCCTATAGATGATACCCTAATTTTCCTTTAATCAAATTTGATCAAGGGTTTGGGATTGTAATATCCTTAATTTTTAGGATAAAATAGGAAATTATTAAATAAATTAAAATAAAAAATTTATGGATGAAATTTTTTCCTAAAAACATAATAATTTGAAAGTACTCGTCGATACGAGTCCAACGCCACCAAGAACGTGAAAAACGGAGCTCAAACGAGGGAGTTATGAGCCGTCGAAGTTGTAAGGGCAATTTTGTCATTTGACAGAAACGTATTACACAGGGGCCCAAATTGATAATGGCACCCCCGTCTTCCACACGTCTGTACCCGGATCCTGAAAAATCACCGGAGAAGCCATGGAAAGAGGCGTGAATGGAAGAGGTTCTCTTCCCCTAGGACTCTAGGCCTATATCTACCCTCCTCAGGTTGCCAAAACGCTTCACTTTGAGCGTTTTCACTAAGTTTTAGCTCAGAACCCTAGCTTTGCAAGGTCTGAGTTTTTCGACGAGTGGAACGCCGGCAACACGAGCAACTCCGGTTAGGTGCAAGGTAAGCCTCAAACCTATGTTTTTCGTTATTTATTAATTAGAAAAATAATTAGGAAAGCATTTAAAAAGTTAGATTTTTAGGAACCTGTGTGGACGCTACTGTTGGAGCATGATTTTAATGATCATACCTTGTCCGTTTAAAAATCGCACCATCCAACTAGTGCACAAGAGACCTAAGAGCAAACCCTTTAAATTTGGGAGTGATCCAACGGTGGATTTCTCCAGAAAACGCAAAAACCAGTACCTAAGGATGATTTTAGGAACTTGGGAAAAATCGTTTAAAAACCATAGTTTTTGAAAAAATCAGTACAAAAGGAGGGCATAAATGGATTCTAGAGAGAATTATGAAGAAAATGGGGCAAAAATCACGCAAAACGGAGCTCTGTAGCTCTGCCGGAGACGACTGGAATCCAGTCGTCTTCTCCGGCGTCGGCGCCCTGGCACTGACACCAGGATGCACTCGGAGACGCACCTGGGACGACGTCACACGACGTCGTCGTCGCACGCGTGCGTGGTGCAGCGCACGTGTGGGAAGGCTCCTGTTAGCGGTCGCGGTGGGGTCGGGACGCGGCGCGTCCTGGCGACCGTGATGCACGCGGGCGTCCTGTGCGGCGTCTGCGTCTTCGTGCACTGGTATACGCCGATGTAAACATGCGGAAAAGGGCGCCGCCGGTATAAACCACCTTATGGTGGTCCGGCAGGCCCCATTTGAGGGTAGTTTTCACTAAAACTTGATTTCTGGGAGCTAGAGAGGTCCAAATCACGATCTGAAAGAGGCGTTGTGACCGTATTGACGACGCGGGCCTAGTTTTAACTTAAAAACTTAGAGATGACAACTTTTTCTTTAGAAAAATATTAAAATAGTGATGTGACATGTACATGTGCACGTGAATATACTAGTTAAAGGGAGTTATTAGCAACCTAGTGGTCTCACACAGAGGTAGGTGACGACAACTAATGTTTTGCCTTGATTTTTAAACCATGTTTAAACATAGCATCATGTGTGATCGTGTTTTAAATTGCAATTCTTATTTACCGTGTAGTTCATGCGACATTGAGTACAGGATAGTTATTTCAAATTGAAATCTTTTACTGAATAAACTTATTTAAAATGCTTTTACAAGCATGATGTTAATTAGTTATGCTTAATTAGAGACTTATTTCTTATTATATATATAGAAAATGCATGGATTTACATGGAAATGAGAATAGAGACTTATTAGCTGGTCCTTTTATAGGCTAACCCCAGGATGAGGGGCATGTCTTGAGGATTGCAAGCTATAAGTGCTCTTGAGTTTTAGCATATACATATGATTTTCGTGTTTTATATTTGATGATGGGTGCTCTTACCCGGTGGGCGTCATGCTAGGAGGGATAGGGCCGGCCACCCACCTT
Organism: Warburgia ugandensis; assembly: GCA_035236585.1. Lineage (NCBI taxonomy): Eukaryota > Viridiplantae > Streptophyta > Magnoliopsida > Canellales > Canellaceae > Warburgia > Warburgia ugandensis. Next base: position 31,928,797 of record CP141129.1, on the reverse strand, counting down.
CTGAGATTATGATGTGATGATTTTGTGATGTGATAGACACCTGCCCATAGATGGCATTCGGTAGGGGTTTGGTAACATGGATAGTCCACACTACCGGTCTGAGCCTTTCCATGGGGATAGACACTAAGTCTCCCATTATGGTGTCAACGGAGAGCGGCGGTGGTTGATACCCATGGAGGGTTGCCACTGCAGCATGATGGCCCATATTCTTATTATGTGTGCGTGTATGATGAGCGTGGTTATGGATGGTATGCCTGGGTGTGACGACACTCAGAGGTTGACTATTTGTACTCCTGATCAGGGATGTTAGTGCGATGTGGTGGGACCCATTACCTTAGGGTGCCCTTATTCTTGTTGTATGCTCCATTTTATTGATTCATGTCATGTTTTAACTCAATGTTTGCATGTTTTAGCATATGGAATAAATTGGCATTTATTTGAACATGGCATTATGATATCACTATTTTCATAAGTGTTAGACTTTTTATCAATGCTGTTCATTATTTCTTTCATTTATTACATTAATTGTCTATGTACCTACACAAGCGATAGCTTGCTGAGGCATTGCTTTGTTTTGCAATGCCTTAGATCTCGAGTGCGATAACAGGAAAGGCAAGGCTGTTGAGAAGCCGTGAGAGCTGCTAAAGACCATTTTTCTATCGTGTTAGACAGTGATGGGAGACATTAAACAGGATTATCATTTGGATTTTATTATGGACTGCATACTTTATATTTGGATGTGATTTAGATGTTTGGACATATGTTGGACATTTATATGGGATGTGATGATGGATAGACCCTGGGCCATATTATTATTGTGTTTTAGACATTTATTTGATTTAAAATAAAGGCGCCTATTTATTTGACGTTGATTTATATGCGGATTATTTATTTATGTTTAAATTACATGTACGCCATTTTGAGAAAGGAAAACTAACACCCGGAGTTTTTAAGATAGGTTTAGTAAAATGTTAAATAAAAATTTTCTTATGGGATCCCAAATGCTCTTATTTAAAATGCCATTATTATTATAAAAAAAAAAAGTCTTAAAAATCCGGGGTGTTACAGGGATTCTCTATTTATGTTCTTCTACATACGCATGCATACTATACAATACTACATTAGTATTTGTTTTTGATCATCCAAGATCCTATGGATCTTGTTTGATCATCCTTATCTTGATTTGCAATTTTTATCAACATTAGATGATTTACTACATTTTATGCTCTCATTATTATTACTCAACCAATTAATGTTTTATTGGTTGAGGGTAGCTTATTTCATTCTAAGTCTAGATTGCTCCTCTTATGTCAAATTGGCTAAGGCTTACTAGTTAAATGGTTGAACACAAAGTGGCTACTTCAATCCTCATGTAAGAAGGCGTTTAAACCTCACAAACGTCAACGGAAGGTGGGGAGAGAGTGTGGCTCTATTAGATAACCTCCTTAACTACTATGTCCATCATTCACTAGCTTGACCCTAACTCAACCTTTCATAAAGTTCCTATGAGCATTTAATCCTAAGTATTCTTTCTAATTGTTGTTAATTAAATCCATGAATTAAAATGTCATTCATGGAGATTTATTATTCTCCTAAGTTGGAGCAAGGAATTTATATTCCTTATATTATCCTACTAACTATGGTCCTTACTATCATTACGTCCATGTCATACATTCCATGTGAATGTTCCTTCCTTCTAATTTCATTTAATTTCCATTTCAATGAAATTACAATTACTTAAGCATTGAAGCATAAATTTAAAGCATGGATAAACAATTAGCTAAACACTTAAATAAAAAATTAAATAACCAATTAAATAAATAATTCAACTAAGAAATGAAAGACAATTATCATAATGTTCAATAATTGAAATAGAAATCTAACATGTTATCATGATCCAAGGGTCTTAATTGATCCATATTTATTTTTTTTTATCTCTTTAGGGTTTAGATCTTGATCCTTCATTTTATTTTAGATCCAACATATTATATTGATGTAATTTAATTATTTAATCATGCATTTATCTCATTTATTGATTTGATCTTCCTTAATCTACCCGATCAAGGAGATCTTAGGTTACTTTGTACCATTTAAGGGCATAGATCTTGATCTAGCCCAAATCCAAATCATTCATTCATTCATTAAATCCCTATAATATTATCTCAAGATCATCATCAAAATACATCCATGCTATCCAATCATCCTGGATCATCTTGATCTAGGAGATACTATTTATTTTTAGGGATTTTAGTAACTCTTAAGGGTAGATCTCTTAAGATCTGCCTAATCAATAACATTTAATCCACTGATATTATTTATTATGTTATAACATCATCATCCAACGAGGTATTAGTGGTCTGATCATCCTAGATCTTGTAGATCAAGGATGTTAGTTACTTATCCACTTAATTACAGAAAATTAAATTAGTTAAAATTAAAATTTTATAAGTTCAGTCCCTTATAATTATCACAAGGAATCCATAACAACTTTCAGATCTCAATTTGGATCTCAATTGAGATTAGAATTGTGATTTTAAGATTTCAACCCGTTTTAAGGGCTGAATTTCACCTTGCTGGTTTGGATCAATTTTACTGATCTAGAGACATATAATTTCTACTGTGAATATGTTTACTAAGGTTTTTGGACATTCTGAACACATCTATCGGTTCAGATTTCAATTTTGGGGTCATCTTGGTCATGATCCAAGATCAATGGCATGGATGGTGCTAAATAGATCATGTAAATACTAAATAAAAACAAGATCTAATATGTTATATGATTTAATAACATAAATATGAATTCTATGAAGGTTTCTAATCTTAATTTGGTGATCTATTAAACTCAGAATTAAGTTTTTAAGACTTCAGCCCGTTTTAAGGGTTGAATTTCATCTTTAAGTTTTTTGATCAATTTCTTCATATCTATGTATAAAAATCTGACTGTAATCATGATTCTAGAGTTTTAGGGGATCTCTGAAGACATCCATTGGTTTAGATTTTCCTTTTAAAGTCATCTGGTCCATGATCTAAGATCATGGGTACTAATTTTACTAAATAACTTATGTAAATATAAATTAAAACATGGATCTAATAATTTCAGTACGTGGTAAACACTACAAGTAGTGCATATCATTTTTCTTATCTAAAATCAGAGCTATATCAAGCTCTAAATTGAAGAATTATGATTTTCAGTTAACAGAATAAATAGCCTAGATCAAATCTGGGTTACAGGTACGGATCTCCCCCATCCAGTAAAACCAAGAATCCAAATTTCACATCCTGGGGTTTTTGGGCCCCAGGAATCCATCCATCGGCTCAGAAGTAACATCTGAGCTGTGGATCGATGAGATCTCAACCCTCAGTGCTGGATCCATCGTCTCCGATGGATCAACGGCTGGGGAGCTCCCATCTTTGCCAAAAAACCAAACTAACCTATTGTAAATGAAATAGGGGTGCAAGCACACCTACCTCGAAGAAGATATTCCGGATCTATGCCGAAAAAACCAGAAAATCCACTCCTTATAATATAAGTCTCAGTAGCTTTTGTTTTTCGCTGATTTATCCATGTATACTTCACGGATTATGGTAAAATCAAATGGGTTTTGTATATATTGATATTACCCAACTATCCAATGGTCAAGATTAGGTTTCAACTGCTGAAAATTAACGTATAGCTCAAAAACCGTAACAAGGTGAAAACCCTTCTCGTTGGGACGACGTGTCTGTGGAAGCGCCCAATATCCAGAGGAGGAATATTCCTCCAGGTGCTTCTGTGGACACTCTAACAGGGGGAATAAAATGCAAGGAAAGGGAGGAGAAAAGTGGGAGAAGGAGGATGAATTTTGGTCTGAGATTTTGGCAGAGTCTAGAGGACTTCGTGATGTATTTTTAGAATATTTTTGGGAATTTTTCTGATGTCTATTTATAGGGATTTTTTGTTTTTTTCATCATAACACCTAATTATTATGTTTTTTCCTTTTTAATATTTAATATTTATTTGATTCCCACTACCACCTCCTTCTCCACTAGCTGGTGATAGTGGTTTGAACCATGATTGCACGTGGTCTAGTCATTGGATTCCATTTTGGGTCCTTTGTGGGCCCTACATATGTAAAAAGACTATTTTGCCCTTTATGTATAAAATTTTGAGTTTACTCTTACAAACTCGGAATTGAGTGTTCTTAGTGGCGTTGGACTTGTATTTTTGAGTACATTCTAAATTTAATGTCTTAGACCTTGGCTAGGGTAAAATTACCATTTTACCCTTTTGCTCTTAAATGGAGAAAATAAAGGTTTTTCATTCCGAATTCAGAATGCACCATGCTTACAGTCATTCTGAAGGGTTCGTGAGATAGTTTTCACTTATGCATATCTTTATTTCTTATTTGTACTTCTGTACGAAGTACGTTTTTGCTAAACCTAATATTTCAGCCTAATTTTTCCTTGAAATCTTCAATTTCACTATTATATTTTTATTACAACAAAAAAATTAGGGGTGTTACATGTTCTATCTAGGTTAAGACCACATTCTGAACAATTTGGATTTTTAGAAATTAGGGCTCAGCTATTAGTCTAGTCCATCTAGGTTAAGACCACATTGTGAACAATCTCGATTTTCAAAAATTTGGGCTCAAGTATAGTCATAGCTTCAGTACATTTACTAAAGGGTTCATAAGGAAAAACAAGGGGTGGGAATACCTTTTTTTAAAAAAAATTAATCATGCTTAGGGTTTAGTGTTCAAGGTTTTTGGAGTTTTTCAATATTTTTGGAGGTTTGTCCTGGAAGTTCATGCACTTCTAAGATTGCATCCAAGGAGTATCAAGACATGCAATTATGAACAAAGCAGCCCTTTGTTTCACATCTCATGAACGCTAACGATTTCATGTTCTCTTAAGAGCTTTTGGTCATTGTAGATCTTTCAATAGAATCTTGATGGATTTTGCATTTGAATATGGTTTTGACACCTACAATAGTTAAATTAGCTATTGTTTTTCATGTAATATTCATCATAGACTACAAGATGCTCTTAAGAAGGCACTTGGCATCCATAATGATTTTGTTTGGTCAAAGATATTTTGCAGTAACTATGCATCCTTTCATGCCTAAAATGCATCATTTCTCACCCTTGTTGGAAAAACATTGATAAAGGAATGGCGTCTTGGAATAAAAATCTTCAGGGCTACTTTGATCCAATATGTTATGCAAAGACTGAATTTTCTTACAGGTTCTAATCATATTCCAGGGGCTATTTTGTCTTTATGGGATTGGAAATAAAGAAAATTTCTTTGGAATCAAAATTTTGCTTGTAACACTAACTATGTTGCTCACCAATAGGTTTGCAAAAAGAAATTTCATGTAGATCTTGGATTTAGACTTAGCAATTTATGATTTATGCTTTCAAGTCTAAACTTGGCTAATGGGTGATGACTTAAAATAATTTCCCTTGGGTAAGGCTTGTAAAAGCCAAGTATGTGAAAAAAAAATAAAAAAAATTGCATTTCTTCTGGGCCAAATATTCTTATGCTCATTTTGTATTTGGAGAGGCGTGCTCAAGTCTCGGCCTTTGTTGAAGAAGGGATCAATGTGGTTGGTAGGGAAGGAGATAAGGTAAGCCTTGAGCTTATTGTAATAACTGGGTGGGTATTTTCTCTGCATGGGAGAAGTATCAACATCTTTTTCATGATAATCTGGACATCAATATAGAAGTCAGTCAAATTATTGATTCGGTGGCCCAATGTTGGGACCTAAATCTTCTCAATGCTTTTCCTTAAGATATCCGGGAGGAACTTCTGAAGACTACGATTCACGTGGATATGGAAGACAAATTTATATGGACATTATTGGATTTGGGAGAGTTTTCATTGACGTCAACTTATTATATGCAGATTGAGGCTTCCCCCTTCCCTTCTATTTCTGCTCTCTGGAAAAATCTTTGGGCTGCTCATCTCACCAAAAAGTAAAGAACTTTCTCTGGGTTTTTCAGCATACTTAAACTTCATGTGAAATAAAATTGTAGGCGACTCAGTTCTGGACATCAATTATGACCTTCGTGTAATAAGCATATTAAATCTTAAAGAGGGCTTGGATGGAGCTCTATTGGTCTTTTAATTGTAGCCTGCCTACTTTGATTCTTGGCCTGAAGCATGTTATTATTGGTTTAGACCAGGTCCGAAGCACTCTCGGCTTTCTATATTATTCCCTTCTACAATTGCTTTCTTTGGTTTATTTGGCAACTAACGAACAAGGTGGATTTCAATACTGACAAGCTTCTCATCCAATGGAAAGCAAGGGTAATTGAGCATGTTCACCAATATATTAATTGGCCTCTTCTCAAAGTTTCCCAGCTTCCTGTTCTTTGTAAATGGCAGCAATCCACTTAAAATGATTTCATCCAACTTTCATTGAAATCACTTCGCATCCTCCTCCGGTTACTTAGTCTAGTATAAGTAGCTTTCGACAGCATAGCCCTGGGTAATCCTATACCAGCAGGTGGTGGAAGATTCTTGGCTGGATATTGCATTCATTTGAATGTTGCTCCTACATTGAAGCGGAATGGACAAGTTTAGCTACTGGACTTTCAATTGCTTATCGATTGGGTTTCACTTCATCCTAGGTACAAGGTGATACTTAAGTTATTTTGAATTCGGTGAACAAAGATTGGAATAGCAGTATAAATTGGACATCTATTGTAATATCTGTAAATTTTATTTCATTAGTTATATATTAATGGAGAATTTTATTAAATAAGAAATTAAGTTTTTAAAAAATTAATATTTATGGAGGTAAAATTAGAGGCTGAAATATATAATTTTAGTGGGACTCATTTATCTGATTTTAAAACAGAAAGTGCGTAAAATACAGGGTTTTTTTTATAGTGGCACCTATCTTATCCCAGGGAAAAAAGTCAGTGCACGTGGAGGGCGGCGTAGCCCCGTCTGCCACCGGTGGACCATCAATTTTTCGCATTAAACTCCCCTCCACCGTCTCGAAGTGTTTCCCATTTCTCACCCCTCTCACTGATCTCTCCTCCTTTCCCTCTCTCTCCCTCTCTTTCCCTCTTTTCCCTTCACCGATGCCGCCCAACCAACTCAACTGCATCAGCCCGGGCCAGGCTCATCAATGTTCTTAGGGGTTTTAGCTATGACAAAGCTCCATTGTCATGCACATGGTAAGCTACTCTCTCTTCTCTTTCTATTTTTCTCCTCCACTCGCCGGCCAGACTAGCTTTTCTGACTTGTAGAGTTTCATCGGGCAAAATCGACTTGGCAGAAAAAACCCAGTTCAAGGATAGGCCAAATGGATAACCTGGATTCTTGGACCGTCAAAACCTTAGGAGCGTCGAAATCATCATGATCTGAGAAGTCTGGACCACATATTTAAGTGGAAAGAGCTGATGGTTTGGGTGCGTCGTCGCCGATGGACGCTGCACCCAAGACGCACCTAGGTAGATGCACGCCAGAATGTATACACTAGGTGCGAACGCACACTTTGTTCCCTAGCAGCGGGACGCCGGCGCATCTCATCGAGAGTGACGCACCAAGTGTGTTCTGGCAATTGTGACATGCTCAGATGCATCCAGGACCACGTCACATACGCACTGTTTTGTCTTATTTTGATCCAAATTTTGACTTGAGACACAAAATCTTTAATTTTGGAAGCTACATAAGTCCAAATTTGGATCCGAGACATTTGTTAGATTTGTCTCGACGAAGTAGACCTGATTATATGATGAAAATTTAGATCTGACTATATTTTAACTTGATTAAAAATCATTGAATGACCAAGATTAGCTAAATTAGAGGGTGATTAGGCTTTGAAAATTGATCAATTAGATGATCTAATAAGTGAATTGAGAGATTTAATAGTTGCATTATACAATTAGACCTAGATTATGATCCAAATGGTTGAATGAGACAAGAACTATAGATCTAACCGATTAGAGGATGATTTGACTATCAGATCAATAAATTGACTACTAATACATGCTTAGATCTTAAAAAACACTATAAATATGATGGATTGAGGTATATGAGATACCTAAAGGACTACTGAGAATGATGCAATGGTTAGATCATCTTAAAAACTATGGGTTATGTAAAATTATACCTTAGAAGTCATCAGTACTATTGATTTGATCAATCAAGATCAGATTAGACCATCGATTGTTGGATTGACTATGGCAATGGAGAAAGACCAGTAACAGAAAATTGATCAATGTAGATTATGGATAAGTCAAGTGATCTGAACTGTTGATTTATGATCTACGGATAGGATAAAAAATTAGACAAAAGACTATGGGAATCAAACTTTAATTAGTGATGAATAAATACCGAACTAACTATATCATGGAGGATCTAAAGTTATATGAGTAGAATTGAGCAATAAGTAATGTTGTATAGTACATGTGATTGGACAGGTGTTTTAGGTTATACTAATTTGAGACGTGGCACACCATAGAGGATTGGTTCTTATTGAGGTAGGTGATATCATTTAATATTTATATATTCTTATAAAACCATGGATGTTCATTGAATTATTTCATGTATATTGATGATTTGATGCATGTCTATTTTAGCTTTATGAGCTCGTTGAGACTATTATTTAGCATGTGTACCTTGTATTATGCACAATCACCCTGATTTACATTTTTTTTCTCTATGGATTAGAAACATGATTATTTTGAGATGCTTTGATGATTTGTTTTGTCGTGAATGTTTGTTTGTAGACTGTTGAGGAGGCTTGGTGGCTAGTCCTTAAGAGACTGACCTTGTAGTAAGGGCAGTGTTTTAGGATGGTAAGCCATAGGTACTCTTCAATTTTGTGCATCGAATACTACTCCTTATCACTTGTTTTGATATATTTAGCAATTTTTGTATTTTCGTAGATTTATGACTATTGTTTCTACCTAGTGGATGCTATGCTAGGAGGGATTAGGGGTCCACCACCCACTCTATAGTTGTATGAGATAATTTGACACCCGCCCCATAAGAGGGCAAAATATGTAGGGTGATATTATGGGTAATCGCGTTACTTGTTCGACCCCCCATGCATGACTGACCAACTAATCTCCCGTTTTGGTGTCGAAGGGGAGCAGCAGTTGGTAAACCAAAGAGTTGATTACCAATGCAACATGGCTATTCATATGTTTGATCTGTGTTTTCATGCAGTACTGTGAGCATACTAGGATTGGTATATAATGATGTACCTACAGCACGATGACACATGAAGGATTGGTGTGAGTACTCACGACCTGATGTGAGAGTGTGTGTTATACGTGCATGACCCATGTGTGTTGGGTGGCCTTGTATTCATGATATGCACTGTATTTTGAAGTGATGGATTTGTATACACTTCACACTTTCAGGTGTATGAGCTATGGTTTATATTATGGTATGCATGTCATGTGAATTTGATTTCTTGTGATCCTCATGATTTATTCAATGTCTTATATGTAGTACTAGATTTTATTTTAGCATAGATTATATGTCGATGATGTGATTTGATCATGAGACTTGGCTATTCAGTTTTCACGCCTCCATTTCATCCTTGGGAGTTTATTATGAGATTTTGTTATTTATATGTCATACCACCTGCATGTATTTGTTTAAATATTAAATATCTATATACCTACAAAAGTGATAACTTGCTAAAGCATTGTTGTGGTTTGCAATGCCTCAAATTTAGAGTGGGACAGCATGAAGGATAAATATGTGGAGCATCAGTGAAGGCAGCAAGGACCATCAGCGTATTGTGAGGTGACCACAAAGATGTACCTAGTACACTAGACATTACTTCATGTAGTATATGGGATGTATACACAAGATGTGATTTTATGTATCTCAGACTTGTGGATATAGTCTTATGGATCTTATGGATGGATGTCGAATCATAATGGATATACCTTAAGTCTTCATGATTTTTAGTATTCTCAGCATTATTACTTGTTATTTCAAGTGAAGTTTTCATGTAGTCAGATGTGATTTGCTATATATTATGTGTTGATTTTATTTCTTTGAATTTGCCTCTATTGCATTTTCTTTGTGGATCGTTTCATGCTATTGGGTTTTGAAAAATGTGTTATTATTTAGAATTTATTATTTTTGAATATCTCTAAATTATGATTTTTCATTAAGGATCCCGCTTATTTTATATTTATAATATGTGTAATTGGTGTTCGAAAAACCAGGGGTGTCACATCTATTCCTTTGGTTGTTGAAGTTCATAGGCTAATTGCTTCATTGAATGAATGCACTTCTGCTCATGCATACATGGAAGCAAACAATTGTGCAAACTTTTTGATATCTTAGGTGTTAGGTGTCGAAAGGATTAGCAATCTTCTTTTTGGCAACACTCTTCACCCTCTTTCATTTTGACTTCGCTAGAATGAGATGCTAGAGGAATGCTTCATTTGTTTATGCACTTCTAATAATTTTCAATACTTTTTTTTTTTCTTTCTTTTTTTTAATCTCACGAATTATGCTAATGAAGTGAGCTTCAAGGTATAAAGAACTAAGAAGTTAAATTTCTAGGCTTGTTGACCAAATGTAACATAAATTTTAAGAGGATTGATAAGTCAAACGGCTCCTAATTTTTGCATGATGAGGTCCACCTATAGATGATCTACCTAGTCTATCTAATTCCTTTAGCTTTGAATTTCTCTTAGTCTTAAAATCATGTAGATTAGATTATTCTAATATGAAATAAAAAAAAGTTTCTTTTTATGGATGGCTAGAAATTTTCTAAACAACTGTCTATATATAAAAGTGAAAAACACAATCTTGTAATATGCCAATCTGCATGATCTTTAGACTAGGAGACATCCAAAGCCAAAGGAATTAGATGAACTAGGTAGATCATCTATGAGTAAACTCCATCATGCAAAAGTAGTAGGAGCGCTTTGACCCAAAACACTTGCAAACTTTTTGATTTAACATTCTTCTAAATTTAATTGTTCTATTTTTCCTATTTAGGAATAAACACCCACAAGCATCCTACCAAGTAGATGCTGCCTTTTCCTAATTCATAGTGATAATTATTTCTAGGCTTAAGCCATTCATCATGCTCAGATACACTGGAGATCAAATCTTCTCTTTAGAACACCATGAGCCTGTGTTTATTTATGTTAATAATTAAAATTATTTATTTTTATTTTTATTTTTAAAGACACAAAACAAGTGGTTAGGATAATCTAAATATATTGATTTCTTGCAAGTTTTTTATTTGCTATACACCAAACATGATGTCTTGCTTAGATCTTTTAAAAGAATTTAAAAAGGCAATCTCAAGCATGTAGGATGCTTATGAGTGTGAACTCTTACTAGAAAAAAAAAAAGGGCAGCCCTGGTGCACAAAGCTCCCGCCTATGCAAGGTCCAGGAAAGGGGCAGACCACATGGGCCTGAAGTACACAGCCTTACCTTGATTTTGCAAGAGGCTGTTTTCATACCTTGAACCCGTGACCTCAAAGTCACACAACGTCAACTTTTACCATTGCGATAAGGCTTCCCTTCTTTACTAGAACCCATTAATTATTGTAGAAATAAATTGAGCTAATTTTGGAATTCCATTTTTTTAAGGTGTTGGGGAGGGGAAAGGAGTCTTGGTAAGTGTCGGCACTGTTAATGCATCCAAAGAAGTCAACTCTCCATTTTGTGATGAAATGTAATTTCTTTTTTGATATCTAAGTTGTTCATCTTGTTTGACAATGCCAAAATTAGAAATTTCACCCCGAGTCACTGCCCCTGCACTTGATGATTCTAACCTCTTGTCTTGGGTGCTTTTTAAAAAATTAAATAAATAAATGACTGTAATTTCAAGTAGACATAAAATAGTCTATAAACAACCAAACAATGGTGAAATCTAGTATCTATTAACTGCTTAGGTCTCTCCGAAAGGAATCACGGCCAATGGCAAAAATGGAACGTAGACTTGTTCTGACGCATGAGGGCGCCGACTCTTACAACGACTCAAAACTAAACAGTACCCTCCTTTCACTTCTAACACTAGTGCGTGCCGGTTTATTGCGGTTTAAGTTTCGACCGGCGCCGCATATAAAAGCCGGGAAACCGGTTGGCGGAAAGGATCCCCGAAGAATCTCTGGCTTTGCTTTCCTTCTTACCCGCGGCTCTTCCGTGCTCCATGCTGCTTCTTTTCTGACCGTCCGATATTTCCTCGACGGTTGGATCTTCTCCAGGTTATTTATCTTCGCTTTCCTTCCTGTTCTATATAAAGATAGAAAGGTAGATTTTTTCGTGGACATAAAGGCTTTGGATTTATTTGGGATTAGGAATTCTGGGTTGTGAAGAATTTCTGCGCTGGGTGCAAAACTTCCAACATTTTGAAGCTATAGTTACAAATTTCGCTGGAATTTGTGGAAAAATTTTCTGATTTTTCTTGGTTGGCTTTGATGGGTTTGTAGTATTTTGGATATTATTTGAGATGTTTGTATAGAGGTCGGATAATTTTTTCCATTTCATTTTTTGTGGTGAAAGTTTTTCTTTTCTTTTTTCATTATTGTGATTTTATTTTGTGAAGTTGCTGATGTGGGTGTTTTGGGTGTTGGGCTTTTAGAAGGATTTAGTATATTGGTATGTGTTTAGTCATAAAAAAAGGGAATTTTCAGGGTTACTTGTAGGTTTGAGTGTGAATTGAGATGCTATTGTAAGGAATTGTGCCTGGGTGTGAAGCTAAAATTGTTTGAAATTTGTTGTTGGAAATTGGGGATTCTGATTTGGCCGAATTTTGTGGGAGTTTTTGTCACAGAATTCGACAAAAAACACGCCAAAAGGGAAAGTCTGGGTCGAGAAAGCTTGACTAGAATAACATAGCCGTTTGATTGCATTCTAGTTTGTAAACATGGTTGATTCAATTGCTACAACATCTCTTCTTGGGCATCGACCTCTACATGGAAAGTCTGGTTACAGGGATGGATCCTGTAAGCGGAAATTAGGTTCTTGCGGGCTTCTCATGAGCGGTTTCTTTGGTCGAAAAGTTATTTCTTTAGCGTCAAGAATTGATAGGAGAATCAATAACCTTACCTTATCTCCTAGAGCTCATGCAATGAGCCTTACAAAAGAGGCGAATTCATTTAGTGAAGAAGAGAAAATACCTCGTAACTTTGATTACCCGATTGATACTGGCTTTGGAAAGTTCCAATCGTGGCCGCTTTCAAATAAGGCAGATAACCCTTCATTACACAATCCGTTACTTCGACAGGAGCGGATGGGTTGTGGATGGTTAGGAGTGATCTTTGAATGGGAGGGAGTAATTGTTGAAGATAATCCAGATATAGAGAAGCAGGCCTGGTTGGTTTTGTCTCAAGAAGAAGGGAAATCTCCACCTCTGGCTTTCATTTTAAGAAGAATTGAGGGGATGAAGAATGAGCAGGCCATATCCGAGGTTCTTTGCTGGTCTAGAGACCCTGCACAATTAAGAAGATTGGCTGCACGAAAGGAGGAGATATATCAATATCTACAAGGTGGGTTCTATAGATTACGATCTGGTTCACAGGAATTTGTTACCACATTGATAAACTACAAGATTCCAACTGCATTAGTATCAACTCGTCTGAGAAAAAACATTGAAATGGCAATTGAAGATATCGGGATCAAAGGTTACTTCAGCATTGTAGTCACAGCTGAAGATGTTCACAGGGGAAAACCGGATCCAGAGATGTTTGTTTATGCAGCTCAGCTCCTGAATTTCATACCAGAGAGGTGCATTGTGTTTGGGAATTCTAATTCGACAATAGAAGCTGCACATGATGCCCGAATGAAGTGTGTTGCAGTCGCTAGTAAGCACCCAATGTATGAACTTGGGGCGGCAGATTTGGTAGTCAGGAATCTCAATGAGCTTTCGGTGGTTGATTTGAAGAACCTTGCTGATATTGATATGTCAGAGCCTGAGCCAGAGCCGGAGATGGAGGAGGAATAGGATCCCTCATTTGGAACTAAAGGATCACTGCTGGTAGGCCCTTTGTACAGTTGTTGCTAAATTTAATTCTTCATCAGGATATGATAATTAGGCTTTAGGTCATCAATCCCTTAGTTATGTATATTTTCAGTGCCATGAAATGGCTCTTCTTGCAATTTACTTACTGTGGATGAGAAAGGAGAACACAAAATGGATAGGGGTTGTCTACATTGGACTTCCCTTCATGTCATGATATATATCCATCGTATGTACTATATGCTTTAAATATATGCTAGTGTCTTTTGATATGCTGAACCTGTATTATGTGCATTAGTCTATTTCAAGAATGAGGTTTTCTCACATGTTACTGTGCAGTCATTGATGATTTGGTTATGTGAGACAAATGGAGTTCTACAAAAATTGCCGGCTAGGCAGAGTCTTCAGAGGTTGAATCATGTCTTGCCTTTCGGCTATTCACTTTGAATCATCTCTTACCTTTTAGGCCATTCACTCTGGTGGGCTTGGGGTTGGACTGGCCATGATGTAAGCCACGCCTATGTGGTAATCTCAATCGTCTGATCAACGGCCATTTTGCTGGACCAGTCCAACAGAACCTCCATGGATTTGCCTAAGTGTGTGCTGTGGAAGAGGTGGGGAATTTGCGTTTGGGGTGAACCGTTTGGTTGGTAGGACTCATTTTCAACAGCTGATTGGTCTGACCTGTGCAATCAATTGGACTTCGATCTGGTGATTCGCAGGACGCTTCCATGAAGGGTTCATGCTCCTCAGCTCTTCCAATAAGATTTAAAAGACGGAGTATGATCTGAAGTGAATAACATGATTGAGCATTTGCTTAGTGCTGCTGTTCTCAAGCCTTTAATAGCTAACCAGAATGTCGAAAATGATGGATTACAAATGAGGGAATGAAAGAGTGCTGATACTATCCGTCCACGCCTATCTACCCCATTTTGGCAATATTGATTGATTGCATCACTACAACGAATTCCTTAAAATTTTGTAGAAGAAGTAGATTTCATGGATGATGCTATTCTGCCATCTTATTTTAATTCAAACGTTAGGCTTATTGATGACCATACCAAATCGAGATAATATAGGTACAACCATTCAAGAATGCCTAAACATCCCTTAGGCAGAGAAAACACAAGGGTGACCCAATCTGCCTTATTAGTGTCCTCGTGAATATGAAGTGTTCCAAGGCAGCCAGGATTTTCCTTGAAATCTCCACATGCTTATCGGACCCGCCTGAGATGCTCTATTAAATTCAGCTATATACAACCGATCTGGTGTCTATTTTCGAAAATTTGCTTTTTGGCTTTTGGTTCCTTGAAATCTCCACGTGCTCGTCGGACTTGCATGAGATGCTCTATTAAATTCAGTTTTACACAACTAATGTAGTATCTATTTGCGAAAAAATTCAGTCCCTAAATTCACTTTTGTCTGTACCTAGCTTTCCAGCTTGGAACACCTGTGTATAAGTAGCCCTCAGAGATGGAAACCGTTAAATAGGCTGTTTACATGGGCGCAATTTTGATATTTCACTTCACCCCTTCTTTGACGCCCATTTTCACTCCCTCATTCTTCTCAACAGTGCCTGTAGCCAAAAATAGTACTGAAACTTGTAATGGTGAACTTTTCATTTTTAAAAAGCAAGATCTAGAAATACTAGGAAACTCACAGCGTCCACCTCTAACATCAAACGAATTTCGATAGCAAAGACCCCTTAATGGATCCTCTCTAAAATTGCAAGGCTTTTGATCCTGGAACAACACGTAGCTGATCAAATTTTCGTGTCTGATCACTACAAAGAGTTTGTAGAGGAAATAAAAAAGTGGTTTGAGGATTGTAGTGAGAGATAGTTGGAATTGGGCGGCAAAAGGTGGAATTAGATTTGCAATTATGTAGAAGGAATGAGTGGTTGAGATTGAAATCTTGAAGACACCAAGTTTTCATAGAGCTAGATTGACGTTTCTGATGGTACAGAGGAGGTATTGGGAGAGTTCTAGGATTATGGTGATTTGGGTCTAAGGATAAAAGGGGATTATATATGATCGGATGGCCATTTGATGGCGTTTGAAAGGTTGGATGCCAGTTTGGGATGGAGTTAGGAATGGAGAGCAGCAGAGATTCAGGGACAGGAGAAAGAAAGAACGAATCAGATCTAGTCTTGGGTTTGGTAGGTGGATGTTGGTAATTCCAGGGAGAGATTGGTAGAGATAAAATACTACTTTTTTGCAAAGATGTTGCTGGAGAGGTAGAAGAAGGCACCGAGTTCTTTGGTAAAATATTGTTTTTTTGTTTGTTTTTTGAAGGAAAAGGGGACAGTTGAAGTACCAAAATTTAGGCGGTCGATTTAACGATTTCTGGCTACTTCTAGACAGGTCGTTAAAGTTGGAGTGCTAATTATAAGCGAAAATGAGTTTAGGGGCTACTTACTGGCTAAATTGTAAGTTTGGGGGTTAAAGGTGAAGCAGAACTCGCCCTCAACCAAAGAATTATAGGTATTAACCTAAATAAGAAACTTCACGAAAGAAAGCGCAACTTTTATGTCATAAGCATGAAAGCCAGTAGGCCTTGAACTTTTGTGAAAATGGATTATATCTATTGATTGTGGGCAAGGTGCATCATGGCCAATTTGAGGAGTATATCCCTCTTCTTTTACTACCTTAAAAAACACTCATTTTCAAGAATGTTTCTCTTCTCGGCTATATAAAAATCGATGCTTCTTGGCCATGTAAACATTGATTAGCATTATTGTCATTTTTACTGGTAATCTCTCATCTAAGACTCGGGGATTTTGAGATCACATGTAGCTTCTTTTCTCATTTCTAGTAAACTATTTATTTCTCCAGAGAAGAGATTAGTGTGGTTTTCCTCCTTTCTCTGAATATTCAATAGTTTTAAATAGTTGGGCACTACAAATCTATTATATATTAAGCTTATAATATTTTTCTTTGAACACTTGAAACCCATTTTTCGTAGTGCCATATCAACACTTTTCAATTATTCTTTTATCTTTATCATCAGTTGGATGAAGGGAAAAGTGCTTGCTTTATAAAATCCTCCCATTTTTAGCCACATGACATTTTTATTTGAATTCCTTGAACTTTTAGTTATAATTGAATACCTCCTTTATTGTAAATCCTTAAAATCTCACTTTCTAACCTTTCTTATTTATCTTCTTCTAATTCTAACAATCTTACCATTAAAATTTTTACTTTTATATTATAATATTATACTATTAGATCAACGAGTCTCCTAAAGAGTAATTTAAACTCTCTCTTTTTTTCACTAACATTTCCTTTGTTATGTAACTTTAGAGAAACTTTCTCTCTCTCTAATGACTTACTTACTCCTTTTATATAGTTTAAGATATTTTTATTTTCATGTATATCAAAATTCTAATAACAAAACTAACCTTCTAGTGAAATGAGATGACGTGAGAAGATGAAGGACAAGTTTGAGTCCTTCAACCCATCATGGAGATGGGTTTGAAATTCTCATCCCTGAGATCTCCTATCCAACTCTACTCCAGTCCATTAGTCTATTGCAATCTCAAACCTTTGAAATTCATACAGCAAAATCACAAGACACCATTAACCCAATTAATCTTAGCTACTCTTTTTTTTATATCATTGACGTTACATTAAAGCATGAACAGCTTTGAGTCCCATCGGAGGAAACTAGACTTTGACCAATAGCAAATCAATCCTAGAGCAAGATCACTACAGAAAGAAAATTAACATTCTTCATGTTAGGACCTTTTTTTTTTTTAATGTAGAAACACACACCCATGCCAACCTCAAACCCTAGTCATCCAAATGAGAAACTCCTTCTTGTGCCACTGTGCTACAAGGCTTCTCATAGATTTCCCATCTCGAAAGGGATCTTTTTTAGCTCTCATTTGCAAATTGCAACTCTTTCCTTTCCCCTACAAACATGCTTTCTTCTTCCACCCCCAATTATCATCCACCAATTAATACTGAGTTTTCCTCCTAAGTTCCTACTTCTAAATTAACCCTAATTACTTGGTTCTCCAAATATCCAAAACCTGACAAACCAAATTGGATGAATCTTGATAAGGAAACCATGGTGTTTAATGTAAAAAAATTGGCAAGCAAGTTCTCTCACTGGGGCATACAATAAAAAGCCACCATTTTTAAAAAGAAAACCCACCAAGTAGATGGCCATAATGATCACATAGAACAACATAATGTAAAAATGATATGAGATGATTGCCAAGGCCGTTTCTCTCAAGACATTTCTCCACCAAAGCCTTCGAAAGTTGTTGGAAATAAAGGTACAAAATGGAGCATGGAGTTGGATATCACAACAGTTGAAATAAATGGTTTGAGACCATGACAATGGATGAAAGAAATGGTCCAAAATGAAAAAAAAATAGAATGGATAGTGATGGTAGTTTCATCATTTGAAAATACTATTAACTTTAACATTGTATTAATTGGGGAATAGGTAGAAAGTGTAAGCATCTTCTAGGTACCTACAAGCTCAAAAGGGTTCTATTGTCTTACCCTAAGTTAGAATTGGTAATCTTATTTAGAATGAAGATTATATATGTTTCATAGAATTGATATATTTGTTATACCTTGCATTAAGCCTCTATCTTTTGGGGAAAAACTAGAACAAGTTTGATAGGTCCTTTTTAATGACTTTATTCAAATCTCTACCCTAGATTCATGTGAAACTAAGTATATCATGAAAGAGGATTCATTATCTAAGATAATGTGGGCCTTATATCCCTAGTTGACATGGAAATGTAGAATGTTTGCATGATTGATGACCAATAAAAAAAAAAAAAAAAGATCAATGACTATCTAGGTGATCTAGCTTTGGACGGCCGAGATCTATCTCAAAATCTCTTGAAACATGAAATCATGGGCATGACTTGTCATGGATGTGTATACACCATCAATGATACATGTCTAAACGGTTTAGATTGGCCAAAAGAGGCATTTTTAAGAAAAAAATAAAAAGATGCCTCATTCTAGCACTGTTACATGTCTTGGATCAAATATGATGGAATGCATGCATTTTGAGGCATTTGACATTCAAAATGGTTGCTTTGGAGATCAAGGAAGATCATCCAAAGAGTTTCCTAAACTTAAAAAGTCAAAAAAATGACCCTAGCAAGCTCCCTTGGTCAATAATTGACTAAGTCAAGATTCTCACTACACGACTTTTATAATGTCTTTGCTTGGAAGGCTTACAAGTTTAGAGTTTTATTATATTATAATATAAGTTGCTTGAGCGTGATTGGTAACCTCCCATGAATTAGTAATTGAGTATTTGGCATCAACCAATATTTACCAAGTCTTGGAGGGCAAGGTTATATGTTTAGAAAGTCTTCAAAGACTTAGCAACTCATGGAATTAGACATTTTCTTTTATAGCTTTGTAAATGCCTAAATGGGAGCTGTTGTCATCTATAAATACTTTAGCTGTTAATGAATAGGTATAGCTTATTCCATCCTAATTCAAGGACATTTTGGACTATAGAGATTAGTACTTGAAACGGGTTTTTTCTATGATGCTAATGTGCAATTGTTAGATTGGGCTTGGGCGTGTTCTATTGTTTGGACAAGATAAGCAATAGTTGCATCTTAGTTCAATAGGCTTTTGTATCATTGGGTGGATTCTTTTCATGGTGAGATGTTTTCCAACTCTGTATCCTCAAGGTGGTGAGATCTATATTCTTATGGTCGTGAGTTAGCATCCAATTTATAATTCTGTAGTCCTTGGTGGTGTGACTATATATAGGCAAAAATTACTATGCTTTTGAGTTCCAATGATGGTGATTCTCTCTATCCGTAGAAGGATTGACTCTCAAAATAATTGGACATTTGAACTATTTTTAATCTAATGCTTATACTCTTTGGTATTGACTTTCTATATCCATTGAGTAGGAATTTTTGTTTTCTCTTGTATCTTGCATGCTTACTTCTGCAATGTGTAATCTTTCTTAGTACCTGGTTGTCTTGTGTCAAACTGGTATTAGAGCTACAAGTTATCATGGCTTATCATGCAAGATGCATAGCAAATACTGATAAGGATGCTAAGATATGGAGATAGACAACTTGAAGAGGTAAATTGAAGAGAGTCTTGAACAGCTTAGCAGCCAAAAAGAAAGAGGTAAGAAATTTGAACTTGTTGCTTCTAACAACTCCTCATATGATTCCTACTTTGTTTCTGCAAAAATCCAAGTATCAAGTTTGAAATCATCATCAAGTAATGCTCTAAGAGAAGAAAACATGATTTCCATCTTTTTGGAGTAAAAGTAAATATCCCCAAATTCAAAGGCAAGTTGTAGCCCCACGAGTTTATTGATTGGCTACAATATAGTCAAGCATGTCTTTGAGTGTAAAGATTTCCCTGAAGACCCAAATGTAAAGCTCTGCACTCTTAAACTAAGAAGATATACTTGACTCTGGTGGGAAAATTTAAACAAGCAAAGAGTAAGAGATGAGAAAAATAAAATCAAAAGTTTGGACAAAATGAAGGAACTCAAGTCTTTTCTGCTCAAGAACTATAACATGGAAACATTCCTTAAGATCCAAAACTTGAGACAAGAAAACTTGAGTGTAAATGACTATGTAATGGAGTTCAAACACCTCATGCTTAAGAGTGATGTGGTTGAGCCTGAGGAGCAAACCATGGCATGATTTTTGGTGGTTTGAGAAAAGGCATTGGACACATAGTATGATTCCAACAATACTTGTCATTAAATAATGAGAGAAAGCTAGCTTGATTGTTGAGAAATAGTAGAAAGAAGTGACTAAAAGAGGCATTTCTAAACCCTTTGGAAAAAGAAGTAATTTCAATCCCGGTAATAATTCTAATTCTAAGTAATTGCGTAACACAAAGACTCAAGGTGAGATTGGTGGTGTAAAGACCTTGCCGACCAAGGTGAGATGTTGGTGGTACAAATAGGAAGAAGAAGAGACAAAGTCGGGTTTTGATAAGGAAGAAGAGAATGCTATCCCTATCGACCAAGGTGGGATGTTGGTGGTGCAAAGAGCCTTAAATGCATACACATAGATGATGATGATGATTAGTTTCCCTATGCCATCTTTTTATACATATTGTACTTCTCATGGCAAGGTATGTGATATGATTATTGATAGCAGTGCATACGAGAATGTGGCCTCTATTAAGCTAGTCAACAAGCTTAAACTAAAGATGGAGCCTCATCCTTAACCCTACAGATTGAAGTGGCTTGCAAAAGGACATCAATTAAAGTAACCTGCAAATGCCTTGTTTCCTTTTCCATTAGTAATCGCTATAAAGACAAGGTTTTGTGTGATGTTATCCCAATGAACCCTTGCCATTTGTTGTTCGGAAGACCATGGAAGTTTGACGAGAAAGTCCAACATGATGGGTTCAAAAACACTATACTTTTATGTTCCATGGTGAAAAGATAATTCTTGCACCCTTAAAACATGGACTAATTACAAAACCCAGATGTGATTTGTTATGGAAGCAAGAAAAAATTTGAGAGTTATAAACTCTTGGATGCTGCATGAACATTAAAAGAGGCAAAAGGTAATGAAGAGACTAAAACAAATGTAATAACCTTCAATTGCATGTCCTCTTTTGAATGATTATGAAGATGTGTTTCCAAAGGAAATCCCCAATGGCTTACCTCCTTTATGATATATATAATACAATATTTATTTTATCCTGAGGTCTATAATTCCTAATAAAGCAGCGTATTGCATGAATCTTAGAGAACATGAGGAACTGCAAAGATAGGTTGAAGAATTTAATGGCCAAAGATTTAGTGCACGAGACCAAGAGTCCATGTACATACTTGCTCTTCTTGTGCCAAAGAAGGATGGTTTGTGGAGAAAGTGCATTGATAGTAGAGTGGTGAATAAGATCACAATCAACTATCACTTTCCTATACACGCTTGGACAACTTGTTAGACCAATTGCATGGTGCACGACCTTCTTTAAAATTGATCTTTTGTTGTGGTTACCTTCAAATTCATACATATGAGAGTAGATCATGAATGGGAGATTGCTCTTAAAACTCGAGCTGGCTAGTATGAGTTGTTAGTAATGCTCTTTGGTTTGTCTAATTTTCCTAGTACATTCATGCATTTAGTGACTCATGTCTTTTAACCTTTTAGTGGAAAATTTTGTAGTTGTGTATTTTGATGACATACTTGTATACAACAAGAGCCAAGAGGAGCATTTAGATCATCTTCGAAAAGTGCTACAATTATTGAGAGAGCAAAAGTTGTACACCTACTTGAAAAAGTGCAACTCTTTTACCAATAGCTTAATTTTCCTACGATGCTGTTTCTATGACAACCTATGTTTTTTGAAATAGATTTTGATAAATTTAGTTAGAAAATTTTAGGATATCCTTGGAAAATTTTCTTTAAAAAACATTTCGAAGACATAAAATATATACTAAATTCCAAACCTGCTCTCTGAGACTAGTGTCATTTTGAAAACTTCTCATATAATTAAAATAAACAAATAAAGTGAGCACTACCAAGACCCACTAGTCTCATTCTGTTACATGTTTGTCAACAATAATTTAAATGTCTACTAAGAAAATAATTACTAAAATTAAACTAAGTCCTAAAACTTTCTTCATACTTCTAACTCTTTTGATCTCAAAGTCTTGCTTGCCAACACTAACTACTCCCTAGATGGTTTACTTGAAAATTTTTGGAGGTGAGTACGACCACTTAGTAAGAAATTCCTCAACTATTCCAAAATTGAAAAATCATGTGTACATGCAATATATGATGAATGCATTTTGATTAATCATCAATATTATAATCCATGATAATAATAGCTTGGTATAAATTGAAAGCCAAGAAACGTACCAAATATCTAAAGTAATCATACCATATGGTATCACTGAACGATTGTGTTTGTCCTACCTCATGGCCTTTTAAGCAATTGGTTTGTACCTTTGAGGATGACTAACATGTCAGTCCATGTCTATATAATTAGATGGTCTACTATGCACGTAGAGGAATCACTTCTAGCTATGTTTGATCACAGATACCACACAATCTAACCACTAACTCTCATGGGGCCACTAGATCTTGATGGAAGTAGTCTTCTCATGATACATACTCCCATTATAATAGCCCTACTGTTGGGCAAGTATCCTATTTGGAGGCCAGGAGACAATCTAAATCCTCCTAATGTAGAGTCATTAGGGTCTTATAGCCCCTAGGCTGACTATCATAAGTTGTACATAATCAATCATTACTAAGTTTTGGTTGGATGAAATCCATTTCTTTGTTCACATTATATCCAAGGATGACATTGTTATCGAAGTGCAAGTTCTCATTGGACGAGACCCATTTCCTTGGTCACATTATATCCATGAGAAGGTTGTAATGGTCTCTAAGTGGGAAAGGCCTAAGATCGTGACTGAGGTGCATAGTTTTCTCAATCTAGCAGTCTATTATCAATGATTTATGGAAGATTTTTCTCATATAGCATAGTCCTTGATTGCTTTGACGAAGAAGGATCAAAAATTCACATGGACTGATGACTGTGAGAAGAGATTTCAAGAGTTGAAGAAAGGGCTCACATCAGTACCCATCTTATCCTTACCAAAAGGAAGCAGTTGCTTTGTGGTTTATAGAGATGCATCAGGTAAGGGACTGGGTTGTGTCCTTATGCAAAATGGTAAGGTGATTGCATATCCCTTGAGGCATCTCAAGAAACATGAGTTGACTACCCTACCCATGACTTAGAGCTAGCTACAATTGTGTTTGCGCTGAAGAAATGGAGGCACTATCTAAATAGTGAGAGAATTGATGTCATTATAGATCATAAGAGCCTAAAGTATCTTTTCCCTAGATTGACCTCATATGAGACACAATTAATGGTTGGAGTGCCTTAAGGACTTCAACTTCATCATCCATTACCATCTAAGCAAGGCCAATGTTGTTGCATCTGCCCATAGTGGGAAGTAGAGCGGTATGATTTTCAGCATTACTGTTTGCTTGACTTTTATGGTTAAGATCTTACAAGTACAATAATCTAGTGAGGAGACACAAGTTTATTACGGTAAGAATGCATTTTAGAAGGGACAATGCATTTTAGAAGGGACTAGATGGTGGTGTGAGGTTCCATGGGAGACTTGTTGTGTCAGGTTGTGTGGGACTGAGGCAAGAGTTACTGAAGGCAACACATCATTCTAAGTTCACCATGCATCCAAGGGATATGAAGATATACTAGGACATGAGGAGACACTTCTTGTGGCAAGGAATGAAGAATGATATAGATGTAGCATGGTGCATGGTGCATCACTTGTCAATAAGTGAAGGCAGAGCACCAGAGACTTGCATGATTATTGTAGACTCTTGGGCTTTCAAAGTGGAAGTGGGACCACATAACCATGTATTTCATGCTTGGATTGCCCAAGACATAACCTTTGGCACCCTTAGTGCATGCTTTAACACATATACACCCATAAAGGGTAAAAAAAACAAAAAAACACCTCTCTAAGGTGAAAACATGAGATTGCATATCATTTCAAAATTGATGATAAAAAAAAATTTTCATTATAAATTTTCATGATTACTCAAGCTCTCATTCAAAATCTAGTAATGGTACAATGAAATCTTTCTTAAATGCACAAGAATATGTAATAGTTGTGAGACATGTGCGAAGTATGACAATCTAAGGAAAACATTTATTCTTCCTTCTCTTTTGTCAAGCTTCCTATCTTCTCCAATCTTATCTTTCATTGTTTAGGGTTAGGAGTATTAGTTTGCTCTTAGTCCAAATTGGTTGGCTTTCTATTTGATTCTAAAAAAGAAGGGTAGAACGTATGGAATTATAGATAAATGGTCAATATTACATGGGTGTCAACTATAGCCATTGTCTAAGTTTCATTCAAGCTATGGTTTGGTTTCTATACTATCCTATAGTGCATAACATCTAGGTTTTCCACATAGTTTACTATTGCCATGCAGCCATCAATAATTCCATCTGATATATATAGTTTTAGAATTGTTGTTACAAGGTATAAACTTCTAAGTTTTCAAGCCATCTACTATTGCCATTTCAGCTAATAGTGGGATACTAGATTTCTTTAGTTTTAGTGTATTTTTGGAAGGTTTCAACTTCAACTTCTATGGGCTATTTACTATTGCCAACTTAATTAATAATAGATTAGTGCATTGTCTTTGGTTTTGGATTCATTTTGTAGGTTCTAGACATGTAGATACTTCGAGTTATTTATTGTGGCTAATTTAGCCAACAGTGGGATAGTGAAAGTATACAGTTTTTAGATTAGTTACAAAGTATGATGAGTCCAAAATTTTCAAGTGTATGCCGCTACTGTTGCAGTCAGTAGTAACACTATTTTACTTTGGTTTTGAATCTTTTTAATAAGTGGAATGCATCCAAGTTATTGCGTTGTTACTGCTGCTATTTTAGTCAGAAGAGGGTCTACTTCAATTTTTGGTCTAATTTGATAGGTAGAAGGTGTCCAAGTCTTCATATTGTTTTTTCCACTATCTTAGTTAGTAACCAACCATTTGCTTTGATTTTGTGTTGTAGGTATAATCAATTGAATTCCTATTGTCATCATGCAAACAACAGCAAGGTGTGAAATGGCTTCAGTTTGAATCAATTTTATGATGTAAACATTCAAACATTCACTATTTTCACACTAATAATAGGAGAGCACATGTTTATCTTCATCTTGGGCTGGTTTTTATACGAAAACATTTTGAATTTCTTTATTGTATATGGTCCTCTAATAGTACTACACTACTTATCATTGTTTGGTCTACTTTCATAGATAAATGGTTGAGATTTTTTATTATCACCATTCAATCAATTGTAAGTTATTAATATTGCTTTGAATTGGATTATATTTACTTGACATAAACAACTAAATTTTGATTATTGTCAATTACGTGATAGTAAGTTATTAGCTTACACAGTTGGAATGGTTTTCTTTGGCAGTGTGTGTGCAACTTAGTTCCCAACTATTCCTTATTACCACATACCATGGGAACATTTAATCTCAGTCTTGGGTGGAAACCGTGCACTATAGTGTTCAATGTGTGCATCTAAACTTTGTGAACCAAAAAGAGCAACAAATAGAATTTGACTTAAGCCATGAAAAACAATAGGCACTAAAACAGTAATAGGCACAATGTTCATAGTAGATTGATTGGTAAAAATTGAATCAATTCTATTATATATTCATTCTTTCATTGAATCAAAATAAAAATAATCTCATAATCAAGCATGTGAAGTTATTACATGAAACACGTCTAAACCAGAATCAATAACATAGTAGTTGCTAACTGAAATCAAGCATGATTTAGTGCCTAATCCAACTACAAAGCATTCTAAAAGTTTAGCAAGATTATTACTTGATAGATTTCTAAATCATTGCAGTACTGCATGGAAACTTGGTTTGTTTTGAAAAGAAAAATCAAGATCTAGTGTCAAAAAATCCTATTCCCCTACCTCTTATGGTTGTAGTCACGTCTTGTTATAGGTGTGTTAGGACCTACATTTTTAGATCTACACCCTCACTTAAGTAGTCCTCCTTATCACTATCCTAACTTACCC
Organism: Warburgia ugandensis; assembly: GCA_035236585.1. Classification (NCBI taxonomy): domain Eukaryota; kingdom Viridiplantae; phylum Streptophyta; class Magnoliopsida; order Canellales; family Canellaceae; genus Warburgia; species Warburgia ugandensis. The sequence goes on along the minus strand of CP141129.1, from coordinate 31,902,275 downwards.
CACCAACTTCTTCTTTTCCCTTAGACCAGGTATAATCTACCATACATAGACCACATTGTTATTGTGACACCCCAGGTTTTCTAAAAACTTTTTCCATATATAATAATAATAATAATAATAATAGTAATAATAATACTATTTTTAATAAAATAGGAAGGATCCCTGATATAGAAAACTTGCATTTAATACAAATACCATAATCATTTCAAAGAAAATGCACAAAATGAAAACCTCGAGGGTCATCCAAGTCCAAAACCATGGCGATATACAAAACCAAAGCGTCAATACACAGAGCATGCTCAATTAAAACCACGTCTGTTCAAGACATTGATCATGAAAGAGGTAGCAATAACAAAAATATCCTTAATCCCCAGGGTTCCATCCATGATCACCATATCCACACACAAAAAAGTGTAAGCATATATATATATATATATATATTATACAATAGTGTGGCTCCAATACCATCCACATAACCATGTCTCTGTACAACCCAGAAGAAGTCTAATCATAAGTAAAAGAGACATACACCAAGTCAGTCTCTGAAGTGCTAGATGGCAGATGATCCTCGTGGTCCTCACTCAGTCAATGTTGCTTCACCTGTTTTCTCTTAGCATTGTCGAGCTCCAAATTTGAGGCATTGCAAGATAAAGCAATGCCTCAACAAGCCATTGCGTCTATAGGTGATTACAGATAATAAAATATGCAAGAAAATAGTTTGCATAAGATATTAACATCATGGCAAGTCTCAATAAGTAAATAATTTACAAGGCACGTTAAATCATCAGGCATCCATAATGAATAACGCATGAAAACTCATAAGTCTAAAAGAAACAATAATAATCAAAGCATACTTTTCTCCTGAATAAAGCAATATCAGATCAAATCATCATGGAATGCAAAGCATGAGTAATACATGGATATGCATCCGTCAAAAGTAAATAAGAATCTATGTCCACATCATAATATAAATGCATGTCATGATGGATAGGGCACCGTGCATAATCAAGCCTTAAGAGTTTCCCATTACACTCATATCACTGGCAATGAGTACTCATTCCAATTCCAGGGTTCCTCACCTATAACTCAATACTAGGTAGCTCACTCAGCCCGTAGGCCCATCCACATCTATTCAGCCACATAAGCTTCACCCAATATATCAATACCACATAATCCCAGGGTTCCTCACCTGTAGCTCGCACACCAAGTGGCTCACTCAACCATAGGCCTACCCACATCTGGTTGCCCACATAGGCTTCATCCAATATATTCATACCACATGAGTATACAGAATAAGAACATGGATTGATATGCTACAGTGGCAACCACTCTGGGGTATAAATCACTACTGCTAGCCGTCGACACCAAAATGGGAGACTAGTGTCCGCTGAGGCATGGGAGTTTATTGGACTTGCATGGGTGGCTTGCCCATAATAACCACAAACTACACGTGATTGCCCACATATCAGGGCTGGTGTTTATAATATATAAATTTAGAGGGCGGGTGACCAACCCTACAACCCTCCTAGCAGAGCATCCACTGGGCAGAAACACCCATCATAAAACAGCAAAATATGATATAAACCATGGAAACTTCCATGTGTAATAAATCTCAATAAGCTCAAGTCAAAAAGCATGATACACATCATCAGTCATGTTTCAAAATATGAGTAATCGTGCATATTAAGATGTCATGATATCAAACATGTATAATGAATACATTTTAATAAAAACATGATAGGGCGTAAAACACATGCCTCAAAGTTCCCAAATAACATGTCATGATATATGAAATCATGAAAAATTCCCAAACGTAATCACCTACCTAAAAAACGTGGTACTTCAATAAGGCGCGTAGGCTATATCAACTTGCCCGCCCTGCGTACTTGTCACACCATAAGTCAAACTAAGTCATCCAATGACATGGTGTTCTTAAATCCTAAAAATACATTAATCCAAGTGATGATTTCCCTAATTTGGTAGTTAATCCTAGATTAACGGTCCATATCATCTAATTAACCCTCAAACAAGCCAATCCTGGACTAGATGTTGATTTTTCTAACATCTAGACAATCACCCGTCACCTTTGATTATCAATCTAAGTCATGATTCATTCAATTTGTGTCCCTTGATCAATAAAGGGTCAATTTCTTTCATCTTTTGAAGTTTGAAGATGATCCAACCATTGGACCGTTCTTCATTACCTATGTGTACATCTAATCATCATCATTTCCCATCATTTTCACCATGATCCATCTAATTTTTATGTTTTTTAGTGATTTACATGTATATCCATAATTACACGTCGATCTAACTGTTAGATCGCTCCTAGATCAACCAATCATAAGGCACATGGCCAGATCGACAGTCAAGATCATTTTCATGAAGATCACTTGAGATCTATTCTTCTAATCCACTAAATCATCTCATATTTGATGTATGCAATCAGTTTTTAGGGCCTAATCATCAATTGATCGAGCTGATCTAGGCTATTGGATAGTATTTCGTGATTTGATCAATTTAAAAGTGGTCAAATCAAAGTTTTTATGTCAAATCTAGGTCTGCATCATCAAGATGAACTCAACGGATGTCTTGGATTATGATTTGGACCTTTTTAGCTTCCATAATTGAGATTTTAGTGAATAAATGGTCTACAATAATTGTCTGAATTAAATAATAAAAATCAATGTCATGGGGACGCGTGCACACATGACCCTATACGAAATGTGTCCCGATGGCCGGGACGTACACACACATGATGCACGCCCAGAATGCGTCTTACGTACGTCTTCGTCACCAAGACGCATGCAAGTTCTGTTGCGGTTGGGAACGATGCACAAACCACCTGCTCTTGTGTGGTCGCACCCAGCGCCTAGGTCGTGTGGTGTGTCTCCAACTAGGAATCCTAGATGCTTTGAATAGCATCGCCATTGTCGAAGACGATGACCAGATTCTGGTCGCCACAAGCGACGTATACAATCTCCAAATCTTATGATTTTATGTCATTTTGATTGAATTTTTGTGTATTTTCGTTTTATAACACTTTCGTCAACTGATTTTGCCTAAATTTGAGGTTTTTAACCGATTTTATAAAGTTTACAAATTTTTCCCTCCTCACAAATTTTCAAGTTTTCAGCTTCATCAACCGTTGGATCTTCATGAAATTTGAAGGGTTTGTTCCTGGGTTTATCATATACAAGATGAATATTTAGATCACTAATCTGATACTCTTCACTAGTTATTTTTCACAAAAAATAGCATTATTCACAAAGTCACCAAAAAATGGCATCCTTCGCCATTTTCCAATGCCAATAGAAGAAAAAAAAAAGGGAAGCGACTAGTAATGACAACATAGGGGAGGGGGAAGACTGGCCTACCTCACTGGGCTAGTCAAAAAAGTCCTTTCATTGCTGGAGGGAGAAGAACTAGTGTCACCATCATTGCATGTCCAGTAGGTGTTGAGGGCGTTGTCTTTGGTGCCATCGTCTGGTGGCACAAGGAACGTGGCAATTAATGGCAGGGGAGGAAAATGAGAAAAAAATGCAATTGGGGGGAGTGGGGTGGGGGTGGGTGTGGAGGAGGCTCATTTAAAGCCCCTCCATAAATTCTATTTTTTAATTTTATTTAAAAATAGCATTTTTTTTAATTCACAAATGATTACCAACATTTATGGTTGATAATCATCATCATACCTATTAAATGCCAGTCATTCATTGTTTTCAATGTCTAATTTCGTGGGCCCCACTTTTGTAATTACAATTTTACCCTTTTCATTAAATTTGTTAAATATAAAAATTAAAATAATTAGCTAATTTTCATTTGTTCTCCAATTTTAGCATTAATGTCATTGAATTTCATTTCTCATATACATTCCAAATATTAAGGTTTTAGTCCGTGATTTCATTTCTAATAATTTTCAAATCCCAAATTTTCTAATTTTCATAAAGTTCCAAGCTTCCACGAAATTTTGCATTTTCAAAATTTTAAAAATAGTGTGCATTATAATTATCCTCTAAAAATATCCTATAATTTTACCTTAATCTAGATGCGTGTCTAAGACTTCATCTCAGCCATTCATACCCTTTGATCAAAACGTCCTTAATTTGAGTATCTTAGCTATTGATATGAGATGTTCCCAATGGATAAAATTTCACCCTCAATCGTAGTTATACAATTTTCTTATGTTGAAATCATTCCATGATATGATCTAGATTTCCCTTGATTGAGTGTCAAATTATTAAAAAAGGATAATTCAATTGCTAATATGATGACTTGAACATAATTCTTAACATTTACAAATTAACACTTAAGCCATTGAGCTAACTTGATTTTATAGACAAATTCTTGCAAATGAATACATCTATATAGTATGAAATTTAAGCCATTACAATTTTAGTCGACGGAGTGAAGATGGACCCAATTAAGGTGGATGCTATTGTGAGTTGACCTGTGCTTGAGACTGTAACAGACGGCTGCACGGTTTTGCTTTTCCCCCTTTAGGGGAAAACCGGTCGTTATTGGCAAAGCCACCTCGAACCCTTATCAATAGAGGGTGGGGAGGTACTAAGAGTTAGTCCCACATCGCCTGGGGAGGGGAAACTGGGCTGTTGATAAGGGTTCAGGGTGGCTTTGCCAGTAACGACTGCTTTTCCCCTAAAGGGGGAAAAGAAAAACTGTGCAGCCCACGGGCCAAAGCAAACAATATCGTTGTTGGGTGGGGTCCCCAGTCTGTTACAATGGTATCAGAGCTAGTTCCCTCGTGATGGGGTGTGCTAGCCGCACGTGTGGACGCATGTCCCTAAAGGGGGAAAGGTGAACCCACAGGCATCTGCCAAGATGGCTTGAGGGTGAGCCAAGATGGCTTGAGGGGGATACCCCAAGATAGTCTGAGGCAATATCCCAAGATGGTCTAAGGGGATGAGGGTGTGGAGGTACTGAGAGTTAGTCCCACATCACCCGAGGAGGAGAAACTGGGCTGTTGATAAGGGTTCGGGGTGGCTTTGCCAGTAACGACCGATTTTCCTTTGAAGGGGGAAAAGCAAAACCGTGAGGCCCACGGGCCAAAGCGGACAATATCGTTGCTGGGTGGGGTCCCCCGTCTATTACAGAGACGTTGTTCGACACTAGAAGCTTTTATGACTAGCTTCTTTCTATAGGAGGTTTATCAGAAACTCTAGTACTATAATTGATCCAATAATTGTATTCTTAAAAAGTGGAATGAATAAGTGGAAGGAAGAAGCACAAAAAAGTTTTGAGCTTATAAATGAAAAAGTAATAGATGAACCCATACTTTCTTTACCTAACTTTGATTGTTTGAAGTAGAGTGCAATGCTTCCAACATTGAGATCGGTGTAATCCTTACCAAGAAGGAGAGCCAGCTGTTTCCTTCAGTGAGAAGTTGAATGATTCTACAACTACTACACCTATGAAAAAGAGTTCTATGCTATTGTACAGATGGTGGAACATTGGAGCTAGTATTTGCCCCCACAACCCTCGTTCCATACACAGTTCATGAAGTGTTTAGATTCCTATAAAGTTAGGGAAAGCTCAGCCAGAGAAATGTTGTGTGAATAGAGTTCATCCAAATCTTCAACTTTATGATCAAACATAAGTCAAGCACACAAAATGTGGTTGTCGATGCATTAAGTATGAGATACACGTTACTAGCTATTTTAAATGCCATAGTATTGGGTTTGAAATAGTTATGTAGTTATATGCTAATGATCTTTACTTTGGGCATATTATGGAGAGTTATTAACATTGTACTTTTTAGACTTTTATTGAGCAGGACGGTTATCTCTTTACAGGAAATCTACTTTGCATTCCATAATGCTCCCTTAGAGAAGCTATCTATGGCGACCTGGATTTTTTAAATACATTTTTGTTATTTATTTTCAAAGGGTAGCTAACCAAATTTGCAAAAATTTTGAAAACTTAAACAATGAAAACATTTTCTTCAAAATTCTATTCTAAAAACCCGAATGCCACTTTTCACACTCATACATATACATATTTTTGTATACAACGTATATTTCTACTAAAATACTCAATAGAAATTAATTTATTAAAAATTACAAGGTTGATCCAGTGGTTCACATGCATAGCCTCCTTATTACATATGATGTCCAAAATACACAAATCAAAATACAATCCAAGATTTCTATAATCTTACATAGTCTTGATCAATAGTATGGTCTTCATATTCCCTTGTCATATCCCTCAATTCTTTTCTTTCTATATCTAAGATATTGTAAACATTCAAATATTTATAATATCTCAACAAGCTATGCTTGGTAGGTGATTTAAGAAGCATATGTAATCTTATAATTCAATAAATCTATCATAAGTACAATATTCATAATCATCATATTCCATAAATAATTCAATTTCTATGAACCATACCACATATGATCATACTATCATATAATTTGTCATGTAAGATCTTCTATAGTAATCTCCAACCACTCACCACAACATCATATATATATATATATAAGGTTAAAACCGTGAAAATAGTTAATATCTCAAATATCAATAATCATACCTAGATTACATTAGGTTGATCAATCATCCAGCCTCTACTGAAAAATATCCCTTCATGGGAAATACCAGTAATGAACATTACCGGGCATTTCATCATGCCATATCATAAGGCATTTCACTATGCCATGCATCATAATGCAAAATACTCAAAGGACTACTATGCTGTAGTCTAATTCATACAGCATGACTAGATAACTGCTCAATAATCTACTTGTACCCTTCAATGAAAATTACAATATCCATGTCTGTATGGGGGGACCATGGCTATCATAGTGGCAACCTCCCCATAATCGCCCCACCCGACTTTTGACCTCTCTTAGGCATGGTATTCATCATCATCAAATTTTGGAGAGCGAGTGGCCAAACCCTCATAACTCTCCTAACATAGCATCCCAGGCCTATGCCAATTGAAAACAAAATTCACAGGCCTCTATGCCTGTATGGAAATTAATCATCGTACTAGTAAACGAATTGTCTATTTATAAAAACTTATATCATCATCCTTGTATTTTGGTATACTTATACCAAGGATACGATCTCACTTCCAATTTAGGGATCATCATTAAATATGAATGATACCCATGTTCATTTATTTAATTTTAGGGGTAATCATTTTTTGTAAATGATACCCATTTTCTTTAATTTGGTATTCATATACCAAAGATGTAATTCAGTGTAGAGATAATAATTTAATACAAATGATATCCTTGTCCATTATTTTCTTATCTAAGTTTAGGGGTAATCATTTTATGTAAATGATACCCAAGTCTTAATCATGTATTTAACATAACAATTTATTTCTAACCTTTATTCATCAAATAGAATTCAAATACAACTAAGAATGCTATCATTCTTATGAATTTACTAAACATGTAATAATTAACTTCTATAATTTTATGCACATTCAAAATAACAACTAATCCCATAAGATCATGTTTAATACATAGATCTTGTAATAGTAATGCATTCTTAAGGTTCCAACTACCTCATTGTGGTAATCCCACTTTTTAAGATCTTTCACGATCTTGGTCATAGTATGTGATATGTAAATCCATACATACTATGATTATCTATAATAACTTGGATAATCTTATATTTGTCTTTCTTTGATCATATTTATGTTCTTTGTCTAATCAATTCATTCCTATCCTTTGATCATTCTAGATTTTCTTGTATTCTTGCAATCTATCACTTTCAAATAGTGTTGCCAACTACTGATCTATAAATATGATAGTTAGAATAGTCTTCTAATTTATCATATCTAAGTATTTCTATTCCTAAGTCTTTATATACATTGCTTTGATTTTGATCTTTATAGATCCTTTGATCAACAGTTCACAATTGTTGATCAAGATCAAAGGCTTAGATTCTCTATCATCTAATTCATCTTTGATCTCAGATTGATCTTTTATCATCCCTAAGGAGGATGATCTTGGTTCTCTTCCTTGAATCATATTTGATCAAGGGTTTGGATCATCTAATCTAATGATTTATATTTGATCCTAAACCTATATTCAAATTCAAGAACATAATATAAACTTATGATTATTTATTTTATGGTTCTTGATCGTTCAAGATCTCCTTGATCTTGTTTGATCATAATTATCATATTTAAGGCTTTAATTTGATTTGGTAATTTCCTATCTAATAATATTCTTATTATTAATGCTCAAACAGTTACTATTTTACTAGTTGAAGTGGTTTATTTCTTCCTATGTCTAAACTGCTCCTCCTTATGTCAGAATTGACCAATGCTTACTAGTTAAAGCTTGCTCAAAAAGTGGTTAATACAATCCTTATGTAAGGAGGCATTTAGACCTCAACAAATGTCAACGAAAGGCGAGGAAAAAGCGCTTGGCACTTATATACCCCCTATAACCCCAATGTTCAAAGTTCATTAGAGTGGCACTAGCTCAACCTTCTACAAGGTTTCTATGAGCGCTTTACCATATGTCCTCTTTCTACTTGATTTTAATTTAAATCCATGAACATTGATAATGTTATTCATGGATGTTTCTTATTCACCTAATTTGGGCCAAGAAAATGGTGATCCATTCCTTATATTGTCTTACTAAATATAGCCCTTACTATGATTCAGTCCATGTCCTTTATTTATTGCAAGTGTCCATGAAAATCTATATTTCAATTAATTACATTTTCCATGATTTTCAATGTAATTTACATATCATGAACATTAAAGCATAAAATGGATTTAACAAATAAATCTACTAATAAATCAAAGACATTTAATCTAAAATTTAACAATTCAAAGGTGCATTTAAAGTATCATAATTATCTATCATGATCCAATGTTCATCTTTGATTTCTATTCACTAGATCTAGGGTTTTCATCCCATTAAGGGTCTAGATCTTGATCTTTCACATTTTTGTCAGATCTAACACAATCTCATGTGATCTTATCACTAAATCATTAATAGAACTCATCCCCAAGATCTATAGATCTCAATCTTTCACATGTCAACAACATCTAGCCTATAATTTCATGTGATCTCAACATTAGATCATCAGTATAACTCATTCACAGTGTCTGCTTATTCTTGATCAAACTGATCAAGAAGATTATTAAGCAATTTTAGGATTTTTATTACATTTAAGGGTCTAGATCTCAAAATTTCTCATATCAATTACATCTAACCCATCAATTCATGTGATCTCAACATTAGATCACTAATCTAACTCATTCATATGGCCTGATCATCTCAAATCTTACTGATCAAGGATGTTAGTACCACATTTTTCCATTAGCAGAACGTTTCATACATTAAATCCTTATTTTTATTAGTTCAGTAGATTCTTCGCATCATAAGGAATTCATATATTCTTTTTTATCTAAATTTGGAGCTAAAATGAGCTCTAAATTAAGAAATTAAATTTTTAGTCAAATTTAAACGGTCCAGATTTGATCTGGCTATTGCGGATTTCGGGGACTACCAGTGGCAGATCAATGGTCGGGGAGACCAGAGGCATGCCGAAAAACTTACAAAATTTACTAGAAAGGAAATGGGAAGAGTGAGACCACCTACCTGGACTAGTCAGAGTGAAGAACATTGTCGAGAAAGAGAGAAAACAAAAAAAAAACCCCTAGATGCGTTAGATTACCATTCAGGCAAGAATAACTCTGGTGATATTGCCGGAGATTGACAGAAACCATGGGGGAAATGTAAATCCCATTGTTCTAAAAAGTTTCATCGGATCAGATTAGCTTTTTATCGGTTAGATTGGGTGGAATTAGGTGAAATAGCTGTCGCAGATGGTGCCAATACCGGTGGTGGTTATTCAGTCAACTTTTTCTAATAATCTCAGCAATGGATCATTCCCAAAAGATAGGTATTTTGTAGATTAGCCTAGTCTTAACAATATTAACAATTTGGATCATGAAAAAAATGTCTAAATCTTAATGGTTAATTAAATTAGGGTTCCTTGGGAGGAAACCCTGGTTCATCAGGGACGACACATCCCTAGATGAACACACTAGATAATAGACACTGAGTTGTCTGTCGAGTGTGTCTAGGGACGCTCCTTCATGGAAAAAAATAAAAGAGAGAAAGAAGGAGAAATTGGGGGAGAAGGAGGAGGATATTTGAGCTGAAACTTCAGGGGAAGTTAGGGAACATCGTGGGGGATTTTTGGAGATTTTTGGAAATTTTTTTGAGGTATTTATAGGCAAGTTTTGGGATTTTTTTTAATATCAATTTCCTATAATAATGTTGTTGTTTTTTTACTTTTGATTATTTGAAGTGGGAGTGGAGCTTCCACTTCCACCTCTGTCTCCACTACCAGCTGATAGTGGTTTGTGTCATTATTGCTGTCCCTAGTTCATTACCTTCTATTGTGGGCCCCACTATACAATGAAATGACTGTTTTGCCCTTTTAATTACACAAATGTAGAAAAATAGAGATTTTTCATCCAAACTCAAAATTTGGCGTACTTATAGTCATTTGAATTGATTTTTTGAGTACATTTTAAATATTCATGTCTTAACTCTTGATTTTATTTCTATAAAAATGGATTTTCCTGGAACTTAAATTTCCAGTTCTGTTTTCAAAATTTCAACTTCTAACCTTTAATAATTCAAATATATTTATAAAAATTGGGCTTGTTACACAATCATATATGAAGTGCATGATGAAGACCTTGGTGGTCACTTTGGCAGAGATAAGACTCTTACCTTAGGAAAAGATCGATTCTTTTGGCTTAAAATGGCTAAAGATATTTCCAAGCACATGAAGAGATGTATGATATGCCATCTAACTAAAAGTTGATACCAAAACATGGGGTTATATATAGAATTTAGTGTTCCTAGTTCTCCATGGAAAGAAGTTAGCATGGATTTTGTGGTTGTACTTCGGTGGATGTAACTCAATAAGGACTCTATTATGATCGTTGTTGATAGGTTTTGAAGATGGTACATTTTGTTTCCTGTGATGGTGCATGTTGTTTCTTATACTAAAAAGATTGATGCTTCTAATTTGGGTGATTTATACTTTAAATAAGTTGTAAAACTTCATTAAATCCTTAAGACCATAACCTCTGATTGTGATCCATATTTTATGAGCATTTTTGGAGGATATTATGGAGGAAACTTGGCACAAATTTGCAATTTAGCGCATCATGTCACCCTCAAATTGACAGAGAAATGGAAGTCGCGAACAAGAGTCTAAGAAACTTGCTAAGAAGTTTCATTGGGAAGAATATCTTGCAATGGAATTTATTGCTAGCAAAAGTGGAATTTGCATTCAATAGTTCAAATAATCAATCAATTGAGTGTAGTCCTTTTGAGTTGTCTTACTATAAGAATCATTTAAGCTCTATGGATTTAGTACCCTTGCCACTAATTGGACGTTTTGGAGGAGAATAAGATGACAAGCATTGAAAGCCAATAGTTTTGGGAAGCAAAGCTGGTGTGGGTACGCTTAAAGGAGTGTTTTCCTCAAGAGTAGCACATAAAGTTCATACCTAGTGCTGCATGTCCTTTTAGAGTTTTAAAGCAAATTGATGATAATGCATACAAGATTGAGCTAGCGATGGATTATGAGGTTTTACACACCTTTAATATGGAAAATCTTTCACCATACTTTAGAGAGGATATTGTTAATAATGGGTATAGAAATAACAAATACATATTCTTATATTTAAAAGCTTCTAGCCTTAGAAATCACTTAGTTATCATAAATTAGGGTCAATTCTACTATTTTGTAGGTCTAGGGTATAAATTAAGAAAAATGCCAAAATTATCAATCTTACCCGTAAAAGAATAAATTCACATTCCGAGCTAAATTATGGACCACACATGTCATAAATAAAGTCATGTAGGTTCAAAATGATCATTGGGTGACATTATCTAAGTTAGACTGGCAAGAAACCCTATGTACAACTCCAACTCAAATGATAGTGAAAAGGTGGCAAAATCTCAACTCAAGCACAATTGCATACATTTCACTACCTTACGAAGCTTAATTCACATACAATGAAATAATATATAATGACAGCTTCTTAGATTGAAAAGAAGAATGGGCCCCATATGAAGACTTTTTACTTACTTTCTCTTTCCTACTCAATAAAAGGAATAAGAATCAAGCAATGATTGGAAGCCATACACAGGCAAGATATTGAAGCACAATTGGTCTACATGAGCATATGAAGATCTACATGAATCAAAGCCATTCATCCTAGGGCAATCCAATCCAATAGTGGAGAATAAATGAAATTTAAAGAAGGTTTACATGCCATAAATGGATCCCATCCATTTAAGGGTAAGCACGACCTAAGGGTTAGGCTTGAAATGAAAGAAAGATCAAAACCCTAGCCACCTTTCCTATGTTGAAAAGTTAAGTCAAAACCCTATGGAAAGGAAGATCTCTAATAGTATTCCATTCCCCACCCTCCTTATGACTCTCTAAATTTGACGAAACCCTTAGATTTCCCCCAGCAACATCCTATTTCTTTCACTTTTCTCCCACCAATTTTTATTCCTACTCATTCCTTATCTCTCCATTTTTTTTCTCTCTACTTTTCACCCTTTTCCACCTTGCTTTCCTATTTAGAGAAAGATGCCTCCCACCCTTAACAACCACTTTCCTATTTGGTTTCACCTCCTTCCCTTCCCTCATAACTTATCTCTTTAGTCTTTCTTTCTATTTCTTTCCTTTCCCCATTCATTTGCTTCATCCCTTAGACTTTTCTCTTCTTATTTCTTTTCCTTATCATCTTATTCCCTTCCATTCTCATCTCCCATTTCTATATTTGAATTCCATACACCCCCATCTATCCATTGATTCAAAATCAAATTAAGTGATTTGATCTCAACCATTGAATCACCTTAACCCTTATGCTAGAAATCTATAAATAGATGTGTTGTGCATATCTTAAGGATCATTCAACTTTCCCTAGAATTCAACATTAAACCAAAGGAGAAACAGAGGGAGGAAAATCATTGTAATGATCTGGGTTTTTATAAAACTTTCATATTTTATTTTGGAAAAATGGGACCACGAATTTTAAACGAGAAAGTTGGAAATCAAACAATGGAAACATTTTACTAGGAAAACTCATTTTTCCAAAAATATGGGTGCCATCATGCATTCCATCACTAATTACTTACCATAATATGAAGATGAAAATAAAATTTTCTTTTTAAATAAATAGTAAGACGAGAAATAAAAGGGCAGCCCCAGTGCATGAATCTCCCACATATGTGGTGTCTGGGGAAGGGGTGGACCACAAGGGTATGTAGTATACATTCTTACCTTGCATTTTTGCAAGAGGTTATTTCCATGCCTTGAACCCGTGACCTCATGGTCACAGGACAACAACTTTACCATTGCGCTAATGCTCCAGTAAGAAGAGAAACATTGAGGCTCAAATCCATCCATCAGCACATATAGTTCCAGAATAAGTTACATAAAGATTCCAGAGTTTATATTTCTTAAATACATAACCAATCCTAAGTCCACTACATAGTAAAATTCTTAAGAATCACTAAGTGCATACCCTTGATCTGTAGTAGTGTTATCATAACCCTCGTACCGTATCCTTCTACTATTGTCTGAATTTGAGATATTGTAAATATTCAACACTTACAATATCTCAACAACCACTGCTTGGTAGGGGAGTTAAGATGCATATGAGACAGAAATTATGAAAATGTAGTTTTCTTAAGTTTGTTATTCTCAAACTACCATGAAGTATGAAAATTAATTAGTAAGGGTACCCGAGCCCACAAGATCAAGGGTGGATTTAATCACCACCTCTTAGGCCACCTAGGATAATCATCACAAGCACGCAACCTAGCCATTCAAATTAATTTAAAATTAATTAGAAGACCTATAAAGGCCATCACATGCTCATAGGACTCTCTCAAAAGGATGCGATCTATTTTCATGCCAGTGGCTTCTGAGCATTGTGGTTATAGTAGGTGTTTTAAAATCCAAGCGATTTTCCAACACCTTCTGTTGAGGTCTAAACACCTCCTACCATAAGGATTGTATTAACCACTTTAGAGAAAAACCCACCTAGTAAGTAGTAGTCAAATCTAAAAGAGAGGGGGAGTGTTAGATTAGGCTAATCTAAAAGCTTCTCCCCCACACAAATTCAAGACAATCAAATTGTCTATTTGCTAGCCTTAGGGTTGTTTGATTTTTGTGCTCTATCATTATCCATCACTAGCAGTTAGGTTGCATTAGTTATAGTGGTTTTTTTATTATAAAAAAAAGGTACTCATTCATTGTATACAAATATTTATTTCGTTGTATATAAAGATTGATTACAATAGCTTATCAAGAAGGGGATAAGTAAAGGATGACTAGTACATTCGATAGGTTATTTGCCTCAAAGCAAGATACTGAGTCATATCTAAAACCTTAGTACAACTATTACTATGCCTATTCTGAGTCATAGTATCCCACTTCTGCATAGACATCTAGCTCCACATATAATGTTTATTATCAAGAGCCAGTGGATACCTCATGCATTCATAGAACCTAGCAATAACTACTATCTTGAGATAAATTACTAAGACTATAGTAGATGGGCTAGGCATCATGAGCAATCATGGTGTTGGGATTATCAACTGTATCAGGAAGAATCGACATGGTCCTACCTTGATCAACCCTACTAGAATTATTAAGAAAATCAAGCATAACCATTAGGTTTCCAACCTGATCAATCCATTCCCAGTACTTCAATGCCACAGCCTTTTGATTTGATGTCTCTAGTACGGAGGGACCAAGCATTAGACAAGACCCTTGAGTTATTTATGAAATTGACTTAACAATGTCATGAAGAGATGGGTCGACTTTGTGCTGCACTTATAGAAAGGATTGGAGAATTTGAATCAAATGAGAATAATGAGGAGTCATTTAGTAGTGATGATAGGATGGAAAGTTCATGTGATCATTCTGAGTTACAAAGTCCTCAACCATCTATGCAAACCTCTAGTATAGATATACCCAGATAGATCTGAGTCATTCTTATGATTCTAATGAAGAGACTTCCATTGATGAAGAAAATGAAACTGTAGAAACATCCAACCTAGATCTACTCAATTCGCATCCTATTTATTTTTATGAATTTGATGAAGGCATATCCAGTGGGGAGGTGAAGGAATTGTTGGAGATTGTGCCATTAATGAACACTTCTCAATTGTAAGCTAGAGTAGAATGCCTTGTAAAGTCTGATATTCCAATTGAGCCTTGTAATGTATAATATGTACCTGATTGGGACCTATAAACCTTATTTTAACAACCATTAGATAATAATTTAGGCCCACCTAAAATCTCACCTATATTTATAGAATAGAAAGGGAAATAGTCCATTGATGTATTGGCACTACATCAACCAACTCTAAGGTACAAATTAGAAGATAATTAGGGATTAAGCCAAACCATATCTCTGCATTTAGAAATACAAAAACAACCTTTTTAGAAACTGCAGAGTCATCTTATACCCCAATTTTAGGAAAATGTAAGGAAAAAGAAGGAAAAAGATACGCTAAGTAAAATGGTCAATATTATTCCTAAATTTGGTCTAGAAAAGGACCATCCATCTCCGTATAATCCAACAAAATTTAAATTCATGGTTGTTCACATTGTTATATTGATATCACAAGTTAAATTTTCAAGGTGGAGGAATTATATTGGTTACTGTGAAATTTTGAAGATGGGGGATCATTAGAGTGGTCCCACTCAATTTACAATCGTGGTGGTCTACTATGCCATAACACCAAAAATTTCATGGTGGAGGAAATATATTGACTATCATGAGATTTTGAAGTGGAGTGAGAAATCCTGCAATTTCATTGCTAGGATTAGGAAAACTTAGTACCAACTAAGTCTAGATTAGGGTACATTAGTATATGTCTAGTTGAAGATGTTCAAGTTAACACTCACTAGGAGGCAAGCTAGAGTTTTTTTCTTTTAATGTCATAGTCTTCTACATCACCCATATTCATTTTAGGTCCTACTTTTTAAACATTAGGGACAATATTTCTTTTAGGTTGGGGAGGTGTAGAATTCTAGTTTTCTTTAACTGATTTCCTTAATTTAAAAAAAAATTAGGTCAATTCCTATAATATGTATGAGAATTGGATATTTTGAAGTATAGTCTAGATAAATTTAGCTTATTAATAGAATTGTACATAATTAATTCATCATTTTATTCATTTTCTAAAGTATTGCATGAAAGCAAAGTCTTGGATCACATTTGTACACACAGTTGCATATACATAGTCTAAATAGATAAGTAGTTATAACTTAGAGATCTTGAAGAAATTCACTGGAGACCTATAACCTAAGTGAGTTTTAAAGCATTCATTCTTTTTTAGAGGTCCTGAATGTTCTTAATTTTCTTCACCGTGCTTAAAGAAAATTTGATCCCATCATTTTTTAAATTTGGCTAATTACCTAAATTATTAAAGTATTACCTTTAAAATTCTAGAAGTTTATTGAATCTGATAGATTATATGAAACCTAGAAAAGGATTTAGGCCATCCATGTTGTTAACTAAAAGACATAAATCCTACCTATAGTATTTTTACTACTAGTTAGCCAATTTGAGCCTTTTATATAAGCCTTTTCTTTTCTCACCCAAATTACCTTTACCCATATTAACTTAGTATAATATATCCATTACCTATTTTCTTAAAAAAATAAGTTAGAGATGAATGAAGAAATACCTTTAGTCATAGTAAAAGTAGAAAAGTGAATATCAAGAAAAGAAATGTTCTTCAAAGAGATTCAAAAGTGTTGAAAAGAAAGAAAAAGTACTGAAAAAAAGTTTCAAGAATGCAAAAAATTGGAAAAAGAAATATTCACTTTAGAGAAACAAAGTAAAGAAGAATTTTCAACTTTAGTAGAAAACCTCTACTTATTTTTTGAAGAAGTTTGAATTTCCTTTATATCCTTTCTTTTTTACCCAATCCTAAGCCCACATTTCGTCCCAGTTGAAGATCTATTGATTCTAGGATGAATATAGTTTGATGAGGATATGAATGAATAGGATTTAAAGCATAGTATTTCTAAGTATTCAAAGGTAATGGCATCCATTCTAAAGGGATCAAAACTAAATTTCTTAGTAACTCCCATTTCTTCATGAATATATGTGAGATAAATTTGTTTTACTCTGATCACATATTTAAAAGAGAGATATGATTTAAACCTTTAATCTAAGAGATTCTATTTCTAATGTATGTCTATTAGGTAGGATTGAAGTTAAGACATATTTTAGATGGAGTTCAAAAGTTATAGTCTATTTTGAGATAAAGATTACTCTATATGTTGACTATACCCTCATACTCACTCTAAGATTTGAGCTTAAGTGGAATATATTTAGCATATGAGTAGGGTTTTGAATTTTTCATTCAATTTTATTAGTATGCTAAAGTTGAAAATTTTATTGAAGATAATTTTCTGAGAAAAAAGTGGAGTTGACTTGAAAATAATTTTTGAAAATTGGGTTTTCACATATTTTGCTCGAGACTAGCAAAATGTTGGTTTGGGTGTATGTTAAGTATTCAATTTCAGCCAAATATACCCTTAACCTAGTATCTAATTAAATAATCTCATTAATCAATTTTGAAATTTTACATTTTAGCTCCAATTGACCATCCAACTATTGATTTGTAAAATTTAATCATTAGATAATCATTAGAGCTAAACAAATGTATAAGGTATGGTTTAGATTATTCTAATTTAATCTTATGTTTTGCAGATCAACCAAATTGGAATTAGATGGTCCATATCAAATTAAATAGACTAGATCAAGAAAGAGGAAATTACTTGGAAAGAGAAAAAATTGAAGACAATTGGGACACTAATCACAAAATTTGGAATGGAATCAAACTCAAACTCTACTAGAAAATCTATATAAAGAAAAGGTAGCACAATTGGAAAAAGAAAGCATCAGGAGGTGGATCTCCCTCTTATAGCTCTCCATATCCATCTCTTTCCCGTACTCCCCTTCTCTTCTCCTCACCACTCTCTCTTTCTTTTCTCATCACTATCTGATCCATGTTATCCCTCTATCTGCTCTAACTCTCTCCACCTAGGCAGCCGACATCACCCCCATTCTTTTTTGCTATCCCTTCCCACTCTCCTCCCCCTTCTCTCTTTTTCTCGATCTCCTCCTTTGCTACCACTTCTCCTCTCCCTCTCTGCTCTCTTTCTTTCCCTTACTCTCATTGTAGGCAGCATCACCTTCATCTCTGATCTCCATCGCAGATAAACCCAAGAACCCAAGAAAGGCAGTCGGCATCACCTGCCATCTTTCCCTTATTCTCTCTCTCTCTCTCTCTCTCTCTCTCTCTCTCTCTCTCTCTCTCTCTCTCTCTCTCTCTCTCTCTCTCTCTCTCTCTCTCTCTCTCTCTCTCTCTCTCTCTCTCATTTCACCACAGTACCCCAGTAGCAACCTTTGTCTCCATCTCTCTCAATCACTTACCACCCTTCAGTCTTTCTCCCTCTACTCCAACCACTAACCTACAACTGAGCAGGCTACATTCGACACCTAACCATCCCCCTTTCTCTCATTTTCTCTTTACCTCTCCACCATAGATACAGGTCGCACCCAACCACTTCCCTTTCTGCCTTTCTATCTTTCTCGTTCCCCAACAGCTTCCCCTTCATCGTAGGAGAAAACCCAAGTCATGTTTTCTCTCTTTTTCTCCTCCTCTTCTTCCCTACATGTCTGGATCCCTTCGTGTCATCGTCCTCATCGAGTTCTTCTCTATTTTTTTATTAAAATAAAAAATATGAAAAATTCGGTATTTTCCCTTAGGACATTAATTCCAATTACATTTTCATTCTTTTTTTAGCTTATTCTAGCTATTTTTTTATCCAGATTCTGCTATCCATATTCTGTGTTATTCTCAACTCAATCCACGAATTGTGTTATCCAAACTTGTTTCATTTAAGCTTAACTAAATAAACTATTTAGCTTAAACCAACAAGATTTCTTTAATTCTTAATCTTTTCCATATCAAATTTTCAATCAATTCCTAGATTTTTCTTTTTAGGATAATTCCTAGTTAATTCATCATCCCTGATCTTCAATCTAAAAACCAGAGATTCAATCTAAACCATTCAAAACCCAAAATCATTCTTTAGCCCAAATAATCTAAAATTTGAGAAATCTAAACAATCAGTCGTTGGATCCTTAATCGGAAGTATCAGTGAGGGATTGATGAAGGTTGATTGATGTTGATGATACCCGATTTGAAGTAATTTGTCATAATCAAGCTAGGGAAGTGAACTCTATTTGTTTTTTAGTTAATTTTTTATCTTTTTGAATTTGGATTTCTGTAATTTTTCATTGATTAAATGGATCTAAATTTTGAATTCATTGTTATTTAATTTTTGTCACTTTTTAATTTTTGGACAAATAAATTTATTTAAACTTCATCTTTTTAAGTCAACTCCCCATGGGATCGACCCGTACTTGCATCGGCTAAACTACAATAGCCTGTGCACTTGCGATAAAACAATCAATAGAGAGTCACATTCCTTCTAAGGAAAATGACACCTCCTCCCCCTTCCTAATAAGCAACCAGCTAGCCCATGACTCTCTCTCTCTCTCTCTCTCTCTCTCTCTCTCTCTCTCTCTCTCTCTCTCTCTCTCTCTCTCTCTCTCTCTCTCTCTCATGTCCTCCTTATTACATTATCTCCACCTAACTTTTCTCCTTAAAACTCCACCTCAGTCCTAGATCTAGATCTCCACCTCTTTCTTAGATTAAACATTCATCAAATTGGAAGCTAAAACATCTATATATACCCCATTGAATTCCAAAATTTTTTCTAAGTGGAAGCTGTGTGATTGAAATCAAGCTTTCATTGGATGCTTTGTTGATGCTTTTCTTCCTTTGGTTTCTAGTTATTGTCTTGGTTATTTGCTCTCCAATTCAAGGTAGTAGTTTGCTTGCTTTTGCTTTCTAGTTTTGCACATTTATTTGCATCTAGCTTCTCCTATCTTCTTTGCTTCATTCTATTAATTTTCATTGCTCACTCCCTCAGTTCTTCTCTAGCAGTGATAGCCAAGAGAAGAAATAACTTGCAACGTTGAGTTTCCTTCCTTGAAATTCACATTTTTTACCTTATTCCCACCTTAGTTTTAGGTCAATTTTCTTGCCTTAGTTCACCCATTTAGCTTTCCTTTTTCTTGAATTCCTTTCTGGGTTTTCTGTGCATGTCATCATACTTGAGTTTTTGAGCATTAGATTGCATTGCTCATGTTGTTTAGAAAGGATTTTATGCTAATAAATTGGGCACCATTTCCAGCTTTAAAACATGAATTATGATCCAGCTTTGGGTGTAATTTGGTGTTAATTGAATGAAATTCATTGAATTTTCTTATTATGGAATGATTCTCTTATTAGTGTACTTTGGATCTAGGTTATTTCCTTGCAAAAAATTTGTGGTTTCAATTGCTTCCTTATGCTTGCATTGTTTTATAATTTTAATTGAAATCTGAAAATTTCTCTCCTAATCTTTGTGATTTACTTCTAGCCATAAAACACCTTATTTGCTTAAATCCTTAGGAGGCCACATATCTTTTTAGGTTGCTTGTTTAGTGTCTAGCTTAGGTTTTTTGTTTCTTTGCATTAAAGGAGGCAAATCTTGTCACTTTTGTACCTATGAACCCTTCACACAGTCCATGGATCATGTGCATGGTACATATGATGATTCACCTTTAATTCTTGCTTTAATCACTAGCATAATTTAGTTTTAATAGTAGTTAATTCATTTTTTGCATCTTAGTTCAGGTTTAGAAAGTTTCTTTTTTATTTTAGGAAAGTTCTACCTTTAAGAAGTTTTAGGATTTAGAAAGTCTTTTTAATTGTAGTTTCCATTCACATGCATGTTTCTAATTTCTTGTTAAATCTAGTTTGATCTCATTCATTACTTATTTTTGCATGTTAGAAAGTTTCATAATTTGATTTTAGAAATTTTTATTTTTAGAATGTTTCTAATTCTAGTTTAGGAAATTTTCTAATTTGAGTAGTTTCCTTAATATTAGTTGCCTAATTTGATTTATTCTAATTTAGATTAGTTTCCTTTAGTTGCTTATGTGTTATTTAGGTATGTTTCCATTCTAATTGCTTAGTTTTAGTTTTTGAAAGTTTCCTTTAATTTGAGTTGTTAATTCCATGCATATATCTCTTTTGTGCACTTTAATTTCCTTATTCAACTAATTCAATCTCTCTCTTTGGCTGAAGCAAGCACTTTAAATAAGATCCATCCAATATATATAATTGTGAGATTCCTCATAGGTTTGACCTCTATTGTATGCAATACTACTTTGATTCATGTGCTTGCTAGTAATTTTAAAGCTACAACATGTTTTTGGCAGCATTAACGAGGAATCGTAACAAATTTCTGGTTAGATCTTTATTTAGATTATTTATCTTTAGTCAGAGTTGTAGGTTGAATTAGCTTAGGATTTTTTGCATTGCATTTGCATATCCTACTAATTCCTCATAAATTGATGTATCTTTATTATTTTTGTGCAAGGGGAAATTGGTAAGAGGAGCTTCATCAACTAAATAGGATTTCCTTATTTTCGTAGATTAGGTTTCTTTGTGAACTTGTAGTGAGGCCCCAGTGTAACTTGCAATGTATTTATTTTAATTTTAAATGGGTTATATTAATACAAGTCAAGTGATGGGTAATAAGGCCCACACTTAACCTTCATCAAAAACCTCACTATAAGCCTTCTTCACTCTCTTTTACTTATCTTAGCATAGTCGCATTTAGTATTACATTCATTTGGTTGGTAGTATAATTCATATAGTTTAGGGTCATTCATCGTATTTGTTGCATCTTATTTAGGATTGTTGCATTATATTGCAACTATCTAACCCTTGGGTGGATAGCATATAGTTTGTACTAGTTTGTTTTCTTGTATTTTTAATGCACATTTATTGTTTTATGGTGGATGGAACATAATGTTAGTAAGGGACCCATAGGAAGCCTCATAAGATAAGGACTAGATTTCATCACGAAATCCTTAAGCCATCTCATAAATCAAATCAATTCCTTGTATGCTTGCAATCCCAGCTATTAATCTTAATTTAAAATAAAGTAGTAAGAGACCTAGGATTTTGAGCACATAGAACCCGTTTTGAAAGAGGTTATCTATTGTCACTCTAGTGGCTCTTGAACTTTGTGGTTATAGTGGGTATCCAAAATCCAAGTGAACTTTTCACACCTTTTATTGATGATTGTTGAGGTCTAAATGCCTCCTTCCATGAGAATTGTATTAACCACCTTGGGCAAGACTTAATTGGTAAGTAGTAGTAAAGTCTAGATTAAGGGATTAGCGGTCTAGCTTTAAGTTAAAAGCAACAACTTCATAGATTAACAAAGATCATCAAATCAAGCTTGTTAGCATTAGGAATTATTTGCTTACATAGCATATAGAGTTAGAAGTCATTTAGAATTAAGTCGCATCATTTAGTAAGGTTTCATTATAGCTCATGCAAGGACGTTGATCTTAGAACAATGAATTAATACCATTAGATCTTGAGATTGAACGTACTCATAAGCAAGGCTTAAGAAATCAAGTTCCTGAACTCATGGCTGAACCATCAGTTGAAGTTGAGCATAAGGCTATTAGAGATTTCTATGCACCACTTCAATTAAATACTCCATCGTGCATCACTTTACCATCCACCAATACGAACCATTTTGAACTTAAACCTAAAGTCATTTAGTTACTCCCAACATTCGATGATCATGATAAAGAGGATTAATACCAACATATCAAGGAGTTCCTTAATATTTGTGCTACATTCAAATTCCAAAATGTTTTGGATGATTCTATTAGACTTAGGTTATTTCCCTTTTCATTAAAAGATAAGGCCAAATCATGGCTGAATTCTTCAGAAGTTGGTTCCATTGCCACATGGGACTAATTGTCTAGGAAGTTTCTGAACAAATTATTTCTTGTCCATAAGACTAATGCTCTTTGAAGGGAGATCATTAATTTCTAGAAAAACGATGATGAGCAATATTATGAATGCCGGGAAAGGTGTAATGAATTACTACAGAAGTGCCCTCTCCATGGATTTTAAAAATGGGAGCAGGTTCAATACTTCTATGAGGCATTAACACCTCAAAATAGATACATGGTAGATGCAGTAGGTTCGTCTCTCAACTCTCACCCTTCTTTTGTTAGCACCACAGCCCAGACCTCTTCCCTGCTTCTCCTTCAATGCCCCAGTCACTCCTCCTCTGCCTCGTGCCTCCACTAGCCAAAGTTTGCTCCCAACCTTCTTCTTCTCTGTTGTCCCAACACCTCTCCTCATCACCTGCCAGTCACCCCCTTCTCCCTTTCTCCCCTCTCTCTCCCACTTCTATTCTCTTGCCCAACATGTTTCCATGCTCTATTTGCTCACGCCTCTCTCTCTTTCCCTTGTTGCTCCCCATACCAGCTCATGTCTTCATCTGCTCTATTCCATTGTCAGCTTCTCCAGCACCACGTCACCTACTCCTCACATCTCGTCTCCTACCCACTCTCTATTCTACCACTACCCAGACTGCACCAACTCCACTATCCAACCACCAGCCAGACCTCCTCCTTTCTTATCTTTCTCTCTGTTGTCTCTTTCTCATTGCACACCACCAGCATCTGCTTCACTGTCCCCTCTTCTCCCATTCACTGCACTGGCCTGACAAGCACTGTCGTCGACCCGACATCATCTGTTCACCCTTCATCTTTGGCTTTCCTCTCTTCTACCGACATATCCTTCTCTAGTTCAATGCTCCGGCTGCACTACTCAGCTTTCCCCTTTAGCCCTCTCTTCTCCAGTCCACATGCAACATCAATGATCACACTAGCCACCATTGCCAACCATTTACCGACATCGACGGCCTCCAACTCAATCTAGGTTTCCCCCTGTTATCCTCTTTCCCTCCCTTTCTCCTCCTCTTCTCTTCTCCTCCTTTGGTTTCTACACCTTACTCGTCAGGTTTCCCTATTTTTTCTATTTAATTATGATTTTTTCTCAAATTCCACTTTTACCGATGCTAGTTTTCTTAAATTCCTAATATATCTTCTTTTTAATTCCCACTGTGTCCCTGTCCTATTATAGTTTTATTTTATCTTCATTCTGCTTATCCAAGAATGGTACAATCCTAGCCAGATCAATTAAGGCTTAACCTAATCAATGGGTTAGCCTTAACAAACCAGATTTCTTTGTTTCTCCTCTGTTTCTTTTCAAATTTTCAATTAACTTTCAGATTTCATTCTCAGGACATACCCAAACTTAATTAACATCTTTGATCTTAAATCTGAAATCCAGAAAGTGATCTAGACCATCCAAAACTCAAAATCCTTCTTTAGTCCAAATCTTTCAGATTTTTGAAAATCTGACTAATCCAACCGTTGGATCATTAATCAAGGGCATGTTGATCAACTCCAAGATCACTATATTTGAAGAAATTGATAGTGATTAAGCTAGGGAAGTATATTTTTATTGTTATTTAGTTATTTTCTTTCTTTTTTAACTAGAAATTTTATAATTTTTAACAATTGATTAGATCTAAACTTTGATTCCATTTCGAATAATTTTTGTCATTTATTCTTAATTTTTTGTTAATTAAATTTTATTTAAACTCCAATTTCTACACTATAATAGTTGTGCACTTGTAGTAAAAAATCAATAAGTTTTTGGTGCCGTTGCTACGAACTAGGAACGAAGTTTTCATAAAATTTAATTAAAAATCCCAAAAAATTCAAAAAAAAAATTAGAAAATCCAGGAAAATAATTTTTTTTAGGAATTGCATACTTTTAGAATTTTAGGAATTTTTAGGTTTCTTTTTAAAAAAATTTAGTGCATAATCACCCTATTTCCTGAATTTGGCACTTATTTCTATTTTTCTTTTTCAAGAAATTGAAAAGTTGAGGAAATTGGCAAGTGGATCTTCATCAAAATAAAAATTTCCCTACTTTCCTATAATAGGATTTCCTTTTCTTTTGAGTGAATCTTCTAGTGGGGATCTTTGTAATTTGTAATTTTCATTTCAATTTTAAAAGGGTTTTATAATACAGGGCAAGTGTGGGATAAAGTGGCCCACACTTGGTCTTCATAAAAAACCCCACTATAAGTTTCCCTCACTCTTATTATTTCTTAAATTAGGGTTTGCATTTGCATTTTTTAGTAGTAGAATTCCATATGGGAAGCATACTTGATAATTTTTGCATTATTTTATTACTTCTAATTGCATTCTTAAGGTACGTTTAATGCTTTTAAGTGATTTATATGCTGATCAAACTGCCATGGAGTGGAAAAATCAATTAGTAAGGGCACCAGACCCCACAAGATCAAGGGTGGATCTCATCACCACTTCCCCTATCTAAGATAATCACCACAAGCGTGCAACCCTACCTTTGAAATTAACTTAAAATCAATTAAGAGAGACCTGTAGGGTCATGACATGCTCGTAGGACCCTCTTATTAAGACACATCACATGCTCATAGGACCCTCTTACTAAGACACAATCTATTGTCACTCCAGTGGCTTCTGAGCACTATAGTTATAGTGGGTGTCTTAAAATCCAAGTGATTTTCCCATGCCTTTTGTTGATGTTTGTTGAGATCTAAATGCATCCTTACATGAGGATTATATTAACCACCTTACGCAGAACCTAACTGGGAAGCAGTAGTCTAATCTAAAAGAGAGGAGGAGGGCTAGATTAGGCTAATCTAAAAGCATTGTCCCCACACAAATTCAAAAAATTCAAAATATTACTACTTATTAGCCTAAGGATTATTTGATTATGCCCTTTGTTTGTGCATCATTCCAGAAGTTAGGTTGCATCATTTGGGTTAGTTTTCCCAACCAAGAAAAAAAACACAAAAACAAAAAAGACAGTTTTCATTGTATGCACTTTTGGAGACATGATAAAATCAGAAGGTTAGTCAAGTATGACCAAAAAGACATACAACCAAATCAGCCCACATCAATTACTGATCAACAATGAAGGGGTAATTTAACCCATGGTAGTCAAGGGCCTCCACTCATCATGAATGAGGACCCACCACCCCTAATAGATGATGAATATCAACCTCTACAATAATTATCAACCAAATAGAGATTGAAGAAGAAATAACAATAGAGAGTGGCACCAACAGAGTGAACATGGGGATAATAATAATGATGGTTATCAAAACTTTCATGGCAGAACTTTAAAAGTCTACCTTCAGCCTACACACACCAGTACTACATCATGTGTCATTCTACCTCAGAATGATGGTACATTAGAATTAAAAATGGGAGTAATCCAATTACTTTCCAAATTCCATGGTTTGGATAGTGAGAGTCCTTACTTGCACCTTAAAGAATTTGATAAGGTATGTAGTACCTAAGGAACACAAAATATAGGTTTTAACATTGTTAGGCTTAAACTTTTTCCTTTCTCTTTAAAAGAAAGAGCAAAAATGTGGTTTAATGCACTATTAATAGGTTCCATAAGAACTTAGAATGAAATGATGACAATTCTTGAAAAAAAATTTCCCTACACATAAAACAAATACACTTCACTGTAAGATAATGAACTTTACTCAAAAGGATAAAGAGTCATTCTATCAATGCTAGGAATGATTCAAATATCTACTACTCACTTGTGCACATCATGGCTATGAACCATGACCCATCATGAGCTTCTTTTATGAAGGACTTAATTCTAACATGCACCAATTCATAGAAATGATGTGCACCGGTAGCTTTCTAAACAAACAACCAAATGAGGTAGAGGAGTATTTGGAATGGCTAGCTGAAAGTGTACAGACCTGGGTTGACTCAGAAAGGATAGAACACATAGATAGACCTAAGCCCACTACCACCTATGCTAGGGGACGCATGTATGCCATGTTTGAAAAAGATGAAATCAATGCCAGAGTAGCATCCCTAACTAGAAAGTAAAAGCCATAGAAATGGGAAAGAAAAACTCAAACAAAGAACAAAGAACAACAAGTGTGTAGCATTTGTGGAAGTACCACCCATTTTACTCAGGAATGTCCTACCAGTCTAACATTCCAAGAGGTACTTCATGATCAGGCTAATACACTTAACATGTATAAAAGGCCTTTCTCTCCATATTCAAAGACTTACAACCCCAACTAGAGAAACCATCCAAACTTCAGTTGGAAAAATGGACCTATTGCCAATGCACCACAATCAAGACTATACCAATCTCACCAACAAAACTAAGGACTTCTTACCCTACCTTACCAAACTCATCAACCTCCTTCTTCTAGACTTTACTTGCCCCCACCCAAAAGGAATGTAGAGGATAATAACAATCAACTTATTCAAAATCAGGAGAGGAAAATTTCTCAATTAGAAGCCCAATTGAAACAAACCAACCAGTCTATGAATGAAATAAAGAATATGATGAGTCAATGGATGCAAAGTATGAAAAAAAGGAAAGTTCCTAGCTCAACCACAAGTAAACCCTAAGGGAGTGCATGTGGTTAGCACAAATGCATCTGATGAAACATCCAACTCTACCATGGAATAGACTAAGGCTGTCACCATTCTTAGGAGTGGTAAAAGAATTGAGAAAGATAAACCCTACAAGATTGAAAAGGTAGAAAAATCCACCAAAGTTAAAGAAAACCCTAAACAGAAGGACCCCGTTTTACCTATTGACCCATGTCCTATCCCTGCTCCATTTCCCCAAAGGTTGCATCAAGCTCCAAAATCTGCCTCTAATGATGAGATTTTCAAGAAGTCAAGATCAACATACTAATCTTAGACGCAATAAAACAAATCCCATCATATGTTAAATTCTTAAAAGACTTATGCATCATGAAGAGAAAACTAAATGTTCAAAAGAAGGCATTTTTGACTGAACAAGTTAGTTCTATTCTTTAACATCATACACCAACAAAATACAAAGATCGAAGATGTCCCACTCTTACTTGCATTATTGGAAACCACAAGATTAACCAAGCTTTGCTTGATTTGGGATCTAGTGTGAACCTACTACCATGCTCGGTATATGAACAGTTAGGTCTAGGTGACCTGAAACCTACATCTACTACACTCCAGCTAGTTGATCGTTTTGTGAAAATATTGAGAAGGGTAATAGAGGATGTGTTAGTCTAGGTAGAACAATTTTTCTTACCTGTAGATTTTTTAGTCCTGGACACACAACTAGAGGTGAATGAGAAGAATGAAATACTAGTCATCCTAGGAAAACCATTTTTTGCTACCTCCAATGCCTTAATTAATTGTAGAAATAGTGGCATGAAACTATCCTTTGGCAATATGACATTAGAGCTAAACATCTTTAACATTTGTAAGCAACCTGGTGAAACCACTGATGACTTGCACATTGTTAACATGATCAATTCAGTTGTGCAATATCAGTTTCAGTCATCTTCCTTGTCAAACCCACTCGAGGCCTATTTAGCCCATTCTAATGAGTTTAATGAGGATGCATTAATAAACAAAGTTAATGCCCTCCTTGATTCTGTTCCTATCATGGATACAAAAAAATGGACACCTCATTTCAAGGACATTCCATCAAGGGAATCCACTCCCCTGCCATCATCAATAGAATGCCTTACAGAGCCTGATATTCTAATTGAGCCTTGTAATGTAGAAGATGTACATAATTGGGACCAACAGACCTTATTTGAACAATCATCAAATAAGAATTTAAGCTAACCTAAAATCTTACATAAATCTATAGAACAAGAAGAGAAAGAGTCCATTGATGTATTGTCCCTATATCAACCAACTCTAAGGTACACACTAGAAGATAATCAGAGTTTAAGAGAGACCATGTTCCCTCCTCTATTAATACAAGAACAACCTTTAAGGAAAGGGCAGAGTCAGCTTATAACCCAATTTTAGGCCAATGTAAGCTAAATGAAGGAAAACAAATGGAATACAATGGTCATTACTTAAATTTAATCAAGAAAAGGACCATTCACATGGTTCAATAGAATTCAAATTCGCGATAGTTCACATTGTTATAGAAATTCCACCACCTAAATTTTCAAGGTAGAGAAAATATATTGATTACCATGAAATTTTGAAGATAAGGGATTATCAGAGTGGTCTTACTCAATTTACAATCGCGGTACTGTGTCATAATGCTACATCGCCAAAAATTTCAAGGTGGATGAAATATATTGACTATTGCAAGATTTTGAAGTGGCATGAGAAATCCTACCATTTCATTGTTAGGATTAGAAAAACTCAGCACTAGTTAGGTCTAGATTAGTGTGCATTAGGAGATGTCTGGCTGAAGACATTAAACTTAGCACTCACTGGGAGGCAACCTAGACTTTTTTTCTTTTTGTTTCTGCATCACCCATATTCATTTTAGGTCCTACTATTTAAACATTGAGGACAATGTTTCTTTCAAGTTGGCGGGGGGTTTTAGTATTTCATGTTCGATATCGTGACATTTGATTGTGTGATTATTCACGTTTTGATGTGTGATGGATTCCACCTTATCATGGATCTTGATTTAAGACTATTGGGTGAAGCGGGGTAAGCCAAGTCTTGTACCAATTTGAGGGCAAGTTGGGGGATGGCTGAGAAGCTTTCTTCAAGAATGGATTAATGTGGCCTGCACGTGAGGGACCCAGGTTTGAAATGTACATTGTGAAGTGGGGTAAGCCAAGTCTTATACCAATTTGAGGGCGGGCCGAGGATGGCTGACAGGCTTCCATCGAGAATGGACTGATGTGAGCTGCACATGAAGGACCCAAGGTGGAATGTATAGGGTGAACTGAGATTAGTTGAGCCTAGGCTGTGACTCCAAGGGCTGATGCGGGCTGCACGAGAGGGACCCAGGGATTGGTATGAGTACTCATTACCATTGCTACGAGTGTAGTTGAGGCACTCAAAAAGCTTGATTGTGCACAACATTATTTGATTATGACATGCATTATATTGATCAATGGACACAAACTTTTATTATCTTAATGGATGTGTATCCATGTATTTTCATACCTTGCATGCTCTGATACTCAGGGTTAATATCGATTTGTTTTAGATCATGATTTTTCTAATTTATTCATTATGGATGTTTGATGATCTGACATGCCTTGTACATATTTTATTCTATGAGATCTGTCATGACATTGGTGTTTTATGCCACATGATTTTATTATGCTTTTATTGAATGTGAGCGCCTACACAAGCGATAGCTTGCTGAGGCATTACTTTGTTTTGATATGCCTCACATTTGGAGTGCAATGGCACTAAGAGAAAGTAGGTAGAGCAGTGTTGATTAGAGCGAGGACCACGAGGATTATCTACATTTTGGTATTCAAAGATTGATTTAATGTACGACTCTTAGATTTGTATTTAGACTCTTGGGTTGTACTTGGATGTTTATATTTTGGATAAATTGGACCCATACTATTGTATAGTGTACATTTATTTGAATATGTATATGATGTGGTGATCATGGATGGAACCCTAGGCTTTTCTACTTATTATTTTTACTATCTTTTCACGGCTATTATTGATTTATCACAATTTTGAATTGAGCATGCTCAAACAATTCATGATTTTGAACGTTGTATGACCCTCAGGGTTTTCTTTTTGGTTTTTCTTCTGAACACTACGTTATTTATGTAAATGATGAGTTTTCACTTTCAAGGATTCAGCCTATTTTATCAAACAATTTATTTCTATATTATATGTATTGAGAAAAGGTTTAGAAAACCTGGGGTGTCATAGTTTGGTATCAGAGCCAGGGTTTATTCCATCATCATCACTTTAAGGATCCAATTAGATTGATAGCTCACAAGTGCAGGTTGAGACCAAGATAGGAGGAATACTTATACAATGTAATATTGAGACTTTGATAGATGGTTCCTCTAAGGAAGACTATGTCCACCCCCGCTCCACCAGTTGCTGCCCCTGCCGAGTCATTAGAGCAAGGGGACCGTGACATAGACTTAGTGGCCCGAGTGGTACGAGTCCAGATACCACACATACATTCTATTGTGTGGGAAATTCCTAGGTATGAGTTACAGAGCTAACTCATATGGAGATATTGAGGATTACGAAATAGTTAATGCTGGGAGGATTTGTAGACCTTCTTAACTAAAGATGAGATTTAAATCCTCGCATGATTATGAGGAAACGCACTTTCAGGGAAAGTGTGTGATTCTTATAGTATAGAATCTAAATGGGGACTAAAATTGATAATTGTAAATGCAAACTTTATTATATGATGAAAGGTCTATTGACATGGACTGTGCTATGAGAGTTCAAGTACAAATTTGGGCAATGTGTATGAACATGTGAAGAGGTATAATGGCTATTGTACAACAATCGTGAGATAGAATGGAGAAGGATCAGAAACGATTACAACTAATAAGAGCTTAAGAAAGCTAGGAGGAGCATTGTATTAGTTTAAACTTAGAGTGGAATTATTTGATGAATAAATTGTAATATGGTGAAAATTATTGAAGAATCTGATGATGTAGGATCCTAATATTCTATGGATGAATATGAACTATGAGATGAAAATTTACGGGTTCTTTTGCATATAGAAATACCGATAGCCAGTCTTCAATGAGAAGTCAATGCTTATGAATTGCTCAAAAGATTTTACGTATGATTTGCAGACATATTGACACTTAGAGGATATAACGACTATTTTACGATGATAAATAGTAGTAATGATGTTAATCAAGTGATGAGTAAGGAGTGACATCAAATAACCTCCTAGTAAGGGGATGGGATAACAGAAAAAGGTAAAATTGAATATCGTGCTATATATGAGTATTTGACAAGATTGGTTATTTGACTCCAAATCAAAGGCGTCTATCATATAAAGGGAATGAGGTAAGATGAAATTGATTATAAATTAATTACATCCAACATGAATAGAAATGGTAATGTGATCATCGATGGCTAGGAAAGCTATTATGAAAGAATCAATTTCTTGAATTGATAGAGTTGTAATTGATTTTGCTTATTATGAGCGTGAAAAGAATTATCAGTTAAAGGAAATCTAAGAATAGAGATGAGTATACCTAAAATGTGATTACAAGGATTCTAATGATAGTCATTTGAGAGGACATGTTCCCTGTTGTCAAGATTTTTATCTAGAAGGCTTTTAAGAAGGCCTATAATGATTAGTATTTTATCATATGAGCCGTTAGTGATATGACAAGAGTTCGTCATTATCGAATAGAGGAATTTGATGGTTTAATGGTATTAATCATGTTTACACTGTTAAAGATAATTGCTTTAAACCCATCATGAATGAGAGGCCGTAGATAGAATTGTTGATGTGTTGATGCCTAAATTGTGGAGATAATTGATCTTGGTGCATTGCATATTAGTGATAAAGGCAATTGATATAGGTTTTATGTTGAGAAAAAATCCTTTAAAGCCAAGGGGATTGACTATAGAGATGCGAATGTGGATAATTTGAGCTAACCCGATGAGGGCAAGAGACTCCTTTATTAATACAGTTACATGGGCCATTGAGCCATTGACATCTGAACGGGTAGTGCTAGAATGTGGATGTGAGAAGGTGCACTAGTTGTATGGACATGCACCTAAACGATATTGTACTAGAGTGATAGACTACCACAGTAGCAGTGATAACATCGGTAGTCGTCATTACAATGCCAAGCTTGGAGACACTGTGATTGTGACTGTTAGGATGTTCTTTAAAGACTACCCCAGAGGACAATGTGTCAGACAGACTAACATGAAAGATAAAATGGAGATGGCCCCACATTGGTAATAATGATTTGTTATGATATCTTTACATTTATGTGCAAATCATGCTTTTGACTGTCAATACCATTACCTGAAGCAAGTACCAACCTCAACCCAAGTTAGGGAAGGCACCTTCTTGATTGTTGATAGTCATACCAGGATCCTCCTTGATTTAGGATCTAGTCATCCTTGTAGTTTGAGTGTTGGCACCCTGATGAATGTGCCTTTATATATATTTAACAATCCTTGGGTTAGAGGTTATGACATTAATCGACAAGTTATTGGAACTTGTAAGTACTTTTAGGGAGTATTGGTGGGGATGATGAGTTAGAGGATAGATATTGACTTTATCCTCCTCAATTGATGGATTATGATATCATCCTTGGGATGGATTCCATTGTCGAAGGACAGTTGATTGCAGTGAGAAGAAAGGTACTTTTGGTATACCTGATAACTATTGATCTCACTCCTGAGTAAGAAGGGGCATCACTGAGGTTTGTGATAACTTTGCTTGAAGGCAATACAGTGCTCATTTGATGTACCTAGTTCTCATAGTTTTGTGATTGTAGATGACAGAGAGCGGCTACAAATTGAGCACACAGAGGGTGTGTGAAGATTCACGATCTTTCTAAGGAGGTTTCAGGATGTTACGCCCCAAGAGGGTGATTTTTCTTTTTATTGATGTGGAAACAAACATAGTGGCATTTTCTAAGGCAGCATACTAGATGGCCTTAGTTGAGCTCGAAGGGTTCCAGCTATGAAAGTTATTTGATGAGTGTTTATCAAACCTGGTGGGTCTTCATTGGATGCAATAATCTTCTTGTGAGAAGAAAGATATATCCTTATTGCTATGCATGGATTATTGATTGTTTGGTAGCTCCACAGTGAAGAATTGACATTCTTTATCATATATTGATTATCTATATGATCAACCGTGGATGGTGCATAGTATTGGTAGATATTGATTTGAGGTCTGGTTATCACCGGCTGAAGATTGTGACTGAGATAAATTTAAGGCAACTTTTAGAACTTGTTATGATTGCTACAAGTTCTAGATGATACTAATTGATGAAATTAGTACGTTGATAGTATGTATGGATATGATGGACTAAATTTCTAAAAGTTACTAAGATGAGTCATGATTATGTAGCGAATGATGTTTTTTCATATTCCACGACTTTAAGTGGCACAAGAAGTCTTGTGCATTATTCTGAGTATCTAAAGGACTCATCTTTTGTTGTAAATGTATGTGAGTATGAATTATGGTCAAAGAAGATGAATTTTCTTGACTGCGATATCTCTATTGATAAAGAGATTGTTATAGACACTTTGATTTTTGGGACTAGCTAAACTAATGACTACGGTTGATAATCTCCATAGTCTGGTGAATTGTTATTGTAACACCCCTAACTTTTGTAATGAAATTGAGAATTTCAAGGAAAAATCAGGCCAGAATATTAGGGTTAGTAAAAATGCACTTCTTATAGAATTACAATCAAGGTATAAGATATGTATAATTGAAAACATACTCAACGAACCCTTCATAGTGACTGTAAGCACGATATTTTTTGAATTTGGATGAAAATTCCTTTTTTTTTTACATTTTTATGAAAAAAAGGGTAAAATGATAATTTTACTCATAACTGAGACCCAAGACATAAAAATTTGGAATGTACTCGGAAATATGAATCCAACGCCACTAAGTCTGCTCAATTCCAAGTTCATGGGAACAAACCCTATTTTTCTCCATAAAGGCAAAATGGTCTTTTCACACCGCGTGGGACCCACAAAGGAATCCAATGGCCAGAGCACGTGTAATTATGAGTCAAACCACTACCACCTATTAGTGAAGAAGGAGGTGGTAGTGGGAATCCAATGAACATTGAATAATAAAAAGAATAAAACATAATAATTACACATAATCATGAAGAACACCCAAAATGCCTATAAATACTTTAGGAAAAAAAAACCCCAAAAATGTTCACAAAATTCGCCACCAAATTCCCTAACTCACCTAAAATCTTAGCCCTAAACTCCCCCTTCTCTCTCTTTATTCCCTTCTTTCTCTCACTTTTATTTCTTCTGTTAGCGCGTCCACAGATGCACACGGGGAATAATCCACCCTGAACTATCGAGAATATTTCACCCAAGGTATGACGCATCCCTGATGAGAAGGGCTTTCACCTAGCTATGATTTTTCAATTAGACATCCACTTTGGACCGTTCAAACCTTAATCCACTCTGTCAAAGAGGTTCAGTACATACAAATACACAAAAGCCCTATACTTTTGCAACGATCAATGAAATATTCACCAGCCAAATCGTCAGAAAATAGTAAGCTCTAGTTATTTATATACAAGTATGGATTTTCTTATTTTCTGGCCAAGTTCCAGACTCTGAACACTCTAGGCAGGTGCAACTCCCTCCCCTCTTTCCATTCTGGTAGTTAGGTGGTATTTTTCGGCCTCCAAGAGATCTCCCCAGCCGTTGATCCATCGGAGACAATGGATCCGGCAACAAGGTGAGATCCACCATCATGGATGGCTCAAATGAAATCTCTGAGCCATTGGATAGATTCCTGGGGCCCAAAAACCCCAGGAGATGAAATCTAGGCCGTTAATGGTCAAAGATGGAGGAGATCCAGCCATGGGTGATCTGATGGTCTAGATCTAGACCGTCTCGCCTATAGCCGGTCACCTCTACTCGACAACCTAGGACAGGCAGTAATGGGGCAGACCGCTGGTCATCTCACACCCATAAACCCAGATTTGATCTAGGCCATCCAAATTTTGAACTAGATTCTGGTTTTTACAAT
Organism: Warburgia ugandensis; assembly: GCA_035236585.1. Taxonomy (NCBI): domain Eukaryota; kingdom Viridiplantae; phylum Streptophyta; class Magnoliopsida; order Canellales; family Canellaceae; genus Warburgia; species Warburgia ugandensis. The sequence goes on along the minus strand of CP141129.1, from coordinate 31,866,693 downwards.
TAAGAGCTTGATTTAGCTCTGATTTTAGATCAAAAAGTTTCTATAGAATCCTTGTCATGTGTATTAGCTACTGAACTCATAATATTAATGTTTTTAATTGAATTTAATTGTGAGACTTACTAAAATCCGTTCCAACAGTGTTGGATCATGGTCAGGATGATCTCATATTGGAGATCTAAATCGATGGATGGATTCAAGAGGTCTCAAAACCTTAAAGATCATGATCACAATAAAGTTTATAGGTTTCTAGATGAAGTAAATCAACAAAAATAGTAAGATTGAAATTCAACCCTTAAAACGGGATGAAATCTTAAATTCCCAATTCTGATCTCAATTTAACTCCAAATTGAGATCGAAGAGTTGCATTAGATTCCTTGTGATGAGTAGAACCTACTGAACTTAGAAAAATTATATTTTGACGAATGTAAAATTCTATTAATAAAGAAAAGTGTTACTATTTCTTATGATTAGTAAAATTTGGAATGATTAAACCATGTAATTATGATCCATTGATGATCTTGTGACTTTAAAACATGGAATCAATGGTTATAAGTGACTGATCTATGTTTAATTAAGAGATATAGCCTTAAAAAGTAGTAAGATCCATAAAAAATGAATAGTAATCTCCTTGATCAAGGGTGATTAGACAGTATGGATATGTTTTGATGATGATATGAAGTTAATATCATATAGAATTATGGACTCGATGATGATGATGATGATTTGGGATAGATCAAGATCTATGCCTTAAATTGGATAAAAAGGACTTAAGATCTTCTTGATCGGGTGGATCAAGAAAGATCAGATCATTCGATGAGATGAATCAATGATCTAATAATGAAATCATATCAAGAAAATATATTAGATCTAAAGAAAAATGGAAAGATCTAGATCTAAACCCTAAAAGACATGAAAGATGAATAATGACCATTGGATCATGATGAATAGTTAAGGCATGTTAAATTTCCATTTGAATTATTAAATGTTATTATAATTGTCATTTATTGCTTAGTAGATTTAATTGTAGATTTATTTATTTATGCTTTAATGTTTATGTTATGAAAATTACCTTGAAAATGTAATTAAATGAAATTAGAGTTGAAAGGACATTTGCATGAAATAAATGACATGGACTTAATGATAGTAAGGGTGAAAGTTAGTAGGACAATATATGGAATATCATTTCCTTGGCCCAAATTAGGAGAATAATGAAACTCCATGAATGACATTTAAATGTTCATGGATTTAATTAAAATCAATTAGAAAGAGTAATTAGGGTTAAAATGCTCATAGGAACCTTATGAAAGCTTGAGCTAAGGTCACACTAGTGGATGATGAACATGGTGATTCAGAGAGTTCTCTAATAAAGCCTCGCTCTTCCCCAACCTTCCATTGACATTTGTGAGGTGTAAACGCCTCCTTACATGAGGATTGAAGTAACCACTTTATGTTCAATCATTTAACTAGTAAGCCTTAGCCAATTTGACATAAGAGGAGCTGTCTAGACTTAGGATGGAATAAGCTATCCTTAACCAGTAAAACATTAACTAGTTGAGTAATAATAATAAGAGCATAAAAGGTTAGTAAATCATCTAATCCTAATAAAAATTGTAAATAAGATAAGGAAGATCAAACAAGAACCAAGAGAGATCTTGATGGATCACAAACAAAAACAAAAGAAATATAATGTAGATTTTAGTATTTTTTTATGATGTTACTTATAGTGTAGATTGTGAACTTAGAAGGTATGAAACCTTGATCATATAAGATTCAAGGAAAATTAGGGCATCCCTGATAGGAATACATACTTGTATAGAGGAATAACTTGATATGTATGGTTTGACAGATGTATGAATCATGATCTTGATGGACAATAGGGAGTGAACACCACTTGAGATGTATGAATCAAGACCTTGATACCACTTTGAGGTAGGTGGATGTACAAGAATGTATTAAGGATTCATGTGTATACATACATGATAGTTGTCTAGAATTATAGACCTTCATGATATAAGTACGCTTAGTACCTTAGCATGGTCATGATCCAATCACATAATCCAATTACGTGAACCAATCCCATGATCCAATTCAACTATCTAATGACCTAATTAAATGAGGTGAATGTAATGAGATGTGTAGACTAAGGAAACCCTATGAATAGGGCATAGAAAATATTCCTGCCTTAGTTAAACAGACATATCATTTGATATGTACAATGTATTTTACATACAAGCATGGTGGCTTGTGATTTTGTTTTACATAGTGTTAGGACTGGGGATGCTATGCTAGGGAAGTTATGAGGGTTTGGCCACCCGCTTCTTGAAATTTATATGATGGATACCATGCCCAAAGAGAGGCTAAATATTAGGTGGGGTAATCATGAGAAGGTCGCCACTGTGACAGCCATGGTCCACCCCATGAGGACATTGATTTGTTATTTCCACAGTTGATAACAGTGGAGGATTATACAGTTATCTGGGCACGCTGTACGGATTGAGACTGTGGCATAGTAGTCCTAATGTATTTTGTATTATGATGCACATATGATAGGCATAATGTAATGCCATGGCATGATGAGATGCCACTACATGAGTTCCTGGAAAGAAAATATCTGTATAAGAATTAGTTGAATATTGATCTTCTAAGTGGAAGTATAGCTAGGGGAAGGAACAAGTTTTGAGCAATTTTCACTATTTTAACTGATTTATCCTATACTACATAAATAACATATATATACTCTATGTTGAGATAACTCACGAGTAGATAACCATGATGGAATGATGACTGAGGTAGGATTCTTATGTTAGTGAAGTAGCATATTTTTGTATCCCTTACCAAGCATAGCTTACTGAGATACTATAAATGATTGAATGTTTACAATATCTCAAATACAGGGAAGGAGACTTAAGGAAGTAAAGCTTGAAGACTTAGGAGCTCAAGATGATAGAAGACTTGAAGAAAATAATCAATCAAGGTATGTCCCTCGAAGATATGTATTTTCATTTGAGAGCATTGTATTGCATTGAGAGTTTTTAATGTAAGGTGAGGTTTGAACTTTGGATTATGTAATTTGGACAATGGTTGTAATGATAATACTGGGGTTGTGTAAGAGTGAACTACTAGATGATTCCTGGTATTCAATAAAATTTTATTTTATACAAAATGTCTATGTGTATTATGTATCTTGAGGTAAGACTTAGGTTTTGCTACAAACAAATTTAAAAGAAATGAGTTTTTGCTGCATTGTTTGCAAAAAAAAATTACCATTAAGGGCCCTACCTTCGAAAAATGTTTTACAAAATGTGTTACAAAAACCCGGTCATCACAGTTAGCACTAGATTTTTTAGTTCTCCAAGATAGCAATGACATGGATACTACTTATATTACGCATATGAGCTTGATTTCTCAAGAAGGTGAGAGGTGTTATAGTAAAGTATGTTTAGTATGAGAGCATTTTCTCATGTGTAATTAGCTCAAAATTTTGGCTTGTGAGTAGCCGATGAGGGCAACCTAAAAGGGCGACTGATGAGGGCTGGTGCGAAAGGCATTGGCAAGCTTCTAGGTGGCAAGCTTTTAGGTGCTCATAATATGATTGTGTTGTGAACTGATTATGATTGGCATATGATTGCCTATTACTACGTTGGTATGCTCTGATTATGATTGGCATGTGATTGCTTGTTACTGAGCTGGTATGCTCTAATTTTGATTGGCATGTGATTGCCTACTCCTGAGTTGATACACTCTGATTTTGATTGGAACATGATTGCCTATTACTAAGCTGGTATGCACTAATTTTGATTGGCATATGATTGCCTATTATTAAGCTGGTATGCTCTAATTCTAATTGGCATATGATTGCATATTATCGAGTTGGTATGCTTTGATTCTGATTGGCATATGATTGCATGTTGCTGAGATGGTATGCTCTGATTTGGTTGGTGTGGATTGCCTATTGATGACCAGATATGATCCGATTTTGATTAGCACATATTGCTTGTTCAGGAGTTAATATGATATGTGCGATTGATATACATTGCCTAATGATGAGGTAATATGCATTGGAATAGATTTGACATAGAAGTGCATATATGTGAGTTATGGCACTTCAAATTTTGTCGATGTGGCGATTTACTTATACTGAAGTTGTAAACAAATGATTAACTCTTGAATGAGAGTATGATTTATGAAAATTGCATTATATGTGGTTATGATGTGTTCTAACCACAATATAAGTATCGGATTCGGAATGGTTGAAACATACATTGGGTGAACATGTGAGTTATCATGTGAGGGGGATGATATGGCATGGAATTGTTATTGACATTGACTCGGGAAAAATTTTGATATGATATGTAGATCTAATGATATGGGGATGTTTTTAAGATTGTTGAAGAATGACATGGAAAGAATTTTGCGGACAAAATTTTCTATAAGAAGGGGAGGATGTAATATTTGCTATTTTTAAATTCTAAAAATGCATGATTTTGTGGAATTTTAGAATTTTGCAAAAATTGAGGTAATTGGAGATTTGAAAATTTTAAAGATGAAATCACAAGCTAAAATCTCAATATTTGGAATGTACATGAGAAATGGATTTCAACAACACTAAGAACACTAAAATCAGAGACCGAATGAAAATTGATAAATTATTTTAATTTAGATATTTAATATATTAATTGAGAAGGGTAAAATGGAGATTTCATAGGTGGGGCTCATGAGATCAGGTATTGAAATTTGTGATTTGACAAGCATTTATGGGGGGGCATTAAATGTGCCTCCCCTCTCATAAATGTCTCCCTTGAATTTTCCCCTACCATTAATTCAACCCAGGTTCTCGTGCCACTAGTGACGATGCTGGAGACGACTCCCTGATGCCAAGCAACAACGGCCTAGCGCCTGAAAACCCTTCTCCTCACCGCAGCGATGGAAAAGAACTCCTCTAGCCAGCCTCAATGAGGTAGGCCACTCTCCTCCCTCCCCCTTTTTTCTGTTATAGGGTTCCCTTTCATTTTCCGACGTATTTGCACCAGAAATGGCAACAGACACCATTTTTAGCTGAAAAATTTAGAACTTACTAATTTGGTGATCTAGACCATTCCTCTTATTTATCACAAGCCCAAGAACAAACATTTTAAATTTCATGAAGTTCCAATGGCTGGGGAAGCTGAAAAACCAGAAAAATAGTAAGAGAGAGATTTTTATAAACATGGTAAAAAAATTTGAGTAAAAACATGGAAAAATGGCAAAATTTGCTGATGGGAAGGTTAAAAATGGATTGTACATGAAAAATTAAACAAAGCGGTACAAAAATTGCAAAATTTGGGCACCTAGGGGTCACCGAGGACCACCGAAGTTTGGTCGTCATCTCCAGCGACTACAGACCAGTCCAGTCGTCGTCCTCGGCGACAATGACCCAGACGACGACCCAGATGCACAGTCTATATGCGCGTAACACACGCACATCCTTGTGATGCCGCCCTATTTAAATTGATTTTTTCTAATTTCTCAGCCGTCTACTCATATAAAATGTGATTTTGAGAGCTACAGAGGTCCAAATCATGATCCGAAAGATCTATTGCAATCGTCTCGATGACACAGACCTAGATTTAAGATGAAAACTTAGATTTGAACACCTTTTAAATAGTTAAAACACTAAATACTATTAGATAACCTAGATCAAACTGATCAATGGATGATCAGTTCTTAGAACTTAATTATATGCACCAAATATGAGATGATCTAAGGGATTAACAAAGTAGATCGCATGTAATTGTCAAGAAACGTGATCTTGACCATGGATCTGATTAGGTACCTTGGGATTGGTTATTAGACTATGATCTGACTGTCAGATCGAGGTATAATCATGGACACATATATAAATCACTAAATAAACACTGAAATTAGAGAGATCGTGATGAGAAAGATTAGAATTGACAATCATATGTTAATTATAAGTGTTATGGAGCGATCCAATGATCAAATTGTCTCTAAACCTCACGAGATGTTAGCGATTGACCCTTCATTGATTAAGTTACATAAATTATGGATTATGATGTAGATTGATGATCAAAGACTATGAATGTTTGTTTAGAAGTTAGAAAAATCTACATTTAGTTTAAGATTGACCTAATAGAGGGGTAATCAGATGATCTGAGCCACTAATCTAGGATTAACTACCAGATCAAGGGAATTGTCACTCGGATTTGTTTATTTTAAGATGTAAGAACACCAAGTGATAGATGACTTATGATGTGACAGGTACGTTAGAGCGCACTTCATGACATTGTTTATGCGCCTGACTAGAGTATTGCGTTTGTCGAGGTAGGTGATTACATTTGGGATTTCTTCTTGATTTCATCGATCATGACTTGTTATCTGAAATTCTTGAGACGTGTTTTGTGCACTATCACAATTTATTGAAATGTGTTCAGTATTTCATAGTCGATATCATGACATTTGATAATGTGATTATTCATGTTTTGATGTGTGATGGATTCCACCTTATCATGGATCTTGATTTGAGACTATTGGGTGAAGAGGGTTAAGCCGAGTCTTGTACCGATTTGAGGTCGGGCTAAGGGATGGCTAACAGGCTTCTGTCAAGAATGGACTGATGCGGGCTGCACGTGAGGGACCTAGGGTTGGAATGTATAGGGTGAAGCGGGGTAAGCTGGCTCTTGTACCAATTTGAGGGCAGGCCGAGGATGGCTGACAGGCTTCCGTAGAGAATGGATTGATGCGGGCTACACGTGAGGGACCCATGGTGGAATGTATAAGGTGAACCGGGGTAAGCCAGGCCTAGGCCGTGAGTGACTCTGGGGGATAATGTGGGCTACATGTGAGGGACCCAGGGATTAGTATGAGCACTCATTATCATTGCCATGAGTGTAGTTGAGGCACTCATAAGGCTTGATTGTGCACGACATTCTATGATCATGACATGCATTATATTGATGTGTGGACACAGAATTTTATTATCTTGATCAATGTGTATCCATATGTTTTAGATCATGACATGCATTATACCTTGCATGCTCTGATACTCAGGGTTGATATCGATTTGTTTTAGATCATGATTTTTCTAATTTATTCATTATGGATGTCTGATGATTTGACGTGCCTTGTACATGTTTTATTCTATGAGATCCATCATGACATTGATGCTTTATGCCACATGATTTTATTATGCTTTTATTGAATGTGATCACCTACACAAGCGATGGCTTGCTAAGGCATTGCTTTATTTTACAATGCCTCAGATTTGGAGCGCAATAGCATTAAGAGAAAGCAAGTGGAGCAGCGTTGATTAGAGCGAGGACCACAAGGATTATTTGCACTTTGGTATTTAGAGACTGATTTAATGTATGACTCTTAAACTTTTTTTTAGACTTATGAGCTATACTTGGATGTTTATATTTTGGATAAACTAGACCCACACTATTGTATAGTCTACATTTATTTGAATATGTGTATGATGTGGTGATCATGGATGGAACCCTAGGATTTTATACTTATTATTATTATTATTATCTTTTTGCGGCTATTATTGATATGTCGCGGTTTTGAATTGAGCATGCTCAAAGTATTACAGATTCAATTTTGTTACAGTTTGTGATTTTGAACATTGTATGACCCTTGGGGTTTTCTTTTTTGTATTTCTTTTGAACGCTACATTATTTATGTAAATGACTAGTTTTCACTTTTAGGGATCCCGCCCATTTTATAAAATTTATTTCTATTAATATATGTATTGGAAAAAGGTTTAGAAAACCGATGGTATCACAATTTAAAGAGTGGTATTTTTTAATGTTCAAAGGTAATGGCTTCCATTCTAAAGGGATCAACAATTAAATTCCTTAGTAACTCCCATTCCTTCATGGATATATGTGAGATAAATTTATTTTTATTGACTTTTCTCACATATATAAAAGAGAGATATGATTTGAACCTTTAATCTAAGAGATTTGTTTCTAAGTATATGGCATTGGAGAGGATTGAGGTCAAAACATATTTCAGACGAAGTTCAAAAGTTAGAAGTCTACTTAAAGATAAAGATTATTCTATATGTAGAATGTACACTCATACACTCACTCTGAGATATGAGCTGAACTAAAATATTTTTAGCATATGGGTTTTATTAGTATGCTAAAGTTAAGAGATTTATTGAAGATAATTCTCTGAGAAAAAAGTCGAGTTGACTTGAAAATAATTTTTGAAATTTTTGGAACTTAATTTTTTGCATGTTTTGCTTGGGACTAGCAAAATGCTGGTTGGGGGTGTGTTAAGTGTTTAATTTTGGTTAAAATACTCCTAATTTAGCATTCAATTAGATCATCTAACTGATCAAATTTGTAACTTTTAGCTTGATTTTGAATTTAGCTCCAATTGACCATCCAATCATTAATTTGTCAAAATTAACAGTTAGATGATCATCAGAGGTATAATGTATGATTTATATGACGCTAATTTGGTCTTTTATTTTGCAAATTAACCAAAAGAAGCTAGGATGGCTCAGATCAAAAGTTAATGGTGCAAATCACACATCAAGGATTAATGGTGCAAATGGGATAGTTTCCTATAAGGAGTTTCTAAGCTGAAAATGTCTCTCCACCATGGAGAAAAAGAGTAAGGCATATTGAATTAGTAAATAGGAGGAATTAAAGAAGAAAGATGAAGAGGAAACCACCTAACACCCTTTATATATCTCCCCAACATTCCTCTTCTCAACCACCCCTCCTTTGTTGGACCTTATGTGACGACCCGAGTTTTTGTAACACGTTTTGTAATGTATTTTGAAAGGCAGGGCCCTTAAGAGTGTAAAAAAATTTCGCAAAACAAAGCAGCGAAAATTCTTTTCTTTAGAACTTGTTTTGAAAACCCAAGTCACCACGTCATACATAACATAAGTACAATTTGTGTACAAAATAAAATTGTATTGAAGGAATATACTTTTATTCAACTCCAGGATCCATCCAGTGGTTCACAGTACAGCCAAATCTATTACAGTACTTGTCCAAATTACATAATCCAAAACTCAAGCTCACCATACAATAAAACTCTCAACAAAGAAAAATACATGTCTTCAAGGGTATACCTTGAAGATTATTCTCTTTAAGTCTTTTATCGTCTTCAACTCCTAACGCTCCTTCCCTGTATCTGAGATATTGCAACATTTACAATATCTCAACAAGCAATACTTGGTAGGGGATTCAAGAAGCATAATAATTGACAAGGTAATTCCGATACTTCATAATCTCATTATCCTTAAACATACTCTTTACTTTGTAAGTTATGTATATCTATATACATACATACCCTTCATAGGTAAACCAGTTAAATTTGTGAAAATAGTCAAATATCATTCCCAACTAAGCTGATCAATTCTCTTCATTTTGAGAATTTAGTACTTCAGCTAATCTTATACTGGGAATTTCCCTTCTTGGGAAATATTGGTAATATACAATTACCTAGCATTTCATTATGCTACAACATAAGGCATTTCACTATGCCTATTCTCATATGCATCATAGTGCAAAATAATCAGAAAGGTTGTCATGCTACAGTATAATCTATACTAGCGCGCTCGGATAACTGCCCTGTTCACCACTGATACCACGGTGGAAAATATTATGTCACTGCCCGTATGGGGGGGCAAGACTTTCACAGTGGTGGCCTTCCCATAATTGCCACCACTCGCCTTTTAGCCTCTCATTGGGCAAGGTATCAACATAAGATCATAAGTACAATCATGTATATCCAATGTATATGCATTCATCAAATCCTCCTACTTTTAAGGATTGATCTCTTTTCCCCAATCTTCCATGATCCTGACTAATGTATGTAATCCATACATCCATACATATTGTCAATATGTAAATTTTGAACAATCCTATTAATCACTAGATCTAATGTTTAGAATGATCTTTAGATCATTTATATCTAAGTATTTTTTTATCTCTAAGTCTTTGTGTGTCCATCTCCTTGATCTTGATCTTTCATAGATCCATTGATTGACAATCTACACATTTTGATAAAGATCAAGGTCCTAGATATTCTATCATCTAGTTCATCTTTGATCTAAGTTCAGTTATTGGATAATCCCTATGGAGGATGATCTTGGTTTTCTTCCTTGAATCATCTTTGATCAAGGGTTTGGATTATCTAATCTAATGAACTATAACAAGCATACTAATAAACATGCATACTAAGTATAATATAGTATTCTTATTCTTATTGTTCTTGATTATCCAAGATCTAATGAATCTTGTTTGATCATCCTTATCTTACTTACTGTTTTTATTAGGGTTAGGTAATTTACTAACCTTTTATGCTCTTATTATTATTCAACCAGTTAATATGCTGGTTGAAGGTAACTTATTCAAGCCTAAATCTAGACTGCTCCTCTTATTTCCAATTGGCTAAGGCTTACTAGCTGAATGGGTGAACACAAAGTGGTTACTTCAATCCTCATGTAAGGAGGTGTTTAGAACTCACAAACGTCAACAGAAGGTAGGGGAAGAGCGAGGCTCTATTAGATAACCCCCTTAACCACTATGTTCATCATTCACTAGAATGACTATAACTCAACCTTTCATAAGGTTCCTATAAGCATGTTTACCCTATATACTCTTTCTAATGGATTTTAATTAAGTCCATGAATATTTATAATGTCATTCATGGGGTTTATTATTCTTCTCCTAGTTTGGGCCAAGGATTTGATAATCCTTATATTGTCCTACTAACTATAGCCCTTACTAATTAAGTCCAAAGTACTCCATTCTTATTTGTGTCATGAAACTCTACTTTCTCATTAGAATACATTTTTTATGTTTTATGCTCTTTATCTCATAACAAGTAGATCTACTAATAACATTTAACCATAAATGAATTATAAATTTAAAGCATAAAACTACATAATTTAACACTTAATGATAATGAGACAAGGTACTTAAAATTACTCTAACATGATTTCCAACTAATATACCTTAATAACTCAATTTAAACTAATATGGACTTAAGGTATAATCTCCTACTATAGTATAAACTTATATGAAATTCTAGCATGGTCCTAAGTTAGAATGGCATGATATCATACTAAAGAGCCCCTAAGATAATTAAATCTAGCACCTTATGATAACAATGAAATCACATATCATACTAAAGTCTAAATGTTATACTAGCATGCTTTATAACATGATCATATTTAAAATGCTATTATATAAAATGAAAATAATTATATTAACATTTTTAGAAACCTTTACTTATGATCCAACCATTTGATCTTAGATCTTTTCCTTTGATTAAGGGTATTAGTTATATTTAGGGGATTTATTTTATTAAGGTCCAAAGATCATATTGATCCATTTTTGTTATAATCCATCCATGATTTCTTAGATTTCATTATATCAACATTCATTTTATCCATCTCAAGGATCTGATCACACTTGATCTCATTGATCAAGTGGGTCCCTTTGTATTTTTAGGGTTTTTCTACCATAATGGGTAGATCCCTTAATGTATCTCATATGTGTCCAAATAAACCATAGATCTCACTTTATTTCAATAGTTTATCATTAGTAAAACATATTTTCAAGATCTGATCATCTCAGATCTTGAAGATCTAGGTAATTAGAAACTTGTTTCTTTAATACAGAAAGTTTTACTGAATATTATATCCATTTTATCATTTCATTAGAAATAGAGGTTTCAAGCTTTCCATATCTTCTTTCCGATCTCAATTTGGAGTTCAAATAACTCCAGAATGTGATCTGGAAGTTCACAGTCCTTCATAAGGCCTGTATTTGATCTGCGCCTAAGGAACGGACAGCCCAGATTAGTCAGGAGGAACGAGTCTGTTCATTGGGAGCGTCCATTGTGATGAATGTCAGAAGCGCTCACGTGGGGTGTCCATGGAAGCGCGCGAGACGTCGTCTATCCGATCAGGAGATCGGACAATCCGTTTGGACCGTCCAATCAATCCCTTCTCAATTGAGGGACCAAACCTTCTCAGATCATTGTGAAAATTCTACCTTAGGGGTTTTGGACCCTTCTGGATCTATTGGTATAGTTAGAATTTTCATCTGAGCACTCTGTAATCCTGAATTTAAGGGTTCTGTTATTACTTTATTTTTACCTTTTTTATCATCAAAATAAATTACAATAAACTAAAAATTACATAAACCAGTATTAAACATCTATATAAAGTATTCCCACCTACCTGATTGGAGAAAAAACCTTGGTTATATGCCCAATTTAAAAAGAATACCTTGTTGATGAAGATATGGCCTAAGATCCACCTTTCTTGCAAATTCCCGTTGTTTGAACCATTAGATCTTGAAATTTCTTTGGGGCTTTTGTAGAATAGATATGGTGGGAGGTTTTGGATAGTGAAATTGATGAAATTAGATTTGGAACAAAGTGCCTAATTAATTTTAGGTCTCTTGTTCCAATCTAAAAAGAAAAAAGAAATTGAAAAGAGAGATATCTTTTGGAAATTTTGGGTTTTGGGGGAGGGATCTAGATCTAATTTTTCAGGAAGAGTGAAGAAAATTTTGTGGGTATTTTATGAGCATTTTTGGAGGGTTTTTGGGGTTGTATTTATAGACATTTTGGTCTTTTTTTCATGATTATAATATTTAATTTTTTTATTATTAAATGGCATGAAAGTTCCCATACTCCATTTTTTCTTCCTCATACTCCATTTTTCTTTCTCAAGATCAACTGATGTTTGTTGACCCATGACTTCACGTGGGCTACTCATAAGATTCGTGTTTGGGTCCCTTGTGGGCCCCACACGGTGTAAAAAGACCGTTTTGCCATTTATATATAAAATTTTGGGTTTTATTCCCATGATCTCGGATTTGAGTGTACTTAGTGGAGTTGGATTCGTATTTCTTAGTACATTCTAAATTTTTATGTCACATATTTTGATTTTTGGGAGATTTTGATTTTTTTTGGGTAAAATTACTATTTTACCCTTTTGTCCAAGAAATGAAGAAACTTAAGGATTTTTAATCCAAATTCAGAATTTGTCATGCTTATAGTCATTTTGAAGGGTTTGCTAAGTTTAATCTCAATTTTACATGTCTCATTATTTGATTATACCTTTATAAAACGTATATTATAAATAACCCTAATATTTTAGCCCAAAATATCTGAAACTCAAACTTTATTGATTTTCTCAATCAATTACAAAAATTGGGGTTATTACACCTTATGAGACCCGTCAACCTTCCCCTTCCTTTCTTCTTCTCTCCCCTTCTCATCCACCTCTCACGTATCTCCTCTTCCCTTGGATGGAACTATAGGAGGCAAGTAGAACCTTATTTCCCACGTTCCCCTTCTCTCTCTCGACTCTCCTCCCCCACTCATTCCTCTCTTTTCGTCTCTCCACTCTCACCCTACTTCTGTCAACAAACAGCCCAGACCTCTTCCTTGCTTCTCCTTCAATGCCCCAGTCACTCCTCCTCCTCTAGCTCATACCTCCACTAGCCAAAGTTTGCTCCCAACCTCCCTCCTCTCCCACTCACTCTCCCTCCTCTTTTCGTTTCTCTATGTTGTCCCAGCACCTCTCCTCATTGCCTGCCAGTCACCCCCTTCTCCCTTTCTCCCCTCTCTCCCACCTTTATTCTCTTCCCTCACTCATTTTCCCTACTCTATTTGCTCATGCCTCTCTCTATCTTTTCCTTATTGCTCCCTGTACCACCCACTATCTTCATTTGCTCTGTTCCGTCATCGACTTCTCCAGTACCACATCACCTGCTCCTCACATCCCGTCTCCTACCCACTCTCTATTCTACCACTACTCAAACTGCACCAACTCCACTATCCAACCACTGGCCAGACCCCCTACTTTCTTATCTTTCTCTTTGTCATCTCTTTCTCACTGCACACCACTGGTGTTTGCTTCACTGTCCCCTCTTCTCTAGCCGACTTGACAAGCACTGTCATCGACCCAGCACCATCTGCTCACCCTTCATGTCCGGTTTTCCTCTCTTCTACTGCCATCTCCTTCTCTAGTTCAACACACTAGCTGAACTGCCTAACTTTCCCCTTTACCCCTCTGTTCTCCAGTCCACACGCAACATCACCGATCACACCGCCACCGCTGCTAGCCATTTACCAGCATCAACGGCCTCCAACCAATTCGGGTTTCCCCCTGTTTTCCTCTTTGCCCCCCTTTCTCCTCCTATTCTCTTCTCCTCCTCCGGCTTCTCCACCCTACTCATAGGGTTTCCTTGTTTTTCTTGTTTAATTCTAATTTTTGCTCAAATTCCAATTTTACCCATGCCAGTTTTCTTAAATTCCTTATATATCTTCTTTTTAATTCCCTCAGTGTCCCTGTTCTGAGCCAAATCAATTAAGGCTTAACCTAATCAACGGGTTAGCCTTAACAAACCAGATTTCTTTATTTCTCCTCTGTTTATTTTCAGATTTTTAATTAACTTTTAGATTTCATTCTTAGGATATCCCTAAACATAATTAACGTCTTTGATTTTTAATTTGGAATCTAGAAAGTAATCTAGACCATCCAAAACCCAAAAACCTTCTTGAGTCCAGATCCTTAAGATTTTTGGAAATTTGACTAATCCAACCGTTGGATCATTAATCAAGGATATGCTGAAACATTGATGAATGATGATCAACTCCAAGATCACCATATTTGAAGAAATTGACAGTGATTAAGCTAGGGAAGTAGATTTTTTTTTTATTTGGTTTATTTTCTTTCTTTTTTAAATGAAAATTCTGTAATTTTTAGCAGTTGATTAGATTTGAACTTTGATTCCATTTCCAGAAATTTTTGCTATTTATTTTTAATTTTTGTTAATTAAATTTTATTTAAATTCCCACTTTTTAAGTTGAGTCCCTGTGGGATCGACTCGTACTTGCATAAGCTACACTACAATAGCCCGTACACTTGAAGTAAAAAAATAAACATTTTATTTGTTCTAGCCCGGCACATTTAACTATAACTTGTCCATCAAAACAAGTGTACCCTAAATATCTTTTAGAAAAGCGAATGCTCTTGGTGCATATCACAACCTTAGCAACAACAATCCATACTTTGAGACCTATAATCCAGAATAGGTTAGGCATCCCAATTTGTCATGGTCTAAGAATAATTACCAGGGAGGTACTACTTAGAACTTTCCTAGAATTTCAGCTTTCCAATCGCCACTTGGTTTTCAGTTTCTTCAACAACCAAAGCAACCATCAAATGAGGATAATATCCAGTTTCTCATGAAACAAAATTAGGAGGCTAACAAGGCTTTGAATCAACTCTAGAATGAGATTCAACAAAATATGGCTAGGATAAAGATGCAAATAAGGCAATTGTTTACCTCTTTAAGCGAGAGGGAGAAAGTAAAGTTTCTCAGTTAGCCTATTCGAAACCCTAAGGCTTAGCTGGAAATAGGGTCTAGTTTCCATAACCAAAGACTTCATGAGCAAGCAAAGTCTATCACAAAGTAGGGCAAACTGAGGAAAGGTCTGAGGAGAAAATAGAGGAGAATGAACTAGCTAAAATGCATAAGAAAGAGAAAAGACAGAAATCTCCAACTCCATCTAAGCCTATAATGGAGGCACCTTATGTGTCCAAAGGCCCATTCCCTCAATTACTCAACAAGGCTAAGAAAAAAATAAATTTCAATGAGATAATGGAAGGGTTTAAACATGTGCAAATTAATATCCCATTACTCAATGCTATTAAGGATATTTCTGCTTATGCCAAATTTCTTAAAGAGCTATGCACTATAAAGCAAAAGCTTAATAAGCAAAAGAAGGCCTTGCTCACCAAGAAGGTGAGCTCTTTAATCTAACACCAAACTCCACCTAAACTTAGAGACTCGTGTGTCCTACTATCTCTTGCATCATTGGAAACCATGTCATTGATGGGGCACGACTTGATTTAAGGGCTAGAGTCAATTTGTTGCCTTATTCTATCTATGAACAACTAAGACTTGGTGACCTTAGGCCAACCAATACCACTTTGTTGTTAGTAGATCAATTAGTTAAGATTCCACATGGTATGGTTGAAGATGTTTTAATACAAGTGGACTAGTTTTACTGTAACAGACTGGGGTTCCAACAGTGCGATATTATCCGCTTTGGCACAAAGTGCCTCATAGCTTTAAAACACGTCATAACCATTAGAGATTCCTAGACTCTTATCAACAGCCTAGTTTCCTCTCCCCAGGCGATGTGAGATTAACTCTCAGTACCTTCCCGCCTTCGTTCCCTCAACCTATCTTGGGCAACCTCAACCTATCTTGGGGCACCCATACACCCCTCAAGGCATCTTGGCCAACCCTCAAGGTATCTTGGCAAACGACAACGGGTTCACCTCTCCCCCTTTAGGGACACGTGTCCCCGCGTGTTGCCATGTGAGCGCCCACATGCGGCTAGCCCTCCCCACCACGAGGAGAACTGGCTCTAATACTATCTGTAATAGACTGGGGTTCCAATAATGTGATATTGTCTCCTTTGGCATAGAGTGCCTCACGGCTTTAAAATGCGTCGCAACCGTTAGAAATTCCCCAACTCTTATCAACAGCCCAGTTTCCTCTCCTCAAGCGATGTGAAACTAACTCTCAGTACCTCCCCGCCTTCGTTCCCTCAACCTATCTTGGGCAACCTCAACCTATCTTAGGGCGCCCATACACCCCTCAAGGCATCTTGGCCAACCCTCAAGGTATCTTGTCAAACGGCAACGGGTTCACCTCTCCCCCTTTAGGGACACACGTCCCCGCGTGTTGCCACGTGAGCGCCCACATGCAGCTAGCCCTCCCCACCACAAGGGGAACTGGCTCTGATACCATCTTTAATAGATCAGGGTTCCAACAGTGTGATATTGTTCTCTTTGGTACAGAGTGGCTCACAGCTTTAAAACGTGTCACAACCTTTAGAGATTCCCCAACTCTTATCAACAGCCCAATTTCCTCTCCCCAAGTGATGTGGGATTAACTCTCAATGCCTCCCCGCCTTCGTTCCCTCAACCTATCTTAGGCAACCTCAACCTATCTTGGGGCACCCACACACCCCTCAAGGCATCTTGGCCAACCCTCAAGGTATCTTGGCAAACACGTGCAGCTAGCCCTCCCTACCACAAGGGGAACTGGCTCTGATTCCATCTTAACAAACTAGTGTTCCAACAGTGTGATATTGTCTGCTTTGGCACAGAGTGCCTCACGGCTTTAAAATACGTCAAGCGCCCACGTGCAGCTATAGGTTGAGGGGCCCAGAGAGGACAATATCATTCCACTATGCACTCTAATACACACGGTGATGCATTTTAAAGCCGTGAGGCACTCTGTACCAATGCGGACAATATCACACTGTTGGAAACCCGGTCTGTTACAAATGGTATCAGAGCCAATTCCCCTTGTAGTGGGGAGGGCTACCCGCACGTGGATGCTCGCGTGGCAACATGCGGGGATGCGTGTCCCTAAAGGGGGAGAGGTGAACTCGTTGCCATTTGCCAAGATACCTTGAGGGTTGGCCAAGATGCCTTGAGGGGTGTATGAGCACCCGAAGATAGGTTGAGGTTGCCCAAGATAGGCTGAGGGAATGAAGGCGATGAGGTACTGAGAGTTAGTCCCACATCGCCTAGAGAGAGGAAACTGGGCTGTTTATAAGAAATCGGGAATCTATAATGGTTGTGACACATTTTAAAGTCGTGACACTCTGTGCCAAAGGGGACAATATCACACTGTTGGAACCCCGATCTATTACATTTACTTTCTTGTAGATTTTATTATCCTAGATACCTAGCCTATGTCAGACCCCAAAATTCAGATTCTAATGATTCATAAACATCCATTTTTGGCAACATCCAATGCCATCATCAATTGTAGAAATGGTGTGAAAAAAGTATCTTTTGGCAATTTGAAAGTCCAGCTCAATGTTTTTAATGCCGACCATCAGATGATTCTTGTGTAGTAAATTTAATTGAAGGTATATTTCAAGATGCTAATACCCCATCATCTATCCTAGGTCTACTTGAGGCCTATCTAGTACATTTTAACTATGGTATAGACAAATACATTGAAGAGGTAAATAATCTTCTAGATGTTGCCCATATAATGGATACCTCTAAATGGGGCCCTCATGTGGAACCATTCCCTCCATCAGAATCTATACTAGTTCCATCTATAGAAAAACCATAAGATGCTGGTCCTTAAACATTTGCCTAAAAATCTAAAGTACTTCTGATTAGGACCTGATGAAACCATGCCTATCATCATAGCCTCATATCTAGATAAAGAATAGGAGGGTTAGCTTCTTGATGTTCTCAGAGAACATAAGACAGCTCTAAGATGGACCATAGTAGATATTGAGGGAATTAGTCTTGTTGTGTACATGCATAAAATCCATATAGAGGAAAATTCCAAACCATTTAGGGAAAATAGAGGAGACTCAACCCTAATATGAAGGAGTTGTAAGAGATGAAGTACTTAAACTCTTAGATGTTGTTATTATCTACCCGATATTTGATAATACTTAGGTTAGCCCAGTTCAAGTTGTCCCTAAGAAGTCAAGAGTCACAATAATTAAGAATGAGGGTAATGAGTTAGTCCCCACTTGCATGACCACCGAGTGGAGAGTATGTGGTGATTACCTAAAATTGAACTCGAAATGCTAAAAAGGTTAGCTAGACATAAGTACTACTACTTTCTTACTGGTTATTTTTGCTATAACTAAATTCCCATAGCACTTAAGGATTAGGAGAAGATCATCTTCACATGTCCTTTTGGAACCTTTGCTTACCATTGTATGCCTTTTGGACTATGTAATGCTCTAACTACTTTTCAAAGGTGTATGTTAAGAATATTTTCAGATGTGGTAGAGAGATTCCTAGAGGTGTTTATGGATGATTTCTTAGTGTTTGGATCTTCTTTTGATGAATGCCTACACCATTTAAAACTTGTCCTTGGTAGGCATCAGGAAAAGAACTTAGTGTTAAATTGGAAGGAAAAAAAAAAAGTCATGATATGGCTCAAAATGGTATTGTTTTAGGCCACATTATTTCACATAATGGCATAGAAGTGGATTTAATCTCTAACCTTCCTCCTCTAAGGATGATAAAGGAAATTTGCCCATTTTTAGGCTAAGCTAATTTTTATAGAAGATTCATCAAGGACTTTAGTAAGATAGCTAAGCCCTTTGGTAATCTACTTACGAAGGAGGCCGCTTTTGACTTTAATGATGAGTGAATGAAAGCATTTGTGTGTGTAAAGGCTAAATTCACTTTTATGCTTATTATTCAACTACCAAACTAGAATGCACCATTTGAAATAATGTGACGCTTCAGACTACACGATCAGGGCTGCGTTGGGGTAACATATTGATAAACTTCCCCATGTGATATATCATGCTAGCAAGACACTCAACAATGCCCAACTCAATTATTCAACTCCAGAAAAAGAGTTGTTGGCAATAGTTTTTACACTAGATAAGTTTAGATCTTACCTACTAGGATCTAGGTTTATAGTATACTCAGATAATGCAGCACTCAAATATCTTCTTTCCAAGAAAGATGCAAAACGTAGGCTAATCCGATGGATGTTATTGCTACAAGAGTTTGATCTAAAAATTCATGATAAAAAAGGTTTTGAAAATGTTATAGTTGACCACTTATTCATGCTAGTTGTTGAGTCCACCAACGAGAATGTACCTATAACAGAAATATTTCTTAATGAACAATTGTTGCAAATTTAGCAATTACCTTGGTATACTACTATTGACAATTATCTTATCACGGGTCAAATGCCTACTCATGGGTCAAAATAAGATAGGAAAAGGTTTATTACTAAGATTAAACACTTTAATTGGATGATCCATACTTGTTTAAGTATTGTCCTGATTAGATCATTAGGAGATACATACCAGATAATGAACAGCATAGGATCATCATCTTTTGTCATGACCATGCATGTGGGGGCCATTTGAGTTTTAATAGACAACTGCAAAGATTTTGCAGTGTGGTTTTTATTGGCCTACCATTTTCAGGAATTTCCATGCTTAGTGCTTAACATGTGCTAGATGTCAACAATTAGGTAGCCTAGAAAAAAAGAATATGATGTCGTTAAACCCCATTTTAATAATTGAGCCTTTTGATGTTTTGGGCATTATTTTATGGGATCTTTTCCTAATTCATTTAGCTATTTGTACATCCTTGTGGGGGTGGACTATGTTTCAAAATGGGTAGAATCCATTTTATATAAAACCAATGACCACAATGTGGTGGTCAACTTCTTAAAAGAAAATATATTTGCACATTTTAGTACACCTAGGGCCATAATTAGTGATGGGGGTAAACATTTTTGTAATAGGGTGTTTGAGAATTTAATGAAGAAATATGGTGTTACTCATAGGATAGCTACCCCTTATTATCCTCAGACCAAGGACATGTAGAAGTGTCTAACAAAGAAAAAAAGAATATTTTAGAAAGACAGTCAATTCAAATAGAAAATACTAGTCTTTGAAACTTAGTGGCACTTTATGGGCCTATCATACTACATATAAAACTCCTATAAGTATGTCACCTTCCCACTTGGTCTATGAAAAGGCTTGCCACCTACTAGTAGAACTTGAACATAAAGCAAATTGGGTCGTCAAAAAGCTCAATTTGACTTAAATACTAGTGGAACTCACAAAAAACTCCAACTTAAAGAGTTGGATGAGCTGAGGAAAGATGCATATGAGTCCACAAAGCTTTACAAAGACATTATGAAGAGCACTCATGATAAATATATCTTAAGAAAGTCCTTTACCCTAGGACAGAAGGTCCTTTTGTATAATTCTAGATTTCATCTATTGCTAAGAAAACTTAAATCTCGATGTTTTGCACCCTACATTGTACCTACTGTTATCTGCATATGGCCATTGAGATTGAAAGGTTGGAGAGATCTCCAAAGTTAATGGACAAAGTTTGAAACCCTTCTTAAAGTTGATAAACCCTAAGGTGGAAGAAGTATCACTTGAGGAACCAATATATCAAGACCCAACTTAGAATGTCCCATGATACCTACATCCATCACCAGAGCTATATTCATTATTATCATTGGATAGCATGTCTAGTTAATGACATTAAACTTAGCACACTGGGAGGCAACCCAGGTTTTTTAGAGCCTCATTATTCTAGATTACCCATTTAACATATAGATGTCCTATATTTCAAAACATTGAGGACAATGTTTAGTTCAAGTTGGGGTGTGACACACATGAGATTTCTAAGTTTTTCTTTAGTGTTTGAAAAAATATTCAATTTTTTTTTATTTTTTGCGATTTCAAAGTTTTAAGGTTAAGTTCCTTTACTGTGATGAGAATTGGATTGTCAGAAGTTTAGTATTTCTCCTACTTTAACTTCTTAATAGAAATGCATGTGGTTAATTCTGCATATTATTCATGTACTAAACTATTTTATGAAAGTTAAATCTCAAAATACACTTACGCATAGTGCATAAGTCTAGATAGATAAAGGGTTATGACTTAGAGACCCTAAAGAAATTAGTGGAGACTATATACCCAAGTGAGTTTTACATATTATCATTTTTTCTTGAGGGTTATAAGTAGTTCCATATTTTCTTCAGTGAACATTACTTTGATGGATCCTAGTATCTTTGTTTTGGTCAAATTGCCAAGAATAAAAAAGGAGTATTAACTTTGTTTCCTCAATATTTATTGACTCATATAGGCTTTAAGAGACCAAGGAAATGATATAGGCCATACTTATTTTAGCCTAGAGATATAAAGCCTATCCAGATAGTGTACCACTAGTTAGACCCTTTGAACATCTTGGTAAGCCTTTTCCTTTCAAAACCGCAACTTACCCTAACCCAAAGAAACCCCAATAAAAAGAAGAATTTTCATTACCTACCTTTCAAAATGAGTAGAGATGGTAGAAAAATAAGAAAAAGGACAAAAGTCAAAGAAGTAAAAAATATCAAAAGTCCAAAGAAAAGTGTTCCTTCTTAGAAATTGAAAGAAATGAAAGAAAAAAGTATCAAAAAAAGAAAAAGAAAAGCAAATTTATGAAGAAAAGAGAAAGGAAAATTTCGAAGAAGATATTCACTTTAGTACAATCAAAAGGAAAAGTTGCCCGACCAATTATTGAAGACCTCTAATTAGATTTGAAACTTTGAATCCTTATACACTTCCTTTCAAAATCGGTCCTAAGCCTACGTTTCATCCTATTTGAAGACATATTAATCTGTGGAGTAACATTGCCTTAATGATGATATATATAAGAAGAAATTAAGGTGAACTATTTCGAATTGGTCTTAGTGATGACATTCATTCTAAGAGATCATATTCCTTTGTTTCATCAATACTTAAAAAGTTATGGGAACCATCAATATCTTTGGATTCGGTCCCATAGTGAGAGAAAATTGTTTGACCTGTGTCTTTGAGAGCTTTATTTTTTTGGGTGTATACCAGTGAGAATTTGAGGTCAAAACATCTTTCCAATCAAGCAATAAGCACATTTATTTAGAAGTCCTGGTTTATGTGGCCTGCACGCACTGCACTTTGAGATTAAACTAGAATAAAATAGCTTTGGTGTGTGGAAATTTGCAAAATTTTAATTCATCTTTATTAAGTTGTTAAAGCAAGTAAAGTACTAATAGATGAGAATTCTCTGAGATAAATTTTGAAACTTACCCTTATGGAATTTTGTGGGTGTATTCACTGTAAACCCTATGAGGCTTAACTCGCCCACTAAGGGTAACCTAGGGGATTAAGGGCTTGTTGTTTATGCTAAATGCAATTGTGAGTACCAACAAATGCCATACCAATAATCGTTCCCTATGAACCAAGTGAACAATTCCTTCTTCAATAGATAGTCATCCACCATAGATTTTGTAGTTACATGTAAAGACTAAACTCTAAGATTGTAACCTTGTCATACTTTCCCATATGGCCATTAAGTTTGTAGTTACACGTAAGACGAGTGTATATAATCACATCATACTTTCCCATATAGCCGTTGAGTTTGTTACACTTCATTTGCTGATGAATAGCCTCATTTGCCTCACACAGTAATCATAAGAGGATTTGAATCACAAGAAGCAGAGTTATTAGCATTCAAGGCCTAATTATTAGAGTGTACGTTGAAACTCTATGAAGGGAAGACAGAGGAGAACGTATGGAACAGACAGGAACTACTGCAGCAAGACCCAAGTGATGGACTAGTAGTAGATGAAAATGAGAGCATGACCAGCCCCAGACGTACACTTGATATGAGTTCAGTTGTCAACAACATAGAAGTACATGCAAACAATATTCTTAAAATTATTGACCCAAAAAGAAAATAGAGCTACTAGAACTTACCTGACTTCCTCCCGCAGCTAATTATGGACCAACTCACTCCCATCTTAAATCCCTCTGAATCTTACGAACATAATTGAAGTACAGATTTGAAAGCAAGTTCCCAACCAGCATGATGGTATACGCCAAGCCATATTAATTTAACTTGAAATCATAATCTTAAGAGAATTAAGTCGAGGTAAAACCTAGTTTACAGAGCCCTGGAAACATTCAAAAACATAGTACGGCATCTTCCAAAAATCAGCCTCAATTACTAGGTATAGCTGGAAATAGATATGCAACTCCTATTAGAACTCGGTCATTATCCAAGCAATATAACTATGAGAAATAGATCTAGCACCAAGCGCATATCTGGAAAAATCAAACAGAAATTGAACAGAAAAACATCACAAATAGATCTGGAACCCAAGCACATAAATCTGGAAGACAGGCACAATCTTCAAGCTAGATTTTAGGTGATCCTATTCTTACGTAATAAAATGACCATTCACATCAGACCCTAGCAATATCAAACCACCATAAAAAAAATTAAAAAAAATCAAAGAAACTGATAAGTAGCATAGATGTGTTGGGATAACTTATTCCAAGAGACGTCAAATCTGGCTATTAACAAATATGTGTCAAGGAACAGGACAGCCGAGACTGCTTTTAGAACACACAAGGGCCACTATGAATTCTTAGTCATACCCTTTGGTTTGAGCAATGCTCCATCCACCTTTCGAGCTCTTATGAGTGATATTTTCCTACCATACTTCCGTAAGTTTGTTCTCGTAGTCTTTGACGATATACTGATTTACAGTTCAAATTTCAATTTGCATTTGCAACATCTCACCATTGTCTTGCAGCTCCTTGGCACCCTTAAGCTTGTTGCTAACAAGAAAAAGTGTTTATTTGCCCAAACCACCTTAGAGTATCTCGGCCATGTCATATCAACTGAGGGAGTGGCAATCGATGCTTATAAGATTGATTGTACAATAAACTGGCTTATCCCAAAGGATGTGAGGGCTCCACAAGGATTCCGAGGCCTTACCAATTATTACTAGAAGTTTGTCCTATAGTATAGATTGCGGCACCATTAACCAATCTTCTTAAGAAGGATAACTTCCAATGGGATACCACTGTAAGAAGCTTTTGACGCATTGAAACATGCAATGACAACTATTCCAATCTTGACAGCCCCCAGTTTCTCTGAGCAATTCATTCTACATATTGACGCATCTGAAAGAGGGGTGGGGGCAGTAGTGATGCAAGACAATCGGCCCATCTCTTTCTTTAGCCAGGGTTTATCTGTTCATTTACAATTCAAGTTAGTCTATGAACAAGAACTTATTATCGATCCAAAAGTGGCGCCATAACTTGATGGGGAGGCACTTCATTATATGGACAAATAAAAAAAGTCTTTGATTCTTGATGGATCAGCGTGCCCTCAACAATGAATAGCAAAAATGGTTAATCAAACTAGTGGTGTTCAATTTTGAGATTCAGTATAAACTTGGTTCTGATAACCAAATGGCAAATGCTCCTTTAAGGTGACAAGAATTTAAAGCTCTTGATTATCTTGATCCAGATCATATGCATAGCACAGATCTTTCTGATATCTCAGCTGCTTTTGCATATGCCAACCACAATCTATAGATCTTCGCCCTCACGGTTGCTACCCATGATGGCCTAGATTAGATTTCTAATGAGATTCACTCTGATCCTAAGCTTCGTATCATCATCCAACAGCTTATTACAGAACCACACAGGCATCTGGGTTATGTCTTAATGCAAGGCACATTATACTTCCATGACCGGCTTGATCTGCCATGACCTTCCCCGTGCATCCCATTATTATTGTACAATTTCACTCTCCTCCAGGTGGTAGTCATTCTGGATTTTTTCGCACCTATAAGTGAATCTCGCAAGTTTTACATTGGGATGGAATAAGAAATTATATCCAAAAGTTTGTGTGGCGTGCGATGTATGTCAATGCAACAAATATGCCTCTATTAATCCTGCTAACTTGCTTCAACATCTTCCTACCCCATTATTATCCTGAGAAGATATTACCATGAATTTTGTTGGCTGGTTTCCTAAAGCACAATAATATGACATCATTATGGTTGTGGTGGATAGCTTGACAAAATACGATCATTTTATTTTGCTTTGCCACTCTTGCACAGCCAAGGATGTTGCTCTCCTTTTTGCTAAAGAAATAATCTCACTATTTGGCTATCCTCAATCCATCGTTTCAGACCGCAATCAAATTTTCATCAACCATTTTTGGATATGTTGGGCTGATGAGTATTGGTGTAACACTGCCTTCCTCAGCTCTATCAAAATGACCCCTTTTTTGTGCACTTTATAGAGGAGATCCATCGATCTTACTCAAGTTTTCAAGAGCTAAATTGTTTGTAGAGAAAGTCAACCACCAAATCACTGACCGCAATGTGTTATTGGCCGAACTAAAATACCACTTGGCAGAGCCCAATCCCACATGAAAGCACAGTCAGATTCAGGACTTTTCCTTCCTGCCAGGTGACTTCGCATATCTAAAGATTCATCATATCGACTCAAGTCACTGGCTACTCGGGCCAACAAAATGTTCTCCTCAATGTTATGGCCCTTCCAAGTTATCTCAATAGATTATTGAAGTTGCATACCGACTTGAGCTATGAACCACCGCTAAGATTCACCCCGTTTTTCATGTGTCCCAACTCAAACCTACTACCTCTTCCCCCCTCAACCCACAGCCCTCTCTCTCTCTCTCTCTCTCTCTCTCTCTCACCCTACCTAATGGTCATCTTGAGGTACTTGTTCAATGGAAGGCTTACCGGATCATGAAGCTACTTGGGAGCTTTTTTAAACCATCCATTCACAATGTGGCTGTTTTAAGGGGGTTAGTGATAAGCAGCAGGATAAGAATCCAGGCAATTGGCTCCAATATAAAATCCAGATATATAGGAAGAACAGGTGTGGAGATATCATGAGGACTATGGAGGAATTCTGTAAGGAAAATCGATCTTGGGTGGTAAAGCCAAGTGTAGAAAGAGGATTGGAGGAGGGAAGAGGGAAATAGGAGTGGAGGAGCAGGGGGGAGAGGGTGGTGTAGATGGAGTACGGGATTTGGGATGAGGAGTAAACCAGGGATATAGGGAACTTTCATTGTTGCATTATCTTCTTCTTACTTTCTTAGTTTGTGATACCCAATTATCAGCAATGAATTCAAGTTTTACAGCTATCTTCTTCTCTGTTACTTATATTCGTTGATTTCACCTCAAACCGATCCATCAAAAACAAAGAGAAAATCGTTAACAGTAACAGATCTCACTGAGAGGGGACAAAGAGAAAGAGATGTGAGCCGTAGATCGGAAACAGTAGATCCACAACAGCAAATCTGAAGGAGTTCAGGCGGAGCAGTGGGCAAGATCTCAATGAACCATCGGACTAGTGTAGAAGATCGCTGGAGAAGCTTCGGCGTCTTCCAAGCTAGAGCAGCAGGGTGGAGCAGATCTGCTGGAGGAACGGTGGCGAGATTTTCATGGTGGAGAATGCTGCACTCTCTCTTCTTCGACAGCGTTTTGGCGAGGGAGGGGAGAGACGCTCGAGGAACCCGATATTTTCCGTCAAATAAAGAAGCTGGCAGTTTAGGCTTCCTGATTGCGAGCCTTTACTTTCATTGTCGAAAAAGAACGTAAAAAAGGGGCTCCCACACGCAGTTCAAATAATGCAATATACTTGTCCATAGAGAGAGAGAGAGAGAGAGAGAATTAGCTCAGGCTGGGTTCATTTGATCCAAATTGGAACTTTCGGATAATGGCACCTTTAGAACTCATACGTGCAACTCACTTACCGAGCCAAATAAATTGAAAAGGCAAGTCGGCCCATATTAAGCCCAAGTTTTA
Source organism: Warburgia ugandensis (assembly GCA_035236585.1). Taxonomy (NCBI): domain Eukaryota; kingdom Viridiplantae; phylum Streptophyta; class Magnoliopsida; order Canellales; family Canellaceae; genus Warburgia; species Warburgia ugandensis. Next base: position 31,839,481 of record CP141129.1, on the reverse strand, counting down.
TTCTTCTCAGTTGTTGCTACTCCAAAGTCTAGTCAATGCCAGTGTGCAAATGAAATGATTCACATGTCAGAATTATACGAGGGCAGCACCATCTTTATCTAGCAGATGTATCCTTCCACCACAACACTCTCCCTGGAGATCCGTGACTTCAAATCTTTCAAGTGCATTGATTTTCACTCGAGGTTGTGCAATGCTATAAGCCGAGCCGACTTCACGTTCATCCCAAACTGGACATATTTCGATCACAACCTTTTGCAGTAGCCCCTCCTCAAGACCAATTCCATTAAGTTCATGCAGACCTTCAACATGCCCTCTTAAATCTATCAAAACGCTGCAGAGTCCCTTGACGCTCACGGTAATCCAAGATTGGACTCAAATCCATCCGATCCAAAACCACAACTTCGGCTCCATCTTGACGTAAATTTGATTTTGTTGATGGATCAAGAACTGTATTTTCAACAGTGAAGACAACCAACCGGGATGCAGTCTCTGGAGTAAGAGTGGTAGGAAGCCGAAACCGAGAACTTTGAGCTGTTGCTATAGTGATTTGGAGAGGTTGGTTTGCACCCATTTCTCTGGATGCAGGAAAACTTTGAGTTTTCGGCCAATGAGTAGCTAGAACTGATGATTCCATCATATTCTTGGAGTAATTGTGAGTAGTACCCACCAGAATCTACCGCTCCTTTATTAAGCTATTCCGAACCCGCCCATTGAATGAGAATGAGTATCTGCAAGTTCTGATAAAATAACCAAAAGTAACAATGACTAACAAAGAAAGTTTTTATCAAGCACGAATATGACATGCAGAAAGCAGGAGGCGCAAAGGCGAAGCAATCGACAATCCCAATAAATAGTAATTACAATAGGGCCGCATATACCACACAAGTCATATATAGGTGATTAAGTCTTTGGCTAACCAAAAGTGTTTTACATCAGAAATCTCCATTACGTGTCAAGGGCATTTAATGGAAACAGAGGCAGAATGTGAAGATATTAGATTCACTTGTACCACAGCGGCAAAATCATATGACAAATAAAGGATTTTCATCTATTCCAATGCATTGCAGGAGACACAAAGTACAAATTTTCTCCATTAATTAGCTAAATATTTTAATACAGCGAGGTCCATCATCATTTCCTCCGAAGAAAGGTCCAACCGTTGGCGATACAGCACAAGATTGAGAATGCCATAACATTGACAACAAATGCGTAATTTTCTTTTGGGTGAAAGGAAATCTAATAAGTCCCTGAAAGAAAACGTTAAATCTGACTAGCACATCTAAGGCAACTGAGAGATTGGTCTTTTAGCAACTAACTAGCACATCTAAGGCAACTGAGAGATTGGTCTTTTAGCAACTAACTAGCACATCTAAGGCAACTGAGAGAATGGTCTTTTAGCAACTAACTAGCACATCTAAGGCAACTGAGAGATTGGTCTTTTAGCAACTAACTAGCACATCTAAGGCAACTGAGGCAACAAGTTACCAAACTCACAATATCAAGTTTCAGCTCCCCAGTTAATTCTGCTAAACTTCTATATAAACTCAATGGTCTACTTGGAACCAGCAGTGTTGAGTTCTGAGTTCTCATCAAAATTTTGGATGCTGGAACTTCAGATCTTATCTTCTTAATCCGAAAACAGTAACTTACATAGAGGACACCTAAGTCAACTGCAAACCGTCAAACACCTCTTGAGTTTCAAAAACCATTGGATGAATATGAAACAACTGAGGTTTCCTAATTTGTTTCCACCGCTTCTCTAAACATATGATAGCAACCAATTTTAATCCCAGACCGTTCTGTTGTTATTCTACTAAGTGACAACGTATTTCGACATTAGTAATTTGCGTTTTTAATTAGTCTGCCTTGTGTATGTGAACTGCAATCCTGCAATGAGGAAAACGAAGAAGCTCCTTCGATATTTTTCACACTGTTTCTTTTCTTTGCTGATGATAGATGTGTTACAGTTGATTTACATAAGCATAACAAATGGCTTTCCGGTGAGCATTCGATAGACATATGCCTCATTAAGCTTCTGGCACAGCTCTTCCTCTACCCCTACTGTTACTCCAATACCTCATCCTCTCAGTTTTTCCACTCCCTTTGAAGCTACAATTGGATTTGGATCCACCATTCCAGCAACCACATGTTTTACTTTTGCTTGAATCAGTGCTTCAGTGCACTGAGGTGTTCTCCCATAGTGGTTACATGGTTCTAAACTTACATACGCTGTTGCAATTCCAGCCAGAATTCCAGCATCTTTCAGAGCAAAAACCTGCAAGTATCACCTGCCTCAAATACTTCAGAAAAATACTCGAGGAAAATATAGTCAAAGTTGAGAAAGAAGAATCTTATAAGTCCATCCCCTGTAATAACAAAAGAATCATTCTCTGTAAACAATACCAACACAGAGATTTCACATAATGAGCATGCAAATTAATAAAATGGGACCAAGGAAATTTCCTTGTGAAGAACAAGAATCTGATTAACAGTCAGTAAAAATTAGAATCCTTGAACAAGTAACATCAAAGTACAGATTATCCAAGTATAACCACATTATTAAACTATAGCACAAAGTAATTCACTGTTACCTAAAAAGTACCAAGACAGAAAGGACATTTTGATGAAACAATAACACAGTATGAAAATGAGAAAAATGTCACAACTGGAGATAACAATCCAAAATCACGTATAGTAACATGATCATTTGACCTCAAAGCATAAAAGGGGCAGCCTGGTGCACAAAGCTCCCATGTATGTGGGGCCTATAGTATGCAGCCTTAACTTGCATTTTTGCAAGAGGCTGTTTCCAAGCCTCGAACCCATGACCTAAGGTCACATAACGACAACTCTACTGAAGCACCAAGGCAGAGGAAAGAAAAGGAAGGAAATGGCTAGTATTTGAAAATTGAAATTACCAACAGAAAACACAGTTATCAGAAAATCAAAGTAAATCATATAGATGTAAAATTAAAGGCATTAATAAAATAAAGGCAAAAATTCAAGGCTCCATTCCATCATGTGACAAACATACATTATTTACACCACTTGCCTTAACACAGTAAAAATGACTAATATATGATTAGCTAGGTAGATTTGCCACTCTTTTTTCATCTTTAGGAGATATTTAATTATATCAGAAACTCCATTAGTTTTGCTTCTAAAAGGGCAGCCCCGGTGCACGAAGCTCCCGCCTATGCAGGGTCCGGGGAAGGGGCGGACCACAAGGGCCTATAGTAGGCAGCCTTACCGTACATTTTGCAAGAGGCTGATTCCACGCCTTGAACCCGTGACCTCAAGGTCACATCACGACAACTTTTACCGTTGCGCCAAGGCTCCCCTTCATTAGTTTTGCATCTCTAATGCTCAAAATAGAAGACCTAAAAGAACCTTGATTTCATCATTTCTCGTCTCCTCTCCTCTTTTTTCTATCTTCTACTTCTACATACGAGCTAAAAGACTAAAACATAAGAGCAAGCACTTTCTAATAGAAACAATCAACATATTTCTAATATTCTAAGTTTTAACTACCTCTGCCATAGAGTTCTTTCCATTTCAAGTTTATCTTGCTCAGCTCTTCTTGTGAGATATATAATTTCCAGCTTCTAGTTGTAGGGACCTGCAAATGCAGGTCCGTATTTTTCTAGGGATAGATTAATGGTTTATCATCATGGTAAACCATTTATTTGTTCCAATAAAAAAAATCAAAGAACAAAAATCAATGTTTTACATCTCTTGGCTTCCTCAACTTGGGATCACATTTGGGAAACTTAGCAATTTTCTATCAACATTTCAGGATCTAAGTCTGCCATCTTTTTTCCTATGATTATCTTCTCAACCTGGAAGTGCACCAAGTCACTGCTTTATGGCATGGATGCCTCGACATAGGTTGCATCAATATGTTCAATCTGAGAATGCTTTTTTGCTGGGCCTCATCAATTCTGCAATTGTCCAGGCCATTGTTTACTAGAACTCATTAAGGGCAGAAATGCACTGAAACCTTTCACACAGGTTTGTGCGATGTTCCAGCGGCAATATGATGCCAAATTTTCACTTGTCACCTCCATTTATGTGATTGTCCAAACCAAATGGAAGTACAGATGAAAATGGGCTATTAACCTCTCAATTCAAATTACCACGGCACTTTTATGGCTGCAAAGATGTAATCGGAGCACCAGCAACCTGTGTTTTAGCTTTAATCCACCACCTACGTGATGGTCTAGACATCATTAGGTGGTTTTAGATGTACAGCAAAGAAGAAGAAGGAAATGAGAAAGATTAGAGAAGAGATAAGGTCATTGTGCAATCAGGGTTCTTATTAGGTCATCCTTACCAGGGCACTTGGGGAGCCAAAAGACTACTGCTATATATGAAACTAAGGCCAGGTAGTCAAGGAGGAGATATTCTGTTCATTCCATCATAAACTACTAAAAGGGAAAACCCTACCCATTTAACAGACTTAAGGGTTAATCAACTCATATGTAGTTTTCCTTCTCTTAACTTTAAACATGGCCCACAACTTAAAATAAAACATCAGCAGCTTAAAATATATGGTGCCCAATTCATAACCAAAGTAAAACATAGTATAAAACTCCTAACTGTTAACAACACCCCTTTACTATGGATAGAATCGAAGATGCTTGTTATGGTCTCCATCAAGGGGCATCCCATTGGATCCACATGCATGGCCTTATGTAACCCAGATGGCTAGGTTTCCAGGTTATGATTTTTAAGATAAAGAACCAATCTCTATATAGTCATTCTCTCTGAGCATGATTGGATTATTCTTGGTCCTAGCTCTCATCCTTCCATCCCCGGTTACATACAACATCCCCACCCCAACCCCTCACAGCTCTCATTCTCTCTCTTTTCAAGTTCTCTCCTTCCATACCCATTTGCAAATAATAATGCTTTCTTACTTGCATTGAAAACTAAGAAAATTAAATTAATTAAGTAAAATTCGAGAAATATTTCTGACCCAGTTACATACAGCATCCCCACCCCAACCCCTCGCAGCTCTCACTCTCTCTCTTTTCAAGTTCTCTCCTTCCATACCCATTTGCAAATAATAATGCTTTCTTGCTTATATTGAAAACTAAGAAAATTAAATTAATTAAGTAAAATTCGAGAAATATTTCTGACTTAATGGATGGAACTAAAAGAAACCATTTCAAGACAAGAAAAATGATTTTATGATAGATTCATAAATGTGGAACCAAATGCCTTCTTTACTAGTGTGAAGCCTTGGCCGATGAGGGCGGGCCAAGAGGGCTGGCAGGCTTCTAGGCAAGGTGAGGGACTGAGAATTAGTCCCACATCGCTAGAGGGAAAGTTACTGGGCTATTGATAAGAGTGCAACGAGGCCTTTTCCCTTGCAACGAGGCCTTTTCCCTGGGCAACTGGGGAAGAACAAAACCGTGCGGGGTGTATGGGCACTTCGGCACGGACAATATCGTTGCAGGGTGTGGGCCCTCAGGCTGTTACAACTAGTTATTGGTGGATACAGTGCTCATCCAATAGAAATGGCATGTATAGAAGGGCAAGGGAATTTCAGCATGTAGATGTTGAGAGAGAGAGAGATTACAGGCAATAAAATAGACCTCTATCTTCAAGAGAGATTAGATAATTATGCAAAGAGTAGAATTTCTTTTTCTTTTTCTTTTTCTTTCCTTTCCTTTTTAGAACTTTAAATGGCAATAAAAGAGATGGTCCGGATACGATTGGGTGGTGTGGATCTAGTAGGACGACCTTGCATTGGAAAGATATAATGTGAGCTGACCATGAGCAAGAATGTAAAGGATCAATTAATGAAAGCATAGACAGACATGCCCCAAAAATAAATGGTTTCTACACCCAAACTCTTGAAACCACTTTTACTTTTAATAACTTGACTACCTATACATTTTAAGTCGAGCTCATAGCCTATAAAACCTTAAGAAATTATATGGTATATGCAGCCTAGGAAACTAAGTACGTCAGATTTTAGCCATAAAACTAAACTTGCAAATTTGGATTAGACGACTGCCATATAGAAAATCTCATTTATTGTTGGTTAATTTCTATGCTTTCCCAGTCCCCTATGGATGATTTGTGGTGACTTGGTTTCTTTGCTTTCATGATGGCTGAAATCAGTGTTTTGGTGCTGGGTTGCTTTCTTTGCTTCCCAAAGTTGATTTTGTAGGATACACATGGGTAGTAGTCATGTAGAAGTCAACAGCAACACGCAAATGATCCATCAACCAGTTGGCATCATTCTCATTTCAACTAACCTTTTCAAGTAACCTCCACATTGCCTGCATATGCCCCAAGTTTTTCTTGAGGAAAACAAATAATCTCATTATATAATATATTTACCAACAGTGTCAATAGATTTCTTTAATTTCAAACATGAGCTTTGAGTGATTTACTGATTGTAAAGCAGGAACCTCATAGAGGCAGACAATCCATGGCCTTGGATAGAAAAAACAGTCAATCACGATATATAGCATTGTTTTTCGTGTTTTACTAGTAGATGAAGTAACTGGGCCTGTCTATCCTAGCCCTTTGCTTAAGGTGTCAGCACCTATTCCTAGCTGGCTATGTACCATGATCTACTTCTCCTTCTACCTATTCCCTGATAAAGCATCTAACTCTATGCCTGGTCTTCTCATGAAGTACCAGTTCAAAGCTACCAAATCACACTGCTATTGCCATAATATAGAAGACAAACATGAGAGACCAATTGTACTCCTGTAGTAGGTGAAACAGCAAGATCAAATCTACAATGGTACAATGCCTAGCCTTCATCAATTCTGTGTTCTTCTTGCCTTGGGGAAGCACTGAGAGAAATGCAACACCCAGTTACTGACCTGCATGTTTGGGGTTTCCAGACTAATTTCTGTATAATCTCTAGTTTGTGTCCCACTTTTAACATGTCAATGTCTCTCTGTTGTTCAAATATATGCATGCCCACCCCAAGAGGCAGAATCCCTTTAAGAGATCTCATGATTCGATTAGCTGTCTGGAGATGCTCATACCTAGTATCATATACAACGTGACATGCCCATGATGTCAGTTCTGGAAGCATCAAGAACTGCAATATAACAATCATACTGCTGAAAGTCATGGTTTCTCTAACTTCTATTTTGCTCGTATTTTTGTTTTATACAACTGTTCACTTGCAAGCTTACCAAACATAGCAAAGGGTTTAGTTAAGATATGCTAGATTCCACCAAGTATACAAATGGAACCTATCCATACATGACCTCCAATTATATCTTCTAAGTCGTCCACACTAACAATCCATCCTTCTCCCCCTTCATTTTAACTCATTACAGAGATTAATGGTGCAATTGCCCTCTTTTTTAACATTTCTTCCTTATCCGCAGAGGTCTCTATACCAAGAAGGCCTTTTACTTTCCCTAAATCCTTCACGACAAATATTTTCTCAACTTTCAATCCCCATCTATTGAAGATAAACCAGTGCCAGTGCATACATGTTGAGAGCGTCTAGCAAATAGTGAATTGTCTATTTCATCAGTATCCACTCTCTCTAAATGGCTGGTGTAACTGTTCAAGTTGAAACCAGCCTTTATATCTTGCTTAAGCTCTAGATTATTATGTTAGCAGACAAAACCATCTCACATTTCCACCTTGAACTCCTTTGGTTGTTCCATGCACACTTCCTCTAGTGATAGCTATGCTAGGATGCACCTTACAATCAGGATTTTGAGCATTGGACTGAAGGTTTCTTTTTTTCAGCACAAGTTGATGATGCTGGAGAATAGGATTACTCAAATCAATAAAAGATAGAAAATTTTGAACAAGGAGTTTCACCGATGCAACATTGAGAATCCAAGTTTGTATCAAAACTTAAGCATAAAATCTCAATGGACTGATTAATTGTAACAAAATATAAGCAGAGGGGTCGTTAAAGGGAAAAGGAAAAATTCTCAGATATCTTCAAACTAAACACTACGGGAAGTACAGAAGTAGAGTTGCTATTCAAAGAGGGCATACAATTGGAAGTTATTTGGAGCTCAGATGCATCAATCACCATGCCTTTCAGAAAAAAGGAAGAAAGTGAAAATGAAAAAGAAATCATCAGCATTTATATGATGATAAATTATTCAGTTTACTATAACATTTAAAAGTGCTATATGACTGGAATAATTAACTGAAATTTTTGAAACGAGACCTATATCAGCTAAACACTATTTGTGTAATTGAAGGTTTAGCATAATGCTTCTGCGGTTGAATGATACATGAACAAGCATAATACCATACGGGTGATAGTAGTAAGAGAAAAGATAAAACAGTTCATGACAGGAGAAGACACTGCCCAACTCTTTTCATAAAAATAAGAAAATGGGAATCATCCAACATTATTTATTCAAGAACAAGAAATTGAGAAACAAATCTACATAACCCGAACGCACAAACGCACAGAGAAGTTAGGTTACCCCAGCATGGGGCATCGCAACCTTTGGATGAAATCCTTCACCACAATCTTTCCATCCTTCACAAGCGCACATCCCACCATGGGATTTGGGCTGGTGCATCCAATAGTCTTCCTTGCAAGTTTAACACACCTCCTCATATAAAAACTGTCATCTTTCTCAGGAAACGCCATACAACCGATACTAGTGACCTTCCTAGGACTTCTCGGAAGAAAGGGGGATTCAGAAACTCTGATGCCAAAACTGCAAAACCCATCTGTGGAAGCGGGAAATTTTATCTTTATAGTTTTTGTGAGAAAAGGAAGTTATAATCAGAAATTGTTGAAGTCACAGTGGAATTCGGGTAAATTTTTTAAGGTGAAATGGCGAAAATATGCATTTCCGGGAAAACCCGGATGAATAGTGTTGGAATTTCAAGGGATCTCTGGTTCTGAATGGGTTGATAGTGGTTAGAACTCTAGAGTTGTAACCATAAACAGCAAAAGAAAAGAAAAGTTGGGCATTGGAGACGTAGTTGCAAATTCCGTTCTGTTCCGGTTCGCCGGAACGACCGGTAAATTTTGTTCCCGTTGTTGAGAAAAAAGGAAAAAAAAAATCTCACTTAAGAATCCCAAGTTTCAATAAGGGCCCAACATTACTTTAAGTGTATATCAGCGGTCTAATTTGTAACAGACTATTAAATCTAGAAACATAAGATGGCTTGTTTCATGTGCAAATCTTAAAGAGATTTTTGCAAAAATACCATTACATTTTAGTAATTTTGCAAAGAAAAATAAAAAAAAATTCAATTTACAAATTTGCCATTAAGTTTTCAAGAATTTTGCAAATTTATCATTCTATTAGTTTACCATCCTTTTTCCCTATTAAATTTTGCTGAATGACTATATTACCTTTATCACTTCTGGCAACTCCTATTTTCAGCATATTTTTTGGCATCCCTGTGTCCCCACAGGCACAACCACGGCATTACTTGAACCTCAGATCTCCCCGCCAGTGTTACCCAGATAGCGCCCCCCCCCCCCCGCCGAGTTGGTGCACCCTAGACTGCACCACCCTCCCCACGTGCGACGACACCCAAATCACACCCTCCAACCACCGCTACCCAGACCATACCCCCCCTACCCAGCGATACCCAAATCCCCCCCTCCCCCCATGGCAGCTTTACCCAGTTAGCCCTGTCTTAGTCGAAGACTACTTATACCGCACCCCTCCCACCCCCCTCCCCACACCGGGATAGGGAGCAGATCCGCAATAGACAACACCTCGGTCCCATCCCTGAGGTCGATTATGCCCCTACCTAATGTCCGCCTTGCTCCCCAGGTCGCAGTCCCTATTTTTCGGCGCCTTCTTCGGCAACCGAGTGTTTATCTGATGTCTGTTAGATAAGGGTAATATTGGAATTTTATAAAAATTAATAGGGAAGGAGGATGGAAACCTAACAAAATGGCAAATTTGCAAATTTGAAAGTTGGATATTTTTGCAAAATGCCAAAATGTAATGGCATATCTACAACAACAACAAAAAACCATTCTTAAGATGACAAAATAGTAAAATGCTAATTAAGATGCAAATTATAGGTAATTCAATAAGTTACGCCCCTTTTCTTTATGTAAGTCAATTTTGGGGGCTTTTCTTACAAAATAAACACAAAGAAATAAGTAGCTAAGATATCATCTCTGGTAAAGAAAGCACAAAAGGAGAATGGATACCTAAGAGGAGTAAAAGGAAAGTAAGACCTAATTGAAAGAGAAAGATGGCGTGGGTGTTTTGGAAAGAAAGATAAAAAGGGAATGGCCGAATATGGTATATAATCAACATCTATGAAAAGAGAATTTGTTTTTAAATGGTTTTTTCTACCTCTGTGGTTCATTGTTTGGTTAGGTGGCGGTTTCTATAAGTTGATTGTGGGTTCTAGGATTTTTTATGTTTTTTTATGTAGCTTGCATGTGGATTTGAAGTTAAAGGGTTTTTAATTTGGTCATTTTGATTTATATAAGTTAAATTTGTAGTTTTTAAACCTATAATGGGTTTATCAAAGTTGCTTATGGGTTGGGAAAGGACATTTCACCAAGAATTGTCTAAGAATTGTCCCACATGAGTCTGTGATTTGTTTTAGAATTTGTCTGATATATGGCCTAGAAAATGTTGGTTTAATTATTCGATGTATGGTTTGCTACGACAAATGTTTGTGGACTGTTAGATCTATAAACTTGCATGGTGGTTTTTTATGAATTGATAGACCTATATGCTATTATAGTGTAGTCCATTAGAACTATAGATAGTTGAGAATTTTGCTAGTTGTTAGTTATTTTCTAATGGTAATCACTTAAGCAAATGCCTAGATTATTGCATGTTGATCATTATTGACCAAATTAAAATGTGTAGATTGACTTGTAAAATGCCTAGATTAACGTATATGGAGCACTCTTGACCAAGCTAAAATGTGTAGATGACTAAGAAAATGCTTGGATTACTTAGTAAAATGTCTAGATTACTATATATGGAGCGTTATTGACCAAACTAAAATACACATATGACTTGGTAAAATGCCTGGATTGCTAAATCTAAAAATAAAAGCCAATTAAAGCTAGAGAGTAAATGTTTCTATCTAGAACCTTCAATCCAAATCAAACAAATGTGGGCATTCAAAAGGTAATCAAATTCAGATATGAAAATGTCAGTAGAATTTAACTTAGATCTAGATATTAAAAGCTATTCATTTCTAAAGATCCAAACATCCCATCTCATCTCTAGATCTAAAATATCTAGTTAGATGAGATCATATATGAAATGTTTATTCCAATACAAATTTGACGCATCCAAAGATTTAGATTAGATCTTAATTAAAACAAATAAATTAGATCCAAAACATACAAATAAAATTATGATACAAATCTGAATGATTTTGCAAAATCATCGTCAAAACCTTATCCTAATTAAGGGTTGGTCACATGAATCTTATTCCTTCATTCCCTTCTATCAAGTGTTAAAGCTTCATTTAGTCCCAAAGGTTTTAAATCTTTTCTCACCACTTCTATCCACGTTCTTTTAGGCCTTTGCCTTACCCATTTTAGAATCTTTGACTTGGATCGCCTCACTCCTTCTAACTGGTACCTTTTTTGGTCTACGTTGGACATGTACAAACCATCTAAGTCTAACCTACATCATCTTGTTACCTATTGGTGCTACTCCTAAGTTTCCTCTAATATTTTCATTTCTAATTCTATCCTTTCTTGTCTTACCACTCATCCATCTCAACATCCGCACTTTGGCGACACTCATCCTATGTACATGTTGTTCCTTAACTGCCCAACACTCTGATCTATAGAGCATGGGTGACCTTACAGCCATCCTATAGAATTTTCCTTTCAATTTGAGTGGCACCCTCCAATCACACAAAACTCTAGAGGCACGTCTCCATTTGTTCCAACCCACTTGGATTCTTTGGCTAGCCTTCCTCTTAAGCTCTCCACTCTCATAAACTATCAATCCCAAGTATCGAAAGTGTTCTTTTAAGGGAACTTCTTGGTTATCAACTCTGATGACCAGGGCTTTTCAAACGCCTTTAAGAACTACTTTCAAAAGACAAGATCCCTATTTTAAAATTTCTTTTAGAAAACAAACAACAAAAACATTTTTCTTTGCATTTATTTGTGGATTTGGTGGGGTGAATATAAGGGAATATACTCAGTAGGTAAAACTAAGATCACAAATATAAATTAATGTAAACTTGCATCCATGCACTCATATACACAATGAAACATCCTTAGGTATTGTTCCTAAGGTTCATCAATATAAACTTACAATGCATCATTTGCATACCATTCAAGCATTCCATAAAAAAATTTAGTTCAATCGAGTATAACATAAGTGTAAGAATAATGTGATATGTTAACCTCAAAAGAATTCTCATCAAACATGCACACAAAATCGATAATAAAACAATTAAGCACTAGAATCTCAATTTAAATCACATATAAGAAAATCCTTGTCAATGTATGTCAAACATATTAGTTATCAACATGAAAATATAAATATATCAACTCTCAAATCATCCAAGGGATTGTCATACCTAGTGGCCATGGTATCTATGACCTTATCACACGTGTAGTGCCTAAAAATCAACCTATGTCAACTGCCCTATAATGGGAGACTGCAACACTATAGCAACTACCCAATCGTGAGACACTGTAGTAAAAAGAATACAATGATCATTATATTCTGAAAAACTGCCAAATAGTGGGACACCGCATGCTCAAACGCTGATACCAATTGCGTGAGAGTTATCACTGTCTCACATGGGAGGAGAACGGATTGCGTAGTGTAACCTTCCCATGATGGCATACTCAAAATTTAGCCACTTAGGCTTGGTGTCAAAATATCCACTTTCAGAAGGTAGGTGGTCATCCCTATAACCCTCCTATCTTAATGTCCACTAAGCGAAATGCCTGTCTAAAACAAATCCTTGACAAATCAATGCGTAAAATATCTAGGTGCAATTGTACCCTCAACCACATATTAATCTCCCACTGATCACATAATCATATCCTAATCATAGTTTAAAAATACAAAATTTTCATTTAAATGCGAATGAGATGTAAAATATAAATAATACATAAAATTTAGTTAAAAATCAACTCAAGACATGCATGTTACCATTTCGTGTATAATCATAAAATTTCTTTATTTTTATTATAAAAAAATCTAATAGAGTTTCCCCTGTTTATAGGATAATGCACATTTAATGCATGTGACGTGATTCGCCTGATAGTCATCATTTCATGTTTAAATAAAAATGGAGACTTTGTCTCCTAACAAATTCATTCACAATTAATATAAGAGCAATACATAATTTAAATTATAAGGATGCAATATTTTACAACCTCAAAATGAGTTATCAACTAAAATTTAATTGTAGTAATTACATGTATTTAACAAACAATGCATAAGTGCGATAAATATGAAAAGTTAGCAATCTTAGAATTTACCCACCTTGATTTGACTGTTTAGATTTACTGAGATCAATCGTGAATTAATTGGAGGTTGATCGGCAATTACAAATTACCTATCTGAGCTTTAATTATCAATTAAGCACCAATCTAAGAAATATGGAATAAGTGTCACTTCTTGATCACAAATTTGTATACTAAGACCCTAATTTGTACAGTGGGATCATTCCTGATCTACTATTTAACATCAGATTAGATACATTTGGGTGTTGGAGAAGCCAATTTCATACATCAATCAGTTAGATCTGATCTTCCAAGCTTAAATTATATAGATCTAGGTGCTAGAGTGATCAAATCTATAAATTAACGTTCCAATCAATATTTTATATATTTAACAAGCTTTTCACTTACTATTTTTAACCTAAATTGTCTTTAACATGCAATTCACATCATTAGATTCATATGTATGTCTGATCATGTTTTCAATGGTCAGATTTGTAGATCTAGCACCATTTGTGCATAGAGCTTAAATAAAAAAACTCAATGGTCAGATGATCTTCGAATGAACTTTCATTGACACAAATGCATAATTCATTCAGAAAGGATTCCATCCATATAATTTTCCCTAATTTTCCTTGCCAAAATCTGGTCATTGGCATCAAAATCAGGTCATCGTCGCTAGAGAAGATGATTGGAAAATGGTCACCGTCGGCGATGTTACACAGTCTTGAAAACTCAACTTTTTTTAGAAAATAAAACATGGATTTTGTATATCTCGATTTTACCTTCAATCCCTTAAAATCTGTAGCCATTTAGTTCCGAAAGAAGGGGAAATTTTGAAGGAAACCTCAGTTGGTTTTTAAGTCGTTGCTGGCAATGGAAGGAGATGACGGTGAGAGAGAGAGAGAGAGAGAGAGAGAGAGAGAGAGAGAGAGAGAGAGAGAGAGAGAGAGAGAGAGAGAGAGAGAGAGAGAGAGAGAGAGAGAGAGAGAGAGAACTGTGTCGGTGATAGTCGTTAGTGGTGATGCTGATTTCGACTATCCAAGGAAAAAGGGTTATATAGGGAGATAGAGAGAGCTACAGCATGAGAGATAAAAGAGGGATGAGAGTAGGCAGAGAGAGGGAAGATAAGAAATCGGGGAAGGGAGAGGTGATGGTGCTCATTGGCCTCTTCCCTGTGTGACAAATAGCCAGGAGTAGAGCTCTACGTGTGAAGTTTCTCCTAGTTGTCCATTGCATGGGTTCATCTATGGAGAGGAGTGTCATTATCAATTTGGCCCCCTTTGTTATTTAGTAAAATTTTAGGTTTTTCTGTTTGAGACCTACGTTTCAAGCAAAATTAGTCTCTTTGGAAAGCTCTTGTTGCTTACATTCTGATTTTTGAGGTTTCAAAGTCTTATTGGAAGGGTTTTTTTTTTTTTAATTTACTTTTACAAATTTCAATTTTCAATTAAATTCAATTCTTCACTCCACTTTCAATTTAAACTGCAATAAAATGTAGGGTTGTTACATCAATCTTTACTAGTGCTCTACTCCCTCTCCTCTCCTTGCTAAAATTGCATATATATACTTTGTCTTAGTTTGACTAATTTTAAATCCTTTAGATTTTAATGCATCTCTTTATAACTCTAGCTTTATTTTTAAGCCTTCCCTTGTCTCATCAATCAAAACTATATCATCTGCAAATAACATGCACCATGGAATCTCTTCATATAGATGTTTTATTAACTCATTCATAACCAATGTGAAAAGGTACGAACTCAATGCCAAGCCTTGGTGCAATCCTATAGTGATAGAAAAATCACTGGTCTATTAGTTAGTGGTCCTAAAATTTGTTACTACTCCCACAGACATATCCTTAATTATGTCTATATACCCTCGTGAAACCCCTCACCAAACACTCACCATATAACTCTCTAAGGACCCTATCATAATTATTTTCTGAGTTAATAAAGACCATGTAGAGGTCCTTCCTCATCTCCCTATATTTCTCTATTAATTGTCTATGAAAGAAAATAGCTTTCATAGTAGACCTACTAGCATGAAACCAAACTGATTCTCTAATACATTTCTCTCATGCCATAGCCTCTTCTCCATCACTCTTTCCAAAAAGTTTTATGGTGTTGCTCATAAGTTTGATCCCCCGATAATTAGTACAACTCTGTATGTCTCCTTTATTCTTATAAATTAGTACAATAGAGCTCTTCCTCCATTCATCTGGCATTTTCTTCGATTTCACAATTTTGTTAAATAATTTTGTCAACCAAACTACCCTTGTATCTATCGTGTACTTCTAAACCTCTATTTGTATACCATCAACACCCAAAGCCTTTCCTGATTTCATCTTTTTTAAGGCCTATTTCACTTCAGGTATTCTAATCCTACAGACATATCTATAATGCCCAACATTATTTGGGTTTATGGTACTTTCAAACCCTATATTCTTAAAGTGACTATCATTTAACAATTTTTTAAAGTAACTTTTTCTTCTTCGTTTGATCCCCTCATCTTTGACTAGTATGCTTTAGTCGTCACTTCTAGCACACTTGATGTGGTCTAAGTCCTTACTCTTCCTTTCTCTTCTTTTTGTGAGTTTAAAAACATCTTCCTCACCTTCTCATATTCCTGATCTATTATAGAAATCATCATATGCCTTGAATTTAGCCTCACTTACCACTCTCTTAGCAACTTTTTTAGTATTATTATATTGCTCAAAGTTTTTATTATTTTTAGTTTTTTTTCCAAATGCTTTAAAACACACACGTTTCTCTTTAATAACTTCTTGTGCTTTTTCACTCCACCACCAAGTTTCTTTTGTTGGTTGCCTTTTACCTTTGGATGCTCCTAGGACATCTCTTTCCACTTTCTTAATGGGCATTGTCATATTAATCTACATGGTGTTTACTTCTATTCTGTCATTCCAATTTCCTTCTACAATCAACTTGCTAATAAATGATGTTATCTTCTCTCCTTTTAAGTTCCACCACTTAGTTTTTGGACACCTATCAAGTTAATTTTCATTCTTCCATAATTTAATATAGATATCCATAACCATTAATCTGTGTTGTGAGGTTAGACTCTAATCAAGTATCGCCTTACAATCCTTACACATTTTTCTTTCAGCATTCCTAAGTAGGAAAAAGTCTATTTGGCTTTTATATGGTCCACTTTTAAAGGTTAGTAA
Organism: Warburgia ugandensis; assembly: GCA_035236585.1. Classification (NCBI taxonomy): domain Eukaryota; kingdom Viridiplantae; phylum Streptophyta; class Magnoliopsida; order Canellales; family Canellaceae; genus Warburgia; species Warburgia ugandensis. Next base: position 31,822,910 of record CP141129.1, on the reverse strand, counting down.
GTGTTCATCCCTCTTCTTAAAGTATGTGTTTGCTTCAGCTAAGTTATATGCTAAGGCAAAATCGAGTATAGCTTCCCCCATCTTATTTCTTTCTCTAATACTATACCCCCATGTACCCCTTATCATATCCTTCTTTTTCTTTTCCTACATGAACATTAAAATTAGCTCTTATAAATATCTCCTCTGTGTTGGGAATGTCATACATGACTCCATCCATATCTTCCCAAAACTGTCTCTTAATTCTATCCTCTAAACCTACTTGTGGTGCATATGCACTAATGGCATTTATGATCTTCTCTCCTAACACAAGTTTTAGTAGTATAATTCTACCATTGATTCTTTAACGTCTATAACTTTATCCTTTAATTCTTTATTTACCATTATCCCTACATCATTTCTATTATTGTCCTTTCCTATGTACTAGAGCTTATACCTATTGATTTCTCTAGTTTTAGCCCCTTTCCACTTGGTTTCTTGGATACAAGCAATGCTGAGTCTCCTATGTTTCATCGTATCCACTAACTCTAGAATCTTACACATCAATGTGCTTACATTCCACGTAGAGATGCAAATTTTGTTATCTTGACATAGCCTATTTACCCACGCACTTCTTGAATAGCATAGGAACCCATGCATATTTTTCATTGCACCTATGTTTTGATGTAGCGCCTTAAATTCACTGTTATTTTTCTTGAGGGACATTGTTCATGTAGAAAATGGGACCTTTCTGGCATCCCTTGTTCACTATGCCATTCATGCACGTATTTCAAGAAGGAAACCCTAGACTCTTATGTCTCTCACTTGTGTAATAGAGAGACAAATATCAAGGCCTATGAACGAATTGTTAAATCTATGGATAATAAAAGTTTGTGGCTTAGAAGTGGTTTGGACCCTACATTACCACTACTTTATAGGAAGTAGCCAAGTAGAGCAAAAAAGAACAAAGGAAAGAAGATAGGTGAAGACAACCCACATAAGTTGAGGAAGAGGGTGGGTAGATCTAACTATGGCTTATGCAAGCGGTTAGGACACAATAGAAGGTCCTGTCCTAATAAACACCAAGGATTGGCCAAAGGACCCAAAAACTACTTCTAAGCATATATTGTCTACTTAGACCAACCGACTTGTGCAGTTCACTATAACTAAGATCAATGCCATTGTGTGCATATGAAGATCAAGAGGAAGTAGAAAGAACAACTTGTTCAAAGCATATCCAACAAGAAATCTAAGACAAAAACAAATTAGTTTTGAATCTTCTTACTTTGGCTCAACTGTATCTTTACTGCCAAGAAGAACATAATATGACCTATGTTGTTCCATTCTTGTATGATGGAGTTTCATAAACTATGTTTAGAAGGCACCTAGAAAGTCCATTACTTTCAAGGTATAATCACATTCAAACTAGTGGGTGATGCTTACTTGTGTAATGATACTGAAAGAAGGAAAGCATCTATTAATTATGTTTGATAGGTGTCATGCGGACAGTCACAGCCACTCCTAAGAAGGTCACTAAGGGAGATGCTAGGAGCTTTGGAATCTCTTCCAAAGAGTCACCAAGAAAATAATATGTTGATGAGATATACATATCTGTGTTGCTTTCTAGTTTTAGCATAGCTATGAAGTTCCATGACATGTTATTCTTACCTTCAAACTTTATGGATGTATGTTTACTCAAGTTTTACCTATTGTTTACTCCCAAACTTGATGTAGAGTAAAATGAGATAATGATCGTACAATTATTATACTCTATGTTTTCTGTGGTTCAAGTATATAAATGGTTGTCTAGCCATGTTAAGAAAAATAAATGGGCTCTACGAACAAAAGTGTAGATTGTTTTTGGCTGACATGACATGAATGAATTGAACTTGTCTTGACTAGTTGAAAGTACTAAATGCAGATATTTTTAGAAGATTCCTATGCAATGGTTATCATGTTTTCTATAACATCACCAAGTTTTTAATTGGTTCACCAATTCTAGAGCCAAACTCAAAAGAATGAGAGGTTGAAGCGCTTAGCTTAGTTGATGAATTGCTATTTCTAACAATCGAGAACTCTCATCATGTTTATGATGACTATGAAATTGTAGTATTTATTTGTATAATAAGGCATGAGTTATCAATATTTGAGGCATTGTCAGGAAGCTATTGATATTATGAGGTACTAGTATTTTCTCATGATATTATGGGCTACAGGCACCTAAAAGAAGGATCCAGGTTCATGTGATGCCTTGTTTTTGTGGTTCTTGGTTGAAGATTTTTTCTTCTTCTTAAGTTAAGTTTGTTTATGCTAAGTAATTGGTTGCACTTTTTTTATTTGTATTTCTTGATGTTTTTTACCTCCAAGTATAAGATAATTTATATGTTCTTGATGTAGGTTGGATGTTCACAACTAAGCTGAGAAGATATCCTAGGAAGACCGTAGTAGGTTTTTTTCATCTTTCAATGACTATGATAACCGATGCTATTACTTCCATATTGCAATATATGACTACTTCTTCAGTGGAAAATGATCCAACAAATAATCATGGCTATCAACCTCTACCCACTAAAACCATACACTTGCCCAAGCTGAAGGAAGTTGCAGCCTCTTCAACAAATAGAGGTAGACAAGGAATCTACCTCATCAATAATGCCAGCAAGGACTTCTTGTGGCCTTTCTAAAAACTAAATAGGGTTTTAAAAGATGGCAAGAATATGACGGCTTAAACACAATCGTCTTATTAAAAATAATAAAAGATGGTTTCTAAAAACAGTCTTATAAAACATGACATAAGAAGACAATTTTTGAAAAAGAATATTCTATAAAATATATATTTATATAGACAAGATGTTTATAATAAAATGCCTTATTTTATTCTCATAAAATAAGACAGTTATTTATTGTTGTCCAATTTTTGTGTATAAAAAGATAGTTATTTGAAATCATCTTATATTTTTAAACTAAAGAAGACGGGTCGTAGGAAACCATCCTTTAAATCTTCATTTTAAACAACCTGAAGTTCAACTTGTAAATTTTTACTCTAGCTTACTTCTACAAAAACCTCTAAGATTGAGTTGGATTAACATATATTTTTGTCCCTAGCTTGTATATTCTTCGTCGATATTGGTTTGGGTTTGTATTCTATCTTATTTTTTGTCAAATGATTAATATATTTGGCTGATTATGGGTATAAAATTCCTTTCTTAAAGTTTTTCCTTCCTATGTATGGATCATTGTGTTCATCATTCATGTGTATGGATTAGTCATGTTTTTGCATCAATCTTTCTTGTCCCAATCTTAGAGTTGGAAATTTGATTCCTCTAATATACATGTTTTTCCCAACTATATATACATTTTTGTGCATATCAAATGTTTTGGTTGAATGCCTAACCTAATGTTATTATTCTTTAATATTTAGAAAGTCTTCACATGCATTTAAACTTCAATTTTTTCAAAAAATGGACAAATATGCTTGGATAACTACGTAAAGATCATCAAGATAATATGAGAAGGGAATAGAAAAGTTCATAGAGTTCACACTTAAGGTAGGTAAGTGATTGTAACCACATGAATGCCTATGCTCAAGATGTGAAAACTTGAAAAAAGTTATTGTCAGTGAGTTGAGAGAACATTTTTACTTCAATGGAGTTGATGAAAGCTATCACCTCTAGAGGTAGCATGGAGAGGAAATTCCTCATGGACCCTAGGTATGGGCGAAATGTGTATGTGATCATGAAGCTAGTGTAGGAAGTGTTATAGAGTGTGCAACTATACTGATGTTTTGAGATGCATACAATGATTTCTAAGATGATCTTAAACAATTCCAAACTGCATTGGAAGAAGTCTATGAGCCATTGTACGTTGGGTGTACAGATTATACTAAGTTGTCTATAGTGGTAAAACTTACAATGTGAAATCAAGATTTAGTTTTTCATATCAAGATTTTATAGAAGTGTTGAAAGTGATCAGTAAAATGCTGTCCAAGGAGAACAAACTGGCTAGGTCAACATCTAAGGCAAACAAAACAATGGCTAGACTAGGGTTGAAATATGAGCAAATACATTCTATCACAATGACTACATCTTATACAGGAATAAGCACAAAGATCAAATTACATGCCAACTTGTGGACATTCAAAATGGAAGTTGAAGAAGAATTTGACTGATCGGTAATTGAAAGATGTAACTTCAAAGGTCTTAGGGTATTTTTCCTCCATTTCAAGGTTCAAAGGAATGTTTCATTAAAGAAATAGGAAACAAACTAGTATGGCATGCCAAGGAGAGAGTAGGTGATAACTATTTATACCATCGACTAGATAGCCCAGCATGGAAGCTCGTAGACTTCATGTGACCTGATTTTGGAGAAGAACAAAGAAACCTATGACTTGTCATATCTATATATGTGATTAATCCTTATGGTTCTATGAGTAGAAGATATAGTTATTGGTTTGTTATAACAATTTATTACAACCTTCCACCATTATTGTGCATGAAGAAGTTCATGATTTTAACTATGTTAATATCAGGTCCTAAGCAACCTAAGAATGACATTGAGGTGTACTTGGCTCTAACGTGTACTTGGTCCATTGATCAACCATCTTAGGATAGTATGGGAGGTAGGATTGAAAATTATGATGCATACAAGAAAGAGACATTCACCTTTAAGATTGTACTTATGGAAAATAAATGAGTTTCCTATGTACGATAATTGGGCAGAATGGACAATGAAGGGATACAAACTTGTCCCATTTGTATTGACCAAACGTGTACCATATAGCTTTGACATGGTATGGAGATGACTTTCCTAGGACAACGAAGATGGTTGCATAGAAACCATGTATACTATTTTAAAAAGCAGATTTTAACAATAGTGTAGAGACTAGGACACCTCCAAACAAGTTGAATGAATGACAAGTATTGAAAGAGATTAAGAACTTAATGTGTCATAGGGTAAGGATTAGGCAACTAAGCATACATATGACAGCAACTCAAATGAAGTTGTTAGAAGAAGAAGTCAATTTTCTTTGAACTTATGTATCGAAAATCCTTGCATGCGTGACATGTGCTTGATGTCATGTACATTGAGAAGAATATTTGCGAAAGCTTGATTGTTACCTTGCTCGACATGCCAAAAAAAATGAAGGATGACTTGTAGCTCAAATGGATCTTATGACAATGAGTTTGAAGAGAAGGTTGCATCCATAGGATAGGGGCAGCCGAGGAACATATTTACCTGAAGCAAATTATACGCTTGGTAGAGAGAAGTGAAGAATAGTGTGTAAAATCATGTTAGAGACCAAAGTCCTAAATGGGTACTCTTCAAGCTTTAGAAACATTGTCTCCATGGAAGAGTCGAAACTATTAGGGATGAAGTCGCACAACTGTTATGCATTGATTCAACAACTAGTGCCCGAGCAATAAGTTCAGTGCTACCAGATAAAGTTGGAGGATCTATTACTAGATTCTGCTACTTTAATGCTCTGTGCAAGAAGGTAGTGGATACTTTGAAATTATAAGAAATTCAAGAGCATCTAATGACAACCTTGTGCTAGCTTGACACAATCTTCCCACTATCCCTCTTCGATATCATGGTACACTTAACAGTTCACCTCACTAATGAGGTTAGGCTCTATGGACTAGTTTATTTTCCATGGATGTACTCATTTAAGAGTTACATGAAGGTGTTGAAAAGGTGTATGTATGAAATCACAATCTGCTTGAGGGGTGTACTACTAAATGTTACATTGTAGAAGAAGATGTGGAATTTTGCATCGAGTATTTATCAGGAACAGATGCTATTAGAGAAGAAAGAAACATCAAATGGATTAAATGATCCAAAAGTCTATGAACCTTTCTCCAATGGTTGTGTATTGAACCTCTCTCTAGTGTTTATGTATTGACCATCGATTGTAAGAAATGAGACCAAGCACACCTTTATATCTTGCGTGTAACATCACAAGAAGGGTTCTTAGGTCGGATCATATCAAATATGATGAGACAAATTAAAATGTGTGCAACATCTAGTGTATCTAATTGGAGTTATATAATTAATTAGGTTAACATCATATATCATGCCAATTATTTGATTTGCCTTCATGCCTCATAAGATTTTATCTCATGACCAGGGAAAAAAGAGATGGTAATGGGTGATGTGTTCAATGTAGTATAAAATGTACCCAATTAGTATATCACATGTTATAAATTATAGGCATTATTTTAGGATTTTTTTGAAAATTCATAACACAGGCATTTCTAAGCTAATGATTCAAAATTTTGATATTTGATAGGTTTAAGAGCTAATCCAAAGTAAGTATGTGAATAATTATAATTTTTTAGGATTTAGTTAGGGTTTTTAATCTTTTGTAGGTATTAAAAAGATTGTCCAATGGTCAAGATCAATCAAGATGAGAATTGAAGATCAAGATCAAGGACATAAAATTCATTATTTCAAAGCTCAATCAAGGTTCAAGATTATCCTAGGGCAAGTAAGAAAGAAATTGGAAAGATCAAAGGTTATTAAAATTGGCAATGCATAAACCATGCAATTCCACCACCTTTGCATGAGACTTGTGAAAGCCACCTAAGCCATTTGAGACATGATAAAAGATGACAAGCTAAATAAGCCTTGAAGCCAAGGGACTTAGTCACTCAAGCCATCAAGCAAGGAACCATCTAAGTGAGCCACCAAGCCACTTAAGCCAATGCCACATGAAGTCATACTATTGGATGAAGAATTCAAGCAATTATCCATGCTAAAAATGTGAATTTTCAAGGGATAATTAGCAAGGATTTTGGGGAGAATATCACATGGTAAGGTATTCTTGTATAGGTGGACCAACTAAGAGAGATACCATTTTTTTTCCCATCCCCATCTTTCTTCATCTTTTCCTCCCTCTTTCCACTCTCTTTCCATCCCTCCATGTGAAGCACCTTAAGGGAAAGGATTCCAAGCCAAAGCTTCATCGAATTAATTATGATTTCCCGCTTCCTTAGATTAGTTTTTTTTAACTTTTTGAGGGGACTTATAGTGAGGCTAAGTTGTAATTTTATTTATTAAAAATTGGTTGTAATCATATTGGGCAAGTATGGGTCACCATGCCCTACACTTGAATGATCCATCCTTCATCAGAAACCCCACTGTAAGTGTCTAACCCGTTGATGTATTTTCGCATTTAGTGTAAAATTGTATTGTGGATGGTAGTGTAAATCGTGGAGTTTAGTTCATGCATATTAACTTGTTGCATAATATTTAGGGTTGTTGTATTAGATTTGCACCTATTTAACAAAGGTTACCCTAAGCTTGGCTATAACTAAGCCATAGGATGTTTGGTTATAGTATCCTATCTGTTAAGGTGTGGATCCTTTATGAGATAGCACATAGGTAGGCATCAATTTACTGCCTGATGGTGTATGGATTACATTGATAGTAAGGGCCCCATAAGAAGCCCTATAAGATAAGGATTGGATTTCATCACTAGATCCTTAGCCCACTTAGGTAATCAAATCAATCCTTGTATGATTGCAATCTCAACTCTTAAAATTCTAATTTAAAATCAAGTAGCAAGGGACTTAAGGTTTTCAAGTTTGTATCTTTTTGAAGGAGTAGATATATTGGCACTTTAGTGGCTTTTGAACGTTGTGATTATAGTGGGTATGCAAAATCCAAGTGATTTTCCCACTCCTTTTATTGATGTTTGTTGAGGTCTAAACACCTCCGTACATGAGAATTGTATTAACCTACAGATCAACAAAGAATATCAAATTAGCTCATTGAAGAACCATTAGGATTGATTGCGAATCATTTAGAGTTAGGAGTTGCATTTAGAGAAGGTGCATCATTTAGATAGGATTGCATTTAATGCATGCATAGTCGTCGATCTCAGGACACTAATATAACTCCATTTGATTCTAAATTTGAACATACCCTTAGACTAGGGATGAGAAATCAAATTCCTAACCCCATGACAAATCCACTTGTTGTAGTTGCAACCAAAGCCATAGGAAATTTCTATGTACCACTCCAATTAAACACTCCCTCGTGCATAGCTTACCACCTACCAATGCAAACCAATTTGAGCTTAAATTGTTGTCATTCAATTACTCCCATCTTGAGAGAGAGAGAGAGAGAGAGAGAGAGAGAGAGAGAGGATCCATACCTACATATCAAGGAATTCCATGATAAATACGCCACATTTAAGTTCCAAGTTTTTTTGAATGATTCTATCATACGTAGGTTGTTTCCCTTCTCATTAAAAGATAAGGCCAAATCTTAGCTAAATTCTTTAAAGATCAGTTTCATCACCACAAGGGACCAGTTGTAGAAAAAGTTCCTGAACAAATTCTTTCCCATTCATAAAACCAATGCCCTTCATAGGGAGATCATAAATTTCCAGCAAAGAAAAGATGAACAATACTATGAGTGCTATGAAAGGTGAAATGAATTGCTATAAAAATGTCCCCACCATTGATTGAGAAGTGGCATCAAGTTCAATACTTTTACGAGGCACTTACACCTCAAAATAGAAGGATGGTAGATGTTACTAGTGGAGGGGCCCTCATCATGAAAAATGAGACTGAGGCCTGGGAATTTTTTGAGACCTTACTTGAAAAATCTCAGCCTCAAAAGAAAGGAGGCCTTTATGAAAATAGTGATAAGATTCTATCTTAGCAAGATAGGAAAGAGAGATAAGAATTGGAAAGAGATAAGTTAGGATAGGGGAATTAGAAGTAGGACTTTATGAAAGTAGGAAAGAAAAGTAGGAAACTAGGAAGGTAGGTGGAAGGGAATTAGGAGTGACCACAGATATGTCATATCAATTTGAGTCCTAGGCTCAATGATTGGACATGGTAGAAAATATGTTCTAGAAAATTGATTCAAGACTTGATGCCTTTATAGCTAGAAGTGCATCCATGGAACCTCCACATGAGGTTTGTTCTACTTGTTCCTGCCCAGCACACTTAACATTAGCTTGTCGCGTAACATGAATGCCTTTTAGAATAAGCAAATGCTATGAATGCATATCACAATCCTAGCAACAATGCGCATTATGAGACCTAGAAACTAGGATAAACTCGGCATCCTAATTTTTCATGGTCTAAGAATACTCACCAGGGAGGTCTATCTACAAACACCTTGCTCAAAATTTCCCTAGAGCTTCAGTACCCCAATAGCCTCCCAATTTTCAATTCCCTCAAAAACCAAAAAACCAATATATGAGGAAACTATGTAGTTATTCATGGAGAAAACCCTTAAAAATCAAGATGAGACTATATAGACCCAAAACTAGAGTAGACAAAGCTCCAATGTAAACTCCTAAGCAATTTCTAAACTAGAGATGCAAATAAGTCAATTGTCTGCTACACTTAGTGATAGAGGGAAGGGAACGTTCACTAGTTAGCCAATTCCAAACCCTAAGGGACAGTTTGAAATTGGGTCCTCTTCAAATTTATAGAGACCCCCTGAGCAAGCCAAGTCCATAATTACCCTTAGGAATGGACATCAAATCAATAACAATGTAGGTCAAACTGAGGATAGAATAGAGGAGAATGAATTAGCTACAACAAAGGAGAAAGAGAAAAGACAAAAATCTCTAATTTCATCAAAATCTATAGTGGAGGCACCTTATGTGCCTAAAGCCTCATTCCCTCAACTTTTGAACAAGGCAAAGAAAGGAATTACTTTTCATGAGATAATGGATGTTTTCAAATATGTGCAAATTAATATTCCATTGCTCAATGATATTAAAGATATCATGGCCGATGCCAAGTTTCTAGAAGAACCCTGCACACATAAACAAAAGCTTAACTGCAAAAGAAAACCTTCCTCACCGAGCAAATGAGCTCTTTGATCCAACACCAGACCCTACCCAAGTTTAGAGATCCAGGTTGTCCTACCATCTCATGTGTTATTGGAAACCACATCATTCACAAAGCACTACTAGATTTAGGGGCCAGTTTAAACCTGTTGCCATATTCAGTTTAGGCTAGGGTCAATGAACTTAAACCAACAAATACCATGTTACAACTTGCAAACAAATCCATAAAAATTCAACGTGGTATGGTTGAAGATGTTTTGATACAGGTGGACCCATTTTATTTCCCTATTGATTTCATTGTCCTATATACCCAGCCTGTATCAAACCTCCATAGTTTGATCCTAGTTATTCTTGGATGTCCACTCTTGGTAGTGTCCAATGCCATCATCAACTATTGTAACGATGTAATGAAATTGTCTTTCAACAATATGAAAGTAAAGCTTAATGTTTTTACTGTCAATCATCAACATCTAGACCTAGATGATTCTTGTGTAGTTAATTTGAAAGAAGATCTAATTTCATATGCTATTCCACTATCATCTACCTTAGATCCACTTGAGGCATGTCTTAAACACTTTAATTGTGATTTTGATGTAAACATGTCCATGGATGAGGTAAATAATCTTTTAGATGCTGCACTGATTATGGATACCTCTAAATGGGGACCTCAAGTGGAACCTCTTCCTCTATCCACATCTGTTCTCGTGCCTTTAGTTAAAAAAGCCGCTACTTTGGTCCTTAAGCCCCTGATAATATGTAATATTCTTATTTAGGACCTGATGAATCCTTGCCTATAATCATTGCCTCAGATCTAAATCAAGAAAGGAAGGAAAGCTATTTGTTGTTCTACAAGAACATTAGACAGCCTTAGTGTGAAGCCTTGGCCAATGAGGGCAGGCCAAGAGGGCTGGCAGGCTTTTAGGCAAGGTGAGAGACTGAGAGTTAGTCCCACATCTCTAAGGGGAAAGTTACTGGGCTCTTGATAAAAGTGATGAGGACTTCCCTTGCAACGAGGCCTTTTCCCTGGGCAACTGGGGAAGAACAAAACCGTGTGGGGTGTATGGGCACTCCGGCACAGATAATATCGTTGCAGGGTGTGGGCCCTTGGGTTGTTCCACTTAGGGTGGACCATAGCAGATATAAAAGGGGTTAGATATTCACATAGAAGAAAATGCTGAACCACCTAGGGAAACATAAAGGAGACTAAACCTTAACATGAAAGAGGTAGTTAGAGACAAAGTACTTAAACGCTTAAATGTTGGAGTCATATACCACATTTTTTACAGCACTTAGGTTAAGAAATCTAGAGTCACATTAATCCATAATGAGGATAACAAACTAATTATAACCCACATGACCACTAGGTGGAGAGTCTGTGTAGATTACCATAAACTAAACCCAGACATGAGGAAAGACCACTTTCCTCTTCCTTTCATTGACCAAATGGTAGAAAGGTTAGCCAGTCATAAATGCTATTGCTTTCTTGACGGTTATCCTGGAGATAACCAAATCCTTATAGCACCTAAGGACTAGGAGAAGACTATGTTCACCTACTCTTTTGGGACCTTTGCCTATCACCGTATGCCCTATGTATTATGTGATGCTTCAGTTACTTTCCAAAGGTGTATGCTAAGCCTATTTTTTGATATGGTGGAGAGGTTGTTAGAAGTATTTATGGATATTTTTTAGTGTTTAAGTTATCCTTTGATGAATGCACACATCATTTAAAATTAGTCCTTGACAGGTGTAAAGAAAAGAATTTAGTGCTTAATTGGAAAAAAAAAATGTCATTTTATGATACACAATGGCATTGTTTTAGCACACATTATATACACTATGGCATAGAGGTTAATAAAGCCAAAATGGATCTCATTTCTATTCTTCCCCCTCCTAGGACAGTGAAGGAACTTTGCTCATTTTTAGGTCATGCAGGATTTTATAGAAGATTCATCAAAGATTTCCACAATATTTCTAAGCCCCTGTGTAATTTATTTATAAAGTAGGCAAATTTTCACTTTGATGAAAATTGTATCAAAGAATTTGAGTGCCTAAAGGCTAAACTCACTTCTACACCTATAATTCAACTATTGGATTGGAGTTCATCATTTGAGATAATTTGTGATGCTTCAAACTACACAATCAGTGTTGTGTTGGGGTAGTGTATTGATAAACTCCCCCATGTGATATACTATTCTTGTAAAACCCTTAACGATGCGCATCTCAATTATTCTACTACGAAGAAAGATTTTATGGCTATCGTATTTGCCTTAGACAAATTTAGATCTTATTTGCTAGGATCTAAAGTCATTATCTACTTGGACCATGTAGCATTGAAATACCTTCTTTCCAAGAGGGATGTTAAACCTAGGCTGATTCGATGGTATCACTACAGGAGTTTGATCTAGAAATTTAGAATAAGAAAGGTTCCAAAAATGATGTAGTAGACCATTTGCCAAGGTTGATTATGGAGTCTACTAATGAGTTTGTTCCTAAACTAAATGTGACAACCCCAATTTTAAAGAATATAATTGAATTATTAAAAGTTAAAAATTTAAAAGTGGAACTAGAACTTTGAGTTCTAGGAAAATTCATTTTTATAAAAATAAAATTAAGATTTAAAACTTGGATATTTGTAATGTACTCGAAAAATCGATCAGCATTGGATCGTGACCAATATGATCTCAAAATTGAGATCTGAACTGATGGATGGGTTCATCAGGTCTCAAAACCTAGACGACCATGATCATAGTAAAATTTCTAGGTCTCTAGATCAAGAAAATTAACAAAAATAATAAGATCAAATTTCAGCCCTTAAAACAGGCTGAAATCTTAAAATCCCAATTCTGATCTCAATTTAACTCCAAATTGAGATAAAAAAGTTGAGTTGAATTCCTCTTGATGAGTAGAACCTACTGAACTTAGAAAATTTATGTTTCGATGCATGTAAAATTCTGTTAATAAAGAAAAGTATTACTAATTCTTATGATTAGTGAAATTTGGAATGATCAAACTCTATAATTCTAATCCATTAATGATCTTGTGATTTTGAATCATAGAATCAATGGTTAGAAGTGACTGATCTATGTTTAATTAAGAGATCTTGCCTAAAAGTAGTAAATTCCATGAAAATGAATGGTAATCTCCTTGATCAAGTTGATCATGGATGATTGGATAGTGTGGATGTATTTGGATGAAGATATGAAGTTCATCTCATATGGATTAATGGACTTGATGATGATGATGATGATGATTTGGGATAGATTAAGATCTATGCCCTTAAATTGGATAAAATAACTTAAGATCTTCTTGATCGGTTGGATCAAGAAAGATAAGATAATTGGATGAGATGCATCAATGATCTAGTGATCAAATCACATTAAGAACATGTATTAGATCTAAAGGAAAATGAAAGGATCAAGATCTAAACCCTAAAAGGGATAGAAATCAATTATAACAGTTGGATCATGATGAATAGTTATGGCATGTTAGATTTTCATTTGAATTATTGAATGTTATTATAATTGTCTTTTATCGCTTAGTAGATTTAATTGTAGATTTATTTATTTATTTATGCTTTAATGCTTATGTTATGAAAATTACATTGAAAATGTAATTAAATGAAAAATAGAGTTGAAGGACATTTACATTTAATGAATGACATGGACTTAATGATAGTAAGGGCTATAGTTTGTAAGATAATATAAGGAATATCATTTCCTTGGCCCAAATTAAGAGAATAATGAAACTCCATGAATGAAATTTTAAATGTTCATGGACTTAATTAAAATCAATTAGAAAGAGTACTTAGGGTTAAAATGCTCATAAGAACCTTATGAAAGGTTGAGCTAAGGACACACTAGTGAATGTTAAACATGGTGGTTAAGGGGATTTTCTAATAGAGCCTCACTCTTCCCCTACCTTCCATTAACGTTTGTGAGGTTTAAAGGCTTCCTTACATGAGAATTGAAGTAACCATTTTGTGTTCAGTCATTCAACTAGTAAACCTTAGTCAATTGGAAATAAGAGGAGCATTCTAGACATAGGATGAAATAATCTTCAACCAATAAAACATTAACTGGTTGAATAATAATAATAAGAGCATAAAAGGTTAGTAACATATCTAATCTTAATAAAAATTGTAAGTAAGATAAGGATAATCAAACAAGATCCATAGGATCTTGAATGATCAAGAACAATAAGAATCATAGCATTGTATTGTACTTAGTATGCATTTTTATTAGTATGTATGTTGTAGATCAAATCTAGATCATTAGATTAGATAATCCAAACCCTTGATCAAATATTATTCAAGAAAGAGAACTAGGATCATCCTCCTTAGGGATGATCAAATAATTCAACTTAGATCAAAGAAGAACTATGTGATAGAAGATCTAGGCCCTTGATCTTTATCAACAAGTATAGATTGTTGATCAAAGGATCTATGAAAGATAAAGATCAAGGACATGGACACACAAAGACTTAGAGATAGAAAATACTTAGATTTGAAAGGTTAGAAGATCATTCTAACCGTCAGATCTGCTGATCAATAGGATAAAATACTATATGAGGAAGATAGATTATATGGATGATAGGAACATAAGATAGATCTAAATCCTTTATATCAAAGGGCAAGATTAGATAAGGAATATAGATAGGAGATTATCCAAAATTGTACAAATCATGACAATATGTATGTATTGACAAATTACATAAGTCAATCATAGAGGATCTGAAGGGATGGATCACTACATGAAGGTAGGTGGAACTTTAAGAATACAAGACCTATGGTCTGTGAAATTGTTGTTATTCATAGACATTATAATGCTTAAGGATGATAATATGTTTAGTTACATTTGAATCATAATTCATGCATATGAGATAAAGATAACTATTAAAATTAGATGAACACATAATAAATACATGGGTATCATTTATGATTACCCCTAAACTTAAATAAGAACATAATAATTATGGATATCATTTGTATCAAATGAGTATCCTTATACTTAATAACATTTGGTACATGAATACCAAATTAAAGGTAATGGGGATCATTTATAATAAATGATTAATCCCTAAACTTATAAGAATATGGGTATCATTCATTGTAAATGAGGATCCCTAAATCTATAAATAAAATCATATCCTTAGTATGAGGATATTGAATACTAGAATGATAATATAAACAGACATATCGTCTGAGATGTACAAGAAGTATTTTAGATACAAGCATGGAGGCTTGTGATTTTTTTTTTAAACAGGCATAAGCTTGGGAATGCTATGCTATGGAAGTTATGAGGGTTTGGCCACCCGCTTCCTGAAATTTGATGATATTATGATACCTTGCCCAAAGAGAGGCTAAAAGTCAGGTGGGGCAATTATGGGAAGGCCCCACAGTGAAAGTCCTGTCTCCCTATATGGGCAATGACACGATATTTTCCACCATGGTATCAGTGGTGAACAGGGCAGTTATTCGAGCGCACTAATACAGATCAGACTATAGCATGGTAGTCCTTGAGTATTTTGCATATGATGCATGGCATAGAGAGATGCCAATACTGCCCTAATGAGGGAGTATTTTCCTAGCAAACATTAGGATGATTTATCAACTAAGTATATCTAAGTATGGACATTGATGTTTGAGATATTAACTATTTTCACGGTTTTTGACCATATATATATATATATATATATACATATGATATAGTGGTGAGTGGTTTGGAAATTATCATAGTGGATGTTACATGATAAATTTATGATTGAATGACCATATGTGGTATGGTTCATGGAAATTGAAGTATGTGATTAATATGGAATATAATGATTATGAATACTGTACTTGTGAATTATACACTTCCATATGTTCTTGAATTCCCTACCGAGCATAGCTTACTGAGATATTGTAAATGTTTGAATGTTTACAATATCTCAGATACAGAAAGAAAAGAATGGAGGGATATGACATGGGAAGACGAAGACCATACTGTTAATCAAGACTATGTACATTTGTGAAAGGATTGGATTGCATTTTGACTTGTGTATTTTGGACATAAGATGTAATAAAGGGGTTGTGGATGTGAACCACTGAATCGATTCTACAATTTTAATAAAATGAGTTTCTTTGGAAACATATGTTGTACACAAAATTATGTATGTATATGTGAATGAAATGTGGCATTCGGGTTCTTTAAAAAGAATTTCAAAGAAAAAAATTTGTTGCTTAAGTTTTCAAAATGTTTGCAAAATTGGTCGACCACCATTTGAAAAGGATTAAAGAAAATGTATTTCAAAAACCCAGGTCGCCACACTAAATCCTTCCTAGATGAATAACTCTTGCACATTTCCCAATAACCTTGGCACACGGATATTGTTAGTTATCTTATTGTAGGTCATATGCCTAATAACTAGTCAAACACAAGAGAGGAGTAGTTTCTTACCAAGGTTAAGCACCTTTCATGGGATGATCCATACTTGTTCAAGTATTATTCTGATCAAGCATTGGGAGATGCATACCAAATAGTGAACATCATTAAATTATTTCCTTTTACCATGACCATGCATGCATGGACCATTTTAATATAAGAAAGATAAGTACAAAAATATTGCAATGTGGTTTTTATTGGCTTACCATTCTCAAGGATTCTCATACTTACTGCATAGCATGTGCATGTGCATGTTGAAAATACTTAGGGAGTATAGGTAAAAGAGACATGACACCTCAGAACCCCATTTCCATTGCTGAGCCTTTCAATCTTTGGGGCATTGCTTTATGAGACCTTTTCCCAACTCCTTCAGTGACCTCTACATCCTTGTGAGAGTGGACTATGTGTCCAAATGGGTGGAAGTCATAGCGTGTAAGACTAATGACTACAAAGTGGTGGTCCAATTTTTAAAAGAAAATATGTTTGCACACTTTGGTACTCCACAAGCCATTATTAGTGATGGGGGAAAATAGTTCTATAATAGTGTTTAAGACCTTAATGAAGAAGTATAGTGTCACTCATAGAATTGCTACCCCATACCATCCTCAGACTAATGGATAGATAGAAGTGTCAAGTAGAAAAATTAAGAGAATATTAGAAAAGATAGTTAATCACAATCAGAAAGCCTTGTCTTTGAGACTTAGTGATGCATTATCGAGCCATTGTACTGCACTTAAAACCCCTATATGCATGTCACCCTATCGTCTAGTCTATGGAATGGCCTATCATCTAATAGTTGAACCTGAGCATAAAGCATGTTGGGCCATTAAAAAGCTCAATTTTGATGGGTGGTACTATGTAACGGCCCGAGGGCCCCACACACAACCATATTGTCCTCTCTGGGCTGGGGCCCGCACGATTTTGTTCTTCCCCCGTAAGGGAAAACGCATGGTTGCATGCAAAGTCCTATGGCACCCTTATCAGCCAGCGCAGGACTTTTCCCCTAGCCGGTATGGGACTAACTCTCGGTCCCTCCCCCTTCCCCACAGATCTCGGTACCTCAGGGTTCATAATGCATCACTAAGTCTCTGAGGTACCGGGATCTGCAGGGAAGGGGGAGGGACCGAGAGTTAGTCCCATACCAACTAGGGGGAAAGTCCTATGCTGGCTGATAAGGGTGCCGTAGGACTTTGCATGCAACCACGTGTTTTCCCTTATGGGGGAAGAACAAAACCATGCGGGCCCCGGCCCAGAGCCAACAATATGGTTGTGTGTGGGGCCCTAGAGCTGTTACAGTGGTATCAGAGCCAGACCCCGACCCCGGGGATGGGTGGCTAGCCGCACGTGGGCTGCTGCGGTCAGATCACCGACTTAGGCAGACACGCGTGGACGCATGTCCCCTAAGGGGGAGAGGTGAACCCTGAGGTACCGGGATCTACAGGGAAGGGGGAGGGATCGAGAGTTAGTCCCATACTGGCTAGGGGAAAAGTCCTGCACTAGCTGATAAGGGTGCCGTAGGACTTTGCATGCAACCATGCGTTTTTTCTTACGGGGGAAGAACAAAACTGTGCGAGCCCCGGCCCAGAGCGAACAATATGGTTGTGTGTGGAACCCTCGGGCCGTTACATACTGGGACCCATAGAAAGCTCTAACTCAATGAGTTGGATGAGCTTAGGAAAGATGTGTATGAATCTGCTAGGATATATAAGGACCGCACAAAAGCACATCATGATATACATATCATGTGTAAGTCCTTCACCCTAGGACAAAAGGTCCTTTTATATAACTTTAAGTTGCATCTATTTCTTATTAAGCTTCATTCTCGATGGATTAGGACCCAACATTGTTCATACTATTTATCCTTATGGGACCATTGAGATTCAAAAGGATGGGGAGATTTTCAAAGTAAATGGACAAAGGTTAAAACCCTATATAGAATTAGTATACCCTGAAGTTGAAGAGATTCTCTTAGAGGATCCTATTTACCAAGACCCACCATAACATGTTGCATAATATCTACATTCGTCATGAATTCATCATTGTATTCTATCATCATACACCTAGCCGAAGGCATTAAACTTAGCACTCACTGGGTGACAACCCAAGATTTTTCAAGTCTTATTTGTTCTACATTACCCAGTCAGCATTGAGGAGTCCTACGTTTTAAAAAATTAGGGACAATGTTCAGTTTAGATTAGGAGGTGTAGATATGTATGAGATTCTGAGTTTTTCTTGCAAAATAAAAAATAAAAAATCAAGTTTTTAGAGTTTTGAGGTCAAATTCCTTTACTGCCATGAGAATTAAATTTTTAGAAGCCTAATATTTCTCCTACTATAACTTCTTGATAGACATGCATATGGTTAATTCTACATTTTATTCATGTTCTAAAGCATTTTATGAAAGTTAAATCTCGGAATACACTTATACACAATACATAGTCTAGAAAAATAGATGGTTATTACTTAGACCCTGAGGAAAATCAGTGGAGGCCCAAAATCATTGAACATAACTCAATATTTTCTTCAGTGCATGTTAACGTAGAAAGATCTCAGTGAACTTTATTTTGGTCAATTACCAAGAATCAAATAGGAGTATCAACTGTCTTTCCTTAAACATTTATTAAATCTAATAGGCTTTAAGAAACCTAAGAAATGATATAGGCCATATTTGTTTTAGCCCATAGACATAAAGCCTACCTAGTAATACAGCACCAATTAGACCTTTTGAGCCTCTAGGTGATCTTTCCTTTTAACCTAGGACCCCATTAAATATCCAATACCTATCATTCAAAAATGAGTAAAGATGGTAGAAAAAGTTTTAAAATGTCAAAAGTCTAAGAAGTGAAAAACATCAAAGTATTTACAAAAAAAAAAAAAGGCCTTTCTCCAAAGAATAAAGAATTTTAAAAATAATTATTAGAAAAAGAAAAGAAAAGTAGTGAAAAGAGAAAGGAAAAATAGAAAAGATATTCACTTCAGTGAACTCAAAAGCAAACTTGTCCAACAAATTGAAAACCTTTACTCAAATTTTAAACCTTTAAATCCTTGTACCTTTTCTTTCAGAACTAGTCCCAAGCATACGTTTCATTCCATCTAAAGACCTGCCAATCTTAAGGTAGAAAATAACCTTAATGAACATATAAATATTAGGGAATTAAGGTGAAATACTACTTCTGGACTTAGTAATGGAATCCATTCTTAAGGATCACATTTCCTTGTCTCAATTGTGCTCATAAGTTTATGAATCAACAGATTGTTGGATTCGGTCACATAATGAGAAAATTTTGATTGACCCTTTTCTCTGGAAGCTTCATTTCTGAGTGTATAACAGTGAGAATTTGAGGTTATGACTTCCGTCCAATGAAGTATAAGCATTTCTGTTTAGAAGTCCAGACTTATGTAGCCTATACACACACTGCACTCCGAGATATAACTATAATAAAATAGCTTTAGAATATGGGCAACTTGTGGAATTTTTTATTCATCTTTATTAAGTTCTTAAAGTCAATAGAGTATTAATGGATGAAAATTCTCTAAGATAAACTAAGGAACTTAACCTTACTTAATTTTGTGGGTATATTCACAGCAAACCTCATGAGGCCTAACTTGTTCACTAAATATAACTTAGAGGTTTAATGGCTTGTTGCATATACTAAATGCAAATGTGAGTACTTACAAAAATGGAAGTCATTCATGTTTTTATGATACATGTTTTACTTAGAACTAGCAAAATGTTAGTTGGGAGTGTGACAAGTATTCAATTTTGTATAATAAGTACCCTATTAGCAATCCATACGTTATGAATTATAGGGCATTATTATAGAAAATTTCCAAAATTCATGACATGTGCATTTTTGAACTAATAATCCAAAAGTTTGATATTTTGTAGGTTCAAAAGTTAATCCACAATAAGAATGTGAATTGTCATAATTTTCTAGGTATTATTTATGGTTTTTAATCTTTTGTAGGTATTGGGAGAATAATCCAACAGTTAAGATCACTTCGTATGAGAATTGATTATCTAAATCAATCTAGAAAGACCATGACCTATTTTCCATCATTTTCAAATTCAAGCAAGGCTCAAGATCATTCCAAGGCAAGCTGATTGGAATATTAAAAGGTGATTAGGATGGGTCCATGAAAAATCCATTCAATTCCACTACCTTTACATGAGATTTGGAGCCATGAAAGCCACCTGAACTACATAAGCCATGATAGAGTAAGACAAGCCATGCAAGCCATGAAGCTAAGGGATTAAGCCAAGAAGAAATCAAACCATTCAAGCCATCGACATGGAACCATACGATTGGAGTTTTCAAATAAATATTCTATGCAAAATTTATGATTTTCAAGAGATAATGAGAAAGTAGATCCCATCACCAAATCTCCTTCTTTCTTTCCCCATTCCTATCTCTCCCTCTCTCTCTCCAATGTGTGAGTTTTAGAAAGAAAGATCATGCATGGCTCAGGAACTCTTCCCTTCCTAAACTCCTCCACATTAAGATCCTCATCTCCCCTCTTCAAAACTCTCTTTTCAAGTCTTCCCCATATCCCACTTTCCTTTCCTAAGTTCATATATCCCATTCCCTAAGTCATTCATGATTTTCTCCTTTCTTTGGTGACCAATGGTTTTCTACTTTCTAAAAATAAGTTCCACTTCTTAATTTCCATTGTTATCACTCTTCCAAATCTTATCTTTCTTTCCATATTCCCTAGGATAGGATGCTGCCAAATCTTATCACTTTTAGAAAGCAAAACCAACTATAAATAGCCCAAGGATTTCAATGCACAGAATATGTAGATGGGTGGTGATGCCTCTTCCTAAAAATGTGGCACCTCCCTCCTTGGTTGCTTCCTAGAGTTTCAATGTCTTCTCCACTTGTTGCTCCACACCTCCATCTTGCTTCCTCCATTCAAGCTTCAGCATTCATCTTTTCTTTAAGGTTTCAACATGCTTCCAGGTTGGTTTTCAAGCTTCTCTTCTTTTCTTGTTCCGTGCACATAATTCTAAGCTTGTTTTCCATTGTGTTTTACTTCTATGTTTGCTTAGTTCTCTTTGATCCAAGGCCAACTATCTCTTGTAGTGACAGACCAGAGATAGTAGCTTTTGAATCATCCTTGTTTCCCTTTACTTGCTTTATTTAGTTGTTTGATCATCCCTTGCTCATCTTTTAATTCCATTCCATCTTTATTTGATTCTCTTTCATTCTCTCTTAGATTCATAAGAATGCTATCTTTAATACATTTTGGATAGTGATTGTTGGTTTGGGTGAAAAAGGATTAAAGTCAAGATATTGGGTTATTTTCATCTTCTTGACAGTGTCACCTCTATTTCTATGTATGTAACATGGGAACCTTTCTTATATGATTTTAATTCAATTAAACAACATGCTTTATGTGCAATTTCCATGTTGTCTTCTAATACTTTAAGTCACTTGAATTATGCCATTTTGCTTATTAAATCATGCATACCTTGATTGCTTAAGCCCATGCGTAATTTCCATGTTAGAATTCCATGCACCATGCCTACTTTCCATTATATGTTTCATGCACATACACGTTTTATTTCTTTAGATTACATGCTTGTTTCAATGTTTAGTTCTTGTGTAGACTTCATTGCCTAAGTTTAGTTGCATGTTAGATTAGTTTTCATTAGTTTCTAACTTTAGTTTTAGAAAGTTCTACTTTTAGAATGTTTTCTTAGTTTAGCTTCTAATTTCATACATGTTTTCTAATTTAATGTGCTTTTAATTAGGTCAAAATACAATCTTCCTTTGGTAAGATTAAAAGACCTAAACAATTTCCAACTATGTTCAAATTTGTGAGATTGCTTTTATTGATCAATCTTACTCACACATTTACTACTTTGATTAATTGTGTGCTTGCGAGTAATATTTATAGCTACACCATTTTCCAAATACTATATTTTTGTAAGAAATAATGAATGTATTTTTATTTCAAATAAATAAATAATCCATTATTTATGGGGTCCAACTGTTAGTTTCGTTTATGAAAACTTAGCAGGACTTAAGGATATAAAAGCAATAGTTCTATTTATTAAACTGGCCTTTTAGAATTTTAGTGACCAAAGTATCATAAGTGAATGGTTATAGGGGCTAAAGTGTAGCATTCTCTTTTACTTTTTATGAAGCAAATCAAAGGGGAGAAAACCACTGACTCCATAAATAATTCAATCCATGGATTGTTATTCGCATACCAAATGGCGACATTGTGTTGAATTCCCAAATGAAAAAATTCTCCAACATTCTTGAACATTTAAAACCCATCTTACTAAAAGCATGAACAAAAAGGAAATGAACCTTAGAACTAAAATAGATCCACAAAATCCCTAGATCATTCGAACCCAATTGCCCCAAGCCATGAACTACTTAAATTGATAGTAGTAACTACCCAAACAAGAGTATAGAAAACTAAAAGCCCTAATAATTCAAGAAATTTGTAACAATTTATGAGAAGTTCTAAAATGTGAAATGTTAGAAAGATAATTGATTAGTAAGAAATCTAGAGTTGTGAAGGATGAACAAAAGAAAATACCCCTGAATGTGATCTACTGCTTGGTGGAAGATGAAGAAAAGAAGAGAATAAGAAGTAGATGAAGAGGAAGAAGGGGCCATTAATTCTTGTCTTTCTCTCTATTTTTCTAGAGATGGAAAAGGGAGAAAATGGTTTTACGGTGACTGAAAAATTAGATAAAAAAACCAAAACACCAACATTCTTGATTGTTTTTTGTTTGAAAGAAGTAGCAAAACTAATCCTTATCATTAAACAATAGCTCAATCTAGATTTAGATCAAAGATTTGGTCAATAAAATCCTAGTTTGAAGTAAAAATGGAAAAAAGAAAAAGAAAACCACATGGAAATAGTGGCAACCCAAATATGACATCTATAAAAGTAGAAACAAAATTGGTTTAAAATAACTTATAGAGAAAGGGTATTATAGTAATTTCATTACCATGGCAAAACCAAAATTCTTTTAACTCCTGATGATAGATGAAGAACTACCTTCTTTTGTACTTTTATAGTAGTAATTATATCATCACAAAACCATAACCATTCAATAATATAACACATGCACCAAACTTTGCTTTTAATAGGAAACAACCACCCATCATCAAAACCTTCAAATTTGTCAAACTTTAATCCATCATCCTCAACTCACAACAATGAGAAAGATCTCATCACGTAAAAATTCTCACTCTAGGGTAAACATCCTCCTAAAGATAATGGGTAACAAAGTATATATACTAAATTATTACTCACTCAAAGGAATCACCTACAATGAGCTATCTCCCTCCAAAATTAGCTTCCCAAAGCAACCTCACTCCTAATTAGCTTTCTATAGCTACTACAAGAGGATCCCATGGATACATCACCCTCACTCTGTCAAATCATCCATCTCAAAGCTACATCCTACATATGTATACATGAAACACTCATTTAGAAGAATCACCTTCAACATCCTACCTTACTCCAAAATAAGGCTTCAAGATCTATTATGGGAAGATCCATTTATGTGTCCTACTTTCTCGGAACAATCATCCTCTTCAAGCTACTTCACCCTGAAATCATTCTTTTTGGAGCTATACAATCACATCATAAGTCATGTAACATTTCAAGTGTGCCATTTCCTTAGTGAAACACTTCCCATCAATTCAAACCTTTCATTCTAGGCCAAATACTCATATCATCTTATGAGACTTACAAGGATACCACATCCCTCAAAGCCAATCACATTCACATGTCAATAACAACAAAAAGTATTTTACTCACTTTTCTCATAAAAATTCAATAAAAAATTTATAAAACTTGGAAGGATAACTTTTAAAAAAAAATATTGAGTCAAAACTCATATCCCAAAATTTTAATTTTCAATATAAAACCCACATAAATCCTATTTTTAAGTATTCCTTCTAAAAATTAAGATAAGTAGAAAATATAAAACTTAAACCTAGATTCATAATAAAAAATTGTATCACATACTAAAACTTTATCATGAAATTTAAACTCATATACTAGTGAAAGAACATTTCACAATGATAGTAATTTACAAAAGTTAAAAAACCATATCAAGCAAACATTGATTTGCTTGAAATTTATTTCATTTGATAGATATTAACAATTACTATTTGTTCTCAAATTTTTAGATAAAAAATGAAAGTGAAACATAAGTTACATGAAAAACAAGTTTCATAATAAATCTAGAAGTTCACATAAGGCTAAGATTTCTATATAATAAAAAAAGACTACCAATACCAATTCACACTAGAAATAGTTAATAACCATGCATCAAACACCAATTATGAATTCGAGCAAGACCCATATGATAAACTTGTTAGTTAACATCAGTACAAGAAGAGAGCATGAAATTAAAAATCAAGATGGATAAATAGATCAATTCTCACAATCACCACAAAATTCCCCACCTAGGAATTTGCTTTATAATGAACTAAGATCCCAAATTTAAAAATAAATAAAAATGCTATAAATAAATCCATCCATAAGTATGTCTCAAGAAGAATCTAACGAGTTCTGCTACAAATTTTACAATCTAAGAAGAAAAAAAAACCCATTAGGTCAACTTTTGTTCCCCACCAATTTCTTATTCAAAATTAGTAAAAATGAAAACTCAAATGGGCAATTGATCCATAAAATCATCCATGAAAAAATTAATGGATATTCATCTCATATTTTACTAGCCAATACCATTCATCCATAACATAAGAATAAACAAATCAAATGAAAATTGCCCCTATAAACATCAATTGCAAAACTACCCTTCATGAGATTTGACTCTCATTCTTCACTCTTTATACATTCTAACCTAAGTCACTTTAAGGTCAAAGTAAACTCACCTTATAAGCTTGATGGAAGTCCTGTTTTCCAATTCTCTTAGGCTTTTCCTCTCTAGATTCCTTTTCTAGGGAGCAACAATATCAAAGAATGCATATGAGGTCTTGATTTGATATAAGTTTAGTTAGATGGGAGTTTGGTTAGGGTTTCAAGGAGAGTTTTAGGTGAAAAGGAGGAACAAGATGAATGTTAGAAGAATAAAATTGAATAGATAAAGTATTCTCCTCAAGAGCTATCTTTTTCTCTCGTAAAAAAGGGTTTAAGGCTAGAACCAAGCTTACAACATAAAAAGTTCTACCCTTTTCATTTGCATTACATGATAACAAAATATCAATGTGTCCAACGGCCTTCATTTCATTTGCTTTCTTTATTTTTCAATATGAATAATCCAATTAATGCTCAATCCCATAATTTTAATTTTGAACATCTCTTCAACTCATTCTTATAGGATTAGAGGATTGTTTTGTTTCTAAGAAGGAAAGGCCCCATGAAATTGATGCTCAATTCAATGGATTTTTAAGGGTGGGCCTTACACTAACCATGTGAAGATGTATAGCAAGTGGCCTTACTTACATGACAAGATTAAACAGGAAGTTGGTTAACATTTCATTCAAGATATGGAGAGATTAGAAGATTATGACTCCTTATGGGAAGCAAAATATGAGCCTTTGCATATAATTATACCAAAGAATTAACTAATAAGTTCTTTTCATAGGATTTTTGACAAGTTAGTCCTTATTGAAACATATAGGATTTAACTTGAGGGGGGTGTTAAACCATATATTTATACTAGAGAATTAAGTAATAATCTTTTTCATAGGATTTGTAACAAGCTCATCCTTGTTGAAGCATATAGGATTTAACTTGATGGGGGTGTTAAGGTACCACTTAACCATGAATGATTTAACTTGAGGAGGGTGTTAAGAAGCACTTTATTATGTAGTTTACTACTCAAATGATATTATTTTCATTTTCTATTTCTTGTAAATTATCTAGAAGATGACACAAAGAACTATTCACATACCCTATCCTTTTTTCCCATTAGTCATTCTCTTCTTTGTTTTCTACTTCATCTTCTTTGTTTTCTCCCTCTTATCTACAAATCATTAGAAAACACCCACAAATAATAATGTAGAACCTTGCAAGCACGAAATAAAGTAAGCAATCAAGATCTAGAACTTTTACGTGAAGAATCCCTCATGGTGAAGGAAAAAATTGTAGGAGCTAGTCCAGACAATTCTTCACTACATAATAATGGAAACATAGAAGTCTTCTCTGGCAATCCTAGAGGAATTCAAATATTTAATAGATAACATCTCTTGGAATAACAATAGCCAAGGTGTAAAAGCCTCTCCACTTATTATAGCTATAGAGATCTTCCAAAGACACTTTGGAGAGAGAGACTAAGACCATAGATCATTTGCATTATGAACTTGAAGATTAATAAATATTTGGTTTCCACTAGTGTTGAGAAAATAACATTTACAGGCTTGAAGTAGAGCAGTTCTTTGTCTCCTTTTCTAGTCTTCTACCATCTCCCAAAGAGACAATTCCCTAAAAGTGGAATTCTTTTTCTTAGTTTTTTCTCGCTCTAGGTTGTCTAGCCTTAGGAGGAAAAACCCAAGATGAGAAACCATACATTTCATATGAATGGTGTGTCTCCCTTTCTCACTTTTTCTCTCACCCAAAACCACTTAGGAAAGATAGTCCTTTTATATTAGGAAACTACCATCAACAGTTTTAACTTTCATAGGCTTACAAACATTAGAATAAACAAGTCCTAACACTTCTTTTTTTTCTACTTGAGAAGATTCTGTGGAATGTAACTCTATGTTGTTTCTCAATCAATCAATGAGTACATGTACACAAAGGTCATACCTTTAATTTTAGGCAAGAACTTCTTCCTTATGAGGATCTCAAGCCCATTCTCACTCATGTGGCCTAGCCATATGTCATAAATTAGTAGAGACATCTTTCTCTATTGCATTCACCTTACCTTTGCATATTTGTGCATGTGTCTTATATAAAGTGAAGAATATACTATCTCTTGCCATTACAAGAGACCCCCTAATAAGTTTTTGTCTCTAATTGCCAAAGTGATTGGTGAAGCCCCCTTCATTTCTTTTTCCAATGGAGATCAAATTCCTATGAAGATCTAGCACATGTCTCACATCCTTGAGAAACAACCTACAACCGGCATTGTTCTTGATACATACATCACCTCTTCTGATAAATTTTAAAGTATCACTATTTCATGTTCTCACAATGCCAAAGTCACCTGACTTATAAAATGTGAAGAAATCTTTTCTATAGAGTAGCATGTTATAAATCACCTGTGTCAATCACCCAATTTGTGTCTTGACAAATGAGACTCAAACATGATCTTTCACAACCTAAGGATATGATAACTCTCCATGTGAAACAATTGAGGTAGTTTTCTTACTTCTTATTTTTCATCACACTTTTCCTTATTTTTTCTTCCTTTTAAACTTCTAAACTCCTTTTTCGTGCTATCTAGCTTGTTGAAGTAGAAGTAACTCCTTTTTTAGACTTACACTTTTCTTTAGATGTCTTAGTGTTGTTAGAATTTCTACTTTTACTTCTTCCCTTATTTTCATTGACAAGAGCTTTTCCTTGAGAAGAACCTAATTAATTCCTTCTTGTCTCTTCATTCAACAAACTTTTTATTACTGTGCTTATGGTGACAACCCTATCCAATGCACCACCTACCAAGAGACACCACCAATGTTTAACAACTATATGGTAAAGAATTGAGAAGTAACAAAGCTTGCAATTCATCATCAAGTTCCATCTTCATGGAGGAGAGTTCATTCACAATAGTTTAAATCTCATTCAAATGCTCTACAATAGAGGTTCTTTCCTTATATTTCAACTTCACAAACTTTTGAATCAAGAAAGCCTTGTTTCGAGTGGCATTTTTGTCATACAACCCTTCTAATTTCTTCCAAAGAGAATGTCCTGGTGTTTTCATGGAACATGATGAATGGCACTATGATCTAACCATGTCAAATGAATCCAACGACTTTTTTGTTGAGCTTTTTCCTACCATCATCACCTGTGTTTTGTGATCTAATGCTATGACCCTCAATGGATGTATATAGGTCCTCATAATATTACAGGTCCTCCATCTTTGGCCAATTATTTTCATTCAAGTTAATTGTGTAAATTTTTGTATCCTACATGATATGTATATATATATATATATATATATATATGAAAATTAGATTAAGGCCTGGCTATAATACCACTTATTGAGGAACTAATAAACATTTTTCTCTATGTGCAAATCAATATACCCACAAATAATAATATAGAATGTAATAAATGAAAGCACAAATTAAAGTAAGCAATCAAGATCACAACTACTAATTTTTTATGTGGAAAGTGCTCAAAGTGAAGGGAAAAACCATAGGACCTAGTCTAGCCAAATCTCCCTTAAATAATAATGGAAATACAAAAGTCTTCTCTAGCAACCCTAGAAGACTTCAAATATTCAAGGGACAACACCTCTTAGAATACCAATAATCAAAGTCTAAAAATCTCTCATCGATAAGAGACATAGAGATCCTCCAACGAGACTTTGGAAAAACACACCCAAACCGTAGATTATGTGTGTTATGAACTTGGAGACTCATTAATAACTAGTCACCATGAACAATGAAAAAATAGCATGTGGAGGCTTGAAGTAGAATAGTTCTTCTTCTCCTTCTTTGTTCTTCTTCTTCTTCTTTTGTGAAAGAGGCAAAATCCTAAAGTGGTACTCTTTTTCTCACCTTTTCCACTCTCTAGTTTGTTTAGCCTTAAGAGAAAAAACCCAAGATAAGAAATCTCATTCTCTCTCTCTCTCCAAGTCAAAATCACTTAGGAAATGTGGTCCTTTTATATTAAGAACAACCTTAGAGAAATATGTAGTAATAGGATCTTTTAACTTAAAATTGTGTGAATCACTCCTTATAAGGAGGAAATTTGAGCAGTTCTTTTCCTCATTTTTCCTGTAGATCATTCATGGACTTTAACACCATATTGTGGATATGTTGAATTGATTAATTTACTTCTATAATTACCCTATAATAGTACTTTAATATTTTCCCCATTGTGCTTTATTTTCTTTTGTTCTTATGTTCATGGGCTGCACTTACACTTTTCTTTTGAATTATTTTCTAATATAATTTTCTCTCATTTGCTAAGGCAATTAGAAATGCTTTGTAGATGAGTCAATAGAGCAGCATGCAACATCTACTCTAAGGAAACTTAAAATAGATAAAATAAGTAGTCTAAACAGAAATCCACAATGCACAGGTTTGAGGAGAGCATCTATAGTGTTCTATAATCAAGAAAAATCTAAAAAATGCCCTTTTCCAAAAAAGCAATGATAAGTGTAAAATCATTTTCTTTCTGTACTAATAAGATTTTCAAAATTTCCCATTCTTTCAATTGGAAGAGAGTGTGTTTTACAATGAATGTAGAGGTCATGCTATTTCTATAAATGAAAAACTAACCTTTCTTATATAACTTTAACTAGCATTGCATTTTTGTAGTTTCTTTACACAATTACAAACTCAAAGACAACAAAGCCCTATTTTGGTTAGGGCAAACCAACACCATTTTTTTACTAAATAAGAAAGAATACTTTATACAATAATAATTTTAACTTCATCAATGGACATACATTTGATGTGCAATTTATCTTTTCAAATCAATTGGGGTTCTGCATCCATTGCTTCATGTGTAAGCCTATTGATTGCTTCTCTCCATGATAGGAATCAAAGCTTCCAACAAGTGAAATTCCTTTGAAGTACTTAAGTCCTGAGCATCTTTTCTTTGGACCTACAATTATTGATAATTAGATCCTATAGAGCCAAGCTTTGTAAATTTATTCTTTGAAATACAATTGTCAAAACAAACTACATAAGCAAATCATATTATCCTCTTTTTATGTCCTCGTACTAGGTTTGAATACTTAAATTTTAGTTTCATGATTGTTACAACATAACTATACCTAGGGTATTTTGAGCATGTTGAACCTATAAAGATATTTAGAACTTTTGGGGTTTAAATTTTCAAGCTTTTCCAAGTGTATTTATATGCATCTTGTGTGTGTGTGTGTGTGTGTGTGTGTGTGTGTGTGTGTGTGTGTGTGTGTGTGTGTGTGTGTGTGTGTGTGTGTGTGTGTGTTTATATATATATATATATAAGAGTTTAGTCACGTAGCTTGACACTTATTCTTGCAAAAAGCAAATCACTTGTTCAATATTCAAAAAAAGAGTATCTTTACAGTATCAAGTTGTGACAACTACCGTCACAACGAAATGAGTAATCTATTTCCTTCATGATATTCATCTCAAAGTACCAATCTCCAATAGTCTTTGCTTGTGTGCACACAATAAACTGAAGGTTGCTAGTAATGTAAAATTTAAATGCTTAAAAAGGCAGCCCAATGCATGAAGCTTCCACATATGAGGGGTTTGGGACAGGGGACCATAGGGGTATATAGTATTTAGCCTTAGCTTGCACTTTTTCTCTTTCCATGCCTCCAACCTGTGACCCTGAGCTCATATGGCGATAACTCAATCATTGTACCAAGGTTCCCCAATGTAAAGTTTAAATGCTTTAAATGTTAAAATCTTGTTAGACATGCATAGCTGAAGGTTTACTTCACTTGATCAATATTAACCTTCCCCTAACAAAGGAAATGTAAGTATCTATTTTGGTTCTTTTTGAAAATTGTGTAGTTATATATACATTCTTTGAGCCAAAGTTGAATGATTAAATTGCATTGCAAATGATTAAAAAAAGGTAAAACAAATGTAAGACACATGTCAACTAGGTTGAAAAGGATACACATATAACTGAAAGATGAGCATGTGTGCAAATTTAAATGCATAAACCTATTTGTCATAAGATGAGAACAAGTAGAAACAATAGGAGATTGCTAGTAACATAAAATTTAAATGCTTAAATATGAAAATTTCATAAAGACTTCCATTGTGAAATTATTTTACCCTAAGTAGTTAATATTAAATTTCCCCTAACTAAGAAAAGATAACCTTATGTTTTATTTCTCATTGAAAACATGTAGTTCTTTATATATTCTCTAAACAAAAGCTGAATAAATAAATCATCATGTGAATTATCAGAAAAGTAATGTTGATTGTTTTCTACAAGTGCATGGACTATTGTAGTACAACTTATGCAAGTACAGGTTGATCCGATGGGGACACGACTCAAAGAAAATGGGTTGGTTTCAGCTAATTTCTATAAGGTTTCTTCGATTGCCTTATAATTTACTGAAAGAAAATGGGACTCTACAGTGAAGAAAGAAAGTTTCTTGTGTAATTTAGGCCTCTACTTCCAAGTCTCTCCATTTCTCTAACCCTTGAAGCATCTTCCTCTTTTTCTTTCAAACCTCATTGCCTTCTAATTTTGTTTACATGGTTTAGCATTTCCCTTTCTTCTAAGCTTCTCTTTTCTTATGTTGGTTTCCTTACTTAAAAGCTTCCTTCTCCACTTTCCTCTTTAATTTGGTTCCTAATTAGGAAACTACCTCATGATCCATCTCTCCCTTTTTTCTCTTGATGGTGATCTAGTCTATTGATTTGATCAAGCCATTCAATTCTCAATTTGATTGATCTACAAAACATTAGACAAAATTAGAATCATCTAAATCATACATCACACATCCGATCAGCTTTGACAATCATTTGACCATTAAATTTTGTAAATCAATGGTTGATTAGATTATCTAATTAAATGCTAAATTAAGGGTATTTTAGCTAAATTTGAACACTTAACACACCGCCCAACCAGTATTTTGTTAGTCCCCAGTAACACACGAAAAAAACCAAATTACAAATTTGAATACAAAGTGGCACTTTTGTAGGTACTCACAAATGCATTTAGCACATGCAACAAGCCCTTGAACCCTTACGTTAGCCTTAGTGGACAAGTTAAGCCCCAAGAGGGTTTGTAGTGATATACTCACAAAATTTCAAAAATCTTTTTCAAGTCAACTTCCACTTTTTCCTCAGAGAATTGTCTTTAATAAATCTATCAACTTTAGCAAAGTAATAAAAATGAATGAAAAATCAAAACTCTTCCCATAAGCTAAATACATTCCATTTGAGCTCAAATCTGAAAGTGAGTGTGAGCATATATAGTCTCCATATGTAATAATCCTTATCTCTAAGTAGACTTCTAACTTTTAAACTCCATCCAAAATACATTTTAACCTCAATCCTCACTAACAGACAATACTCAAAAATACAACTCTTAGATAAAGATTCAAATTATATCTCACTTTTAAATATGTGAGTAGAGTCAAGAAAAAAAAAATTTTTATTGCACATATACTCATGAAGGAATGAGAGTTACTAAGGAATTTAATTTTAATCCCTTTAGAAAGGATAAGATGCCATTGCTTTTGAACTTTTAGAAATACTATTCTTTAAATCCTATCTTTTCATATCATCATCAAGACTAAATTCATCCTAGAATCAATAGGTCTTATATTAGGATCAAACGTAGGTTTGGGATAAAGTTATGGAAAGAAAGGGTATAAAAGATATTCAAAATTCTTCAAAAATAAGTACAAGTCTTCCACTGAAGTTTACAATTATTCTTTACTTTGCACTGAAGTGAATATTCCTTTTTTTCATTTTTCTACCTTCTTCACTCTTTTTTTTTAGACTTTTTAAATTTCTTTTAAAGAACTTTTCTTTTCTTTTTTATATTTACTTTTCTACTTTCACTACAACTTAAAGGTATATCTTCATTCATCTCTAAATTATTTTAGAAGAAAATAAGTAATGGATAATTTATACTCTGTTAATATGAGTAAAGGTTAATTTGGGTAAGAAAAGAAAAGGCTTATATAAAAGGCTCAAATTGGCTAACTAGTAGTAAAAATACTCTTTTGGGTAGGCTTTGTCTCTAGGTTACTAACAATGATGGTCTATATCATTTTCTAGGTTTCATATAACCTATCAGATTCAATGAACTTTTAGAAATTTAAAGGTAATACTCTAATAATTCATGTAATTAGCCAATTTTAAGAATTGATGGGATTAAATTTTGGTTTAGACACGCAAAGAAAATTAGGAACATTTGTAACCTCTAAAAAAAAATGAATAGCTCTAAAACTTAGTCTAGTATAATCTCCACTGAATTTCTTCAGGATCTTTAAGTTATAACAACTTATCAATTTAGACTATGTACATGTAACTGTGCTTACAAATGTAATTTGAGACTTTGCTTTCATGGAATGCTTTAGAAAATTAGTAAGATGATGAATTAAGTCCAATTCCATTAATAGGCCAAAGCTAGCTAGACTATACTTAAGAAAAATCCAATTCTCATCATAGTGTAGGAATTGAACTAAAAATTTTCAAATTTTTTCAATTTTTTTTTTTCAATTTTAACTTTTTAGAAAATTAGGAAAAAAACTAGAATTTTACACTCCCCCAACCTAAAAGAAATATTTTCCCTAATGTTTTAAAAGTAGGATCTAAAATGAATATGGGTGATGCAAAAAATAGCAAATACAAAAATACAAAAGATGATATAAAGGGATTAGATCCACTCAATTCCGATAAACAGGATCATCCAGAGTTGTGAACTCAACTTCTAGATTCTCATATTCTAGGAAAGGCTTTAAATGTTTGGCCATTCACTTTAAAAGTATGATCAGCCCTAGCATCTTCAATCTTGATTGTCTCATATGAAAAAACTTCTTTAACTATATATGGACTGGTTCATTAAGATCTAAACTTACCTATAAATAAATATAACTTAAAATTTTAAAGCAGAACCTTCTAGTTTGGAGTAAAGGATTTTCTCATTATCTTTTTATCATGAAAAACTTTCATTTTTCCTTTTAAATCATATTACTTTCATAAGCTTCTTGCCTAATCTCTTCCAACTCATTAAGTTGGAGTTTTTTTTATGTGAGCATGCTTTATCCATGTTGAAATTAAATGTCTCTATTATCCAATAGGTTCTATATTCCAATTCCACTAGCAAATGACATGCCTTGCCTTATACAATATGATATGGAGGCATACCAATCAGAGTCTGGTGTGCAGTCATGTAAGCCCAAAGCGCATATTTTAGTCTAAGAGACCAATCCTTACAATCTGGATTAACAATCTTTTGAAGAGTTTATTTTATAGCCCGATTAGATACTTCTACTTGTCCACTTGTTTGTGGGTGATACGGTATGTGTAACTTTATGTGTAATGTTATGTTAATTCATGAGTGCTTCAGATGCTTTGTTACAAAAGTGTATACCGTTATCACTTATAATGGCTCGAGGGGTCCCAAATCTAGAAAAAATGTTTGCCTTTAAGAATTTAACAACTATTTTGTGATCATTATGCTAACATGAGATAGCCTCAATCCATTTGGATACATAGTGTACTTCTAATAAGATGTACAGGTAGCCAAAAGAAGGTGAGAACAACCCCATAAAATTAATGTCCCAACAATAAAAAACTTCAATGACAAGGATAGGATTTAGAGGCATCATATTCCTACAGGTTATTCCTCCTAAATTTTGACATAGGTCACATGATTTACAAAATACATGTGTGTCTTTAAACAATGAAGGCCAGTAGAAACCACATTGCAAAATCTTTACAGCTATTTTCTATGCAGAAAAATGTCCACCTCATGCTTTTGAGTGACAAAAGGAGATGACACTATTTTGCTCTAAGCCAAGTACACATCACTTGATTATTTGATTTGGGCAATACTTAAACAGGTATGGGTCATCCTAGAAATAGTGCATAACATTGGAAAAGAACCTTTACTTTTCTAATTTGTTCCAATGTTCAATAATCTTTCTTGTGACTAAATAATTTGCAATATCAGCAAATTAGGGGGGACAAGAGACATGAAAAAGTTGCTTATCAGGGAAAGTGTCTTTAATTGGTAACTCACTCGGAGGTTCTATTAGGACTAGGTGAGACAAGTGGTCAGCAACAACATTCTATATTCCTTTCTTATCTTTTATTTCAATGCCAAACTCTTAGAGTATAAGAATCCATCTAATTAGTCTAAGCTTAGCATCTTTCTTGGAAAGAAGATACTTAAGGGCCAAATGATTAGTGAATATGACTATTTTAGATCTAACCAAGTATTGAATTTATCCAAGGCAAAAACAACTGCTAGAAGTTCTTTCTCCTTAGTGGAATACTTCATCTAAGTGCTATTTAGGGTCCTACTTGCATAATAAATGACATATGGCTTTTTCTCTTTTCTCTACCCCACTATAGCTCCTACAGCATAATCACTAGCATCACACATGATTTCAAAGGATAGACTCCAATAAGGTGGTTACATTATAGGTGTAGTGGCTAACTTGTCTTTCAGCTTTGTAAAAGCTTCCTAACAATCATCAATCCACTCAAAAAGGGTATCGTTTGTAAGGAGGTGGCACAATGGTGTGGATATTGAACTGAAATCTTTAATAAATCTCTTATAGAATCCTACATGACTTAGGAAGGAGAAAATGATCCTAACAAATTTAGGGATGGGTAGACTGATAATTAGGTCAACTTTGGCTCTTTCTACCACTATACTTTTGGATGACACTAGGTGGCCAAGGACAATCCCCTTAGGAACCATGAAATGACACTTTTCCTAATTAAGCACTAAGTTCTTTTATTTACAATGACTCAAGATTTTTCTTAAATTTTCATTACATGTTTTTAATGAATCACCAAAAACAAAAGTCATCCATGAAAAAATCTAAGCTTCTCTCTACCATATCACTAAAGATATTCAACATGCAACATTGAAATTAAGCATTACATAATCCAAGTGGAATTCTTTTGTAAGTAAAAGTGCCAAAAGGACATAAAAAGGTGGTCTTTTCTTGATCCTTGGGTGTAATTTCTATCTAGTTATACCCTAAGTAACCATCCAGAAAATAGTAATACTAATGTCCTGCAACCCTTTCTAAAATCTAATCAACAATGGGCAAAGGAAAATGGTCTTTCCTAGTGACAACATTCAACTTTCTATAGTAAATGCACATATGCAAACTAGTGGTGACTTTAGTGCGGATTAATTCAATTTTGACATTAGCGATCACTGTCATTCTAGATTTCTTTGGGACTACTTGAGTTGGACTTACCCATTTGCTATCACTTATGGGATAGCTAATTTTCACATCAAGCAATTTAAGGACTTCTGCTCTAACCATATATTTTACATAAGGATTTAACCTTCTCTACAATTGACGAAATGGTTTAGCATCATGCTCCAGATATATCCTATATGTAAATATTTAAGGGTTAATGCACTTTATATCAACAATGGTCCATCTTATAGCACCTTTGTGTTCCTTTAAAGTGTATATTAACTATTCCTCCTAAGATGTTTACAACTAGGTAAAAATTACCACATGAGAAGTTTCTTTTTCTCCTAAGTATGCATATTTTAAATTAGATGATAGAGATTTCAATACATGCTTAGGAGGTTCTACTGATGATGGAAGGGGAGCAGACTCCCTCAATGGAAGTTCCTCAAAATGAGGTTTTCATTTTTCTGTTTCCATAATAGGAACATAATCAAGGAGGGCATTCAATTTCTCCATTAATGCATCCTCATTAAACCAATTAAAGTGGGCCAAACAGGCCTCAAGTGAGTTTGATAAAGAAGATGAAAGAAATTGATCTTACACAACTGAATTTATCATGTTTACACTGTGCAAGTTATCAGTGATTTCACCAAGTTGCTTACAAATGTTGAAAATGTTTAGCTCTAGTGTCATATTACCAAAGGCATTAGACATAGCCAAAAATGGTCTTCCCAGGATGACTAGTATTTCATTCTTCTCATTCACCATCGGTTGTGTATTCAGAAATAGAAAATTTATAGAAAAGTAGAAAAGTTCTACCTGGACAAGCATATCTTCTACTACCCCTCTTGGTATCTTCATAGAATAGCTAGCTAGATAAAGTGTAGTAGAAGTAGGTTTAAGCTCACCCAAATCTAACTATTCATATACCGAGTATAGTAGCAAGTTCACACCGTGTCCTAAATTAAGCAAAGCTTGATTAATCTTATAGTTGCCAATGATGCAAGTAAGAGTGGGGCAACTTGGATCCTTATATTTTGGTGGTGCATGATGTTGAAGAATGGAACTAACTTGCTCAGTCAAAAATGCCTTCTTTTAAACATTTAATCTTCTTTTTATGGTGCAAAGGTCTTTTAGGAATTTGGCATATGATAGGACTTGTTTTATTGTGTCTAAGATTGGTATGTTGATCTTGACTTGCTTGAAAATCTCTAAAATCTCATTATTAGAGGCTGACTTTAGAGCTTGATGCAACCTCTAAGGGAATGAAGGAGGAATAGAACATGGTTCCACAAGTGGAGTGAGGTCCTTATTTTTAGAATTTTCTTTAACTTTAGTAAATTTTTATACTTATTTAGTCTTTTTTGGCTTATCTTTCTCAATTCATTTACCACTCCTAAGAATGGTGACAACCTTAGTATGTTCCATGCAGAGCTTGATGATGCATTAGATGTATTATTGATAATTGTATCTACACCCTTAAGGTTTGCTTGTGGTTGGGCTAGGAACTTTTCTTTTTTCTTATTTTGCATCATTTGACATATCATATTTTTCATTTCTTTCATAGACTATGGCTTGTTTCATTTGAACTTCCAATTGAGAGGTTTTCCTCTTCTAGTTTTGAATGAGTTGATGTTAATTATCGTCTACAATCCTTTTTTTTTGGGAGGGGGGTGGGGGGGTAAGTTCCATGAGCAGGACGTTGATGAGTTAAATATAATTTTCTTTTCTTTTCTTTTTCATAAATGGGTTATTGAGTTAATTTAAACATGTGTTTCTTAAAAGTTAGCAATTTTTATTGTAATTATCCCTTATTTCTCTCAAAGTCCAACCAACATATAGTTTATGTATTTTATTTTTTATTTCTATTTAGCTTGTTTCAATATAATTGTTCATACTTTTTCACTTTTTTCTCAACTACTAAACATTTTTCTAATCTTAACCAATGGCCACTTCTCTTTGTAGTTATTGAAGCTATTTTAAAATTTGTTTTCTTGTAGTTACTTCTAAAATCAAGGTGCAAAACTCAAAAAGTAGACATAATGCGAACTAAAAGAGAGAGAGAGTCAACTTGGAGTTAACGCAATGGAGAACTAGAATAGTATAGAAAATATGAAGATATATTTTGATATATCATTAACAAATGTATGTTGGTAAAAGTATTTTTCATGTTACCAGCTAAAAATTTCACAAGTGAAAGTATTATTCCTTGACTCAGCAAAATGCTGCCGAGTTCTAAGTCGACATCATGCATTTTGATATTATGTGTAAAAACTTTGAGCCTCATCTTTTACATTGTCTTTTATTTCATTGAAGCCATGTTTCCTTCTAAGGTTTTTTGTTGATCTACTCATTTCTCAATCTTTGTAGGCATTTGCTAAAAAAGAGAAAGAAGGAGAGAAATGATATATATCTTCATTTGCTCAACATAAACATTATTTATATCTATCACATTATTTTTATCCATCCTATTTTCATTAATGATCTATTATCTTTAAAAAAAACTGCCTTCCCTCTCTCTCTCTCTCTCTCTCTCTCTCTCTCTCTCTCTCTCTCTCTCTCTCTCTCTCTCTCTCTCTCTCTCTCTCTCTCTCTCTCTCTTATTTTATGTACTCCCGCAGTGACGTGCCTTCCTACTAGAGCAGGTCCTAATAAAATCAACGCTTTCAACAAAGAGAAAAAACTAATACAAGTCTAACCAGAAGAATTGTCCAGATTACCAAAACTCTACAACTTATATATGTATAATCAAACTTCTAAATTATAACATTGATTTTTAGCAAAATGAAAAAGTTACATTGTACTACAAGTTGTCAAAGTTAGAGAAATGATATTTGGCTTGGCTTTAACCACTCATACAACATAAGAGCTGTCACACATACCCTCTTAACTGAAGTTACTTTTTCAAGATAAATTGTGTTAATTTGACTATGGTTTTAAAGACACACGTCAAGCTAAGATCCCTCCTAAGTTGTATGAGTGATTAACGTCAAGTCAAATATCTCCATAAATTATCAAAGTTTTTACGCCCAAAATCTTGTACTAAATACAACAAATTTTATTGCATCTTTATTTTTTTTAAACATCTTTACTGTACTCATAACCTTCTCAATATAATCTCTTCCATAAATGCATTTCTAATTTTTGACATTAGAAAGTTTCTTTTCATTAAAAATGTCCACATCCAAATTATTTATATGAAATTGGTGTATGCCTCAAGACCCAAAAAGAGTATCCTCTTATCACTTATTAAATTAATATAAACATTTTCTTAGCTTTCTAACCTCTTATATATCAATGCGGGAAATGTTAGGCATCCAATGATTATGATCCATATAGGTTTTT
The DNA here is from genome assembly GCA_035236585.1 of Warburgia ugandensis. Lineage (NCBI taxonomy): Eukaryota > Viridiplantae > Streptophyta > Magnoliopsida > Canellales > Canellaceae > Warburgia > Warburgia ugandensis. Next base: position 31,783,378 of record CP141129.1, on the reverse strand, counting down.
TTGGAAGGTAATACTATGATCCCTATTACTTGTATGGAAAATGTATGACATAGAACAATTTGGAGAGATAACGAAAAGAACTTTTGATCAGAGGGTTGAGATCATCTAATGGAGAATATGAGAAGACCGTTAGGGGCATCAAGTCTCTAAGGTTGTTACTAAGAAGGTGAAGGGTTTCAACTTTGGATAACTAATCATTAGCCTTTTTTTTCAAAGATAATTTTATTCAACTGCTTATACTAAAATGATATAAGAGAAAAATACTATGCCCCAAAACACAGTGAAGAAAGCCTTGTTAAATCCAAGTAACAAGAGATTGTTTCTAACAAGTCCCCAATGTTTCATTTGGATCATATCTAATGATTTGGAAATCAAAACTCACACATGTAGAGACTGGGCACCTCCTTCTCTTTTTTTCCCGCTTAGTTAGTTTTCCTGTTTTTCCTGCACCGCCACATCTCTCCCTCTCTCTGACTCTCTATTCTCACCGCCCCAAGTCATCTCCGGCACCATTCCCTCTACCTCCCTCCCCTCCCAACATCGGTCGGCTCCACCATTGTTTACTAATGTCAGACAATGTCCCACCTGATCACCGGCACCTACCTAGCAGTCGTCTGCCCCTCTACCAATCATCATCTCCATCTTCCACTAGCATTCTCTGCTTCTTCATCTCTATCGTCTTCCACGCATTGACACTGAAACCCAACAACACCAGACAAACCTACCTAAGGCAGACAAGCCGACCTAGCACCACTATCGATCCTCCACCGTACCAAACTCCCATCATCGGTTAGACTCTCTTCTCCACCACTCAGCCACCTTTGTCCCCACTGCCGAGGTCATCTACCAATCCTTCCCCTTTGCCCATCACCATTTGGGTCCTCTCCAGCACAGCACCACGCACCGACCTTTGCTTCATTCGATCTTTGGCTTTTTCATCTTCTCCAGCAATCTCCTCTAGCAAAGCCTTCTTCTTCCATGTTTTAGTTCTGTTTTATGGGAAATTTAAGGAACTTTTAGGAAAATTTCCATTTTTGCCCTTAGTATAAAAGTTTTAATTACATTTTTGTCCTGTTACCGTTCTTATTTGAGTTTTGTTCTATTCATGTTCTGTTATCTACATTCTGTGTTGTTCTCACTTAATCTAGGAAATGTTTAATCCGAAACTATCTTATTCAAGCTTAATCAAATCAACGATTCTGCTTTGACAAACAAGATCTCTTTATTTCTTCAACTATTTCATATCAGAATTTTAATTCCTCTTTAGATCTTATTGCCAAGACACTTCCTAGGATGTTTATCATTCCTGATCTTCATTTTGAGAATAAAAAATCAGATCTAAGCTGTTACAACTCATATTTCTTATCTAGACTAGATCTTTGCAATTATTGAGAATCTGCCTAATCCTCTAGTGGATCATCAATCAAAGGCATCAAGAAGAGACTGATGAAGGATGATCAAATTTTATGAGACAGGATTTGAAGAATTTGACGATAATCAATCTAGAGAAGTAGATTTTTCTTGTTTATTTAGTTAAATTTCTAACTTTTCGAGTTGAACTTCTAGTATTTTCATTGATTAAACATATCTAAAGTTTGATTGCACATTTATTTATTTTTTATTTTTGAACAATTAAATTTTATTAAAACTCCAATTTCTTAAAGCGAGTCCCTATGGGATCGACCCATACTTGCATATGCTATACTACAATAGCCCGAGCACTTGCAAAAAATACAAGAAGTTTTTGTATATGTGTTATTTTAGTTTTCATTATTTTACAAATATTTTTTTATTTATTTAAGCAATGAATGAGTGAAAACTTGGAGTGTGGGAGTAAATGAGTAAGTATGGATGAACTGAATTTGGAACTTGTAAATGAAGTGAATATGGAGGTTGGTTTTCGTTATATTCGTTGAAGTATATAAATTTTATGGGATAATGAATGAGGGGAACTTAGTGTGTGAAAGTAAATGTGAATGTGTATGAACTTACAAATGAAGTAAATTTGGATGTTGTAGTGAATGCATGTCTTATGGTTTCTTTTATGAAATCTTTTCAAGATATATGTGGATGGATAATGATGAATTTGGATATTTTATACCCAATGTGGAATTGGATGTATGTCTGTTTTCTCATGTGTATAAAGATTCAAAGAAAATTGTATTAGGAGGTATATTGAATGTAGAAATATAGGTAGTGATTGCAATGTAAAAAATTAAAAAAGAAGAAACTTTTAAAGTCTTTTAGGAAACGACTTCAAATGTCAGGATGTATAAAAGACGTTTACTAAACAACTTTAAAAGTTCATTTTCAAAAGAAGTCGTTTAGTTAATGACTTACTAAATGACTTTAAAAGTTAGTTTTTTAAAGTCATTTATTGAACTACTTTTGTTATTGATTTTCAAAGTTGGCTCAATATTGTTTTTCTAACCGATTTTGATTAGCATTTTTTATTGAATTTAAAAGCCTCCTATGTAGTAGTGATAATTGAATAGATATTGAATGACTAAAGTGAAGTAAATATTGACATAAAAGATTATATAAAGGAGATTCCCTTGATTGAGATGACTTAAAGGAGATATCTTTCATGATTAGCATCTTTACTACAGCTACTTACATGTTTCTCTGTCTCCACCTTGAACAGATCTTAGAATTGGGATAGGATCAAAATTTGTATTATACCTTCATTAGATGATTTATTAAGCCAAAAAAATTCTCAAAATTAAAACTAAAATATTAAAATCAAATCAAGAATTGCATGTAAAAAGATCTCCATGTGAAATAGGGATTGCATGCTAAAGGCATGAGTTGTTCCAATGTGAATATTATAATGAATAGTTATGTTATTGTGACGACCCGGGTTTTATATGATGCAAATTTCATAAAAAGGCAAGATCTCTTGTTTTAGAAATATGAAATGTATGAAAATCTTTTGTTTTGGAAAGCAATCTTTCGTATAAAACCCCGAGTGTTAAAACACATTTTCAAATCATATAGCCATGACATAGTTTTAAATCAACTCTATTACTAAGAAAGTGTTAGTCACAACCCCAGCTACAGAGAGTAACTACAATCAAGTAACATTCATTGAAAGATAAGGTAGAGGTTTACTTACTTGTACTTAATTTGGGTTTCTTCTGTCACGGGTGTATCCTGTCTTTAAGTGTTTACTTGTGTCTGAAAAATGTTAAGGATTGGGTGAGTATACACTATACTCAGTAGGAGTCTATTACTACTAGTTTTACAATGCATGCTATGTTTTAAAATCATATGTCCTTTAAAACATGTGCATGTTTGATCACTCATGTTCAATATTGATATTAAAAACCATTGTCGAATTAGAATACTGACGACTTAAAGAATCGCATAATCCAAGTCCAAAGTAACATAGATATCATAAATATAATGATATGCATAAGATGCTCAACTGAATCCAATTCATAGATATATGGTATGGTATGGTCGACCATCCTCATGTCATGCCATATGCAATGCAAGTAAATCCTCAAAAACATAGGGCCCACTATGCCTACGACCTCATCGCCATGTGGTACCCGGGTACCTAGGGACTCTCAGTTATAGCCTCCACATGGCATATGACACTTCGACCCAGTGCCGTGACACCAGTGGTAGTCCTCTATACCACATGCAATCGAATGAAGAACATGCCTTTTTGGCGTGGTACCCTTTCCACCTAATAGTGGTAGAAGCTGGGAGGCCACTCCGAACCTCTTGGCATAGCGCCCACGAGCTTACTAGCCCAAATCATATACGAGCAAACAGGCAAAAACCTCTTTTTCAAAATATGTCCTCTTTGGGTCCCTCACAACTGCCTGGCCCTCACAACTGCCTACCCAGCATCTTTTGGGCACTCCAGCGTCTTTTGGTAACCCTCAAGGATATACAAATTTTCAAAACTCAATAATCACAAATCATGCAATTTATGCACTTATTTATTGTAAATAATGAAATTTACGCAATCATTTGCAAAACATGTATGCAATGCATAAAATCTGCTCTAGCTAGTATCGCATTCAAAGTCATAACCTTGCCTAGAAGCCTGCCAACCTAGAAGCCTGTCAGCTCTCTTTGGCCCGCCCTCATCAACCTGCCCTCATCGGCCAAGGCTACACTTATCATGCAGATAAGAATCCTTTTTCAAAACATGTCTATGCATGTAACACATGTCTTGGCAATATATGCGCAGTGTAATTTTCATATGCATGCTATGTTCATTCATAAAATCAATTCATGCTATATATAAAACATGCATTAGAAAAGCAACCATGACTCAAAACATGCATTCTAAAAGCATCATGGGTTCTTTTTAAAAGTCTAGTAGCGATAGAACACCTACCTGGTTTGATCGCGCTAGTTCCCTTGTCCTCGTACGTTTCTGGACATGGTTTAAGGGAAAAAGGTTAGCTTGACCTATTTCTATAGGCTCTAGAACAGTTTACCTCACTACTTAGGCATTAAGGGTTCATGCCCATGCCTAAGGGTCTCATAAGGTCCCTAATTGGGCCTTGGTATAGTCAGGTTTGCAAAGGTTTAGTGGCCCTGCGCCACTACCATGGTTTAAGGGTCATGCTAGCCTTAGATAGGGGCTTGATCAGGTATTTTATGGTTTGGGTGTGTCCGCGCCACCGATACAGACACAATGCCTTTCGCAGCGCCTCAATCGGAGTCCTAAAACTCAAGTTATGGGCATTTTAGTATTTACAATACATGGAAGGCCCACAGGGCACGTCCACAGACGCACCGGGCCTTCTGCCCGTTTTCTCGTTTGCGGGCGTGTCCACAAAAGTGCCTGGTTCGACCCTATCGAACCAGTACGCCCCAAGCACCTTCCCTGGGTCCGTTGTGGCTTCTTAGAGCCCCGTTTTGCATGGTTTCTAATGCAAAAACTTAGGGAAACTCATCCTAAGACTGAAGGGGAGATGGGTTTGGAGTGGTTTAAGGTGTACTTGGTTTGTGGCCGGGTATTTTCCACGTTTTCTCCTCTTGCCTGCTTCTCCCAGATGGGTTTTTCCCAGGGTATTGGGCTACCATTGGAGGCGCCCAAGAGCTCTATTTATAAAGCTTTCAGAGGGTTCTATAGGGGGTTTTCTACCGCCATGGAATGGCGGTGGTTTCTCCCCTGCACACTACCATTCTAGAACCCTCCAGTAGGTTTGGGAAGAAGAGGGGTGCCCGTATCAAAACGGGTCCCTGTTTTCTCAGGTCAAATTCATTTTTTAATTAAATTATAATTTTGCCCTTGAGCTTCAAAGGGCCATAACTTGCTCATTTTAACTTCGTTTTGGGTAATTCTGGTCTTGTTGGATTCCTTTTTCTAAGATGCACCTAAGGGTACCATTCTTAGGACCAAATTTTTAGGTCTAGTTAGGGAAAATAGTGAAATGACCAAAATACCCTTATCTCAAAAAGTGAACTTTTCATTACCAACTTGAAATTTCAAGGTTACAAAAATGGAGTCATTACAGTTATCCCTGCATACATGTATTCCTGTGTGCAACAACCTCATCATGTAAAGTGGAGGAAAATGAACAATATGTTCAATGGTCACTTTTAAAGGCCTCAAAATAGAGATCAAATGCAAAAACCACTAGGTGGATCTTATCCATGGATGAATATCTTTCCCATGTATAGGTATCCCTGTGTGAAATGGCTCAATAGTTTTGCGTATTAAGTTGAGAAAAATGAAACATGTGTCTAATGGTCTATTTTAAAGGCTTCAAAACAATGATTAAATGCAAAAACCATGAGTTACTCCTAGGTGAATCTTATTTATATATAGCTACCTTATCCATGGAAGCTTATTTTATCCCATTTGATCCTATCCTTGGTTTACATCATCCCTTGAGTTACTCCTAGGTGAATCTTATGCATGTAATTCCTGGTTTGTTTTTACTATTTTAGTTTCAATTTTGGGATTTTTTTTGGCTTAATAAATCATTTGATGAAGGTAAGATACAAAATTTGATCCTATCCTAGTTCTGAGATATGTTCAAGATGGACACAGAGTAATAGGGAAAGGGGAGAAGTAGAGAAACCCTAGGGAAAGAGAAGATGGGGACTATATGGGTTTTGAGCTTGAACAAAGGGTGGCTGTAAAATAGAAAATATTTCTCTTTTGTTGTTACATGCAATTAACATATGAGAAGACAAAAAATAAAAATAAAAAATGGCATGAATGCCCTAAGCATGGGTATTGGACACACACACACACACACACACACACACACACACACACATATGTATGTATGGATGTATGTATATGCATATGTATATAAGAGAATCTCTTTTTCAAAGTAGCTCTAATAAAGAAGCTAATCATGAAAGGACTCTCCTTAAGGTCTACATCGACAATCAAAAGACATCAAGGCATCTCTTATAAGTCATCTAAAAAAAAATCTCCTTTATGTCAATATTTTCTTCACTTTAGTCATTCGATGTATGTTCAATTATTGTTGCAAACTCCAAATGATATTAAGTCTACAATAGAAAGTCTATGTATAGTTTTAAGATAGTTTGTTTGGGCATTGGTTGCTTGAGTTCTGAGCTTTAGTTAACCTTAACCTTCCTACTCTCCCTTTTGTAATTCTCTCCCTTGCAATCTTCCATCTTCAATAATATTTCTTTTGAATTCCAAAGTTGGTCGGTGCATGAGAGTCTCTACTCTGTAAGTGATATATATATATATATATATATATAGAGAGAGAGAGAGAGAGAGAGAGAGAGAGAGAGAGAGAGAGAGAGAGAGAGAGAGAGAGAGAGAGAGAGAGAGAGAGAGAGAGAGAGAGAGAGAGAGAGAGAGAGAGAGAGAGAGAGAGAGAGAGAGAGAGAGCTAAGCATGCATCTACTTGCAATCACTCATATATATTAGTTAAGTGCCATGAGTAAATTTCCATGCATAACCATATGCAATTTTAAGTATATTTACTTGTATGCCAAGTTCGAAGTAAGAAACTCACATACATACCCATTTTTAAGTAAGATGCTATCTAAATTAGAAGTATTTACACGGTGATCCCTATAAAGCTGTCCACACCCATTTTTAAATGCAAGCTATTTTCATGGCCTTTAAAAAAAAAGAAATAAAGCTAATTTCATGATAGGACCTAAAAACTTTTCTCACACATTTTCAAATAAGAAGTTACTTACATTGTGGGCTTTAAAAGCTACACACATCTATTTCAAATAAAGACTATTTATATGGTGGGTCTTTGAAGCTATTTACACTCCTTTTCAAATAAATTATATATATGGTAAAACCCAAAAAGCTATTGACACATATTTTCAAAAAGAAACTATTTATATTATGGGTTGTAGAAGCTATCAACACTTATTTCCAAATGAGAAGTTATTTACATGGTATGACCTATAAGTTATCTACAAAATTTTCAATTGGTATGTCAAATGGGCAGGTCATCATGCTTTTGGGCTAAAAGGATGAAAGTTGCACTACTTGTTTTGCTCACAGGTCATAAAATGCCTACTTGCACCCACCCTTGTTTATGACAGGCAGGGTCATGGTAACATAGGTAATTTCGATAAGCAATTATGAAGAGCCATTAAACACCTTCATTTTCATAGATCTAAGTTATTCATCATATTTAGAATTCTAAAAATAGGTAACCCATGTGAAATCAATGCATCTAGATGATCCTAACCACTTGGTTTAGGTCTTCAAAAAATCAACGAAAAAGGATGGTCATAATTTTTGTCGAAAAAAACCATAGTCTACAACCATTCAATTAGCATGAAATTTGAGTTCTAGCCTACATGATTTTCTTGATATTATGAATGGCTTAAGTATTGAATAGAAATTTTACATTGCATGAAAAATGGGCGTGTAAGGAGCATGCACACTTATTAGGATTCAAGTATCTTTGAAGAGCTCTTTCTAGGTAATACATGTGAAAGTAAATCAAAGTGTAATAACCTACTCTAGCAAGTAGCTAACTTACATTGTAAGAAATGAGAAGTCAAAGTATTTCATGCTGTGATTTAATCATTCTCGATAACTAGTCATGTTATCTTCAATTGCTCAAGCCAAGGTCTTATTTACAACATTGCTTTTCTGATCAGTTTCGGCATAATTTTATAAAAGATCTAATCCATTCATATTATTTGAAATCTCTTAGATTTCATACATACCAAAAATCGAACTATATTAAATAACAACCATTGAGATATGAATGTAAAAAATCAATAGCTAGGATCATCAGATTGACATGACTTTTCATAGTATGGCTAAATATTATGACATGAATAAGATGAACATTTTAGATATAAAAAACACAATGTCAAGCTAGTAAATCTCTTGCTTAAAAGGTGCATAAACTCTACAAATTCTCTTCCCTCAAGTTAACTGGTCAACTAATGGAACTGTAGGCATGGGTTAACCTGCCCACAATTTTATGTGGTTGAGTCAGTTAGGGGTGAAATTTTAATTGGTTGTGAATCAATAACCCAAGATTTAGTTAAACAGGTGAGCATTGCAAGTTACATTGGTCATGGGCCAAAATTGAAACCTCTAACTTTCAAATAAAATGTTATTTACATGGTGGCACCAAAAGCTATCAACAACCATTTTTCAATTGAAGCTATGAAAAAGGCCCACAAATAGGCCTCATAATATGCATTATGGCCCACAAATATGTTATATTATTAGCTAGGGCTGTCATCAAATAGGCTTCATAATATACAACAAGGCCTCCAAATATGCTTCATTGTATGCATGGAGGCCTAAGAACATGTTTTATGACATGCAATATAGACAAAATAGTTCTTGTTAGAGGATGTTACTCTAGGCCCACACAGGTTTCACATGAATTGGGCCCAAATTTAGATTACTTTTTATATGATATATCAATCTAAAATTCCCAAGCAAATGTAATCTAACATATCTTATCTCAAGTCAAACTCACTCTAGTTCATCCTTACATTTTGCAGAATTTGGTTAGCTTGAATACCACAACATTGGGTTGGATCGGGTGAAAACATGATTTTGTACTCAATAGTATAGTTTGCAATAGGAATAAGAATCATAGATTAAACACCTTGGAAATAGCTCTAATGTTAGTTAGATCAAGCTAGTGCTAGTCAAATTAAGATGGGGTAGGCTTAGATAAGATCAAGGACCTCAAACTTGACTAACATGTTGTGAGTCATAGGGTTGCCAACAGATCAGATTTGTTTCAAATTCCATAATTTATTATTTGTTCTAATTAATTTTGCTAGTTTGGACATGGATTAGGATAGTAGTTTGGATATTCATAATCCATTTCATCCGGTTTGGTCCAAATAGTGAATTATCCATTCTATTTAGTGGCAACATTCACCGTACATGGTAGGATAGACCAAGATGAATTTTATGTCATATTGATTAAGATTTATTTTTCCTTTTTATCACCTTTACTGGCAAGCTTATCAAGATGAGATTAAAAAAATGAGTCATTATGATCATTAATTTAGCATGTTATCCCTTGAACACCTTTAACTTGAATTAGACACCATACAAGAGCTCTAGTTATAATAGCCATGGATATTAAATCTCACGTAGTAACCCAAGGAGCTTTTTGTAATCCATTCATGACAAATCTCCCATAAATATAGTTGAAAGAGTTTTAGCTTATATATTGCCTTTGGGTCAACAATATAAATTCGTAGTTTGTGTAGAGAAAACCAACAAAGAATTTAAACAGAGACATTTAAAGGTCCAAATAAAAAAAGTGTATGCTCATACATAACTAATAGTCGTAAATTTAAATGTTAAGTCACTTTTTTTATATTTGATATATAAAATAACTGATTTAGCATCAGTAATATTATAATTTAAAGTATTTTAATATTATAAACATATATTTTAAATTAGATAATCTGCAAATAAAAATCCTTATTCCGTATGCATTTTAAAATAAAATAAAAATTCAAAAATTAATATATATTTGGTATTTCTTCGAATCGATTTTGTTCGGATAGCGGATATTTGGTTCCGATTGTCAGCCCTAACTGGGACTTACAAGCTCGAGCGATCGGATCTCATTATGGAAAGGTGAGGTCCACCGAAAAGGTGCTCGAGGTTTACGAGAGCGTCCAACTTTCGTCTCTCCAGTTTTTATCATTTTCCCTCCTTTCGCTCTCAACCTCCCACAAACCCCTTCTAAAACCCTACCAAGAAACCAGAAACCAAAGATAGCCTCCACAACCCTAGAACTCTCAATGGAAACCGTAGCCCAGAAATCTAACAACCTAGTTTTAATCCTTGATTTCGGCTCCCAATACACCCACCTCATCACTCGCCGGATCCGCAAACTCTCAATCTTCTCACTTTGCATTTCCGGTACTTCCCCTCTCAAATCCATCTCCGACCTTAACCCCCGCGTCATAATCCTCTCTGGCGGACCCCATTCCGTACACACCGCCGGCGCCCCTTCTTTTCCCGAGGGATTCATCCAATACGTCGAAGAAAATGGCATTTTCGTTCTGGGAATCTGCTACGGTTTGCAACTTCTCGTGCAAAAACTAGGCGGCGAAGTTAGGGCTGGAGAACATCAGGAATATGGGAGGATGGAGATTGAAGTTGAGAAAGAGAGTTATTTCTTTGGACCGTCGGATTCGAAGTGGCAGACGGTTTGGATGAGCCATGGCGATGAAGTGGTCAGATTGCCGGATGGGTTTTCAGTACTGGCCAGAAGTCGGCAGGGTTCTGTTGCAGCGATCGAAAATCCAGCCAGAAGGTTTTATGGCCTTCAGTACCATCCAGAGGTAACGGGATCCTATTCCAAATGTCTTCTAATTAGTATGCCTGATTCTGAGAATTCAAGGCTGGGATTTTCCTGAGGGCAATGCTTAGATTGTGAGAGTTTGCTGTTCTCTAAATTGCTTGGAGGTGTTAGAAGGATGAAGGTGCCGTTTGGCTGTTATGGTCCTAGTTAAAAATATTAATTTCTGCTCCTTTATCGCTGAAGGTTGAAAGAAAGTATTGGTTATTGTTCATAATGCATGTCAGGGAAGGCTTCATGTCACGAGTTTGAATCATGGAGGGGGCAACCTATATACAGGGCTAGAGAAAACATAGAGGGTGGAATGAGAGGGATATAGAGTAGGACTCATGGAAGGCATTGGCAATAGAGCATGGTCGTCTGTGATGCCCCTACTTAAGCATTGCTTTATGCTTCTTATCTTCTTAAGGTTCTATGGACAACATATTTTGTGGCTTGGCTTATCTAGGGGATATCCTTTTCCTGGAGATTATACACATTTTTCACTCTAATTGGTTCTGATACATGCAATCAGAAGGATAAAATAGCCATCCATAGAAAGATAACAGATAGCTATGTACCTCCCACTAACACCAAGAGGACAGTGTTAAATGTCAAGTTATCAATATAGAGTTGCCATATCTTTGGATTAAGAAACTTCTGTAGGTGAGTCTTTTATCTTTGAACTTCAGGGGCTAGAAGTAGAATATGGCGGAAGGAAACGTCTGAATGAAATTACAATGAGGCCTTTTTGTAGACTGTAGACTGGTTTTATTTCTTTTTGTGTAGAATTTTGTCATCAATGAAGATCTTTTCTCTTGGTGGTTATTTTAAGACAGTGATGTAGAATGCCATGTACTAAACCAAGATTATTGATAAATCAAACTGTAAGTCTGTAAGTGTGTGAAAAGTTTCAATTGGAAATTTAGTTTGAGATTATAATTTTAGGTATTCTCTAAATTGTTTGGAAATTCTAGAACATAAACATGACAGTATTCATAATGTTATGACTCATATAGAGTTTCCACATCTTTGGAATTGTGAATCTTGTGTTGCCTCCACAACTTTGGAATCCAGGGGTAGAATATGGACCAAGAAAAAATTTAATTAGACTATTTGCATTATCATACATAACTGCATCGAGACTATGATTCTTAAGATTATGCCATATTCTTTAATCATCATTCAATTTCAAAATCTATTTATAGAGATACCACTTGAAATGGGCTCTAGGTACAGAGGCAAGCAACAACTTTTAAGATTGAGGCTGCATGCATTTTTTTTATATGTATTACTTCTTATCCAGAAGAGAAATTTATCATAAAGGACATGTTAAGGTTGCATCTAACCAAAGTTCTTTCTCATCTTTTGGAAGTCCTCAGTCTAGATTCTTTATGAGAAGGTTGTTTGAAAGATGCATTATCTTCATTATTGAAAAAAGGTACATTTTCTCATTCTGGTTTCACTGATTGTGGTTCTTGTCAATCATATATAGGTGACACATTCAACAAAAGGAATGGAAACACTGAGTAATTTCCTTTTCGATATCTGTGGTGTTTACGCTGATTGGAAAATGCAAGATGTGCTTGACGAAGAAATTAAAGTGATCAAAGACATGGTGGGGCCCGATGACCATGTCATTTGTGCATTATCTGGCGGTGTAGATTCTGCAGTTGCAGCTACCTTAGTTCACAAGGCAATTGGAGACAGACTTCATTGTGTCTTTGTTGACAATGGCTTATTGAGGTAAGAACAAAACTAAGTTTTTGCAATTGAAGAAGGTGGTAATTTATTGAGAGAAATTATTTGTATTTCATTGCCCTGGTAATGGCACCCATACTTTATTAGGCACTTCCCTGATCAGTTATTTAAGCATTTCAGAATTCTTATACACTTTAGAAGCTATAAAAAAAGTATCAAATAAGAATGGGATACATTTCTCAAACATGAGTGTGTTGGATATCTTTTACTTTGTTAAACAGCTCCCTTGATATGTGGATTAAATGTCCTTTCTTGTTGCTCAATTTTTGTTTTTGGTAAGAATAACAACTCCTTGAATAACTTAGTGTGGGTGGTAAGATAAAGTGCCTATTTGAGTGTCACTAAAAAACATGCTCATTTGAGCATAATAACTTTGCTGAATGCATCTTGCTATACATCCATAAAAAGTAACAATGGGTTGTGCTTCATCTAGCCTAGGAATATTAGAGGAGAATCTAGGTATGATGAAGTGCTTCTGGAAGGCCCCTCTCTTTTTTATTCAGTGGGTAGTTCATCTGCAATCATGGTGCTGGCTACATTTTTTTGTTGCAAGCGGAAAATTGCAAAGCAAATCACTTACATTCTCACTCACATGCACTCCTAAATCCAATCCTTGGCCAAAGGGGAAAGTGGTGACCAAACTTGTGGCCAAGCATACTTTAGGGAGATGCTGAGTTGTCTGCGACCAACTGCACTAGACATTTATTGGCATGATTATGGGTACATTAATAATTTTTGTGGCTACTTTGGAATATTTTGCATCAAACTTACATTCTTGACCGTCAATTAATTTGAGTAAATTATTATAGAAAGAAATTCCTTGCTCCATATGTGAAAGAAAGCCACTTTCAAAATTGTGCTGATGAAATTCATATAAAATTGTGAAACCCAGTGAACTTGTTCCTTCGTGAACTAATAAACAAAATTTTAAGAACTTATACAACATTGTCAACGAACAAAGTATTTTGTGTATTAGGTTCTCATATATGCATAATTGTTTGGTTTTGGTAGACCTCTGAAAGTATGTGATTATAGCTTGAAATAGATCTAGAAAGTGGAATTTTCTCTGAGCTCTTCAATGGAATACTCTTTAATGGGTGCCCCAGATATTCTTTTCTGTTCCGATGGATATTTTACTACACATCTAAAGCTGGCGGTTTTCTTTCTTTCTTTTTAATTGGATATCCACATATATGTCCTTTACATTGTCATAGCCTCAAAATAAGGCTGTTGCGAAATTAACATTTTCTTCCTAATAGATATCATACCAGTTATTGTTTCCTTTCATCTGTTTTAGCATATCTTTTGGATATTCTTTATTTGTTTTTTGATGTCATTTATGTTGATTTGATGCCTTGATGATATGTTCAATTTCATCCCTATTCAACCTCCAAATGAAAGGAACTTTATGTTCTTTCCAAATGTATTTACAAATAGAACTCCACTCTTTGGGAAATGTGACATTGATTCGCGCTCCCTTGAACTCTGTATAAATTTATCTAATTCTCTGAGTTACTGTCATCTACTTGCATAATATGATTATTCCATATCCTGGTGTGATAGTGGAACCCCTATGCTCTTATGTTGTTCCTTTTCAATAATGACATTTACAATGGAAACAATTTTTAATCCCATTTAAAATATCACTTATTTCTGCCTCTTCATTCTAAATGACTTACATACCACAAGCGCTCTGTTGACGATAATAAGCACGATCGTTGTTTAGGTATAAGGAGAGAGAGCGTGTGATGGCTACCTTCCAAAGCGACTTGCATTTACCAGTTACTTGTGTTGATGCTACGAATCAATTTCTCACCAAGCTGAAAGGTGTTGTTGACCCTGAACAGAAGAGAAAAATTATTGGAAGGGAATTTATCTGCATATTTGATGATTTTTCCCAAGAACTGGAGAACAGTTTAGGTAAAAAGCCCCAGTTCCTGGTTCAAGGAACGCTCTATCCAGATGTGATTGAATCATGTCCTCCACCTGGAAGTGGGAGAACCCATTCCCACACAATCAAGAGTCATCATAATGTTGGGGGGCTTCCCAAGGACATGAAATTGAAGCTGATTGAACCACTTAAACTTCTCTTTAAGGATGAGGTTTGACATCTTATTCCTTAAACTAGCATGTAGGAGCATATATGTATTTGCGTCTCTCTACATATAATTATCTGCTATTTCAGTAGTGTTAGCTTCTATTTTTCTTCCCTTGTCAGCTGGAATTCTTTCTGATTGGTGCTGGGTTGCATTTTGTGGAAGGTACGGCAATTAGGTAGCATCTTGAATGTTCCTGAAGCATTTCTTAAGCGCCATCCCTTCCCTGGACCTGGGCTTGCTGTGCGAGTCCTGGGTGATGTTACCCAAGGAAATGCCTTGGATGTCCTACGTCAGGTATGCCTACCTTTTGCATTTTTCCAGTGAAACAGCTGTTCATCTCTTTATGGTATTTATTGTTACTAAATATTTTCTAGGTTGATGAGATATTCGTTCAATCAATCAAGGAAGCTGGACTTTATGATTCCATCTGGCAAGCTTTTGCAGTATTCTTGCCAGTACGATCAGTTGGGGTACAAGGCGATCAGAGAACTCATTCTCATGTTGTTGCTCTCAGGGCCGTTACAAGTGAGGATGGAATGACTGCTGACTGGTTAGCATTATATTCCATCTATATGGCTTTCTTAACTGTTTTTCACAGTTGTCTTGATCCAATCAAGTCTTGACACATATCAAACCCCCATATATGTGAATTATTAATTTTCCTTTTCCTTTTCCTTCTAGCATTGGCTTAGCCACTGAACCTGCATGCTTGTATTATAAAGTGTGCTTCTACATTTTTCTTTTCTGAAGGATATTCAAAAGTGCTTCTTCTTGTTGATAGATTTTCTTTTTGTATTGCTTGGAGCCTTAATAAGGTCATGCCATCTCCTGTTTATGAAAGCCTTGCATGGCCTTAATAAAGGAGATATAAGAATAAAAAGACAAAGGGTATTCTCTGCATTTTGGATATCAGAACGTTGGCCCCTGATCTTAATTGCTGGTAGATGTGGTTATTGACATTATTTTGTGATTCCTTAATGATATATCTTTGGGTGCCAATATTCTGTCAAGAAAAGGGCTGTCAACAAGGATTGAAGATCTGACAAAAACAGGACCCAAAAATTACATTCTGGTCCTTGAGTTGTAAGTGCTGTTATAGTTCCAAATTTTTACTAGGAGAACCGAGTTAAATTTGGTCTGTTTCCAATTTTATACCAGAAGAACTAGACTGGAACAGAGAACCGAATCATTAGACTATAATATCTCTAGGATTTTATATTTAACTTTAGTTTATCTAAGGCTAAATTAGTCCTTTTAGCTCAATCCTTGTGAGACCAGAGATACCCTCAATGTTTTTTGTTGCCCACAAGTTAGTAAGGGCAAATTAGACATTTCAACCCAAATTTAGTGGGTCGGCAGAAAGCACAGTTTTCTCCCAAAACTCTAACTCTTTACTTTAATAATTTTCTGTCTTAATTCAAAGCTTGGAAATTCTTTTTGTGTCTTAACTTACAAGTTACAGCACGAGTTTGATACTGGAGTGAGTTGCTTATTTTCATTTGATTTCATGTATGAATGTTTAGTTGAATAATGACACCCCCTAGTTTGTTGATAATTTCTTGATTGACTGATGATTGGTACGGGAATTGCAATAGCTTGTCTTTAGCATTTCCGATTTGACTTTGAAAAAAAAAAACAGTGCAGTCTAACTTAATAATTGGTTAAGTTTATTTTAGAAAGGGAAAAAAAAGTGAGGCCAGTAAAAGTATGAGTTTCCAGATCGATATACAACTAAGGAACTGAACTTTTAACTTTGATTCTTCTGTTTTGAGATTGGTCCATGCATGAATGATATTTACTCTTTGGTAACCATGAGAAAAATATGAATATAACAAGTCAGCATGCTTGAGAGGTATGATATGTAGGTTCCTGAGTTATTAGCATAGATGACAATAAATTTTTTTGGGGCATGTGGCACTTTTGAATGAAATTTGCAAGAGCAGCCTGCAATTTCGTCGTACTAATTGTTTTCCATGACTGCTTGCATCAAATTACAAAAATATTATAGACTTAGTATAGTTTATAAAGCCGATAAACACTGAGAACCGGACTGGTTGAACAGTTTGGTTCTGTTCCTTAATGTTGGAGCCAAACCCCAAAATGGTCCAGTAGTTCAAATCCTGCTGAATTCAGAAAGTTTAGTTCAAATTCTGGGTGGAACCACACTAGAACTAGACTTGATAACCCTAGTTAAGAACAGGAAAAAGTAAAAATATATGCTATATGTATAACACACACGCACGCACTTAAGAACAGGAAAAAGTAAAAATCTATGCTATATGTATAGGAGCCTTCTCAAAACTGAAACCAAATATTAAAGCAATTACACACACACACACACACACACACACACACACACACAGTCTTCTCAAAACTGAAACCAAATATTAAAGCAATTACAACTGCTCTCCCTTAAAACACACACACACACACACACACACACACACACACACAAGGTTGGTTAGATTTTATAAAATGCGTGTAACTCATGTAGCTTCACATTTCATCATTGATGTGTCATTTTACCCTGGTATCCCGTTGTTCTTGAAAAGTGCCAATACACTAGTGTTAGAGCAGAGAAAACAAAATGCAAAATGTACCAGGTTTTGGATTATGCTTGTGGGATTTGTTTAGGTTGCCCAGAAAACCTGTTGGAACGACTACTTGGTGCAAACTGGCATATGCGCTTCCTGGTTGTAACTCTCCAGCTTGCTTGTAAGGGAAAGATAGTTAACCATGAGAAACTGCACAACTTATTTTTCATACTGTCCAGGTAAAAATGATGACAATTCAGTTTAAACGGATGACTAAGGTTTCACTACTTCTATGACACTTGCTACTTCTGCTGAAATTACCTGTCTTTTGGTGTATAATGGTATCATCTCTTTCGTTTATACCATTATGTTTCCATGAATTTTGACATATTCGCAAGAGTCGTGGTAGGAGTCATGTGACGACCTGGGTTTTTGTAACACATTTTGTAATACATTTTTCAAAGGCAGGGCCCTTAGTAGTAAAAATTTTTCTCAAAACAAAGCAGCGAAAATTCTTTTCTTTAGAACTTGTTTTGAAAAACCCAAGTCATCACTTCATACATAACATAAGTAGAATTTTTATATAAGATAAAATTCTATTGAAGGAATATATTTTTATTAATTTCTAGAATCCATCCAGTGGTTCACAGTACAGCCCAAATCCAACATAATCCAAAACTCAAAGCTCATCATACAATGAAACTCTTATTACAATACAATACTCTCAAATAAAACAAAATACATATCTTCAAGGGGTATACCCTGATGATTATTCTCTTCAAGTCTTCTATAGTCTTGAGCTCCTAACTCTCCTTCTCTGTATTTGAGTTATTGTAAATATTCAAACATTTACAATATCTCAGCAAGCTATGCTTGGTAGGGGATTCAAGAAGCATAATAATTTGACAGTATAATTCTAATACTTTATAATCCTTTTATTCATAAACATACTCATGTATTAATCTCTTTACTTTGTCATATATGTACATCCTTATGCATACATACTATATATGGCTAAATCCATCAAATTTATGAAAGTAGTCACATAACATTTCCAACTAAGCTGATCAATTCTTTCCACTATGAGAAATCAGTATTTCAGTCCGTACTAACACGCTCGGATAATTGCCCTATTCGCCACTGATATCACGGTTAAAAATATTGTGTCACTGCCCATATGGGGAGACAGGACTTTCACAGTGGTGGCCTTCCCATAATTGCTCCACCTGACTTTTAGCCTCTCATAGGGCAAGGTACCATTAAATCATCAAATTTCGAGAAGCGGGTAGCCAAACCCTCATAACTCCCCTAGCATAGCATCCCCAGGCTTATGCCTGTTTAAAACAAAACCACAAACCTCCATGCTTGTATGTAAAATAGGTTTCATACGTATTAGACAATCTGTCTATTTACTGAGGGCTGGAATATCTTCTAGTTCCATATTCACTTATAGTCTTTTCCTCAAGTCTAACTTATCTCACTTTATATGTGTTTGGTTGGATCATAAGAGTTTCAAGGAATTTAGTACAAGTATTAACATTACACTTGTCAACATTTTTAGACATAAGATCATGTATTCAACATGTACATCCCATGTAGATGCATTCATAAAATCCTCCTACCTTCAAGTAGTGTTTCATCTCTTCAAATCTTCTATGATCCTAATTGACGTATGAAATTTGTAAATCCATACATACTGTCAATATTTATACAATATGAATAATCCTATATATTTTTATCCCATCTATATTCTTTGTTTAATCTTATCCTTTGACATAAGGGATCTAGATCTTTTGTCCTATCATGATCTATCTTCCTCAGATAGTATCTATCCTATTGATCAATAGATCTGATGGTTAGAATGATCTTCTAATCTTTCAGATCTAAGTATTTTCTATTCTAAGTCTTTGTGTATTTCTTTTTTTGATTTTGATCTTTCATAGATCCTTTGATCAACAATTTATACTTGTTAATAAAGATCAAGGGCTTAGATCTTCTATCATCTAGTTCTTCTTTGATCTAAGTTCAGTTGTTTGATCATCCCTAAGGAGGATGATCTTGGTTCTCTCCCTTGAATCATATTTGATCAAGGGTTCAGATCTTCTATTCTATTTGATCTAAGATCTTCTAAATTACAAGCAATATATATATATCATCAAGAAGTATTTATTTCTTTTTATTGTTCTTGATTATTTTAGATCTTTTGTCCTATCATGATCTATCTTCCTCAGATAGTGTTTATCCTATTGATAAATAGATCTGATGGTTAGAATGATCTTCTAATCTTTCAGATCTAAGTATTTGCTATTCTAAGTCTTTGTGTATTACTTTTTTTGATCTTGATCTTTCATAGATCCTTTGATCAACAATTTATACTTGTTGATAAAGATTAAGGGCTTAATCTTCTATCATATAGTTCTTCTTCGATCTAAGTTCAGTTGTTTGATCATCCCTAAGGAGGATGATCTTGGTTCTCTCCCTTGAATCATATTTGATCAATGGTTCAGATCTTCTATTCTATTTGATCTAAGATCTTCTAAATTACAAGTAATATATATATATATCATCATCAAGAAGTATTTATTTCTTTTTATTGTTCTTGATTATTCAGGATCTCATGGATTTTGTTTGATCATCCTTATCTTACTTCTAATTTTTATTAGGGTTAGTTAACTTACTAATCTTTTATGCTTTTATTATTATTATTATTCAACCAGTTAATGTTTTACTGGTTAAAGATAACTTATTTCATCCTAAGTCTAAACTGCTCCTCTTATTTTCAATTGGCTAAGACTTACTAGCTGAATGGTTGAACACAAAGTGGTTACTTCAATTCTCATGTAAGGAGGCGTTTAAACCTCACAAACTTCAATGGAAGATAGGGGAAGAGCGAAGCTCTATTAGAGAACCCTCTTAACCACTATGTTCAGCATTCACTAGAGTGACCTTAGCTCAACCTTTCATAAGATTCTTATGAGCATTTTAACCCTAAGTACTCCTTCTAATTGATTTTAATTAAATTCATGAACATTTAAAATATCATTCATGGAGTTTATTATTTTCCTAGTTTGGGCCAAAGATTTGATAATCTTTATATTGTCCTACTAACTATAGCCCTTTCTATTATTAAGTTAAAGTCATTCACTCATTTTAATTATCCATAAATTTTTATATTCCATTAGTTTACATTTTTGGTGATTTATGCTCAATATATCTTAACAACTACTTAACATTTGAATTTGCTAATAAAATTTGACAATAAATAAATTATAAACTTTAAAGCATAAATCAAATATAAATTTAACAATTATTTATACTAACGTGCCTTTTATGAATGTAACTTAACATAATGAAATAAAACTATACTTAAACTAGCATGATCCTAAGTTATGAAATACATGAAATTTACTACTAATCAAATGGAATCATGCTAAAATCTCAAATTTAAACTAACATGGCCCTAGTATAATTAAATCTACCAACCTATTATAATAATCTAATAACATATAGAGCATAACATGCTAACATTTAAGAATTATACTATCATGCTTCCTAATTTACAATATAAATCACATTTACAATTCTATTATCAAATAAAAGACAATTAAACTAATTATATTAAGATTATTAGAAACTTTTACCTATGATCTAACCATTAGATCTTAGATCTTTTTCTTTTAATTAAGGGTTTTAATTAATTTTAGGGCTTTTACTCCATTAAGGTCCAAAGATCATATCCCTTTGTTTTTTCATATTTAATTCATGATCTCAATGGATTCTCTCATAATTTCATTCACTCAATCCATCCCAAAGGTCTGATCATGCTTGATCCTTTTGATCAAGTGGGTCCCTTTATATTTTTAGGGTTTTACTACCATAAATGGTAGATTCCTCATTTTATGTTAGATCTGTCAAAATAAATCATGGATATTACTTGATTTTAACATTATATCATCATTGCAGTAGATCCTCAATCTCAGATCTTGAAGATCATGAAAATTAAAATCTTAATTTTTCAAAACAGAAAGTTTCTTGAGGAGTTTTATAAATTTTATGATTCCAAAAGAAAATAGACTTTACAGGTTTTCCATAGCTTCTTTCCGATCTTAATTTGGAGTTCAGATGACCACACAATAAAGGACTGAAATTCACAGTCGTTCTAAGTGTCCAGATTTGATCTGGGTCCAGCGGAATGGACGGCTGTGATCAGTCGGGCAGAGCGGCTGGTCGGGCTGAATGGTTGCTGCGCTTCTGCCACCGGGACGCATGATGTAATGCCCATCCCAAGACCGGTGCTGTCATGTAGTTGTTCTGTCGGGACGGCGTCGCACGAGGAGTGCGTGCGCGGAGATGCTACCGCAGGGCATGTTTCCATGCGGCGTCTCGGGAGCCCGATCTCTTAGGGGGGATCGGATAGTCCTTTTTGGACTGTCCAATCAAATCCTCTTGAATTAATGGCTCTAAGCTTAATAATTTTTTTTGAAAATTCTACCCTAGGGGTTTTGGACCCTTCTAGATTGATTAGACTGCTCAGATTTTCTATTTGAGCCCTCCATCATCCAGAATTGAAGGGTTCTTATACTTGATTTTTATTATTTTTAACTCCGCCAATGCTGGTCCCAAGCCTGGATGAAAAAGGAGGAGAGTCTTGAGTCAGGTGCTAGCTGTCAAGGGAGAAGTCTAAGATGATTTTGTTATTTCTTTCTTACAAATAAATATGCATTTGTATATTAGTTTGTAAGGAAGAAATGAAAATCATCTCCAGCTTCTTAAAATATGGCAACCCTTGCGTCAGGTGCCAACTGATAAGGGTGAGTTGAATATGCATTTGTATATTAGTTTGTAAGGAAGAAATGGAAATCATCTTCAGCTTCTTAAAATTATGGCAACCCTAACATGACATGAATCGAAAATTGACATTCCTTGGAGCTAGGGTGTTCCCCATAAGTGACCCGCTGCATTGGATCTCGGGTGCAGTGAAAAATAGGCAAGGGTTGTTAGAGCGTTCTCCCAAAAGTGGCGCGTTACATTGGATCTCTGGTGTAGTGAAAAATGGGCAAGGGATGCTAGAGCGTCCCCTCGAAAGCGACGCGCTGCATCAGAACCCAGGTGCAGTGAAAAGTGGACATGGGTTCGTGCCATGGAGGTCGAGAAAGGCGATAGTAAATAGGATATCTCCAGAGCATAAGATTTGTATCGCCACATGGAATATAGGGACATTGACAGGTAAGAGTTTGGAGTTAGTAGACGCAATGAAATGTAGGAGAGTTAACATCGCTTATATCCAAGAAACCAAGTGGAAAGGGGCTAAAGCTAGAGAAATAGATGAGTATAAATTATGGTAAGTAGGAAAGAAAAATAACACAAATGGCGTAGGAATAATAGTGGATAAGGAATTAAAGGATAAAGTTGTGGACGTTAAAAGAATCAGTGATAGAATTATAATAATAAAACTTGTTCTAGGAGAACAGATTATAAATGTTATAAGTGCATACGCACTACAAGTAGGGTTACAAGGTATAATCAAGAGACAGTTTTGGGAAGATATGGAGGGAGTTATGCAAGAAATTCTCAACACTGAGGGAATATTTATAGGAGCAGACTTAAATGATCATGTAGGAAAAGAAAAGGAAAGATATGATAGAATACACGGAGGGTATAGTATAGGTCAACGAAATGAGATGGGGGAGAATATGCTTGATTTTGCTTTGTCATATAACCTGGCTATTGTAAATACACTCTTTAAGAGGAGGGATGAACACTTAATAACCTTTAAAAGTAGACTTCATAAAAGCCAAATAGACTTTTTCCTACTTAGGAATAATGAACGATCTATGTGTAAGGATTGTAAGGTGCTACCTGGTGAGAGTTTAACCTCACAACATAGGTTAATGGTTATAGATATCCATATCAAAAGATGGAAGAAAAGAAATGAACTTAATAGGTATCCAAAAATTAAGTGGTGGAACTTAAAAGGAGAGAAAATAACCTCATTCACAAATAAGTTGATGGTAGAAGGAAATTGGAACTATGAAATAGAAGTAAATACCATGCGGATTAATATTGCTGAGTCCATTAAGAAAGTGGCAAAAGATATTTTAGGAGTATCTAAAGGTATAAGGCAATTAGTAAAGGAAACATGGTAGCAGAGTGAAAGAGTGCAAAAAGTTATTAAAGAAAAACGGATGTGTTTTAAAGCATGACAGAAGACTAGAAATAATGAAAACTATGAACAATATAAGAATGTTAAAAATGTTGCTAAGAGAATAGAATAGTAAGTGAGGCTAAACTTAAAGCATATGATGAATGAGCTCTATAGTAGACTAGGAACAAGAGAAGGTGAGAAAAATGTGTTTAAACTTGCAAAAGTAAGAGAACAGAAGGGTAAGGACTTAGATCATGTTAGGTGCATTAGAAGCGATGATCAAAAAGTATTAGTCAAAGATGATGAGATCAAACAAAGGTGGGAAATATACTTTAAAAAATTGCTAAATGACAATGGCTATGAGACTATAGGGATTTAAAATACTATAAATCTAACTAACATTGGATATTATAGATATGAATGTAGGATTAGAATACTTGAAGTGAAAGAGGCCTTGAAAAAGATGAAATCAGGAAAGGCCATGGGGCCCAATGGCATACCAATAGAGGTTTGGAAGTATATGAGAGATATTGGGGTAGTTTGGTTGACTAAGTTGTTTAACAAGATTATAAAATCAAAGAAAATGCCTGATGAGTGGAGGAAAATCTCTATTGTACCAATTTATAAGAATAAAGGAGACGTACAGAGCTGCACTAATTATTGAGGGATCAAACTTATAAGTCACACTATGAAACTTTTTGAAAGAGTGATTGAGAAGAGGCTACGACATGAAACAAGTGTATAGAAGAATCAATTTGGTTTCATGCGTGGGAGGTCTACCATGGAAGCTATTTTCTTACTAAGATAATTAGTAGAGAAATATAGGGAGAGGAGAAAAGACCTCCACATGGTCTTTATTGACTTAGAGAGCTTATGATAGAGTCCCTAGAGAGTTAATATAGAGGGTGTTGGGTGATAAAGGGGTTTCGCAGGGGTATATAGACATAATTAAAGATATGCATGAGGGAGCAGTAACAAATGTTAAGACCACTAGTGGCGAGACTGGTGATTTTCCTGTCACTGTAGGATTGCACCAAGGATCAATATTGAGCCCATACCTTTTCACATTGGTTTTGGATGAGTTAACAAAACATCTGCATGAGGAGATTCCCTGGTGGATGCTATTTGCAGATGATATAGTCTTACTTGATGAGACAAGGGAGGGTATAAGCATAATGCTAGAGTTAAGGAGAGAAGCATTAGAATTTAAAGGATTTAAAATTAGTCAAACTAAGATAGAATATATGGAATGCAATTTTAGCAAGGAGAGGAGTAGGAGTGGAACACCAATCAAGATTGATAACTACAAAGTCTGTGTAAAAGTCCACTTTCGGTACTTAGGATGAATGATTCATGAGAGTGGAGAGATTGAGAGGGAGGTTACCTAGAGAATCCAAGCGGGTTGGAACAAATGGAGATGTGCATCTGGAGTTTTGTGTGATCAGCAGGTGCCACTCAAACTAAAAGGAAAATTCTATAGGATGGTCATAAGGCCGGCCATGTTCAATGGATCAGAGTGTTGGGCAGTTAAGGAACATCATGCTCATAGGATGAGCGTTGCAGAAATGAGAATGTTGAGATGGATGTGTGGTAAGACAAGAAAGGATAGAATTAGAAATGAAAATATTAGAGGAAATTTAGGGGCAGCACCAATAGGTAATAAGATGAGGGAGATTAGACTTAGATAGTTTGGACATGTTCAAAGGAGACCAACAATGGCATCGGTTAAAATGAGTGAGGCAATACAAGTAGAAGGTTCTAAAAGGGCAAGGGGAAGGCCCAAAAGAACGTGGATAGAAGTGGTGAGGAAATATTTAAAAACTTTGGGACTAAATGAAGCCATGGTACTTAATTGAGAGGAATGAATGAATAAGATTCATGTGGCCGACCCCTAATTGGGATAAGGTCTTGATGAAATATATATAAATATATAATATATAACCTAAAACTAATTTAAAAAAAATAAAAATTATATAAACTAACATTAAATGAGTGTGGAAAGAGTTTTCACCTACCTGATTGGAGAAAAACATCTATTTTGCAGTCCAAATTAATAGAATACCCACTTGATGATAAGATAGCCCAAGAACCGCTTGTCTTGTGATTTTCCGTTGTTTGAACTGTTAGATCTTGAAATTTCTTGTGGTTTTGTTAATAAGGTAGTCTAGGACAATTTGAATGATGGGATTTGTGAGATTTGATTTGAAATAGAGTGCTTAATTGAATTTAGGTCTCTTGTTACAATTAGAGAGAGGAGAGAGAGAATGAAAGAAAAGAGTTTTTTTTCGAGTTTTGGAGTTTTAGGAATGAATGTAGATTTGGTTTTGCAGGAAAAACAAGATAATTTCGTGGTAAATTTTATGAACATTTTTGGAGGATTTTTGGAGGGGTATTTATGGGTGTTTTGCATTTTTTCATAATTACTTGTAATAATTATGTTTTAATTCTTTTAAATATTAAATTAACATTGGATCTTCCACTACCACCTCCTCCACTAGCAGCTGGTAGTGGTTTGACCACTCATTACATGTTTTTTGGCCATTGTGGGCCCCACGGGATGTGAAAGGACCATTTTGCCCTTTTATGGAGAAAAATCCATTTTATTCTCTCAAACTCGGAATTGAGCGTACTTAGTAGTGTTGGAATTGTATTTTCGAATACATTCTAAATATTGATGTCTTAGATCTCGGTTATGGGTAAAATTATCATTTTATGTTTTTATTCATAAAAATGAAGAAAATTAGGGATTTTTCATTTTAACTCGGAATTGAACGTACTTAATGTCATTTCGATCGATTTTTGAGTACATTCATAATTTCTAAGTTTTAAATCATGTTTTAATCTCTATAAAAAGGAGAATTTCCAATAATCTAATATTCCATTTCGGAATTTCTGAAAACTCAACTTTATTGATTTTCTCAATTAATTTACAAAAATTGGGGTTATTACAAGTCACACTCGAGAGGTGATTGAATCCGAGCCACTTTTTCCATGCATGATAAATCTTTTTTCTTTTTCGTATGTCTAGCCATTCTCCACACTAGGAATGGCTTAGATTGGCTAGAGATGAATTCCATGCCCAATGGATGTTTTTAGCCTATGTTTCTTTGGGGCGAAAATCACTACTATCCAATTTTATTAATTTTTTCAATGGCCCAAAAACAAGTAGCGAGGATCATATAATGGCTTTGATTTCTTGTGGGTTACTTAATTTTTGGTATTCTGAACATGATGAATGGCTTAGATCTACAAACAAAAGTTTTACCATGCATGGAAAAAGGGGTGTTGACAACTTCCTCTCCTCTAGAGTGTTTACTCTTATTGGGACTCCACTCCCAATGTTGTATTCTGGGCATCTCTCTAGGTTTTCATCGCGGTAGTTCTATTGTTTTATCTACATTATCTCATTATTGAATAATTTCATATATTACTTTCAGTTTATAATTGTGGGTTACCTAATTTTTAGTATTTCGAACATGATGAATGGCCTAGATTTATAAATAAAAGTTTTACCATGCATGGAAAAAGGGTGTGCACTACTTCCTCTACTCTAGAGTGTGGATTCTTATTGGGACTGTATTCCCAATGTTGTATTCTGGGAATCTCTCTAGGTTTTCATTGCGGTAGTTCTATTGTTTTAGCTACATTATCTCATTATTGAATAATTTCATACGTTACTTTTGGTTTATGATTGTGGTCTTTTTTTCTTCTTTTTTTTTTCTCGGAAAGGGAACCCAGTTTACTTTGGAAAACAGGTGGATGGTTTTGTACTCATTCCTAAACTATAGTGGGTGGGAGAGTCAGTTTAGGGAGTTTACACTACAATCCTGTGTAAAGAAACGATCTTACACCAGAAATGTCTGAACATCAATCAAGAGGAAAGACAACACTACTCAGATGTTCAATTTGATAACTTACTACAGATGATCGTCCCACTATGTGCTCTCTAATAGAGCTTTAATGTCTTTTGGGCTAACAAAAAGGACTAACAGGAAAGTAGGACTACAAGTTAACAAAGAACTTCTGTATGTTTGAGAAGCTTGTGGCATGCCTATTTATAGCTTTTGAGTTTTCACTAACCCTTCACCAACCAGCCCATCGAATTGGACTTTCAACACTCCTTCCATATGGCTGCTGTAGAATGAGTCAAAGGAGTGGTTGTTGGAAGCTTCCTGTGTTCACACAAAGGGTGGTTGCAGGAAGCTTCCTGCTTTCACACTTGACGATTTTTGAACTGCAACTCAAGCTACAACCTTTAGATAGTGTGTACCGTCGGGTTGGGGTCTACCAGCAGCCCTTAGACTCTGCCGCCATGGGGCGTTGCCCCCTTGAACCCCCACTGGGGCTACTGCCCCGGACCCCGCTCCTGGGGGGCATTGCCCCCGAACCCTTATTTCTTCTCGTAACCATCGCGGTCTTTAATTACCTCATCAACAACTCGGTTGGTTATCTAGTGATATCTTATTGAGGTGGGCATTGTCATATACCAACATCCTGAACCATCTCTATCTTGATCTACAACATGTTGTTCTTAATTTGCGAGTGAAATTATCTAACATTTTAGGAGAAATAGCTAGAATATTCTAAGCAAGTGCAAGTTAACATTATAAAAGTTCTTGTAAGTTGCCTTTTAGAAATGAAAAACGGGTATTTGTTGAAGTGTTCATATTAAGTGTGCAAAATAGTCCATTCTTAGCTAAGCTTGATGTATGAATGGTTTGAACCTATTAGTAAATTTTGTACCCGTTTTGTTCAGTGTGTGGGTGTTTTTATTGCTGGACATCGTCAAATTCCTATACTGGTTGAGAAGAGTTGAATTTCAGAGCCTGTCAGTCAATGCCAGCTGAAATTTGAATTTTGATGATTTTTCTCTGTAAATAAAAGTCACACCTTTTTGCCCTTTTTGTCTGTTTTTGTCTCCTCTTGTTTAACTGATGTTAAGGGTGAATGGGGTTTAACTCCTAATTGATTTGTAAGTTTATTTCACCCAAAACATTGTTCCTTTTTGTGTTCTGCAAGAGAAACAAACCAATCAAACCCTAGTTCAACAACTAAATACTTGAAAATCTGTTCTCGTTGTGAAAATGTGTTGGGCTGGTGGAGTGTACATTCGACAATGACTGCAACAGCAGGCTTTTGCAAGACCTTTTGAGATTTACCCTTGCATTACAAAAGTTTTGGTTTTCTAATGTTTTACCTTGTGGTTTGTTTGTTTCTTGCAATTTTTCTTTTGTACTTATTTATATGCTTATGAGTGCCATTAAATTATTGGACCTCAATGCACATATGAAATTCCATGTGTCTGAAATTTTGTAAAATGCAATTAAGTGTATGTTGGTTAGATCATTTTTCTTGGTTTCTGTGATTCTTTTTAACATATAATTAATTTTTACATCCATGCTGGTCTCTGCTGGCCACTAAGCTCTATACTGCTCGTACATACCTGTCAGTCATCCAGATTGGTAGTCTGAACTAGTGGCTCCATATTAATGTTTAAATACTTGGACTCAGGGCCAAGTAAAAGAAATGAGTTGACTGGAGCAGTCGATGATTCACACAGTCAATTTCATTAACTTGTGTAAATGAAAGAAGTATTTGTTCTCTTGCTAGGGCTAGCCCACACTGGTTGGAGAACTTTGGCTAAGAAAAAAGTCTTCTTGATTCAAGTGGGTTGATGGTTGACTCTGGAAGGATATGACAGCTTTTTATTATTTTAGAAGGAAGTTAGTTTCTTTTAGTAGGTGTTTCTTAATCCTTTATAGAATAATTATGGTTTATCGATCTTTTGGGCCTTTGACATATACTTAAGTAGTTTTTTTCCCTTCTGAATTTAGGTTTCTTTCATTTTCTCGTAAACATTGTCCTTGCATGCGTCCGTGATCTAATTTCTTAGCCTAATGGCCTCTGAACAAAACTCGTTTTGTATTACTTGCACGAAAAACTAAAGTAAATGTCTACACTGAAAAATGGTACGAATTTCTATCAAGTGGATCTATCTATTTCATTGGTACTATCAGGATGCATTGGTAAAACTCATCTTTGTATATTTCACTCTGAAATCCTATGTTGAACTCTGATCAAGAGTTGATACCAAGTTCTTCTCAAGGGTAATTGGTATTTGGATTTCAACCATTGAATGAGCCATATCTGACATGTTGACATACATAGATCAGCAAACTAGTCATACCCTAGCTCTCAAGGCTTATAGATTGTGATGGAGGTCCTGGAACCCTGTAACATCTGTTTCCTCTTTTCGACATATGGTTGACAGAATTGCCTGATAATACTACCTTAACAAACAGAGTCAGAAATGAATACTAAAGAGGAATAATATTAAGTATTTTCATATCAAAGACCCTTCCACACCAGAGGTTTTGAAAATGCTCTTTCTCTGTCTAGCTCTGTTAGAGAGTTCTCTAATGTTAATCTTGTTTTTGCATAGTTTAAAGTGACTTCTATTGAGATGCTATGCCAACATCACTGGTTACCCGGTGGGTGTCCATCAGTGGTTTCTGGCAGCATCACTGGTTGCCAAAAATGCATCTAGAATGCCCAAAGCCCCTACAGCAGGCAGCAATGGATCTGCTCAGTGGGTGATGGTGACTGAGTAGGAGATAGCTAGAAAAACTTAAATAACAGTGGTTTAACCATTTCTAGGTGGAGCAGATGATGTTGGAAACTTTTAACCTAAATTATATTCAAGAAGTAACCTTCGGTCAATGTTCTTTGGGAGATTATCCATTATTTGGGTTCTCCTTTCATATTCAGATCTTTGACTATGAGGCAATGTCTGCCCTGTTTTAACTTCTTTTCTATGTCCCTCAGTTCCTACTTTTGTTAAAAAGATATGATAAATCAAATAAAATTGCAATTTCTACAGGTATAAGTATTGTTGTTATGCTTTCAGTTTTATCATCATGGCCAGCCATGCCATGTGATAATTACATGCACCCTGGCCTGGGTGAGGACCAGCCCATCCTTATCTCGAGTATGGTTTTTTGCAGAACAGTGGAGTGATAGTTAGTAGATAATAGTAATACTGAGAACTAGCATAGGGTAAATTACAAATTTGTTTATCAGTGCCAATATTCAAGATAAGTAGTACTTCTGTTCTGTTGTTAAGTTGCAAACTGAGCTCAGAACTGATGGAACTGAGGCATCTTATTACATAGATCATTTTGAATGCATTCTTCTGTAGTACTTCTGTCAACTCTCCAAACAATATCTCATGTTTTGGGTGATAAGTTGTCAAATTATAGAATATATATGATCCGAGAATTTTGAACTTGATGATGATGCTCACACTTCTATTCGGCCCAATCAATTTTGTAAGCAATAGATGTTAGAATTATGTTCTATACTGCACTTTATAGTATTTGGGGCTTGAGCACCTATCCTAGTTTTAAAATGTTTCATTGAGCAACCAGTAGGTTGTCGGTTCAAATCCGCTAACCATTCAAAGGAAAAGGAAATGGGAGCATGATCATATTCCAATTGCGTCTCTTTAGGATGTTCATCCCGCACAACTCAATGACAATCTTCTTTGTATCTTCCAAAATGATATCCTTCTGTCATGGGCTCTCTGTTACTAGCTTTCTTTATTTCCTTTGATTCCTTCTATTGCTGAATTTTTCAGGTACTATTTTGAGCACAAGTTCCTTGATGACGTGTCTCGGAAGATATGCAATAGTGTTAGAGGTGTTAACCGGGTTGTCCAGGATATTACGTCAAAGCCTCCGTCAACAGTCGAATGGGAATGATTTTCATCTTGGAGATAGGACGTGAATATGGATCAGGAACTGAAGTACACCCATCATTTGTTATGTACAATCAGAGTTCATATATCCACTTCAAAGCGTCTCATCCTATTTCTGATGGATCGGATTCAGCTGAAGCCAACAGAAGGAGAAACTGATTGTGGTGGAAGTGGCACGATCAGAGGCTTGATGACTGTTGACTTTGTGCTTTATATTATTATACCTCTGAAGAAAAGCAGATATAATTTTTTGGACTGGCAACGTCTAGTATCCTGTGATCCGAATAACATGGTTAATTAATTTATCAGAATAAATTCTCCTACATCTCATGCTGTGGTTGTTCTAGAATTCTTCATTATTCGGGTTCGTATTATCATGCACGGTATGAACTTAAAATGTTCCACATTTTAAGATCACTGCATGTTTATGATGGAAAATGATTGAACTTGATCCTTAATTTGCAAGAACATAGCTATACAATGTTGAAGACCGCCATTATAAACTCTTCAGACTCTTTGCTGCTCCTTCCCCAAAAGCTGTAGTTGAACGGGGCTACCAGATTCATTATCCAGGCTTTCACCATTCCTGACTCAACACTGTTAAGCTACAATGTATAGGTTAGATTTTATCCCACTTGGGTAGAGCATTTGCCCTGACAACCTTTGGCAATTGGTTAATCTATCTTACATTCAAATCAGAGAAAAAAGGTACAAAGATGCATCATGCGTTAATTATATTATATCATATTAGAAAATGCACACGTACTTTGCTCGACTAAGCAAGATTAAGCATCACTAAACCAGAGTTAGGATAAGTGAAAAATGAGAAATGGGTGGGTAATAAACATAGAACTATGTTAGCTGTTTTTGGAAGCCAAAATTGGAAGAGATTCATATTATGACACAACAATTACTAAGAGAAGGTTTAAAAGATTGGAGATGTAAATGGAATTTAGTAAAAATATAAACTTTGAGCAAACCTCCATACCAAAAATATTTATCAAAATCATAACAAATTTAGTGTTTTAATCACCTTTCAAAATAGGAGGGAGATTTGCTTAAATATATAAGTATAGATGTTGCTACCAATGATCAACTTCGCCAATGCCGGTCCCAAGCCCGGATGAAAAAGGAGGGTCTTGCGTTAGGTGCTAGTCGGCAAAGGAGAAGTTGAAGATGATTTTGTTATTTCTTTCATACAAATGAATATGTATTTGCATATTAGTTTGTGAGGAAGAAATGAAAATCATCTCCAACTTCTTAAAATATGGCCACCCTTGATTCAGGTTGCTAGTCGGCAAGGGTTTAGCTGAAGATAATTTTTGTTATTTCTTTTATGCTTACAAATGAATATGCATTTGTATATTAATTTGTAAGGAAGAAATGAAAATCATCTTTAGCTTTTTTAAAACTACGGCAACCCAAACATGACATGAATCGAAAACAGACATTCCCTCAAGCTAAGGCGTTCCCCATAAGTGACACGCTGCATTGGATCCTGGGTGCAGTGAAAAATAGGCAAGGGTTGTTAGAGCGTTCTCCCAAAAGTGACGCGCTACATTGGATCTCGGGTGTAGTGAAAAATGGGCAAGGGATGCTAGAGCGTCCCCTCGAAAGCGACGCACTGCATCAGAACCCAGGTGCAGTGAAAAGTGGACATGGGTTCATACCATAGAGGTTGAGAAAGGCGGTAGTAAATAGGGTATCTCCAGAACATAAGATTCACATCGCTACATGGAATATAGAGACATTGACAGGTAAGAGTTTGGAGTTAGAAGACACAATGAAACGTAGAAGAGTCAACATTGCTTGTATCTAAGAAACCAAGTGGAAAGGGGCTAAAGCTAGAGAAATAGATGAGTATAAATTATGGTAAGTAGGAAAGAAAAATAACAAAAATGGCGTAGGAATAATAGTGGATAAGGAATTAAAGGATAAAGTTGTGGACGTTAAAAGAATCAGTGATAGAATTATAATAATAATAATTGTTCTAAGAGAGCAGATTATAAATGTTATAAG
This sequence comes from Warburgia ugandensis, assembly GCA_035236585.1. Lineage (NCBI taxonomy): Eukaryota > Viridiplantae > Streptophyta > Magnoliopsida > Canellales > Canellaceae > Warburgia > Warburgia ugandensis. The sequence continues at coordinate 31,750,292 of CP141129.1, read as the reverse complement.
TGCATATGCACCACAAGTAGGGTTACAAGATATAATCAAGAGACAGTTTTGGGAAGATATGGAGGGAGTCATACAAGAAATTCCCAATACTGAGGGGATATTTATAAGAGCAGACTTAAATGGCCATGTAGGAAAAAATAAGGAAGGATATGATAGAATACATAGAGGGTATGGTATAGGTGAATGAAATGAGATGGGGGAGAATATCCTCGATTTTGCTTTGTCATATAACTTGTCCATTGCAAATACACTCTTTAAGAGGAGGGATGAACACTTAATAACCTTTAAAAGTGGACTTCATAAAAGCCAAATAGACTTTTTTTTACTTAGGAATAATGAACGATCTATATGCAAGGATTGTAAGGTGATACCTGGTGAGAGTTTAACCTCACAACATAGGTTCATGGTTATGGATATCCATATTAAAAGATGGAGTAAAAGAACTGAACTTAATACACATCCAAAAACTAAGTGGTGGAACTTGAAAGGAGAGAAAATAACCTCATTCAAAAATAAGTTGATGGTAGAAGAAAATTGGAACTATGAAACATAAGCAAATACCATGTGGACTAATATGGCTAAGTCCATTAAGAAAGTGACAAAAGATGTCTTAGGAGTATCTAAAGGTAAAAGGCTATTAGCAAAGGAAACATGGTAGTAGAGTGAAAGAGTGCAAAAAGTTATTAAAGAAAAATGGATGTGTTTTAAAGCTTGGCAAAAGATTAGAAATAATAAAAACTATGAACAATATAAGAATGCTAACAACGCTGCTAAGAGAATAGTAAGTGAGGCTAAACTTAAAGCATATAATGAGCTCTATAATAAATTAGGAACAAGAGAAGGTGAGAAAGATGTGTTTAAACTTGCAAAAGTAAGAGAATAGAAGGGTAAGGACTTATATCATGTTGGGTGTATTAGAAGCGATGATCAAAGGGTATTAGTCAAAGAAGATGAGATCAAACAAAGGTGGGAAATATACTTTCAAAAATTATTAAATGACAATGGCTCTAAGAATATAGGGATTGAAAATAATATTAATCTAAATAACATTGGATATTATAGATATGAACGTAGGATTAGAATACCTGAAGTAAAAGAGGCCTTCAAAAAGAAGAAATCAGGAAAGGCCATGGGGCCTGATGGTGTACCAATAGAGGTTTGGAAGCATATGGGAGATATTGGGGTAGTTTGGTTGATCAAGCTATTTAACAAGATTATAAAATCAAAGAAAATGCCTAATGAGTGGAGGAAAAGCTCTATTGTACCAATCTATAAGAATAAAGTGACATTCAGAGTTGCACTACTTATCGAGGGATCAAACTTATGAGCCACACCATGAAACTTTTTGAAAGAGTGATTGAGACGAGGCTACGACATGAAACAAGTGTATCAGAGAATCAGTTTGGTTTCATGCCTGGGAGGTCTACCATGGAAGCTATTTTCTTGCTAAGATAATTAATAAAGAAATATAGGGAGAGGAGGAAAGATGTACATATGGTCTTTATCGATTTAGAGAAAGCTTATGATAAAGTCCCTAGAGAGTTAATATGGAGGGTGTTGGGTGGTAAGGGGGTTTCTCAGGGGTATATAGACATAATTAAGGATATGTATGAGGGAGCAGTAACAAATGTTAAGATCACTAGTGGCATGACTGGTGATTTTCCTGTCACTATAAGATTGCCCCAAGGATCGGCATTGAGTCCATACCTCTTCACATTAGTTATGGATGAGTTAACAAAACATTTGCACGAGGAGATCCCCTGGTGCATGTTATTTGAGGATGATATAGTCTTACTTGATGAGACAAGGGAGGGTGTAAACATAAAGCTAGAATTATGGAGAGAAGCATTAGAATTTGAAGGATTTAAAATTAGCCGAACTAAGACAGAATATATGGAATGTAATTTTAGCAAGGAGAGTAGGAGTGGAACACCGGTCAAGATTGATAACTAAGAAGTCCCTGTGAAAGACCTCTTTCAGTACTTATGATCATTGATCCATGAGAGTGGAGAGATTGAGAGGGAGGTTACCTAGAGAATCCAAGCGGGTTGGAATAAATGGAGATGTGCATCTGGAGTTTTATGTGATTGGCGGGTGTCACTCAAACTAAAAGGAAAATTCTATAGGATGGCTATAAGGTCGGCCATGCTCTATGGATCAAAGTGTTGGCTAGTTAAGGAACATGATACTCATAGGATGAGCGTCGGAGAAATGAAGATGTTGAAATAGATGAGTGGTAAGACAAGAAAGGATAGAATTAGAAATGAAAATATTAGAGGAAATTTAGGGATAGCACCAATAGGTAATAAGATGAGGGAAATTAGACGTAGATGGTTTGGACATGTCCAAAGGAGACCAACAACGGCACCAGTTAGAAGAAGTGAGGCAATACAAGTGGAAGGTTCTAAAAGGGCAAGGGGAAGGGCAAAAAGAACGTGGATAGAAGTGGTGAGGAAATATTTAAAGACTTTGGGACTAAATGACACCATGGTATTTAATAGAGTGGAATGGAGGAATAAGATTCATGTGGCAGACCCCTAATTGGGATAAGGTCTTGATGATGATGATTTTGCTACCAATGATCTCTTGTACATGTGAAATGTAATTATCCTTTTCCACATACAATTATATACTAGTAATCATCTCGTGGATGGTCACGTGCACATGTGTGAGTTGGGGAGATAAGGTATAAGATAGAGACTAACATGAACAATCTTTAGTTAGTTTTTTTTTTTTTTACCATAAAAAATATTCCTAAATCCCAAATCTTGATCCATAATCAATGGCAGTGAAGTTTTTCCACTCATTGTAGTCAACCAATGCTCAAACAACCATTCCTAAGATGACATAGCCCCGTAAAAAAGTGAGACCACAACCAAATAAACTAGTTTGTCGACAAAAGGTGCAAAAAACCTCAAGTACTTGTATGTAATGTAAGTGCTATTGAAAGAAACTACATCTTCAAAATAGATATAATCATGCTGACATCTTAAATCAAATCAACGTACTCTTCTTAGACGATTTTGCTTATCTATTTTGACCTTGCAATAAAACTTTGCATCTTCTTTTTGCTTACTCAAAAAGTAATACAACATAGTTTGTGCATTCCCATATTGCACATTCTCCTTTTGAGCTGTTTAAGGAGTTTCATAGCTGTTTTTATGTGCATCCTTGGTTTTCAATACCATTTGATTGCATAACATGATATCCATGAGCAACTCAAGATCCAAATCCAGTTGCATTTTATTTGGCATTTTCTTTCGATTCATGTCCTAGCATGACCTTCTCTGAATTGAACAAATTGTAAAGATGCCAAGACAAAATAATTGTGCTCCAGGTTCACTTTCGTTATGACCCACTTTCCACTAATTCTATTGAACTTAATGCTAGCTTTGCATCCAGATTTGGTGTTGCCAAGTGGTCTCTTTGCTCAGTCCTTTGGCCTCGTGCTTATATTTTAAAAAATCCTAGATAACTTCTACACTCCTTTCAATCTTTTCTTGACTTTCAAATCAAACACTTGGTAATCCAAAGCCTACAATTCTTTCATGCTTGTTATAGAAGTCATAGCCGGCCTCCCTAGTGTCAAATTCTATCCCCTCCTTTGGCACATTTGTCATCCTTAATTTGTTGTGGAATTGGAGTAAGATCAAGTTCCTCAACTAAAACCCTCTCCATTGACTAATTAATGTTTAGATATTACCAATTTGAGTTGGTTTTGATGGATACTTCTTATTTTTTTCTTGATCATATAATTTTCATGGATCCATACTCTAGAAAGAACAAAAACATTCACACTCATTCTTCTAAGCAAATTGTGCACATGGCATGAAAGCAAATAAGTGGAACTCAATGGACCATGCTATCACCATTATGCTCGAATATATTATTAAATAATTCCATATCTTACACATGTGAATTTTAGCTTAGACTCGGGCTTATTAAAGATAGCTGAAGGCTATCAATTGTGTAACGGATTAAGGCAGCTCTATCTCCAAGATCGCATCAAGTTAGACTTAGTCTGTGGCTTAAATAATTCTCAATAGCAGAAAAGTTGGTACTTTAGTCTATATAATTTAATGCCTTTAAAATAATAGTCTCAAAAGTTCTCGATAAACAGTTGTCCATGTTGTTGTTCAAATCTGCATGATGATCTTATATCTATAACTTCTGATGCATAAAGAGAATAGAACTTGTACCGAGGCCAATATCTCAAAGAGCCCCAAGCACTTGGTATTAAACATTCGAGAAACCAAAAAACCTCTATAGCCAACGAGAAGAAGGAAGAAGAGAGATCAACAAGGACTCTCTAAACCCTAAAACTTTAGAAGAGCACTAGAAGAAAAAAAATCTTAGCAGAGCAAACCCCACCAAAAGAGAGAATGGGTGGATAAGGCCTGGGGTTTTGCAAAGGGCTTGGTACCTAAGTATCTGTACACTACATAAAGGAACAACTATATGCTATGTTGGCCTATGCAGTTTAACTCTTGGCTTATATAGATCCCCACAAATACTTGTTTGTGTGGGCTTGGTGGTGAGAGGCTTGACTTTCTACGCATAAACATGGGCCTCTAGCCTCTTCAATTCTACCAGATATGCTTAGGCTTGGGCACATAATGTGCAAAGTGCACAATAATGTGTATAAGCACATGGCATGGGGCATCAAACGGCACCATCTCAAGAGTGAGCACTTAAAATAGCGAGTGAAAGGAAAGAATGGTTTACTAGGAAAGAAAGTTTGTTCCAATTTCCTATGAGAAACTAAAGTTTCAACTGTGTTTTCTTTTACAGTTTAGAAAAGATGAACAATATATGTTATAGTTTAAAATTCTAAACACTTTTGTAGCCCCTCCAAAATAGGAGGCAATTTCACAAATGCCCTTTTTATTAACATGAAAGTCCACATTTAGTATTCCAAGAATACCCTTGAATTAGTTTTAGCTTAAAACAATTCTAACATATTATCCCTAATCGATTACGAGAATAGGGTTGACAAATTGATTTCCAAGAAACAAATGCGTATACTCATTAACAAACTAAAAGGTTCTACATGGGCCATAGGAAGTCTATCAACAAGCTAACCTAGATGCTGTTCAAACCTATCATAAATTAGGTGATTTTGTATACTCCATTGAGTTTGTTGACAAATTGAGATGCGAAGATGGAGTTTGATGTTAGGATAGGTGTTATCAAATAAATATTGTGTTATCAGATAAGATCTATTAGAGAAATTATCGGCTAAACATATCTACATTATCTTTGGTGCTTATCAATATGTCCCTTCTATATAAGCACATTTGTATCTCTTTGATATCAATCAATTCGGTAAAGATGTAGTTTCTATCATGGTATTAGAGCCATGGGGTAAAGATTTGTTGATCCCCGATTAGATATGTCACCCCCATCAGATTTTCGCTTCTTCTTTTCTATCTTCCTCTTCTCTTCTTCATCTTTATCCAACTATGACCAAGATTGTCCTTCAGGGCTGTCACTTTCTGGTTCATCTGTCTTGTAGGTGATCCCAATCTTCAACCAAACTCTTCAACTAGATTTGTGTGGGATGTTAGGGTTCCATAGAAACTGTTCCTGCAAGGAAAAGAGTGCTGCTTCTCATTTCAACTGTTCCTCGCTGATCATGGAGGGATGTTCTTTGATTCCTCCTTCATGGAGACTTTGTCATCTCTCTTCGGATTTCTCATTGCCATCCTCATCTGCTGCATATTGGATAGTCATCATCCTCTTGCTCCTCGAATGATCATTGTCTGCAGTTCAGCACTTCTCCCTAATCTTGAACCGACGATTTGTCTATGCTATTTTATCTGAAGCTCTATATTCTCCCAACACTTTGATTGCCCAAGGCCCCCAATTTCTCTTATCAATTTTTGACGTAGAGGGATTGCGACTTATAAGGGAGTTGTGTCATCTAATTTCCTTATCAAGAGATCAATCTCATTAAAGTCATTTGATATAGCCTGCAATCTAACATCTTCTTACAGATTAGGCCTCCAACTATCATTGATTGTCTGATTAAAGGGATGGACCGCCTTGAATTGCTTCAATTGTTATTCAATTTTGCCATCAGTGTTCAAGGATATGATGCCCATTATCAGCGATTCTTTATCTGTCAAAATGTAATCAAGTTGGGTCCATTGAAGAAGACATAGATGATTATGGATCTAGTTCTGGCTAAAAAGAAAGCCTAGATTGACTTGAGATTATGCTCTTTCGTCAATTATTAAGGAATCAATCCTTCAATTACATCATTTAATGGGCAAGCTGATGCCAAAATTATCTTTCCATTAGCTTGAGAGAGGGTATTAGGATAGGTGTTATCAAATAAAGATTGGTGTTATCAGATAAGATCTGTTAGAGAAAATATGGACTAAACAAATCTACATTATCTTTGGCGCTTATCAATATGTCACTTCTCTATAAGCATATTTGTATCTCTTTGATATCAATCAATTCAATAAAGATGTAGTTTCTATCATTTGATTCATTCAGATGCCATGTAGACATCATTGATAGCGGAAAGAGATTTATAGTCAACTCTTGAAAGGATGCTGTGACCAACTGAATTGAATTAATACCATACATACTCTACATCGGTTTATGGACTTCTAATTCTTGATGTAGAGTACTTGTGACTTTTGAAAGAGGAAAAAGAATGTATTGAAAGGAAAACATATTTAATGGTATTTCATATATGAGGAATGATAAATCCAAGTGCTACTTGCCTGTAGATCTAAGCTGTTCATCATTTTGGAAATTGCTTCGATAGGCCAAGTACTAAATTTCATATCTAATGGATTTGAGTGGAGTTTCCTTCATGCCTCATTAACAAATTGAGGTTTATCCTTAAATAAAGATCTAGGAATAGATCCCTACTTTGAAGTAGTTGCATAGGCCTTGACCTTTGGAAGTGCTTCAAGTGCCTTAGATCCATCAGAACTACCTTTCTTGATGGCCAACCCTGATTCTGAATTTGGAATGCTCTCTCTTCCTGGATCTGTTTGCAGAGCTCATCCAAGCTGCTTATACAAAATGGCAATGGTTTATAGCATCAATGAAGGATTCCAGTTTCTTGGATGGTGGAAAGTCAAAGGGTTTGCTGGGTTCTATCTTGTATGTGGCCCTTGTCGTGGCTTAGATCTAAGATCCAAGGCAGTATCAAGCCCAAAAGTTCATTCCCTCTTCATTCGATGATGTCTTGGTACTTTTCTCTTGAGAGTGGCAAGTTCTAGTTCCCTGCACAGGTCTATAATCGAAAGCATGGGCGTGTAGTGTTTATGCTGTCATGCTATGATGCAGAGCTTAGCTCTGATACCATGATAGAAACTACATCTTTACTGAATTGATTGATATCAAAGAGATACAAATATGCTTATATAGAAGTGACATATTGATGAGTACCAAAGATAATGTAGATTTGTTTAGTTGATAATTTCTCTAGCAAATCTTATATGATAACACCAATCTTTATTTGATAACACCTATCCTAACAAGGCCACGTACTAAGTTTCATATATATTAAATACTTTATATAAAAGGAAAGTGGTAATTTCAACAAGGAGTTGCAGTGTAAAGAGTAGAAGACATTTGATTGGCTAGGAAAAAGTTTCTAATTGGCCTTTCCTTTAACTTTTTCTATTTTCTACTTTTTCTTGGCCAATCAAATATCTCCTACTTCTTGCACCTGCATGAAACAGCTGAAGCTACCGCTATTCATATATATATATATATACTGCTGTGAATATTAACTTAAAAGAAATACATAATAAAGTATGCTATAATTTTGAACTTAAAAAATGGGATTTATTATACAATGGGTATAAATTTTGGTACTTAGCCTATGTAAGCAAATTCCAACATGGTAAACAGCTTAGATTAAAAGCACATTTGCCCTGAGGTCGTTCCTCTTCATGTTTTTCATAATGACTGTTGGTGCAGAGCTCCAAGTATCCTCTCTCAATCAGTCAGCAGATGTTCAATCTATATGGCAGATGGTATGACACCCAGTCCTAGTGTAGCAGTTGTTGTAGCATTTTGGAACGTGTGTTATGGGCTGTCGTCATGGCCCTGGCACCGTTTGAACTTTTGAAAACCTGCTTTGTTCATTTTGACACTTGACCACATCTTGGTTTAGTGTTGATGACTGCATAACAGTCCGTTCATGACTGTGTGGTTGAGAATGATTTGACGCTAGTTTAGCGGATAAAGTGATTAAGTGGTTTAAGCATAGGCTGGCTAGCAGATAGTTGAACGGTATAGGAAATGGCTGACAAAGTTTAGTATCTTAGTGGTTTATCCATCTCTCGGTGGAGCTGATGTATGAAAGCTTTAGCTAGAATTTTTGGGTCAGACCTGAACCTTCAAGCCATATTCATGGGAACGTTAATGCTCTTGGAGGCTCCCTTGCTTTAGCCTCTACCTGCCTTCAGTATGGAAAACTTGAAGTAGGATCAACATCTACCCTGTTTTTGATGAGAAGAAATAAAAAGAACCACAAACAGGCGACTTCCAAAGTGGGATATGGATTGTAGTATGCCAGAAATTGAAAATACTTTCTGCGTTCCAGATCTCTCGTAACATGGTATGTTGGTAAAGTCCTGGCAGATAACTCATTTCATTGGATCATTCCACATGCTTTCTTGTCTAGTACAACTAAATATTCACCTTTTATCTTGGTAAGTTGTCCAGTATTGAATCTACGTGATGGTCCGAGATATTCATATTGGTTAAGGGTGATGCTATTGCATTTTTTCTGCCCAAACAAGTTGGATCTTCTATCCAATACCTGTCATCCCGCTTTGTACTATAGGTGAAAAAGGAAGCAGCAACTCGTTTATCTAAGTGTTCTATGGATATATGAGCTGTAATAACCGATAACATCCTCCTTTGATTTTGGGCGAAACTTTCTGATGCTAATTGTTGTATTTTCTTTGTTTCTTCTGTTGTTGACTTTTCAGGTACTAGTTTGAGCACAAGTTCCATCGTGAACTAGGTTGTAATATGAGAGTCCAGGGAATTACATCAACACCTCAATTGCCAGTTGAATGGGAGTGATGCTGGACTAGTCGAGATCAATACCCAGAATTGATGCCAGCCATCATTACTTGCATAATGAGAGGCTACTTATCCCTTCAAAGTTTTTCATCTTTCTGATGGGTCAAATTCAGCTGAAGTCTGCAGAAGAGGAGACATGTATTATATGCAAATTAGCGTAGTGAGAACCTGATCGATGTTGCATTTGTGTTTTATACTACTATCGCTAAAAGCAGAAACATGTATGATTCTCTGTACAGGAAATATCTGCTATTGTCTGTGGAACCAACATGGTTAAATTAATTGATCATGTTAGAATATTCTCCTACATCTACGATGTAACTATCCTTGAGCCCTTCATGATTCAAAGGATACTGTTGTCATGCCTAGTATGAATTTAAAATGGTTCTATATTATATAATTAGTCCATATTAGAGATGAGAAAAGATTGAATTTAACTTCAGAAATTGGCAAGAAATATTTTGTCTTTATATTCTTATATTTGATCCCATCATAGAATTTTCTCATGAACATTGAAAATGAATTCGGATGTATAGTTTAGAGCTTTGCAGTAACTCTGCTAATGCCGGTCCCAAGCTCAGATAAAAAAGGAGGATGGTTTTGCCTCAAGTGCTAGCTGGCAAGTAAAACCTTTTTTGAAGAATTTGAAGATGATTTTGTTACTATCTCTTCTTACTCACAAATGAATATGCATATGTACGTCAGTTTGTAAGTAAGAAGAGAAGACAATGAAAATCATCTTCAACTTCTTCAAAGTATGGCAACCCTAACATGACATGAATATATCACTGACATTTCCTCAAGCTAGGGCGTACCCTATAAGCGATGCTGTATCAAATCCCAAGTGTAGTGAAAAATGAGCCAGAGTTGTTAGGGAGGTCTCTTGGAAGCAATGCGTTACATTGGATCTTAGGTATAATGAAAAATGGCCAGGGCTGCTAGAGCATCCCCTCAGAAGCAATGCGCTGCATTAGGACCTAGGTGCAGTGGAAAGTAGGCATGGGTTCATGTCGTGGGGGTTGAGAAGTGCGTGGGTAAATAGGCTATCTTAAGTGCATAAGATTCATATAATCACATGTAATATAGGGATATTGATAGGTAAGAGTTTGGAGTTAGTAGGTATGATGAAACGTAGGAGAGTCAACATTGCTTATATCTAAGAAACCAAGTGGAAAGGGGATAAAGCTAGAGAAATCAATGAGTATAAGCCTTGGTACATGGGAAAGGATAATAACAGAAATGATGTAGGAATAGTTGTGGATAAAGAATTAAAGGATAAAGCTGTAGATGTTAAAAAAAACAGTGATAGAATTATAATAATAAAACTTATTCTAAGAGGGCAAATCATAAATATATAAGTACATGCGCACTACAAGTAGGGTTAGAAGATATAATCAAGAGAAAGTTTTTGGGAAGATATGGAGGGAGTCATGCAAGAAATTTCCAATACAGAGGGGATATTTATAGGAGTTGACTTAAATGGCCATGTAGAAAAAGAAAAGGAAGGACATGATAGGATACATGAACGTTATGGTATCAAAGAACGAAATGAGATAGGGAAAGCTATCATTGATTTTTCATTGGCATATAACTTGGCCCTTGCAAACACATTCTTTAAGAAGAGGGATGAACACTTAATAACCTTTAAAAGTGGACTCCATAAAAGCCAAATAGACTTTTTTCCCACTTAGGAATATTGAAAGATCAATGCGTAAGGATTGTAAGGTGATACCCAATGAGAATTTAACCTCACAAAATAGGTTAATGGTTATGAGTATCTATTTTAAAAGATGGAAGAAAGGAAACAAACTTAATAGATATCTAAAAACTAAGTGGTGGAACTTAAAAGGGGAGAAAAAAAGCTCACTCACAAATTAGTTGATGGTAGAAGGAAATTGGAACAATGAAACAAAAGTAAATACCATGTGGATTAATATGGTCAAGTCTATTAAAAAAGTGACAAAAGATATCCTAGGAGTATTTAAAGGTAAAAGGTATTAGTAAAGAAAACTTGGTGGTGGAGTGAAACAGTGCAAAAGTTATTAAAGAAAAATTGGTGTATTTTAAAGTATAACAGAAGATTAGAAATAAAGAAAACTATGAATAGTATAAGAATGCTAAAAAGGGTACTGAGAGAATAGTAAGTGAGGCTAAACTCAAGGCATATGATGATCTCTAGAATAGATTAGATTTAAAAAAGAGTGAGAAAGATGTGTTTAAACTTGCAAAAATAAGACAACAGAAGGGTAAGGACTTAGACCACGTTAAGTGCATTAGAAGTGATGATCAAAGGGTACTAATCAAAGATGATGAGATCAAACAAAGGTGGGAAAGTTACTTTAAAAAATTGCTAAATGATAATTGCATAAGAATATAAGGATTGAAAGTACTGTAAACTTAAATAACATTGGATATTATAGATACAATCATAGGATTAGAATACTTAAAGTAAAACATGTCTTGAAAAATATGAAATCAGGAAAGGCCCTAGGACTCGATTGTGTACTAGTAAAGGTTTGGAAGCATATGGGAGATACTGGAGTAGTTTGGTTGACCAAGTTATTTAATACGATTATAAAATCAAAGAAAATGCTGGATGAATGGAGGAGAGCTTTACTATACTAATTTATAAGAATAAAGGAGACATACAGAGCTACACTAATTATGGGGGGATCAAATTTAAGAGCCATACTATGAAACTTGTTGAAAGAGTGATTGAGAAGGGCCTACTACATGAGACAAGTGCATTGGAGAACTAGTTTGGTTTCATGTTTGGGAGATCTAACATGTAAGCTATTTTCTTCTTAAGACAATTGAAAGAGAAATATAAGGAGAGGAGGAAGGACCTCTACATGGTCTTTATTGACTTAGAGAAATCTTATCATAGGGTCCCTAGAGAGTTAATATGGAGGGTGTTGGGGTGAGAAAGGAATTTCATGGGGGTATATAGATATAATTAAAGATATATATGAGGGAGTGAAAACAAATGTTAAGACCACTACTAGGGTATTGGTGATTTTCCTATAACTGTAGGATTGCACCAAGGATTGATATTGGGCCAATACCTTTTCCCGTTGGTTTTGGATGAGTTACAAAAAATTTACATGAGGAGATTCCATGGTACATGCCATTTGCAAATGATATAATTTTAATTGATGAGACAAGGAAGGGTGTAAAACACACAGCTAGAGTTATGGAGAGAAGCATTAGAACTTAAGTGATTTAAAATCAATCAAACTAAGGCACAGTATATAGAATGCACTTTTAGTATGGAGAAGAGCGGGAGTAGAGCACCAGTAAAGTTTGATAACTAAGAAGTCTTCGTAAAAGGTCACTTTGGGTATTTAGGATCAATGACTCATGAGAGTGGATAGATTGAGAGGGAGGTTACCTAGAGAATCCAAGTGGTTTGGAACAAATGAAGATGTGCATCTAGAGTTTTGTGTGATTGACATGTGCCACTCAAACTCAAAGGAAAATTCTATAGGACCGCTATAAGGATGGTTATGCTCTATAGATCAAAGTGTTGGGCAGTTAAAGAACATCATATTCATAAGATGAGTATAACAGAAATGAATTGAGATGGATGAGTGGCAAGACAAGAAAGGATAGAATCAAGAATTTAAACGTTAGAGGGAACTTATGGGGTAGCATTAGTAGGTAACAAGATGAGGGAGATTAGACTTAGATGGTTTGGATATGTCCAACGAAGACCGAAAGCAGTACCAGTTAGAAAGAGTGAGGCAATGTAAGTAGAAGGTTCTAAAAGGGTAAGGGGAAGGCCCACGTGGACAGAAGTGGTGAGAAAAGATTTGTAAACTTTGGGACTAAATGAAGCCATGATATTTAATAAAGGGAAACGGAGGAACAAGATTCATATGGTAGACCCCTAATTGGGATAAGGTCTTGACGACGATGATGATGAGTTTAAAGCTTTGCAGTGTTCATCTAGTTAGTTTGGTTTCAGCAAACTGGTGCAGATTTGAGATTAACAATTGTAAAGAGAAGAACTTTCCACGTCACATGTGAGATACCTTCTCATTGCTTGGCTAAAGATCATCATTCAAGGTAAGTTTCCTACTTTTGCAGCTTAATGTTTCGTTAGAAACATGCTGAAATTGAGGTACGATATTAAAAAATGCTTGAAAAAGGAAGAGAAAAATGGTAAGCAGCTATAGGGTTGAAGTTCCAATACTATACTTATAATTGGTAAAATACAAGTTAAGACTATACTATAAACTCTTTGTGGTCTGCCCTTTTTCCAAACCCTGAATATGCAGGAGCTTCGTACACTGGGTATATATATATATACTTGAAGGGGAGCCTTGGCGCGTTAATAGAATTGACATCATGTGACCTTGAGGTCACGGGTTTTGAAGCGTGAAAACAACCTCTTGCAAAAATGCAATATAAGGCTGCATACTATAGACCCATGTGGTACGCCCATCCTTGGACCCCTTATACGTGTTATAATGCAAGCACTAGATTTAAAATGTAATTCTAAGCCTTTCATTCTGGCTTCTGAATGGACTGTCAGGAATAAGAAGGCAGAGGTATAGATTCCTCAATGCCTGTACAATCTAAGGATTGGAATTGTTCAACTGCGGACAATCTTTGTGGGACTGATTACATATCATGGCCTATCGAATAAATGTCTTTTCTTTTCGTTGTAGGAAATGTACAGCAAGAATACACCAGAAATGAAGTCATGGATTTTCTTGGTACACGGGTGCAGCAAGTCGTTATGAAGAAACTTGGTGAAAAAGAGACAGGCTCATGGGAGAGTTCTACCAAATAGGATTGCCCTTGACCAACACCACGTAAGTGATGAGAGCATCGAGCTCCTCATTTCCCTCTTAGTGCTAACACATGGCAAGTTCCCATGTAGCGCGTCACTTTTTTATGAAGGGACGCAACTTGCAATTATCTTGAGCATACATGCTTTCTGTTTGGATCCTAGAACCAGAATTTCCCGGATCCTACCCTTACTGTTTCAGATCTTAAAATACGTTAGAGATATAAATATTATTGGCACACTTCTTAGTAGTTTTAAATTGAATAACAATCCAATATTGTATCAGAGCTTAGCTTAATTGACTGAGAGGTCGCGAGTTCAAATCCTAAAATCTTGCATTTATCAAATTCATGTGCAGTAGCCCAAAAATATCCTTCTACGTGGGGAATTCCTCCCTATCCTGAAGGAGTCTCTCGTTCTGATAAGAACACTCCTCTGTGTAACTTGCACATTCTTAATTGTCAGTAAATAGAATCCTAGCAGACTCCAACAGCCAATTAGAAAAAATATAAAACAATAGACAAGTACCAATATAAAACATGCTAGAGAATGTGAATATCAATTAATGAATGAGCAATAATAAGTATTTAAATGATTAAATTCGATGACGAAAAGTTTTATGCTATATAGCATCTCCATCGTGTGGTCCACGATTTGATTAGTCTGCCTCATGCGAATGCCACATGGGTGGATCCCATAGTCACGAGGTGTCTTCAAACAGGGGCATCTCAGGGTATCGTTCCCCTAGGTGATAACTAGATTAGAATGTTCATTTAATAAACAGTTGGGTCAAGTAGAAATTAAGACGAAGTTTCGAATTTTCAATCAAAGGTTTGTACTGTTTCTAGAAAATGCAATTGAAATATTTGTCTCGCTATGGGTTAAAAATTGAGTCGTTCAAGTCATTATTATTGAAAGTCAGTTTTTGGGGCTTTTAATCTGGAATACTTTTTGGAGAAGAATCTAAGCTCAGAACTCCATGCATGACAGAATTTAAGAAAGTCAATATGACAAGCACCCCTCCATCATTCTTGCCTGTTGCTCCTCATTTTACCCACAAGTTTACTACAATCCAAACCTCTCCCATTGACTTTCCGCCCAAAACAACAAAGATCACCTCCATCTCGTTAACAAAAGACAGCGCCCCCCCTCTCTCTCTCTCTCACACACACACACAGCTGGTTTCCTTATTCTGAAAGATGGAATTTTCTAAGGATTCTTTTGGAGCTAAGGACAAAAGCTATTTATTTCTCTAGGTATAAATCTCTCTATACATCACCAAGAAAACTACACAACCAACCTATCTCTCTCCCTCTTTTTCTCTAACAAAAAATGTCTGCTGCACAGACATCTCTGCAACTCCCTATCTTAGACCTTTCCCAACCCTTAATGCCATCTACTCTTTCCTGCCTCTCTCATGCCTGCAACGAATGGGGTTTCTTCCACATAACCAACCATGGCATCTCCAAAGACCCGAACCACAAATTGCACTCCCTATCCAAGCATCTCTTCAACCTCCCTCTGGAAACCAAACTCAAACTTGGACCTTATTCACCTCTTAAAACCTATACTCCCCATTTCATAGCTTCTCCTTTCTTTGAAAGCCTCCGAATCTCTGGTCCCGACTTCTTCAGCTCCGCTAAGAGGTCCACTGATGTCCTCTTCGACCCACTTGAATATGAATTTTGGTAAAAACATGAGCTCCTCAAACTCCCCATCTACTCTCCCTGGTATTATTTTATGTATATTTTAACTCTAGTATGCTAAACATGGACTCCTCAACATTTCCATCTACTCAAATCTGTTAATATTTTGTGGGTTTTTCACTAACTGTTCTGGTTTCTTATTTCACAGTGACATATTGCAAGAATATGGAAGCAAGATGACAGATTTATCCAAAAAACTGGTCGAAATTCTCTTGACGTGTATGGGTAATGATTTTGAGAAAAGATTCTACAAAACCCACTTCAGTAGCTGCCATGGGTATTTGAGGATAATCAACTACACACCACCAAAGAATTTCGAAGAACACCGGGAGGTCGAAGGGCTTGGGATGCACACAGATATGAGTTGCATTACAATTGTCAATCAAGATCAGATTGGTGGACTTCAAGTAAGATCCAAAGATGGTAGTTGGATGGATATAAATCCAGTAGAAGGGACTTTGGTGGTGAACGTTGGTGATATGTTGCAGGCATGGAGCAATGGAAGGTTAAGATCATCCGAACATAGGGTCGTTTTGAAGCGACCACTAAATCGGCTTTCGCTTGCCTTCTTCTGGTGCTTTGAGGATGAGAAAGTCATATGGGCGCCTAACGAAGTGGTGGGAGAAGGGAAAGCGAGGATTTACAGGCCGTTTGTTTGCTTGGATTATATAAAGTTCAGGGAGAATTTTGTGCAGGGGAAGTTTGAGAGAGTTGGGGCTACAGTTAATGATTTTGCCGCCATTGAAAGTTTGAAGTTGATGACTGAAGTGCCTCCATGAATGAACCGACCAGATTGAACGGGGTACTCATTCTTTCATTCGTTATGTAAGACATCATTCATTCAGGGATCATATGTTCTTCAAGTGCAACTGTATAGCGGTGCTGTTTATGTAGAGTTTTCTTATTAAAGTGTGTTTTTGTGAGGTAAGAATTTGGTGATGCAATTGTGAGGGAAAGTCTGGTGGAATAAAGAGAGGGAAGTTGAGGCTGTTGGGTGGAAGTTGGGTTATCACTCCTTTGTCTCTTGGGAGGGGATTGATGAGATTTTTCTATTGCAGGAATTGTTATACAGTTGAAGTTATTCATTCACCTTGTAATGCAAGTATTTATAAATTACATGAACTCACTCGACTAGGCTCTCCTTTTCTTTTGTTTCATTTCTTTATTACTTGCTCAAGCTATGTGTTGATTGAAGGCGTTAAGTTTCTGCCCCATCTTTAATTAACGGGCATATGTCCCAAAATTTTCCCTGCTGTATGGTCCCAATACTATTCTCCAAGGGTTCGGGTTCGAGCACTTATCCTAGTTGATTAAATGCCTTATCGCACAATCAAGAGGTGGTCGGTTCAAATCCACTCACCATTAAAAATAAAAATAAAATGAATGCAAGAAAAGAGACTATATACTAGGATAATCTGACCTTGCATCTTTTTACCTATGCACGCATACTTAGTTTTACAAACGCATACGCAGTAATGGATACATAAATAAACCATTCAAGAAAAAAACAGTTTCAAAATATTTAAAAACACAAATACTTATGTATGTATAATAATAGATAATATTGTTGCCTCTAATTTGCTCTACTGAGTTAGATTTTTCTTTCCTTTTCTTTATTTTTACAAGCTAAGAATTACAAATCAAATAACTCAAAACATAACTTAAATATTCTAATTCTTGGTCAAAGAGAAAAGTCGCAACTTAAAATTGCAATCAAGCATATTCAAGAGAGATGCTGTGGTTGTATGCGGCTAACTATTCTAGACATTTGTTAGCTATATTGAGTTAGTTACTTGCATTAGCTGATTGAGAAAGGGTACATGATTGGTAGGATTCTCACTGCAAGGGAGCCATATGCGCGCGCGCGCACACACACACACACACACAAGGGTGTGTTAATTTTAGCTATTTCATGCTGGTGTAAGGAGCAGGTGACATTTGATTGACTAAAAAAAAGTAGAAAACAGAAAAAGTTAGAGAAAACAGCAGTTAGAAAGAATTCTTTTCTATTATGCTACATGGCTAGATGATAATGGAAATTTGTGGGGCTCTACATTGTACATCATCACCAAAACGTGCTGAAATGAGGATAACATTCACATTATATATCATTTACCAACACCTACTCAAATGAAGATAACATTCACAATAAACTCCCATCGTCTCAATATTGCATTAGATCAATAATGAGAAATCTGGACATATACGTATACTCCAGGAATGTACCCGAGACTCATTATGCGCATGTATGAGCACCAAGCACTACCTTTGTTATGGTGTTGGGATTATGGAATACCTTTGTCTTTATTCATAAAACAAACAGTGGGGGCGCTTCGGTGTAAACAAAGGTGTGACATGTACTGATAATTCAAGCGCTATAGTTGGCATTCTTATAATTATGCTAAGTTATGGCATACTACTTTCATAATCAACTGCAACTGCAAGACTAGTAATATGTTTTTAATTTGCTAGAGATTCTCGGCGCCTTTGCATTTGGGATCCTTAGACTCCTTTGTGTTCTTTTGAAACAAAGTAACTTTGCCACCAAGCCATCGATTCTACGTGCAGTAACACAAAGTTTAACAAAGTTGATATTAGATTTTACACCCTTTTCATTGGAGTTCGCGTATGGTGCATGCACGTGTTTTCATTTGGGAAATAGTTACACGCAAGGGCACAAGTGCGGCTCACTCGTAATAATCCAAACTGTCTATCTCATAGGCCGTGGTATGGACTAGCAAGCACCTAAATTGAAATCCATTTGAATATTGCATGTGTTTTGTTTTGGGGCTTTAAATGAATGGAAGCTACCACAAATATAGAATTGATGGGCGCAATCACCGTCAGTGATAAAGGTGAGCCCATTAAATGAATCATTGAATGGTTTAAAGCAATTAACATCCACATGACATTGCTGAAACAATTTTTTTCTCACTGATAGACTACCATATCGCCCATTTATAGTTCAGGATGATTCAAAGGAGTGGTGGAATGTACGAAGAAGATGAATAAATCACGGAAGCATTCACATGGGACGAGGTCTGCAAATTCGGATGCGAACTCTCTAGAAATTGGTGTGGTTATCTCTAGCAGCTTCTAATACTGGTATGTTGCCTTTATGGACTCCATTATGCTGCATGTTGTTAGAGTAAAAAGATCACACACACATGACATTGGTATTTTATGTGGTGTGACTCAAACTTGCCTACGTCCATAGGCTACTGCAACTTCTTTATTGTGAGATTGATAAATTACAATAGAGGAGGCTACTTCCTCTTTACTCACACATTGTATCGCAGTCTCTCACAATTCCTCTTCTCTCTGTGCCCTCAAGCTCTACACTAAGCTCTCTCTGTCTATCTCTGCAGTTCTACTCTATTATCTTTTGGATGATTACAAATGAGAAGAGGGGGTCTTATTTATAAGCCCCAAAAAAGTGTGGTTGGTAAAGATTAGGTTCATATGGCTTGGTGGAATTAATGCACCTCCTTTGAAATTTTGCCTCCTTTGCCCACTCCTATTGACCAACAATCTCCCATTGGAAGACTGAATTCAATCTGTCTTTACACCCCGATCACTACAACAGCTCTTTCTGGTGTCGTCATTATTGCAAGCCAACTGAAGCTGAACATAGCTTCAGTTTGTCGATAGTCACCGTCTTTGTTAACAAATTTGATGGATTCTTATTGCCTTGGATCTTCTTAAGTGCTAAGACTTCATCCTCCAACAGAGATCTGATGAAGTAGTAGCGAACACTAATATGCTTCATTCAGGCATGGTGTGCAGAGTTCTTTGTAAGATGAATTGCACTCTGACTGTCACTGTAAAGAACATTTTTCTCTTGTTTGAATCCCAGCTCAGTTAACAAACCTTGAAGCCAAATCATTTCCTTACTAGCTTCTATTACAGCTACATACTCAACTTCTGTAGTGGATAGAGTAACAATCTTCTGTACTTGCAACATCCTACTAACTGCTATTATACCAACTGTAAACACATAACTAGTGGTGCTTCTTCTGTAATCAAGATTACTAGCAAAATCAGCATCTACAAAACCTTGAATCTTCAAATACGATTTGCTAAATGTTAAGCACTTATCAACTATGCCTCGTAAGTATTGTAAAATCCACCTTAGTGCTTCCTAGTGAGACTTCCTTGGATTTTACATGAATTTGCTGATGACTCCCACTGTTTGCCCAATGTCTGGTTTGGTGCAGACCATGGCATACATGAGACTTCCAATGGCTGAGGCAGAAGAAAACTTAGCCATGAAGTTTCTCTCATCAATTGTTTTAAGAGACTATTCCTTGGATAGACGAAAATGATTTGCCAAGGGCAAGGACACTGGCTTGGCTTTATCCATGGAGAATCTTTGTAGAAATGATTGATATACTTTGCCTGGGATAACTGTAATATTCCTTGTTGCTTATCTTTGGTGATCCTCATCTCGAGAGTCTGATTTGCAGGGCCTAAGTCTTTCATTTCAAATTCCTTTGACAATTGTTGCTTCAATTTTTTGATCTCGCCCATATCAAAGCTTGCAACTAATATGTCATCAACATAAAGGAGCAATATAATATAATTGGACTTGTACCTCTTGACATAGCAACAATGATCAACATTGCACCTTTGAAAACTATTCTTGTGCATGAACTGATCGAACTTTTTGTACTACTACCTTGGAGCTTGTTTCAACCCGTACAAGCTTTCCATTAGTCAACAAACATGATCCTCATTGCCTTTTATTGAGAATCCTTTACGCTGGTACATGTATATTTCTTCTTTTAAGTCATCGTGAAGAAATGTAGTCTTTACATCTAGTTGCTCTAGATGAAGATTTTCTGCTGCAACTATACTTAGCACCTATCTTGTGGTTGTAAGCTTCACAACTAGAGAAAAAATGTCTGTGTAGTCAATTCCTTCATTTTGCTGGAATCCTTTGACTACTAGATGAGCTTTGTACCTCTTTGAACCATCATTCTCCTTTCTTTTGGGTAACTGGACTAAGTCCCAAGTCTCAATGGAGGTGAGAGACTTCATCTCATCTTTCATGTCTAGCTCCCATTGGCTAGCATCATCTACCTGACATGCTTCATCATAGTACTCAGCTTCTCCTCCATCTAAAAGAAGAAGATAATTCATATACTTTCTGTTGGGTACATGAGGCCATTTTGATTATCTAAGTTGTGGAGCTGCATTAGGTAATTGTGGCGCATTGTTCATGTACTTTCTGTTAGGTACACGAGACTGTTTTGATCTCCTAGGTTGTGTAGCTGCAGTAGTTGATTGCGATGCATCACTCTTGAGTACTGCTTTGTGCCATAGGCTCTTCTAAATGGGACTTCATAGGATTATCTTCTATTGTTAGAGATTTTGGAATATCATCAAATCCACATATTCGGAATCACTCTCTATTGATTCACTATGATATGCGATATTCCTATATTTGTACATTACCTTTTCGTTGAAGTTCCCATATTTGCTGCGGATCACCTTCTTGTTTTCTCCATCCCAAATGTTGTAGCCAAACTCATCCTTGCCATAGCCGATGAAGGTGCATTTCTTAGAATTGGATCAAGCTTATTTGTTCCTTGATCACTGATATGCATGTATGCTACACAACCAAAAACTCTTAAATGTGAAAGTTTTACCTCTTTCCCACTCCATACCTCCTTCGGTATTTTGTGTTCCAATGGAACCAATGAGCCTCGATTGATCAAGTAAGCTACTGTGTTGATTGCTCCTTCCCAGAATTGCTTTGGTAGACTTGACTGTATATGAATGCTTTTGGCTTTTTCTGTCAACGTTTAGTTCATACGCTCAGCTACACCATTGTGTTGGGGCTTACTCAGCACAGTTCTCTCTATTTTGATCATGTGCTCATAGCAGAACTTCTTGAATATGGTGTCTTCATATTTGCCACCATTTTCAGTTCTGAGCTTTTTGATCTTCTGAACTATCTCATTTTCAACCATAGCTTTCCATCTCCTGAAAGCTTTAAACACTTCAGACTTATGCTTTAGAAAGTAAATCCATACCTTTTTAGAGTGATTATTGATGAAAGTTAAGAAGTAGTGTTTCCCACCAATGGATGAGATGGTCATTGGTCCCCAAACATTAGAGTGAACAAGCTCTAGCCTCTCATTCTTTGGGGTTTTGCCACTTGTCTGAAAGTTGACCCTCTTCTGCTTTCCTAGTATGCACACTTGTCAATCTCTACTGACTGGAGACCTGGAAGTCTCCCCTTTGAGTGCATCATCTTCATCCCTTTCTCACTCATGTGGTCAAGTCTTAAGTGCCACAGATTGGGATTTTTGTTTCCTATTGCAATTGCAATAGAACAGCACATCCCTGCTGTCATGTAAAGAGTACCACTCTTCTTACCCCGAGCAATTGTCATTGCACCCTTTGAAATCTTCCAATCATCACCACGAAAGATCGTGGTGTAGCCTTTGCTAACCAACTGCCCTATTGAGATTAAGTTCTTTCTTAGGTCAAAATAAGCTTAACATCCTTCATCTCCCATACTGACCCATTCAACTTAATCATCACAATACCTTTATCAACAATGGCACAAGGTTGGTCATCACCAAGGTATACCTTTTCTAAGGTTTCCAAGGACATACCCCTCAAAGAGTTCTTTTTGTAAAGTAGCGTGGAACGATGCTCTAGAATCTAACACCCAAGACTCCTGTTTGCTTTTCAAAGAGCATATCAACTCATAATCTCCTCCTGAGGTGGAAGTAACATTTGCCTCTGGCTCTTTCTCTGTACTCTTGCATTGATTTTTGTATTGTCCTGTCTTCCCACAATTCCAACACTCTATATTTTTTGAGTTCTGGGATTTATTGGGATTTTTGGATTGAGGACCCTTGCTCTTTGATCTATTGTGGCTATGTGATCTGCCATGACCATTTCCTCTTTTGGAACTTTTGCCTCTGTTGTCAACATTCAGAGCTGACCTTGAATTGGA
Source organism: Warburgia ugandensis (assembly GCA_035236585.1). Lineage (NCBI taxonomy): Eukaryota > Viridiplantae > Streptophyta > Magnoliopsida > Canellales > Canellaceae > Warburgia > Warburgia ugandensis. Next base: position 31,727,752 of record CP141129.1, on the reverse strand, counting down.
AGGTTCACTTGACTGCATCCTAAGTTCTTCCAGCAAAATCTAGCTGATGACCTCGTTGTTAAGTGTTTAATTTTGGCCAAAATACCCCTAGTTTAGCTTTTAATTGGATCATCTAATTCATTAATTTGATGATTTTTAGATAAATATGAAATTTAGCTCAAATTGACCATCCAACTATAAGTTGTCAAAATTAGTGGTCAGATGATCATCTGAGCTAATCAAATGCTTAATGAATGGTTTAGATGACTCTATTCTAGTCTTATATCTTATAGATAAACCAAAATAGGCTTGGATGGGCTAGATTGAATTTCAATAGTGTAGATCACCCAACAAAGATTCAATGGTGCATATGGAATGATTTATTAAAGGAAACATGGAGAAAATTTGGAAAGCCCCAATAATAGAAGTCTCCATGGAGGAAAGCAAGCAGAAGGAATGTGGAAGAAGACAAATTAGAAGGTGGTGGGGAGGTAGGCTACCCCTTTCCCTTCTATCCCTCTTTTCACCGTACCTTTTCACTTCACCACTCACTCTCTCTTTAATTTCTCTTGGGTTTTCTCTTACAAAGGAAACCCTCCCACCTATTTATTTCCTCTTCCCAACCTCTCTCTACTCTCTTTATTATCTTCTATCTTCAAAGTCCCCCCCTAGGCTAGACCGTAGGAGGTAAGACCACCCCTCATTCTTCTCTTCTCTTGTTGTTTTCATTTACCTTTCCTTTTTCACTATTTTCTTTTGCTTTCCATTCCTTGTTCATCATTTTTGTTGTTTCCTATTTCTTTCCCTATTCCTCTTCTCGTTCCCAGCTCCTTCTACCAGATTCTTCCCTTCCCAATTACATTCTCCACTAGCACTGGTCATCTGCTCTCTCTGCCCAAGTCAGTATCTCCCAGCCTATTGTTTTCTCACTCTAGCCCAACGCTGTTTGACAACCAACGCCGAAGGACACCAATCCCCTCCACCGGCCACGCCCTTCACCATCTTCCTCTGCTAGTCCATGCCTCTCCACATCACTGCTCCAAAGGTCATCTCCTCTATTTTTCACCATGCACTAGTCATCTTTTTCATCCATAACCAACATTGTTGGCCTAGAGAATTGAAACTCGAAGCGGATTTCAACTTTGTCCCCCCTCTTCTCCTCCTTCTCTTCCCTTGTTCCCCTCCATCACCATATTATTCCTTCCATTAGGCTACCTCTTATTTTTTTATTAAAAACCAAAATTTTAGAAAAATTCCAAAAATGCCCCTAGTATAAAAATTAAAATCTCATTTGAATCCCTATTTCGTCCTTTAGTCTATTTCATCTTTTTCTTTATCCATGTTCTGTGTTAGCTAGAGTCTGCTTGTTCACAATTAATTCCAAGAATAGTCTAATCCAAACCTTGTTTGATTAAAGCTTTACCTCATCAATGGTTTCGCTTTAACAAGCAAGATCTCTTTATTTCTTCAACTGTTTCACATCATAATTTCAATTTCTCTTTAGATCTTGTTCTCAGGACACTTTGTAGCATGTTTATCGTTCTTGATCTTAAATCTGAGAATCAAAAATAAGATCTAAGCCGTTAAAACTCAAATTTCTTATCTAAACTAGATCTTTGCAATTATTGAGAATCTGCATAATCCCTCCTCTGGATCATTAATCAAAAGCACCAGGAAGAGACTGATGAAGGATGATCAAATTTTATGAGACCACAACTAAAGAATTTGACCATAATCAGTCTAGGGAAATAGATTTTTCTTGCTTATTTAGTTAAAATTTTGTCTTTTTGAGTTGAAGTTCTATAATTTCCAATGATTAACTACATCTAAAGTTTGATTGCACTTTTTGTTTAATTTTATCATTTAATTTCAATTTTTGAATAATTAAATTTTATTAAAACTCCAAATTCTTAAAGTGAGTCCCTGTGAGATCGACCCGTACTTGCATTAGCTATACTACAATAGCCCATGCACTTGCGAAAAACTCAACACTCGTCAAATTTCAAATTTGATTTTCCTCCGGAACCACTGATTGTAGTAACTATGTCTTTCTAACTTTCTAGCAACTGGCTAAGAATTAGCAAAGCATGGATTTCATCAATGAAAGTGATCTCAACTAAAGCTAGTTGATCAGTCACTTCATTGATATCATTCATGTGCCTTCTAAAACTCCCACCTTTAAGCATTTGCAAATTAAAGAGTCGTTTGATCAAATGTACCTTATTTGTTACAAAAGGTTGTTCATACATGCTTAATAGGGCTGCCATAAGAGATGCGGTGGTCTTCTCATTTTTGGTATTGAATACCACCAACTTTGACAATGTCAATCATATGGTGCAAAGTGCTTTTCGATCAAGCAATGTCCACTCAGAATTATCCATGGCTTTTGGCTTTTTTTTCCAATTTCAAGTGAAGATCCTTCTGATATAGGGTAGTCTTCAATTTGCATCTTCTAGGAACCAAAATTGGTGCCATCAAACTTTTCAATCTTCTCTTTATTTGAAGCCATATCAAAGGAGCACTCGTACCGGCATTAGAATTAGCAAATTCTAACACCGCAGTTGGATCCGAAACGTCAAAAAGAATAAAACCTTGGGAATGACTGAATTGAAAATTTTCTAAATTTTCTAGGACAAATTGCAAATAATAGTAATTTGGAGGATTATTTTGCAATTTTCAAAACTTCAAAGAAATATGTTCTTCGGGTCGAGTTGACCCACGGGTTGTTGGGCTGGGTTGACATGTCAATGGATCAATCAAACCTGCTGATTGACTACCATGTGGCATTAACGTGGCTCTTCTTCTGCAAAAAAAACTAGTGTACAGAATTGCAGCAATTCTGGAAGAACAGAGCATAAGCCAACAAACTTCAGGAGGTTCTTGCGATCTCGTCTGGTGCCCAATCGACATGCCATCCTTTTGTGTTATGATCATATCGAAGAGAGGAATCTCATGGTGTGCTCAAAATTTAATTTCGAGCAACTTGATTCTTCGACCAGTAGCAAAAATATACTCTGTTTTGGCTAAAACAGCTCCGGTGCTTGCTACCCTGCTTTGATACCAGTTGTTAGAGTAAAAGGATCACACACATAGAGAGAACACCAGAGTTTTACGTGGTTCAACACAAAACTTGCCTACGTCCATGGGCTGCTACAACTTCTTTATTGTGAGATTGATAAATTACAATGGAGGAGGCTACTACCTTTTTACTCACACACTGTATCATATGGGTTGGTGGAATTAATGCGCCTCCTTTGAAATTTCGCCTCCTCTACCCAATCCTATTGACCAACACGTGTTTTGTCATTTTCTCAATATTTCTTTTTTTGTTTATAGTCAAACACACACCCATACATTGGCTTAAACTCTGGTCACCCAAGTAAGAGACTCCTTGTGCTTACCTATAAAAATAATTCAAATTATGATAATAAAGTTAATTTTTAGGAGTTTTATCTTTGGATTATGCAAAAGGTTCGACAAATTCTAGCTAAAATTTCATATTTTTTTGCTTTTATTTTATTTTATTCTTTTGGAACTATTGATGTTTCATGCCAGGACAAGTATGGTTTGACCCCATTAACTATCATTTCTTTTTGAATAGCCCCTCTAACAAAATATTGGTCAAATGATTGGTACCCTACTACTAGGGAGGGTTCAATCCTAGCCTTTGCTTTTCCATTAAATGGAGTGACAAATCTAACTTGTGGAGCCCATGTGGCACCCATTTAAATCCCTTTCTTGCCTAGGATGAAAATGATAAAAGGGTAAAAACTAAACATCTAAAGCTACAATAATTGTGAATTGGTCCTTAAAATTGAACATGTAAGACCCTAAAATCAACAACAAAGGCAATGTGCATTTTATTTGGGTGTCCACAAACTTTCACACCACCTGTAGGTTGTAGAAGCTTGAAGAGTTGGAATGGGTATGTCATCTTCTTCTAGTTACTCCAATGGTATTCCACATCAAATATTCATTAGTATGAACTATCCTTCTGCTAAGAGAGCAGTTGTTAGGATTTCTAAGTGAAAATTGAATAAGGGAAAGCTTCATTATAATTGTCCTTTACCAAAATTGTGTGAATTCTTAAGATGGTGAACTGCAAGTGAAGAAGATCCTATATAAAACATTAAGTTTGAGGAGCTATTGGAGGCTGTTGGGAGGATTGACAGCAAGTTTGAAAAGAATATTCTTCTAAAGATGTAAGTGAAAGCAATGAAGAGAGCAATTGTGTCCAACAAGTTGGATTTTGTGTGTGGGATGATGGGTTTTGGTGCTAGTTTTTTTTGGTCTTTATGTGAAGTTTGATAGTTTTGTTATAATGCAAGCTCGTGCAATATACTAGTGAGCTCTATATATAACAACCCTTTTGGATGTAGTCTTATGCAAATTTAATGAAATGATGAACTCCATTAACATAGTGCTCTTTATGCATGTCTAGCTGAGCTCTATATATAACAACCCTTTTGAATGTAGTCTTATGCAAATTTAATGAAATGATGAACTCCATTAACATAACACTCTTTATGCATGTCTAGTTGAGCTCTATTTCTAAGTTGTAGCAATGACCTCTAATCTAAGAGAGGTTACTTATAGTAATGTTTATATGAGTTCTAACAATGTATTGCATGAAAAGATAAGTTGTAACAATAATGATACAAACCTCAACTATCAGTAATGTATAGATGTGTTCTAACTGTTATGTTCTAACTCATTGTAGTATTGTTAAAGAGTAACTTAGATAGTATATATAACTTAATAGAGTTCCATAACCTATGTGAATGAACTATTAATTAAGTAACCAAAGTTAGATATATATGTAAAGGGTTGCTCTAATGAAGTTAGTAAATGGAATCAAAATTTGTACTTGGAAGGAATGCTCATTTACATCCAAAAGAACTTTGATTCATCAAATTCAAAATGAAGATGTCCATATATCTAAGTGAGAAATCATTTACATCCAACTACCTTTACAAAAAAAAATAAATTGTTTAAGCACCGATGAGAACTCATGTATATCCAATTAAAAGAACAAAATGAAATCCACAAGCTCTCTGACTAAGACTATTGTGCTTCCCACATTATCAAAATGAACTAAAAAAAGAAGCAACTTGACAATTAGAGAAAGTACCTAGGCACATCCACTATGCCGACCTCTACTACTTAAAGGTACTGCGACCACCATGTGTCATCAAAATCTTACAACTACCACTTAAGTTGAACTAGCAATAGAAGGTTGACCTTTATGTCTAGTAACAACTGAGGTTAGTAGACTAGTCTATCTTGCCACATCCTCATCCTCAATTTACCGATTTGTCCTTGGAGGTAGGCCTTAGCTTTGACTTAGATGGTTCTTGGAGCCACCTTAGCTTTGCTAAGATGGTGACTGGCTTTGTCTTTGCCTTGGTTATCACATACTTGGCTTTGCTAACTAGCTGCAACAACTCCATCTAGAGGTAATGAGGTGACTTGGCCTCCTTGAGTTCTTGGAAATTGAGTTTGTGGTGGCCTATCACTTCTTCTAGTCTGTTACCTTGTCTGAGTTGTAGTTTCATTTTGTAACCCATATTTTCTCTTATCTCTTCCTCCCTTACCTTAGTAGCTTCTCTCTTTAGCAATGTTTCTCTTTTGGGATTCTTAGTCATGGACCTTTTGAGGTCCTTGTATTTTCTTGACACTCCATAGATGCTACATCTTATTGCTATTACTAACTTCTTAACACTGTTAGGATCAATTAGCTCATCTACCTTTTAAGTCTCTTCTTTTCTTTAGTTTTGTAAGCCACTTTTCAGGTCTTGGAATGGGATATATCTCAAGGTCATATGTGGCAATAGGACCTAATCTATAAGGTCTTTGCACCTATATCTATCATCAAAATAGATGGTAGCACAAGCATAGCCATTAGGGATGCTAATGATGTCCCACACTCTATCAGTGCAACTCCTCTCTTCTAGGTAACCACTTTTTTCCCCTCTTTAGTCTGTTCAACTTAGAATCGACTAATACTTCTCCATTGACATACAAATACATAGAATCCAACAACTTGGATTTCTCTAGCCTCTTTTGGATTCTCGGGCACACACCCTTATAAGCCTGCATGCCTTCCTTTTTCACGTGGAACTTCTTCATGAGTAACATTCTAATATCTCCACTACTATTAGGATTGGCTTATCTGTTGCTTCCTTCACCCATGCATTGAAACACCCGGCCCCATTATTCAACAACATGTCAAACTTTGTTGTTGTAGTGAAATGTAACCTTGACCAAAGTGTTGGACTATAGTTGTTCAACAATTACTTATGGGCCTCTTTTTAAAACTTTTCTACCTCTTCCATTTCCCTCATCCATTTTTTCAAGGTATTGGACCTTGTACAGTTCCATAAAGCATCGTTCATTACCTTCCCATACCATCTTTTCTTCACATTGTAGTATAGATGACTTACACACATCCTAATGTCAACCCTTGGCTTAAGTTGCTTGAATGCTTCCACTAGTTGCTACAACCACAGAAAAGGCATCTTTTAACTATACAAACCTATCACTTATAATAAGAAAATGTTGTACAAAAAACATAGAAATGAAATCAAATTGCAAACTAACCTTCTATTGATCAAATCTAACAATGAAACTAGTTCCATAGAAGAGTCCATATCTACAAGTAAAAGTTGGATGAACCAACTCCATGAGTCCTTGTTCTCAATCTTTCTAATTGAATATGCAATTGGGAATATGTTATCATTCCCATAAACTCCAATAGCAGCCATCAACTAGCCCCCATAAACTCCTTTCAAAAAGCATGCATCCTAGCCCAACAATGGGTCTACAACTAATTAAGAACCTCCTCTTACATGCATATAAACATGTGTACAATATTTGGAAACGTGGTGAAGTTGTATTTCATTTGATCATGGCCTCATAGTAGTCCCCTAACTTGGCATATTGTTCCTTTAAAGAACCCCTTCGGATCTCAATTGCCTTACCCTTTGCTACCTTGCATTGGCACATTGACACACCAATACGCTTCTTGCCTTGAACTTGTACTTAAAAGTGTGACAACTTTCCAACTAGCATCATCATTGGAATTGTTTAAAGTACTTCATTGCAACCATGTAGAAGTAGATTTAGACTTGAAATTCTTTCCACAATTGTGAATGCTTGTGGGGTAATTTTTGATTTGGTAAGCATCTCTACTATTTGTCTAGCTTGCCCTTATTTTCTAACAACAATCTCTTCCACAAACAACCATTACTATTTTGCTCTCATTCTTCAAAAATTGTAATCATATCCCTTCTTGTCCATTAAGGCCTCTTTAAACAACTAGGGAGTTGAGAATTTCAATTAATCCTTCAACTCAAAAGGTCTATTTAAATTAGTTTTCTCATTAAATTCTTCATAACCATATGTGTCATATTCAACATCAGATCCATGGGAAGGGTACAAGTCATCACTCTTGAATATCATGTCATTGCTTGTTGTCGTGCTTTTATTTGTTTAGATGTGATTCAAGCATGTTATAATTCATTTGAGGTCACCATCTTCAATATAAACTTCATGGACACAAGTACTTTGGCTATTTTGGTTATCTCAACTTGTTCTAGGTCCTTTGCATCTCAATATCCACACTTTTTATACAAAATTCATCATCATTGTTATCACTCATTTTATATTCAGACATTTTGAAGTTACTTTCTTTATTTGACTCCCCAATATCATCTTTGTATCTTTTGACTCATTGATGTTCACATCTTTAAGCTCTTCACCTGTAGAATCCTCAATCGAGTCTTTATTTGTATCTTTTAAATTCAGACATTTTGACGTTTATTTGACTCATTGACTCACTAGTCTCCACCTCCTCACCAATTCCTACCTCATCTTCCACTTCTCTTTGAACCTCATCACCTTGTACTTTTCTTTGTAGTTCACCTAGTATAACATCATGCACCTACTCTACTTCATCTTCTTGAGCACTATTATAGTGAAGTGTTGGAATTGGATCAATCTTAGCTAGAGGCTTTGTAATGAAGCTTAATTGAGTCATGTCATGCTCAAAATAAATGTGTAGAATTCTATTTTCTAGAATGTTCTTCACCATAGCTGGCAAATCATTCTCACATGTTAGCAAGACTAGACTAAAATAGTCATACCTATAGTACAAGTTCTTCACAATGTACCGTAACTCTTTCGTTTCTCTTCTAAGATCAATGATTGAGTTATAATCAAGATGTTGATCTCTAATATCATCCACACATTCCCCAACATAATTCATGTTCATTGACTCCTCAAACCAATACCATGGTGCAATACCTTATCTACATAAACATTTAGAGAAGGAAAAGTATCAGCGGATAAAAATGAATTCATTCTTACAACACATACTACTAGACACTACTGGACATAAGGGGGTCCATAATGCTTAAAAATGCATTTTTCATACTAAACTTATCTCAGCAATACACAATGCTAATAGTGTTTAATAGTCACTGATGTGGGGGGCCATCATGCTAGACACAAAATGACACCTTTTAACAACAAAGTAGGGCATGATATATAACAAACCCATCTACTACCAAGGTGATAAAAAATACCAAGTCATAACCATAGAAACTTTTGAAATGTTAAAAATAAATAAAAAGAAGCACACACCTTGATCTGCTATATCATTACCAAATGATTGAACATTACTTTAAACAAATTGAGGTGAATGAAAACCTCCCATCCCTAAATGATTCCTTGCCCACATCAAAATAGATGATTCTCTAGTAAAAAATAGGAACAAGATCTAAATAACCCTTTAAAACTCACCTTACTAATGTTCAAACTTTTTCCTTCGCTAAGATGCCAACGACTACACTTTCAATTTTTTAAGGATTTGAAGCTAGCTAGCAAAGTTGAAGAAAGCATACAGATTGCACTCCAAAATCATGTTCTTCCCCTTAGATTTTGGATGCAAAGACATAAACCTTCATTCTTGCAAAAGAAAAGCCTAGCATAAACATCTATCCCTTTTAGAATAACCATTACTCTAATAGGAAAGGGATTAGGAGGTCCTATGTGGGCCTTACAAGTCAAATCTATCACTTCATTTAACAAAAAGTGGACAAAAGGCCAGCATTGAACCTTCCCTAGTAATTGGGTACCAATAATCTGACCAAGATTTTGTTGGGGAGGGAGGAGGGTGCTATTCCAAAAGTAGTGGTAGTTGAGTTGAGGGGCTCAAACCATACTTTTTCCCTCATACTATTATCCTTGCAAAATTAGTTTAGACTTTGGACTATTGCATTAGGTTGTATAGTTCATCAAAAAATTTAATAGCAATATTATGACATAAGACATCCACTAAGATGAATATTCACATTAATGGGCCTTAGTAGTCTACTTATTAAGTTGACACAATCCAACTAGCCATTAATCACTTCCATTTATTGAGTTAAACAACAAAACTCCATAGCTTTTTGGAGATTTTCGTTTAGCCACCATGAAATTTGGTACATTTCTTAAATATGGATTAGAGGAACCTATTATAAGTAAGCTTGCTAGATCTTAGGTTGAAACAATAATTGAAGTTGATATGGATTTTTTGTGATGGATGTATTATGAATTTTATGATAGTTTTGGATTTATAATGTTTATTGTTAAGCTAAAATAGAAAATAATAATGAAATGTAGGAAGAAGAAATATGATAGTTATGTGAGGACCAAACATAGGTTCAAAGAACAAATACAATGTTCATCTGGGTTAGCTTTGTGCTATTGGCTCATGCATTGAAACATATAGTAATACCTCTTGTTAGTTATATACTCTATTTTAGGAACCTATAACTTACAGAGTGTTGGGCTGAGACCAACCCATAAACACTAAAAAGGAAATAATAGAGCACTTCATGTAAAAAATAAAATATACATGTCTCTCTTCTTCTTCTGTCCTCAACTCACACTAAGGCAAAGTTAGTACTCTTGTTGTTAGATAAATTAGTTAGGGCTCATCTTCAATCCCTTTCCCAATTCTTAACCAATAAATTAAAGTACAAATGTAGATATATCTCACACTTGTTCTTGTTCTTGTTTTCTTTTTCATATTTGACTTTTGCTTCTTGTCTCTCTTTGATGTTATACTTAAAATCTCTTGAACACCACTGAAGAGGACCAAGCAGCCCACATCATAGTAGAAAATAATGAGATTGTCATTATATCTAAGAGCCTGAGGGCATAGGGGGAGGAGCTAATTGTAGAGGAGCATCTCTCAAGGAAGGACAAGCTCAACAACCTTAGAATTGTCCTCTCCCTTTTGGACATTTCAAATGAATGAGACCGTGAAGCCCACAAGCACCTTCATCAAGTTCAAACAGTTATACACCATTAAAACCCCACCCAAACATCCATGATAAATGTCTCCTATAGCTTAATATTAGTTCCAGAAATTTGTTGTATTATTTTGACAAATTTCTCTCTTCAAGAGATCCATGAAAATGATTTACTATAATGGAAACAAAGCTAGTGATGAGGAATGAGGTGGACTCTTCAAGAGATCCATAAGAAGGAAGCTAGAAGGAAAGAAAACCAAGCTATCAATTGCATGGAGAGAGAAATCAATGCAAACTTCAGATTTGGAAACAAGGGACTTTAAATATGATTTTTCAATTGATGAAGTAATTGATTCTTTTGATTACAATAATAAAAACTACAAACTAGGGACTGGCAAGGAGATTACAGTTACATAGCAAAGTTGATAATGAGAATGATAAAAGATCTAGAAACTAGGAATAAAATCAGATGGAACAATTGGAGAAGTAGGTAGTGTACATTTTAAAATTTTCAACTACAGAATGCAAGTGTCATAATTGCATCTAGTGTTATGAAAAATTTGATAAAGTAATTGTGCTTCTTCCAAGAACCTCTACTGATCAAAATGAGTAGACATAGAACCTCTACTAATTTGGTTAAAACCCCTTCACATGAAACTCCTCATCATATCTTAGTATTACTTAGGAGAAACCTTTTATTACGAACTAACTCTTAGATGAAGTGGTCAATAAAAAGAGAGAATCCTATTTGATTCTCTAATAAGCAACCTGTCAAGGATGAGAAAATAATAATGCAAGACCTAACAAAATGCTTAAGAGTTCTAGGGCATTGAATAAAAAGCATTCAATAGACAAGCAAGCAATAAAGAGATTTTGATCATCCATACAACTATAAAGATGGCATATTAGATTATTTCCAAAGGATGTTCAAAAGTGTAGGACCTTTCATTAACCTAAGGAGATGATCACCTGAAACAAATATATATTTTGGTTTATTATGTGCAATCTCAGGAGATCCTTTAGATGAATGAGATTCCTTAACTTTTCAACCTATATATGATCCACTGATGATGACTCAAATAGATCCACAAATAATGTGGGACTCATCTTTGCAGCGAAAGACCTATTTTCAAAGCTAAAGTGAAGGTTAAAGAAGATTAAGTTTTGGACAGATGTGGAATGTTATTGGGAAGGCATTGAAGGTGATGCTAACAAATTGTAGTTTTCACACAAGCTTGATTTAGAGGTGGTTTCAAGAGAAGAAGACGATCAAAACGAATAGTAAGTTCAGCCCATGGTGCCTTCAAACTCAAGCCCACATTCCAACTTTGATTCATGCCCAACTAAAAGACAACCCAAAAATAATTCAAATTTGAGTTTTCAAAAAGGGAAGATAGGTAATGGCAAGAGAAAGGTGTTAAAATTCATGTGACAAAGTAGGAATAAGTCAAAATCTAACTTAGATAGGTCTTTTGCTAGTAAAGGTGCCAAATGGGTTGTCTAGGTGGTTCTTCATTGGTCATATGGTACGAGTAGCATTAACATTTTTAACATGAGTCATAAAATGTCTACCCATACTAAGCTTGTTTAAAATTAGGTCGTTTGCACGTAAAATGGGTAATTTTCATCAAGGACTTTAAGATGTTAGTTGAGGTTAAGAAAATTAATGTCTCAATCAAACAGGTATTCGTCTAGCAGTTACAATCATAAGATAGAGAAGATATTTGTGGATGACCTATCTAACTTTGTAGGTTCACCAAGTGAACTAGTGGTCCATGATCTTTACTCTAAATTGAATGATGGTGTATTATGTACTTCAATTTATGATCCAAAATCTGTAGTAATCTTGGACATTTTCTTGAGAAGGGAAGACGCATGAAAGGAATTGATGGATATAATTGGTTTTACTAGGGGGCCTATCTCCTCACCACTTCTTTAATACTTGTATACTAAATTTAAAAGTACTTGTGGGACTTGATTGATGATCTTTGCCAGATTTTATATATATCATTGATCCATTATGAAATTGAGTGTGTATGCTTATAGAAGCTTTGATTATGGAATCTAATTTGCATGTCAATTATCCTTATCATTATTATTATCATAACAATTAAATTTATGGAATAATCTTAGACTACCAAGTTAAAAACTAAAAAAAATTAAATTTCACATGGGTTAACCTATGGACCACTGGGTATGGGTTGATCCACTAGCAAATGAAATGGGGTGGGCTAGATTTGGGTAATTCGTACATAGGTCATGAAATACCAATGGGATAATAGGTATACCAAGTTGTGTCAGGCTTGACAACTCTATTTATTGGTACAAGATGCAAGTCACCACTATCTTCTTTAAAATCCTCTCTAAAGAAAATATAAGAAACATGATCCTGTTAATCTCTCCTCCTCCAAGATTTCAAGGGGTCCACCAATTAGTAGAAGACTTCCTCTATGGCAAGATATATGAATTTTTAAAAGCCCAAATAGAAGGAAGGAAGAAGAAACTAGACATGCTAGAGGTTGATCTTAAATGGATCTATGAAAAATTGGCAATTTTCTTTGAAGGGATAGAAAACGAAGTAAGAATTCCATATTTCTTCCTTCATAGTTTAGGTCCCTTCCTACGGATTCCAAGAAATGTTGTGGTATTCTCTCATTATTGGGTGTTAGCAGAAGTTATAATTTGATTCACAAGGATGCTTAAGGATATAAAGGAGATTCTTTCTACATGGAAAAATGCTCTTCTAGAGGTGGAAGACATTCAATTGGGAGATTGCTATATTTCTTTTAAAATCATATTCAAGGATGAAAATTTCCAAGCCAGGTGCGGACATCTTTATGCCCATAATGATATTAATTCTAGATTAACCTTATGGATAGAATTTCTTCAAAGCCTTGACCTTAGGACCTTCCTATTTGTCTAAGGGCATATTTAACATTGTTGCTTCCCTCTAAATGCTTATGTGCTTCCTTTATGACTCATACATTTTCTTGCTTCATCAAAGAAGCAGAGTTTGTGGATTTGCCATGGCTAGGGTCTTTTTGCATGGTGTAACAACCAAATACCTTTATAAATGAGTAAAATTGGTAAATTTTTAGTTTTTTATCTCATCAATAATTAGTAGGCTCAAACCTCTTAAGTTAGAAAATCAGAAAGCATCTTCCCAAAACAAATTATTTACCTCAAATAGAAGATAATTTAGTAGAAGAAAACTAAAGCGTATGTTATGAATGAGAAAAGGGTTCAGAATCTTGAAATCGTTGAAGAGTTGGATGTCAAACAAGAAGAACAAGAGCTATTTGAAGAAGAACATTAGCTCAAAGCATTCATAAAGGAAGATTTGTTGAATTCTCAATTAGCTTTAAAAAAATCGTTAGAATTTAAAAATTTTCCATCCTATTACATGGTACAACACAAAAAAAGGAAAAAGTATTAGAGCTATTAAAGATGATAGATTGATTTGAGATGACATTGAATCTTTTATTTCAAAATTTCTTTGTTGAAAACCTCCCTTTAGACCAACTCCTAAAGGTCTGCTTTTTGATTCCTTGTCACCAATGCGTGCAGATGCTTTAGCAAGATAGTTTTATTTACAAGAAATCAAGGAGGTTCTTAATTAGTGTGATGGAGATAAAGTCCAATACCTAAAGGTTTATGTCTCCAATTTTTCTATTCATCTTTGCATTTATTGAAAATAGATGTTTTAACTCACTTATAAGACTTCTTCTCTCATAGGTAGATTGATAGGAAGGTGAGGTCTTGCTTCTTAGTCTTTATCCTTAAGAAAGGTGGGGCTTGAGAAGTGAATGATCATGGACATATGTCATTGATTACTAGCATCTTAAAACATATCTCAAAAGTTTTGGCTAAGTGGTTGAATAAGTGAATTCACTTCAAAATTTCCTAGAACTAGTCAATATTGATTAAAATCTAGACATATGCTAGATGGGCTAATTATTGCTTTGAAAATTGTTTGCACTATGTAAAAGGGACTAGAAGGGTTTATTTGTTAAATTAAATCTTCAAAAGGCATATGATAAGGTCAACTAAAGGTTCTTGATTTTTTGATGAGTAGATTAGGTTATGGTAAAAATGGAGATCATGGTTGTTGAAACTTACATGAGAAAAGAAGAAGGATTTATTCAATTCTTTGTAATTCTTGAATTTCATTTATTATTATTTATTAATGCGTCATTTAAGGGTTATTTCAATTTGACAAAGCATTCAAGTAAGCAGTGTCTCAATAGGAGGTTAGAAGCTACTGATCTTGATATGTTCAAGAATGTCATATCTTACTAAGGAAAGGTCTTCAAACAAAAAGTTATTTTACAAAAGTCAAGTTTAGCTGGCATTAAAGTGGATAGTAAAAAGTTTGAGGAGTTTTCTACTTGTTTGGTATGTGGTATTAGCCAGTTCCCCTTCACCTATCTGGGTTACCTTTAATTACTAGCCAACCAAGGAAGAGATATTGGATGCCTATCTTAGAAATATTGCAAAATATTATAAATGAACTATTGAGAATTTAGTGTAATGTCCTCTTACGTTGTAGTCACAATGGGAAAAAATCCCTCTTATTAATAGGGATGCTATATGTAAACCAAAATACGACAGGATCTGGGTATCAAGAGGATTGATAACATTGATAAAGCTTTACTTGGCAAGTGGATGTGGAGGTTTGAAAGTAACAAGTTTCATGTATGCACAGTAATCATTGAAAACAAATATGAAAAATCTAATGGGTTCTAGTTCCTCCGCGAATAAAATATCTAGTTAGTGTCAGGTGTGTGGAAGGACATTTTGAAATCAATAGACACCATTTGTAGCATAATAGAATTTTTGCTTAGAAATTGAAAATACATAACATTTTGGAAGGACAAATGGAACGAGAGGGATCATCTAGAAATAACTTTCTCTAATATTTGACTTTGCAAGGACCCTAATATGGTGGTTGCTAATTATTTTGAATTTTTTGGGGAAGTAGTTGTTTAGAAGATCCACTTGATAAGGTGCTCATTCATTGAATAAGAATAAGAAGTTGCTAGTATTTATGCCATGCTCAAATTAGTCAACATTCTCCTTTCATATTAGAAATTAGTTCCCTCATCATTAGGACAATATTTAGCCAAATCCTTCCATGATATTATCCTTTCCCATCTTACCAAATCTTCATGCATCAGTAATCTAGTCTTATCTGGCCCCAACCCATGTTCTTGCCTTTAATTAAACAATTAGTTACTATAAGATTCACTCATCAGTTAACCTCAAAGGAAAAGATGAAACCTCCCTGACCATTGTTATTTTTGTTGCAATCATGTCTAAATCCACTTGTTATTTGCTGTTGCACTGACTTTTGCCTCCCCAATTTGGTCTTATTTATTAGTTTCTTTGGTGTTTGGAGGATCTGTCATTCCTCTCCCAAAGAAATTTTATGTAAATGGGCATTCATTCCTAGATCTTTCTCAAAAGGGCATTCAAGAAAGTGCCTATCCATTTTCTCACATCTGGCTAGAAAGGAACAAGCAAGTTTTTAGAAATAATGAAATACCTATTCCTTCTCTTTGTAAGTCTATTAAAATATCTGTTATCTGCTTGATGGAAACTCATAGCATTTGTTAAGTGTGCTCTTTCCCAAATATTCTTAGAAAAGTGTACTTCATTCTGAATTCTTCAAAAACCATTGTCTACTCTATACCATCTTCCTCTCCTTGTGGATTTGTCAAAGTTAATTTTGATGGATTGAACTTTGCTAATTTAGTGCTAGAAGGCTATGGTGCATTGTTGAGAAGTCATTTAGATTAGCTAGAATTTGAAATCATAGTGCTCATGGTTATTGTTGATTCTTCTAAAGTAGAAGTTGAAGCTGTAAACTAATCTACTTGATGTTTACATATATATAGAAAACAATTAGTGAAAGTGACAAAAAACATACCTCCAGCCACAGCAGTAGATAGAAGCTTTTAAGAGTTCTTCTAATTCAAGAGCAGTTCTCAGTGATGGAATAACAAAGAATATACACTGCTTAAATTAGAGACCCTTAAATTAGAATTTAATAATAGTTATCTTTCATTCAAGGATAGCTGCTAGAGTTGTTCTTCTATTGTAATGGTCAGACATAAAATACAAACTAAACTAGTGACTAGGCATCAATTACATAGCATGACACCCATGATAGATTTAGAATCTAAATATTAAGGACCATAAAAATGAAAAATTCTAACATTCTTCCACTTGGTCCAAACATTTAAAACTTTATAAATTCATAAATCTTAACATACTAGTCTAAAACGCCTTATGCTCAAACAAAGACAAATTATATGAATCACGGCTGTAATTTCTTTAAAAACAAGTATTAACTTCCATGTATTACAATATAATTTTCTTCTTTGAAAAATGTTTTATGTAGTGTTTTTGTCTTTATGAATAAGCTTCAAATGCTTATTCTGGGTCCAAACATAAATATTTGTCATGCCAATTATAAATGTATACAAGCAAAAATGAAGACAAATTAAAAGTTTCAGAGTTTCGTTACTAATATGTGCTATAAATATAGCATCGTAGTTCAAACAGAAAGTGACCAATTAGAAGAAAGTCCCATTCATGTTACAAGATCCTTAAACAACTTTGGTGGCATGCCTTTCATTAAAGGATCTGCAATCATCAGCTCAGTATGAATGTGTTCAATGTTAAGTATTTAATTTTGACCAAAAGACCCTTAGTTTAGCATTTAATTAGACCATCTAACTCATCAATTTAATGATTTTTAGATAAAATATGAAATTTAGTTCAAATTGACCATTCAACTATAAATTGTCAAAATTAACAGTCAGATGATTATCTGAGCTAATCAGATGCTTAATGTACAGTTAGATGATTCTAATATAGTCTTATATTTTACAAATCAAATAGATCATGGTTTGGATGATTCATATTGAATTTCAATGATACAGATCATCCTAAAGGATATTAATGGACCAGATCAATTACAAGGCAAGATGGGACAGTTTCTTAAAAATTGAGAAAAGGAAGATCAGGGATAAGATTTGGAAGAAGAGGAAGTTTCCTGGGAGGAAACTAAGTCTTAAAGGATAATGGAAGAGAGGGAGATGAGATAGGAAAGGGTGGAAAGTTTTATAAAGAGGAAATTGTGGGAGTCTTAGGAAGAGTTTTTGTTTTGGTTTGTCTTCCTTTGCTTGCCTTGCACTTTAATCATCAATTCTTTCTGCTTCCTTAGGCCTTTGATTCATCATAGTTTTATGTTATTTCTCTCTTGTTTACCTCACTTGCACACTCCCTTTCTCCTTGAGTCTTCCTCTCTCTGCTTCACTATCACTGGCCTAACCTCTCTTTTTCCCTTTCTCGGTTTCTAATAGGAAACCAAGTTCAGTCCCTCTTGTTCTCAGTCACCCACTTGCGACACCTCACTCCATCTCTTTTCCCACTCCTATCTCTTCCTTGATCAGCTCTATTCTCCAATCACCGCATCCCATGGCCCTACTCTGTTTCACCCATCATCGTCAATTGCTGTGTCACCGATTTTCTGCTTCATCATCCATAGCACTGGCTCCCACATCTGCTCCACCTCTATCTTAGTTCCATTATAATTACTCCACCCAAACCAACCATCACCGGTCCTACCCTCCATCCTCTTTGTTCTAGCGAGCATAGCAGTCACCAGCCTCTGAACCAGGCAAACCAACCTGGGTGGTTTGCTTCATCTCCACCGCCTGTCAGTCTCCACCAGACAAACAAACCAACCACCTGTATCTTCTTCATCGCCACCCACTGCACCGACCTCTGCTTCCATTTTTGTTCATCGCTCTAGATTCTAGAAGCTGAACAATGCCCCAGATAGAGCCACTGGCGTTGTCTCCTCTCCAATACCACTCTCCTCTATTCTTCCACTACCCAGATTAGCGTCGTCATTATCCTCTACCCAGCTACTTCATTGATCCATACCTAAGCTGGAAAATACTTCCCAGCCTCTGTTTCACCACCGTTACTGCACCACAAGCAATCCAGTAGTGTATCTCCACCGGTTGTCAGCTCTATTCTCCTCCAGCACCGAACCGTCTAAGCCGGGTAGTCGTCTTTTTCACTGTAGCCAATTCCACCACGCACTGGCCTAGACATAGCCCTGATCACTGGCGTCTACACCTGCATCTTCTCCGACAGCTCATCTTCCCTATTCGAGTTTTCTCGTTTACAAGAAATTCAAGGAACTTTCAGGGAAAATTCTCACTTTGCCCTTAATAGAATAGTTATTATTACATTTTAGTCCAGTTACTATTCCTATCTACATTCTGGGTCATTCCTATTCTATTATCTATGTTCTTCTTATTTTCCAATTAATCCAGGAACTGTTCTGTCCATGGTTAACTGAATTAACAGTTCTACTTTAATTTTAGGATATTTTCAATTTCTTATCTGTTTTAATTTCAATTTTCAATTAACTTTTAGATTTGGCTTATAGGAAAATTTAAAGCATTTTTAAGGTTTCTAATCTTCAATTTGAGAATAAAAAATAAGATCTAAGTTGTTAATATTCAAATTTCTTATCTAGCCAGATCTCTAAGAATTTTTGGAATCTGCCTAATCCATCCGGGTGATCATTAATCATAAGCACCAAAAACATGTTGATGAAGGCATATCACAATTTAAGATATCAAATTTGCAGAAATTGATGATAAGCAGTCTAAGGAAGTAAAAATTTCATGTTTTTTAGTTAAATTTCTATATTTTTGGATTAGACCTCTGTAATTTCATTGATTAATCATATCTAAAGTTTGATTACACTTTATGTTAATTTATGTCATTTAATTTTAATTTTTGAATAATTAAATTTTATTAAAACTTTAATTTTTTAAAGCGAGTCCCTTTGGGATTGACCTGTACTTCCATACACTACACCACAATAGCCCATGCACTTGTAGAAAATATAACATTCAACTAGCACTTCATTCCTTTTAATATGCTTTCTAACTACTAAGACTTAATGTCAATATACTTACCTTGACTTCCACTCTTATTATTCTTAACAAAGAACATAATAGCTGAATTGTCACAGTATAACTTCAGTCGCTTAGAGATAGAATCAACAACTCAAAGCCCAGATATGAAACTCTTCAATCAAATTCCCTATTCTGTTGCCTCAAAACAAAAAGCAAATAGCTTCCATTGTAGAAATAGCAATCAAAGATTGTTTTCACTTCTCCAAGATATAGCTCTTTTAGCAAATAAGAAGATACATCCAGATGTTGATTTAGAGAACCAACACAACCAACAAATTCTAAATCTAAATACCTAATAACCTCTAAGTCATTGGTCCATCCATATGTAAGCATGAAATCTTTAATCCCTTAAAGGTTTCTTATGACCTTCTTTGTAGCTCTTTAGTGGTCCAAACTTGGGTTACTTTGATATCTTCCCAACATCTCAAATGCAAATACAATGTCTAGTCTATTATAGACCTGAGCATATATCAAGCTTCCAATAGCTGAAGCATAAGAAATGTTTTCAATTTATTCCCTTTCAAGGTCATTTTTGGGACATTGATTTAAACTAAATATGTTACCCTTTACAATAGGTGCTACATTGGGTGAACAATCTTTCATCCAAATCTGTCAAGAACCTTGTTGATATCATGAGACCTATCTTTATTAATCGTAATACCAGTGACATAATATACCTCACCCATATCCTTCATATCAAAATGTTGAGAAAGAAATTGTTTCACCTCATATAGTAATCCCACATCATTAGTCTCAAGCAAAATATCATCCACATACAGGACTAGAAAAATAATTTGCCTCCCATTTACCTTATGATATATACATCAATCCATAATATTCTCCATGAAACCAAATGAAGATATAATATTATGAAAGTTTAAATACCACAGATGGGAGGCTTGCTTTAGTCCATATATAAGATTTTTAAGCTTGTAAACTAAATGATCACCATCACTTGAGATAAACCCCTCAGGTTGTTTCATATAAATCTCTTCCTCTCAATTATCATTGAGGAATGTTATTTTCACACCCATTTAATGTAAATCTAAGTCAAAATAAGCAACTAATGCCATGATGATACAGAAAGAATCCTTTTAGAAACAGGAGAAAATGTTTCTTGATAATCTATTCCTTCTTTTTGTGTGAATCCTTTTGCAACAAGTTTAGCATTGTATCGGTTAATGTCACTAATGAGTCTTTCTTGGGTTTGAAAACCCATTTACAACCATTGGCCTTAGCCCTATTAGTCAACTCTACAAGATCCATGACTTGATTTTTTGTTATAAAATCTATCTCATTATTCATAGTATCATACCACAATTTAGATTTACTATTATTCATTGCTTGAGAAAATGTCATTGGGTCATTTTTAGCACTTATATCATAGTCAAATTCTTGTATCTAAACAATGTAATTAGTTGAAAATTCTAATTTCCTTACTTTACTAGATCTCCTCAATGGTACATCATTAGCCTCTTATGTGGGCTCCTAATCATTAACTTGTTGTGGTTGATGTTCAATGGGATCTACTAAGACATTTTTAGCTTGACATGGTGCTTCAATAACTGGTTGCCCAATATCCATTATATTATGATGAGTGCCATTAATAATAACATGTCTGCTACTTGATGTAAGAGTTGGATAAAAAACATGACTTTTCTCAAAAACTAAGTTTTGAGGTTGATAACTCCCACTAACCACGTCATTCTCAAGAAATTTAGTATTTCTTGATTCCACAATTCTATTACTATGAGATGGAGAATAAAACTTGTATCCTTTTGGTTTCTTAGCATATCCAATGAAATAAGCATTAATAGTCCTCGGGTCTAGCTTCCATTCATATGACTTACACACTCTAACTTCAGTTAGACAACCCCAAATGTATATATGTCTCAAATTTGATTTCTAACTTTTCCATAATTCAAATGGTGTTTTGGAAATAGCCTTAGTTGGAACTCAATTTAATATACACACTATTGTTTTTAGACATTCACTCTACAATACTTTGCTTTTGAAAATGGACTAAGTTCTTGTCCAATCCTTGTATAACTACCATAATATTCACCACTTCTATCAGATCTCATGATTTTAATTTGCTTTCTGCATTGTTTCTCTATCTCTGCTTTATATATTTTAAAACATCCAATTCTTCACTCTTATTATGAAACAAGTAGAGATACATACATCATGAGTAGTATTATATAAATTTATAAAATATTTGCAATCATTTAAGCTCATATCAGGACAATAAATGTTAGTATGTATGATTTCTAATATGTTAGAACTCTTCTTAGCACTTCTTTTCAATTTGTTGGTCTACTTTCCTTTAATGCAATCCACACATAAATCAAAATCTATAAAATCAACAATATTAAGAACTCCATCATTTACTAAACTTTTGATTCTATCAATGAAGATATGTCCTAATCTCCAATGTCACAACATAGAGGATTTCTCATCTATAACATTATGCTTAATACCAATGTTGCCGTGCACCACCACCATTCATTGGAGACATTACTTTTAAATAAGTTTTGAACAAACCATCATCCATTGTACCATGTTCAACAATTACTAAATTTTTTTATATAAAAAAGATTCATGAAAATAAAAATAAAATCCAAATGGTATAAGTCTTGATACAAAAATTAAAATTTTGAAAAACTAGGAATATAGAAGGTTTGCTCCAAATATAATATAAAATTAAATTTTAAACTAAGCTATATGTCCTCACAGCTTCAACATGTGAATGCATCCAATTTCCAGAATAGATGCTCCATTCACATTCCATTAGTCTCCTTTGGTTTTGAAAGCCTTGCATGGTATTACAAATATGGATTGTAGAACCAGAATCAATCCATCATGTATTATGTGAAATATCAACCATATAAGATTCATAACATACAACATATTTGAAATTAACTTTCTTCTTTAGCAAAGCCTTTCTTTTAGGGCAATTTATCCTCATGTGTCCCTTCTTCTTACAAAAGAAACACTTTATAACCTACTTTTTGTAAGCATGGCCTACAGCTTTGCCTTTTCCTTTCCTTTTGATGGCTTGCCATTTTTTCCTTTTATGGATTGGCATATGTACAGTTTCACCTATCTTGAACTAATCTCTCTTCTTCTTGAACGCACATGGTCAAAAGTTCATTAATTGACCATTATTCCTTACATGTGTTATATAAAATTTTGAATAGTCTATATTGTGAAGGGAGAGAATTCAAGATAAAGTGCACTAAAAAGGATTCAAAAATCTCAATCTCTAATGACTTCAGTTGAGCAGCTATGTCCCTCATTCTCATAATGTTCTCATGCACTCCTTTAGTGCTAGTCAGTCTCATCGATGACAACTTATTCATTAAGGTGCAGACTAGTGCTTTATCATATGACTGAAATTATTCATCAATGGCTTTCATAAGATCATTGACATTTTCATACTCAGGTATCAACCCATGGATAATAATGCTAATTTGAGACTTAATGAACATCATACTTAAGCAATTAGATCACTCCCAACATTCATACAAAGTGATCTCAGCATTGGTGCTAGTTTTCATAATTTTAGGAGGCTCTTCCTTTTGGAGAGCATATTCAATATCCATGCACCCCAAATGAAGAAGAATATTCTCCTTTCAAGCTTTATAGTTGTTACCACCTATGTATGAAACTTCAGATTTTCATCAGACAACATCAAAGATTGAATAACTGCAAATAAATAAATAAACATGCTTACTAATAATTATGAGACATAAAGCATTAAATATAATGATAAGCCTACCAATGCAAGTCAAATAAAAAAATATAAATAATCATGTCATTAAAATCCGCTTGTGGACAAAGATTTTAATACAAAAAATGATTCACTAACTTTTATGACAAAACTAGTAAATTATAAATATTTCTTAATTCCTGTGAGCTAATTAAGAAATAAAAAGTCAATTTACCATTTCATCCTAATTAATCATAATAATATAATAATTTATCTGTGGGGTAAAATTACTATATTGACATGTTTAATTATAATTTGATGTCATTCAAAACTTCTAAGTTTTTAGAATACTTTTTGAAAACTTTTTTGAAATTCAGGATATCCCTTATTTAAAATTCTTTTCAAAAATAAAACAACAAAAATTTTCTTTTTCTTCTACTAAGTTTTTTTGAAAATCTTGAGTGTCATTTTTACACACAAATACAAGGATTTTATGGTGAAATGAGTGTAATATAATCAATGCTTTCAATTAAATACTTAATAAATGTATTACATATTTAAGGATGTTATGGCTATTCCTGAAATATTAAATATATATTGATCACATGACATTGAGAAAACATCAATTAAATCAAGACAATTCTATATAAGCATACCATAAATAAAAAATAATTAATTAATTATGCTAATATGCCTTAATTTAATCAATCATAAATAAATAAACTTTAATTATGAACTCATTTAGAAAAAATTTCTAAATTTATGTCCAATTAATTTAAATACCAATTTTCAAATCAATAATCTACATTAATTTGGCCACTTGTTCATATATTTACAAGTTTGAGAAACTTTATAAAGCATGTACCATGTCTTATGACAAAATTTTCCCTTCCTTTTTAATATTATTTCATCACACACACACACACACACACACACACACACACACACACACACACACACACACACACACACACACACACACACACACACACACACACACACACACACACACAACCTATTTAAACCTAATTAGCAAAAACCTTATTACCATAGACACCTTCTCCTTCTTCATTTTACTCTCCTTTCTCACATATGCAGTTGCTGACCAAATCATTATTGGTGATGAACTCTGATGGGGGAAAAATTGCTAAGGCTTTGCGAGCAACAAGGAACTAGCATGTTGTCCAGGGAAGCAACGGGTAGGGAAAGAGGATCAAGTGTGACAGGCTAGATTAAGGAACCGTGCTAATCGGTTGCACCTATAAGGGAGAAGCACGGGAAAAAAAGACGTGGTGCGGCCAGCCTATCACCTTTGGTTGTGTCGAGTGGGCAAAGAAAATAGGTAAAAGTCAAGAGATGTGGCCACTACTCTCGCAAGGCCACCAAATAGGTGATGTCGGAGTATAGGGAAAACAATGAAATGGGTTTCTTCGTGCCTTGACAAAGATTGGAAGGGAAGAGACATCAGGTTAGATTAGAGAGGTAATCATCTTCCTTTTGCTAAATCTTTGTCAAAATCTACTATTAACCGGGTAGGAATTGAATGTTCGAGATCTAGCTTCAACGGTGACGACCTGGCTCTTGATGGTGAGAAAGAAAATGATGAGCATAAATGTTTATGTCCCAGCACACCTTCAGATCTGAGACCCAAATTTCATCTTAAACAACCTTCTATAACTGCCCATAATATGTACCCATTTTCCCATTTTTCATTTTGGATTATTTTGTTTTGATTGTAGTCATGTCTCTTGTGTATGAACCTCTATTTGCAGATTCAGTCTTGGAATTGTATCAAGGGCTTCAGGACAATATAAATGTAATAGCGGAGGGTCTCATAGTAACAATATTATCTGCTTTAGCTGCCCATACAGTCTCACAGTTTTGTCCTTCGCTTATGAAAAAAGGCCTCATTGCTAGGAGAGTTCTCTAAACTCTTATTAACCACCCAGTTCCCTCTCCCTAGGCTATGTAGGACTAACTCTCAGTACCTGACCCGTCCTGGGATTCATCCCTCAAGGCTTCACATCTTGCCCCCTTGGGAACATGCTTTCCCCCGTGATAGCCATGACTAGGTGCTCGTGCAACTAGCCACCACACCATGATGGGAACTGGCTCTGATACCATTTGTAATAGTTGGGGGTCCCACGGCAATAATATTGTCTACTTTGGCTGCCCATATAGTCTGAGGGTTTTATTCTTTCCTTACAGGAAAAGGCTTCGTTATTAGGAGAGTTCCCAGAACTCTTGTAAACTGCCCAATTCCCTCCCCCCAGTTGATGTGGGACTAACTCTCAGTACCTTACCTGTCATAAGATTCATTCTTTAAGGCTTCACCTCTTCCCCCTTTAGGGAACATGCATCCCTACGTGATAGCCATGATTAGGTTCCTGCGTGTGGCTAGCCACCACACCACAAGGGGAATTGGCTCTGATACCAAGTGTGGCAACCCAAGTTTTCAGAAAAGGATTTTTGAAATATAATTTAAAAATGAAACTCTCTTGCAGGATTTTTTTTTACTAACATTTAAAATATATAATACATATTTATTTCTTTCTCAATGCCACCTTCAACCTGGTGTCACATTAAAAACCTTCACATATAAATAGCGGAACAAAAACATATCATTATAGGATTTCCTTGGTCACAGCCCAAACAATATGGAATATAAGTTCAAGTCATAATTCAGATTAAGTATATTAGTGTTATCTATCTTATTGCATTCATCCTCAAGTGTTCTTTATTACAAAATCAAAATAATAATCGAATTGTCCAACTAACTACTTATCCATACTTCTATTCTCCTTATTTAATTTCTTCTACTTGATTGCTTAGTCCTCTCATGCTTCACCTGAAATGTTTAGTATAGGTGAGTACAAAGACTTAATAGGAGCAAGCCTAAACCAGCCGTTTAAACACCATGGCAAACATATTGTCATAAATTAAGTAATGCAAACCATTAAATATTCGATCATAAGTATGATATAAACATTATATAACATTTAAGCTCATACCAAAAACATTTAACATATCCTTCAAATCTCACATATACAAGCTTGTTAGGACTTCTATCAAAGAATAGCATATTACAATCTATTGTATCACTAAGTGGTAGTGTTGCACCACTAAACCATTGCAACCATTTGGGCAATGGTTAATATCCTCGAGGATAACTAACATGTCAGTTCATGTCCAGTAACTGTATGGTATACTATGCATATAGAGAACCCACATCCAACTACGTTCGATGGTGGATACCACATGGGCTACACCAGTTCTCATGGGGGCATTGGATCACAAGAGAGCTGTCTCCCCATGACATAATGCTCTCATCAGTAGGCCTCTTAGGGTAGGTATCTCATTTCAGAAGCTAGTGGCCAACTAGACTTTCTAGCATAGCAACTAGGTGGGGCTTACATTTTGTCCCAAGCTAGGCTCAACTCACATGAGTCGCCTAATTTTCATTTATTAAATTTCTTTAGATTGCTCAATATATCATATAAAGCATTCACAAACTTTCCCATTCACAAGCCATATTTCATTTGGCATAAATTATCAACTAGCTTATTCTAGGCTTACACAGATACTTGTACATTCGTAGCTTGGCATTTCCAAAATCTTATGTTTACACTATGCATACTACACATCATGTCGATAATAATTACTTTATTTCAAATATTCATCAATTAACAATTATCTCAGTTACAAATCACACTTACTATAAATCAAAGACTATGCATGCACATAAACATTTATTGATGGATCGAACTTTCAAAATCATGTGTACAAATGAAAAGTGTGTCCACTCATGAAAATCACTAGATCATATGCATGTGATAACATGAAATGATCTAAACCATACAATTGTTTTATCCTACAAATACCATGACCCTGAGCATATAAAATCTTACGTGTGCCTCTATCTTGTACATGCTCTTCCAAGGAAATCATGTGACAATTCAAGAATGATTATTATGAAATATCTTTATCATATGCATATTTAATCATGCAAAAATCCTTCATCATGCAAACATGGTTTCATGCAAAAATATAAAATTATAGACCTTAGATTACAAAACAAAACACGTCTATGAAATTGATTTCATTTACATCATGTGTGTGAAATCTCATGCCATAAAACCATCAAGTAATAAAAATCGTATAACCTATTCTACCAGGCATGTGGAATCATGCAATCTATCTTATCACGTCTATGGTAACACCTTGTAACAATATTTTCTTATATGAGGACAAAATGCTAGATAAAATTCCAACATGGTGTTTCATGTAGCCAAGCAGCATGAGCTCCTATAAACCATGCATTCTATGTTTACTCAAAATGATAATCCATTACAAGAATCTTGAAGATATTACAATTCTAGACCTTACAAATGCAATATGTGACCAATCTTTCATCATACACATGGTTACTAACCCCATCCAAGCTCTAATGTGTTGAGTTCATGTAAGTAAGAGGAATATACCAACATGTTATTATTCCTTCTTATATGACATATTCACATAAGAACCATGAATTTAGGGCATACAATAAAATAGTAAGTAGATGTCTTCATCATGTGCATAGTAGATTTGTTAACCCAATGAAATGTACGTGGCAGATCTACCCATAGAATATAGTGTGTTTAGTGTCTCTATAAATAAGGTGAAATGCACATAGACAAAATCAACAAACAAGATCTATTGATTAAATGGTAGGCACAGTGTGTATGATGTGAGTGGCAGTCAAAGGTTGGATCATGCCATATTCATATCATAGGTAGGCACCATATTTAGACGAGAAATCAATAGTCAAATTATGCTAGAAGTTGGTTAAACAGAAAGTATGCTAATTAACAAATTAAAGTGTTATATTTAAGTTTAATGTAGGAACCATACCTAAATATAACTTAATGCTAAAATCAATTGAAATTTGAACATGAGGTGCGCACGGCTTAAGTTGTCAAACAATCTAAGATCTTCACAGATGTCATGATAATTTCATATGGTCCTTAAAGCCAACCACAGGGAAGATACATGACAATAGACTAGAATATCGATTTTGAAATGAAGAGGTTTTGTCATAAGGAAACATCCATAGTATGAATAAATTGAAATAATCCAAAACATGTAAGAATTTATACCCTACATGTGCAAACTTCTTGTTGGAAGGGGATCAAAGAAAATGTTTGTTAAAGAGTCGCATACAAACCATAGTGCTATGCGCCTTATTTCTGATTGCATAAGGTTTCAAACAACGTGAATTTATGGTCTAGCCTTTCACTAATCTTAAGAAAACAAAGCTAGTTTAGAGAAGTTCCTTAACAACCCCTACCTCTTTAATGAATCCATTCTGCTACAATCTTCTTGTCCAAAATGTAAAATCTGAGAAGAATGCTCCAATTGAAATCTCCTCTCTCTCTCTCTCTCTCTCTCTCTCTCTCTCTCTCTCTCTCTCTCTCTCACACACACACACACACACACACACACACACACACACACACACACACACTCACACACACTTTTCTCTTTCTATTTCACATATTCTCTCTCTCTCTCTCTCTCTCTCTCTCTCTCCCCTTTTTTCAATTTTATTTGACTCTCCTTCCTATCCTATCTCAAATTCTTATCTTATATAGGTGGACATCCAACTTAGGAGATACATTGTATCTGGACATCCCCTAGCTTTATGTAAGGAATTTTCTCCAAAAAGGTTATCTTATGGCCCAATGAGAGACTTGAACTCTAGTTCTAGAGTTTTTCATACTCATTCTATAACCATTAGAGAAATTAGATTTTTGGTGTCAATTCCATACGAAAGAATATTTATATTATAAAAATGCAAGTTGTTACAATCTTCCCTACTTACAAAAATTTCATCCTCAAAATTTCAAGGTAATTCAGTGAAAAACTCTAGAAACCTCTATTTCATGTCACTTTCTATCTCCTAGGTAGCTTCTTCAATCATATGATGATGCCATAAGACTTTAACTAATGGGATAGTCTTGTTTCTCAAAGTCTTCTCCTTCTAGTTTGGGATCTGTACGGGCTTGGTCATAAAAGTCATATGGGGTTGCATTTCACTTGGTACTTGCTCCAATACATGGGTAGAATCAGGAACATCTTTCCTAAGCATTGAGACATGGAATACATTATGTACCTTTGATAGTTGTGGTAGTAGTGCTAGTTGATATGCCACTTGTCCAATTCTTTTCAGAATTTCAAATGGTCCTATGAATCTAGGGTCTAGTTTGCCCTTAATTCCAAACTTCGTCACCCCCTTAGTTGGCGAGACCTTCAAGAATACATGGTCTATGACTATAAACTCTAGATCTCTATGTTTCTTGTCTGTGTAGCTCTTTTGTCTTCTATGTACTGCTAATAACAGCTTTCGGATAACTTGTACCTTTTCTACACATTGTCCAATCAAATTTGCCTTCACAAACTATCGTTCACCAACATCACTCCAACAAGTCGGTGTTCAACATGGTCTACCATATAATGCCTTGTATGGTGCCTTGCCAATGCTAGAGCGGTAGCTGTTGTTATATGCAAACTCTATTAATGTTAGATGTTTATCCCAGTTACCTTTCCATTCTAACGTACAAGCCCTGAGCATATCCTCTAGTGTTTGGATGGTTTGCTAGGATTGTCCATAGGTTTGCAGGTGAAAAGTGGTACTGAATCTCTGTGAGGTGCTAAGTCCTTCCTATACACTTTTCTAAAAGTGTGATGTGAATCTACTATTCCCATTAGATATGATGGTTAGTGGTACTCCATGTAGACTCACAATTTCATTAATATACAACTTGGCCAAACTTTCTAGTGATTGTCTCTGTTGAATAGGAAGAAAGTGTGCATATTTAGTAAGTCTATATACTATTACTCAAATCATGTCATGTCCACTAGATGTTCAGGAAATCCCACTACAAAGTCCATGGTAATGTGGTACCACTTCCATTCTAGCAATTCCAGGGTCTGCAATAGTCCTGTTGGTCTCTGATGCTCTACCTTCACCCTCTGACAAGTTAGACATCTTGCCACACACTCACTAATCTCTTTTCATGCCCTATCACAAAAATTTCCTCTCCAAATCTTGATACATTTTCATACCTTCAGGGTGAATGGTAAACTTCGAGTTATGTGCCTCTTGTAATAATTTCTGTCTTAATCCTGTTACTATTGGCACTATGAGTCTACCTTGGAAGTGTATTCCGTCATCAATACCCATTGAGAATCCAGTCTTAATAATGCCCTGAGTTTCTTCACACTCCCTTTGAGCTAGCAATATACGATCTGTGAAGGCTAATCTTATAGTGACATTTGCTATATTTCCTTTCATCTTCCTACTGAGAGCATCAGGCATGACACTGGCTTTACTAGGGTGGTATTGGATGGTAAGGTTGTAGTCCATTAGATATTCTATCCAAAGTTGTTGCCTCATATTGAGGTCGCTCTGTGAGAAAATGTACTTAAGGCTTTTATGATCCGTAAAGACTTCAAACTTTTTGCCGTACCAATAATGTCTCAAGATCTTCAAAGCGAAGACCACAGCAGCCAACTCCAAATCGTGTGTGGGATAGTTCAGTTCATGATTCTTTAACTATTTAGATGCATAGGCGATTACATTCCTGTACTACATTAATACGCCTCAAACTCCCTTGCCTGAGACATTATTGTATACCATGAATCCTCCACTACTGACTGGCAAGGTCAGAATAGGTGCAGTGGTGAGTCTTCTTTTCAAATCTTTTCACATTCATCAGTCCATTCAAATCTTTTCTCCTTCCTAGTTAGTTAGGTCCTGGGTTGTGCTATTGCAGGAAAATCCCTCAATGAATCTCTTGTAATGCCTTACTAGCCTGAGAAAACTATGGATCTCTGATCCAGTCTTTGGTCTTTTCCAATTGGTGATTGCTTCTATCTTTTCAGGATCAACTGCAATACTGTTTGTAGATATAACATGCTCAAGGAATTGTACTTGGTCAAACCAAAATTCACACTTTGAGAATTTTGCATATAATTTATGAGTATGGAGTGTGTTTAACATGATTTTCAAATGCTCTTAATGCTCATCTCTATTACTAGAGTATACTAGGATGTCATCGATGAATACAATGACAACCTTGTCAAGATATTCCTAGAATACTTGATTCATCAAATCCATAAAAGCTACAGGTGTAGTCGTTAGTCCAAAAGGTATAACCATAAATTCATAGTAGCCATACCTAGTTCTGAATGCTATCTTTGGGATATCCTCATCCTTTCCTTTCTTCAGGTAATCTTTTAGAAAGTGACCTTTTTCACCGCAGATGAAGCATCGTCGTTCACGGACATAATAGGGCTTGCTGGGGTGATACTTGTGGCATGTTGGGCATATCGTATTGTCCTTCTCTATTCTTCTAAAGTTTTTGGATGTTGGTTTTTGTGGCTTGGAAAACTTCATTGGTGTGGCATGTCTCTTCCCTTTCTAACCTAGCTTTTGTCCAGAAGACCTCTCACTGTCTCTATTGGAAGCTTTATACTCTTATTCCACAATGGATGCCAACTCCACAGCCTTAGACAGTGTGGAGGGCTGAGCTATCAATATCTTGCTCTTGATGTGAAAATTTAATATTCTGACAAATTTTTGTGCAGCTCTTAATTCTATGGGACACACTTCTAGAGCAAAATGCTTCAATTTAATAAATTTGGTTTCATAATGTTCTACTATCATGGAACCTTATTACAATCCTAGGCATTCTTGTTCCCTCTGTTCCTTAACATAGGATGGAAAGTATTTGTCAATGAAGATTGTTTTGAAGTCTTCCTATTCAACCACTTCCATATCATTGAAGTAGGTCTTCTCAACTATTGGCCACTAGTGTAAGGCCTCTTCGGTCAGCATGAAGCTAGCGACTGGAACTTGCTTATCTTCTGGTACGTTCATAGCTTTAAAGATTGTCTTTACTTCTACTTAAATAATGTGACTATGGCTTATTATTCCACCATTACTTATTATTTCCTTATTTGGCTATGAGCAGAGTGATCCTTGCTCTGATACTAGAGTGAAGTCTTGAGGGATGAATTACTGGGCTGCTGAGGTATCGAGGGTTAGTCTCACATCGCCTGGGGAGAGGGAACTAGGTAGTTTATAAGAGTTCGAGGAACTCTCATAGCAACAAGGCCTTTTCCTGTAAGGGAGGAACAAAACCGTGAGGTTGTATGGGAAGCCAAAGCAGACAATATCATTGTTATGGGACCCTCGGCTATTATAAATGGTATCAGAGCCAGTTCCCCTCTGTTGTGGTGGCTAGCCACACGTGGGCGCCTAGTCGTGGCTATCAAGTGAGGACGTGTGCTCCCTAAGGGGGAAAGAGATGAAGCCTTGAGGGATGAATCCCAGGACAGGTAAGGTATTGAGAGTTAGTCCCACATCGCCTGGGGAGAGGGAACTTGGGGGTATATAAGAGTTCAAGGAACTCTCCTAGCAACGAGGCATTTTCCCACAAGGGGGGAACAAAACTGTGAAGTTGTATGGGCAGCCAAAGTAGACAATATCGTAGGTGTGGGATCCTCGATTGTTACAATAAATCCTTGATTAGCTGATGAATCTCAAACTTATATGAATCAACAGCCCAATTCCAAATTACAAATGGAGATTGACCTTCTTATACAAAGATCCAATGACTTCATTGTTAGCCAGATGTTTGGTCTCATAATTACAATCGAAACAAGATAAGTTTGTCCCTTGATCTCCTCCCTCCCTCCAAAATGCACCACCCCCCAACCCCTTATATATATATGAAACATTAAAAGTGAGTAAGGGAAATTGGGGTTCTAAATTAGAAGTTCCCTTTCTAATCTACAGCATGCACATCTAAAAACATACTTTACTCCACAACACAAAACA
Source organism: Warburgia ugandensis (assembly GCA_035236585.1). NCBI lineage: Eukaryota > Viridiplantae > Streptophyta > Magnoliopsida > Canellales > Canellaceae > Warburgia > Warburgia ugandensis. The sequence continues at coordinate 31,694,866 of CP141129.1, read as the reverse complement.
GACCATTTAATGAAAACAGGTACAAACCAAGTAGTAGACAAATCCACTAAGCATGGAACTTACAGGATAGCTATGCTTCTCTAAGTTATAATGAAAAACAGAAATGATAAATTTTCTGATTTTCATTTTACTTTTTACCAATTTATTTCCATTATATATTCAAAAACTAAATCAACATATAACTGCTTGGCAAAGGAATCGGTATGGCTCTGATACCACATATAAACCAATATATATATATATATATATATATATATATAACTTCTTGGCAAAGGAATCGGTATGGCTCTGATACCACATATAAACCAATCTACTTGATGTGTGTGTGTGTGTGTGTGTGTGTGTGTGTGTGTGTGTGTGTGTCTATCTATCTATCTATCTATCTATCTATCTATCTATCTATCTATCTATCTATCTATTTATGTATGTATATATGTAAATGTATAGAAAACAATTGGCAGAAGTGACAAAAAACATACCTTCAGCCATAGAAGTATATTGAAGCTTTTAATAGTTCTTCTAATCCAAGAGCAATTTCCAGTGATGGAATAACAGAGAATATACACTACTTGAATTAGCTAGGGACCCTTAAATTAGAATTTAATAGTAGTTATCCTTCCATCAAGGATAACTACCAGAACTTTTCTTCTCTTGTAATGATTAGTTATAACACACAAACTAAACTAGTGACTAGGCATTAGTTACATAGCATGATGCCCCATGATAGATTTAGAATTTAAATGTTAAGGACCATAAAAATGAAAATTTCTAATAGAAGCAACCTTATCTCATATGTTAGGGTTGTTCATTCTATTTTTTTGTTTCTTTTCAATGCAGATCTACGTACTGTCATTTGTCTTTGATGTATGTTGGATTCTTGCTAACCTTTGCGATCTTGATCATCCAGTCTTGTATTCCTCTTTTTGATGAATACAACTCAACTTATGGCTTATAACTTAGCTGTTGAACGAGGTCCGTGCTTACAAAATCTAAAAACTTATCAGATGATATAATTTACTGGAGCTATTACTGTATTTCATTGCATACTTTTTGTTAGGTTGAAATGCATGTCGCCAAATTACATCTCTCTCTCTCTCTCTCTCTCTCTCTCTCTCTCTCTCTCTCTCTCTCTCTCTCTACATGGCTATGTGGAGGTCCGTGCTTACAAAATCTAAAAACTTATCAGATGATATAATTTACTGGAGCTATTACTGTACTTCATTGCATACTTTTTGTTAGGTTGAAATGCATGTCGCCAAATTACATCTCTCTCTCTCTCTCTCTCTCTCTCTCTCTCTCTCTCTCTCTCTCTCTCTCTCTCTCCACTAAATCATGTTATAATCTGAAACCATATTGTCAACGTTGTTGACGCTTGAAAGTCGCAAAATTAATCATCTTGGAAACCCGACTCAAGCAATGCGTGGCCGCCAACATAGACCTCTAAAATCAATTGAAAGTTGGCAACTTGCCTGTTTCACACGGTAAAATAATGCAAATGGTCACCCAACTTGTTCAATACGCCTTCAGTGGAAAAGCTAGCAAGGTTTAGCTCATGTTCATCAAATGCCCACTTTTTGTTTCAAACACAGAAATGTAGAGCTGATAGTCAGTTCTTTCGTACTAATGCAACATTTTTGTAGAAAAAGTATATGTATAGTCTTTTCTTTTAGTGATCAAACTCTTCATCTTAAGCATCTTATAATAGATGGGTTATGTCTCTAAAATCATAAATATTAAACAATGTAAATATTAATTTATTTAAACTATTTTTAGAACTCAAAAATGATAATAATACAATGTATGTGATCTTTAGGTCAGGCCTCATCTAGTGCAAAAAGCTAAGATGAACGGTTAGAATTATCACGAAAGTAAGCTCGTTATAGGCATTAGTTTCAAAGTGTGTGGAATATCAGCTCCCTAATTAAACGATGCAAAACGCTTGTGTTCTAGACCATCACTTTTCTTACAGACCCACTGCCGCGTGTATGGTCGCCATTGCATATGTGCAGTTAATCGGGATCACGACTCCAGCCACTACCCTTATGGGATGATCCTTACCCTATAGACAACTGTATTGAAAGCGACATCTTTTTGGGATGAGTACAATCCTTTAAATGCCTTAATCCTATGAATATGAAGTTGTTTATAATGTATGCCCGTACTCACCTCTAGAAGAATATGGATAGGCAGAACTGCAAGTGGGGGCCTACTTGTTTAATTATCTAAACCCGTTATCTGTTAGCCTGCACTTCGGAATCCCCAAATTCATTTCTATCTGTATTGTCTAAGTTCCAGTTTTTAAATGGACGGTCAACAGAACGAGTCAGCAAAGGCTCCATACATTAACATTGGCCAAATATTTAGAACAATCCAATGAAAGAGAGAGTTTTGTTTAGCAACTCATTCACAGCAAGCCTAAACCAATTTAATGCCAACCCTATCCGACAGTTCCATTGCTCTTACTTGTGTTTGGAAAGAAAACGGTCTATAATCGTCATCGATTCTATAGATCAAAGGCCTACAACCCATCTGACTTGGTAAGCCAATAGAGGGTCCACTTGTAGTTGTAACCCCTCTAAAACAATAACCTCATCCATTGTGTACGTAACGGCACTAGTCAACGAAGAAACCAAACTCCTCATGAATCACATTGATTAAGCAAATGATCATAGTTAACACAAAGCATTTCAACTCATATGCCTCATGTTACCTTGAAAATTAAGTAAAGCCAGCAATGCGGGATTCCAAATAAGCGAATCCACTTGGATGATGTGGCCTCGCATGATCCTTTCACTTAATTTTTTTGGCAATAGTGAGTGTCACGCTAGCACTTTATACAGTAAGAGCGTCATCGAAGAAACCTTTTGTATACAATCTTGGCCTTTGACAGAATCAGATTCAATAGTTGCCACCGACACACCTCCTTTAATTCCTGGTTTTCTTTCATCACTTGTGTAATTTCTGACCTTAGCCGTTACGGGATTCCTACGCGTGTAATAAATTGGTGATCTAAACTTCTCATCTTCTGGGATCTTAACTACTAGCATTCTGCATCGAGAATAAGCGACTCAAAATTTTCAAGAACATGGAAAGATGGAGGTTAACATCACCCACGCACAGACTTTGGGTATCTTGCATTTGACCTAGGAGATAAAAGGGGTTTTGACGTATTCCTCTTCTTAAAGCTGGGAAATGACACTTCTCTCCTGATTGAAGAACAGAAGAGCTAATCACACTGATCTCCCTACTTCATCAAACTCAATCCAATTTGCTCTTCTTTACCTTTTCGGGTGTACTTGTACCTTAGGCTCCATCCGTCTCATCTAAGTTTATAATATAATGGAGAAATACCAAGTGGCCCTATAGTTGCACTTTTGAATGGGTCCGTCATTGTATGATCTTACCCTTAATTTGATTACTGTGCTTTGGATGGGCCAAGAATATTGACAATTGAATGATTAGAGTATCTTAAAACCTTTCTTCCTTGTCTAAAATCTTGACGATTGAATGATTATAGTGTCTTAGAAACTGTCTTCTTTGTCGACGAATGTATGTCATTTCTATTTAGAATCATCTAGTCCACGCATTTTGGGGACTAGAAAGACGTCTAAAAGCTGGAGTAATCATGTGAACGGGTCAGATCATTGAATGGAGTTCCTGCTCATGCAAAAGTTGACAACTACATGGCTACTTGACATCTAGTCTAAGTGGAACCATATTTCACGATCAAAATCACCAATCTACTGATTTTCCTTCTTCAATATGAAATACATAAGGTGCATGGGGCGAAATGTACAAGTGAGACCAAAGCATTCTATGTACCACCAACTCTAGTTGAAAGAAAGCCACGGTACCAAAAATCTAGACTAAAAGAAAGGGTGCTGATATAGGCACTAACCGGTTTAATAGTTGCAAGAGTCTAAGGGCAAGAGGGTAAAATGTTAATTGCGATCACTTTTACTTTTCCTTTGTAATAAGTGTAATGGTAGGCATTTATCATTCCTTCCTCGTCTTCTCTCCTTTCGACATTCAGTCTCTCTCTCTACTTCGACATTTCTTTTGTGATGGACAAACACACAACCTCGAGGAGTTTCAAACTTGTGACCTTCATCTTTGAGAGTTATTCATGTTCCCTTGTGCTGCCTCATGCACCTTGTCTCTCTCTCTCTCTCTAGATATTGTAGCAGCCAACCTATGCTTGAGTACAATATTCCTGAATGGGGAAAATGTTTTGGGGATCAGAATTTTATCATTGTTGAACCTTTCATTACATGAGACACATAAGACAAAATGATTAGGATCACTTGAGAGCCAACACTACTAAATTGGATGATTTTTAAGACGGTTGAAACATATATTTAAGATGGTTTCAAAACTATCTTCTACCCAATCATCTTATAAAAGTGATTGAAAATAAGACTATTTCAAAAACTATCTTTAAAAGAAATTTTTTAAGATGATTTCCAAAATCATGCTAAAAAACTTTTTAAAACGGTTTCAGAAACCTTCTTAAAAAATTGTCTTTAAAAGAAATTTTTTAAGATGGTTTCAAAAATAGTCTTAATTTTTTTTAAAGATGGTTTCAAAAACCATCTTAAAAGTTTCTTTTAAAGATAATTTTTAATAAAAAAAGCATACAATATGCAATAGAAACTTGTTTCCTGACAATATACAATAATTTTCTTGCCATTACAATATTCATCTATACATTCTTTACAAGTACTAACTAAAAAGTATTATTCATTTCACACATCTACACTTCTTCATAGACACCCATTTACTTTCACACTCCAACGTCTCATATCCTTATAAAATAAAAATTTACATCCACACTAAGTTTCTTTCTTCTAAACTTTAACATCCTGTCATTTACAAAAATAAAACACAACATCATCCCCTCATTTATCCTCTATTTAAATAAACAAACCACATATATACTTCAAATAAACAAACAACACAATCCTTATCTATTCACACTTTCAACATCCACATTCAATATATAAAAAATTCAAAGACATTAAAAGAAAAACTTCACAAGCACTAACTAAATAGCATTATCCATTCAACACATGTACAATTCTCTAAAGACACCTATTTACTTCTACACTCTAACATCCCCACATTCTCATAAAGTAAAAATCTACATCCACACTTCAGCATCCCCTCATTGAAATAAACAACCTACATATATATGTCAAGCAAATGAAAAATACAATAAAGAGTTTTTTATTAATCAATATAATTTTTTTTTTTATATTGAAGTCCACAAGTGTTAGTGGGGAGGAAGTACAGATTGCCATAGTTGAATTTCAATCCAAAATTAGCCCATTCACATCTTATTTCTTAAGAGATCTAGTCAAAATAAGATGGTTTTCAAGAAACCATCTTAGTAAAAATAATTTTAAACAGTGATAAAAAATTGTCTTTAAAAATCATACTTAATAATATGGTTGTGCTAAAATTGTCTTAAAAAGTTTCATGGGAAGAACTTAAGAAGAAGGTTAGGCCTGATCGTCTTGAAAAATCCAAGTCAAAGAAGATGGTTAGGATAAACCATCTTTAAAATGACACATAAGAAGATGATTTTGGAAAATCTTCTTTAAAAGGCCTTATCAAGACAGTTTAGCATAACTGTCTTTAAAAACTTACTTATACAACTTGACGACATCCTACAACTATTTTCTTTTCTATATTCAACTGTTTTCATCTTACAACTTATTAGACTATGTATGTACATGGTCTGAAGCTCATCTAGGTATATTTTTGTTCTAGCTAGCTTCAACTAAAACACCATGATCGAATTAGAATTACAAATATTTTGTCTTCAAACTTCACTATCTTGGCCTACATCGAAGTGGGTAAGTATTTTTTGTTTGTCTCATATTTTATATAATTAGCATGTTTGTGGCTAGAGAATTCCTTTCATAAAGTTTTCCCTTCCAGTGTATGTATACTTATGATTTAATTGGAAAATCTCCATGCGTGCATATAATTAAGTTTTTTCCAACATTTTATTATCACACCTACTATTTGATAAAATGCTTAATTGAGTTAATTAATTATTTCATGCCTAAAAAGTCTTTGCACCTATCAAAGCTTCAAATTTTGGGCTAAATGGTAGACAAATATGCTTGGATGATCTTGAAAAGATCATTAAGAGAATGTGAGGAGGGAATAGAAAAGTTTATAGAATTTGTACTTAGAGTAGGAGGTGATGTAATTGCATGTGTTTTCCGTGCTTAATATGTGAAAACCTGAAAGAGGTAATTACAAGCGAGTTGAGAGAACTTTTGTGCTTCAATAGAGTCAATGAAGGCTGTTGCTCATGGATTTGACATGGAGAAGAACTTCCTCATGGGCACTTGGCATGGGTGGAAAAATGTGAATATGAACATTGTAGGAAGTGTCGTAGATAGTATATATGCATTAATATTTCAAGATGCATACAATGACTTCTATGATGACCCTGAATGGTTATACACTACATTGGAGAAGACAATGAGCTGTTGTACCTTGGGTGTACATAATACACCAAGTTATCTACATTTGTAGAGCTTTATAATGTGAAATTGACATTGGCTTTTCAAATCAAGGTTCTATAGAAGAATTGAAAGTGGTGGGTAAAATGCTACCAAAGGAGAACAAACTAGCAAGTCCATTTATGAGGCAAAGAAGAGCTTAACTACATTAGGGTTGAAGTAGCATCTCATAAAAGAGCATTAAGATAAAACTACATACCCAACTTATGAACAATTAAGATGGAAGTTGAAGAATAATTGAATTGAATAGGTGAAAGACGTGCCTAAAAAGGTCCTATGGTATTTTCCCCCATCCTAAGGTTTAAAAGAATGTTTTGTATTATAAAGACAATGAAGAAACTAGTGTGACATGCCAAGAAAAGAGTAGCTGATAGCTATTTACGTCATCCAATAGATAGCCCAGTGTGGAGCTCATAGACTTTTTGCAATCTATTTTGAAGAAAAATCAAGAAACCTAAGACTTGCAATATATCTGTCAATGGAATTAATCTTCATTGTTTTACGAGCAGTAGGTACAATTGTTAGCTTGTTATAATGGCTTGTTACAACTTTCCACTGTTGCTATGTATCAAGAGGAAGTTCATCATGTTAACTATGTTGTGGACAATAAGTCACTTCCCTGTGTATAATAATTTGGTTGGATGCACCAGAAGGGTTACAATGCTTGTCCTATTTGTAATGATCAAACATATGCCATACAACTCAAACATGATAGGTAAATGAAATTCCTAAGCCACAGAAGATGGTTGTTTAGAAACCATCTATATCGTTTTAAAAAGAGGATATTTAACGGTATTGTAGAGACAAGGACATCTATAAAGATGTTGACATGACAACAAGCATTAGAATAGGTTGAAAATTGACATGTCTTATGGGGGAAGAAGAAAGAAATTAAACATATAGGCTATAACAAGAAGAATAAATCAATATTTTTTGAACTTGCGTGCTAGAAATCCCTGCATGTATGCCGTGTATATTAAGAAGAATGTGTGTGAAAGCTTGACTAGTATGTTGCTTGACATGTTAGGAAAAACAAAGGATGGACTTACAGCTAGAATGGATCTTATGAAGATGTGTTTGAAGAGAAGGTTGTGCACATAAGATATAGACAGTTAAGGAACATACTTGCTAAAATAAATTATATGCTTGACAGAGAGGAGAGAAGAACAGTCTGTAAAATCCTATTGGAGCTTAGAGTCCTAAAAGACTACTGTTCAAGGATGGAGTTACATGATTATCATACATTTATGCAACAACTCTTGCCTATAACAGTACCTTTGGTGTTGCTAGATAAAGTTAGAGGATTTATTACAAAATTTTACTACTTCTTCAATGCTTTGTGCAAGAAGGTGGTGGATATTTCAAAATTACAAGAAATCTACGACCATCTAGTAACAACTTTATTTGAGCTTGAGAAATCTTCTTGCCACCCTTCTTTAATATCATGGTGTACTTAACAATGCACCTCATTGATAAGGTCAAATGTTATGGGACAATTTACTTTCAATAGATGTAGTTGTTTGAGAGATATATGAAAATTTTAAAAGGGTATGTACGAAATCACAATGGACTAAAGTGGCGTATCATCGAATGTTACATTGCAAAAGAAGCAATGAAGTTTTGCATAGAGTATTTATTAGGAGTGGATGCTATTGGAGTCCTAAGAAAAAAACCATTAGGTAGATTTGATAATCTAAAAGTTAGTGAACCTCTCTTGAGTGGTCACTTATTAATCATTGAACATAAAGAATGGGATCAGGCACACCTTTGTGTCTTATGAAACAACATTGATGATATCCAACCATACATTGAGTAAATTAAAACTTTATCTCTATTTGGTTTTACATTTTCCTCTATTTTATATAAGTATAAAAATTAAGAGTAATTTTTGCTTTACATCTCTTCATTTGTAGTGAGCACATGGACTTCCTAAAAGCAAGGTATCCAAGTTATGCAAAGAAATAAAAGTGGCTACAATATGAGCACTATAGCACCTTCAATACTTGGCTTGATTAGAAGGAAAAATAAATTAATGCTTCATTATTCATTTTTTATTAATTGCATACATATACTAATTTATTTTATTATAACAATCATCCTACTTAATATACATAGTTCAAGATCATCGAGATGATCAAGGTCATAATATAATTGAATCCTTGGTCTACTTAGCGATGAGACCATGACCAGAAGTAATAAAGTATGCTAGATATGCCATCAATGATTATTGCGTTTATACAAAATATCGTAATAACTATAGAGCACAACATAATAGCAAGGTCAACTTAATTGCCAATGCTACTTTCTTTTCTATTTCAAAGGATAACAACCCAATTATGGCAAATGATACCTATTATAGGGTTATACAAGAGATATGGGTGCCGAATTATACTTGTAGAACCATGGTTGTGTTTAAGTGTGACTGGGTGGAACACAACAAAGATAACACTCAAACTGATGCCCTAGGATTAACATTGTTTGACCTCAATAAGATGAGTTATAAAAATGATCAGTTTATTTTGGCATCTTAAGTAAAACATGTATTTTATCACTACTACACAAGATATTGTAAAGTTAGTTAAAAGCACTAATAGAAGTCAATTAAGAAACTAACTTCTATCAAGTTGCATTGGAAATCGATAAGAAAAGAGGTTAGAAGAAAACTAACTTTAAAAGTCATAACCTTTAAGTTGGTTCATAACCGACTTTAAGAGTTAATAATTCTAAGTCGACTTTAAGTTTGGGAGTTATATCCTACTGAATGCGTAATCTTCAATGGGATCCATAGTCTCAGCTTTCTTTTACTGTCAAGCAAAATAGTATAGTTAAGTAATGAAGCATATATAAATACAATATAATTTGAAAGGAAGAAACTAACATAGATACTTCGCGTTCTTCCAAATGGCTATAGCCCAACTTGGAGAGGTGGTGCTGCATATTGGTTGCATGCACCTTTCTTCCTCTCACACTCTTTACCTACACATTTATATGTACATAATCAAGTACAATAATCAAGTGTTATATATAATTAATTAAATGAAACATTGTTTTTACACATACCTCAAATTTAGTGGACTTGTGGTCCCTTACAAATTCATTCCACATGTCTTGGTCAATGATGTCAAAATAAATGGCTAGAACTATGTACGACCCCCAGAGATCATTGATATACAGAGCTATGTGATTACTAACAAGGTAGTTCTTCCATTTTGGCCACTGCTCACTAACTCCTTGCAAAGAACACATATTCTTGTGCTTAGGTACCTCAAAGAAATTCTATACATATCACATTACTATTTTTGAAAATAAAAAGGATAAGGTATATTATAAATTATATAATACATAATATTTTTACATACATTCTCCATCTCCCATATCGAGTCTTTTATTGTGGGTGGCCTACATTCTTACATGTCTCTTGCCCTTTACTTTTGTATTGAACAATTTCTTCCATTCCCTTTGACTTTCTCTTGATAAGCTTTTCCATTGTTGTTTGCCCTCTTCCCTTTCTCCTTCGAGTGTTACTGAGGTTGGTCTCTTGTTCATATTCTTGATGTTGTTCATATTCATATTCTTGATGTTGATGTTATTGACCTTCCATCTTTACTGCAAACAAGAATATAATGATATCGGAACAATGAAATCAAATAGTCCATGTAATGCATTTAAGGAACACAATAGAACAAAATATAAGAAACATATTTTTTTTAGTACAAAGGTGGCGTAAGCCGATATATTTACAATGACTAGGCCTTCTTCCCAGTAGTGGTCTTTCAAAGTAACCATAAGGTTGATTTTTCTTCATTCAAGGTTTTTAGTTGAATCAGCATCCTAGGTTGAATCATTTTATTGCACTTACTAGTTTTCAAGGTTAATTAGAAGTTATTTAGTGAGTTTCCAACTTGGTTATTGAAGCACACACTTGGCTACTGACACAAAATTCCCTTAGTTAGTTTTAGGTGATAACATGTCCTCTTATGCAGAGGCATGTTTCCAATCAATCAAGTGAACTAGAATTTATATGATTTCCACATTCTAGCCAAGTGGAAAACATGTTATTCTTAGGTTAGGAGTCCTTATCCAAACTCTAAATCCAACTAAAGGACCACAAGTGTCAACGCTTAAGTAAAACTAAGTCCTAGACTTAGGTAGACGTCTTAGTTAGAATCTTTAGTGAGGAATCTCATAGAATCTTTGGTTGGTTTATCCAAAAGGAGAAAATGAGAATGGAATGTGAATCATTATTGATCAAGATATTAAGATATCTTCATCCTATATTCCTTGCAACTACCATTACAAGAATCACATAAACAAATAACAAAATTAAAACAACATTACCAATTATTAGAATTATTTCAAACATTCTTTGCGGATTGATCAAGATATTAATATATCTTGATCCTAGATCCCCTACACCTACAATTATAAGAATCATAGAAATAAATAATAAATCTAAAACAACATAAAAACTAACAAGAATCATTTTTAACATTCTTTGCGGGATTGAACAAAATATTAAGATATCTTCATCCTAGATCCTATACACCTACCATTATAAGAATAATAGAAATAAATAACAAAGCTAAAACAACAATTGGGATAACAAGAATCATTTCAAACATTGTTTGTGAGATTGATCAAAGCTAAAGCAACATAAGAAACCAAGATAGATTGAGATACAAAGAGGGGGAAGGTCACGCATGGTCGCCTCGATTGACTAGGATAGAGAGTCGGGTAGGGGTTCATGCACATGGCTGACCGGTGACCAAGGAGGGAGGGAGGGGGTCATGTGCAAGCCAGTTGGTGACTAAGGAGGAGAGAGAGAGAAGAGAGAGGAGGGGGACAAGATCGAGTGCACTACCCACTGGACATCAAGGAAGAGAGAGAGAGAGAGAGAGAGAGAGAGAGAGAGAGAGAGAGAGAGAGAGAGAGAGAGAGAGAGAGAGAGACAGAGAGAGAGAGAGAGAGAGAGAGAGAGAGAGAGAGAGAGAGAGGCAGGATGTCACATGTAGGCCAGCCAATGTTTGAGGAGGACATTGAGAGAGAGAGAGGGGGGGAGGGGGATAGGGTCATACACATTGTTGACAAAGATTGAGGATGACAAACAGAGAGAGGGGGAATTGGGGATGTATGTAGGGCCATTCGACGATTGTGGGTGATGGAGAGAGAGAGGTAGGGTGTCATGCCTGGGTCAGTGAGAGAGAGAGAGAGAGAGTAGCTCATAGGCTAGTCGGTGATTGAGGAGGACAGATAGAGAGGAGGGGGTAGGGATGTGTGTTAGGTCTTCCTGCGTCGCGTGTAAGGTTGGCCGGAGAGAGAGAGAGAGAGAGAGAGAGAGAGAGAGAGAGAGAGAGAGAGAGAGAGAGAGAGAGAGAGAGAGAGAGAGAGAGAGAGAGAGAGGTGGTTGGGGATCCACGATTTGCCAGCCCCAATGTAGGAAGAGAGAGTGGGGGGGGGCTAGAGAAGTGCCTCTATTTAGTAAGATGTACAAAGTTTCCGACAGGGTGCGACACGAGTTTATAGTGACTGACAACTATGATGATAGAGACAAAAGGGAAAATGACAAGATGCTAGTATAATTTGATGTTATATACTCTGATTTATAAAGTAAAAAAAGAATTTAATAACTATTTTAAAGTAAAAAAGAGTGACTTTAAAAATGTTTTTTAAGTAGGTTTTTATTTTTGGCTTTAAAAATAGAGTTTTAGGTAAAAAAATGACTTTAAAATTTCTTTGAAGTCATTTTTTATTTGTCAACATAAAAATTATTTTTAAATTTATTTTCTAACTTTTAAATTATTTCTATATACTTTCAAATTAAACTCTCTTACATAAAATGAGATTTTTTTTCATACAATTCATCATTTATTCATACATTTTGTTCGCATGTGCACACACACACACACACACACACACACACACACAAAAGAACAAGGAAATCAAATATTTTTTGATTAACTCTTCATTTTTCATCCTTTTATTTTGTAATATATCAAATGTTACATATTATTATATCTCATTAATACAAGATAGCACATGATAAAAGAGCTAATATGGAACTATTTGGTGTAACATTAAAGTTACTCGCAAGTGCATGAATCAATTTTAGTAGATGTCATGAGTGAGGTTTATCCCATAGTGAATCTCATGGATTTTCAATAGTTTGGATCTTCATCAAATTGATTAACTTCAGCCAAAGAGATAGAGATGTAATTAAGTAGGAAATTAAAACAAATTAAGAAGGAAACATGTATGGAATTAGTAAACTAGAATTATAAGCAACTTTCTAAAAATTAAAGCTAAGCAATTAGAATGAAAACTTATCTAAGTAACATGCAAGCAACTAAAGGAAAGTAATGCTAAATTAGAATGAATCAAATTAGGCAACTAATCTTTAGGAAACTACTAAAATGGAAACTTACCTAAATTAACACTTTCCTAAACAAGAATTAGAAACTTTCTAAAACCAAATTAGGAATCTTTCTAACACTAAACTAATATACAAAAATAAGTAACCAATGAGATCTAACTAGTTTTAACACAAAATTAGTAACATGCGTGTGAATGAAAACTACAATTAAGGAGACTTTCTAAATTTAATACTTTCTAATCCTAAAACTTCCTAAAGGTGGAACTTTCATAAAATAAGAAAGGAAACTTTCTAAACCTAAACTAGTGTGCAAAAAATGAATTAACTACTATCAAAACAAGATTATGCAATTAAACTAAGAAAAAAAATCAAAGATGAACATGACTTAGTACCATGAGCATGATCCATGGATTGTGTGCATGGTTCTAGGGTGGGAAAATAGGCAGAATTGGTGTATCTAAAGTGAACTATCATGTAAAATAATGAATGGATATAATAAACAACATGGAAATCTAAATGGGTTCCTAGGGATTCAATCAAAAGCAATGTTTATATGGCTGGAAATAAAGCACAAAGTTCAAAAGAGAAAAGTTCTATATTTCAACTACTTAAGATCATCAAATAGTTCTAACACAAGAAAGCAATTGAAACCACAAGTTTTATGCAAGAAAACAACCTAGATCTAAATTACAATTATAAGAGAATCATTTTTGTAACAAGAAACCTCAAATAACTTTATTAAATCAACACCCAAAACGGGGCGCATAATACATGTTCAAAATCTAGAAATTGCACTGTAAACTAAGCATAAAAGCCTACCTAAATAATACCAACAATGCAATATAATGGTCACCATTTAAAGTATGATGACATGTAAAGAAAACCCATAAATTAATTCAAGAGAAAATAAGGATAGATGGGTGAACTATGGAAAGTGGACCTAAAACTAAGGGCAAACAGAAGAATAAAAAATGTGAATTTCAAGGGGGTAATTCAAAGTTTTAAGCTAGCTCTTCTCTTGGCTGTCATTATCAAATAAGAAATAACATAAGTGTCATGTAAATAACAAAGAAAAGATAGTGGAATTAAGGTAAAGAAGAAAGGAAAAGCTAGATGGAAAATAGTGTACACAAGGTGAAATTAAAGTAATGAAAACTAAATCAAAGAAGAAGAATAACTAGAAATTCAAAGGAAGAAAAGCATCAAAGAAGTCCAAAGTCTAGCAGAAACTAAGCAGCAAAGCGGAGCTTGATTTTAAGGTTGTCTCACACAACTTCTACTCAGAAAAAAAAAGGTGGAATTCAATGGGGTATATATATTGATGCTTTAGCTTCCAATTTGATGAATTTTTAATCTAGGAAAGAGGCGAAGATTAGATCTAGGGCTGAGGTGGAGTTTATAGGAGGAAATTTAGGTGGAGAAGATGTAATAAGGATGACATGAGAGAGAGAGAGAGAGAGAGAGAGAGAGAGAGAGAGAGAGAGAGAGAGAGAGAGAGAGAGAGAGAGAGAGAGAGAGAGAGAGAGAGAGAGAGAGAGAGAGAGAGAGAGAGAGAGAGAGAGAGAGTCATGGGCTGCCTGGTTCCCTAATTTGGAAGGGAGGGAGGTGTCATTTTCGTAGGAAGGAAAGTGGCTCTCCTTTCCTTTTAATTGGATGGTGATTTAGGGCTGAATGGATAGAGGGAATAAGAAAGAAAGGATAAAAAATAGGAAGGAAACCTAGGATTTTTACATGTTTACATGGACTTCGATCTAGGTTTTCCTAATTAAGAAACCACTTAATTTTGCCAACTAAGCAAGGGGGGTCATCTTCTTCTAGGAAGGTGGCTCCCTTGTTGAGTTAAAAACTTGGAACCCTAGGGTGAATGGTGGATTAGGAATGGATATGGGCTAGGAAAGTGGATTTCTCTCTCTTATGGGTCCCTTAATGCATGGTCATCTTACCTTTTATATTAATCTCTCTTCCTAGAAAAGAGCAAATATTCTAATTAAATCCTAGAAAATTATGATGATTCATATACTCTAGATTAGCCTCTGAACTTGTAAAACATCAAACTTTTGAATAATTAGGTTAGAAATGCATGTGTTACAAAATTCTGGCCAAAAATCCTAATTTTAAAACATTAAGTTATAATACATGGACAACTAATTGGATACTTTTTATACAAAATTGAATACTTATCACACCCACAACTAGTATTTTTCTAGTCTAGAGCAAAACATGCAAAAAACCATGAAAACAAAAATGGTTGCCATTTTCATAGTTGCTCACGATTGCATTTTGCATATGTAACAAGCCCTTAAGCCTCTAGGTTACCCCCTAGTGGACGAGTTAAACCTCATGAGGGTTTGTAGTGAATATACCCACAAAATTCAATAAGATCAAGCATTTTATTTTATCTTAATGAATTCTCATCCTTTAGTACTCTACTTGTTTTAACAACTTAATATCTACAAATTACCCACATACCAAAGCCATTTTATTTTAGTTTAATCTTGGACTGGAGTTTGTATGCAGGCTACATAAGTAAGGACTTCTAAATAGATATGCCCATTGCTCCATTAGAAAGATGTCTTGACCTCAAATTCTCACTTGTAAAACTCTCAAAGAAAGGGGTCAAGCAAATTTCTCTCACTATGTGACCGAATTCAATAAGACTAATGGTTCACATGAATCATAGATGAGATAATGAATATGATCCCTTAGAATAGATTTCATTACCAAGACCAGTTGGAAATAGTTCACCTTAATTCCTTTACATTTATTTCATTATTAAGGCTATATTCTACCTAAAATCAATAGGTCTTTAGATAGGACGAAACATAAGCTTACGAGAAGTTTTGAAAAGAAGGGGTATAAGGATTTAAAGTTTCAAATTTGAGTAGAAGTATTCAATAATTTGTAGGACAATTTTTTTCTTTTGATTGTACTGAAGTGAATATCTCTTATGTATTTTCCTTTCTATTTTCTTCATAACTTTTTCTTTTACTTTATTTTATATTTCTCTTTTTCTTTCTTTTCTTTGTATTTTTTTTCTTTGAGGCAAAGGGTTTTTTATTCTTTGTAAACACTTTGATATTTTTCATTTCTTTGATTTTTGTACTTTTTCTAATTTTTCTACCATCTGTACTCATTTGTGAAAGCTTGGTAAACAAATTCTTACTAGGATTTCTTAGGGTTAAGGTAAATTGGATTTAAGAAAGAAAAGGCTTACTAAGAGGCTCAAAGGGTCTAACTAGTGGTATACGTTAATGGGTCAATAAATGTTTAGGAGCCAAAGTTAGTAATCCTTTTTATTTCTTGGAAATTTGACCAAAACAAAGAAACTGAGATCTTTCAAAGTGGTGTCAGCTGAAGAAAATATGAAATTATTTATAACCCTAAAAAAGATGATAGATAATCTTTAAAAACTCATAGGGTATATAGGTTTCCACTGATTTCCTCAGGGTCGCTATGTCATAACCATGTATTAGTATAAACTTATGTATCAGTGTAAAAGTATTCTAAGATTTAACTTTCATAAAACACTTCAAGACATGAATAAAGTGCAAAATTAACCATATGCATTTCTATTAATAAATTAAAGTAGTGGAAATACTAAGCTTCAAACAACCCAATTCTCATCACAATGAAAGGACTTTGACTTAAAAAACTTTGAAAGATTTGATTTTTCTTTTTTTTAAACAAGAAATGAAGAAAATTTATGAAATTTCATGAATGTCCCCAACCTAAACTAAATAGTGTTCCCAATGTTTTGAAATATGGGACATCCATATAATAAATGGGTAATGTAGAATAGTGAGACTCGAAAATCCTAGGTTGTCTCCTAGTAAGTGCCAAGTTTAATGTCTTTAGCCAGATGTACCATGCAATGATGATAAAGATAAATGTACTAGGAATGAAGTATGTATGTGTCAGGAAACATGCTAAGTTGGGTTTTGATATATTGGTTCCTTAAGCGATACTTGTTCCACTTTAGGGTTTATAAACTTTAAGAAAGGTTTCAACCTTTGTCCATTAACTTTTGAAATTTCTCCATCATTTTCTATCTCAACGATCCCATGAGGATATACAATAATACAATGTAGGGTCCAATCCATAAAGATCTAAGTTTTCCTGAAAATAGATTCAATTTAGAATATACAAAAAGTCTCTCTTTCTTAGGTTAAATGACTTGCTTAAGATATGTTTGTCATGATTTCTTTTCATGTGGTCTTTGTATAGCTTTGCTGACTCATATGCATCTTTTTTTAACTCACCCAACTCATTAAGTTGGAGTTTTCTATGAGTTCCAGCAGCATCAAAGTCAAAATTGAGCCTTTTGATTTCCTAATATGTTTTATGTTCAAGTTCTATAAGTAGGTGGCAGGCCTTTCCATAGACCAAGCTGTAGGGTGATATGCCTATAAGAGTTTTAAATGCTATATGATAAGCTCATAAAGCATCACTAAGTCTCAAAGACCAGTCTTTCCTATTTGGACAGGCTGTCTTCTCTAAAATTTGTTTTATTTCTCTATTAGATACTTCTACATGTCCACTGGTTTGAGGATGATAATAGATAGCCATCCTAAGGGTAACACCATATTTTTCATTAAATTCTCAAACACCCTATTGCAAAAAAGTTTACACCTACCAATAATTATGGCCTTAGGTGTACCAAAACATGCAAATATATTTTGTTTTAAGAACTTGAACACCACCCTATGGTCATTGGTTTTACACAGTGTAGCTTCTACCTATTTCGAAACATAGTCCACCCCCATAAACATCAAAAGGCTCAATTATTAAGATGGGGTTTAAGGAATCATATTCCATTCTCCTAGGCTTCTTAATTGTTGACATTTAACACATGCTAAGCAGTAAGCATGTGAATCCCTAAAAATGGTAAGCCAATAAAAACCACATTATAAAATCTTTGAAGCTACCTTTTTGGAACTAAATTGACCCCATAGGCATTGTCATGAGAAATGGAGATGATCTTATGTTGTTCATTATATGGTATGCGTCTCCTAACGACCTAATTAGGACAATACTTAAACAAGTATAGATTATCCCAAGTAAAGTGTTTAACCTTGGTAATAAACATGTTCCTATCTTATTTTGACCAATGAGTAGGCATTTGACCCGTGACAAGATAATTGACTATATCAACATATCAAGGCAATTGGGAAATGTGCAACAATTGTTCATTAGGAAATGTCTTTGTTATAGGCACATTCTCACTAGTAGACTCCACCAATAGCCTGGATAATTGGTCAACTACAATATTCTCATATCCTTTTTTGTCTCAAATTTCTAAATCAAATTCTTATAACAATAATATCCATCAGATTAGCTTAGGTTTTGCATCTTTCTTTGAAGGAAGATATCTAAGTGCTACATGACCTGAGTATACTATAGCTTTAGATCCTAACAAGTAAGATCTTAGCTTATTTAGTGTAAATACAATTGCCAACAACTCTTTTTCTGTAGTTGTATACTTGAGTTGGGCATCTTTGAGTGTCTTAATTGTGTAATGTATCACATGGGAAAGTTTGTCAACACATTACCCCAATACAGCCCCGATCACATAGTCTGAAGTATCACACATTATTTCAAATAGTAATTTCTAGTCTGGCGATTGAACAATATGGCAAAAGTGAGTTCAGCCTATAGGCACTCAAATGCTTTCATGCAGTCATCATTAAAGTCAAAACTGGCCTCTTCACAAGTAAATTACATATTGGCTTAGCTATCTTACTAAAGTCCTTGATGAATCTTCTATAAAAACTGTGTGACCTAAAAGGGTGTCGATTTTCTTCACCGTTCTTGGAGGAGGAAGGTTAAGATTAAATCCACTTTAGATTATCCACTTCTATGTCATTATGTGAAATAATGTGGCTTAACATTTTTCCTAATTTAACACTAATTTCTTTTCCTGACACCTAGCAAGGGCAACTTTTTAAATACTGTAAGAATTCATTAGAAGAATATTTAAAAACCAAGAAATTGTCCATAAACTCCTCTAGGAATCTCTTTACCATATTTCAAAATATGCTCAATATACACCTTTGAAAAGTAGCAGGAACATTACACAGTCCAAATGGCATATGACAGTAGGCAAGGTTCCAAAAGGACAGGTGAAGGTAGTCTTCTTCTGATACTCAAGTACTATGGAATTTGGTTACAACTGAAGTATGCATTAAGAAAGTTATAGTACTTATGTCTGGCTAACCTTTCTAGCATTTGGTCTACGAATGGTAGAGGAAAGTGGTCTTTCCTCATTACTGAATTCAATTTTTGATAATCAACACAAACTCTCAACCTAGTGGTAATGTGAGAGGGAACTAACTCATTGTCCTCATTCTTAGTTACTATGACTCCTGACTTCTTAGGGACAACTTGAACTAGGCTAACCCAAGTACTATCAGATATGGGGTAGATAATACCAACATCTAAGAGTTTAAGCACTTCATCTCTTACTATCTCCTTTATACTAGGGTTGAATCTCCTCTATGGTTCCCTAAATGGTTTAGAATTTTCCTCTAGAAGGATTCTATGCATGCACATAGTAGGACTTATTCCCTTAATATCTGCCATGGTCCACCCTTGAGTAGTCTTGTGTTCTTTGATAACATCAATAAGTTAACCCTCCTATTCTTTATCTAGATCTAAAGCTATGATGGTAGGCAAGGTTTCATCAGGTCCTAAGTAGGATTACTTTATATTTTTAGGTAAAGGTTGCAGGACTAATGTGGGAGGTTTTTCTATTGAAGGCACTAGGACAAATTCTAATGGAGGAAATGGTTCCCCATGAGGGCCCCATTTAGAGGTATCCATTATAAGTCCGGCATTTAAAATATTATTAATCTCTTTAATAGACTTATCTATATCAAAGTCGCAGTTGAAATGTACTAGACATGTCCCAAGTGGATCTAAGATGGACAATGGTATACTAGCATCTTTAAGTAGACCTTCAATTAAATTTACTACGCAGGAATCATCAAGGTCTAAATGCAAATGATCAGCACTAGAAACATTAAGTTTGAATTTCATATTGTCGAAAGATAACTTCGTTACACCATTTCTACAATTGATGATGGTGTTGCATGTTGCTAAAAATGGACATCTAAGAATTATTGGAATCTAACTTCTGGGGTCTAACACAGGTTGGGTATTTAGGATAATAAAATCTAGAGGAAAGTAAAACTAGTCCACCTTTATTAAAACATCTTCAACCATAACATATGGAATCTTAACTTATCCATTTTCTGATTACAAAGTGGCATTGGTTGGTTTAAGGTCACCGAGCCCTAGTTGCTCATAGAATGAATAAGGCAACAAATTTACACTAGCCCCTAAATCAAGTAGTGCTTATCAATGACATGGTTTCCAATGACACAAGAGATAGTAGGACAACATGGATCTCTAAACTTAGGTCGGGTCTGGTGTTGTATTAAAGAGCTCACCTACTCAAAAAGGTAGGATTTCTTTTGTACATTAAGTTTTTGCTTCATAGTGTGAGCTCTTTAAGAAACTTAGCATAGGCAGGAATGTCTTTAATAGCATTGAGTAATGGGATATTAATTTGCACATTCTTGAATACTTCCATTATCTCATTGAAATTTGTTCCTTTCTTATCCTTGTTGAGTAATTGAGGGAATGAGGCTTTATGCACATAAGGTACCTCCCCTATAGGCTCATATGGAGTTGGAGATTTCTCTCTAGTCTCTTTCTCTTGAGTTTTAACTAGTTCATTCTTCTCTATAGTTTCCTTAGTCTGCCCTACTTTATTATCAACTTGATGGTTACTCTTAAGCGTTGTGATGGCCTTTGCTTGCTCATGGGATATTTGGTTATGTGAACTAGACCCTATTTTTAACTGACCCTTAGGGTTTGGAATAGGCTGACTAGGAAACTTTCCTTTCTCCCTCTCGCTTAAAGAGACAGATAATTGGCTTGTTTGCATCTCTATCCTAGCCATATTTTGTTGACTCTCATTTTGGAGTTGATGCAAAGCATTGTTAGTCTCCTAATTTTGTTTCATGAGAAAATAGATGCTATCCTCATTTGATGGTTGCTGAAGAAAATGAAAACTAGTTGGTTGCTAAAAACTAAAATTCTAGGAAAGTTCTGAATAGCGAGATTCACAAATGTACCTCCCTAGTAATTATTCCTAGACCATTAAAAATTGTGATGTTTGGCCTATCCTGGATTATAGGTCTCATAGTATGGATTGTTGTTGCTAGGGTTGAGATATTCACCAAGAGCATTTCCTTGTTGTAAAAGATATTCATGGTACACTTATTTTGATGGACAAGTCGTAGTTAAATGTGTTGAGCTAGAACAAACCTCTTGTTGAGGTTTTGTGGGTGTATTTGCAACTGTGAAGGCTTAAAACATAGTTCAAGCTTGTTAAAT
The DNA here is from genome assembly GCA_035236585.1 of Warburgia ugandensis. NCBI lineage: Eukaryota > Viridiplantae > Streptophyta > Magnoliopsida > Canellales > Canellaceae > Warburgia > Warburgia ugandensis. The sequence continues at coordinate 31,673,557 of CP141129.1, read as the reverse complement.
CTTCTATGCAAGGATTCAAGCTTACACATTCTTTCAGTCAAGGAATTGAGCTTAAATGACATATATGAAGTTACTCCTATCTCATAGAAGCCTCCTTTCCTTTGAGGTTGGGAATTTCTCTCTCTCCTATTATAATAGTCCCATTGGAAATTGTGAGCTAAAGTTTGAAAAAATACCCTATCCTTTGTTTTATTTTTTAACATGAGGACCCCTCCACTAGTTGCATCTACCATTTGTCTATTTTGAGGTGTTAATGCCTCATAGAAGTATTGAACCTACTGGTAATTTTCAAATCCATGGTGAGGGCACTTCTATAGCAATTCATTCCACCTTTCCTAGCATTCATAATATTGCTCATTATCTCTTTGCTAAAAATTAATGATCTCCCTTTGAAGGGCATTAGTCTTATGGACATGGAAGAATATGTTCAAAAATTTCTTAGACAGCTGGTCCCATGTGGCAATGGAACCAACCTTTAAAGAATTCAACCATGATTTGGCATTATCTTTTAATGAAAAGGGAAACAACCTAAGTCTAATAGAATCATCTAAAATATTTTGGAATTTGAATGTGGCACATATATTGAGGAACTCCTTGATATGTAGGTATGGGACCTCTCTATCATGACCATGGAATGTTGGTAGAAATTTAATGACTCTAAGTTTAAGTTTAAATTGGTCTGTATTGGGGGATGGTAAAGTAATGCATGATGGAGCATTTAATTGAAGTGGCGCATAGAAAAATCTAATAGCCTTATGCTCTACTTCAACTAGTGGGTCAGTCATGGGGTTAGGAATTTGATTTTTTAACCTTGCCTATGAGTACGTTCAATCTCAGGATCTAACGGTACTAATTCAATATTCTAAGGCTGACTTACATGCATGCACTATAATGAAACCTAACTAAATGATGCAACCTAATTCTAAAGGACACCCAAACTCTATATGCTAGGCAAGCAAACAATTCCTAATTCTAATGAGATGTCTTGTTGATCTTGGTTAATCTATGAGATTGAAGCTTGTAACTTAAATTTAGATAACTCCTTTAATCCAGACTTGACTCTTACTTACCAATTAGGTCTTGTCCAAGGTGGTCAATACAATTATTATGAAAGGAGGCATTTAGACGTCAACAATCATCAACGAAAGGCATAGAAAAATCACTTGGATTTTGCATAGCCACTATAACCACAAAGTTCAAGAGCCGCTGGAGTGACAATAGATCGCCTCTTTCAAAAAGGTTCCTATAAGCTCAAAACCCTAGGTCACTTGCTAATTTATTTTAAATTAAGATTAATGGTTGGGATCACAAGCATCCAAGGAATTAATTTGATTTCCCAGGTGGGCCAAGGATCTGGTGATGAAATCGAGTCCTTAGATTATGAGGGTTAATGTGGGGCCCTTATTAAAGTTATGTTCTATTCACCATAAAGTAATAAACATGTAATATAATACAAGAAACCAAACTAATGCAACCTATATACTATCCAACCAACAATTAGATAGGTTCAAGTTAAGGTAATAACCCTAAATAAAAATGCAACAATTAAGATGAATGCCTTAGTCTATATGAATTATTTTACCAACCAAGATGTAAATTACACAAAATTTAAATACATAGGAAAATTAAAAAAGAGTGAGGGAAACTTATATTGAGGTTTTTGATGAAGATCATGTTTGGGTCAACATATCCCACACTTGCCCTATATTAATATAAACCATTTCAAATAAAATAAAGAAATTACAAGTTACAATGGGGCATCACTACAAGTATACCTAAAAGGAAAATCCCTAATCTAACAAAGTAATCAAATTTGATAGAGCTTTGGTCCATATTATTACCGTTGCTACTTTTGCAAGATTCCCCCTACACAAAACAAGTAAGATAGATCCATTTATGAGGAATTAGAAAAATGATGCAATGAAAAAAACTTAATATAAACAATCCAAATAAGAATCCAATCACAAATCTGTTGCGATTCCGAAGCAACAATACTAAAAACTTAGTGTAGCTTTAGAAGTACTTGTAAGCGCACAAATTAATTGTAGTAGATGTACGCAAGTGAGGTTGATCCTATGAGGAATGTCACTAATTTTCAATAGTTTAGATTTTATTCAAATTCATTAACTTTAGCAAAAGAGATAGAGATGCGATTAAACTAGGAAATTAAAACAAATTAACAAGGAAATATGCATGGAATTAGAAACCATAATTAAAAGAAACTTTATAAAAACTAAAGTTAAGCAACTAGAATGAAAACTTACCTACATAACATGCAAGAAATTAAAGGAAACTAATGCTAAATTAAAATGAACCAAATTAGGCAACTATCTAAAAGGAAACTACTAAAATGGAAACTTTCCTAAACAAGAATTAGAAACTTTCTAAAACCAAATTAAGAAAATTTCTAACACTAAATTAACAAGAAAAAATAAGTTACCAATGAGATATAACTAGATTTAACATGAAATTAGAAACATGCATGTAAATGGAAACTACAATTAAGGGGACTTTCTAAATTTAACAGTTCCTAATCTTAGAACTTTCTAAAGGTGGAACTTTTCTAAAATAAAAAATAAAACTTTCTAAACCTAAAATAGGATGCAAACAATAAATTAAATACTACTAAAATAAGATTAAGCAACTAAACTATGCAAAAATCAAAGATGAATGTGACCTAGTGCCATGCACATGATCCATGGATTGTGTGCATGGTTCTAGGGTGGGAAAATGGCCGGGATTGATGTATCTAAAATGAACTATTAATGAAGCTAATTAATGGATCTAATAAAAAATGTGAAAAGCTAAATGGGTTTCTAAGGATTCAATAAAAAACAATGTTTAGATGGCTGGAAATAAAAAGCAAAGTTAAGGAGAGAAAAATTCTAGATTTCAACAACTTAAGATCATCAAATAATTTAAGCAAAAGAAAGCAATTGAAACCAAAACTTTTATGCAAGGACCTTTTCATTTGTTTCAGGAAATATATCAATCAATTTTGATTCTTATTTTTTTTCTATTGATTCTTTTTTGATTGAGATATATGAACTCGTGGATCTATGTGTTTATAGAGATCTTGTTCATAGATTAATGACAACATTTCTATTTGTATTCAATTATTCTATTGTGGATTTTCATTATTCTCTATATTAATACATAAGGTAGGTAAGAGGGGGACATGAAATTCTTTTACCTTTTTCTAAATCTATTATGTGAAAGGAAGCATGTACTCTTTTCTCCTCCTAATCCAAATCTAGAGTACATTTATAAGAGAATCATTTCATAAAACAAAAAAAAACTCTAATAACTTTGTTAAATCAACACCAAATTACAGCCAAAACTAGGCACATAATACATGTTCAAAATAAAAAAATTGCATAGTAAACTAAGATAAAACCTTATCTAAATAACACTAACAATGCAATATAATGCTCAAAATATAAAATATGATGACATGCAAAGAAAACCTAGAAAGGAATTCAAGAGAAAGAAGGCTAAATGTGTGGATTAACTATGGAAAGTGGACCTAAAATGAAAACATAAGAAAAAAATATGAATTTTAAGCCTAACTCTGAGGTTCTATGCTAGCTCTTCTCTTGGCTGTCACTATTAGAGAAGAAATAATTTAAATCTTGAGTGAATAACAAAGAAAAACTGGTGGAATTGAGGAAAAGAAGAAAGGGAAAGCTAAATAGAAAGAAGGGTGCAAAACTATAAAGCAAAATAAATGAGACTAAAGCAATGAAATTAAACCAAAGCAATCCAACTACTAACCTAAATTGGAGAGTAGATAAATCCAAAGGAAGAAAAGCATCAAACATGTCCCAAAGTTTAATAGCAACAAAGCACCAAAGGAGAGCTTGATTTCAAGGCTGTCTCCCACAACTACTTAGAAAAAAACGTGGAACTCAGTGGGGTATATATAGATGTTATAGCTTCCAATTTGATGAATGTTTAATCAAACAAAAAGTTGGAGATCTAGATCTATGGCTGAGGTGGAGTTTAAATGAGGAAGTTTAGGTGGAGATGATGTAATAAGGATGACATGAGAGAGAGAGAGAGAGAGAGAGAGAGAGAGAGAGAGAGAGAGTGAGAGAGAGAGAGAGAGAGAGAGAGAGAGAGAGAGAGAGAGAGAGAGTCATGGGCTGGCTAGTTTCCACATTAGGAAGAGGGGAGGCATTATTTTCATTTGAAGGAAAGTGGCTCTCCTTCCTTTCTAATTGGATGGTGATTGAGGGTGGAATGGAGAGAGGGAATAAGAATGAAATTAAGGATAGAAAATTACAAAGAAAATCTAGGGTTTTTACATGTTTACATGGACTTGGATATGGGGTTTCCTAATTACTAAACCACTTGATTTTTCAAACTAAGCAAGGGGGGCTTCTTCTTCTAGGAAGGTAGCTCCCTCCTTGAGTTAAAAACTTGGAACCCTAGGGTGAATGGTGGATTAGGAAGGGGAAATGGGTTAGGAAACTTGATTTTTATCTCCTAATGGATCCTATAATGCATGATCATCTTACCTTTTACATTAATCTCTCAAAATCCCTTAAAAACACACTTTTAACATAGAAAATTTACTTAAGTTGATGCTCCAATCGTGTGTCTCCATGTGGCCCTCCTTCTTAGCTTGATGGCTCACTTTGATAGCTCATTTCTTGGTGGCTTAAGTGGCTTCAATGTTTGGCTTCAAGCCCTGCATAGCTCATGTGGCTTATCACCCTTTTTCATGGCTTAAATGGCTTAGTTGGCTTGAATGGCTAACATGCAAAGGTGATGGAAATGCATAACTTGGGTTTAGGCCCATTTCTAGTCTGTACTCTGCAAATCATAATAATATAGGTCATAGGATCATCTTCTCAATTCTTAAAAAAGAGTAAAAACCCTAATTAAATTCTTGAAAATTATGATGATTCACATACTTACTCTAGATTAGCCTCTAAAACTGTAAAATATCAAACTTTTGAACTATTATGTCAAAAACACGTGTTACAAAATTTTGGCCCAAAATCCTAATTTTAACACTAAAAGTTATAGTACATGGGCAACTAATTAGGCACTTTTTATACAAATTTGAACATTTATAACTATTTTTATCAAGATCTGGACTCTTAATATTCAACTCACACCACTCTCCGGCAAGGAGAGAGATGGTAAAGCTGCAAATTACAACTTCCTGGGCCAATATGATGGAACTATGTCTTTTTATCAAACCTATTTTTGGATGAGAGCCACAAAGAATGAGGCTCTCCTTTTCTCCAATATTGAGGATTAGATTGGAAACACTCATTATTTGCAATGAAACAGTAAGATTTTTTTTAGAATCATGATGATCTAACCAACATCTTAACCCCATCACCTACAGTAACAAAACCCACTTCATTTAGAACATGCAAACAGAGTGTTAGTAATAAAAAATTCATGGATAATACAAGAGGTTTTAGTATCCTTACAATGTGTTTCATGCCACAAACATTCAAAATCTCCAAAACAAATGGAAACAAGGGGGACAAGATAGAGAAGGATAGAAGAACCAAAGGAGGAGGAGATTGTCATCTCTGCTGTAAGATGAAGAATGTCAATAGAGAATATAGAAAAAAACAATGAGATGATTTTGGCCTTTTTATAAAGTAAAATGGACCATTAAATCAATTTTTTAAAAATGACTCAATATTTATTTTTAAATTCATTTTAAAACCAATGTTAAAAGTGACTTTCAAAATTGGTTTTTAAAAATGACTTTCAAATTCACTTTTAAAGTTGATTTTTTAGAAATTTGGCTTTTAAAAACCTTTTTAAACTCATTTTTTCCCAACTATAAAATCACTAATTAATGATGCACTAAATAATGTTTCATACAATTCAGCATTAAATCACACATTTGACACATAACAAACACATGAAAGAACAAATCAAGTACTTTTTTAGATAACTCCTCATTTATCATCCTTATATATATATATATATATATATTTCAAATGTCATATAGTTTTCCATCCCACTAATACAAAATATAGCAAATATAAAAGAGCTAATTTGGGATAATTTAGTCAAAATAAGGACTTGTCATATATTATTGACAATCCAAGCACCATCCTCACCATCATCACGCACAAAATCCCTATTCTTACAAAGTACTTCAATTGATGGAATTGTTCTGGCAATACAAGTGTCATCTATTGTAGTATTGCCTATGTCGTCTTCATCTAAAAAATCCCTTGGACAAGATGATTAAATAGTTGATCATCTCTTATCAAGTCCATTTGAACATAAAATACATGTTTTGCTTAAGATGTCAAAATAAACTGATTATTTTTATAATTGATCTTGTTGAGGTCAACCAATTTTAATCCAAGGGCATCAATTTTAATGCTATCTTTATTGTGCTCTACCCAATCACACTTTGACACAATCGCAGTTTTGCAAGTATAATTCAAGGTCCATATCTCTCTAATAACCTTGTAATAAGTATTATTCACCACTAGTTTGTTAGGCTCTTGAGTTATGACCATCTTTTGTGTAAAAGCATAAATCATTGATGGCATATCCAACATATTTTATTTCTTCTAATCATGGTCTCATTGCCATCTAGCCCAAGGATTTTGATGTACTATTTCTTGGAAAGTCTAATTGATCTTGAACTTGTGTGTACACATATTAAGTGGGGTGTGAATGTTGCAAGCAACTATAATATAAAAATAAAATGAAATTTACTATAAGAGTGAATTCATTTATTTTACCTTCTAATGGAACCAAGTATTGAAAGTGCAACTATATTAAACTGTAGCCACTTTTGTTTCTTTGCGTTAGTTGGATTCTTGGCTTTGAGGACATCCACGTGGTCACTACACACACACACACACACACACACAAATTAATGAAGAGATCAAAGAAAAATAATCATTAATAATTAAATTTTACAACCTACATGATTAACTTACTCAATGTATGGCTAAACTTCATCAACATTGTTTTGCAACATATAAAGGTGCACTTGGTCTCATTCTTTATAGTCAATGGTCGATACACGACCACTTGATAGAGGTTCCCCAACCTTGGGCTCATGAAATCAATTGATTATTTCTTTCTTGGGATTCCAATATCATCCACTCCTGAGAAGTATTTTATGCAAAACTCACTACTTCCTCTGCAATGTAATACCTCGTTGGTCAATTTTGATTATGTATATATCCTTTTATAATTTTCATGTACCCCACAAACAGATACATCCATAAAGTTTAACTTCATCAATAAGGTGCATTGTTAAGCATGCCATAATGTCAAAGAAGGATGATAAAAAGATTATCCCAAGATCACATAAAGTTGTCACTAGTTGTTTTTGGATTTCTTATAATTTTGAAACATCCACCACCTTCTTTCACAAAAAATTGAAAAAGTAGTAGAATCTTGTAGTAGATACTCTAACTTTGTTAGGAAGCACCTAATGTGTTGCTGATTGCAGGAGTTGTTGCATTAAAGCATGATAATCGTGGAAATTCATCCTTAACACCTTTAGTTCTAAAGTTTGAAGAGTAGTCATCTAAGACTTAAGCTAGGATAGAATTTTACATACTATTCTTCTCTCCTATCTTCGAGTATATAATTTTCTTTAAGCAAGTATGTTCCTCAACTACCCCTACCCTATGGATGCAACCTTGTCTTCAAACATATCTTCATAAGATCCATGCAAGTTGCAAGTCTATCCTTTGTTTTTCCTAGCATGTCAAGTAAGGTATTGGTCAAGCATTCACACACATTCCTCTCAATGTACATGACACAAGTATATGGCATACATGTAGTGATTTCTAGTATGTAAGCTAAAATAATATTACATCTTCTTCCATCAACTTTTGGAGTTGCTTTTACCTGCACATTTAGTTGCTTTTTTCTTCCCCATGGAATATTAAGTTTTTAAACCAGTTCCAATACTTATCATCCTGTGAACATCTTTGGGGGTGTCCTTTTCTCTACACTATTGTTAGATTCTCCCTTCTTAATATGGTATGGATGGTCTATATGCAACTATCTTCTATGGCTAAGGAATTCCATTTTCTTGCCATGTTTAAGTTGTGTTACATGTTTGGTCATTACAGATAGGATAAGCATTGTATCCCTTCATAGTGCATTCAAACAAATTACCGACACAAGGAATTTGCTTATTATTCACAACAATATAACCTTTAGGGTGACTAACTCTGTGACAACCGGGTTCTTATAACACTTTTTAAATATAAACAACATTTACATAGCTAGATCGATATTTAATAAAAATCATTTTTAAATACCAAACAATGGCAGAAGAATCTTTTTTCTTAAAAATTCACTTTGAAAAACTGCAAGTATCATTTTTCTTTTCTCAAAATAATGATTCTCGGTGAAATGAGTGCTCATTCCTACCAAAACTCTGATAAAGACTCCTCTGTTTTTTCGAACATATGACATTTAATGCACGTCATTGAGAAGTACCTGATAAACATACATTGACATTTTTAAAACATAATTGGAGACTCTGTCTCCTTTTCATACATCTTAACATATTAAAACCAATATACTCAAATAAAATGGACACCTAGAACTTCCACATCACAACCCAGTCACATAAGTTATCAAAACTCCCATAATTACATGCAATGTAGTCTCTTTCTCATTTCTGATACAATAACTTCAAACCCAAACCATATTTTACTTGTCCTAGTCAAAAGCTTTCATTGGTGGACTCCTGTCAGCAAACAACTCCTATTGCTTGGAAATCCTCTACTCTGAGATATTGTAAACAAGTATAATATCTTAGTAAGCTTGCACTTGTGTAGGTGGAATAAGATGCAATTATACATAACAAAATTATACTTTTACCATATAGATCAATTGTTCACACTGCATCATGCAAAACTATAATCATTTACAATGTAGTCTGAAATATGCGATGTATTTATCACAATAATGAATTCATAGTACATTCCATAAAACATAATCCAGTTGAGATATTTTCTATATACTACTAATAAGAAGAAATCTCAATGAATCCATACTAGAATAACTTTTCCTTAAATCACAACGTATGCAAATACATGCCATTATTACCCATTTTTCAAGAGATGGGCTACCCACTGTCACCAAACATAGCTTTGTTTCATACAGAGGGAGATAGGCTACCCAAAATTGACCTCCTAAGAATTCTTTATTCCATAAACACAGAGGAAATGGGCTACCCATAGTTACTCTGGCTACACTCATAATATTTTCTTGTTTCTAGGAGATGGGCTACCCACAATCACTAGTCAAGGATTTGTTTCATACAGAGGGAGAGATGGGCTACCTACAATCGTCCTCCTCAGAATGTGTCATTCCATAAACATAGAGGAGATGGGCTACCCACAGTCACCGGTCAAGGATTTGCTTCATATAGAGGGAGATGGGCTATCCACAATCGACCTCCTTAGAACGTGTCATTCCATAAACACAAAGGAGATAGGCTACCCACAATCACTTTGGCTACAGTCATAATATTTTCCTTTTTTCGGGAGATGGGATGCCTACAGTCACTAGTCAAGGATTTGTTTCATATGGAGGGAGATAGGCTACCCACAATCGACCTCCTCAAAACACATACTTCCATGATCAAAGTACATAGTAGACATAATATTGTCCTCTATGGCGGAGATGGGCTACCCATAGTAACGCCTCAAGGATTTGTTTTAGCTAGGAGATGGGCTACCCACAATCATTGGTCTAGGATGTGTCATGTCATGAATAGACAAATGGATTAAAACATCACAATATACAATATGTGCTTATACATGACCAGTTTAATTTACATTCAAATACGGCATGCATATTTACTTCATTCATCGCATAGTCTAAATAAACTCATTTTAAAAATAGAGATTCATATATATATATATATATATCATCGCAAATCTTAATTCCACCTATTTCAAATGGAGATCTTCTAGTTCACCGATGCGAATTCTTTATTCAGTTCGCGTACGAGCTCCTGATCAGTCACGACTTTGTAAAATACAAACTCACATTTAGACATATAATTCTAGGACTTCTCTTAGCTTTTCCAATATGGAAGTTTCCTCTAAGTTTGTCCCTGACACTAGTTGCCATAAGGTGAGATGACAATTCTTATTACTGTATTAAGGGTGTTTCATTAGCTATTGGTTGATTGCTAATTGAATGATCAATGGTTATTGGATTTTCAATCCACACCATTATACCTAGATTGGCTGTCACCATTCTTCTTAAGTGACTACAAGTTACTTTCACTATTTAGTGGCCTTATCTTAAATTTTTTACAGTATCTTAATTTAATAAAGGTCAGGGTACACAAGGGTGGCATCTAATAACCAATTAGAAATGGCCAATCCTTATTACTCTATTGTTTGATCGGACCGTTTAGGTTTTTCAACCAATTTCAATCAAAATTCTTCAATTTGTGCCCTATACTACAATTCAATACTCTAGAACTCACTTGCGATGTTTGATTGTCAATCAAACATCACAATGTTATTATGCAAATAGTACCTGGACAAATGGCTTAGATTGTCCGATTGGTTTCTAGCCTAGATTGATTATCTCTATTGAATTCAAGCTATATCAAGCACATACTTATGTAATCCTAGGTTTGGATTAAGAAATGGTTGGTTAGATCATCCCTAAACCTAGATTTAGCATAACTCACACGGATTTACCAAAATTCTTCAAATCATAAGCTGCGTTTTGTAGATCATACCTTCTAGGAGTGTTACCGTGCTTTTCCCTCTTTTGGATGTACTACCTCGACTCTGATCCATCATGAAACCCTTCAAACCTAGCTGTGCAATGATCTCTCTTTCAATCTGGCATTCAACAAAGTACCGATCGTTCCAAAACCTTAGGGTTTAGGTTCATCTCATCATGAGGAGTGGAATGATCGGCTCGGATCATCGATCTAAGCAGTCATCTTCTCTGGTGACGTCTATGAATTTGACAGAACGGTATCCGAGCAATCATCTTCTTCGGTGATGTCTGTGAATCTGATAGACCTTCATCATTCTCTCCTCTCTCATCGGCATGACGGTCTCCTCTAGTAGCCTAATGTTCTCTCCCTCTTCTCCTCTCCTTCTTTTCCTTCTCCCTTCTCCCTTCTCCTCCACTTCCCTTTCTTCTTCTTTCCCCTTCTTTATCCCCCACTAATCTCCCTCATCGGGTTCCCCCCCCTCCCCCCCCCCCTCTCTCTTTTGCTTCTTTCAATCTGTTGGGTTTTGGGAATAAACAAACCCAATGACCATGTCAGGTTCTCTTAAGTGGGGTGAAGGCTTAGGGACCCCGTAGATGGGAGATTGCTAAGGAACTGAGAGTTAGTCCCACATTGTGCAGGGAGATGGATTTGGGTTGGTTATAATAGTTCGAGAATCTTTAACAATTGTGACTCATTTTAAAGCCGTAAGACACTCTATGCCAAAGTGGACAATATCACACTATTGGACCCCCAACTATTACAAATTGTATCAGAGCCAGTTCCTCGCGTGGTGTAGTGGTTAACCACATGTGGTGCCACTAGCCATGAAGGGAGAAGGCCTAAGGACCCCATAGATGGGAGATGGCTGAGGGACTCAAGCAGTCATGCAAGGATGCATGTTCCTTAAGGAGGGAAGTAGTAAAGGCTTAGGTTCCTTGTAGATGGGAGACGGTTGAGGTACTTGGAGTTTATCACACATTGCCAGGGGAGAGGATTTGGGCTGGTTATAAGAGTTCAAGAATCTTTAACAATTGTGAATTTTAAAGCCCTGATGCACTCTGTGCCAAAGCAAACAATATCACACTATTGGACCCCCAGCTGTTACAGACTCTTTCTTGTACGCATCATAAGCTTCAACACCTACGTACCATAACGTCTCAAGATCATTCATCAAAGGACCAAGTACATGTCAATGAAATTTCTTAGTTATTTCATATATGATATTATCATAGTTAACATCATGAACCTCCTTTCATGCATAGAAATAGTGGGAGGTTGTAATAAACTAATATAAGAGGCCAACAACTATACTTATTGCTCATAGAACCATGATGATTAACACTAATTGTAGATAATGCAACTCCTAGGTTTCTAGGTTATTGTCCAAAATTAGGTCACAAGAAATCTACGCGCTTCTATGCTAGCTATTTGTTGGATGGCATGACAAACTATCAGCTACTCTCTCTTTGGCATGTCATACTAATTTCCTTGCTATTTGTGTAATATAGAACATTCTTTTGAACCTTGTAATAGGGGAAAAATACCATAGTACGTTTGCAAGAATATCCATCACTGTGTCAGTTGAATTTTTCTTTAACTCCCATCTTCACTATCCACAAGTTAGGCATGTAGTTTTAGCCTTGTGCTCCTTCCTATACAAGATGCAATCAATGGGACAAGCATGTATTTGTTAATAATTCAACCCTATTGTAACCAAGGTTTTCTTTACCTCCATGTGGACCTCTCCAATTTATTATCCTTAGGTAGCATCTTACCCACTACTTTTAAGATTTCTGTAGAAACTTGATATGAAAACCCAAATCTCGATTTCAGATTGTAAATTTCTACTACCATAGACAACTTGGCATAATCTTTATACCCAGATTACAATGACTCATTAGCTTCCTCTAATGTAGTATCACATAATTCAGAGTCATCTTGAAAGTATTTATATGCATCTTGAAACATTGGTGCAGCTGTACTATTTACAATACTTCTTACAGTGTCTTTGAATCTTCTCACCCTTTTTGAGGGCCCATATGGAAGTTCTTCTCCATACCAAATCCATTGGTGATAGCTTTCATTGATTCCATTAAAGCACAAGTGTTCTCTCAACACCTCTACTATTACTTTTTCTAGTTTTCACATTTTAAGCATGGACAAAGGATGTGATTACGATCACCACCTACCCTAAGTGTGAACTCAATTTTTTATGATCATTACATGATCATCCAAGCATATTTGTCCAAATTTTCAACAAAATCAAGTTAATTTGTTTGTGAAAACTTGTTAAACACGAAAAGATTATAGTGAACTCAATTAGGCATTTTACAAAACACTAGGCATACAAGAATTATAAGTGTTTGAAAAACTAAATTACATGCATGCACATAGGGAAATTTCCAATCAACAATGAAGAATAGTGCAAAACATAAAAGATTCATTCAGAGGCAAATTTAACCTTAAAAAGTGACATTTCTAACCATAACCATTCATACAAAATATATAAAACATGCATATGAGACAAACAAGGAGATATTAACCAAATATTTCTCAAGAATATACATTTGGGATTTGGTTGAAGATAGCCACGATGAGAATGAACATATATGAGCTTCAATTTATGTATAGATGAAGACAGCTAGAAATAGAAAACCAAAAGTCAATGTAAAAATTCCTATAATGAATTAGTACTTTTAAAGTAGTTTCTTTAAAAAATGACTTAAAAAGTGCACACTTTTAAAGTCGCTTATAAAAAATGACTTTTAAAATCTTCTCTTATGCAAAAAAAAAAGTTTTTTTTCGAATAAACTTAAATAGAGACTTTTAAAATTGTTTTCCAATACTAACTTCAAAAGTCCCTAGTTTTAATGTCCATTTTTGGAAGCTAACCTAGACTAAAGAAGCTAAGTTTTTACAAATTGACTCATTAAGCATGATTTGAAAGTCATTTTTATAAAACCAGCTTAGAAAATATTTACAAAGTAGGTTGACTAAAAATTGACTTCTTTATGTCAACTTTAAAAGCCTCCTACGAAGTATTGTATGTACAGAAAGGACATGGTACAATGTAGCCTACTGTTTTATCAATCTCCCCAAAAGACTTTATGATGAAGGGATCTAGCCAATACTACAATAGATTACCCATGTACTACTACAATAATACCATTAATTGTTGTAATTGGTGAGGATGAGAATAATATTGCATGATATTGTTGAGAAGGTGATTGGGTTGAAAACAATCTATATGATGGGCAAATTCAAATAAATATGCAATAATATTTAATATGTAATTAAAAATTTATCCTAAAATTTGCATATGTTCTTGTGTTGTTTTTATTTATGTATATACAAAGATAAATCATAGTTTTATATTATGCAAGATCAATAGGAATATCCCAACCTGATAAGTCACTAAAGGGAGTTTAAAAATTAAATTGTAATTTCTTGAAAGAAATTAAGAAGAAGATTTTCAAAAATCATGTTAAAAAAGTGAAAAATAAGGTGGGTGTTAAAAATATTCTTAAAATCCATTATGTTGTTTATTTACTCTTAGAGATTTCCCACTCCTCAAAATTCTTATCTCAGAGAAAGATTATCAAAGAATTCCCAATCATGGTCCTTGTAGATCGAATCATCCATATAGATAGGATACAAAAAGAAACTCTAGATATTTGACATCTTTCTCTTTGAATGAGATCCTAATTCCAGTCAAGTACTATAGCACCTCAACACATTTCAAGAAGAAGTAGATAGCTCTGGGTTCGACTCTAGTTGATTGGGTATATATAATTTGCATATGATTCTAACCACTAATCAATAGTCTAATCTATGTTTTGTACAGTCAAATCTATGGATGGTGAGGTGACAACTTCATATTGAATTAGATCTAATATTTTAATGATCTAATGATCTCGTATCTAGAATCTTAATCTAATAAAGATGACCTTGTATGTATAGTTTAGAACATGAAAATTAATTGCAAAACTAATCCATATATAGAACATTGATGTGCTTTAATTATTACTGCAAGTGGATTGATCTATTGGATTATAGACATATAGGTTAATCCCATAGAGACTCTTAAATAGGTTTTAATTAACATTTAAATAATTTTATTTTAACATGGCCCATCATTTAAATAAAATTATTAAATTGAACATTTACACTTAAGGAATAAAGAATATAGGGTTCTCTTGTTGTGTCAGTCAATAGAACTTGTACACTTGTTTTCGACCCAAAATACACTAAAAAACTACCACCAAGCTTTTCTTATTTGTAACCCAACATACCATTTTCTTGATATTATGCTTAATTCAAATCCATAGATACTTATTAATGAAGTAGTATGGATCCAAGGAAAGAGGAGCTTACTTAATTTTCATAAAAGATCACCAACCTTAATAGCAAAAAAGAGAAGAGATGGAGTGGAGAAACACAGAAAAGAAATGTGAAATGTGTGCTTCACCTTGGATAGAATGTGGGATGATGACTACGTTTGAGCTTTGACTCCTCTTCATTTTTTCACCCTTGGATCATACTTTACTTAGGATGGAGTGGATGTGATTGCTTAGTATTTTCCTTGCCTAAAGGATCTTATTTTGTAGTTTTTACTCTCAACCCTTGATCAACACGCCTTATAGTGGATGACTTAAATTTCATAGGGATTTTCTTATCCACCCTAAGTCTCCTCCTCATCTTTCTCTTAGCCCACCATTTTTCTCCATCTAGTGAGCTTAAAGGAGAGGTGGACATCTCCCCCCTTGGATTGGGACATTTTTCTCCTAAAAAGTAGGTGGCCAGTCCACTGAGAAAATCTCCACCAATGAGATTTCAGTATGTTATTCTCCTTGTATATAATGTGGGATAATGGCTAGGTTTGAGCTTTTCCACCTCTTGATTTCTTCACACTTGGATCACACTTCACTTAGGATTGAGTGGATGCAATTTCTTTGTTGTTTCCTTGTCCAAAAGATCTTGTTTTGTAGTTTTTTATTCTCAACCCTTGGATCAACATGCCTTATATTGGATGACATAGATTTCATTAGGATTTTCTTATCTAGTATAAGTCTCCTCCTTATCATTGTCCCACCCCAAAATTATTTTACCTAGCTAGTGAGCTTAAAGAAGAAGTGGATGTCTCCCCCTTCAAATTGGGACATTTTTCTAGGTGGGTAGTCCATCGAGAAAATCTCCACCAATGAGGTTTCAGTCTATTCTTCCTTGCAATCTATCTTTTCATTGGTCCACCTAGTAAGTTGTCATTGGTTACTTAAGATATCTATAACAAGGAAAGATCTTGGCCTTTGAGTACTTGAATAGTAAGGATGAATGTTAGTACTTGAATAGTAAGGATGAATGTTGAATGTAGATTTCTCATAAATGGTCTCTCTTCTTCTCCTTTATTTGCTCTTTCTATCTTCCCTATTCTCCTCATGTAAAAATGTGTAGTAAAGGGGGATTCACTACCTTGCATGAGAAACTTATCCAACCACTTTTGTGGTCCCATCTTTTGGTTGTGTGGGAGAGAGAGTGAAAGGAATATGTCTTTGGCCCTAGTCTTTGGACTTGTTTTGATTCATAAAAAGCTCTCATAGTACATGTATCTATTGTGTGTGATTTGAGCTTCTCTTAGAAGCTTCCCAAGGTGGTGGAATACTTGCATGGATGCATGGAAAGTTCTATCACCTTTACTTTTGATAAGAATAATCTCTTTTAATGCCAGTCTTAGCTTTAGGATTTCTAACTACTTTAACTTTGATAACAACCCCCCTTAAAATTATGATCATCCCGAAGTTGATGTTTGGCATGTTGACTACAAGTTGTGCATTTTTTATTTGTACCCTAGACCTTCAAAATGTAGAATTAACCTTAGTGATGTTTAAGTTATTTTTGGGGCTAAAACATACTAAATATAGAGGTATATATGTAATATTATATATTTTATCAAATACACCGAAACTTAGATTTTCATAGTCCTCGAACAAAATACAAATTTTATTTTAAAACAAGAAATCCAAAGAAAATCCTAACCACTATTGTAAGTGTTGTCATCTACATTTAGGATATGTAGAAAGCATTTAAACTCCTGGGTCACCCCTAGTGAATGAGTTGTAGTCTCATAAGGGGATCCAAAAATGATACTCATAAACATTTCAAAAACTTTTATGGAAGTCCTTTATTTCTCTCAAAGATTTTTTTTTTTTTTTTTTTTTCTATTCAACATTCGTTAAATTCCTAACTTTAGTATGCTAATAGAAAGGACCAACAATTCAAAATCCTACCCATCTACTAAAGATGTCTCATTACCAATCGAACATCAAAATGTGATGTGTTAATATAGCTAAGATAACATAATTATCAATTTCCAAGTAAATTATAACCTAAATTATTGTTCAAAAGTATGTTTTGATGACAAATCTCATAAGATATTCTTGTAATTTAGAAAGAAGTCACTCATATATGGGCAAATCTCTTTTCAATATGTGAGTAGAATTTCATCAAGGCCAAATTCTCACATATTTCATACCAAAGAATGATAATGTAGAAAGAATCTGATATTAGTCTCATGAAAGATATAAGCTTTTATGATTGTTACACTCTACTACATTCCCTACTTAGTCATAACCATATCCACATCATACTTCTCCTAAGATCAAGTTAGGACTTCCATTAAGACAATACATGGGCTTAGGACAGGGTTATTAAAAGAAGGGGTATAAGTATAAACAAAGATTGTTTTGAAAGATATGTAAAGGTCTTCTACCAATGTATTCACAACTTGTTTTTCTACCCATAAGAGTGAACATTTCCTTTTTCAATGGTTTTTTTTCCTCTTGGAGTTTTAGTATAACCTTTCTTTGAGTTTTTATCTTTTCAACCCTTTTGATGTTCATCTTTTGACTTGTATTGTTCAGAATTTTCTCAAGATACTTCTTCAACCATTTCTACATATTTTCATAACAAATTGGGTAATGGATATATTATAGGGGTTAATAAAAGTACTGGTCAATGGATTCACAAAGAAAAGACTCATTAAAAATGCTCAAAGTGGCTAATTAGTGGAAAATCAGAGAAGGCTAAAGGATCCAAGTTTACCAATGATGGCCCCTATCATTTCCTAGGTTTCATATGGCTTGACTTGACTATAAAATTGAAAGATTTATGGTATAGTGTTTCAAATGTTTTCTCAATAGTTGACTACAATGAAAAATAATGAGACCAACTAGGAATTTAAATCCACTGAAGAAAACTTGAAATTTATATATAACCCTAAAAAAGGAAGAACATCTCCAAAGCTCACATGAGTTAATAGTCTCCACTTGTCTTCTTCAGGATCTCTAAGTTTTATTCTCTTCAACTTAAACTATATATGTATGGCTATAAATTTTTCAAGGAATACTTCGGAATGGATAAAAAAGTAAACTAATTGTATACAAATCTATCAATAATTAATTGTATACAAATCTAAAGTTCAAAAGATAGACTAAATGTACAAAAAATTAGAATCCTCATCCTTGTAAATGAACTTTGCATAAATTTTGAAAATTTTCAATTTTTTTAAAATAAAGGGAAAAAATCTAGAGACATTAAAATTTAAATACCCTACCTCGAGACTTTAGATTAAAATTTGTCCCCAAAATAAAAGAGTGGACAAATGAAGTAACTAACTAGATAGAAGAGATAGAATGATAATACTGCATGCCAACAATGGTGCATGAATCTACTGATGTAAATGATAATGCAAATGCAAACTAGTACAACTGTACTTTTTCGACACAATGATACAAGTGACCTTCTATTTTACCAATTTTAATGAACATGCTCCTCTTGTGTTCTTCTTTTTCTTCAGGGTTTCTTACTTCTAAATACAATTTCAAGCACTGGCCAATGATCTTGGAAAAGTTTGCCTTCATCCTCAATCTCAATGGCCCAATGAGAATAGATAGTCTTTACTATGTATGGGCCAGTCCATCAAGACTATAAGTTTCCTAGAAAGAGATGAATACAGGATTTATAAAGCATGACCTTTTGACCTAGTTCAAACATTTTATGTAATATGATTTTGTCATGAACCATCTTCATATGATCCTTGTACCTATTGGTACTATCATATGCATTTCTCTTAAGTTCTTCCAAGTCTTGGAGTTGGAATTTCTTGTGGTCTAAGCTTTGTCATGGTCAAAAGTTGGCTATTTGATTGCCCAGTGGGCCTTGTTTTCTATCTCAAAAGGTAAATGACAAGCCTTCCCAAAAACTAACTGATATAGAAACATACTAATAGGGGTCTTGTAGAAAGTTTTATAAGCCTATAATACATCATTTAGTCTTAAAGACCAATTCTTAGGGCTGAAATTGACCTTATTTTTCATGATGTGTTTGATTTCCCTATTGGAGACCTCAACTTGCCTATTAGTTTGCAAATGTAAGGTGTTGCAATGCGATGGTGATGCCATATTTCTTCATTAAAGCCTCAAACACCCAATTGTAGAAGTACTTTCCAACATTGCTGATAATTGTACATGGAGTACCAAAGCATGAAAAGATATTATCTTTTAAAAATTGGACCACAACCTTATTGTGTTGGTCTTACACACTATTGCCTCAAACTACTTGGACGCATAGTCCACTCTCACTACGATGTATACATTGCCAAAAGAATTAGGGATTGGCCCATGAAATCAATGTCCAAACATAAGAATTTCAACCATTAAGATGGGGTTTAGTGGCATCATATCTCCATGACCAATATTCCCTAACCCTTGGAAATGATCAAATGTTTGGCACTACGTGTGACAATCAATTAACATTATGATCCAATAAAATCCACACTACAAGACCTTCACAATGATCTTTTTAGCACTATAATGGCCCCCAGTAGCATGGTCATGACACATCTCCTAATGATCTAATTGGGTTAGTACTTAAACAAGTATGGATCATCCCAAATGAAGTACGTAACTTTTGACATAAAATTGGATACATCTTGTTTGGACCAATACAAAGGCAATTGATCTATTATAAGATAGGTCACTATGTTTACATACCAAGATGTTTGGGAGACCTAAATAAGTTGCTCATTAGGAAAAGCTTCTATGATGGACACTAGTTCATTGGAAGACTCAACTATCAACCTATACAGGTGATCTGTTACTACATTTTCTGAACCTTTCTTGTCCCAAATCTCTATGTTAAATTCTTGTAATAGGAGACTCCCTCAAATGACTCTTGGTTTAGCATTCTTCTTAGAAAGAATGTACTTCAATATAGCATGATCTAAATAGATAATCACCAAGGACCCTAAGAGATAATACCTAAACTTATCCAGGTCAAAGATTATAGCCAACAACTCTTTCCTTATAGTAGAGTAGTTGAGCTGGACATCATTGAAAGTCTTATTAATATAATATATTATGTAGAAAAGTTTAGCAATTCGCTATCCTAAAACATTGTCGACTACATAATCGAATGCATCACACATGATCTCGAATGGTACGCTCCAATCCAACAATCAGATGATGGGTGAAGAGGTGAGCTCGGCCTTAAGATGTTCAAAGGCCTTCATGATTTCTTCATCAAAGGCAAAGTTCACCAGAGTAGATTGTAGAGGGTTTAGAATTTTTGCTAAAGTCCTTAATGATGCATCTATGGAACCTAGCATGGCCCAAGAATGAACGGATCTCCTATCTCCTTCACTATCCTATGAGGGGGAAGATTAGAGATGATATCCACTTTGGCCTTGTCAACATCTATGCCACTTTGTAAAGTAACATGCCACAATACAATGCCACTTTTCACCTTTAAATGACATTTTTCCCAATTAACCAACTAGATTTTTCTCTTGGGACCTCCTTAATACTAGAGCTAGGTGGGCCAAGCACTCATCAAAATTAGAACCAAATACTAAAAAATCATTCATAAACTCCACAAGGAAAGTTTCCACCATATAGGAGAAGATACTCATCATGCACCATTGAAAAGTTGTTGCTGCATTGTATAGCTCGAAAGGCACACATTTGTAGGTGAAGGTTCCTAAAGGACAAGTGAAGGTAGTCTTCTGTTGATCCTCTGTTGTGATAGGAATTTGATTTTAACAGAAATAACCATCTAGGAAACAATAGTACTCATGATCAGCGAACCTTTCTAGCATTTGGTTAATGAAGGGTAGAGAAGAGTGGTCTTTCCTCTTGATTAAGTTAAACTTACAATAGTCGATACAGACTCTTCATCCAGTGGTCATGCGAATAGGGACTAATTGACTATCCTCACTTTGAGCTACCATGACTCCAGATTTCTTAGGAACAACCTGAATAGGGTTGATGTAAGCACTATAAAAAATGAGGTAGATTATGCCTACATCTAATAGCTTAAGCATCTCTGACCTAACTACCTCCTTCATGTTAGGGTTCAGCCTCGATTGTGATTTCCAGGATGTTTTTTCATTTTCTTCTAAGTGGATTTGGCGCATGCAAGTAGTTGGGCTAATACCCTTAATGTTCAAGATTGAACCACCCTATTGTTGTCTTATGTTCCCTTAGTCATGGAGATCTAAGGCTACAATAATAGGTGGGGTTTCAGAAGGACCTATAAATGCCTACTTTAAACATCTTGTAAATGGTTTTAAGTCTAAAGTGGGTGTCTTCTCAGGTGAGTCCTGAGTAGTGGAAGAGGGGTTCTACCTTATTTTCCATTTTAGAGTGTCCACCACCACTACAGCTTCAAGTAATAGAATATTTTTCTTAATGGAACTGACTTGATCCATGAGTGGATCAGAATGGGAGGATGAAAGGAAAGTGTCATGAACTAGGATTTCTATAACATTTACTACAAAAGAGTCTACAGAGCCCATTTATTGTGCTACATTGAAAATGTTGAACTCAAGTGTCATGTTGTCGAAAGATAGTTTCACAACACCACTCCAATAGTTGATGATGGCATTAGATGTGGCCAAGAATGGTTGGTTGAAGATGATTGGAGTTTCATTTTTTGGATTAGATACATGTTGTGTTTAGGACTAGAAAGTCCACTGGAAAGAGAAATTTATCCACGTGTATTAAAACATCTTCCATTACTCCTATAGAAATTTTTACAAATTAGTCTACTAGTTTGTTGGTGGTAGAGGTAGGTTGTAATTTTTCTAAACTTAGTTGTTTATAGACCAAAGATGACAATAGGTTAACAATGTCCACTAAATATAGGAGTGCCTTACCAAATCTGTGTTCTCCAATAACACATGATATTGTAGGGTATCCAGGATCTTTGTAATTGGGAAGGGTTTGGTGTTGTAGAATAGAACTCACTCATCTGAAGAGGAAGGCCTGTTTCTATGCATTAAACTTACACTTTTGTATGCATAAGTCATTCAAGAATTTGGCATAAGGAGGGAACTCTTTAATAGCACTGAGTAATGAAATATTAATTTTAACTTGTCTAAACATCTTCCATTATCTCATTAAAGTTCTTCTTCTTCTTGCATTCAGTCTTTGTGTGCAGGGAGCCTTTAGAACATAAGAGTATCAGGAAGGCATTTAGATGAAGAGGAATATGGCTGTACTTTTTCTTTTCCCTTCTGAGATTGGGTAGGCTTCTCTTTCTCCTCAATTTCTACAGTTGCCCTAGTTTGGCCTACCTTGTTATCTACTTGCTTTCCACTCCTAAGGGTTTGTGATTGACTTGGACTAATCTAACAATGCTAAGCCAACCTCATACTGACCCTTAGGGTTGGGCACTAGTTAACTAGGGAATTTTTCTTTTTCCCTTTCATGTAGTGCAACAAATAACCAACTTCACAATAAACTATAAGTTGGCTTGCAAAGTCTAGTTTATATCATTTTGAAAGTATATAGACCCTTGCATAAATATATTCAACATATCTACTAGTCATTGTTTCCTTTGTTGTCATAAAAACTATTTGGAAAACTGCTGCTTTTGAGGCATAATGTTTTTAAGAAAAGTTTGTTGAGGAAGACTCCCCAATGGACCCCCTTGGTGGATATTCTTTGACTAAGAAAAGTTTGGATGCCTAACCCAACTAGGATCTTAAGTCTCAGAATATAAGTTGTTGATAGGGTTACAATATAAAATCATAGCATTCTCCTTCTCTGAAAAGAACTTAGGGAAACTAGAGCTAGATGGATAAGAGCTAGTAGGATGTGTATAACTAGAACAAACTGAAGCTATATGAAAGAGCAATTATTCATTACAAATGTGTTTAACCATTGGGTAAGATCATCTCTCTTATCTACCTTATGGGCCAACATGTTAATTTTACTATAGATATCTTAAGTGACCCTAATCTCATATAACCCATGTTTCATTTCTACATATGAATTTCTTTCCATTCGGGTAGAGTAATCCCATTGCTAAGAATTCTTAGTAAGTGTCTTAAAGAAATTCCAAGCTTCCACATTACTTTTTATTAAGAAAGCCCTGCCACTAGTGGCATCTATCATACGTTCATTACTTTTTATTAAGAAAGCCCAGCCACTAGTGGCATCTATCATACGTCAGTTTTATAGTATCAAACCTTTGTTGAAATATTGAACTTGCTACCACTTTTCAAAACCATGGCGGTGACATTTCAAAAGCAAGTCTTTCCAATGTTCCCAAAATTCATAAACATGCTATGCCTCTTTTTGTTGAAAATTTATAATGTAAGGCATTGGTTTTTGTAGACTAGGAAAAACTTATTTAGGAATTTCATAGATAGTTGATTCCATGTGGTAATGGACCCTACTTTTAGAGACTTGAGCCATGCCTTAGCTTTATCCTTAAGAGAAAATGGGAATAACCTCAACCTAATAGAGTCATAAGAGAAATTCCAGTATTTGAAGGTGGAACAAATGTTAAGGAACCCCTTAACAAGGCGGTGTGGCTCCTCCTTGTCTAACCATAAAAAGTTGATAGGAGTTGAATAAACCCTAGTTTTAATTTGAAATTATCTGCATTAGTTGTAGTAGAGCTATTCAAGATAGTGAGTTGTATTGAACTAGAGTAATCCTTCAATGGCTTGACCTCTACTATTTTGTTGGCGATTTCAACAACAAGGATTTCTTGATCTACTTGATTCTGTGGGTCTTGCCTAATGGTCCGTTCAATCTTTGTATCCAAGGGTATTAGATCAAGATTGAGTGATTGATGACTATACATAGACCAATGGATGGTGTAGTTGTTTTATGTTTGTATACTATGAAAACAAGTCATTGTATATGATGAATGATTTTTTTTATTTTTATTTTTTCCTATCCAGTCTAGGGAAACCTAAATTAGATAATGCAACCTATATGATGTATGATGCAAACAAACAAGGACACTCAATATTTCTAGCCATAAACAAATAAGTTGAAAGATTTATTTTTCTCCACTTTCTTTGCATGGGTATGGCTTTTAGGTTATGTCTAACCTAGGTAGCTCCTCCTCTCTTTCAGACTTTCTATAATTCTTCCTAGTTAAATATTAATTATAATCAACCACTACACACCCTCTTCAATTAGTTGTAGGTGATCTGAGTCATTGGATATGTTGGCAAAGCTAGTCGTTGAAATACCAACGTAACTAATTAGAGAGGGGCCACTAGAGTGGTAATAGGTTGCCTCCTTCCAATAGGGTCCTATGAGCCCTAAAACTTCTATAGGTCTTTTCTATGTAATTTTTAATTGAATATTGAAAGGTTGGGGTGCATCATGTGTTATTTTAACCTAGGTGGGCCTAGGGAGGGTGATTAAATCCACCCTTGATCTTATAGGGGTAAGTACCCTTACCAATGTTTTAAACGATTTCATGCAGTTTGATCAACATACAAAGCACCTTAAAGCTTGTAAACGTGTGCTAATATGCAAGAAAAATAGTAAGCTAAGGCAATAGTTCTAAATAGTATGAAACATGTAAAGATATGAACTATACGCAACGTAGCTACCAAATAAGAATGCAACTTTAAAGTACTAATGCAACCTAAATCTTAGACCTAAAAAGGAGACTAGGGTACCCATAGTGGGGTCTTGGAATTAGTCTTCTTGTATAAGGGTGAGTACATGTACAACCCTTGACCTATTTTATTACAACCCCTTTTTAAATGCAAATGATTCACAATAAAAATTACAACCACGGCCCTACTAAATTCAATCAAAATAAAACATTGTGACTATTCTAAGTCTTTTTCCAAGTCCTTTCTAGATTCCTACCCAAAAAAATAGAAAGAAGTATCAAGATTTTAAGGAATAAAATGAAAGTAGTCTATATGTAATCGTAAAAACTACGACTAGTGATAAATATTATAACTTAGGTTTTAACTAAAACTTCTTTGCAAGTCCTCGGTAACAGTGTCAAAAACTTGATGTGCTTTAATTATTACTACAAGTGCATAGATGTATTAGAGTTTAGACACAAAAAATATAGGTTGATCCCATAAAGACTCTTAAATGGGTTTTAATTAATATTTAAGTCACTTTACTTTAACCAAAACCTATAAAATGTATAATCAACCATAATTAGTAATGTTTAAGTTATTTCTAGGGGTTAAAATCTACTAAATATAAAGGCATATGTGTAATACTTATATATCAAATATCTCTTTTATGGTACTAAATTGCTTCTATAGAGAGCAATCTATTAGCAAGGAGTTTAAAAAATTTTATATATAAAAAAAGATAATAAAAATAGTTTAAAATTAAAGATGGATTTTACTAACTATCTTTAAAAGTGATGTTTCAAAAGACAATCCAAGGCAACTGTCTTCAAAAAGACACTTTAAAAATTGTTCAAATTTCCAACTTTAAAAATGAAGTTTCAAAATATGGTTCAGGGTTCCGTCTTTAAAAAATGATGTTTTTAAAGATGTTTCAAACTTATGTCTTTAAAAACTACTTTAATAACAATACTTTCTAAAGACATTTTATGGTTTCATCCTTAAAAATGACATTTTTTTTAAAAATAGTTCAGGATTCTAAAGATGGTTCTGGTTTCCATCTTAAAAGATGAGTACAATACATAACTTGCATGCCTTAAAATTTTAAGTTTTAAACCTTTGTATTACATGTTCCCACTTCTCCTCTTAATTTTCATTGATTCCCAGTACTATAGCAGTCTTCCTCCCACTACAGCTCTGTCTTGTCTCCCTCTCAAGTATCTTTCTCTTTTACTCGCACATGCTCAGAAAAGCTCATCGATATTGGCAACAACTAAGCAGGTTTCCTCTCTCTCTCTCTCTCTCTCTCTCTCTCTCTCTCTCTCTCTCTCTCTCTCTCTCTCTCTCTCTCTCTCTCTCTCTCTCTCTCTCTCTCTCTCTCTCTCTCTGGGTCACACATGGTCCAAAAAATACTACCTTTGCTAGGGACCACATGTTTCCTCTCTCTCTCTTTCTCATTGGGTCCTCGTGGTTGGAAAAACCCGACCTTTGCCTATGATTTTATGTTTCATCTCTCTTTTTGGGTCATACGTAGTTAGAGAAACCTAACCTTCACCGATGACCATTACTCTCTCTCTCTCTCTCTCTCTCTCTCTCTCTCTCTCTCTCTCTCTCTCTCTCTCTCTCTCTCTCTCTCTCTCTCTCTCTCTCTCTCTCTCTCTCTCTCTCTCTCTCTCTATATATATATATATATATATATATTGAGATTTCTCATTCTTACACACAATCATCGACAAATCTTAACCATCGATCAATAAGTAGGTGCTCTAATTCCACCAATTTTACTAATTTCCAATAACATTTTGATTAAAATTGTCTCTAGTTTTGGTCATATTATATGTTAAATTTCATTCCACCAAATTAATGGGATCCTAAAAGAAGAAATGAGTAACTACTCTTTTCCTTGCTGCTTTATTGATTTGTTTTTGTTTTTACTTTTACTTTTTTATACCTCACAAGAATCTTATGTGATGGTAATATAAGTTATGTAGTGATATTGGCTTTGAATTTGATGATAATATATGGCATGATCAAATTAGATTTTTATTTCTTTGTTGCAATTGAAAATTGGAAGTTGATGGTTATTGACTAACACTTTGTTCTACTTTTTCATGTGTTAGGGATTGTTTGGAAATGGATATGGATCTTTGGTTGAATTTTATGGTATTTTCAGGTATGGTGCATCTTATATTCTACTATGAATGTATGAAGATACACCTATAAGATCTAGTCCATTAACGAGAGCTTAAAGTGTCAATATGTATAAATTTATATACATTGTCATTCTATTGGAAGTGAATGTGCTAAGGATGTTCAATGTGGATATTGTAGCTTCTTTTTTTAAGTTTTTGAAGAGTGCTGGAAGACTACAATAGTAGGAAGATTGTAATGGCAGGTTAACATTGTTGTATAATAGCCAACAAGAAAATTGTTTTTTGAAGTTTTTAAAGACAATTATATGAAATCCTCTTTAAAAGCACGTACTTTTAAGATGGTTTTGATAAACCATCATTGAAAATACATACTTTTAAGATGGTTTTGATAAACCATCATTGAAAATACATACTTTTAAAGATGATTTCAATCAAACATGTTTAAAAGTATGTACTTTTGAAGATAGTTTCAAATAATTGTCATTAAAAGTTTTTTTTTTTTTTTTTTTTTTATGACTGTTTCACTGAACCATCTTAACAAGTGCTAAATTTTTAAGATAGTTAGCCAAGACTATCTTAAAAAGCCATTAATTTTTCATACAAAGTTGTCAATTTTAAAGATAGTATTAGAAGATGAATAAACCATCTTAGATATATATTTTTTACCATCTTAAAACCTTCCTATGTATTAGTGAGCCAACCCAAAAGATTATGGAAAAATGTAAGATGATGATTAATAAAGTGTCCCTCCTTTCTTAATTGTTGGAGCTTAACACAATCATGTATTAGGGTTCTCACATATCTTAGAATAGAGTATCCATATTCTCAATTCGATTGTTATCTAGGGCACTATGCAATAAAGGAAACAAAAGGGATCACTACATGATAAAATATCATGTCTAATTATAACTTTAGTTTACATATAGATTAATTAACTAGTTCTCCTTACCACTCCCTTATTTGAAATGAGTTTTGGTATAGTCTCGGTTAGTTCATCCCATTTATTCCACGCAATTCAATTTTACAATTAAAATGGATTAATTATAATTAAAAAATAAGTTACAATTATTAAACATTTATAATATAAAAATTAAAAACTTATCTTTTTATGATTTCTTGCAGTAGGGTACAAATGTGTGCTTGACATGAATAAAAAATTAATGCATTCCCACATTTATATAGAGAACCAGCATACATAATCATATGAATTACAATTAAAGCTTAAAATACTTAAAATTATATATATATATATATATGTATATGTATATGTATATGTATATGTATATGCATATGTATATGTATATGTGTGTGTGTAAAATATAATTTGGAAGGACAACTAGTTAGAACTTATGCATTATTATATAGAATCACTAAGGTTTGCCCCTTTGGCCAGTAGAAGAGCCCAACTAGAATTTGATCGACTTGCCTCTCTATGCGGCATTACTCCCTCGGTCCATGAATGACTATAGGGTTGAGGAATTGGTAAATGTCCTTAACAGCTGATCTTTGCATTATATCATGCATGTATTTGTAGAAAAGAAATAATTATTACTTATCATCATTAATTATTACATAATGTCAAGGTTTCTTATCAAAGCAGATATTTGCATACCTAATATAAGAGACCATGTGCACATATTTGAGTTATCCCATTTGTAAACTTCGATGTGGTCCTCTCTCACAAATGGTATTAGAGCCTCTTCATCGAAAAGCACAGTAAGCTCCATACATTTGCGGTTAATTGCCTTATTTTTATTAAAGAGCTTGTAGAGGGTCCTCATAGTAATAGTTGTGCTGAATGGAGCTTCTAAATGATCTCTAGATTGTTGTTGTAAAGTTACAGAGATTATTAATCAATATAAAAATTTAAAAAAAAATTCATTGAAGACAATCAATTTTATCATGAAAAGAAACTTAAATACTAATATTGGAATGATCATTAGGATGATGGCAGCAGTGAGGGGGTCAACCTTAATTGTGCATGCTATTTCTTATAATTAACATTTGGTAGAGATAATAAACAATTTAATTAATTAATTAGGTAGAGATAGTAAACAATTAAATTGAGGTCCCCAAAAATTACTGTTGAAGATGGTGGTATGACAACATATATACATTGGATTTTTGTGGAGTGACATATTGCTTTTGCCAAAACATATGATATCCAATGGCCTCCCCAAAAGTATAAAATTCGTTGGCATCTACCAAAAATTGTTGATGGGTATTGTCTTAATTTGCCACAACAATACACACACGCTTAGTTCATGCTAACATGAACAGTTCATGCAAAATGGGAGACTCAATTTGATACCATGTACCAAAAGAGACATGTTATCAATGTCACTCAAGGCTAACATGCATGGACCAATATGCAAATTAGAAATATTGAATACCTAAGAATAAATGAGGTAGGACAATAAATTGGAGAATAAAAAAGTAAACATGTCTATACATATACCTCCTTGGCCAGATTTTCCTATCCAAAGGGTGCATGTAGCTTTTCCTAATCTTCTTATGTAAAAGAATTGCAACTAGCGTGTAACTCGGGTTTAGGGGTAAATGGAGCTATCTCTTGACTATGACCTTTAATAATATGAAACTCCTCTATTAAATCTTGCATTAACTTCTCACGTATCTCCTTTTTGAGATTCTTGGTTACTTCCACTTTTATCTTTTCGTACATCTCCTTCCCATCAAATTCAAGTCGATGATGATTTTTTCAACCAAAGTACATGGAAGGAGTAAAACTACGTTGTTGGCCCCTTACTTGACTAGGGTGTTCCTCCTTGTTGCCCAAAGTCTTATGCAGGATATCATCCTTTACAACAATGTTTCTTAAATCCTTGTAGATGTAGATTTTTGGGTCAACTCTAAACATGATCAATCTATAAATTATTCAACAAATACTCTAAAAATATAGTAATCGTAGGAAAAATGACTTACTATTTGAGAAGCAGCTTGTGCAATAGCTTCGTTTTTTGTAGTTTTGGGAGTTATGCTTCTCATAATGAGCCATTTCCCATTGGATAAGCGCTCCTAGAGTACATATTTGATGCAATGAAAGGAAAATAGGAACAACTGAATGTTATAATTAGTTCAATCAAGCACATGTTTAGCATATACCTTAATTTCAAGAGACAAGCAACATTGTACAAATTCATTCAAAGGTATTTTAAAATTATCCACAAATGTACTAGTCTACTATAGCATAGACACGGCAATACAGACCGATCCCACGAGGAGTCTATTTTTGGATTTTCAATTAAAATTTATTTGAATTAATTTAACCTAGCCAATGAATTAAGGAATAAAGAAATCATTAAATTTGAAATCACTAGAAAGAGCATGAGAGAAAAAATTAACCAAATACCTAAGTCTATGGTTTAGAATCCACCACATTAAAACAAAATATATCCAAATTCAAGTAAATTAGATTTTATTATTAAAAATCCCTTATGTCTATATTTCTCAAATTAAGGATTTTTCATAATTACTAGTATCTCAACCTTAAGAATTCACTTGTTATATAAGTAAATTTTGTAAACATATAATTGATATATAAGAACTTTTAAAACTTAAGAATACTTAAAGTGAATATAATTAATCCTAATGTGGTTTTATCCTCACCCTAGGGTGCAAACATAGCCTAACAAACTAATTTCTAACATTATACTAAACATAATATTGTGAATATAACAATTATTAAACCACCTATTTAAACTGAACCAACACTATCAAAATCTAATAGTAATGAAAAGGGAAAGTAAAATAATTTAAATTAGACAAGTAATTACTAAATAAATGAAATAATTTATTACACTAGAATTGAAAGAAGTACAAGAATTTAAATAACAAAGAAACACATCCTATGGAATTGAACTAAATTCACCGTGTTCCCATCGTGTCACTATTGGAAGTTTTCCTACAGGGGCATAGTTAGTGGATTGTAGTGTTGCAAGCTCGAATCTACAAGAAGGATATAGTGTGAGTTGATAGCACCAAATTGTTTTACTCCAATGATCCTAAAAGATTTACACTAAAATGATTACAAAATGAGGTGATGACATGATCAAATAGATTATATTTATTTGAATCAAGAGAATACTCTGTCATTGAAGGTTAGGATTAAAGATTGCCTAGACTAGCATTAGGGTTCACAATGTGCTATTCCTCTTTATAACTCAAGAAGTATATCGATACTACGATAATTTTCTCAGAATGTGATTTCTTTGAAAATTTAAACTAAAAATCGTTGATTATTAAAACCTGGATAAATTATCAATCCTAGAGTGCTCCATGTAAAATCTAACTAAAATGAATCAAGGATTAATTTCAAGTATTCATTATGAAAGGCAATGGCATTACATTAAAGAATTGTACCAAGGGCAATTCTACCTTGTTTTAAATTGAGATAAATTTCAAATTATTTTCTGAGACATCTAAGATATTTAGAAATTAATAAGTAATGTTCCCTAATGTTATGCTAGAAAAACTCTAATCCTAAGCAAAAATAAACTAGTCTAACACAATTTCTAATTTAAGATACATTAATTAAATATATATTAAAGTAATAAAAATTTAAATAAATTACACTAATCTATAAGTAAAGGAAAGAACCACCCTCAAATTTATGCTAAATATTATAAATTTTCCACTATTTTTCCACTTATTTAATTGTTACAATGAAGAAGTAAATAACATTAAATTGTTTAAGTTCTGAGAAGATTTTTCAATACTTCCTTGGTTCGTCATGTTCCAAATGTCTCCAAGAATCTACACCTCAAATCCAATAAGAAATCAAAAAGAAACATCCCCTATAATTAGCCCTACTATAACTTTTGAGATTGTCACTAGCATTTGCTACAGAAAAATAAACTTTGGAAACAAGTGAGTATTCGAACGGAGTCACATGCGAAAGTATTCCTTAGTTAATTATCTTTAATATAATATATTATATACTAAAATCATATTATGATTGAATGAGATGTAAATGTACAAAAAAGAACATCCATGCATGTCACTAGCGATCGGGAGTTTCAGGAAATTTCCCACATACACCAGATAACTGTGATGAGCAGGGATACCTTGGCCAATGATTTCACTACCAAAGAGATCAAATTTTTCTGTGAAATGTCATACCTAGCCTATGTCAAGGAATCCAATGACATCATTAGATAGGGGGAAAAACTAATAGTTATGTAGATATTCGATTAAAAAGATGACTAATTCATCTTGCATAGTAACAGTCCCCTCTTAATGTCTACACTAGTGAATGTGTGACGAAGTTGGTCATTTTGGTTGATGATCTAACCTTCCTAGAAATCAAATTTTTTTGTAAAATTTTATCCATACCATGGTTAGATCTTACATAAAATGACCACATATGGGGATATTTGATCAACAATATGATGGATTCATCATAGCCACTAATAGTACCAATTACTTTTCTCTTGGTGAAATCTCACTAAAAACTTATTGAAATTGCTAAAAACCAATGGAAATTTCTTTCTAAGGCTTAAGAGAACATTTATATTGGTTTAGATCATCAAAAAAATCATTCAATGGTGATAAAAGGAGACAAAGATGAAGATATCTGACTCTACCTTACTTCTCCTTAAAAATATATATACTCCAATTCTTCCTGGGTGACATGAGAACATTGTTAATAGTTTAGATCTTTGATCAACACCAAAACAAATGCACACAAGGGAGAAATCCAGAGCCTTGTTACTACACACCTACAAAGGTAGGATCAATGAAATAAGGGTGGAAAACATGGATCTCATCCTATTTTCTTACTCTCTCCCAATGCAAATCTTTCAAGGGAAGGCTAAAAAACCAGTTTCTAAATTCTCTTCTGTCAAATTTCGCCTCTAGCTCATTGGTATACATAGCATTTGGAAGTTAGAATGATAGCAGCAATGGGTGGAGCAAACTAGTAAGCAATCCTTGTATGGAATTTCAAAGCAAATGAGAGAGAGAGAGAGAGAGAGAGAGAGAGAGAGAGAGAGAGAGAGAGAGAGAGAGAGAGAGAGAGAGAGAGAGAGAGAGAGAGAGAGAGAGAGAGAGAGAGAGTTGCAATAAACACTTCTTTCCTTCACTTAAAGCTCCTACAGTGGATAGATTATAAGAAACTATACCAAGAAATTAGTAAAAACAATGGATTACTACGTAATGGATCAAAGAAAGAGTGGAGCTTTTTTTCTCTCGCTCTTCTCCTTGATCCTCTCTTCAATTAATCCACACATTGCTCTCCTCCCCCTCTCTACCTTTGGATTTCCAAGCCTCTTCCTCTTATAAAGAGTGAGCAGTAGCTAAGCATCTACTCCATATCTCCTTGAGCCCCCCATTCACCTATCATTGACTCTCTCCTCCAATCACACCATTCATTGATGAAAGTGGAATGGGTATAGGTGGTTTCTTTGGATAGCATTAGTAGCTCCCTCTTGTTTGCAAGAAGGCAAGCAATTAGCTTACTTCTAATTAGCAACTCTCCTTGTAACACATGGCTGTGATATAGAGCTACCATTCTTAATATATCCACCCTTCATCCATTCATCATCCAATTAATTGTTTTTCACTTGACCTCTACTTTAGGAACCCTTCATGTGACATCTCTTATCATATCATGTTATCCCATACACTCCCTTAGTATCCATATGCTATACATTCATCCTTGTGGACCCTTGATGTGTGTAATAATGAAAGCATGAGTGAGGCCCATGTATGATTTTCTAGTTTCACATCATAGTGTGAGTGATCTAGGCTTGCATAAGCTTGGTGGTGAAATACATGAATGATCCTCAAAGAGTTAGACTTCTAATTTTTTAATTGATCTATTTCATCAACATTTTATCCTAGATCAATCTGAGTCGTCCATTTACATTTAAGCTTGATAGGTGAGATAAAATTTGATCTTCTTGATCTCTCCATTTGAATCTTAACATGCAACTTGCAAAACATAGAAAAATCTTAGTTAATATTATTTCAAAAATCATTTTATACATATTTACCTTTAGATGGCAATTTCATTATCTACTAAAACAATACAAAACATAAATCTTGGAAGAATCAAACTTAGGTTTTTTTAACACAATTTTGAGCACTCAACAATCACTAAATAAGATCACTTCTGAACTCTTCCAACCCAAGCTACCACCTTGCTTTCAACAACTAATTGATGACTTGTGATATTAATGTATCACTCAACAATACACCTAAGTCACCACCCAACAATCATTATCCTATAAGTAAATAGCCACTCATTAATCATGTAAGGGATGTGAATGTGTTGAAATAGCAAAAAGAGAAGAATATATGAATGATGTGTGTTTTATGAGGCAATGTGAGATGGTTACATGTGTTATGATGGTAAAATGTAAGAGAGATAAAAGAGATGGTGTGAAAGTAGGAGGGGGTGAAGGAGTGTATGATGCATGGGAATAAGAAATGGAGGAGATGATGGGTGAGGCATTAATGCAATAGAGAGGAAGAATAATGGAGATTGCAATGAAGGGGATTAGAAAAGAGGGATGAGAGATGCATTGTTAAGAAAGAGAGATGGGATGAGAATGCATTGAAGTGGAAGGAAATGGGTGGTTGGATGAAAGTTAAAGAGAGAAAGAAAGGATGGTGATAGTTCTTTTGTGGATAGCTAAGGATGTGAGAAGAGAAGAAGCATTGAAAATGGGTGCTAGGTTAGATGGTTAAGATGAGAGGAAATGAATGGATGGATGATTGGATGAGTGAATCTTGTTCGAAGAAGCTCTCTTCTACACCTTAGGATATCTTCGTGTATGGCATGGGCATATGAGATCTCTTTCTATACTTTCTCCCTTTCTTCTTGTGATTTCAGATTGAGGCACCAATGGGGAAAGAATCTTGCTTTGAATGCCTCTCCTCCTCATATAGTTTACTTAGAGAGATTTAAGGAGATGGAAGTTTCCTAAAGTAAACTGCCTCCTTTCCTTCTTATCACTTTTTTGTTCTTTTATTATCTTCTTATCTCTATTTTCTTCACATCCCTAACCATGTAAAACATTTTGAATTGTGTCCATGGGTTTTTGATTGTTGGTTGAAGAAGCTTCCTTCCTCCCTTCCTTTCATCCTTAGGATTAAACACACCTTATAATGAATGGCTTGGATTTTTTTGAGGTTTCCCTATCCTAAATTCTTTCTCTTTCTTGATTCTCTCTTCAATCTACCTTTTATTTCTCAACCAATAAGAAGCTAAAATTGAATACATTTTCTCCTTTAAGAGAAACATATTTTTCTCCTAAAAAAATGGTAGGTAGCCCACCCAAAAAATCTTCCCCTATAAGATGTTGTGCTTCACTTTCTTGCATGGATTTTTCTAATTGGTCCACCTTGGACTAAATCACTTCTCATTAGATACATTAGGAAACCTTACATGATGGTAGATCTCATCCATTGAATTCTTCAAAAGTATGGATGAATATTGGCCTTAGATTTCCCATAAATTCTCTCTTTCTAATACATGTTTTTCACCACTATTTCTCCTTATTTTTTCTCATGTAAAAACATATTTTTATATGCATCACATGTCCTCCCCTTTATTAAAATTGTGACCTCCCTTGTGTGGTCCCATCTTGGAGTTAAGAGAGCAAGAAAGTGGGTGGAAGTAGTCTTCACGCAAGGCCTAATCTCTAACTTATTTTGCTGCATAAATAAATCATATTTTGTGCATCCATTATAAGTGAATCTAGATTCTCTTATAAGATCTCCAAGGTGGTGGAATGCATGCATGCATGCATTCATGAGAAGTTTGCTACTCTCACTTTTAATGAAGGCACCCTCTTTTGTGTTAATAAGGTTAGGGATTGTACATGGGGTTTCTGCCAATGTTGAATATGATAAGGACACCCTCATAGCATTCTAAACTTTAGGACTTCATGGTTTATGGCATGAGGGCCCATGATAATTCTAGGATGATGGAATCCCTCTCTTTTAGGGTTTTTTTTTACTTAAAATAGATTTTTGCAGTTGTATCCTAATGCTATAAAATTTGAAATAAACCCTAGTTA
Organism: Warburgia ugandensis; assembly: GCA_035236585.1. Taxonomy (NCBI): domain Eukaryota; kingdom Viridiplantae; phylum Streptophyta; class Magnoliopsida; order Canellales; family Canellaceae; genus Warburgia; species Warburgia ugandensis. The sequence continues at coordinate 31,637,734 of CP141129.1, read as the reverse complement.
GTATACATAAAGTAAAATGGGTTTAAAATTCTAAATATAGGAATATTATATGTGATATTTATGAGTCTATCACATTCCATACATCCTGGTCAATGATATTAGAATATATATCTGAACTCTGTACAACCTTGATAGATCATCTGCAAATGGATATATATACTTGTTAGTAAGGTAGTTCTTCCATTTTCTCTAGCTTTCAGTAGTTCCTTACAAAGCACACTTCTTCTTGTCATCAAAGATGTCGAAAATAGACTATACAGTAGAAACAAATATTTTACTCTATTTAGAAATAATAAGATAAGGTATGTAGTATAGTTTCCTACAATCGTGCATATAAAGCATTTACATACCTTCACAGTATCTCATATTGAATCTTTCATTGATGAGACACATGTTTGCAATCATCAACAATAATAGGCACCATGCTTCTTACCATGTAGCAATAAAACTTATGTTGGCTGCAAGGCCACCTCTCTTGCCCCCTTATTGTTATATTCAATAGCATCTTTTATTCCCTTTAAATTTCTCTTAATAATCTTTTCCATTACTGTTCACCCTTTTCCTTTTTCTTATGAGGGGGTAATTGGGCCATGCTATTCTTTATATTCCATTCTTTATTCACAAGGCAAAACATTTCATTCAAAACAAATGCATCAAAAATGACTTTTGCATTCAATATGTTCAATAATTCCTTTACCATAAAGAATACCATTAAGTTTCATTATCAAACCATAACTCAAAAATAGGACTTAAGCTAGTAGTAGCTTGTCACTATGTTTCATTTAATAGATATTATAGTTGTAAGCTTCAAACAATGAAATTGCAAAGACTTACATTCTCCCTTTGTATAAACCACAATTATTGAAACATAAATCTAAACAATACAAGAATATAGCCACTAAGTCAATTGTAAAATCCATTAATTAAAGACATAAGACTCAAGATAAGGCCCAAAGAAATAATAACAATATAATACAATTAAGAATAGAAGTCATAAGGCCTAAAAGTTTAAGCAATTTGAAAGAGACCACAAAAACCACATAATAAATAATACATACATGCCCCTTTGATATTATCTTATGAATTTCACCTACAACAAATTTGTCCAAAAGACTATATTTAAAATTAAGTTTTTCCTAGATTCTTTGACACATAAAAATCATGGCTAGAATGCATAAAAGACAATAGTATTTGATAATTTATTTCAACAGCTATGATCGACAATACCATATCCAAATGATAGAAAAATCTAGAGACAAGGGCATTTCATAAAAGAAGCCATAACAGATGCATATGGAGAACACTAAACATAACCCATTTCTGAAAACAACAACAATAGCCAAGAAACCTTTTCCAATGATAACCCAACACCATGTAGTAGATATATATATATATATATATATATATAGAGAGAGAGAGAGAGAGAGAGAGAGAGAGAGAGAGAGAGAGAGAGAGAGAGAGAGAGAGAGAGAGAGAGAGAGAGAGAGAGAGAGTGAAAAGCTTGCTGGATTGGAAATCATTACTCCTCTTCAGTCCATAAGAGAGGTGTCAGTCGATTGTTGAAAACAACTTTTGAAAATAGAGTCCAAACATGCATTACCAACAAGTAAAATCAATCAATTCAAACATATGTTCATTTTTCTCAACAACTAAATCTAAGGTAAGATAAATTCATAGTTTCCCATCAACAATTCATGCCTATCAACTAAAATAAATAAGGAAACTATAAGAAAATGAACTCAAAGGGGGTGGTTCACCATTGCTCATCCAAAAACAATGATAAAGAGGATGAAAATGCATAAAGTAAAACTAGCAAAATGCGATTTCCAAAGGCCCCTTTTCCTACATAAGAAATTGCCACTCAAGATGAGAAAGCATGGACACTGATGGATTTCTACACCCGATAGGAAAAGCTTGGAGAAACCCTAAAGAAAATCACATCCCATGCTACTTCCAATATGTTTAACATTATGAAATCAATAAGAATGGAAGGATAGAGAAGGGGGTTGAGGGTTCTTACTTGTAGATCTATGCTTATGCTATCAGTCGATGAATAGAAAGAGGGAGAGAAAAGCACAACTTTAAATCTGTTCTCTTGTCATAAGTGCACTATCAAATGGTGAGAAAGAGCGTCAATAACTTAGAGCTATTGTTTCCATGATAGATCAAGGTGTGGAATTGAGAAACAAGTAAAAAATCATAGATCTAACTTTTGCTCTTTATCCAAGACGATCATTGAAGAAAAATCTATGATTAAGGATCATTGGAGCTGGATTTGTTGATATATATATATATATATTACATATATACCTCTATATTTAGTAAGTGTTAGCACAAACCTTCCCATAAATATCACTAATAAGGGTTAATTTTACATTTTGTAGGTCCAGGGTACAAGTGAAAAAATGCAGAAATTTAGCAATTTAACCATAAAAAAACCAAGACTGCTTTCCAAGTTACTAGGCCCACATGCCAAACATAAAATACAAGAACTTCATACTAAAACATGGGTGCTCTTATCATAGTCAGAGCAATCAAAAATCCTAAGTGGAACATCAACCTTACTCATACTAAAAAAAGGGTGTTCATATCAAAAGTAGAGTGATAGAACTTTCCATGCATGCATGCAAATGTTTCACAACCTTAGGAAGGTTCCAAAGGAGCTCAAATCACATATATTAGAAATGCATACACTGAGAACTTTGTTGAAACAAAACAAGTTAGAACACCGGGGCCCGCATGAGATATATTCCTTACACTCTCTCCTGCTTAACCAAAAGACAGGACCAAGTGGATGAATTTTCCATGCAAGGTGGTATCATCTCACTTAGTTATACATTTGTAAGAGAAAAAAAATAAGGTAAATAGGTGGAGAAAATAAAGGAGGTGAAGATAGAGACAATTTATAGGAAATATATGGTTTGAAGCATCATTACTTTTTTAGTATTAAAGGCAAAGATCTATCCTTGTCCATGCATATCCTAAGAAAACAATGAAAAATCACTCAAATGAAAGATCTATCCTTGTCCAGCCTCATTGGTGGAAAGTTTTTTTGGTGGCTTGCCCACCTATTTTTTAGGAGCTAAAATGTGTTTTTCAAGGGGGGAGATGTCCCACCCTACTTAAAGCTCATTAGCTAGAGAAAAAACTGGTGGGAAAGGAGGAAAATAACTGAAAACCAAGAGTGAATAAGAAATTTTCAAAGGAATCTAGGTCATCGACTCTAAGGCATTCCAATCAAACGGTGAAGAGAAAAAGAGCCCTTAAAGAAGATCTTTTGGAATAAGAAAACATCAATAGAATGTCATGCACTCAAGTTAGGGAAATGATGATCCAAGGGCTAGAAATGAAGAAAAATAAAAGCTATAAAACCCGAACCATTACTTACTCCATGAGAATTCAAGGAAAAATCCTGAGGAAAGATCTCCACCATCCAATTCAATCCAAAGGTTCATATTCATTTTAGACTTTTTGAACTTGCCATTACACCACCATGGAGTAACTCGTGTCCTCCCTTATTAATTTCTATTTCCCATTACTTTTCCTTTATTTTCCCCCTTTCCCTTCTATCCCTTTCCCTCCTAGCATATCTTCCTTTCCATCCACCCATATCTCCTTCCCTTCCACCTTATCTCTTTCCATCCTCATCTCCATCTTCCTCTTTTGAATTCCACACCATCTCCTCCTTCTAATTCCTTTTTCTTTCTTCCATTCACTTTTAAATTTAAACTGTGCTTACATCCTTTCTCCTCATATCTTAGCCATTAGCCTATTAGGGTTTCCACTCTAAAAACCTATAAATAGAGGTAAGAGAAAGGAGAAAAGCATCTCTTACTTTTCTCTATAGTGTATAGCCAAACCTAGGAGAAACAAAGGGAGCGAGATCACTCTCACCAACTCTCCCTTAGATCTAAAAGCCCATCACAAGAAGAAGGTGTAAGGGTCTCAACCAATCCAATTTCCATTCTTTCTTACTCGCATCACCCCTTCCTCTCTTTCCTCCATCCCATCTCTTCCATGCAATCTTGCTTTGCATCTATTTCACATACCTCCACCTCTTAGATCACTTCCATGCTCCAACCTCACATACACCTTCTCACCATAGAATCACACGCATACCCCCTCTCTTACCTCAGCATTGCATGCATAACAAACCGCCTTCCTTGCCTCCCTTGCATGTTTTCTCTCCTTCTTATCTTGCACGCATAGCATCCTCATAAGCATTACACTCAATCCCCTCTGCATGTCTTGCCCTTCTAAGCACAAATTTTTCCACCTTCTATCTTAGCCTTGTACCATCTTCCTTTCACTTTCATACTCCCCCCTTTTTTATTTTTTTGACGTGCATGGTCCATCTCCTGCCATTTTTTATTTTTTTTCTTTTGGACTTGGGAACAAAAAGGAAACAAAGAAAGCCCTATGCCACTTCTATGGCAGTAAAGGATTCGTACAATCCTAAAGCATGGTTGAGAATAATTAAATCCATCCAACATTTCTAGCTAAAGGCATCATGTTTAAGACTAGGAAAACTTCCAAGTAATTACCAAGTTCCTTCATCATCTCCTAAGGTTGGATTTGGTGAGTACTAAACCTAGGGCCACTATTTCCGTTTTGTTTTCCTTTTTTCCAGTTCTTTCATAAGGTAGGAAGCTACTTCTATGGCTAACCCTTCCTTAATATAGACACTTTTTTTTCCTCTTTGCTTTCTCCTTAAAAATATACCCTCTTTATAGAGTTCCTAATTGAGGAGAAGCACAAATTCCTTTACTTTTTCCACCCATGCCTTCTTCCTTTATTCTTTTAATGATGGTACTTTTTGGAATTGGGACTTGAACTAGTTAGTAGTATGTTGGGGTAAAGATGATAAAAGCTTGGTGCTAGCTTTAGTGCATTATGGGTTAAAGAGAAGTGTACAATACCTGGTTGAATGACACAACAAGAAGGATATAAAGCATAATTTAAGCTCAAGAAAAGAAGAGGACATGTAAAGAGCCTAGTTGAACTAAAAACTCTTATAGTGGACACTTCAACGAAGTTTTCTTTTCTTTATGTATTTTCTTTCCATGGTAATCAAGTTCTATTAATGAAATAGTTACTTTCCTTTTCTTAGTTACTCTATTTCCTTAGTTTCCTCGTGTTGTTTTATTTACTTGCATAGTTTATTTACTTAGAATATTTACTTTCCTTGAATGTTGGCTAGGCTGAAGCTTAGTTTAGGTTTTAATTGAAGTAGCTAATCATAGAGTCCTTGTGGGATTGACTCGTGTTTGTCATTTCTATACTCCAATAGAATTATGCACTTGCATTAATAATAATATTGATATTAAATCTTTGGTGTTGTTTCCTGGGACTCACAATGGAGTTTAATCAAGATCTAAGATTTCTTTACTTTACCACTAGTCGTAGTCTTAGGATTGCAAATAGAATGGATAAATTTCTATTTTTTTGCATACTTTTGTTGTTCTTGAAGAACCTAATACTTCTCTTTTTGTTTGTGCTAAAATTTGGATAAGGACTCAGATGAAGACTTAGGATACTTTATATTGTTTTTTTATTTGAGTGGATTATAATGAGAGTGTTATTATAATTTTAATATAGAATGATTCATTTAAATTCAAAAATAAGGGTTTGGAATAATACATGTCAAGGGTGGGTCATCCTAAACTGAAAGAGGAGGTGATATGTACATGGACCCACCCTTGTATAAGAAGACTAATTCCAAGACCCCACTATGAGCTATTCTAACTTTCTTTAGGTTGCATAAGTAGTTTAATTTTGCATTGTGGTAGTTAGTGTAAAAGCATATAGTTGACTCAATTATTTACTTGTAGCATAATACTTAGGATTGTTGTATTAGTAAACAACTTCTTAACAATGATAGCCTAATCTTAGCTATAACTTAAGGACATAGGTTATCAGGGTTATAGTGTCCAGTCTGTTGAGGCCTTGACCCTTTGTAAGTAGCAGATAAGTAGTTGTATTCGATTTGCTACTTCCTTGCATAGTAGGACACATTTACATGATTTGGGGTGTTTATATGCTGATCAAACTACATAGGATTGCCTAAAAGATTGGTAAGGGCATCACCCTTATAAGATCAATGGTGGATTTCATCACCTGCCCTTAGTTTACCAAAGTAAAACATCACCTTATGTGCAACCCTAGCCTCAAAATTTTAATTAAAATTAATTAGAAGAGACCTATAGTGGCGTACAAGCTCATAGGAGCCTCTTGAAAAGAGGCAACTTATTGCCCCTCTTGTGGCCTCTACTTGATTAGCTGCATTGGTATTTAAATGACTAGCTCTGCCAACACATCTAATAGTTCATATCACCTCCAGCTGACTGAGGTGGGTGTAAAGTGGTTGATCAAAGTAGTATCTAATTGGTAAGTAGTAAGGAAAGTTTGAAAGAGAAGAGGAGCTATCTAGGTTAGACATAACCTAAAAGATACTCTATGAAAAAGTAAATGAAGATAAATTAAATCTTTTAGCTTGTTTGTTTAGGGTTAGAAGTATTGAGTGTCCTTGTTTATTTGTGTTTGCATCATACAACATTTAAGTTTCATTATCTATTTTAGGTTTCCTTAGACTAGCTAAAAGGAAAAACTACTCTTTCCTTGTCTGCAATGACTTATTTCTAGTACACCAACCATTGGTTCATGCTAAGCATCGATCATAGAAGCCAAACTTTTTGATTTTAGATCGAGAGATAGAACAAACCGCAAGGCAAGGGTTATGTACTCAAGTATATCCCATTAACCCTACAAAAAATGTGGCAAACAAAGTAGGAGATAAAAAGTCATTTTCTTACTATTTTACTTTGCATCCCCTTTATTATATAGATATGTATGACATAGGGGCTACTCTTGATTTGTCCCATAAACTGGAGAGATTGGTAGATAAATTGGCAAGTAGAGTAGATAGTCAATTTAATCAATTGGATGCCATAATGATGGCTTGAGTGTTATCTATGTAACCTTAATATGAGGCTTGTTATTTTTGTTCTAGTCCAATGCATCCAACTACACTGTACCCCTATAGCTCCACATACCCTGAATACTTTTTAGGGAAAGAGAATGCATTTAATGCATTCCAAAACCCTAGTAATAACTCCTAATCTAAGATTTATCATCATGGATGGGATAGGCATCCCATTTTCGAATGGTCTCAAGATAATTACCCTTTCCCTAGTGATTCAATGCCACAACAACACGAGCCACAACATGCGTTTCCTCAACAATAAAGGGGAAAATCTCTAGAAGTGATCCTTAGTTATATTTATACATAGCACTCTCAAATTCTAGAATGATGTAAAACAAATTGTGGAGGCCCACTTGCAATCTATTGCAAAGTTGAAATTTCAAATGGGTCAAATATATGCTAAATTTTTAGAAACAAAAGAGGAAAAAGAGCAACTTAAGGACTGTGAGAAGTTCATCAACAACTATTTAGGGATAGTAACAATATCAGGCTCTGATGATTCTTACAAGATAGAGAGTCCAATGTTTATATCATCCATAATCTCCACTAGCAATGATCCACTCAAGGCATGTCTCACTCATTTTAATTTTGAGGTAGACACCTCCATTGATGAAATGAATGATTTACTTGATATTGCACCATTACTGGACACTTCAAAATGAAAGCCTGAGTAGGACCCCTTCTATTTCTTGAGATGTAATTTGAGCCATTTATTGAAAATTCACTCGATTTGGACTTAACACTTGTCCTAAGTAGTCTACTCTATGACTTTTGGTTCATCTAATCCCTTGCCTGTTACCCATGCCTCATACTCTAATATAGAGTAGGAAGGAGAGTCAATTGATGTCATAGCCCAACATCAACCACATTTAGGGTGTACATTAGAGGATATGGAAGGTTAAAGTCCCACTATTTCTTTGCATCCAGTGGAATATGAACATTCCTTATGTGAGATCCAAGTTAGCTTAACTCTAGCTATTAGGACAAGGTGAGGGAGAAGGCATATTATCATCTCTTTGATGTTGGTATTATCCTTCCTCAATTTTACAAAAATTGGGACAAGTCACCTCGAGTTAACCCCAAGAAGTCCTACTTCATGGTGGTCAACCATGCTATCCTACTCTCACCAAACATACATCTCTAGGGGGAGAATATACATTAATTACCATGAAATTATGAAATGGAGTGAGTTATTCCAAGAACTCCATAGTTAGTGTAGGTTTGTTTTTCATAAATTAATTAGTTACTTTAGGTTAAGTGTCATAAAGTTACTTTTTATGTTTGCATTATTCATTATGCATATTTTTTTACCCCTTCAATAGATCCATGCACCATCGCTAAAGTGCGAGTATTATCCTTCTCACCCTTCTATCTTTACTTAGTTGTTTCATTTGTCAACGATTTTATTTCTAAAACATTAGGGAAAATGTTTAACTTAAAAATTGGGGTAGGTTATTTATATTTTAATGTGTCCAATTTTTTTCTTAGTTGTTTTTTAGTCCCTTCCATTGAATTTATTTTGAAATTTTTGAAAAAAAATTGAAAAAATGTTGAAATATCTGAAAATTTTATAAAATGTTCCTTATAAGGATGAGGATTCAAAATTTTTGAATATCAGTCTATCTTTTGAACTTTAGCTTATTAATAAATGCGTGTGCAAGTAGTTTACTATTTTATCCATTTTATAAAGTTTCCATGGGAAATGAAACTTGGAATATTTATTACATAAAATAGTCATGTAGAAATAGTTTAAGTAAAAAAGGATAACTTAAAGATCCTGAAGAAGATCTGTAGAGACTTATAAACCATGCGAGCTTTAGAGACATTCTTCTCTTTTGAGGGTTATATATAAATTTCAAGTTTTCTTGAGTGAACATAAATTCCTAGTTGGTCTCATTATTCTTCATCTTAGTCAACTATTGATAGAACATATGTAAGACTATACCATTTATCTCTTAAGTTTACTATCAATTTAAGTCATATAAAACCCCAGGAAATGATAAATTCCATCCTTCATAAATCCAAAGCCTTTAGCCTTCCTTAAATTATTATTTTTTTGCTAGTTAACCCCTTGAGCCTTTTTAATGAGCCTTTCTTTTGTGAACCCATTGACCAACTACCCTCATTAACCCCTATAATATATCCATTACCTGGTTTGTTTTTGAAATATGAAGAAATAGTTGGAGAATTATCATGAGAAAAGGTACAAGTAATATAAGTTAAGAGATGAACATAAAAAGGTCAAAAAGAGAAAATTTCAAAGAAAGGTTATACCAAAAGTTAAAGAGCAAAGATGAAAAACATACCAATGAAAATAGAAATGATCACTCTTATGGGTAGAAAAGAAAATTGTGAATACACTAGTAGAAGATCTTTACATATGTTTCAAAATAACCTTTGTTTATCCTTATACTCATTCTTTTGATAACCTTGTCCTAAACCCATGTTTCATACTATTAAAAGTCCTAACTTGATCTTAGGAGGGCTATGACCTCGATGTCGTTATGAATAAGTAGGGATTCTAGTAGAATATAACATTTCTCTAATAGTTGATATCCTTTCTATGAGACCAATTATCAGATTCATTCTAAGTTATCTTCTTTGGTATCAAACATGTGAGGATTTGGATTTGATGAACATTATTCTACTTACATATTGAAGAGATATTTCTCCCTTTCTTAGTGAGTTCTTTTGAGTGGCACAAATATCTTGGGATATTTGAAGTCAAAACATATTTTTGGATGATAATTTAGGTTATACTTTGCTTGAAAATTGATAACTATATATATAGTGGCTACATTCACACACTCACATTCTGAGGATTGATTGATAATGGAGTATCTTTAGTATAAAAGTAGGAATTTGAACAATTGGTCATTTCTATTAGAATGAATTTAATGAATATTGAATAGGTGAACATTTTATCAAATAAATAAAGAACTACCATAAAAGTTTTAAAACATTTATGGGTATCGTTTTTAGAAACACTCACAAGACTACAACTCATCCACTACAAGTAACCTAAGGCTTTAAAGCTTTCTACATACTCCAAATGCAAATGACAATACCTAGGAAAGTGGTTAGGATTTTTTTTAGATTTCTTATTTTCCATTTTGTAGTTTTGCTCAAGGATTAACAAAATCTAAGACTGGAGGTATTTGATTACATATACATGTTCAGAAGATAGGTCATATACTTACATTCATACTTGTCTTTATCTCCATTCACTTGATTGTAGCACTAACATTTCCAGATATTTCTTCTAACCCTGTTGGACATAATCTGTAAAAGTAATATATTTGGGTGAGTATTCCTTATACTTGGTAGGTGAATCTGATACTACTATTTTGAAAACACAGTATGCAACATACATAATTTCAAGAGGGAATTTTCAAATAATAAAATGACGTAATCACTTTATAAACATGGGTATTCATGCATAAATCACTCTCTTATTATATATTTTCAAGTAATGGAATTTTCCATCAAAATCCATCTATCAATAAAATAATCAGTACGAAAATCTTAAAATAGTGATCGACCAAACCATATACTAGAATCTCAACCCAATGGTAGATATCATACACATAGGTTCCCTCTGTAGGTTGCCTCAATTGGTGATCTACCCACTTGGAACTCAAGGTCTGTTCCCTTTGTAGGTTGCCTCAATCGGTGATCTACCCACTTGGAACTCAACGTTTTGTTCCCTCTGCAGGTTGCCTTAATTGGCAATCTACCCACTTGGAACTCAAGGTTTTGTTCCCTTCGTAGGTTGCCTCAATTGACAATCTACCCACTCAAAACTCAAGGCTTTGTTCCCTTCGTAGGTTGCCTCAATCAGCTCGAAAAAGATATATACATATAATCCAATTCTCAATAATCATAAATCATAAACCATGTAATTTATTTTCAAAATATGTTATTAATGCATATAAAAATGTTTCATCATTCAAGAGTAGAAATGAACTATGAAAGATACAAGCAATATCATTTTTAATCAAAATAATAAATCATGAGAATAACTTGCAAATTCATCACAAAAATACCATATCTTGATATCATTTCAAAAGCATACTAAACACATAAATATATTCAAGGAAATCATTTAGATTTGGACTGAAGTTGAAAAATTAGTAGCATCAGACTACCAACCTTGATGATGCCACTTGGATCGCATTTTTTCTTCAATTCGAACCCAGATCACCTCTCAAGTTAAAAGGAAAATTATATAGGATGGCTATAAGGCTAAACATGCTTTAGGGATCAGAGTATTAGGCAATTAAGGAACAACATGTACATACGATGAACGTAGTTGAAATGCAAATGTTGAGATGGATGAGTAGTAAGATAAGAAAGGATAGAATTAGAAATAAAAACATTAGAGAAAACTTATGAATAGCACCAATAGGTAACAAGATGAGGGAGATTAGACTTACATGGTTTGGAGTAAGGTGATCCAAGTCAAAGGTAGCAAAGGGCAAGGGGAAGCCCCAAAAGAACATTGATTGAAATGGTGAGAAAATATTTAAAAATTTTGGGTCTAAATGAAGACATGAAACTTAATAGAGAAGAATGGAGAAACAAGATTCATGTGATATACCCCTAATCGGGATAAGGTCTTGATGATGATGATGATACCTCCATTGATGAAGTATATGATTCAATCCACATTACACCATTAACTAACACTTCTCAATGGATAGTTAGAGTAGGACCCCTTCCATTGCCCAAGATGTAATTTGAACCATATAGTGAAGAAGCACCTGATTTAGACCTCCAACCTTTACTAGAAAGTGTACACTGTGAGAGCTTAGGTTCATCTAAAACCTTACCTACAACTACATAATAGGAAGAACAATCCATTAATGGTTTTGCAGAACATCAACTAACTCTAAGGTGTATAGTAGATAATAAACATGGTTTATGTGATGACCCGGGTTTTTGATGATGCAAGTTTGATAAAAAGGCGAGATCTCTTGTTTTAGAAATATGAAATGCGTGAAAATATTTTTGTTTTGGAAAGCAATCTTTTGTATAAAACCCCGAGTGTCAAAACGCAGTTTCAGATTATATAGCCATGGCATAGTTTTAAATTGACTCTATTCCCAAGAAAGTGTGAGTCACAAATTTCGCCATGAGAGTAACTACAATCAAGTAACATTGAAAGATAAGGTAGGGGTTTACTTACTGACACTTAGTTTGGATGTTCTCTATCACGGGTCTATCGCCGTAGATCCTGTCCTTAAGTGTTTACTTTGTATCTAAAAAATGTTGAGGATTGGGTGAGTATATACTATACTCAGTAGGACTCTATCACTACTAGTTTTACAATGCATGCTATGTTTAAAATCATATGCTCTTTAAAACATGTGCATGTTTGAGCACTCATGTTCAATATCGATATTAAAAACCATTGTCAAATCAGAATACTGACGACTTAAAGAATCGCATAATCCAAGTCGAAAGTATCATATATATCATAAACATAATGATATGCATAAGATGCTCAACTGAATCCAACTCATGGATATATGGTATGGTCGACCAACCTCATGTCATGCCATATGCAATGCAAGTAAATCCTCAAAACATAGGGCCCACTATGCCCACGACCTCCTTGCTGTGTGGTTCCTAGGTACCTGGGGACACTCAGTCATAGCCTCCAAGGGGCATATGACACTTATTCGTCATAAATCATGCAATTTATGCAATCGGTTGCAAAACATGCATGCAATGCATAAAATCTGCTCATGCTAGTCTCGCATTCAAAGTCATAACCCTGCCTAGAAGCCTGACAGCCTAGAAGCCTGTCAGCCCACTCTGGCCCGCCCTCATCGGCCCGCCCTCATCGGCTAAGGCTACACTTATCATGCAAACAAGAATCTCTTTTCAAAACATGTCTATGCATAATGTATTTGTCATATGCATGCTAAATTTATTTATGAAATCAATTCATGTTAAACAAGTCATATAACTTATACTTAAAACATGCATTCTCAAAACAATCATGGCTCTTTTTAAAAGTCTAGTAGCGATAGAGCACCTACCTGGCTAGATCGCGCTAATCCCCTTGTCCTCGTATGCTTCTGAACATGGTTTAGGGGAACAAGGTTAGCTTGGCCTATTTCTATAAGTTTTAGAATAGTTTACCACACTACTTAGGCATTAAGGGTGCATTCCCATGCCTAAGGGTCTCCTATGGTCCCTAATTGGGCCTTGGTATAGTCAGTTTTACAAAGGTTTAGTGGCCCCGAGCCATTATTATGGTTTAAGGGTCATGCCTACCTTAGATAGGGCCTTGATTAGGTATTTTATGGTTTGAGTGTGTCTATGTTGTCGATATGAACACAACGCCTTTCGCGGCGCCTCAATCAGAGTCCTAGAACTCAAGTTATAGGCTTTTCAGTACCGAGTGTACATAGAAGACCTTTAAGAGGTGGAAGCCCGGGATGCTAACGCATCCCGCGTCAGCGGCGTGAGCCCCAACGGGCGTGTTTGCAGATGCACCGGGCTTCCGCCCGTGATTCTCATCTGTGGGCGCGTCCATGAACGTGCCTGTCGGGTTTCCTCAACGTACGGGGTGCGTTTCGGTTTGACGGGGACCTAGGTGTCCTAGGGACCCCGTCGAACCAGTGCGCCCCAGGGACCGTCCCTGGGTCCTTTGTGGCTCCCTAGAGCCCCGTTTTACATGATTTTTCATGCAAAAACTTAGCCTAGGACTAAGGGGGAGACGGGTTTGGAGGGGTTTTGGGCATACCTGGTTCGTGGCCAGGTTTTTCCCACGTTTTCTCGTCTTGTTTGCTTCTCCATGATGGGTTTTTCCCAAGCTTTTGGGCTGCCATTAGAGGTGCCCAAGAGCTCTATTTATAGAGCTAGAAGAGGGTTCTGGAGGGGGTTCTTACCGCCATTGAATGGCAGTGGAGAAACCTCCAGAATGGTGGTGGTTTCTCCCCTAAACACCGCCGTTCTAGAACCCTCCAGGAGGTTGAAGAAGAGGGGTGCCCGTATCAAAACGGGTCCCTGTTTTCTCAAACCAAACCCGCTCTTGAATTAAATTACATTTTTGCCCTTGGACTTCAAAGGGCCATAACTTGCTCATTTTAACTCCGTTTTTGGTGATTTTGGTCTTGTTAGATTCCTTTTTCTGAGACGCACCTAAGGGTTCCATTCTCAGGACCAAATTTCTAGGTCTAGTCAAGGTGAATAGTGAAATGACCAAAATACCCTTATTTCCAAAAAGTGAACTTTTCATTATCAACTCGGGATTTCAATGTTATAAAAATGGGGTCATTACATTCTTACCCCCTTAGGGGAATTTTTCCCCCGAAATTCTACACTATATACAGTCAAAAGATCTCGGGGTACTTTTCTCGCATTTCTGACTTCGGTTCCCAAGTCTCTTCTTCCATGTGCGCATTTCTCCACAAAACTTTGACTAAGTGTATGTCTTTGTTCCGCAACTTCTTACTCTTACGATCCAGAATCTCAAATGGTCTTGTCTCTAGCTTGAGATCCTCCGTCAACTCTATGGGTACTTGGTTGATGACATGAGCAGGGTCAGGCACGTAACTCCTTAGCATAGATATATGGAATACGTTATGCACTTCAAATAGCTGAGAGGGTAGTGCGATCCTGTAGGCCACTTTTCCCACTTTCTACAGGATTTCAAAAGGTCCTATGTAACACGGACTAAGCTTTCCTTTGATACCAAACCGCATAACTCCTTTAGTGGGAGATATCTTCAGGAAAACGTGCTCTCCTATGTCGAATTATAATGGTCTCCTCCTTTGATCAGCATAGCTCTTTTGTCGGCTTTGAGTTGCGAGGAGGCATCTCCTTATGAGTTTGACCTTCTCGGAGCATTGCTCCACCAGCTCGGACTGGAGCTCCCTGGACTCTCCAACTTCACTCCAATTGGTGGGTGATCAACAGGGTCTCCCATAGAGCGCCTCATACGAAGCCATGCCAATGCTTGACTGAAAGTTGTTGTTGTACATGAACTCTACTAGCGGTAGGTTTTCATCCCAGCTCTGCTTCCAATCCAGGACACAGGTTCACAACATATCTTCGACTTTCTGGATCGTACGCTTTGACTATCCATCGGTCTGTGGATGGAAGGCAAGCGGCTATCCCTATCTGAAGTGATACTAAGGGGTATGCCATGTAAGCTCACTATCTCCTTGATGTATAGCTGAGATAGGGTGTCAGTGGATTGGGTATGGCGTATAGGAAGGAAATGAGCTATCTTAGTCAATCTATCAACAATTACCCAGATCATGTCATGACCCTTAGAGGTCCTGGGTAACCCTACAATGAAGTCCATGGTAATATGGTCTTATTTCCATTCGGGTAACTCAAGGGGTTGTAACAATCCCACAGGTCTTTGATGTTCAGCCTTTACTTGTTGACATGTTAGACACTTTGCCACAAATTCCCCTATGTCTCTTTTCATACCATCCCACCAATATTGTCTCTTTAAGTCTTGATACATCTTAGTTCCTCCCGGGTGTATAGTATACTTAGACTGATGAGCCTCTTTTAAGATTTCTTGTCTTAATTCTTCATTAGTCGGTACCACTAATCTCCCTTGCATGTAAATGCTACCATCTTCCCCTTTAGTAAATCTTGGTTTTCCTATGAAAGCTTGTGTGTCCGGGTCTCCTTTCTGTACTTGCTTAACCTTTTCATTAACAGCCGACTTTATTGTTAGACCTGCCATAACGATCTTGTGCTTACTTATGTCCGGTTTCCATGTTATTACTTCTTGTAATAACTTCCATCTCTTAGTCAATAAACTTGCACACATCCCCTGGGTTTTTCTACTGAATGCATCAGCTACCACATTAGCTTTTCCAAGGTGATAATGAATGGAGAAGTCATAGTCTTTTAAGTATTCCATCCATCTTGTTTGTCGCATGTTTAAGTCTTGTTGGGAAAAGATATATTTAAGAATCTTATGATTTGTAAAAACTTCAAACTTTTCCCCATATAAATAATGTCTCCAGATTCGCAAGGCAAAGACTATGGCCGCTAATTCCAAGTCATGGGTCGGGTAATTGACTTCATGCTTCTTGAGTTGCCGAGAAGCATAAGCAATTACCTTCCCATGTTGCATAAGTACGCAGCCTAGTCCTTGTTGCGAGGCGTCGCTGTATATCTCAAATCCGCCACTTCCTGAAAGTAAGGTAAGGACAGGTGCTATAGTTAACCTTCTCTTTAGTTCTTGGAAGCTTTCCTCACATTTATCAGTCCATTCAAATGTTGTGTCTTTCCTGGTCAGCTTAGTTAGAGGTAAAGCAATTCGTGAAAAACCATCGATGAATCTCCTGTAATATCTAGCAAGTCCTAAGAAGCTTCTTATTTTTGTGACTGTCTTAGGTCTTTCCCATTTCTGTACTGATTCAACCTTAGCGGGGTCAACTACTATGCCATCTTGAGAAATAATGTGTCCTAAGAAATTAACCTTTTCCAGCCAAAACTCACACTTACTGAATTTTTCATATAACTTGTGTGCTCGTAGGGTGCTTAATGTTATCCTTAGATGTTCCTTATGGTCTTCAGGAGTTTCTGAATATTTTAAGATATCATCCACAAACACTATGATGAATTTATCTAAGTACTCCTTAAACACCCTATTCATGAGGTCCATAAATGCGGCGGGAGCATTAGTTAAACCAAAGGACATCACTCTGACTTCATAATGGCCATATCGAGTCCTGAAGGCTGTCTTAGGAATATCTTCTTCTCTAACTCGAAGTTGATGGTATCCGGATCGTAGATCAATCTTAGAAAAGACTCTGGCTGACTGAAGTTGATCGAAAAGATCATCAATTTGGGGAAGGGGGTACTTATTCTTAATGGTGACCCTATTTAGCATCCGATAGTCTACGCACAATCTCATTGAGCCATCCTTTTTCTTAACAAAAAGGACTGGAGCTCCCCACGGAGATACGCTAAGTCGTATGAACCCTTTGTCAAGTAGTTCCTGTAACTGGGTCTTCAGTTCTTTTAGTTCTGCAGGATTCATTTGGTAAGGAGCTTTGGAAATGGGGGAAGTACCGGGTATAAGGTCAATGATAAACTCAATTTCTCTTGGTGGAGGTAGACCTGGTAAGTCCTCAGGGAATATGTCAGGAAATTCTCGAACTACCTCGACATCCTCTAGCTTTGGTTGGGGACTCTTGACAGATTCAATCTTGGCTAAGAAGAAGGGGCATCCCTAAGCAATGTGCTTAACTGCTTTCATGGCAGAAATAACACACGCTCCAGAATAATCCTTTCTTCCTTGGAGGGTGAAAGTGTCTCCATTAGGTAGGGTAAAAGTGACACATTTCTGGAAGCAATCAACAAAGGCTTGATGAAAGGCTAGCCAGTCCATACCTAGGATGACGTTGAAGTCATTCATATCTAAGCGAATAAGATTGGCATGTAGCAAATGATCCTTGATCAAAATGGGGACATCCTGGAGATAAGAATAGGTGGGAAGTGCCTGGCCTACAGGAGTCATGACTTCTAGAGTGAAGTCCAGGTCCTGTGGTATAATGTCCATGGTTGATGCAAACTCCAGGGATATGAGAGAATGAGTGGAGCCTGTATCGAATAGAACTTTAGCAGGTGTATCATAGATAGAAAGAATACCTTCAACTACTGCATTTGAAGCCTGGGCTTGACTGGAAGTGAGGGCAAAGACACGTCCTTGGCTCCTTGGAACCTGATCTTCTTTACGCTCTTCAACTTTCCTTTTAGGACAATTATTAGCAAAATGCCCTAATTCTCCACAACTATAGCAAGTGATGTTGAAAATGGGTCATGGTTTGCCTGAATGATTCCTGTTACACCTAGGGCATGTCTTACAGTCTGGCCTTTTTCCTTTGTTTTCAAACAGTTTCTTGAAAGGTGGTCTAAGTCCAAATGACTGAA
Organism: Warburgia ugandensis; assembly: GCA_035236585.1. NCBI lineage: Eukaryota > Viridiplantae > Streptophyta > Magnoliopsida > Canellales > Canellaceae > Warburgia > Warburgia ugandensis. The sequence goes on along the minus strand of CP141129.1, from coordinate 31,619,832 downwards.
ATGGTCTCTTTCCTTTATTTCTCATGGTGTTGATGTTCTTAATTTCCTTCATCACCTGATTCCTTTGATAATCTTTTTCGTATAAGGAGGCCATCTCTACTACCTTGGCTACGGTGGAAGGTTGGAAACCTAGAACTCTGTTCCTGAGTCCTGGGTTGGGCCCATCTACAAATCTTTCTGCCGCATCTTCCTCATCAACACAAGCACATGGTGCAAATCTTCGGAGGCTGATGAATCTATTTTCATACTGTTGGACAGTCATGTTCCCTTGTTCTAAGTCCATAAATTCCTTTTCTTTCTATTTTCTTACGTGTTTAGGATAATATTTGTCATTAAAGACCTTTTTAAACTCTTCCCATCCTATTGTTTCTTGCTGGTCAAAATAAGTCCTTTCTGTTGTTTCCCACCAAAAGGTAGCCTCTCCTCTAAACACAAATGTGGCCATGGGTACCTTTCTTTCTTCAGCTATGTTCATGGCTTTAAATATCTTTTCTATATCAATTAACCAATTTTTAGCTGTAGATGCTTCATCTTCTCCTGTGAATGAGGGAGCTAATTTCTGAAACCTTTCTAACTGAACCTCAGTCCTATCTATTACTTTATTAGGGGAAGGATCTCGGGTGGTAGGGGTTTGGCTTTGACTATTCATGTATTGTCCCATATGCTGTAGGAACTGCTGGAACAATTTAGCCATCCCATTGCCCGACCTAGTGGAGTCCACTGGTGGGGCTTCAGGTCTTAGAGCATTGCTTCCTTTCTTTTTAGGCATCTGTAATCACAAGGTAATTCACCAGACCTTAGTATGTGTTATCCTATTTCCCCATACTGTTTCATGGATGAAACTTGATTATAAGTTATTCTCCTCATAACTGAGCTGTGAGCAACGTCAAACCGCGCTTTGATACCAATTGTGACGACCCGGGTTTTCGATGATGCAAGTTTGATAAAAAGGCAAGATCTCTTGCTTTAGAAATATGAAATGCATGAAAATCTTTTTGTTTTGGAAAGCAATCTTTTGTATAAAACCCCGAGTGTCAAAACACATTTTCAGACTATATAGCCATGGCATAGTTTTAAATTGACTCTATTCCCAAGAAAGTGTTAGTCACAGCCTCAGTTACAGAGAGTAACTACAATCAAGTAACATTGAAAGATAAGGTAGGGGTTTACTTACTGGCACTTAGTTTGGCGTTCTCTATCACGGGTCTATTGCCGTATATCCTGTCCTTAAGTGTTTACTTTGTATCTGAAAAATATTGAGGATTGGGTGAGTATATACTATACTCAGTAGGACTCTATCACTACTAGTTTTACAATGCATGCTATGTTTAAAATCATATGCTCTTTAAAACATGTGCATGTTTGAGCACTCATGTTCAATATCGATATTAAAAACCATTGTCAAATCGGAATACTATTGACTTAAAGAATCGCATAATCCAAGTCGAAAGTATCATATATATCATAAACATAATGATAGGCATAAGATGCTCAACTGAATCCAACTCATGGATATATGGTATGGTCGACCAACCTCATGTCATGCCATATGCAATGCAAGTAAAATCCTCAAAACATAGGGCCCACTATCCCACGACCTCCTCGTCGTGTGGTCCCCGGGTACCTAGGGACACTCGGTCATAGCCTCCACAGGGCATATGACACTTGTTCGTCGTAAATCATGCAATTTATGCAATCAGTTGCAAAACATGCATGCAATGCATAAAATCTGCTCATGCTAGTCTCGCATTCAAAGTCATAACCCTGCCTAGAAGCCTGACAGCCTAGAAGCCTGTCAACTCTCTCTGGCCCACCCTCATCGGCTCACCCTCATCAGCCTGCTCTCATCGGCCAAGGCTACACTTATCATGCAGACAAGAATCTTTTTTCAAAACATGTCTATGCATAATGTATTTGTCATATGCATGCTAAATTCATTTATGAAATCAATTCATGCTAAACAAGTCATATAATTTATACTTAAAACATGCATTCTCAAAACAACCATGGCTCTTTTTAAAAGTCTAGTAGCGATAGAGCACCTACCTGGCTAGATCGCGCTAATCCCCTTGTCCACGTATGCTCCTGAACATGGTTTAGGGGAACAAGGTTAGCTTGGCCTATTTCTATAAGTTTTAGAATAGTTTACCACACTACTTAGGCATTAAGGGTTCATTCCCATGACTAAGGGTCTCCTAAGGCCCCTAATTGGGCCTTGGTATAGTCAGTTTTACAAAGGTTTAGTGGCCCCGCTCCACTATTATAGTTTAAGGGTCATGCCCACCTTAGATAGGGCCTTGATCAGGTATTTTATGGTTTGAGTGTATGTGTCGTCAATATGAACACAACGCCTTTTGCGGTGACTCAATCGGAGCCCTAGAACTCAAGTTATAGGCTCTTTAGTACCGAGTGTACATAGAAGACCTTTAAGAGGTGGAAGCTCAAGACGCTAACACGTCCTGCGTCAGCGGCGGGCACGTCTGCAGACGCACCAGGCTTCCGCCCATGATTCTCATCTGCGGGCGCATCCACGAACGCGTCCGTCGGGTTTCCTCAACGCATGGGCTGCGTTTCGATTTGACGGGGACCTGGGCATCCTAGGGACGCCCTGGTTCCACCCTGTCGAACCAGTGCGCCCCAAGGACCGTCCCTGGGTCCTTTGTGGCTCCCTAGAACCCCGTTTTGCATGATTATTCTTGCAAAAACTTGGGAAAACTTAGCCTATGACTAAGAGGGAGATGGGTTTGGAGGAGTTTTGGGCATACCTGGTTCGTGGCCGGGTTTTTCCCATGTTTTCTCCTCTTGTTTGCTTCTCCACGATGGGTTTTTCCCAAGCTTTTGGGCAGCCATTAAAGGCGCCCAAGAGCTCTATTTATAGAGCTAGAAGAGGGTTCTGGAGGGGGTTCTTACCGCAATTGAATGGCAATGGTTTCTCCCCTAAACACCACCGCTCTAGAACCTTCCAGGAGGTTAAAGAAGAGGGGTGCCCGTATCAAAACGGGTCCCTGTTTTCTCAGACCAAATCCATTTTTGAATTAAATTATATTTTTGCCCTTGGACTTCAAAGGGCCATAACTTGCTCATTTTAACTCCGTTTTGGGTGATTTTGGTCTTGTTGGATTCCTTTTTCGGAGACGCACCTAATGGTATCATTCTCAGGACCAAATTTCTGGGTCTAGTCAGGGTGAATAGTGAAATGACCAAAATACCCTTATTTCCAAAAAGTGAACTTTTCATTATCAACTCGGGATTTCAATGTTCCAAAAATGGGGCCATTATATTTTAAGCCCCCTATTTATTTATATCAAGAGTTAAATGAACAAACCTTATGAGAGATGCCGTGCAAGCTGAACCCTAGTCATCAGGATGATGGTAAAGAAGAGGGATATTTCATACTTTTTGATGTTGGCATCATATGTATGCTTCATGCTACATTGTTATCCTCACCATACATCTATGGGTGGAGAATGCATATTGACTACTGATAAGCATTTAATTTTGTATAAAAAGTATCCAATTAGTAGTCCATGTATTATAAATTATAGTACATTATTCTAAGATTTTTCTAAAAAATTTTAACACGTGCTTTTTTTACTTAATAATCTAAAAGTTTGATATTTTGTAGGTTCAGAAGCTAATCTAGGGTAAGTATGTGAATAATCATATTTTTTTAGGATTTAATTAGGGATTTTAATCTTGTGTATATATCGAGAAGATGATTTGACAACCAAGATCAATCAAGATGGGAATTAAGGATCAAGATTAAAAGAGAGAGTCATGACTTAAATTTAATCATTTTAGAGCTTAATCAAGGTTCAAGATCATCTTAGGGTAAGCAAGAAAGCAACTGGAAGACTCAAAGGTTACTAGAATGGGCCCAAACACAAAAATTATGCAATTTCATCTCCTTTGCATGAGATTTGGAGCCATGCATGCAAGCCACCAAAGCCATTCAAGCCATGAAGCCAAGCGACTAAGTCATTAAAGCCATTAAGCAAGGAGCCATCAAAGTGAGCCATGAAACCATCTTAGCGAAGCCACATGGAGCCACATGATTGGAGGAAGATTTTCAAGCAATTATCCATGCCAAAAATGTGATTTACTAAGGGATAATTAGAAGGATTTGATGGAGATTAGCACATGTTAGAATATGCATGCATAGGCGGACCAATTAAGAGAGAACCTATCCATTTTTCATATCTTTCCCCTCTCTTTCCTCTCCCTTTCCACTCTCTTTCCATCCCTCGATGTGAAACACCTTACGGAAGGGGGATCCATGCCATATCCCTTAAAAAGTGGTGCCTCCCCTTTCCCTTGGTTATCCTTAGAAATCCTACCTCTTAAATCCATCTCTTTCCACTTTCCATCCACTCTTGTAGAGTCCTACCTATAATTCATTTCCTATATTTAATCAAATCTTATCTTTTTGGGAGGAGAACTCATCTATAAATAGCATCCAAAATCTCATCTCCCACATAAGAAGTTCCATGCCCCACTTAAGGCTAGTCCTCCATGCAAGTTTCTCCCCTTTCAAGCTCAAGTTCTTGCATGCCTCCTTTGGTGAAGTTTAAGTCTCCTTTTGTTCCTTTGGTTTTTGCACTTCAATTCCAGGTTAGTTTCCTATAGTTTCTTTCTTTAATTTGCTTTGATTCCTAGTTCTATGTGTTCATTTCTTTCCCTATTTTCTTTGCTTGTTTGATTCTAATTTGTGATTTAGATCCTTATATTCAAAGGCCACTAATCTTTGGTAGTGATAGCCTAGAGACAGTAGTACTTGGATCAAGTCATTAGTTCTTTGTTCTTCCTTTAATTCACTACTTTTCCATTACTTGCTTCCTTAGCCATCTTTTGATTATATTCCATCTATATTTCCATATCTTTATCCTTACTTCTCTTTTGGATTCACAAGAATGCTAACTTGAGTACCTATTGAATTGGGAGTGTTAAATTGAGATTTGTGGTTAATCTTATGTTATAGAAGAGGGAACAATTTTGTTTATATATTATTGTAATATAAGCACCAATGTTTGTATAAATTTTAATTCAATAAAGACTATGTTTCATGTGTAAGTTTCCTTGCTTAATTCCAATGCTTTAAGTCCTTTAGATCTTATGTTTCATGCTTGTAGTTCCATGCTTAATTATCTTGATAGTGTTTTTGAGTTAATTTGCTTTCGATCTCTCTAAGAATCATGTGCACCATGCTCACTTCCCTTACTTGTTTAATGCACACTTTTCTATCTTATAAGTGTACTTTTTTTAAATCTTTGTTGCATGTTTCTTACTTAATTTGGTTCATATTTAGGTTCCATCATTCATTGATATGTTTAGTTAGTTTCCAAGTTTTTGTTTTTAGAAAGTCTTATTTTTAGTAAGTTTTTTTATTTTTAATTTCCATTTCCATGCATGTTTCCTTTTCATTGTTATTTCCATTCCTAGGTTAATCAAATAATATCTCTCTTTGGATAAAGCTAAGTGATATAAATAAAATCCAATTAATATACAAAATCATGAGATTCCTCGTGTGATCGACTTCTCTCACATAATTTTTACTATATTGATTTGTGTGCTTGTGAGTAATTTTAAAGCTACACCAAGTTTTTAGCACCATTGATGGGGAATTGTAATGAATTTGTGGTTGGGTCTTTGTTTAGATTGTTTATCTCTAGCTGTAATCTTAGGTTGCATTAGATTAGGATTTTTCCATCATTCTTGCATATTTGCTAATTCCTCACAAATTAACCCATCTTTTTTTGTTTGGGGCGAGACGTGAGATTCTTAAATGAAGTGAGTTATCTAAAAACTCCTTCATTGTTAGTTTAGGTTTAGGATAAGCAGTTGGTTAGTTTTAGATGTCTTACATTTTTCATACATTGTATATTCGGCATAATTGACTACATCAACAAATTGTTGCACCATCTCTAACAAGCGAAAACCTCTCTTTTTTTCAAAACCTGTCCTCTTCGGGTCCCTCACAATTGCCTGGCCCTCGGCACTCTAGCATCTTTTGGTAACCCTCAAGGACATGCAATTTTTGTAAGAACTTAATGCTCACAAATCATGCAATGTATGCAATAGTTTGCAAAACATATCTATGCATAATGTATATGCAATTATTTACAAAACATGTCTATGCATAAAGCATTTATCACATGCATGCTGAATTAAGTCATGCTAAACAAGTTATATACTTAAAACATGTATTCGCAAAACAATCATAGTTCTTTTAAAAGAATCTAGTAGCCATAGAACACCTACCTGGCTAGGTCGCGCTAACCGCTTTGTCCTCGTACACTCTTGAACATGGTTTGGAGAATCAAGGTTAGTTTGGCCTATCTTTTATAGGTTTTAGAGTGGTTGGTCTTATTACTTAGGCATTAGGGGTCTATCCCTATGCCTATGGGTGTCCTAAGGTCCTAATTTGGCCTTGGTATCCTCAGTTTTCCAAAGGTCTAGCAGCCACACGCCACCATCCTATTCTAAGGGTCATACCCACCTTTGATTGGGCCTTGATCAGGGATTTTATAATTTTGGTGTGTCTGCATCATCAACATGGACACAACACCTTTTGTGGTGCCTCAATCGGAGCTCTAGATCTCAAGTTATAAGCTTTTTAGTGTCACACGTACATAAGGACCTTAAGAGTGAAAAGGCGGAATGCTAGCGTCCTGCGCGTCAGTGGCATGCGCCCTAGCTTCCTTAAGAAACGCAAAAGTCCTGGATCGTAAGCGCGCTACGCATCTGTGGCATGCGCCTCAGCGGGCGCATCTACAGACGCACCGGGTTTCCCGCCCGTCTGTTCCTTTTGCGGGCACGTCCGTTTGGTTCTATCGAACGTAGTCGACGCATTTCGTCCAGGTGGGACGTTCTGCACGTTTGGGGGACCGGGGCATCCTCAGGACACCTTGGTTCGACCCTATCGAACCAGTGCGGCCCAGGGAACGTCCCTGGGTCCTTGGTGACTCTCCAGGGCTCTATTTTGCATGATTTTTCATGCAAAAACTTAGGAAAACTGATCCTATGACTACTGTGAAGACGGGTTTTGAGGGATCTTGGGCATACCTGGCTCGTTTCTGGGTCTTTCTCCTCATTTCCCCTCTTGGTTGCTTCTCAAAAACGGGTTTTCTTCAAGCTTTTGGGCTGCCATTAGAGGCGCCCAAGAGCTCTATTTATAGAGCTATAAGAGGGTTCTGAAGGGGGCTCTCACCGCCCTTGAATGGCGGTGGAGAAACCTCCAAAATGGTGGTGATTTCTCCTCCAATCACCGCCATTCTAGAACCCTCTAGGAGGTTGAAGATGAAGGGTGCCCGTATCAAAACGGGTCCCTGTGTTTTGCAGGCTAAATCCGTTTTTTGTAAGAATTACATTTTTGCCCCTGAACTTCAAAGGGTCATAACTTGCTCATTTGAACTCTGTTTTGGGTGATTTTGGTCTTGTTGGATTCATTTTTCCGATACACACCTAATGGTACCATTTTCAAGATCAAATTTTTGGGTTCAATCAAGGTGAATAGTGAAATAACTAAAATGCCCTTATCTTCAAAAACTGAACTTTTCATTGCTAACTTGGGATTTTAATATTACAAAATTGGAGTCATTATATTATTACCCCCTTAAAAGAATTTTGTCCTCCAAATTCCATAAATTATCATCTTCCTGGTATTTGTCTCTTAGATAACTTCCTGGTGAATGCATTCTCCCCCTTGGGAATCAAATCTAGGCTCATCCTCAATTTATCATTCCTATTGTTCCTTCTACAAGGCCTCACCTATAAGGATCGCTTTTGCTGCGTACTCTAATGCATACTCTCATACGTGCCAGTTTAACAATACTGATTTCTAGCAGTACTTCATCTATCTCGAAATCCTTAAATTCCTATACTTATCTCATCATGTATGGGATAGTCTCCTCGTAAGATCATGCTTCTTCATACTTCTTTTAGATCATATTATCTTATTTCTCCTATTTTGAATATCATAGGATAATCCTTTTCATCTAGTGATCTCTTTCATTATCCACAAGTCCAAAAAGTTACCTTCTTTCTACTGTGTCTAACTTTGCTTCTTACCTTTTATATTTGTCTCCAAGATACTTCAATAACTGTCATGGTATCATGTGCTCTACAGCCAATTCCTTGATTATCTTTGAATTTCAACTGTCTGCCATTTTTCCATATGTGACTTTATTCCTTGACCAAAGTTACATTCAAATAAACTCATGAAAGCCAATTAGTAGCATCTTCCATCGAGGACCTTATCATATACTGAAAGTAAAATGTCCTAACTCTATATCCAGTTTCATAATTATTGAATTCATTAAACGCTTTCCTCTGTGAGGATCTTATCTAAACTCATGTCAAATGCTAACGGTCGATTCATCATCATGAGTCATATGTTCTCGTCTAGAAGCCTATCTCACTATTCTCATCAATTTGTCATTAGGATTTTCAATAATGTTCCCATTCATGCAAGGCAAAAAGTTTCTTATAACCGAGTACCCTTACTAGGTCATGGTTGAATCGTTTGTCATCATCCTCTTTACCCTTTCTTTGCTTGATGGTTTTCTTCGTAACCTTTCAGTCCAAAAGTTCTATACTCAATCCGGTAGGGTTAGTCATTAGGAAATTCCTTCAATTGATTTTTCATACTTGGTATATGCTCATAACAACTAACTATTTGTCTAAAAGGCAATGTAACATCAAATCTCACCTTATAGTGTGCTAGCCATCTCACCTTATCCCCTATGTCAATATATTGTTCAATCTTTCACCAAGGCTTTATCGTCAACCATGCAGTCTGTATTGTCAGGAGGTATCCTCGTAAGTAGTGATTTTCTCAATTCCTCAAATTTTATTTTTCAAGTGCCTCCTTATTTTATCTTTCAAGTGCCTTCTCATACTTAGCTTATAATAGCAATAATTCTCCTTCAATAGCAATTATATCAAATTGTACTGAAGTTGTTAACTCAACAAGTTTTACAATACTCAGATAAGCATAAACATTTTCTTAGACATAGAAAGACTTTAGTTGATTACCAATTGATCTCTTCCCAGATACGTTATAAGCTCAAGGGCCTCTAGAGTGATCGGTACTTATCTACCTTTCTTTCAATCCAAGTCAGTAGTATTTTTCAGACCCAAAGTAATTTCTTTACCTTGTCATGGTAGCCACTAAGGTTTGAAAAACCTTTCACATTGGTTTAGATCACTTCTTATTTTTGCTCCTATCTCAGTTGTTACTATATTTATTGTTCTTGCTCTTCATGATGTGGCCTAATCAACTTCATGATGTGGCCTAATCAACTAACCTTATACCCTCAAATGACTTAGCCTAACAAGTACTCAAGTCTAAAGACTTATAACATCCTTCTGAGTATATAACTTCAACTACTAACTTATAGACACTAACATACCTGATTAATTAGGGTGGGATACCTTTATTTAGTCAACAGCACTCAATGATGGTCTTAAGATATTTGGTCTTCCAATCTATGATAGTGACACCTCAATTTGATCTTTGATGGTACCATACTTGCTAAATGGATAAGTGACTGTCCCGGCTTAATTCCTTTTTCAATATTTTATTGACAAGGTGAGATATCACCCAAAAAAATTCCTTTTCTTTTTTTTATTATGTATTATTATATCCATTGGTGTTCCCCATAAGCTAATGGATCTAATAAGAATCTAATTGATATCAAACCATTTGTAGAAGTTTAACTTCTAGTTGGTCGCCATTCTTCTTTGAAAATTTCTTGTCACATAATCTCCTGAAATTCGATACTCTACTCAAAGTCTTAAATCCCATATGCTTTCTCTCTATTATACATATCATTGCCAACTCAACTATTATTATTCCTTTGAAGTTGATTGGTTATCTTTAAGATGAAAGATTTGTATGTATCTTCATAAAGTCATGATTTCCTTCTTTTGAATATTCAATATTCATCGAATTACTTATAGTTACATCTCTATCTCTTTCTCTCTTTTCTTCAATATCCATTTGGTCTACCTGGATCAATGTCTCTATATGCATTGTTGCATATATTTGATACTTCATCTATTTCTTTAAGTAACATATATGATAAACTGAATGTTTCTCAGAAATTCTAAACTGTCTTAAGATCATTGAAATCCTCAATTGCCTGTATCCTTAATAAAATTCATACCATGTCTTAATAACGACATTGACATTTTGATCATGCTATACTTTTCTTACAAGTTCATGTTAGGATCAATCTATTATCACAGATCTATCATCGCCAATCTTATCGTCAAGATCCTTTGATAACTCGGTCGAATTCATTTCCCTATCACATAATATGTCACTTGTATACATCTTCTTATTTGCTTCATAATATTCAGGTAGTTATTATTCGATGGCACTTCACTCTTCATAAGACTCCAATCAAGGTATCCAAAATTGAGCTAAGTCCTTCAGGATCCATACCTTTGTGATCTAGCACGAGACACAGTCATTTCCTAATATTATCTTTCATTCTCATCCCTCTTAGATTATCATCAAAATCTTCTCAAAGTCTGTCTTTTACATCCCCTATCATACTCATATCATATCCCTTGTGATAGTGTACTCATATTCTGATATTCTTTGTGATGGTAAGATAGCCATCTAGGTTCTTTGATTTTCTCTCCTATGATAAGATTACTTTATTGCAGGTCAACACTATCTACTAACAAGTCCATTAATCATCTTCATTCATCATTCTCATCATAATCTAATTTATATATGAGTTTCCCTGTTTGCACCACTGCACAACAATCCTTTCTCCTTAAGTCGTCTTAAACTAGATTTTGGATAAGATTTAAGCCATCCAATGTCTAAGTATTTGCTAGACTCATCTTCCTTTTCACCTATTTGTTTATGGTGAAATGCCTTGAGCATTAATATTGTAATCCTCAAATAGAAGTAGTCATCTCTACTACTCCTATTTATGCTACTCCTTCTGAATTCCCTCGATTGTCTATGACCCTTGGACATGCTGGACTGGCTATGAAAGGATAAAACCTGGGCTCTGATACCAACTGTGACGACCCGGGTTTTCTCATGCATTTTTAAATGCAATATCCAATTCCTAAGGCGGGATGCACCTGTTTGAAAACCATTTTATAAAAATCATGCAATGCAGCGGAAAACCTTTTAGTTTTAAACTCATTTTGAAAACCCCGAGTGTCATTTGCTTTCACAACAACCAAGGTAGTTTTTGAAAAGCTTTAGAAATCATAAGTGTGTTTCCCCAGATCTATCCAGTCACAGCACACAGTCCAACTGTAATACAAATACATGTCCAAAGGGTTGAGAATTTACTTACATGTATAGTTGTCTCCTTTGTTTAATCACGTGCTCGTAGCACTAATATCTGCTGAGGCGTCTTCTATTTGTAAGTGGAACTATCCTAAAAACTGTTAAGGATAGGATGAGTATATACTATACTCAGTAGGAGTCTATCACTACTAGTTTTACAATGCATGCTATGTTTAAAATCATATGCTCTTAAAACATGTGCATGTTCGAACAATCATGGTCAATGTCGATACTGAAAACCACTGTCAAATCGAAATACTGAAGACTTCAAGAATAGCATAATCTAAGTCGAAAGTATCATATATCATAAACATAATGATATGCATAAGATGCTCCACTGAATCCAACTCATGGATATATGGTATCGTCGACCAACCTCATGTCATGACATATGCAATGCAAATAAGTCCACAAACCATAGGGTCTAACTATGCCCACAACCTCGCCGTTGTGTGGTCCCCGGGTACTTGAGGACACAGCGTCATAGCCTCCACGGGGCATATGACACATCGACCCAGTGCCGTGACACCAGTGGTAGCCCCCTGTACCACATGCAGTCGACGTAGGGACATGCCCTTTTTGGGCGTGGTACCCATCCACCTAATAGTGGTAGAGGCTGGAGGCAAGCATAGCGCCCACGAGCTTATCAGCCCAAATCATAATCAGATCAAACAAGCGAAAACCTCTCTTTTTTTCAAAACCTGTCCTCTTCGAGTCCCTCACAACTGCCTGGCCCTCGGCACTCCAGCATCTTTTGGTAACCCTCAAGGACATGCAATTTTTGTAAGAACTTAATGCTCACAAATCATGCAATGTATGCAATAGTTTGCAAAACATATCTATGCATAATGTATATGCAATTATTTACAAAACATGTCTATGCATAAAGTATTTATCACATGCATGCTGAATTAAGTCATGCTAAACAAGTTATATACTTAAAACATGTATTCGCAAAACAATCATAGTTCTTTTAAAAGAATCTAGTAGCCATAGAACACCTACCTGGCTAGGTCGCGCTAACCCCTTTGTCCTCGTACGCTCCTGAACATGGTTTGGGAAATCAAGGTTAGTTTGGCCTATCTTTTATAGGTTTTAGAGTGGTTGGTCTTATTACTTAGGCATTAGGGGTCTATCCCTATGCCTATGGGTGTCCTAAGGTCCTAATTTGGCCTTGGTATCCTCAGTTTTCCAAAGGTCTAGCAGCCACACGCCACCATCCTATTCTAAGGGTCATACCCACCTTTGATTGGGCCTTGATCAGGGATTTTATAATTTTGGTGTGTCCATGTCATCGACACGGACACAACACCTTTTGTGGCGCCTCAATCGGAGCTCTAGATCTCAAGTTATGAGCTTTTTAGTGTCACACGTGCATAAGGACCTTAAGAGTGAAAAGGCGGAATGCTACCGCACTGCGCGTCAGTGGCATGCGCATCTGCGGCATGTGCCTCAGCAGGCACGTCTGCAGACGCGCCGGGTTTCCCGCCCGTCTGTTCCTTTTGCGGGCGCGTCTGTTTGGTTCTATTGAACGCGGTCGACACGTTTCGTCCAAGTGGGACATTCTGCTCATTTAGGGGACCGGGGCGTCCTCAGGACACCCTGGTTCGACCCTGTCGAACCAGTGCGGCCCAGGGAACGTCCCTGGGTCCTTGGTGACTCTCCAGGGCTCTATTTTGCATGATTTTTCATGCAAAAACTTAGGGAAACTGATCTTAGGACTACTGTGAAGACGGGTTTTGAGGGATCTTGGGCATACCTGGCTCGTTGCTGGGTTTTTCTCCTTGTTTCCCCTCTTGGTTGCTTCTCCAAAACGGGTTTTCTTCAAGCTTTTGGGCTGCCATTAGAGGCGCCCAAGAGCTCTATTTATAGAGCTATAAGAGGGTTCTGGAGGGGGCTCTCACTGCCCTTGAATGGCGGTGGAGAAACCTCCAGAATGGCGGTGATTTCTCCTCCAATCACCGCCATTCCAGAACCCTCTAGGAGGTTGAAGATGAAGGGTGCCTGTATCAAAACGGGTCCCTGTGTTTTGCAGGCTAAATCCGTTTTTTGTCAGAATTACATTTTTGCCCCTGAAATTCAAAGGGTCATAACTTGCTCATTTGAACTATGTTTTGGGTGATTTTGGTCTTGTTGGATTCCTTTTTCCGATACGCACCTAATGGTACCATTTTTAGTATCAAATTTCTGGGTTCAGTCAAGGTGAATAGTGAAATGACTAAAATGCCCTTATCTTCAAAAACTAAACTTTTCATTGCTAACTTGGGATTTTAGTATTACAAAATTGGAGTCATTACAGATTATCTTGAGAAGAGTATGAAAAATACAAGTGAAGGGTTGACATCAAAAGGGTGAAAACAAAAAAATTCAATGAAAGGCTATATTAAAAAATCAAGAGAAAAGTCAAAGAGGAAAACTGAAAAAGATAGCTAGTAAAAAAGGAAATTTTCACCCTTATGGGTAGAAAAGAATGTTGTGAATACACTGGTAGAAGATCTTTACATATATTTTAAAACAATCATTGTTTATATCTACACCCATTCTTTTGATAATCATGTTGTAAGCCCATGTTTCATCCTAATATAACTCCTCACTTGATCTTAGGAGAAGCATAGCTTGAATATGGTTATAGATGTGTAGGGATTTTAGTAAAGTGTGACATTTTTAATAGTTGGTATCCTTTCATAAGACCATTATCAATTTTTATTCTAACTTATTATTTTATATAAAAATAATATGTGAGAATTTGGCTTCAATGGACATTATTTTACTCAAAATTAAACAGAGATTTACAATACTTTGAATGATTTATTTTTGAGTGTCAAGAATATCTTGTGAGATTTAAAGGTAAAACATATTTTGAGATGGTAATTTAGGTTATAATTTACTTGGAGACTGATAATTATATATATTTGGTTATATTCACACTTACACTATGAGTTTGATGAAATATGGAAGGCCTTTAGCATAGGGGTAGGATTTTAAACTTTGATCATTTTTATTAGCATGCTAAAGTTAGGAATTTCATATGTGCTAAATAGGAAGGAAATTATCTTAGATAAATAAAGGGCTTTCACAAAAAAATTGAAATGTTTATGGATGTCATTTTTGAAAACCATTACAAACTACAACTTGTCCACTAGGGTTATCCTAGGGGTTTAAAGGCTTTTATATATATAATAAATGCAAATTGTAGCACCTATAAAAATAGTTAGGATTCTTTTTAGGGGTCGGCTGCAAGAATCTTATTCCAATTAGGGGTCGGCTGCAAGAATCTTATTCCTCCATTCCTCTCTATTAAGTACCATGACTTCATTTAGTCCCAAAGTTTTAAATCTTTCCTCACCACCTCTATCCACATTCTTTTGGGCCTTCCCCTTGCCCTTTTAGAACCTTCTACTTATATTGCCTCACTCCTTCTAATTGGTGCAATTGTTGGTCTCCTTTGAACATGTCCAAACCATCTAAGTCTAATCTCCCTCATCTTGTTACCTATTGGTGCTGCCCCTAAATTTTCTCTAATATTTTTATTTCTAATTCTATCCTTTCTTGACTTACCACTCATCCATCTCAACATCCTCATTTCTACAATGTTCATCCTATGAGCATGAGGTTCCTTAACTTCCCAACACTCTAATCCATAGAGCATGGCCAGTTTCACGGCCATCCTATAGAATTTTCCTTTTAGTTTGAGTGGCACCTGCTGATCACACAAAAGTCCAACCCGCTTGGATTCTCCAGGTAACCTCCCTCTCAATCTCTCCACTCTCATGAATCATTGATCCTAAGTACCGAAAGCGGTCTTTTACAAGGACTTCTTGGTTATCAATCTTCACTGGTGTTCTACTCCTACTCCTCTCTTTTCTAAAATTGCATTCTATATATTCTGTCTTAGTTCTGCTAATTTTAAATCCTTTATATTCTAATGTTTCTCTCCATAACTCTAGATTTATGTTTACACCCTTCCTTGTCTCATCAAGTAAGACTATATCACCTGCAAATATCATGCACCAGGGAATCTCCTCGTGCAGATGTTTTGTTAACTCATCCATAACCAAAGTGAAAAGGTATGGGCTCAATGCCGAACCTTGGTGCAATCTTATAGTGATAGGAAAATCACCCCTCTCGCCACTAGTGGTCTTAACATTTGTTACCGCTCCCTCATACATATCTTTAATTATGTCTATATACCCCTGCAAAACTCCTTTATCGCCTAACACCCTCCATATTAACTCTCTGGGGACTCTATCATAAGCTTTCTCTAAGTCGATAAAGACCATGTGGAAGTCTTTCCTCATCTCCCTATATTTCTCTACTAATTGTCTTAGTAAGAAAATAGCTTCCATGGTAGACCTCCTAGGCATGAAAACAAACTGATTCTTCGATACACTTATTTCATGTCGCAGACTCTTCTCAATCACTCTTTCAAAAAGTTTCACAGTGTGGCTCATAAGTTTGATCCCTCAATAATTAGTGCAACTCTGTATGTCTCCTTTATTCTTATAAATTGGTATAATAGAGCTTTTCCTCCACTCATCAGGCATTTTCTTTAATTTTATAGTCTTGTTAAACAACTTGGTCAACCAAACTATCCCAGTATCTCCCATATACTTCCAAACCTCTATTGGTATACCATCTGGCCCCATAGCCTTTCCTAATTTCATCTTTTTCAAGGCCTCTTTCACTTTAGGTATTCTAATCCTACGTTCATATCTATAATATCCAATGTTATTTAGATTTATAAAATTTTCAATCCCTATATTCATAAAGTCATTGTCATTTAACAATTTTTGAAAGTATGGTTCCCACCTTTGTTTGATCTCATCATCTTTGACTAATACCTTTTGATCGTTGCTTCTAATGCACCTAACATGATCTAAGTCCTTACCCTTTTGTTCTCTTACTTTTGCAAGTTTAAACACATCTTTCTCACCTTCTCTTGTTCCTAGTTTATTATAGAGCTCATCATATGCTTTAAGTTTAGCCTCACTTGCTATTCTCTGAGCAACTTTTTTAGCATTCTTATATTGTTCATAGTTTTCATTATTTCTAGTCTTTTTTCATGCTTTAAAACACATATATTTTTCTTTAATAACTTTTTGCATTATTTCACTCCACTACCATGTTTCCTTTACTAAGTGCCTTTTACCTTCAGATACTCCTAAGACATCTTTTGCCACTTTCTTAATGGACTCAACAATATTAATCTACATGGTATTTACTTTTGTTTCATAGTTCCAATTTCCTTCTACCATCAACTTATTTGTGAATGAGGTTATTTTCTCTCCTTTTAAGTTCCACCATTTAATTTTTGGATATGTATTAAGTTCATCTCTTTTCTTCCATCTTTTGATATGGATATCCATAACCATTAACCTATGTTGTGAGGTTAAACTCTCACCAAGTATCACCTTACAATCCTTATACATAGATCGTTCATTATTCCTAAGTAGAAAAAATTCTATTTGGCTTTTATGAAGTCCACTTTTAAAGGTTATTAAGTGTTCATCCCTCTTCTTAAAGAGTGTATTTGCAATGGCCCTATTATATGATAAAGCAAAATCAAGGATATTCTCCCCCATCTCATTTTGTTGACCTATACCATACCCTCCGTGTATTCTGTCATATCCTTCCTTTTCTTTTCCTACATGGGCATTTAAGTATGCTCCTATAAATATCCCCTTAGTGTTTGGAATTTCTTACATGACTCCCTCCATATCTTCCCAAAACTATCTCTTGATTATATTTTTTAACCCTATTTGTGGTGCGTATGCACTTATAACATTTATAATCTGATCTCTTAGAACAAGCTTTATTATTACAATTCTATCACTGATTCTTTTAATGTCCACAACTTTATCCTTTAATTCCTTATCCACTATTATTCCTATGCCATTTCTGTTATTATCCTTTCCTACATATCATAATTTATACCCATCTATTTCTTTAACTTTAGCCCCTTTCCACTTGGTTTCTTAGATATAAGCGATGTTGACTCTCCTACGTTTCATCAAATCTACTAACCCCAAACTCTTACCTGTCAATGTCCTTATATTCCACATGGCGATACGAATCTTATTCTCTGGAGATATCCTATTTACTATCACCTTTCTCAACCTCCATGGCATTAACCCATGTCCACTTTTCACTACACCTAGGTTCCGATGCAACGCGTCGCTTCCAAGGGAACGCTCTAACTACCCTTGCCCATTTTTCACTACACTCGGGATGCAATGTATCATGTCTCTTTTGGGAGAATGCCCTAGCAACCCTGGCCTATTTTTCACCGCACTCAAGATCCGATGTTGCTCATTGCTTATGGGGAACACCCTAGCTCAAGGGAATCTCAGTTTTCGATTAATGTCATGTTAAGGTTTCCATAGTTTTAAGAAGATGAAGATGATTTTTATTTCTTCCTTACAAACTAATATACAAATGCATATCCATTTGCAAGCAGAAAAGATATAACAAAATCATCTTCAGCTTCACCCTTGCCGACAAGCACTTGACACAAGGGTTGCCATATTTTAAGAAACTGGAGATGATTTTCATTTCTTCCTCACAAACTAATATACAAATGCATATTCATTTGTAAGAAAGAAATAACAAAATCATCTTCAACTTCTCCCTTGTCAGCTGGCACTTAATGCAAAACGCTCCTCCTTTTTCATCCGAGCTTGGGACAGGTATTGCCGAAGTTTGATGTTATATATATATATATATATATTACACACATACCTCTATATTTAGCAGGTTTTAGCCCTAAAAATTAACTTAAACATTACTAATTAGGATTAATTCTATATTTTGCAGTTCCACAATACAAATGAGAAAAAGGGATATTTTGGAAATAAAAACAAAAAAAAAAAAAAGCAAATGTAGAGCTCAAGCTACATAATAGGGCCACACATACTAAACATGATGTCTAGTAGTTCATAATGAAAATTTGATATTGTTATCAAAGTCAGAGTAGTTAGAAACCCTAAGAGGAACATTGACCTTATCCATACTAAAACGAGTGTTCGTATTAAAATTTAGGGGACAGAACTTCCCATGCATGCATGTAAGCTATCCACCACCTTGGGGAGCTTCTAAGAGAAGCGCAAATCACATATGTTGGAATCATATACAATGAAAGTTTCTCTAAAATAAAATAATTTAGAAAATCAAGACCCATATAAAGACTTCTTCCAACCACTCTCTCTTTCTCTTGCTTAACCACAATTGGGGACCACCTAAGGAGCCACGTGATTGTTACCATGTAAGGGGATGAGTCACATACAATGCCACATTTTTACATGAGAAATGTAAGGAAGACTGGTGGAGAAAATAAAGGATGTGAAGAGAGAGACACACACCTTACGAGAAATCTGCAATTGAAAAGAATCCTTACTTTTCAAGCATTAAAGGCTAAGATCTATCCTTGTTTATTCATATCCTAAGAAACCAATGAGAATTTAAGCAAACAAGGATGGACCAATGGGAAGATAGGCTACAATGAAGACTAGACTAAAGCCCCATGGTGGAGATTTTTTCGTGGGCTGCCCACCAACAAAATAGGAGACAAACCTCTAAATGCAAGGAAGGAGACATCCCATCTTACTTGAAATCCATTAGCTAGAGAAAATTATAGTGTTGAGAGACAAATAATGGAAAAAATGGAAAAGAAAATCTCAAAGGAATCTAGGCCATCCACTCTAAGGCATCCTGATCCAACAGTAGAGACAAAAAGAGTCCTTAAAGAAGATCTTTTAGGATAAGAAGAGTTCAACAAAATCTCATCCACTCAAATTAAGGTAATTATGATCTCATGGCTAGGAATGATGCAGAGAAAAAGTTACAGACCCTAACCACCACCCACTACATGAGAACTCAAGGATAAATCCTCAAAAGGAAAGATATCCGCCATCCATTCGATCCAATAGTCCATATTTATTTCAGACTTTCTAAACTTCCAATGTAATCATATTGACTCCCATGCCTCCTCTCCTATATCTTTCTATGTCTTTTCCTTTATTTTCTCCCATTCCCTTCTATCTATTTCAATCCTCCCTCATTCTCTTTACATTATCCCTTATCTCTTTCACTCTTTTTCTTTTTCTTTATTCTCCATTATCTGTCCTTCTAATCTCATCAATGCCACATTCCCAGAAGTGAATTCCATACCCCCCCAAAACACTCCTTCCATTCCTTATTTCATCCCTTCCATTCTTACATCTAATCCATCCTTCCTCAGACTCTCCTTTAGATTCTAACCCTCCATTCCCTAGGGATTTCACTCCAAACACCAATAAATAGAGGTAAAGGAGAAGGGAGTTCTATCTGCTACCTTTCATTAGACCTTGAAAGTTAAAATTAGGAAAAGTAGAGTGAGAAAGAGCACTCTCACCCCTCTCTCAATGATCTACTTGTCCACATCCCTTGGAGAAGAGGTAAGGTCTCATCCATCCCTAGCCCCCCTCCACCCCCTCAATCTTCTTGTTCATTCTCCCTTCTTTCTTTGATTGCATTACACCCTACGCTCTTAGCTCTTGCATGCACCACTTTCTCCTTGCACTCCTACCTTGCATCATTAGATAAGTTCCATCCTAGCATGTCTTGCACATGTTTTCCCTTCCAACCTACATAAAATATTGCATGCATTAACCATCTCCCTTTCATTCTACCCTTGCATGAATCCACATCTTGCATACACTCTCCCACCTTTCCTTTACACCTTCCATTTATTCTTCATAGGATTACACACATTCTCATTTGCATTATATGCATAGCCTTTTCCATTGCACGTTTTCTACCCCTCTCCATTACATGCACTTCAACCTCCTCTTCCATTCCACACATAAATATTGTCCACACACTTACACACACAATGTTTCCACCTAGCATAGCACGCCCCCCCTCCATCCTTGATTCACAGGTACCCTCCTCTCATCCTCACCTTCCATGCATCAATCCACTTTCAAATTTACATTATTTTTGTTTTGGGATTGGGAATATAAGGAAAAGAAAGAAGCCTTATGCCCTTCTATGGGGCCAAGGATTCCTTCCATTCCTAAAAGTATGGTTGAGGAAATCAAGTCCATCCATAAAGCCATCTGAGATTCCTAGCTAAAGTCATCATATTGAAGAGTAGGAAGACTTCAAGATAAGCACCTAGTTCCTTCATCATCTTCTAAGGCTGGAATTGGTGAGTCCTAAGCCAAGGTCTACTATCTCCATTTTGTTTCCCTTTAATCTAATTCTCCCTTAAGGTAGGAAGCCTCTTTTATGGCTAACCCTTCCTTAAGATGAGCAACCTCTAATCCCCTCCCTGCCTCTCTCCTAGCTATACCCTCTTTCCTCAAAGTATCAAATAAGGATATGCAAAAATTTCTTTTACTTCTTCCACTCCATCTCTTCTTTTGCTTCTTTTAAGAGTGGTGGCCTTTTAGGAAAACTAAGTAGGCACCTCTTCTCTTGGCTGGCCTACTACTTCAATCCTAAGGATCATTGGATTTGGATTTGAACTTTGGTTAGGGGCATGTTAGGGTAAAGATGAGAAAAGCTTGGCTATAACTTTAGTGTAACATGGGTTGAAGAGAAGTTTACAAGGCTTTGTTGAGTGATAAAATAAAGAGAGTTGTGAAGTGATTCAAGCTCAAGAAAAGAAGAGGACGTGTAAAGAGCCTCGTTGGGTGACACAACTAAGCACTCCTATTGTAGACACTTCAAGGAAGTTTTAATTTAATTGCTTCATGTCTTTCCCTTTCTTTTATCTTTTATGTACCAACTCCTTGTACACAATCCAATAATGAAATAGTTGCTTTTTTTATTAACTAGTTTGTTTTCACTGCTTGCTTTAGTTCTTGTTATTTGTTTTCTATATTTATTGTTTAGTTTATTAGCTTAAAATATTTACTTCCCTTGAATGTAGTTTAGGGTAAAGTAAAAATAACTTAAAATTTAATTAGCTCCATTTATTAAAGAGTCATCATGGGATCTACCTGCATTTGCTACTTCTGTACTCCAATAGAACCATGCACTTGAAGTAACATTTAAAATTCACATCAAGTTTTTGGCATCATTGCCGAGGAATAGATATGTAGCCTCTGGAACCCTGGCCCCCAATCTACAAAAGAAGCACCATCTAGAGACATGTGGCAAGACAAACTATCACTACTAATCATCTTATTCTAAGACTCGTGATGAACCAAAATACTGATGTCAGACATGTTGCCCTATAAAGTATACTAGAATGGTGTACTGTGAGGATAATGAATGTTTCATCTTGATTTTCTTCTTATTTCTTTATATATTGTTGTAATGGGGGGCAAGGGAAAATCCTACCTATCTATTAGTGTATTGGCTTTATTTTTTTGCCTCTAGCCTCTAGTTAAGTAAATCATCCATATGACTTTGTTGTTTGCCATTAACAGACCAAAAGATGAGTAAGTGAGTGCAAGCTTTCTAGGTTCCTTCCTACTTATTAACTGAGGTAAAACCTAATCTCTAGAAGTACCATGGACCACTAAGTTCTTTGTTAAGTTTCTTATAGTTTTCTCTTTCTTTAGGCTAGGCATGGTTAAGGACCCAATACTAAACAGTGCCATGGACCACTAAGCATATCCAGAATTTATCCTTCTTATTTAAATTCATGTACCCATCATTGTATGCATCATCCTTTTGAGGTGATTAGTAGGCCCTTAGTGGTAACCCCACATGCCATACTAGCCACCTTGATCCTCCCTTCATCACATGTATCATGCTTACTTTCTACAATCTTCTCTTTCCTTAGAGAGGCCTAGTTAAGGACCCATGGGCAGCAACTTAATGGACCATTAAGAATCCTGAAGTTTTCTTTTTTTTTTAAGTCTAATTGGTTTAGAGCACTTGGTTAAGGTCCCATCTTCTTAAAACACTATAATAAAGAATGCCTCAATAGGGTATGTGACCATGAATTTTTAGTAGACCCATGTACCATTATAGACTAAGTAATTAGGCTTAAATCAACTATAGGAATCTAGTTAACCTAGCCTGATACTTCTTTTCCTATGAGAAAGATGTAGGGGCAATCTAAAACCCCCATCTATCCATAGTAGAGCACATGTATCGCTACTATGTGTGTGTGGATGTCTGTGTTATAGACCCCAAATCCATGTCCCATAAACCAACATATCTGTACATGGACTCCCACATTCTTCAACCTCCATCTCTTCAATAAAAGGCCCATGAAGGCTCATTTACTCTATTCTCAACAAGCTAAATAGTGCATTTTCTCCTTCAACTACATGTTGTGGCATAATAAATAACTTTCCTATTTGAATGCAAAATCAAGCCACAATCAAGTTATAAGATGGTCTATGAACTTGGAATTGAGATAAATTTTAAATCGCTATATCCAGATGTTAATGTTTGTGGATGTTGCACCAACATAAGGATTTGGTAGTTTAATTTATATAAGTTAAATGCAATTTCATAAATCATGATGATGAGCTATCAACATACAAACCAATAATTAGTTAGTAAAGTTCATCTTGATCAATTAGGTGTTATTGGTGATGCAGCCCACCACAACAGTAGTAACTATGGCAATTTCGCTCATTTATATTTTTCCTCTCCTTGTCTCCATAGTGAGACCTTCTTTTTTCTTCATTTCCTCAATTTGACTTTCCTTCTCTCTCTTTTATTGTCCCATTTCTCACCATGTTTCCTATTTTAGTAGGTTTTTGTTCTTTTTATTTCTTTTTTTTTTCTAGCAAGTTACTTGGTAGCTTAGAAAACAACAAAAAGCATCCTTGTATAATCTTAACTATTATCTTTTCTTTCTTCTTCTTTTTTCTTTGGGCATTGCACCCTCCCAAATGCCCTTCCTAATCGTAAAATTTAATTCCTAATCAAGCAAATAATTATAAAGGAAATAGCTCCACATGCTCCTAAGTTTAATTAAATACAAAGGGAAAATCTCAAATCAAACCTGTGACCAAGTGTACTTCAAGGTGATGCCTAGTTGTCTACAACCAACTATTCTACCTGGTGCTTAGGGAAAAGTTTAGTGGCTAATCTTAGATTATTTCTTTGCATTTTATCTCAAGAGAGACAAAATGAATCTATGAACATTGCCAAGGAAGGAATATTAGGTTGAAGGCCCCATCAGGCACTTTGCTAGAAGCACCCCTTGTTTTTTACATAAGGAGAGCACCTTGGAATGACCAAACCCATTCATGTCATCACTCCAGCCTTGGAGATCCATATAAATCAAAAATCAAAAATGAAGTATTGTAAATGAAAATTCAAAAATGAAGTATGGTAACAAAAAGTAGTATGTTAAATCAAAATTGGCTAGTCCCTATAGTTTAAAACTTTCTACATTTTGCATCTTCAACTCACTAAGTTCTACCAAACAGAGAAAGATGGTTTAATTTTACTAGTGGACTATGTTTTTTGCATTATCCTAGGAGAAATGATATTTGGCTTCACTATAACAGCTCATTCAACTTAGGAGTAGTCTTAGCATGACAAATGTCTTTCTTAACTAAAGGTTACTTTTTCACCCTTGACAATGGTTTAAAGAACATATGCCATGCTATGACTACTTCTAAGTTGTCTGAGTGGTTAAAGCCAAGCCAAATATCACTTCTCTTATCCTAATACATTCTACATTGATCCCCAACTTGTTTGTGTTGGAAAAGTCCACATTATAAGTTTTGAGCCTTGATTTGATTACTCAAGCATCTTAGAAACAATCTTTTTGAGTTGAATTGAGTCTACAATTCATATAAAGTTCCTAACTATTCATCTCTTATGATAGAAATCATAGTTTGCCAAATACTTGAAATCTTGAAATCCATGTTGTTTGAACTACTAGATATGCAATGTTAGAGTAATAAGATTAATGGGTCTAATCATTCAAAGGTAGGCCTCTTCATAAAAATCAAAAGTGCTTCTAAGGAAGTGCCCTTTTGAGCCTTCAACATAGCATCAACTATTTAAAAAGACAAATTTAGCCAATAATTTTAAAGTATAGCCATCTAGGTCGAATTAACATTGTGAACAATTTGGATCGCTATAAATCTGGGCCCACTTAAAGCGATAATTCTTCATATAGTTAGTGAGTGGCACATAAGTTACTATACAATGATTTGACCACATTTTTCATATGTGTTTCTGCACTTTGACTCACATTCTCCTCATGCTTTATACAACAATGGTTTGATGGTGTGTCATTATAGGTCTTTGAGATGTGGATGTGGAGTCTACAACTCACATACCTAGTTATATGGGTTCTCAAGTGAGGATTCAAAATGAGTCTCTAAGAGTTGCTACTAGACTTTTTTTCCTAGACCAAATGTCAAGCTGGGCACATGATATTTTCAGTTGATTCTTAAGCCATATTTTGTGATATTTGTTTGGGATAGTTTAGCTGTCCTATGTGCTTAAGGCCATGTACTTTAAGAGGTATTTTTTGTCCAATTAATGTGTTAAGAAACCTTAACCAAGTACTCAAACTGTAATGATTGGGAGTCTCACAGCAACAATATTATCCACTTTGGGTCCCTCACCCCTTCTGGGCTTCACCCTCACAGTTTTGTCTTTCTCATAGGAAAAGGCCTTGTTACTTGAAGATATAACCTAAACCCTTATAACTAGCCAACTTTCCCTCACTTTACCCTCGCATAGCCATCCAGTAGCTTGCCACCCCTTTACCAGGTCGCCCACCAGGATTAACAAGCCAGAGCCCCCTCTTCCCACCTTAGGGAACATGCGCCCCTGCGCGACCTTCTCTAGGTGAGCAAGCACCCACATGCGACTAGCACCACCATCACAAGGGGAACAAGCTCTGATACAAATTGCAACAATTGGGGGTCCCACAATAATGATATTATTTGCTTTAGGTCCCTCACCCCTTCTGGGCTTCACCCCTCATGGTTTTGTTTTTTTATTGAAAAAGGCCTCATTACTTAGAGATACCACCCAAACCCTTATAACAGCCCAGCTTCCCCTCCCTAAGAGATGGTCGGGTGAGGATGTGTGTTGCCTAAGGGGGAAAGAGGGGGCTCTGGCTTGCTAGTCCTAGTAAGCAATCTAGTAAAGGGGTGGCAAGCTATAGGATGGTTGTGCTATGGTGACCCTGAGAGTTAGTCCCACATCGCCTGAGGAAGGTAAGCTAAGCCAATTATAAGGGTTTGGGCAATATCTCCAAGTAACAAGGCCTTCCAAGGAGTGAAGCCTAAGAGGGGTGAGGGACCTAAGGAAACAAATCTTGTGGGTTAAAGCTCAAAAGGGTGACGGACCTAAGGAAACAAAACCTTGAGGTATAAAACCCAAAAGGAGTGAGGGACTCAAAGAGGATAATATCATTTTACTTTACACTCTGATACACACAAAGAAAGCCTTTTTCTAAGAAAAAAAAAAATTTTGAGATTGAAGTGTGAATAATATCATTGTTGTGGGACCCCCGGTCTTTACAAATATCAATTTCCTTGCAAAAGATTAATCCAGGCATCTGAGGGTGGGGTAAATACACCATGCTGCTACTCTGTTGCAAGCCTACTACACCATTGACTTCTTTGCTTTTACATATGAGTTGTACAATGTATTAGAGTATTCCTTAATGCCTTATATATGACAATGGGGTTTTGTTCTGGCAAAAACAAATGCCTTGTATATTGACTTTCTTACTTAACGCCTATAGTTGCTTACATATTGTCAGAGAATGGAGCAACCACTCGACAACATGAGCATACTCCCTATTTTGACACTTGAGGTAGACTTGCTTTGTGGAACGAGCCTTGTACGAGATAGAATACACTCTTCACTTCTTGGAGGAGCAATCCTGATGTGAGGTCATGGGTGGCCTTGGCCACCACTCCTTACTTGAATCACTTCTTCTGACAATTTCTCGACAATCACCATACTTAATAAATATGAGCTTAAACCATTCATTTGATCACCACTTCAACTTTGGTTGGGGAGATGTGGATGTGTTGATGCTAAATAGCTTCAAACCACAAGAAGGGGACTTTGCCCCATGACAATATAAGGAGGACTCAGCCTCAAATTTCGTAGAAGGGCCTTGACCTTAAAGAAGAAATGCTCTACTCTTTGTACCTTGGCTTCAATTTGAATCTCCTTTACAATTGTTATCATAGTTCTAACTTTTGGATCTTATGAGATGTTATGTTGAATGTAGTCTTCAGCTTGTTGGGTTGGTTGCCTTTACTACTAACTATCACATTTGGGGTGCTCTTCCCAAGAGAACCTCTCAATCTCCTCTATCATTTGTTGTATCAAATAAGCTGTTGGACTACTGGGTCATCATTGCTTATGGTAAGCTCGTACACACCTTGTCGTTCCTTTCTTTTCATGTGTCTTTTGTTTTAATTGTCGTGCCTCTTATGACTCTGAGTCTTGGGATCATGACATTTCTGGAATCATTCCTATCATCCTTTTGATTAGTGCATGAGAATCATGGTGATAGAAATATAACAACTTGCCAATTGCCTTCATGCTGCATATTACTCGATGGTCATTACCCTACTACTATAGGGCTTCTTGTGTTCTTTTGAAATGTACATCTCTCTCCTTTTATTCAAAGGTTCTTTTCCTCACTCTCATCACCTTCTCCTCATTTTTTTTTATTTTTTGGTATATTTCTTTGCATTTTTCTAATACCTTAGTGATTTTCTACAATTTTTTAAAGTTTATGCACTCTTTTTTGTTTTTCGTAGTTTCCTTGCTTTCTTGATGATGATGTAGGACCTTGCTTACTTGAAAATGATGTGATTATGACTTGAAATCTTGCCTTAATTACTTACATATAATTCCAAGCAAGGTGGTGGGACCAGCTACTAAGAAGTACTTGCTTTGTTGTAAAGTTTACTCATGAGTTGGTGACCTAACTACCCTTGGTTGTAGGTATGACTGAGACTATGGCACCAATACTACATTCCCATAATACTCCTTTTGCATGTATAAATTCAGCCAACACGGAGAAAGGGAACTTCCTCAAAAAACATAAATTGTACTAATTTGGCCAAGAAAAGGAACACTACACCTAAGAAGCCAGCTAGTCGTGTTGCTATTGAGCACATGTAAATGCCCTACAAGCCCATTCCAAGTCAATCAAGCCAATAGACAAGGGCAATGGTGTGCTTGCTCCTTCATGGAAGAATTTTGAACTTTTGAAAGAGAACAACAGGCCCCCAAAGTTAAGGAAAAGACTTGATTTTAATGTGGGGCCTATAACCCATTGTTATATCCCCCTTTGCTTCTAGTTGATTGGGATTTCATGGTGAGAGCACCCATTATTTCTAAAGTGGTGCACACAAACCACAACTGCCTCTAATATGAGGTCTTGATAGTGCCAACTCATTGTAATAGAATTGAGCTTGAGTGGTAGCATATGCTTCTAAAATGATCACTTACTACACTGACTAAGAAGGATCTCATATATGAAGTAGAATGAATTTGGAGTGGAAGTATGCCTAAGTTTGCGCACAAGCTGTGGTTCATCATGGAGGACTTCTGGCATAGTTTGAACAGACAAATCAGTCTCATATGGACTACATCAAGAGCCTAGAGAGATAGATGAATCTAGATCCTCGTGTCTTTGTGGATGATGAGCCACTCCCTCACTTTCTAAGCTAACCAAGCAAGTGCCCAATTTTCAAAGTGATTGAGGAATTCCATCCACTCACTAGGATAGCAGCGTCAAATGATGTCTAATGCAAATGTAAAAGACAAAGCACTTTATCGGTCCACAGTCCTTAGATATTTTGGTTTAGTGTATGTTACTAAATGAGAAGAGATTCAGAAGTTGCACCTACTTATCCTGTGAGAGTGATATTTACTTATCTAGAAACGTGTGGTGGCTAGTATGTGAAGTGAGTGGATGGATTACTTAGTCACTTGGAGAGAGAGAGAGAGAGAGAGAGAGAGAGAGAGAGAGAGAGAGAGAGAGAGAGAGAGAGAGAGAGAGAGAGAGAGAGAGAGAGAGAGACTAGCCTAGACAGGGGGTGGCACATACCCTTGCACTCCTCTTTATATTTATTAAAGAAAAGTAACAAAAATAACATGTGCACAGACTTAGCAAAAGCTAGTGCCGACTGCTTATCACAAGTTTCTACTATATAGCGAGCCCATCGAAGCATAGCATCAGTAAAACGAGTCTGTCCTTTTAGGTTCTCATATTACTTACATGGCACACTCATTTTTTTTTTTCAAGGCATCGAGAGAATAAAGTAAGAAGGCTATTGGAAGAATTTCAAGTCCTCATAATGCAAAAATTTCTACTAAATGATAAGAATCTTTCTTTACAAATGAACAATGGCAGCTGGCTACGCTATGTCAAAAGATACATGAAAATGGCTGAATATGTAAATTTTACATTCACGTTTTGGACTCTATTACCCTGAATCTATCATCTACCAAAGTTTGAAAACTTTGACACCACATATATTTTGGACCTAAAAGTGAGGAGAGAGAAAACTTGTAGGCCCTTAGCTCGACTCTCTTTCTCTATTTTTTTAAGACTCTAAGTGAGATTTTCGCAACACCTATGGGTTTTGTCTACAATAAATGGAATTGAAAGGTTATAACCTCGAAAAACTTCCTCGCTTCCCCCTTTACCAACGAGGTCACATCCTATTTATAGGAACATTTGAGGTAGCTTGTACAATGCTAATATAGAGGTGGAATTGCCTGGTCAAGTCATGCTATACACTCTTGTACCCTTTTAAGGCTTCCTTAAGTGAGGAGGTGGTGCAGTCCACTTGGCAATGAAGTGGCAATGGTATGTGCCTACATGGAAGATTACACAATCAATTTCTTTGTAATATTGCTGAAGTGTAAACTTAAACTCAATATTCATTATATCCTTAAAAGGATATGGCAGATATTTAACCTGTTATACATGTGGTACATTCATCATGTCAAAAGTTTGCTTCTTCCATTGTACATAATTTGACCCATTATGCACTGTAGCTCGGCTCATTTTGGCTTGCCTTTAGAGAGGAAAATTTTTGGCGGAGCTCTATTTGCCATTGACTAAAGAGGTATATGTGACCGTACTATATTGTTTGGTCGGACGTCATTTTTGTTTGCTGGGAGTAACAAACAGTATATGGCTTGCTTCTCTTTTAATAGAGGTTTATGCCCCTCAAGTATATCTGCTGTTGGACGACATCAAAGCTACTAACCTTTGATTCTTAAAATTTAATTATGTTGATTGACAGGGAGATTTCTTGAGCCTATGTCCAAAGAAAATTGTGTTTTTGAGAGGTGAAAAGCAAGGGTACCTACAGAAACATAGACTACAAGCATGTAATGGTCATGATATTTGATTTTTAGCCATTCTAAACCATTTAAAATATAATGAATGGCTTAGATCTATAAAACATAATCACTATCAATGAAAGAAAGGTAGTGAAAAAAGGGAGCCTGCTTCTTAGGACATTCTACTTTTACTAGGACTCTAAAAGCTATAATTATGAATAAAAAAAACTGGCAGCAATAGACACTTTTTAGAGCAATTTTTGGAAGATTTGAGCCGTTCATCATGTACGCATACAAAAATTAGGTGACCCACAAAAAATAAATGCATTTGGATGTTTCTAACCACTTGTTAGATCTTGATTATTATAAGCCAAAGACATATAGGTTCGAAGCATCTAATGGTCATGAAGCTTGCTCTCCAAACTATCTAAGCCATTGCAAACATGATGAATGGCCTTGATTTGCAAAAAATAATTACCATGCATGAAAAAAAGGCAACAATCCTCTCATCGTCCATTTTACAAACATAAACAACCTAAAAAGATATTTTTAGCCAAAATTAGCATAATTATTATCGTTAGAATTGAGCTTCCAAATAAGATTACTTACTAATGGTATGCCGTTTAGGGGCACTAATAGGGCATTTAAGAACCACCCCCACCCCCAGGCATGAACTTGTTGCTTTACATGCTCGGCCATAGTTTTTTTTTAGGGCATATTATTAGAGAAACGAAGGCATTAGAGACTCCCAATAGATATGAGTTTTGGTACCAACAACATTTAATTGAAGCTGAACTAGATGGACATTTGGATCTATGAAAAAATAAATAAATAAAATAATACAAGATAGTTCGGTCATATGCTATTTTTTTCAATACATACGAAAGAACTATCTTTTACCAAATGCATGTTTTATAGAACTGTAACTCATGAGAAGATGGTATCCGTGTTTGCAATAGTGTATAGGATTGCAATCCCCTTGCTGCAAACTTGCTATATATCCAAGACAACTAAGGCATCTCTTCTAAAATATGCTTGGTGGCAAATTTGAGCCATGGCTTCCCCTTTGGCTGGTGATTAAATTTAGCAGTGTTGAGTGAGTGAAAGCCTAGGTCATTTGCTATGTACTTGTCTTCTATTCTTGTCTCACCTTAGTTTGGGATAGCAACGTTAACAGTGTGAGGACTAGAGGAGAAATTTCCTCCCTCTTCTTCCATTACTCCTCAATTTCAATCAAATTTGATAGTTTTTTATTGTTAAACCTCGTTTAATCGTTGCTTGGATAAGATAGGTGTGGGAAGATAGCAATATCTTTTAATCAGACCAAAAGTTTCAATTTTCTCAGACCTGAATCTAGTCCTTCCACACATTCTTAATAACCTTGAACTCACATTCTCAAAAGTCGTCTCAGTCAAGTACCCACATGCTCTAGTTATTCCCTGCTTGCTAAGCTACTTAGGGGCGGCAAAATATGACACGACACGATAACACGACTCGAACCCGACACGAATTTAGCGGGTTCGGGTCCAGTCTTATCGTGTTCGTGTCATTTTCGGGTGACCCAAAAATGACATGCCAAAAATCGTGTCATGTTCGAGTCAATGAATTTGACCTGTCGTGTCTACCTGTTTGACACACGACCCACTCATGACCTTATTACCTTAACACTTTGACAGTGACACGATTTGAAAATATAGGACGGTTCATGAGTAACCGTCCTATATTAGTAGTTATATTATATAGGACGGTTACTCACAAACCATCCTATATTAGTAGTTATAACTTATATATAGGACGGCTATTCACAAACCATTCTATATTAGTATTACTAGTTATATATAGGACGGTTATTCACAAACCGTCCTATATTACTAGTTATATATATAGGACGGCTATTCACAAACCGTCCTATATAAATAGTAATATAGGACGGTTGTTCACTAACCGTCCTATATTACTAAGTTATATTGGAGAATGGAAGGTTCTTCTGGAGCCACTGTTAAGAGTTAATGAGTTATTCTCACACATATACTATAAAGATATTCTCAGAGGAACAGCTTCTTCCAGGTTCTCGTTCGGGTGCATCTTAGAGAATATGAAAAGAAAGCAAAGACATGAGAGTGACAAACCATAAACAGGAATTCACAAAATATAATCCAGAAATCTGTGATTCAAGATCTGAATGAAGCAGGATTTCCTGAAATGTAAGCCGAAGCAACTTCACCTTCCAATTTGCAAGCTTCTGATAAAACACATTTGATTGGCAACAGATAAGTGAAAGCTTGCAAACATGATATAATTACAACTAGTGGAACTTCCTCATCCCTCTTTCTGTTCACGCAAACAATTGTGTTCTGATTGTCAGAAACTTGGTAGCTCAGAATCATGGGCTCCAATCATCACAATTGCCCAACATATCAATCACTTAACACCATCTCCATGACTATTTCATTCCAATTGTCAATAGGCCCAGGCAGGCACCAATGCAGACAATCATTCTGAACTTTGGCATTTTTAATTTTATCCTCATTCCTCAGCAAATGGATGAAATTGCCTGTATAGGCAGGGATGTCCATCAGGTCTCCATTCAAAACACCAACTTCACAATCACATCATTGAAATTTGAAAGTTTTTTGGTATCATATTCATATGAATCATATCTACAACTTCAGTATATATCAGTAATTTCAATCATCAACCTCCATTCCATATATGACTCCCTCTCCAATACATGATACAATACATGATATGATATCAACCACCCATACTGTATCTGTCGATTGTATATACATACATGATACAATACAACCCATCTGTTGATCTAAGCCATCATTGAAAATTGATGATTAACCCATCTACTAATCAAAACACCAACTTCACAATCACATCATTGAAATTTGAAAGTTTGAAACAAAGAAAGCACATACATTGATACAGTGTACTTCAATCAAAAGAAAAATAGAACACATTCATTGAAATGAACTGATCTTTGTATTATATTTGAGTAAAATGTATATACATGAATGATAATATACATTCATTTACAATTTTACATCACTGAACTACAAATTAAAATTCATAATATGATCTATCCATTCCATTCTAATATCATCTAGATCCAACTGGGAGTAACTCTTGGTTCCGAAATCCACCTACAAGAAACATATAATAACTTAGTTCAAAGATCAGACATGTAATCTTGAATTAAGTCAGGAAATATACAAATCAAAAGTGCAACATTGGTCAGTAAGTCTAAGTGTTACCTTTCTCAATTGTGAGACTGAAACTCCATTGCGAATGAGGGTTCTCATGTATCTAAGAACATAATATCCACACTCCCAATCTGATTTTTGTTTAGGGCACTGCAAAACAATGCCACCAAAGACAACAGAAAAGTTTCAAAATATAATTTCCAACAAGTTCAGGTTTAAAATTATATGAAAGAGTCTAAAGAGCAGTAATTAGTAAACTGTACCTTGGCCTTCTTCTAGTTGAGTTTTGGTGGGTGGTGAATGCCTTCCCTCTCAGCCCATTTATACCATGCTCTACACACATATAATTGAAAAGCATTAGATTATGAATATTATTATAGTTGCCAAGTGAGTAGTTATATTATAATAAAAGGAATAATAAAGACTTACTTACTTGTTTATAATTTCCATAAGGTGTTCCTGAATATGTGCTCCACATGAATCAAAAAAAATTGCATGGCCACCATGCACATCCAAAGCTAGCAACATCCAATGGGACCTATAAAAATAATAGTTCAATTGAATTTTCTCTAATCTTAACTGATGTAGTATTCATGTGTATGAAACTACGAATTGTGAAATTAAAATGGCATAATTAAGCAACCTATGTTACAACGTACCCGCTATTGTAGGGAATCAGTAATGCTTGCTCCTTCGCACAAGTCATGAGACCAAGAATGATATCTTCACTTTGTTTGTCCTTAGGCAAATGGTCCAATTGAAAGACAAGAGAAGGGTCAAGGAACTTGTAAATGTCCTTGACCTCTAGTCTTTGCAAGCAATCATGCAAATACCTGCATTTGGAATTTGGGTTAATGTCAAATAATTATTAAGTTTTATTAAAAAAGCAAGTATTAAGTAATGTTACATTGATTGGTAAGTCTTAACTCTAATAGAGCAGTTACACGACGTACCCTAATAGGTGTTTGACAACATAAATCAAAATCTGTTACTTCTATAATTATACTTAAATATAGGACGGTTTTCAAATAACCGTTCTATAATATATTTAAATATAGGACAGTTTTAAAATAATCGTTCTATAATATAATCAAATATAGGACGGTTTTCAAATAACCGTTCTATAATTATATAATATATTAAATATAGGACGGTTTTAAAATAACCGTTCTATAATATAATCAAATATAGGACGATTTTCAAATAACCGTTCTATAATATATTAAATATATGATGGTTTCAAAATAACCGTTCTATAATATATTTAAATATGGGACAATTTTTAAATAACCATCCTATAATATATTTAAATATAGGAGTTGTATAAGCTATAAGAGTTATGTATTTAATTAATCTTAGTTGATGATATGCTTAAATAAAACTAGTTATTAAGTATAGAGTGAAGAAAGAGTTATGTAATTAACTCATCTTAATTTCCTTAAGTTAAGGATGAGCTTAAAAAGACAGAGCATATAGCCATATATGTATTATATTCATCTCACTATCTCAGGCTCAGACTTCTCAGTTGAGTTGAGTTACTTGAGTATCTATCAGCTTAAAAGCAAAGTTATGTAAGTAACTCATACTATCATATTCAATTCAACATAGTTGTTGAGGTTGAGGTCAGGGGAGGATGAGTAAAGTAAGTGTTAATTATGTATATAATGTATTTAACTCATCTGATGATCTCACTTGAGGATCAGCTTAAAAAAGCAAAGTTATGTAAGTAACTCATACTCAATTCAAAAGTTGTTGAATGTTGATGATAACATTGATAAATGATAATAAGTAAAGAAAGAGAAAGAGTCATGTAATTAACTCATTAGGTAAGAATGACTTAACTGAACTAGAATAGAAACAGTTATGTAATTAACTCAGTAGCTTGAGAATGAGTATAGAAAGAGTTGTGTAATTATCTCATTAGAGGATAATGAGTATAGTATAGGAACTAGGAAGGGTCCCAAGGGAATAGTTATTAGTTATATAACATTGTAATTAGCTCATTAGGTGAGGTGAGAATGTGAACAGAGAATAGGAGTTGTGTGTTGAATTAACACAAATGTTGAATGATATTACTAAAGGAGTTACTAAATTTTACTCTACATTGTCTACATAAATGATGATCAATGGATCATGGATGAATCATGAATGAGTTATTCCTAATCTATTATCATCAATTGGGAGTTAGAAATGAGAAACAAATATTGAGTTATATGAGTTGGATACATGATATTCATGAATTTGATTGAAAAGAGATATATTAGATCAATTGGTTGGTGAGACATGTGAAATTAACATAAGAAAATCATTATTCATTAGCATTTATAATTTTATACAACAATATATGACAGTTAGTTAGTCTCTCACTTCACTTTTACTTGTACAATTTACAAAACTTGGTTAACTTATCTACTAAGTGTAACTTGTAAGTTGTAACAACTGACATGTGACAATGTGTAGCTAAACTGAAAATGGTTGATAAGAAATTAGGTTATACAGTTATTTATAACTTATAGTTATAGGCTTATAGTTATAGCAAACAACCTGAACCAGCCAGCCAGGCTAGGCTAGGGCTCTTTAGGTTTAGGGACAAGACTTCAAATTCAATTGGATAATTGGATTTGGGCTTACTTAACTTACATGATACAATACAATTATACAAAAAGACAAAACCATTGCCTTAGACAATTAGATTAGACTCTAGATTGACTTAGTAGTTAGTATACTGTATACCTAGATAATTATTAATTAGTTAAAGTTAAACCTTTATGTTCTTTTTAGTTTTCAACTTTCATTTTGTTTTCCCGCCACTACAAGTCTACAAGGGGGGCCCCCACCTCGGATCATCTATCATGATTCATGACATCTAACTATCTAAGTTATCTAACAAGTAAGTTAAGTAACATTAAGGACAATGACTCAAAAATCAAAATATTTGACAAATGATTGAAGTGTAAGTTTCAACTTTCATTAACTCCACTTGCCAGTTTGGAATTGGAGGAAAGAAGGCTATCAGTCTCTGTTAGGCAGACTGGTCACTTGAAAAGCGGAAATCTGGCACATCACAGACTTCACAGTCATAGTCACACTCACAAATTGGTAATGAAGGAATAAACCATGTGTAAAATAGGACGGTTAGTCCGTAACCGTCTTATATTATTATGTAAAATAGGACGGTTATTCCGTAACCGTCCTATATTATTATGTAAAAATAGGATGGTTAGTGTATAACCGTTCTATATTTGGACAATATAGAACGGTTAATGTATAACCGTCCTATATGTTAAAGCTTACAAAAAATAGGACGGTTAGTAAGTAACTGTTCTATATTATCTAAATATAGGACGGTTAGCACATAACCGTTCTATATTTTTAAAACATAGGACGGTTAATACATAACCGTACTATATTTTATAAATATAGGACCGTTAATACATAACCAACGTTACCAACCCAAGGTTGAAGTTGAAGGCTTGCAGCTGCTTTTATAATTTACAATTTTACATTTGTTTCAGATTTCCCTTTCCAGACTCCAGAGGACCAGAATCCAGATTTCTTCTTCAAGTTCAAACATCAACCCTTCTAAGTTCTAACACGATGAGCAGCAGCACCCCTACTACAGCACCACAGGTATGTCATGTGTTTGTTTTTTGTTATTTCTCTATGAAATTATGAGTCTGACTCTTTTCATTCCTCTCAATTTCCTCACTCTCGAGTCTCAACTCTCAAGTCTCAGTGTCTCACTCACTCCCTTCCCTTATTACTTATTAGTAATTGTTGGTGAAGTCTGAAGTGTTTAGTTTACTGTCAGTGTGAACTAATTTTTTTTGTCATTTGCATTTTGCAATATAGGCACAAGTTGAAGTTGGGAGCACTGATGTTTCTGATAACTTGAATACGCTACACCATAACAACGATGATGATGAGTTTGCTGATTTGGAGAACGTGGAGTTAGTTTCAAAATCCAATGGAGGTAAAAAGCATAGGAAACTAATGTCTCCAGTTTGGAATTTTTTTGAACACCTTCCTCTATCAGAAGATGGAAGGAAAGGTGTAAATGCAAGAAGTGCTCTGCAATATACTTTTGCGATAGCAAATTTGGTACTGGTAACTAAAAACATCATATAAAGACTTGTCAACGGAGCTCTTCTCGTGATATAGGCCAGTTGCTTTTATCTCAAAGTTAGGGGAGTATGTCAGTGTCACTAAGTGCAGCTTCAGATAATAAGTTTGATCCTGAAGTTTATCATGAGTTAGTAGCAGCTACAGTTATTATGCATAATTTGCCTTTCCAATTTGTTGAGTATGATGGAATTAGAACTCTACTGAAATATTTGCGTGCAGATTTGCACTTGATTAGTAGAAATACAATAAAAGCAGATGTTCTGAGAATGTATAAAAGAGAAAAAGGAAAGATAAAAGAGATGTTAGAATTGGCACCTAGCAGGATAAGTTTGACATCGGATTTGTGGACTTCTTGTATTACTGATGGTTATATAAGTCTCATAGCACATTTTCTAGATAGTCAGTGGGTCTTACAAAAGAGGATATTAAATTTTTGTTTCCTACCACCTCCACATAATGGAATATCATTAGCAGAAAAGTTATACTCATTATTGGTAGAATGGGGGATTGAGAAAAAGATTTTTTCAATCTCTTTAGACAATGCTTCTTCTAATGATTCTTACATTGAGTCATTAAGGCATCAATTAAACATCAGGAACACTCTTGTTTGTGGTGGAGAGTTCCTTCATCTACGTTGTTGTTGTTATGTTTTGAATTTGATTGTGCAAGATGGTTTGAAAGAAATTGATGATGCTATTCAAAAAATTAGAGAGAGTATCAAGTGTGTCAAAGCATCACAAAGTAGAAAACAAAAATTTTTAGAGTGTGTGAATCACATGTCAATTGAGATAAAAAAAAAGGGCTTAAGACAAGATTGTCCTACAAGATGGAATTCAACGTATTTGATGCTTGAAAGTGCTCTTTGTTACCAACATGCATTTTCTCACTTAGAACTAAGTGACTCAAATTATAAGCATTATCCTTCTTTCATTGAATGGGAAAAGGCTACAAAAATTTTGAAGTTTTTGGCAATTTTTTATGATGCCACCTGCATGTTCTCTGGATCCAAGTATCCCATTACAAATCTCTACTTTCGTGCAGCATTTGTAATTTATTTGAGTTTAACACAATACATGAGAAGTGATGATGACTATATGAAGCGTATGTCCACCCAAATGTTTGCCAAGTTTTCAAAGTACTGGTCTAAATTCAGCACCATTTTGGCAATTGCATGTGTGTT
Source organism: Warburgia ugandensis (assembly GCA_035236585.1). NCBI lineage: Eukaryota > Viridiplantae > Streptophyta > Magnoliopsida > Canellales > Canellaceae > Warburgia > Warburgia ugandensis. The sequence goes on along the minus strand of CP141129.1, from coordinate 31,581,743 downwards.
GGATGCTCGGTATAAGCTCTCCTTTGTGGAATTCTTGTACAAGAAATTGTTTGGCAGTGGCTGCTTGGAGTTTGCTCAAGTTAGGGAAAAGTTATTCTCTCTCTTTAATGAATATAAGGTTAAGATTTATCCTATTCCTTCCTCCTCATCTACACCAGTGGCTAAAGGTGCAGTCCGATGATGGAAACGAGAACATGTCATATAGTCAAGAGGTTTTAGATGTCATGAAGGTGATTTTATTTATAATTGTATCTTTCATTATATGTCGCTTACTACTTAGCATATTAAAATTTGCTATGAAGTATGAATTGTCTTATAGTACGTTGAATAATATAATTGCATTTGCATTAGGAATTTGATTCATTTGAAGGTGAAGGAGGTACTTTGGCTATGCAAAAATCACAATTGGAGCTTTATTTGGATGAACCAAGATTGCAAGAGTCAAAGCTAGACATTCTTGCATTCTGGAAAGGCAATCAATACAGGTTGTTTGACTAATAATCTCATGTAAACACTATTTTCTGTAATCTTATTTACATTTATATTTGATTCAAATGTTGATTTTAGGTATACTGAACTTGCTGCCATGGCTCGTGATGTCTTAAGCATTCCTATATCTACAGTTGCATCGGAGTTTACTTTTAGTGTTGGCGGTCGGGTTCTTAACCAATATAGATCTACTTTAAAGCCAGAAACCGTGCAAGCATTGATTTGTGTGAGAGATTGGCTATATGGATTGAAAGGTAATAGTTTATAATTCTATATTTACATTATATTTTATATGAGCTTAGTAATAACTAATGCTTGTTTATTCTATATGATTGCAGACTCTACCATTACAGTTGCCATGGATGAGCTTACTGAGGACATTGTAAGCATAAGTAGCACTGCAGGATCACTTCAACCAAATGAAGACTCTGGATCAATTCATTTTGATTAATTTGTATAATTTTCATGACTTATTTTAATTTGTTGTATTTGATACATAATACATTGATGGAAGTATATTTCCATCATGTGCTACTTAATCCATATTTATTTACTACTATTGTGGTTATTTGATTCATTTCAGTCTCTCTTTTTTACATATCATGTGAATTGTGAACTTGTGAAGTGAGTCAGTGAGTGACTGAGTGGTGTAATAATAAACTATAAAGAACTGTGTTGCTTCTAAATAAAATAATAAAATATTACAGGAACATTATTGGTAATTTGGTTGTCTATGTACTTGTCGTGTGGTGGATCAGTCACCAGTGATTCAATGGATATAGCAATGACCAGTGACAATGAGCATGAAAGGAGTTGGAGAAATGAATTCCCTCCTAACAATTTATGTGGGGGTTGGTAACTTGGGTTGAAAGTTTAGTTCTTCATAACTGAAAGACCCATGCTATTGAATTCTGATTTTCTGCTCCAGAACCTCATTGTCATTGCTTCAGGTGATCAAAGATACAGTTCAGTCAGAATCAGAAGATCAATCACAACGGTGGAGTGGAATAAAATTATAAAAAGTAAAATATAGGACGGTTATTTCACAACCGTTATGAAATAACCGTACCATAAAATAACATATAGGAAGGTTATGAAATAACCGTACCATAAAATAACATATAGGACGGTTATTTCACAACCGTTCTATAAAATCCGTAACATATAGGACGGTTATTTCACAGCCGTCCTATAAAACCAATGATATATAGGACGGTTATGTTACAACCGTCCTATATGTTAGGGTTTTATAGAACGGTTGTGAAATAACCATCTTATATGTTAGTTTATTTTATTGTGGTTGTTTTGGGATTTGGCCCGTTTGGGCCTTGGCAGCCATTCTATAACTTCTATTCACTTGGGACTTGGGACAGCAGTTTTTTTAATATGTCGTGTCGTGTCGTGTCATTTCGTGTCGTGTATCCAACACGACTCAGTCAATTAATCGTGTTACACAGGTCGTGTCGTGTCATTTTTTTAAGAACCAGGTCGTGTACGAGTCATAGGTTTTTGACACGACTATTAAGCGTGTCGTGTTTGTATCGACCCGTAACACTATTTGTGTCGTGTTCGTGTCACCACAAACACAATCCGCCAACCCGAATTGCCACCCCTAAAGCTACTACGTGATCTGTCAGATAATTTATGTGGATGATTATTTATACCTTCATTATGATATTTTGTGTTTAATATATCTATTTCAAGCTATATGGTTGTATTTTGTGTTCAATCATGGAAAATTATGCCCAAACCAACTAAGATTAGGTGACCAATTCAAGAACACTAAACTCCATCATCACGCCTTCGCCCAATGTCAAGCATGGGGTATTTTGCCTTCCTGTACCCATTCACTACAGGGATGACTTGACTCATCGAGTCAATCACTTGCATGGCCCAACCAAACTTGGGATCACTTTGGGCAACCATCAAGGTCTTTTAACTGAGTTCACTATGGAATAGCCTCAGTTGAGTACGTTATACTTGGCTGAGTGTTTGTCTGAGCCAAGTTTTAGACACAGCTTGTTCAGCATTTTTCCGCTTCCAACAGCATGGAATTCGAAATATAAAAGCCATGTAACCAATTTCAACCACCATAACAATCACATAAAGCGATCCTTTTATCAATAAGGTTCATTTCTCTTTTTTCCTTTATGAGAAATTAAGCAGACTCATAAAGTACTCAGGAAATGAAGCACCTTCCAACTATGAGCAAAAGGTTATGATCTCAATATCTCTATGAGGTAAAGAAAAACATGATACTCCCCTGCCACGGGAACTCCAGCATAATTTCATCAGTCTCTGAGACCTAACAGATTAGACCACTATTCTAATACTTCCTCCCACTTGCCACTAATACTTAACTGAGCCTCGACTCCCTTCCAAACGACTTTGTTTAGGACGTGGAACTTCATGGCATGTAAAAATGCTTCCATTTCTTCTCCATTCTCGTCACAAGATCATCAGATCATGTTAGATCAGAAAATATGTCTGTCAGTTTTGCATTACAGTCAGCACGTGTTAGATCAGAAACTGTCTACCAGTTCTGCATTACAGTCAGCACGTGTTAGATCAAAAACTGTCCGCCAGTTTTGCATCCCAGTACTATACACCACTGGTGACATGAGGCATCAGGTCTATTCAGACAGTTTTGCATGCTGTAAAATGTCTATAGTGAATATTTGTAAGAACAGCAAAAGTAAATCCTGAAGCATTATTGCTGCTGTGTTTCTTCTCTTTCCTTTGGTGTTTAACCTATGGCGAGGACAAGAACAGATCAACGACCAAAACAACAAATCATTATACCAGAAATTAATCTAATAATGGATCAAAGTTTGCTGATGCAGAAAATATAATATAAATTTGAGTGAACAAACTACACATCACTCTCCACAAAGTAATCAGTTACTAACTTGGCTTTAGAAATGGAGCTGTATAGCAATCCAAAGGAAGGATTTTCACTTCAATCAAGGAGAGATTCTAGCAAGTTTTTCAACCCACGTACAGTATTCAGCAGTTGCAAACATAGAAAGGAATGCAGGCAACACCTCTGTTGCCAATATATATATGGTGTCAAACATTGCCTCATTTTCTGTTGTCCAAATGCCACTAGTGAAGTTACAGTAACAAGCTTGTAACTCACCGTCACATCTTACTGTCACGACCAAAAAGAAGCATCACAAGAAAAGCATGAAGTGATCTTAAAGAGGACAGGCAAAGATGTACACAGGTACGGGAGTAGCCACAAATTCCATAGCAGTGAAAGCAGACTTTGAAAACTCAATCAACCATGTTGCGTGCTTATATGGTCTTATATCACATAAACATCCACCATATTGAACCTCAGCACTTAACTGATAACTCTTTGAAGTGCTTGTTTGATCATCCCTGCTGATGCCACTGCTGTTCCTCTGAACTGCAGGCGAATTGTTTAACAACTCAGAATTTGAAATAACAGAATTAATGGACAAGCAGCAGTAAGCATAAGTTGTGCATAAGCTATACCTCAGATCTTAGCATAAGAGAAAGAACACCATCAACAGTGGAGGATTGCACCGAATAAGCATCTAGATGGAGATTGCTTATTGCATCCAGTACTTCAAACAGTAGGCAGTCTCGCCATGGACAATGCATCTCAATCAGAACCTCTTTCTCAACTATGGTGACAGTGACATCTGCTGAACCATCCTTGGAAATGACCCAATTTAGTTCAGTATTCACTTCATCTATGTCAGAAGCCTTCCTCTTGTTTATGGAAGGTTTCTTTCCATTGATAATACTGTTTCCATAGTTGTCAGATGTTCTCTCAAGTATATCAGGGTGTTTCCTTCTTTCTCTTGCATCAGAGCCAGCTGACTCTTTGCAGGCTTCCAACTCTTCTACCCTTCTCTCAAGCTCTTTCAGGTACTGTATGGTGTTGCCAAGGATAGATGCTTTGTCAAGCTGCACAAACATGAAGATTCAGTGAGAAGCAATACTACCAGAGAATTTCAATGGCCATGCAACAGAAGGGAAGCCTCTTGACCACATAAATAAACGAAGGAGCTAAGGAAATACAACAATGTAACTCATAGTAATCTTATGGTTCAAAATTATAATGTTGAGCCATACAAGTTAAAACGACAGTAATGGGCTCTTTCAAAGCTCATAATTCAAAAGGTATAGTTTCTTTAAACCATTATGCATTTTCTATTTTTCTTTTGGAAGGTAAGTACTGCATGAACCCACAAAACCCTTGGTTGTGAAACCTTCAATTCAGTATTAATGATAGACAAAAGGTAAATACATTAAAAGTTATACTTCCTTTTTTTCTGAAAAGGACAGCACATTCCAATTACTCCACTCTATGCAATTCATTGATCTTTCTTTTAAATTTGCATGGATATGGAGGGACTGATGCAAGTAGAACTCCAAACGACCTTGAGTTTGGAGAAGGTGTTCCACATGCATATGTTTCTGCTAATAGGAAAAGGTAAAGGATACTCACTCTATTTTCTACTTTCAATACTTGCAAGCATTCAGCATGAATGGCTCCAAGAACTACAAGAGCTTTCCGATGTTAAAGGAGGCCTCACTGACACTAAGGTTTAAATGATTGTGTTTGACCTTTTATAACACCAACTAACCAAGCTGTTCTGTTGCTTCAAGCGAATCAGTACCAAAGCAATCAATTCTGCCTCTGATTTGGTGCATTAAGAACAAACCAGTCAATAACTAGTATGATCATGCCTGAAGAACCAATCTGAATATTTGAATTGGATGAATCATTAGCTTTTGTTCATATTGTAATAAGAATACTGATTAATGGCTTTGAATTTCTGTACTGAAAATCATTAAATTCTTTTCTCTATGTTCAATCGACAAAAAAGAGTACCAATCATGAAGACTTTGGGGAGCTATAACCTAGAAAACTCATTAAAGATATCTCAATGCAAAACTTAAGTGAACATGGAGGAGAAAGCTTAGAGAAAGGGAGCGAAAAAGAAGAAAATTTTGAAAATTGGAAAATATTTTCTTCCCTAAATGTCTGCTGACTATATTATAGAAAGGGTTTTTTGCAAAATGCCATTACATTTTGGCATTTTTGCAAAAATGTCCAATGATTTTTTATTTTTGCAAATTTGCCATTAAGTTTTGGTGAACTTTACAGAATTGCCATTCAATTAGTTTTCCATCCTCATTCTTAGTTAGTTTTTTTTTTTAATTCCAATATTACCCTTCTCTATTTCCCCCTGTTATTAAGTTTTAACAAGCCGGCTACCTCAGATGCAGATGACGGATGATGGAAAATGGTGGCTACGACCAACATAACCCTGAACCCATGAAAATCTGCCTTGCTCAAGTTCCTAGCTCTCTTCCTTCTCCTGAAATAGGTGCATCCGTCCCCATTTCTCTTAACAGACGAAAAAAGGAAATAGAGATTAAAGTGCATCTGTGGGTAACAAAGTTATGTCTGGAGATGCATGCATTTCAGTAAGCACAACTGCAGAAGGCTGCCACTAAGGACCATCATTATACATCTCTTTTCCAGAAGCATGGCTGATCCCTCGGAGAAAATTCTCCCAGGAATTTATGGATGATTCCATCTTCTCAAAAGGCTCAGTATTCAAAACCTGCACAGTAAAAACATCTGATTTCCCTAACTCGAAGTCTCCTATCCAACACTGTCATAGCCAAACAGCAGATTTAAATCTGCTCAGAAAACTTGTTACTATTCTGTAGTCCTCATACAGTTCTAGTTTCTCCATTGAGAATGTTTGCCTTGGCACATATATGAACTTGTGAATTCGAAAAGCTCTGAGAGAAGGGCAGAACCATTTCTGCAACTGATTCAAGACCAGGATTCCAGCCAAACAAAGACTGGGGGGCTGTGGCCAAGTAGCCTTCACCCATCTTTCATGGGCCAATGGTCTCCCTCTGAGGCTGCTTTTTCTGTGTTCATTGAGTGCCTCAACCCTTAGATTTTGAAGAGGAAGACTATATGAGCTTTTTATCTATGTCCATATACTGTTTAGAGTTTTTGATATAATAAAAGTGAAGGTTAATCTCAGAATTCATTCTCCAACCAATCTGGATGTTTCCCAAAATGGATCATGGTGAACTCAAGCCTTATATGAGCTGTTTGGGATGAGAATAAGAAACTGTGGATAAAACTATTTGTGGATACGGGATTCTGTCCCTAATGGCCCGTGTACTTGATTCTAACGAGAGAGTGGGTGGCTTTATCAAAAGAAAAGTGCTAGTAAATGCTATTTTAGAACGGTAGCCTCATACATTTTGAGTGGTTTTTGGATTAATTGGCATCCAGATACAGGTCGATCAGATGGACAATTTCAAAGCAACTAATGTGAGGCCCTTCATGAGAAAATTCCTTGGGCCCACAGGACAACTTATCCTGTGGCATTTCTCTTTATCTGCATCTTACTAATGGGAGCTCACACAATCCAACTTAATCTTTGTTTCAAAGATATCTCTTGGTCCAAAATCACAACTCGTATGATATAATTCTAGCCCTCTGATTTATGGTCTTTAAACAAATGGCTAGAAAAGAAAAATATCAACGGCCTACATTTACCAACAAACCATCTTACTTTTGATAAAGCCAACCACGTTCACCCTAATTTTTGTCTCATTCCAAGTTCAAATCCAGGAACTCTCAGGCCATTTTCACCATTCAAGCAAAAAAGCAACGAGTAGAGGCTATCAAAAGCTTGTTCTGGAACCATCAACATGCAACCAAGATACCCTCAACAAAGAACACAGCACCAAGAGACCAACAACTGTAACAAAGCTAGAACGCCAACTTTTTCCTACATCCACTTGTTGAGTTACCATAATCCACCTATAAAACCACCATCTCCATTGAAGAATAGAGCCAGAAGATCAAACAAAGCTACCAGATCTAAAAGAACCTGAGAAAAACTCAGGGAAACCAATGGAATTTCCACTGATCAGGATCTATTTTTCTGAAACCTTGATAAAAGAGGTAGGACACATAAATTCAAGCATCAAAAGATGACATACAACTCCAAATTCATTAAATATCGTATTACCTAAAGAAAAAAAACTAGTATTCAAAGTATTACTGTGAATAACAAAGAAAATTATCAGGGGTAAGTAGAGATAAAAAGACAATGTCCTTAAAGTTGTATAAGCAGATAAGAGTAATATTGGAATTTCAGCAAAACTAACAGGGAAGGATTATGGAAAACTAACAAAATGGCAATTCTGTAAAGTTCACCAAAATTTAATGGCAAATTTGCAAAAATCAAAAAAACGTTGGACATTTTTGCAAAAACACCAAAATGTAATGGCATTTTTGCAAAAAAAACTCTTATAGAAATAGAAAAGCAAGTATTTGATTGTAACAACCCACCCATTAGATAGTGTTGATTACATGCGAAAAAAACCTAAACGCCATTTTAAAGACGAAATGGCAGGGGGTCTTTTGTCCATGAGACATTTCTCTCTCATGGAAGAAGGAAATACTTATTTTAATGTCATTGTCCTACTTTTTATTTATTTTTTCTTGTAGAAATAGAAAAGTAGTATTTGATTGTAACAACCCAACCTAATAATTAGAAGGTTGACTACATGCCCAAAAAAAACCTTAACACAATTTAAAAGACGAAATGGCAAGGTCTTTTGTCTCTCTCATGGGAGATGGAAATACTTATTTTAGTGTCATTGTCCTACTTTTTATTTATTTTTTCGTGTTTATGAGCCTAGAAATAACTCTGCCAATGCTAGTCCCAAGCCCAGATGAAAAAGGAGGGTCTTGAGTCAGGTGCCAACCGGTAAAGGGGAAGTTAAAGATGATTCTGTTATTTCTTTCTTACTAATGAATATGCATTTGTATATTAGTTTGTGAGGAAGAAATGAAAATCATCTCCAGCTTTTTAAAATACGGCCACCCTTGCGTCAGGTTGCCAACTGGCAAGGGTTTAGCTGAAGATGATTTTTGTTATTTCTTGACTAGTGTTCCACTCCTACTCTTCTTGCTAAAATTACATTCCATATATTCTGTCTTAGTTCGGCTAATTTTAAATCCTTCCGATTCTAATGCTTCTCTCCATAACTCTATCTTTATGTTTACACCCTCCCTTGTCTCATCAAGTAGGACTATATCATCTGCAAATAGCATGCACCAAGGAATCTCCTCATGCAGATGTTTTGTTAACTCATCCATAACTAATGTAAAAAGGTATGGACTCAATGCCGATCCTTGGTGCAATCCTACAGTGATAGGAAAATCACCAGTCACGCCACTAGTGGTCTTAACATTTATTACTGCTCCCTCATACATATCTTTAATTATGTCTATATACCCCTGAGAAACCCCTTTACCACCCAACACCCTCCATATTAACTCTCTAAGGACTCTATCATAAACTTTCTTTAAGTCAATAAAGACCATATGCAGGTCTTTTCTCCTCTCCCTATATTTCTCTACTAATTGTCTTAGTAAGAAAATAGCTTCCATGGTAGACCTCCCAGGCATGAAACCAAACTGATTCTCCGATACACTTGTTTCATGTCGTAGCCTCTTCTCAATCACTCTTTCAAAAAGTTTCATGGTGTGGCTCATAAGTTTGATCCCTCGATAATTAGTGCAACTCTGAATGTCTCCTTTATTCTTATAGATTGGCACAATAGAGCTTTTCCTCCACTCATCAGGCATTTTCTTTGATTTTATGATCTTGTTAAACAACTTGGTCAACCAAACTACCCCAATATCTCCCATATGCTTCCAAACCTCTATTGGTATACCATCAGGCCCCATGGCCTTTTTTGATTTCATCTTTCTCAAAGCCTCTTTTACTTCAAGTATTCTAATCCTACGTTCATATCTATAATATCCAGTGTTATTTAGATTTATAGTATTTTCAATTCCTATATTCTCAGGGCCATTGTCATTTAACAATTTTTTAAAGTATATTTCCCACCTTTGTTTGATCTCATCATCTTTGACTAATACTCTTTAATCATCACTTCTAATGTACCTAACATGCTCTAAGTCCTTACCCTTCTGTTCTCTTACTTTTGCAAGTTTAAACACATCTTTCTCACCTTCTATAAATCTAAATAACATTGGATATTATAGATATGAACGTAGGATTAGAATACCTGAAGTAAAAGAGGCCTTGAAAAAGATGAAATCAAGAAAAGTCATGGGGGTTGATGGTGTACCAATAGAGGTTTTGAAGCATATGGGAGATATTGGGGTAGTTTAGTTGACCAAGTTATTTAACAAAATTATAAAATCAAAGAAAATGCTTGATGAGTGAAGGAAAAGCTCTATTGTACCAATCTATAGGAATAAAGGTGACATTCAAAGTTGCACTAATTATCGAGAGATCAAACTTATGAGCCACACTATGAAACGTTTTGAAAGAGTGATTGAGAAGAGGCTATGTCATGAAACAAGTGTATCAGAGAATCAGTTTGGTTTCATGCCTGGGAGGTCTACCATGGAAGCTATTTTCTTACTAAGACAATTAGTAGAGAAATATAAGGAGAGGAGGAAAGAAGTACATATGGTCTTTATCGATTTAGAGAAAGCTAATGATAGAGTCCCTAGAGAGTTAATATGGAAGGTATTAGGTGATAAGGGGGTTTCTCAGGGGTATATAGATATAATTAAAAATATGTATGAGGGAGCGGTAACAAATGTTAAGACCACTAGTGGCGTGACTAGTGATTTTTCTGTCATTGTAGGATTGCACCAAGGATCGGCATTGAGTCCATACCTCTTCACATTAGTTATGGATGAGTTAACAAAACACTTGCATGAGGAGATTCCCCGGTGCATGCTATTTGCGGATGATATAATCTTACTTGATGAGACAATAGAGGGTGTAAACACAAACCTAGAGTTATGGAGAGAAGCATTAAAATCTGAAGGATTTAAAATTAGCTGAACTAAGACAGAATATATAGAATGTAATTTTAGTAAGGAGAGGAGTGGAACACCAGTCAAGATTGATAACCAAGAAGTCCCTGTGAAAGACCTCTTTCGGTACTTAAGATCATTGATCCATGAGAGTGGAGAGATTGAGAGGGAGGTTACCCAGAGAATCCAAGCAGGTTGGGACAAATGGAGATGTGCATCTGGAGTTTTATGTGATCGGTGGGTGCCACTCAAACTAAAAGGAAAGTTCTATAAGATGACTATAAGGCCGGCCATGCTCTATGGATCAGAGTTTTGGCCAGTTAAGGAACATGATACTCATAGGATGAGCGTCGCAGAAATGAGGATGTTGCGATAGATGAGTGGTAAGACAAGAAAGGACAGAATTAGAAATGAAAATATTAATAGAAATTTAGGGGTAGCACCAATAGGTAATAAGATGAGGGAGAGTAGACTTAGATGGTTTGGATATGTCCAAAAGAGACCAACAATGGCACCAGTTAGAAGGAGTAAGGCAATACAAGTAGAAGGTTTTAAAAGGGCAAGGGGAAGGCCCAAAAGAACGTGGATAGAAGTGGTGAGGAAAGATTTAAAAACTTTAGGACTAAATGAAACAATGGTATTTAATAGAGTGGAATGGAGGAATAAGATTCATGTGGCCGACCCCTAATTGGGATAAGGTCTTGATGATGACGATGATGATGAGCCTAGAAATGAGAAAAAACAAATCATTATCTTTTCCTTGCAATAAACAAATAATAGAGAAAACTAAGATACACTAATAATCTAAACCACTTGCTATTTAATTTCTTGATCATCATATAGTTTTGGTCTTATAAAAACATATTTTAGAAATATTTATTTCCTTGTTTGATTAGTTTTTTTATTTTCTGCTGCAAATTTATTTTTCCCTAATCCTGTTACTTGTTAAATGTATTTCACATATTCTTCTTGTCTTTCAGACCACAACTTCATCTTTTTCAAAATTAAAATAAGTCATTTGACTATGTTAAACTGCTTGGAACTTGTTTACTATTCCATAGTCTCGATGCTTGTTAAACGTATTTCACATATTCTGCTGGTATTTTTAAAATTTGGCTTCATCTTTGTCAAAATTAAAACAAGCCACTTGACTGTGTTAACTTACTTGAGTCACAATTGTGGGCATTCTTGGTCTGTTTCAGTTCCGAGATATCCAAACTTTGCCTTGAGAATAAATAAATGGAAGATCATAAGCCAAGAAGTGTATTGAGTCACCAACAAGAAAAGAAGTTGAATACATAGGAACCAACACATGAATTCTCAATGAGAGTTTCTAGGATAATCCCTCATGGATCTTCAAACAAAATCTTAGAAAGGGAATAACTGTGCGTTTAAGAAATGACAACATAAATCAAAACCTGCCATGAAATGTAAGACATACTAGTAATAGTGTTAGGCAAGATATAATACCTTATTAATAGAAGGAATAAGCGACCTGAGAATCACAAACTTCTCATTCAGTTTCTCCCTCCTCCTCCTCTCTGACAGAACATGGTTCACACTGAGGTCATCCCCCTCCAATTTCCAAACTCTCTCCTTGGTTCCAAATTCTTCAAGGGATTTCTGCGAGCCACCAATCATCAAAGGTACATCAAACAAGATCTTCTTCAATAACTCCTGTGGTTTGCTAATCCCTTGCTTCAGAGTATCCAAAGCCTTCCTCCAACTTGTAAAACTCGACCCAGACCCACAAGAACCAGTATGAAAATATGGTTTCACAACTAAAAGGTGGGAATTCCCAAAAATGGCCGAGAGTGTTTTCGAATAATGCATGTCATCGGATTCAAGATCCAATGAGCTAAGTTTCGCGTGATTGCAGTCTTGAAGCTCTTGTAGGCAAAGATTAGTTATTTTTTCACCCCTTGGAGAACAGATGGCATTTTCAGGATTTGCACAGGACTGAGATATACAGTCACTTGAATTTACAGAACCATGCAGGCAATTACTGAACTCATCATCCATGAGCTGCCAACTTTGAACTTGAGAATTTCCATTTAGCCCATCCAGCATGAAAGAATCCTCAGTGTTCTGGTTGGGACCACAAGCATTTGAGCTGTTGTCAGAAGAACCTGTTTTTATCTCCTCACAAATATTAGCATGCAATTCCTCCAATTCAATTTCCTCTTTATGCACAGAATGAAGAGGAAATGGAAATGCTTGTTGACCACCCTTTGACTGTATTTGATAATCTTGCCCTAGATTGAGTGTCTCTGGTGGCATAGTATTGACTATCACATGATCAAACTCAGTGCAGTTATAATCTCCACCATTATCTGCTTTCCGAGGACTGGAAGTGGACTGCTCAGAGCATGCAGGCTTTGGAAGCTCTAGAAAGGAAGTCGTTACATGTTGAATGAGAGTAATGTCCTCTGAGATCTTTAGATGATAAACAGAAAGAAACAGAGTTACTTGTCTCACTGAAGCACTTGTAACAGATGACTCTGATTTCAACAAATTTAGTCAGAAATCTCATAGAGAAAATGGATATACCGGTTCAGTTGCACCCAGTTCAAGTACACCACCCATAACAGGAAAACACACCACCGTCTGCAATTAAACATTAGAAATGATGACAACATTCCAATTGCAAGATCTCAAATGCATCGAAACTCATAGCAGTACCCAATAATTTAACTCGTGAACTAAATAGTATCTCATGCAGAAATGTAGTGCCACGTCATATCACACATCATATCTTTCAGGCATGTATTTCACTATGCTGCATTTATAGTTTATGAGAATATACATCATATTCTATACACGATCAAGACACTATGCTATTCATGTTTTATGATATCTGTCACATATATTATGCTGTAGACTCACGCACAACTAGTTTTGATGGCTGGCATTGTTGTATGCAAATAGACTTCATCTATCCAAGTTTTGCCTATGACACAAATTGACTTCTACATAAACCTTACCATGCTAGCTACTCTATAAGATATATGTTATCATTATTGACATAATTTCTCAAACATATTTGATGACTGCATAAACAACTATACCTGAATAGATGCACTCTGAAGCCTCCCATTGATAAAATGTACATCCAATGGACAAATCAAATTACAAAAACAAAACATTAGCCCACTTGTCGAGATGTTCTGACTGAAACTTGGATCAAATCAAAATAAGATGTCCATAAAATACTGACCTTTGCTAGAAGTGAACGACTGAAGACTTTGCTTTCTGCATAGTGCGCATTGCATAACCAGATGTGGTGACCATTTGCTAATGTCCTTCCAGGCAACCTGGGATTTTGAACAGTAAATGAAGGCGAATTGTCAAAAGAAACAGATATTTGCAGAGTAAGAGATTAATATGTGGCAGAACTGTAGCCCATGGAAGTCAGGCTGGCGGCATTATTTTCACGTCAAACATGTATGAGAAAGATGCCAATGAACTAAACAAAAACTGGAAGTAGAAACTTGGGCAGTTAGTGATCCATCTTATCACCTACCTCTTGATTAAGAGTCCACGAAAAGTAGTAACTAATACAGAAATTGAAAGGAACCAGGATATAAAGGAAGTAAATCTTGGGGTCTATGTCAAAATCAACATAATGGAAGCGTGATGAGTACCACGATTCTAGCACCATCATAATTTTTCAGCCTGCATTGCTAGAGAAAACTGCAACCCTTGACTATTGCAATCTATACCAAGTCAACTAGCACACATGACAGAATTAAGACGAGGAGAATGCAAGCCACTCGGATATCAACTCCAGGTATCTGTCTTTGTTGATTTTGCTTTAGATCTGAACTATCATTTAGAGTAAAATGATTCTATGATCGTCATAATTTTTGAGCCTGCACTTGGTGAAGAGAAAACTGTCATCCTTGACTATTGCAATCATCCCAAGTCAATTAGTGAGCATGATACAATTAAGAGAAGGAGCAGGAAAACCATCCCATTATCAACGGTACTATTCTTCTCACCATATGTTGCATAGATCTGAATCAACATTTTGTTTAAACCCTTAAGGGTACGTATACCATATTCCTTAATATATAGGTAGATTCATGTGTTCAATATATGTGTGAACTTCACTCTTAATGCCAGAAATTCTATGTATTATGTTTAACCTTCTAATTTGTCAATGTGATCAAAGGGTCTTTGTCGATCTCTATGGTAAAAAGGTAGAAAATGACTAAAAGTTGTTCCCAGGATTTCCCCCCTAAAATGGATCAAGAGTCTGTTGGAGATCTGTTGCCATGATCATCTAAAATTTTCCTCAGTAGATTGGCTAAGAAATCCACTTCTAGGGGAGTATCTGCAGTGCCAACATCCTGATAATGAAACAGACACGTGTGTGCAGATAACGAAGATGTTGTCTGAACTTTAACACAATGTACATACAGTTGTCATGCGTATACCAATAGAGACACACAAGACAGATAGAAGCATAAAGTGGCAAACTTAACTAGTTGAACTAACAATTTACTAGTAATTGCAGTTGTAAGATGGATACCCAATATCGAAAACTATAACACTGGCAAGCAGAATCACATAGCTACTTCAATAAGAGTGCCATATATTTGAAGCGTTGGTAGTGTATATGGATCCTTGGAAAAAAGAAAAGGATAAATCAGGACAACCACATTAAATCCCTAATTTGTTGATGCCAATTGTGATGTATATTGTTATTTTTTGAATTAGGAGAATAGAAATGTAGACTTGGAGCTCTTGATAAAATCAGGATGATCAAGGCTGGATGGGACCAAGTCAACCACAATAGTTAGTCATAATAAAGAGACATTGCAAACCAAGCAAGCGCATCAACGCCAGAAGGTAATGCATAGCTGAAGCTCAAATATTTTTGAACTTTGGGTGGGTAAAAAGTGTGCTAAAAAGACTAATCATGGTTTTGTTTCGTTCATATAGAAAATTTTCCTAATAGTTGTATGAAACCATTGTATCGATCTATAACCTTAACTGATACTTTTCAGTTCCAGGCCTAGTTGATGATGCTTGGACATCAGGACCAGCAATGGAAGCCAGGACAAGATCAGATGCAGAGTAGAGGTTATTTCAGCATAGCAGTCAGACAGTCTAGCTACTAAATAAGAAGGACAAGGATGAGTTAACCAACAAAAATTCTGCAAATAAATCCATAAATAGGTTTATAGTTGGAAAGGCCTATCTGCTTAACAAGCTATACTGATCAAAAGAATGTGAAGTTATAATATTCAATAGCATGTATGAGGTTACTCAGATGGGCATGGCAGAAACTCATTTTTTGCGTGAATGAAACATAGATAATAAGCTTTTGTCCATGTTAAAATGCAACGCAAACCACTGAACCAAATTGAATAACAGAAACCTTGTAGACAAATTGAAAAACCCATTACATTTACAATAAAGACAAAACTCATACATTTTAGTTAGTGCAACCACAAAGAATTATAGGATCTGGATCAATAATGACCAAGAATATCTACAGAAACATGTGAGAAACCCAGTTCAGCATTATGGAAGAAAGAATTACCCTTGGCCTTGATTGAATCTGAAGGACATGCAAACCAAGTAGTACCATTCTGAGTCTGTAAGATCTTCAGGAGATAATGCAGCAGAAGGCCTCTTTGGCTGTTGGTTAATATCACCTGCTGACAGAGATTCATATAGATCCCTCAATTGCTCGCTCCTCTGCAAACCTTGTTGATCAGCATTAAGCTCCATGGGCTGCAATGTCTTCCTAGTCTTTATGTCACCATTATAGTACCCATCAACCCATTCTAGCATCCTGGGAAATCACACTTCCACAAATGTATTAGAGAGATAAGTATCATCCAATAAGTAAGAAGCTGCAATGAGCAAAGCCCTCTAGCACAGTGGCACAAGAAGGAACCTATCTGCTGTGTGACCAGGGTGGGCTGCTCATGGATGCGTGTATCCAACATTCAAAAAAAAAAAAGAAAAAGATAAGAAGCCAAGGCCATTTCCATCAGATTAACCATAAGAATTGTTAATTTTTGATGCACAAAACTATGGTGCTTATTACAAAACCAGCTGACAGGATAATGTTATTACAAAACTAGCTGGCACGATAGATCTCTTTTCTTTTTTTTGACAAATGATAATGTTGCATCTCTTCCAGACATGAAGTATACAGAATATGAGAACCGGAGAAACAAGTTCAGAAAAAATGAAATAGTTTGAAATCTTGGAAAAAACTTTGCACATCATAAAACATTCAGTAAATATCGGCTGTTGCTTAAAGTCAGGTAAATAGAAAGAAATTAACGAGATAAATACAGGAGCATGCAGGAACAAATAGAAACGGAGAAAACAAGGAAAACAAGAAAAATATAGAAAGACAGGTTCACCATCACCAATTCAAAATTTCATTTCTGAGAAGATCACACAAAAAGCATGATTAGAATGCTTTTCTCCTAAACTTCATTCCAAAATTTCTGGTACCAGAAGCTCGTTCCAACAATTTCTACCACCTCAAACTTCCACATTACAGAGTGGATAAACAAAGATATCCGAAGAGATCTAACGAAAGAAAGGAAAGCTATTTATCGTCAGGCAAACGACACACAACAAACCAGTCCTCCATAAATTAATCAGATCAAGATGCAAAAGGAAACAAAGAATTTTGAACAGAAAAAAAAAAAAAAAAAAAAAAAAGTAAGGAACTTGAATGTTAGAGACCGTATACCCTTGTTGTCCAGTTGAGATGGACCAGAAGATCGCATAGCTCCACTGGATGCCCCTAACAAGAGCAGCAAGCTTTCTCCTTAAGTGGTTTTCTGGCACTCCTTCCTGGTCTTGGAGCCCAGTAGCCATGGCCCAGCACATAACCCAAGCTTTCACTAATTAATATTAAATCACCCCAACCAATCAACAGTAGCCGCTGGTATACTTCCTTCGCTTTGAGCCTTAAAACCAAAAGCCTGATAAAATTCTTCTTCTGTTATGCAGAAAAGCTGGTGACATCTCCTTCTGACGGTAGCTTTTCCTAGACAGAGAAACTGCTGGTCATTTTCTGCCACCTATTCCTGTTCCTGCAACCAAGAAGCATAGTTCAAACAAGCATTGGTCTTGGGATGAGGAAGTTGAAACATGAACTACAACGACGGGTTCCTGAAGAGGTATTCTTTATCTGTTTTTCGAGCCAGAAAACTAGAAATAATGTAGAAAGCAGCAGCTGTTGGTGGGTTTGTGGTTTTGCAACCAGAAGCCAAAAACAAAAACATAAAATGTCCAGTTTTGACTGAATCATACAGAAACAGAAGAGTATTATTAATATATCTTTATTACCACATGCGGACTTCTCTCCTTCCTCTACAAAAACCAGAAGCAACTAAAGCTCTGATATTATAAAAAATAAAAAAAAACGTTAAAAAAATAGAGAAACATCTAATGGAACAGAGAGTCAGCAAACTAGCATTTGCAGTTTTTTTTTTTTTTTTTTTTAACCAGTGTCTTTCCTGGTTTTGGACCTCAGAAGACAAAAACCAAAATATACACTATGGTCTTTGGCTGGAAATTTTGAAATAATTTGTCCTAGACAATCCCCAAAACTCTGTATGACCTTTTCTTCTTCTGTTTCCTGAGTAGATATCCAGTTGCTACACCAGCACCAGCACCCCCTTAAGTCATGGCTTCCAGCACCAAAAAATAGGGTTCCAAGAAAAAGTTAAATGTTAAAGATAAAATCAAACAGAACAAGAAAAAGACAGCACTAATGGAATTCTGGCGCTTCTTCCTGGCTTTGGAACTCGGACCCCAGAAACCCCAACAAGAAAACCAACCTTCTTTTGCAATGAGACACTGGGGTCACACGAGAGACTGGCCATTACTAAAATCTTTTCTACTAGCTGCAGGAAGGTCTCATTTGATTGTAGGATTTGGTGCAGAGTAGAGTAAAAGAGGAGAAATCTTTTGTACTATTTTGTAAATTCTTTGCATGTGAATCAATGCAGCCAGTACTGGCCTTTCATGCTTAGATAATTGGAGAAGATACAGACAAGAAAGAGATCACTAAGCTACTCGGCTCTGGCTTGGCTCAAGGGAGTAGCCCTCCTAAAAGCTACAACGACTCTGCAATGCTCTTTTTCCGCTGGACTTTTCTGCCATTACAAACATGTCCCATCGTTAATCAATGCACTTGTCTCTAAAGTAATTATATGGGGAAATCGGATTCAAACTCCTCCCTGCTGATGCCACTCCTCCCATTTCCTAGGTACAGTCATAATAGCTTCTATGAGCTGGTAAGGAAACAACACATCAGAAAGAGAAGTCTCAGCATAAACAGTTATTATATGGTGGATGTGCATGTCCTTGAAAAATATAAGTGGGTCCCATTCCTTGGAATGATCCACAAAATCTGGGCCATTATGTAGATGAGCCAGGCGGCGACTCATCTTTTGGTTCTTAGTCTATAATTTGTGGGCTTTGAAAGGTGAGGAAAAAAAGATGCCCCTGTTGAAGTTGAATGTGACTTGTGAAGAAAGTTGCCTAGATATCTACTAATACATGTTGAAAATGTGAAAGTTGAAATGGTGGCTACGTGGAGTGAAAAGGGTGTGATCAATTAAATAATACTAACCATCTTCTTAATAGAACTCAAAAACCTTCAAAACCAAAATAACCAATGCAAATATCCAATGGATTGAGTGGCTAGTAATCTATGAAAAGTTTGGATTGGCTTGCTTTTCCCCTTCTTGAGATGGGCTAAACAACATTCACTCAAAGGTGTGAAAGGGACAGCATTTATAACCGTACGCTGTCCATAGGTGAGAGACAAGAGCCCTGCAATTGCAGATCAAAGTTTAAGCTTGTACACTGCCTTACTCTTTTACCTTTGCCCTACTAGATGCCTTACTCTTTTACCTTTGCCTACTAGAGGAGAGAAGACATTTCAAGCAGAACCAAGATACCATTGATCTTAAAGAGGAACTTTTTATGGTAAATGCAGAGGCTGGAGCTTAAAGCTGATGTAGTTCAAAACCATTGACTCACAATGCAATTCACTTGGTATATAATACAAGTACTATAAATTAACTCCTCTGAAGGATAATTTTGTGGCCAATTGTTTTGACTAACAAGTGATCAATATTTGCTTTGTTTTCTTTCGTTAGGTTTGCCTTTTTGTCATTTTGTTAATAATCTGCGTGTTAGGTTTATTTGGCCCTTGTTTGCTGAAAGGAAATTAGGAGGTGACAGATTTGATGTCACTTACAAACAAGGACCGAGAGAGGCATGCTTTGTCTGAGAGGGAATATAAAGAGGCATCTTGTATAGCCTCAAAATACTAGGGGTTGCCTACTTAATCCCCTTAACTATTGGAAAGTTGACAAACACTTAAGTTCTTTTGATAGCTACGCAAAGTTTTTTTGTCATGGAAAAGATCTTTTGGGTCCTAGTATGATTTGATTTTCTCTCCCTGTGATCTTGTGAATGATATCATAAACTTACAACACAAAGAAAATTAATAACTACATTGAATTCAATAATCTAGAGTGCCTTATTCCCATGTTGTAATTCAATAATCTAGAGTGACTTATTCCCATGTTGTAATTGGAAGATTCATCTTCTATAGTTTTGTGACGACCTGGGTTTTTCAATACTTTTTTTTTTAATAAAACTTTTCGAAAGGTGGGGCCCCAATTTATTAAAATCAAAACAATAAAAAACAATTTCAATCGAATTTCATTTTTAGAAAAATCCCGAGGTCAACCATTGACGCAAAACAAGATTATTTTTTTTCTAAGTAAACATGTTTAAAATAGATTTACTATTCCAGGATCATCCAGTCATCAGCCACATTACCATAACAGTATAATCAAGTCCAATAACATATATATACATACATAGTCCATGTGAAATTAGAACATACCTCTAAATGAGACTTCTCGATCACTATTCTTCTAACTCCTTATATGTCTTGTCTTTTTCTAATATCTGAGGCATTGTAACAATAACGCAATGCTTGGTAGGTACATAGACATTTAATGTATATCAATGGAATAAAATCGAATAATCATATTGATACAATGAATAAAGCAATTTTTTACAAGAATATAATTATTTTAAGCAATGCTCATAAAATCTCAAAACATCATATACACTAAAATATGCATCTCACGGATTTAAAATGTGATATAATCTCATGTAAATGAGCATTCAATAATAACAGGGCACCCTAAGGTACATGGGTCCCACGAGTGTCTCATACACTCGTATCACAGATCATGAGTACTCATATCAAACCTCTGAGTGTCGTCACACCCAGGCATACCATCACATCTCCATGCTCATCATGCAAGTACACAGAATAAGAGTATGGATCGTCATGCTGCAGTGGCAACCCTCCAGGGTCTCAACCACCGCCGCTCTCTATCGACACCATAACGGGAGACTTAGCGTCCGTCCCCATGGAAAGGCCCAAACCGATAGTGTGGACTATCCATGTTACCAAACCCCTACCGAATGTCATCTACGGGCAAGTGTCTATAATATCACAATCTCATCATATCACAAATCTCGGAGGGTGGGTGGCCGGCCCTCTCCCTCCTAGCATGACATCCACTGGGTGAGCAGCACCCGTCATAAAACTCAAAACACAAAATCACGTATGCCGAAAACCAAGAGCACTTGTAGCTCGCAATCCCTAAGGCACGCCCCTCATCCCAGGGTTAGCCTCTAAAATGACCAGCCACCAAGCCTCCACTTTCCTTTCTCATGAAAACTCATCAATTTCAGTGATGCAATAAGGAAAGATAATTTTCTAATTGTGCATAAGTAGATAATTTCAATCTCATGAAACCATCGGTCATAATCCATTCAATACATGATTGAAATCAAATAGTGATCATAACATAAAACTCTAAATCTCACAAAATCATCGATTAATAATAAGTGCAATTTAATCACAATAAATCATGATGTCATGATAATACAAGGTTTTAAAATCAATACGAAACATTAAATGTCGTCACCTACCTCAACATGAGATCACCTAACTCAAGCATATAATCCCCTTATCATGTACGTTCAGATGTACCTATCAGTACAACAATACTATTTCGTGTTATTTATTTCATCATAAGGGAATCTATAGTGATCCAACCATTAGATCATTCTCTAAGATCTCTAATTATGATTTGGTTCTTAATTTAGTCCCATCTCATGTTCATCTATTCGTTCTTATGTGTATCTAACGTTTATACGTTAATCTGATGGTCAGATCATCCTCAGATCAATAATTTTCCAAGATCTGGTTCAGACCAATGGTCTAGATCAATTTCTAGAGTAGCCATGCTAATATGCCCCTTAGAACCCTTATTTATTATCATACTTTATCTTATTGTTCAAGTCTTAATGCCTGATCACCCTTTAATTAGTCGGTTCTAAGTTATTAATTAATATTTTATAATTTAGCTAATCTAAAAGTAATGAAATATAGGTTTTCAAGCTAAATCTAGGTTCGCGTCGTCAATACGGTTGCAATGGATGTTTCTGCTTGTGATTTGGACCTCTGTAGCTTCCAAAATCAAGTTTTTTGTGAAAAGACTTCATAAATTAATATATTAATTTATAGGGGTAAGTACGCGTGCACCGACTTACACGGGCAGTGCCGTTTGCACCGACTTACACCAGCGCACTGTGCACCCAGGACACCCAGTGCGTTTTGGACGTTCGGGACAACGCACAAGAGCGTCTCGCGCGCGTGTGCTATAAGCACGTGTGCGACAGAGCACCCACAGGCGCGCGTCCCCATCTGTGCGTCCCGGTGGGCTTCTTGGGCTCACTGTCCATTGGGGACGATGAACCCAAGCCGTCCACCTTGTTTTGGCTTGATTAGAGCCTTAGAAGCTCCGATTTTGGATCTGTTTTCACCGTTCCTAGGGTTTTTGGGTCCAAAGATCACAATGAACAGCTTAGATTTCTCATTTGAGGTGTCTTTAACATGGGTCTAACCATGCTCCACAGTTTTGAATCCATAGGCCATCCAACGACCATTTTGATTCGATCTAGCCCAGATCTGTGAGGGGAAATTTAGAAAACAAGATAAATAACAAGTTAAAGTATGTAACTTAGCTGATTAGAGCCGGAGATGGGAGATCAGAGCCCTCTAGTGCGTGCAACTTCAACTTGTTTTTGCGGCGTGCATAGGAGAAAACAAGGGTTCTCCTTTAATTGTTTGGCATGGGAATGGAAGGGGAAACTTGTATTTAATAGGCTAAGTCCCGATTTTTCCGAATAGAAGGTAGATCAGTGGTGGTGTTATCAAAACGAATCCCTTTAATTAACATCCCTGGCAATTTACCAATTTACCCTTACACTTAAAATGGTCATATCTTACTCATCCGAACTCCGTTTTCAACGTTCTTTATACCGTTCAATTCATATCAACATGTACTTTCTAGTTTTAGTGATTTCAGAACCAAATTATATGCATAAATTTTTTAATTAATTAATCTTATTTTATTACTAATTGAGGGTTAAAATTTGGGGTTATTACAAGTTTATATTCCGATTCTATTAACGCTCGGTCACTATCCCTAAAATTATACAGACATGCCTCCAAAATGTTAGAAATGTAATGCATGCAGTAACTTATCCCCATCATTGGCAAAAGAATCAAAGCTTTACACCTTTCCTCATACATGGGATATAAAAAAAGGCAGCCCCGGTGCACAAAGCTCCCGCCTATGCAGGGTCAGGGGAAGAGGCGGATCACAAGGGCTTATAGTATGCAGCCTTACCTTGTATTTTTACAAGAGGCTGTTTTCATGCCTTGAATCCATGACCTCAAGGTCACATGGGACATAATGCATCAAATTTAATAAGAAACAAAAGTAAGAAATTTATTTATCTTTTTGTGATAAAAATGAAATTTATTTCACAAGAAAGAAAAATAGTGTCAATATCAAACTATTCGCTTTAAAGTTAAGGCGTTCACTAACGGTGTGAGTCAAACCAGGTCCATATTTATCCATTTTGACAAATGATATGTATCTTTCTAGAACCCATACATTCAACATTGAAGTTGAACTGCATTCCCCTACAGCGACATTTAATTGGTTTATCCCATGCCTTTTTTTTCAATTGATTTCTCTTTTGAGAAGTTAAGCAAGGTAGCTAGCAGCAACATGTCCGGAAGTGAGCAATTGTGGTTAGTGCAGTGCCATTCATCCCCCCACTTGTCAACAAATGAGTGTAGCTTGCTATAATTGTCAGCTTGGGTCATCGGCAGATGGTGGTGCGGGTTGCACCGAAAAGGAATAATTGCCTCATTCAGGAAGTCGATATATTTGGAACTAGTTCAAGGGAGATGCATGTTTCCCCATGTCGTGCATGTAGAAAGCTTTGCTACCATTGTTGTTGTCAGCGATGAGCTCATAGGCACAGATTGCTCAATGGACCACCAAAGTGATTCTAACTATCCCATTTGTTATATTCTTCTTTTTGTTTACATGACATGTGAGCTCTTTCGCCTCCACTACAGGAAGAACCCAATTGCTTAATCTGTTGCAATTTCTGATACGGAAACATAAAGCTATCACCTGTTTTGATTATGGAACTTTAGAGTTTTAACACCTCTTTGATTGGCTATTAATAGTTCTATGGAAATTAGAATAGCCTTCAGTAGCTAACTAAAAAGGGCACAAAGAAGGAAGGAAGATTAGATTGAAGCAAATCACTGACTATTAATATTTTCCTTAACTTGCCGCTCAACATTCACCTATGGAGATCTTATTCACCAACCAGTTTCTCCTTTTTCTTTTTTGTTTGAGGATGTGAGCAGTCGCCCAAAAACCACGCACATTAGAGGAAGTCTGAGAGTGGAATTTGAACTTGCGTTTATAGCGAGGAAATCCACTGAGTCATGCAGTACCTATCCTCTCTAATCTTTCCGTCATTTGCAGTTTGGACCACTAGATCGCTATCCTTGAACTCCATCTTACCTACCCATGGCATAATTCAACTTTTCAAGTATGGGCATTAAAATAATTTCAAGAGATATATGCATGAAGATCTCCACATAAATTTGCAGTAAATAGGTTTTCATAAGTGAAGGTTGGAAATGAAGCCACCCACATAACGTACAGCATGGTTACAACCAATCATCTATGGAAAACAGTCCTAACCATTGGGCCAAGGGCATTTATTCAGTGAATCTAGATACTAGATTGTCCTCCAATTGTTAGATGTATTTGTCCAAACTAATTGGTCTGGGGCTTCTTACATAAGCTCCCGAACTCCTTTTTAGCAAAAAAATAGTAATAATAAAGAAGAAGAAGAAGATGATGATGATGATTAGGGGTGGCAATTCGGGTTGGCGGGTCGTGTTTGCGGTGACACGAACACGACACGATTAGAGTTATGGGTCAACACGAACACGACACGATTAATAGTCGTGTCAAAAACCTATGACTCGTACACGACCCGATTCTTAAAAAAATAACACGACACGACCTGTGTAACACGATTAATTGACTGAGTTGTGTTGGATATACGGCACGACATGAAACGACTCGATTTCCCTATTACGACTTAGTAAAAAAACTGCTCCCAAGTGAATGAAGCCAAACTAACCACAAAACATAGGACGGTTATTTCACAACCGTCCTATATGTTATGGGTTTTATAGGACGGTTGTGAAATAACCGTCCTATATGTTATGTTTTATAGGACGGTTATATCAGAACCGTCCTATATGTTATGGGTTTTATAGGACGGTTGTGAAATAACCGTCCTATATGTTATGTTTTATAGGACGGTTATGTCATAACCGTCCTATATGCTATGTTTTATAGGACGGTTAACGACTAACCGTCCTATTTTTACACATATGGATATGGTTTATTAGTACTTTACCAATCTATGAGCGTGACTGTGATGTGTCAGACTTCCAGTGACCAGTCTGCCTATGTCGGCAAACGGCCTAGCCTTGGCGCCGGCCTGCCTGACAGGGACAGATAGTTTTCTTTCCTCCAATTCCAAACTGGCAAGTGGCAACTAGAGTTAATGAAACTTACACTTCAATCATTTGTCAAATATTTTGAGTCCTTAATGTTAGATCCGACGTGTGAGCCCCCCTTGTAGTGGCGGGAAAACAAAATCAAGCGAAAACATAAAGTTTTAACTAATTAATAATTATCTAGGTCTACAAAGTCAATCTAGTCTAAGACAATTGTTTTGTCTTTTTGTATGTAAGCAAGCCCAATTCCCATATCCAATTATCCAATTAAATTTGAAGTCTTATGCTAAAGCTAAGCTGCTAAAGCACCCTAGCCTAGTTGGTGGTTGTTTGCTATAAGCCTATAACTATAAGTTATAACCTAAGACTTAGCTAACGTACACACTGTCTCTAATTTTCTTATCAAACATTTTAAGATTAGCTACACATTGTCAGTTACAAACTTACAAGTTACACTTAGTACAAAATTAGTTAACCAAGTTTTGTAACTTGTACAAGTACAAGTGAAGTGAGAGACTAACTAACTATCATATATTGTATAAATTTATAAATACTAATGATTTTCTTATGTTAATTTCACATGTCATCACCAATTGATCTAATATATCTCTTTTTCATCAAATTCATGAATATCATGTATCTAACTTATATAACTCAATATTTGTTTCTCTTTTCCAACTCCTAATTGATGATAATAGATTAGGAATAACTCATTCATCCATGATCCATCATTCATGCAGAGTAAAATTTAGTAACTCCCTTAGTAATATCATTTAACATGTGTTTTTTCTCTCATGATTATTATTCATTTTACCATCAATGCCACTTCTTTTCAATTTTCACTATAGAGTATAGGCCACAATCCATAATTAATTTTAGTTTCACCAAAGTTATCATATCAATATCCTTCTAATTCTCTCTTGATAAGCTTTTATGTTAATTCAATACATAACTCATATTCTCGATCTCATTCTCACCTCAAATAATGAATTAATTACATAGCTAATAACTATTCCCTTCATATACTCATTATCCACCAATGAGATAATTACATAACTCTTTATATACAATTCTCAAGGCAATTGTTTTGTCTTTTTGTATGTAAGTAAGTAAGCTCAATCCAATTATCCAATTGAATTAGAAGTCTTAAGCAAAAGCCCACATACAGTCGGTTGTTTGCTATAACTATAAGTTATAACCTAAGACTTAGCTACATCTATACACCTGTCTCTAATTTTCTTATCAAACATTTTAAGATTAGTTACACATTATCAATTACAAACTTACAAGTCACACTTAGTACAAAATTAGTTAACCAAGTTTTGTAACTTGTACAAGGACAAGTGAAGTGAGAGACTAACTGTCACAAATATTGTATAAAATTATAAATGCTAATTATTTTCTTATGTTAATTTCACATGTCATCACCAATTGATCTAATATATCTCTTTTTAATCAAATTCATGAATATCATGTATCCAACTCATATAAGTCAATATTTGTTTCTCATTTCTAGCTCCCAATTGATGATAATATATTAGGAATAACTCATTCATCCATAATCCATTGATCCATCATTCATGTAGAGTAAAATTTAGTAACTCCCTTAGTAAAATCATTCAACATTTGTGTTAATTCAACACATAACTCCTATTCTCTGATCTCATTCTTACCTCACCTAATGAGTTAATTACATAACTAATAATTATTCCCTTCGGACCCTTCCTATACTCATTATCCACCAATGAGATAATTACATAACTCTTTCTATACTCATTCTCAACTCTCAAGCTACTAAGTTAATTACATAATTGTTTCTATTCTCATTCAGTCATTCTTACCTAATGAGTTAATTACATGACTCTTTCTTTACTTTTCTCAACAACTTTTGAATTGAGTATGAGTTACTTACATAACTTTGCTTTTTTAAGCTGATCCTCAACTGAGATCAGATGAGTTAAATACATAACACTTACTTTACTCATCCTCAACCTCAACAACTATTGAATTGAGTATGACAGTATGAGTTATTTACATAACTTTGTTTTTAAGTTGATACTCAATTGAGATGAGTTAATTACATATATGCTCTATCTTTTGAAGCTCATCCTTCAGAAAATTAAGATGAGTTAATTACATAACTCTTTCTTTACTCTATACTTAATAATTATTTTTATTTAAATACATCCTCAACTAAGATTAATTAAATACATAACTCTTATAGTTTATATGACGGTTATGCAACAACATGTTAACAAGCTGTCTTATAACTTTATAATAAATAAAATAACAATCATATATATTATATAGGATGGTTATAAAAAGATCATCATATATTTCATTATATATATTATAGGACGGTTATTTAAAAACCGTCCTATATTGTTCTATATATCATTTTTCACCTTGATCAACCCTAATTTCAAATTTTCAATCTTCCAGCGGTCCAAACTACTGAGAAAGTGAAAATGACCATTCCTCTTCGATGTTTCACAGATCTAAGCAAAATAAGGTATGTATTTACGAATTTTACAATCTGTATACAGTTCTATAAAAAACATAAAAGCCAGTACCCTTTTTTTCAATTTTTTTGTTTTTTGTTAACTATTTTCCATAGATCTTGATGGGTTTTAGTCTGAGAAGGTGAAAACGACCATTCCTCTTCGATCTTTCATAGATTTAAGCAAAAAAAGGTATGTATTTACAAATTTTATAATCTGCATTTATTTTTTTGGTTTTTCGTTAACTATTTTTCATAGATCTTGATGGGTTTTAGTTATATGTGTATGAGAAGCATTCCATTTGAGTTTTATATTTCTTTGCTCTAGATTTGAGTTTGTTTTTAGGTTTCTACTGTTTTTTCGAAAAAATCGATTCACGAAAATTTAAAAAAAAGTCGTTGTTTTTCATATTTCTTCATTGAAAAGTATTTCTATCCACACATAGAGCTTTCCCATGTTGTGTATTCATGTGTGATAATGTTTTCATCTCTTTTTTTTTTGTAATTTAGTTTTTTTTTTAATTTTTCCAAAAAAAATAAGTTACGAAAATTAGGAAAATTTTGTTATTTTTTATATTTATTAGTTAATACCTATTCTTATCCACATATATAGCTTACTCATGCTTGAATCTTCATGTATTAATGATTTTTAGCTAATTTTTAGCATTTAGTCTAATTTTTAGTAATATAGGACGGTTCTTGAAGAACCGTCATATATAACTAGCAATATAGGACGGTTCTTCAGGAACCGTCCTATATAACTAGCAATATAGGACGGTTATTCTGGAACCGTCCTCTATAACTCTCAATATAGGACGGTTCTTCATGAACCGTCCTATATAACTAGCAATATAGGACGGTTATTCTGGAACCGTCCTATATAACTCGCAATATAGGACGGTTCTTCAAGAACCGTCCTATATAACTAGCAATATAGGACGGTTATTCAGGAACCGTCCTATATTACATGAGTAATATAAGACGGTTCCTCAAGAACCGTCCTATATTTTCAACCATTCCATAGGTTAGAATCATGTCAAGGTGATGAGTAAATAGGTCGCGTGTCAAACAGGTCGACACGACGGGTCAAATTAATTGACTCGAACACGACACGATTTTTGGCGTGTCATTTTTGGGTAACTCGAAAATGACACGAACACGATAAGACTCAACCCGAACCCACTAAATTCGTGTCGGGTTCGTGTCGTGTTATCGTGTCGTGTCATATTTTGCCGCCCCTAATGATGATGAGAGAGAGAGAGAGAGAGAGAGAGAGAGAGAGAGAGAGAGAGAGAGAGAGAGAGAGAGAGAGAGAGAGAGAGAGAGAGAGAGAGAGAGCAAAGGAACTGGTGTTACATGGCTTATATTATGGTTACCTAGAGCATTACCACTGATTCTGAAGGAAGGAAGTGGGGGAAAATCTTGGTAGTTAATTTTCACCAATGGAGATAGGAGTAGAATATTAATGTGTTTTTGTCAAATTCAATTAAGGGGGTGCTTCCATTATGCACTTCAAACAATAAAATTTAATGTTATACAACAAGTTTATGGCTTCCGAACTATTCCTTCACCACGTTTCCAAAGTGGGAAGAGTGTTTAGCTTATTCAAGCCAAACTAGTCTATAATTTAGGGTTAGTTGGGCCAACCCGACGGTCTTCACCCACCCATCAAAGTGGCTCCTTCTCTCTCTCCCTCTTTAGTCAAAACTGGATAGATCAATCCTATCAGATCAAATTTGATGAGAAAATTATAGAGGTGAAGTTTAAGCACTAGAATGCCCTCCTAACAAGTATCTGTGAACAAATTTGCTGGTCCACCATTTGATTGTAACATGATCTGAGCCATTCATCTAATCTTAGTCAAGCAAAAAGGTATGCATGGTAGAGGCATAGCTAGCAAAATTGACGCATCAAATATGAACAGATTCTTTGGGAATTCAAATCTAAATAGATTGGGTACATTGTATTTGTTTTCTAAATGGATCAAAAATTTCCAATCCATATCATGTCATTACTCGAATGACAAATTCACGAATATATAAGAATAAAATTAACATGCAAAAATTAAAAAATTATTATTAAAATCTTCTTATGAACTTTGTGGATGATATGTAGATAAATAGTTGTGATAAAATTGAATTCTCCTAATAAATTTCGTCTACACTATATCCTATAAGCCAATCATTGATGGTACTACCAATAGTCTTTCAAATCTTTAAAGAAAGATATTCCCAAAATGTGGTAGTAGCCCAACGATAGTCAATAACATCTAATTATTGAAACGAAAAAAAAGACTACTATATTCTTGAAAGAAATCATGAAAAACCTCAACTTTTCTGCATTTTAAGTTTTATAATCTAAAGTTGTGATTTCATTAGTCAAACTCCATATTTAAACATAATTAATTGGGGCACCTAAAACCTATATAGTGCTTAACACCACATGGGTTTCTACTCATGTGGCATACTACTTGGTTTTTGTGGACCCAATTAGCAGATCAATGAAGACATGGCTTTGACTCTATCATGTTTGGCTTAATGAAATTATTTTCCTCTCATCTTCTCCAACAAAACAAAGCTTTGGGCCCCAAAAAACCTTAAATGCTTAACCAAAAATAACCAATCTAATTTGGGTGTCTCCTAAAGGAAATTTGAAAGCAAGAATCATAAGATCATTGGTGGTTTACTATAACAACCATCAATTTTGAGTTATTTTTCATGTATTTATATTATATTTTAACTAAAAAAAAGAATTAGGAATTGAATTCTATGAAAATTAGATTTCCACAAAGGTGACCTCCTTGAAAACTCAAAATTGGAACTTGAAGCCATCATATTTGGAATGTATGCATTGAGATGATTCTAACGATACAAAGAACACTAAAATTAGAGTTCAGATAGAGAAGATATGAAGATTTTAATATGAAGGGCATTTTGGTAAAAGATTACTTAAAGGGAGGGGTCTTTTTTATAATGGCACCCCCCCGCACCCCCCCCCCCGCCCTCCCTTTTTAGATAAGTGACCGACACCAAATAAAGAAGAAAAAAGGAAAAAGGGAAGAAGAAGAAGAGAGGAAAGGAGAAAAAAGAAGAGAGGAAGAGGTGAGAAAGAGAGATAGTGGGGGAGAGGCCAGTCGCGGGGAAATGATCGGTGATGCCAAAGACAAGGAGAAAATAGAGGGAGGCATTCACATGATGAAGACAATCATCATGGGAGGCAACGGTGGCTCGGATCTATAATCCGAGCCAATCATCTTGCTTAGCTAGTAAAGACAACCAAGACCCACTACTTCAAATCTTTGAATGCTAGAAAAGTAGTGATGGAACTTGTCAGAGATGTTGATTTTGCCAAAGAAAACAATGGCCCATATTGACGATTTGAGTCTTTCATCTTCTTTAACAAGGCAAGAGGAACAAAAGCTATAAGCTCCCTTTCCGATCTGACGATGTTACACTTGAAAATTTGAAGACAGAAGATGACCTGAGTATGCGACTTTGCCAAAAAATTGAGGAGCAGATTGGTCGATCTAAACTGTTCATCGTGCTCCCCTCAATGTCATGAGCAAAACCCAACATGCCATTCATTGATCAGGGAAGATTTGACTGTATCATGATCAGAACCTTGATCAAACATTGGATCATCAAATTTGTGATAGATTTGAACCATTCATTGCAATCCGCATAATGTGCATATCAAGATCTATAGCAAAGATCTTCGATCTAGAGTGCGATTGAGGCGATCTAACCAATATTGATCAACAGCTAAGATCAACTGAGGATTTAAGATGAAATTGAATCAAATTCGATGATCCAAACAATTCGAATGGTTCATTAGGTTTATGTAATTTATTCTTCAACTTGGGATGATCAAGTGGACTATCATTGCCAAATTATTATGGATAGTGCAAATCGGGTACCTTTAAGAAGATCAGTCAATGATTCAACCGTGCAAACAACTGAGTGTCCTTCAGGTTGACCTATGCAAAGTAAGATTATCATCTTAACCATTTAATTTTGGTTGATTTGGATATAATTAGCTAAAATTATGCGTGATTTACAAATAAACATCTCCGATTAGTTGGGTAACTGAGAAATTAATTGAAATTGACATAGTATGAGTATGAGCACTTATGAATTTGTTATAATATGATTAAGAAATGAACCTGATGGTTATCAGTGGTCTCAGTTTAGCATAATATGAATTATCAGCCAATCGAGGCAAGCCCCACCATGAGATATCATGAATGTGAACCATTGGATCGTATAAAAATATAGAAAATTAAGATTTAAAAATATAATATTTGTTTTATAACTAAGAATATAACTTAAATAAGTTGGATTCTAAGGGAGACCTAGACGTGATGTGTATTCAAGTAGAGGGACTGAGGTGAACTGAGCTAAACAAGAGGCACTTGTGATTGAGAGGTATAGACAAGTAGTTCTTCATTTGAGATAGGTGATGACAATAAATAATGAGCATGTTTCTATTTTGAAATTATAGATTTTCATCACATTAGCTCAGTATTTATGAATGAATGCCATGCATATATTATGATATTATAATTCTTACTAAAATGTCTATCTTATTTGTGACTAATGTGCATTTGCATGATTTTATTGATTATTATTGTTCCACGAACCCATGACTTGATTACGATGAGTCATATTTTACATGCAATAGTGAAAATATATGATTTTGATATGATTTCATGACTGTAAAGTCATTAAATGGTGATTTGATTTACTATTACATATTAAGGTGTGTGGATGCCCCATTTTATCACTTGTTTTATCACAGACTTGGTGGAGGAGGCTTAGTGACTGGTCCTTGAGAGGCTAACCTCAGGATAAGGGGTAGTGCCTTGGGATGACGAGCCACAAATGCTCCTGATTTCCATTAAGAGGCTTGATAGCTGGTCCTTGAGAGACTAATCATAGAATGAGGGGCAATGCCTTGGGATGGTGAACCATAAGTACTCCTGTTGATGTTTAACTGCAAGTGCATGGGTTATATAGTATAGCTATGCAAATACAGGTCGATCCCATAGGGACTTGCTTTAAAGGATGGAGTTTTAAATAAAATTAAATTAATAAAAAATAAAAATAAAGAATATAACAGAAATAAACTAACAATAAAATTCAAATTCAAATTTATTTAACTGTTGCAATTTACAAACTTTCTAATTAAAAAACAAAAAAACAAAAATTGAAACTAAATAAGCAATCTTAGATAATACTGTCCCTGGATAGGCAAAATAAGGATAAGAAAAAATCCCATATATTTAGGGACACAAATGGAAATAAAATGAGGACACAGATGGTATTAAAATGAGGATAGAGGTGGAATTAATGAGATCTGATGAGGGTAGAATTGGAATTTGTTTGGATTTCTAGTTTTAAACGAAAATCAGGGAAGAAACCTGATGAGGAGAAAATTGGAGAAGGAGAAGGGGGAAGAAGGGAGAAGAAGAAGGAGGGAGGAAGGAAGGAGAAGAGAGGAGGGGAAAGAGAGCAGTCCGACCGGTTAACAACGATGCCTGGGCCGGCCGAAGGAGAAGGCGGAGAATAGAGGGGAAGAATAGAGAAAAGGAGAATCAATCTAGAGGCAGAGGAAGGAGAGGGGATTGCCGGCTAGGCAATCTGGGTTTTGCTGGAAGACGGGGAAGAAAAAGAAAACGAGAGAGAGAGAGAGAGAGAGAGAGAGAGAGAGAGAGAGAGAGAGAGAGAGAGAGAGAGAGAGAGAGAGAGAGAGAGAGAGAGAGAGAGAGAGAGAGAGAGAGAGAGAGAGAGCGTGGTGGTCTGCCAACCAAAGAGATGAAGAAGAGAAGTGGAGTGGAGAGAAGAGAATGGAGAGGATCAGCCAGGTAAGGAGGTGAAGAAGAGAATGTGGGAATGGAGAGAAGAGAGGGTGATCGGCCAGCCCTTCTGATCATGCCCGAGGATTGAAGAGGAGCAAGACCATGGAGAGGAGAGAATAAAAGGAAAATAAGAGAGAGAAAGTCGTTGGAGAGAGAGAATTGTGAGAGAAAAAGAGACGTGAGAGAGAGAAAGTGAGAGGAGAAATAAGAGAGAGACATGTGAGAGAACGAGAAAAGAGAGAGAGAAAGAAACGTAAGAGATGGAGAGGTGATAAGAGGGAAAGAGAGGTGATAAGAGATAGAGAGATAAAGAGGAGTGGGGTCCACCAACATCCTAATCTTACTAGAACTCTGTAATTCTTCAAATTTGTTCTGTCCTAGGAGTCTTCAAAGTCTTCTTTTTCCAAGAAGCTTCATCATCCTCATCTTATCTCCTTGATTTGATATGGCTCATCCAAGCTGTGTTGATTGATCTGCAATGCATAGGACCCAATCAAAATTATCTAAACCATTCATTATTCCTCTGATTAGCTTTAATGATCATCTAACCATTAAATTTTGCAATTCAATGGTTAGATGGCTAATTAAAGCTAACATAAAATATTTTATGTAAAATCTTAAAATTGACGGCTATATGCTCTAATTGAATACTAAATTATGGGTATTTTGACTAAATTTGAACACTTAACAACTCCTATTTTTCATTATTTCATCAAAAGATTGTACATCCATTTTTATTGATCATGAGATGTATGATTTTAGTGTTTTGCATATTTCTGACGAGTGCTTTTACTCGAGGAATGCTGTGCTAGGAGGGTTGTAGGGTTGGCTACCCACCCTTTGACTTTGTGAGATGATAAACACCCGCCCCTAAGATGGAGAAACCTCATAGGGAGTGGCATCATGGGTAGTCCACACTATGTGCCCTGACCAATCCCCATGCATGGCGGACACTTATCCTCCCAATTGGTATCAGCAGGGAGCAATAGTTGGTAGACCTAGGAGTTAGTTACCACTACAGCATAATGGTCAGTGTATTTCTTGATGATTAATTTTATCATATTGCATAGTGAGCATACCAAGATGGATATTTCTTATATGCCCACAGTGTGACAATACATGGAGGAGTGGTATGAGTACCATGACTAGAAATTCAAGTGTATGGGACACTCCTAGAACTCGTGTAAGAGGGTGCCCCTTGTGGATGATGTGCATATTATTTGAGATATTTCTCGTGCATTCGACGCATTGCACTGATGTGATTTTTAACATTCTTGGGACCCATATGTGAGGGTGCCCTTGTTGATGATTTGCATATTCATTTATATATTCTCCAAGCTTTTGACACTTTGTATTGAATTGGTTTTTATGTATTTATGAGCCTCAGAATTTTAGTTGATTGACATGTTTTTAGATACGTGATTGGCATGAGTTACATCAATTTGACATTGGCATTTTGACAAGCCTAAGAAGCTTTGTTTACTTAGCATATTTTGGAAACACGTAGGTGGCTTAGATGCATTGCCTTGTTTTCATCATGATATTGAGCTTTGATGCCTTGGATATTGTTACTGATTTAGTTGGTTTTGATGTTAATTATATTATACTTCATCACTATTTATTCTCATATTTGATATTATGCTAGAACTATTTTTCATAAGGAAGATATTTATTACATGTCTCAAGATTTGATGCATGACAATTTTATATTGCATTAAATAATTATAATTACTATTATTATTATCACCTACACAAGCATAGTTTGCAATGCCTTAGATACACAGAGAGATAGCATGTATGGCATGCAGTCAGAGCAGGCAAGAACATCGGGGACCTTCAACGGTACATATAGGAGATTTAAATGATGGACATGGTTTTTTCAAAACCTTACCTTGGATTTTATTTATGGATTGTATATGTGTATGGTTTACATTTTGTGACTTGAAGGTGTTGATGTATCTACATTAGATGTGATAGCTATGCATGGATTGACCCTAGGCAATGTCATTGATCTTTTTTGAATTTTTACTCTACCATTGAGGTTTATGGTTTAATCAAAAATCTGTGTATGGTCTAAATGGATCCGAGTCTTCCAGATTGCGTATTATTGTTTATTGAGTATATTAGGTGTTGTCGCATTGCATGCGTTAAATGTGCTGGTGCAAAATAAAGAGGAGAATTTGTCAGATTTTTAATAGAAATGGGAATGTCATTTTACTTTTAAATCGCTGATTTTGTGGGTCATATGACTCCCGAGGTTTTGAAACAAATGTTTTTTATTCAAGGTTTTTGTTTTCAATAGATTTTAAAATTCAAAATTTTAACCAGGGATCCCAACTTTATAAAAATTAGTATTTATATGTTGTTGTAAAGTTCAGCGTGTCATATTTACAAATAACATGTTTTTTGGAACCAAATACTAAGTAAAGTTGTTGATTTTGTTCTTTCAAACTCAAATAGAATATCCTATTGTTTTTGGGACATTCAAATGCAATATCACACATGTTTGTACCTAGGGCTGCTGAAAGAAGAGCCTTATTGGCAGACAAAAAAACCCACAACTTGTTAGTGAAACTATAGGAGTTGAGGCTGGGGAATTCAGCATAATTTGGAGTTATTCATGCTAGCTTTTCACACCTTTTGAATCTAAGTACATTGTCACCAGAGAACAATAGACTTGTGGGTGAAATTATTGTTGATTTGAGTAGTATTTCTCATTATCATTTGAACTTGAGTGAAAATGTATTGTGGATGTTGGGAAGGAATTTGGATTTAGGTGAGAACACAAGGTTGTGTTTGAAGGCTTTGAATGTATGAAGATAGGTTACATGAGTAGGCCAAGCAAGTTGTGGGCTGGTTGTTTTGAATCAAATGGGTACGGGTAAAATTACATATGTATTAAAATGGTGATAAAATGCCTACTGGTGTTTAACCCATTTACACTGAGCAAGTAATTTAGCAATCACTCCCAATTTAGGCTTTTACTAGGAATTAGATGAAATAAATCAAAGTTTGACCTCAATATCAACATTAGTTTACTTTTCATCCTCTAAATAACTAAATTGATACCTGCTCTTGATTGTA
Organism: Warburgia ugandensis; assembly: GCA_035236585.1. Taxonomy (NCBI): domain Eukaryota; kingdom Viridiplantae; phylum Streptophyta; class Magnoliopsida; order Canellales; family Canellaceae; genus Warburgia; species Warburgia ugandensis. The sequence goes on along the minus strand of CP141129.1, from coordinate 31,544,923 downwards.
TTGAAAATGTTAACTAATAGAAAAGTTAAGTATCATATATTTGAGAATATTTTAAGGTATACCAGGAGAAGAGATGGACGGCTAAGATCACCAACAAAATCGACCCACATGTACTTTTAGTGTTCAAAATATGAAGATTTCCAACAAAATCACTATTGACTTTCTTAAAACATCCAAGCTTGTAATGAGGTCATGACTTCTATTCCAAGACATGAGTCATATTTTTGTGAGCTTGGCAACCTTCCAACTCATGCGTGGATCACATTTTCTAACCATCGATCTAAATACTAGGATGATGTATTAACAATTCTGGGCTATTGATTGATGCCTTAACTAAAATGTATGAGCAATTTGTGGGAATCATTTGTCACAATCCATGCTAATAGAGCCAACCAAGCTCGTGGGTCTCACATGGAAGGCTAAATTATGACACTATTATTTTGATAATAGAACTCATTGGTAACAGTAAATGGACAATTAGATGTACTTTAGACCAAATCAAAGAATTAAGTCATCCAACAAGCTTTGGACCATGGCACTAGACAATTTGGATTGCTGAACGAGTTGGCCCTATTTATTTTTGTTGCCTCCTCAAGTAAGGTGTCAGATCCATCATATAACAATAGTTGAAAGAGACTAGTTGCAGGAATAGCTATGAAGCTTTCAAATTGATGATCACCCTACATCATTGTGGGCCCACATGGAAATGGCATTGCATTTACAAGATAAATTTTTTTAAAAAAGTCAATAATTCACCTTTTGATAGCAAAAGACCCATAACAACGCTTGATTTATCAATGATCTAGGATCATCAAGTCATGGTAAAATCAATACGAAAGAGAAGACACTTGTATCATCTATTAAATCAACGGTTTTGATCATTCTCAGACACCACAACTGGGTCCCAATTTGATTGAAGTTTACATTTCTCTAATGATACAGCTGTTAGTTGCATGATATTTGATATCCAACTTGCTTCTCAAGTAGATTACTTGAATTTGTTTGGAGTTAAGGTACAAGTGCAAAATTATATACCCACAAATGTCTAGTGTAGTTAGGCCCTTGGTCATAAGTTATAGCTGCTACTTTTTCCTTTAACTGGGGATTATATTTAAAGGTGTGTGAGTTATTTGCTTTGTAATTCATCACTTGTAAAAGGATAAAGAAGAAAGTGGAAAATTACAGGTTCAAATTTAGAGATTGTACCTACTTTTTTTGCTTGTATACGACTAAATAAGAGAGCTTGCAGACACGAGCCAACCTGCCCATAAATTAAATGAAGGGACTGGATATGTGCAGATAGTGGGTCTAATGGGTCACATGGCAAAATTGAGACCTTTATGAATGGGACTTATATTACCTGATCTAAACCGCTCATTATTTGAGCCTTAATGGTGTTGAGGTATTTGGGATCTAATGTGTGGCTCGAATGACTTACAATTCAAGTCACCCGATCATTTAAACTGATCACATTTCTTCTAAAACCATACATAAGGAGCCCGAGTTGAGTTTCCATGCCCAAAAGCCAGACCTTTTTAGCCATTTGATACGTGATCTAATTATCTTAATTGCATGATTTATAGTGCCTTTTTATGGCATATTATTATTATTATTATTATTATTATTATTTTGTGCCATGGATATGAACATTTTAGAACTTGGACCTTGTTAACATAATGTGAGGACCTAGACACAGCTTTTGAAGTGCTCCTAAATTTGACTTCTTTAATAGTGAAATCTCGATAAATTAATGATCTATTGGCACTTAAAATCCTATTATTTTATGGGATAGAAGGCCTTCACTTTCTGGCTATCTCAATCATAGTAGTAAATTGTGCATCATTCCCTTCACAATTTCTATAATGTTACATTTGGGGATTGAAAAGCAAAACAATTCATTCTCGTCAAAATTCCTAAAATGTTCAATTCTAAAATGGACACCAAACATAATTGATCTTAGAAATACGAGAATGACTGGGACACTCATTTTAAATAATATGAGCAAGTACCAGTTGAGTTGAGCATGATTTAAAGGAAAATTTATATGAAAATCCCCTACTTTTCCTAAATTTTCATTTCTGCCTTGAACTTCCTTTCACAGCAATTACATCCTCATCTTCAACATTTTTTCAACATAACCAAAATGCAGACATTCTTTAACAATGCTAAATGTTGTCCTTCTTAGACTACTTAGCTATCATTTGACCTCTCCACCTAGCTGTTGAAAATTGATCTGAAGTGTGGTAAAAATGAAATTTTCCAACTAAAATAATTTAGAAAACTCTAGAAAAGAATTAGAATTGGGATGCCAAGATCAAAATAGTGGCATATATGTGTTCTTCTAAAGGTTACACACTACTCAAGAAGATAAATGAATTTACAGAATGAGAAGACAACATGAGATAAACAATTAGAGGAAATGGCATGAAGAGTAAAGATCATTGAAAAGTCCAATCGATTTTCTCGCTGTCCGATCCAGAAAAGGGGTTAGGTGAAAGCAACAATTGTGATTGGGCTGGCCCACTTCCTCATCTCTTTCTCAAATTGCTCCCATGCATGTAGAAGCAGAAACCCTGAGAGAAAAATGGCATCTTTCATGGCAAAATGATCAAGCTTTTCAGTGAAAACAATGACATGGGGATGGGGTCTTTGAGCAATGGTTGCAAGGTCATTTGCTACTATTTCTGAAGACATAGATCTCATTTCTTCAGCTCTTGAAGTTTGACTTTACAAAGCACAAACTTGGGAGGAAGGTATTTCTTCCAGATTCTCTATCACTCCTCTCAAAGACATCTTCAAGGTAGCTTATATTATCCTTTGTGTGTGTGTGTGTGTGTGTGTGTGTGTGTGTGTGTGCATGTGTGTGTGTGTGTGTGTGTGTGTCAATGTTTGATTTTCTTTTTCTCTTCTTATTGATATCGATTAATTATTATGTGTTTGGTTTCTAGGACATGAAGGTGGTGATCTTTGGGTTTCCTACGTCATTGATGGTTGATGTAAATTAGTGATTTTTTGTAGAATTGTGGTAAATTTGGTGGAAATATTTTCTATATGTAGTTTACAATGGGGGTTCTTGATCGGTCTGATATTCATTTTCTTGTTTTCTATTGATTTGACAATCTCTATGTGCCTAAGTTTCCAAAGAAATTTGCGGGTTTTTCTTGATTTATTTTAATTTATAAGTTCTCACATTTTCGTTGTTCCGAACTATTCAATCATTTGTTTCAATAGGGTTTTTTGTGCTGTTGAAACCCTTGATGTTTGGTTTCCATTGAAGGGTAAAAGTGGGTGTATTGTTGATGTTTGCAAAATTAACTAGAGTTTTTGAAACATAAGTGACAATCTAATTGAGGAAGTTAACATCTTCCGAGTGTGCCTAAAGATTGGTGGAGGTGAAGTGATTTGGAAAATGACTGCTAGCATGAACTCCATGAGCTTCAAAGTGAAATAACTCTTCCAAGGCCAAAACTAAGTGGTGAAAATTGTTGAAGGGGTGACTGTGAAAACAATAGTCCGATTGAACTACTAATCTTGAGATCTGTGATATGATCAATACTGAAAAGGTTAACAATGTTGAATTGATCCCTTACATCAAGAAGCGGATCATGTTGAAAAATGCTAGGACAATATCTAGCACTTGTTTTGCTCAAAACATGGGTCAATGATTGCAAGAAAGCTTTCCCTGAGGGTGCAATGAAGAGGGGTACTAGATGATGGATGAGATGGTGAAATTGATTGATGATCCAAAGACTATTGTTAGTAATCATAAGGGACTAACAATTTCTTGATGCCTAGCTGGTAGGTCAAAATAGCAAGTCAAATGTTTGTGTGGATGTTTGTTAATGCTATCAATGGTTGGGTAAGATTAAGGTATTATTGAGAATGGGTATTAAGTGCAGGGTGAAATTGCCGTGATTTTAAGTTCAAGGTATATTTGAATTTTTTTGAAAAAGTATGTGGTAGCGTGCAATTTTTCTTAATTTTTGTTGATTACACCTTTTAAATAAAAGCATTCATTTATATGCAATGCTTGAAAGACAATTACCATTATCCTCAACTCATGATGACTTTTAACTTGGGATAAATGTTATTTTGTATCTGTCCATGTACATTCTTAATGTCTTGAATTATTATATGGTACACTCTTCAAAAGAGTAACTCCGCCAATGATGGTCCCAAGCCTGGATGAAAAAGGAGGAGGGTCTTGCATCAGGTGCCAGCCGGTAGGGGAGAAGTTGAAGATGATTTTGTTATTTCTTTCTTACAAATGAATATGCATTTGTATATTAGTTTGTGAGGAAGAAATGAAAATCATCTCCTTCTTCTTAAAATATGGCAACCCTTGCGTCAGGTAGCCAGTCGGCAAGGGTGAAGTTGAAGATGGTTTTGTTATTTCTTTTCTGCTTATAAATGAATGTATATTAGTTTGTAAGGAAGAAATGAAAATCATCTTTAGCTTTTAAAAAATACGACAACCCAAATATGACATGAATCGAAAATAGACATTCCCTCAAGCTAGGGCTTTCCCCATAAGCGACGCATGCATCGGATCCCCGGTGCGGTGAAAAATAGGCAAGGGCTGCTAGGGTGTTCTCCTTGAGGCGATGCACTGCATCGGATCCTAGGTGCGGTGAAAAATAGGCAAGGGCTACTAGAGCGTCCCCTCGAAAGCGACGCGCTGCACAGAACCTAGGTGCAGTGAAAAGTGGACATGGGTTCATACCATGGAGGTCGAGAAAGGCAATAGTAAATAGGGTATCACCAGAACATAAGATTCGTATCGCCACATGGAATATAGGGACACTAATTGGCAAGAGTTTGGAGTTAGTAGATGCGATGAAACGTAGGAGAGTTAACATCGCTTGTATCCAAGAAACTAAGTGGAAACGGGCTAAAGCAAGAGAAATAGATGGGTATAAATTATGGTACGTAGGAAAGGAAAATAACAGAAATGACGTAGGAATAATAGTGGATAAGGAATTAAAGGATAAAGTTGTGGATGTTAAAAGAATCAGCGATAGAATTATAATAATAAAAATTGTTCTAGGAGAGCAGATTATAAATGTTATAAGTGCATACGCACCACAAGTAGGGTTACAAGAGATAATCAAGAAACAGTTTTGGGAAGATATAGAGGGAGTCATGCAAGAAATTCCCAATACTGAAGGGATATTTATAGGTGCAGACTTAAATGACCATGTAGGAAAAGATAAGGAAGGATATGATAGAATACACAGAGGATATGGTATAGGTGAACAAAATGAGATGGGGGAGAATATCCTCAATTTTGCTTTGTCATATAACCTGTCCATTACAAATACACTCTTTAAGAAGAGGGATGAACATTTAATAACCTTTAAAAGTGGACCACATAAAAGCCATATAGACTTTTTTCTACTTAGGAATAATGAACAATATATATTTAAGGATTCTAAGGTGATACCTGGTGAGAGTTTGACCTCACAACATAGGTTAATGGTTATGGATATCCATATCAAACGATGGAGCAAAAGAACTAAACTTAATACACATCTAAAACCTAAGTGGTGGAACTTAAAAGGAGAGAAAATAACCTCCTTCAAAAATAAGTTGATGGTAGAAGGAAAGTGGAACTATGAAACAGAAGTAAATACCATGTGGACTAATATAGCTTAGTGCATTAAGAAAGTGGCAAAAGATGTCTTAGGAGTATCTAAATGGAAAAGGGTATTAGCAAAGGAAACATGGTAGTGGAGTGAAACAGTTCAAAAAGTTATTAAAGAAAAACGGATGCGTTTTAAAGCATGACAAAAGATTAGAAATAATGAAAACTATGAACAATATAAGAATCCTAAAAACGTTGCTAAGAGAATAGTAAGTGAGGCTAAACTTAAAGCATATGATGAGCTCTACAATAGATTAGGAACAAGAGAAGGTGAGAAAGATATGTTTAAACTTGCAAAAGTAAGAGAACAAAAGGGTAAGGACTTAGATCATGATAGGTGTATTAGAAGCGATGATCAAAGGGTATTAATCAAAGATGATGAGATCAAACAAAGGTAGGAAACATACTTTCAAAAATTGTTAAATGACAATGGCCTTTAGAATATAGGGATTGAAAATATTATAAATCAAAATAACATTGGATATTATAGGTATGAAAGTAGGATTAGAATACCTGAAGTAAAAGAGGCCTTGAAAAAGATGAAATCAGGAAAGGCCATGGGGCCTGATGGTATACCAATAGATGTTTGGAAGTATATGAGAGATATTGGGGTAGTTTGGTTGACCAAGTTGTCTAACAAGATTATAAAATCAAAGAAAATGCTTGATGAGTGGAGGAAAAGCTCTATTGTACCAATCTATGAGAATAAAGGAGACGTACAGAGCTGCACTAATTATCGAGGGATCAAACTTATAAGCCACACTATGAAACTTTTTGAAAGAGTGATTGAGAAGAGGTTGCGAGATGAAACAAGTGTATCAGAGAATCAGATTGGTTTCATGCCTGGGAGGTCTACCATAGAGGCTATTTTCTTACTAAGACAATTAGTAGAGAAATATAGGGAGAGGAGGAAAGACCTCCACATGGTCTTTATCGATTTAGTTATGATAGAGTCCCTAGAGAGTTAATATGGAGAGTGTTGGGTGGTAAAGGGGTTTCGCAAGGATATATAGACATAATTAAAGATATGTATGATGGAGCGGTAACAAATATTAAGACCACTAGTGGTGTGACTGGTGATTTTCCTGTCACTATAGAATTGCACCAAGGATCGGCATTGAGTCCATACCTTTTCGCATTGGTTATGGATGAGCTAACAAAATACCTGCACAAGGAGATTTCCTGGTGCATGTTATTTGTAGATGATATAGTCTTACTTGATGAGACAAAGGAGGGTGTAAACATAAAGCTAGAATTATGGAGAGAAGCATTAGAATATGAAGGATTTAAAATTAGTCGAACTAAGACAGAATATATGGAATGTAATTTTAGCAAGGAGAGTAGAAGTAGAACACTAGTCAAGATTGATAACCAAGAAGTCTCCTTCAAAGACCACTTTCAGTACTTAGGATCAATGATTCATAAGAGTGGAGAGATTGAGAGGGAGGTTATCCAGAGAATTCAAGTGGGTTGGAACAAATGGAGACGTGCATTTGGAGTTTTGTGTGATCGATGGGTGCCACTCAAACTAGAAGAAAAATTCTATAGGATGGCCATAAGGCTGACCATGCTCTATGGATTAGAATGTTGGGCAGTTAAGGAACATTATACTCATAGGATGAGCGTTGCAGAAATAAAGATGTTGAGATGGATGCGTGGTAAGACAAGAAAAGATAGAATTTGAAATGAAAATATTCGAGGAAATTTAGGGATAGTACCAATAGGTAATAAGATGAGGGAGACTAGACTTAGATGGTTTAGACATGTTCAAAGGAGGCCAACAACAGCACCAGTTAGAAGAAGTGAGGCAATACAAGTATAAAGTTTTAAAAGGGCAAGGGGAAGGCCCAAAAGAACGTGGATAGAGTGGTGAGGAAAGATTTAAAAACTTTGGGACTAAATGAAGACATGGTATTTAATAGAGTAGAATGGAGGAATAAGATTCATGTGGCCGACCCCTAATTGGGATAAGGTCTTGATGATGATGATGACACTCTTCAAAAGAGTCAAGCACTCCACCGTCTATCATTTTAGAATGTGGTAATTTATTTTTTGTTTTTTAATTATTTTATTTTCTACTTTATTTGTTCTTTTATTCACCATCTTAATGGCCTTAAATATAACCGACAGACCTCATACTTACTACATCAACATCTTTAAATTTAGGCAATACTCCCATTACCCTTCCCTTTATTCTTCATGAATCTCTCTAATAAGTAAAGCAAAGCAGTATTCCTATTTAGGGAAGAAGAGCATTCTTTAGTCCTAGAATTGAAAGTCTAATTATTGATCCATGATCTATACAAGTAAACTTGCATATTATTACCAGCAAACTCACACGGTTTAGTCCCATGCCGAACAGATTATGTCGATGGACTATAATCAACAAAAATGAATGGTCCAGGATTTTCTAAGTCTAAATAGTACTTTTTAGATTAATGTTCTAGTAATGTTCAATCAAAAGAAGATCAATATCGATCGAATTAACTTGCCGTCATCTATTAGATGAATTAATCCAACATGTGGATGTGCCATATATGGTTCTAGAAGGTGTTTGTTACCCTTAGCAAGCGACTTTCTCCTTAGCAATTTTCTTCTTTATTATCACTTTTTTAGCACCCCAAGTATACAAGAAGTGTAATATTTCTTATTTTATCAAGCTTAAGCTTCACTCTTATCTCTTGCACCATATAGGCATGTTAAAATATTTTACTTTTTCACACTATGTAATATTTTATTAGTTCAAAGACCATTAAATATTATTTCTTTATACATCTCTATCTATCTATCTATATAGACATAGGCACACACACGTGAGCCCAAAGTTCTTGGTGGGATCGAAGACTCCCTTGCTTGAGTCGGACAAAAATTTGGATCATCAAATGTCATTAGAAACAATACTCCGTTCAGGCCATTCTGGGAAATTCTGAAGAAATGAGTATTAGAAACAGAAGTAGATACTCCGTTTCTTCTTCCGCAGATTAACATCATGGGCATGCCATAAAGAGAAACCAAAAAGTGACAGAGCGTATAGGAAATTGATGATGACAAGCGGAACGGACATTTGACGATCCAATACAGTTCTAGCTCACAGATCTACGTGAAACTCACATTTAATGAGTTTATATTAGACTATCTCTGCCCTATCCGTCAGTAGACAATGAAGAGAGGTTAATCAATGTCCAACCTTGCAGGATTTGACTCATTCATCCCATTGCTTCACCTTTAGATTTTTAACAGATAAAAAAGCATGCTGCTAAGATGATTCTTAATCTTAAAAGGGGTGCTCTTTTACAAAATGTGGTCCTTCAACCGCACCTCTAACAATGCTTTTTACATGTTAAAATCATTCAACTTTATGCTTTTTGACCTAGTAGAGGATGTTAGTGGTGCTTTAGATGAGATGAGCCGACATAATATCATCCATCTTACCTCATATTGAAGTTGAATTTTTCGTCATCTCATGCCTAATTTAGTCATCTCAATCCAGATTTCATAGCATCTCTCACTTCAGATCATTTCGTCTCGTGAACCATTGACACCATAGTAGACATCTAAAGGTGGAACAATGAGAGACGTGTAAGATATTGCAACTATACCTCATATTGTGGTCATTATGGCAGTCATCCAATGAAGAAACTGCTGAAGCCAATAATAGAAGAAAAAGCTATCTTCACTAGACGCTCCCGTGCAAGTAAATTTCCTTCAAGATGCTATATTAATTTGTAATTACGAGATCTTGATCCCTCCCTCGTTTTCAATAACACAGCTAAAATGGTGTTATAAGACCGACCCTTTTCATCAATGCAATGAACTTCACAAGGGATCAATCAACTTGTATCCCCACAGCGATTCAGACTAAAATAAAGGCTTCCATCGCTGCCATGGAACATGTCAAGATGTTTGATTTAATACTCAGCCCTCTATGAAAGAGCCAATAGATTTGCTACTTTGATCTTCCACTCAATCATATTATATCCCAAGGAATGACAAGGAGCCAAGTCGGCCACCACTTGGCGACGGAGTAATATTATCTGCGCTCTCATATTTTGATAGTAATACTACTGGGAAACACTTGAATGCTGATGGCTAGCAAATTCAGCACATTATACAAGGAGATCAGAGATATTATTTCTCTAGCAAACCCACTGTTACAAAATTTTCATACAAGAAAAAATTGGCAAGGAAAAAGTTGTAAAATTAAAATTTTTTCAAAATATACGGAAAAGAGACAGCGGGAGAAAGTCTTTAAAGTTTAGAAAGGCTGCCAAATCAAAACATTCAAGAAAGAAACACCCAAATAGGAAAAAATTATAATTTTTTTTAAAAAGTAGATATACTAACCACTTAAGCAGGAAAAAAAAAAAACTCTTACGGGCAAAATTATACATAAAATTCCAACTGCCAGAACTCGTTACAAAATTCAAATATTAAAAAAGGAAGTGGTAAGGACAAAGACCAAAAATTATAGAAAACATGGAAAGAGTTTAGAAGTCCAGGAAATAGTTAGAAGATTTCTAAAAGTATAAAAAGAGGAATATTGAAAACTGAAGACTAAAACTGCAGAGATCAAGAACTTAAACTGTTGAAGAAAAATGAAAAAAAATTCGTTAGAAAAGAAACAGTGATAAAATGTAAAGTTGTAGAAACGGGAAAAATTCAATAAACGGACACAAAATGTAAAGCCAAAAAATAAAATACCTCAAGAACATCTTCTTTTTTTTTTTTTTCAAAAATATGGGTTTCAAACGCAAACATCAGACAACTAAGGACATTTGTTTTTTAAATAGAAGGGCCGTCACATGACTGGAAGGTCACGGATTATATGCGTTAAAACACTCGCAAAATTCAAGGTCTGGCTTTTGTGGTCCATCCCAAACCCTACATGCACAGTAACTTCGTGCACCCGACTACAATTTTTTTTGTCTTTTTAAAATATAATACGGCCGACAAAAATTACAGGCCGTTTCAAAACGACCATCGCTTCTAAGATGTCGGAATCATCCTTCTAGCAATCTAACCGGCCAAAATATCGACCCCGAAATAACGAAAGAACTATAACAAGCAAAGTCAGGCATGCTAAATCGCGAAAGCATATCTAACATCTTTTCGTTCTGCTAAGACTGGCCTCTACTTCGTCCAAAAATAAAAGGCTACAACAAAACAAAATCCATCAAGAGATTAAGATCTGGTCATGAACAAATTAGTCAAAACGAAATACGATTCCATTTTCTTACGTACTAATTGATCGGTGGCGTAAGCCCATATAAAAATCACATGTACGTGGCACTTAGACTAAGCAGTCTTATCATATGAAATAAGCGGATTCGATTGGTAGACTGATTTTCTTTAACTAACACAGCGAAATATCAACATCGGAGCATGTAACAAGCAAAAATTCCCTAAAAGCATTTTGAAAAGTCTTGCAGAAATTTTAGGCTGTTACGACTCTACTTTTTCTTCTCTCCAACTCCAGCAGACCTGCATATATGACCAACCAATAAAACAATATGAGCTTTTCCATGGTCTTCAAACAGTAGAAAGCTGCATCATTGATTAGCAGACAACAGCACATGAATGATTTTCCAGGATGCAAAGATCATCTTATTATAACAAGTAGAAAATCTTCATACAAACCGTTTCTTTTCCATCACGCGTAAGATGTTGGGCAAGAATAAAAACTGTGGGAGTATACAAAGTATTGAGATCACCATGAACTTCAATGATATGAAAGAGACTAACTTGAATGCACACTGAGTTAATGTATATGTGTATGCAACTGTTGTTTTATCTGTTATAGTTATCTGCCGTTTTAAAATCAGCAGTCATCACTTTCAGCCGTATAAACCAGTTCCAATCAAATGGACAATCAATGCTGGTGCAAATATGCAGAAAAAAACAGAAAACGGATATTAAACCACAAGTTTTTAGGCAAATGTCTGGCATAAAAGAGGATCTAGAAAATGAGGCACAAAATGCTGATGCACTGTATAACTGGTGTATATGTATTCATGCACATGTAATTAGCGGTTATAGTAATCAAGAATCACCTCATCTTCCTCAAAACACCAGCCATTTCCTCACGCTTCTTTTTGGCCCTCTTGTGGGTTCCCAGCTTTCTCTTTGCCACTTTAAGTGCTCTCTTGTCTTTTCCAACTTTGAGAAGCTCAGTAATCCTCTTCTCATATGGAGCAAATCCAGCAACTTCTCTTATGAGGTTTCTCACAAAGTGCACTCTTTTGCTGGTTTTCTGAATGACCAGAAAAGAACTCCATTCATATATTAATAACATTATAACTATTAAAATAAGTGGCCAAATGATGTCATTTGCAAGAGATCTACTGACACAGTATTTCTGGAATCCAATTACCAAAATAAATAGCTAACAAATCCATTGGGGTTGGCAATATTTATCACCAAAAGTGACACTAAAGTAAAACATTAGAAACCGTGGATGCATCTGTCTTAAGCAGGCATATGAATATATACATTCCTACGACTGTTTTAATCATCGAAGACCTCGCTACAATAAAAATTTCTTTGGTCAGACGTGGAGTTTTTTGGGAAATACAGCAGCATTTAAACGTTAATAAAAGGAGCACAAAGTGAGAAGACTGCCAAACAAAGGAACGACACTCATATGCCTGATTGTATCCCTGAAGGAGCCAACATAACTTTGAAATCCATAATGTTGACAAGAAGGACGAGGAGCCATAATGCTGCAACAGAGAGTATCGCACACTTAAGTGTATAGCTTACCCCCTTTCTCACAGAAGGACGAGGAGCCAAGTCTCTATTTGTTACAATGTGACCCTTGTTTAAGCCCACAAAGAGGCCTGAATATGGCTGTGACGGAGCCATGACCTGTTATAAATCAAATTGAATCAGACTGGAGAAAACACCAAACATTAAGTATCTAGTATTTATCTGAAATTATTAAAACATTGTTTCTGACTGTTTATCTCTCTATTTTCGATATGGACTTGGCATAGTTTCAGGAAACACACTTATCAAGTGTAAATCTGGTAGTGGCCACTGGTACAAACATAAACATGATACATATCAACAACAAAAATGTGGCATAGTTACCACAGAGTTGCTACATCTAACAAAATTTAATCCTTCTTAATTTGACTGCGGTGCAGACAATACCATGTTCAAAGAGACAATTAGGTTCCATCAACAGGTCTATTCGCAAATATAGTGCCATCAAACTATATCCAGTATGAGCCATGTTAAACCATAGATATAGGTAAATGATGCACAGCAGATATGAAATTTTATGGGCTTGTGAAACAACCTTACAAAATTACAGAATCATCATCTGATGACATAAATTTTTGATAGTGGAGTCCAGAGGTGCAGATTCCAACTCAATTTCATTAGCTCATCTTCAAGGCAGTTGGCCAGAGCAGACTGTAAAATAAACAGTCTGATACTAGCATTTTTAAATTTTCTAAAAAGCTGCCTAAATTCCTAGCTTTTCCATTGGAAAAACTGCATTTCTAATAGAGTAAGGCTGCATTCAAACTAATGTCAATGGATGCATGTGTAAAATGCTTACAGGTAATATCCCCTTTCTTCTAATTGTATAATGTGACTGGGAAACTTTGGAAGTATAAAATATAAAGCCTGATAAAGACTCAGCAGTGTAAGACAGGTAACCCAGATATTCTTCTTTAGAACCAAAAAACACTTGCAAGCACTTGAAAAATCTAGACAAACTGATGAGGACACAAGCTTTACGAACTTAAAAAAAAAAGGAAAAGAAAAGAAAACCTCATATTCTCTTTTAACTTCAATAGAGCAATCATAAGGTCAAAGTTGGTTTCCAATCTATTTTGAGCCCATTAAAGCAATAATCAAGTCAAAGCTGGCTTTAAACCGCAACTTCAAGCTTTGTGTATACCAACAATAACCGTAACATAACCATAACGCCGAGTGATAAATACCTTTCTGCAGAATTTATCAGTTTCAATCTAACCTTTGTGTATGGCAACAGTGACCATAACACAGAGAGATAAATACCTTTCTGCAGAATTTATCAGCTTAAACCTGTTCCGATAATTCCAGATTTTGCTCCTTAATATATAGGGATAGTATCAGATAATTTTCCTGAAATATAAAAGATAATATATTTTACAAAGTTACTAACCCAAAATTATAAGTCAGCAAGTTAGTATAAGACAACCTCAAATAGTCACCGCTAGGAGTCAAGTGTAACAGTCAACCCAGGATCCAACAAGAGAACAAGCCTTAGTTATCATCCAGTGGCAAAGCATCATGCAAGGACCCACATGTTCTTGGCTCCATACTGAATGATAATCCCATGTTTTAGATGAAAGTCAACGAGAAACCTTCTCTTTAACAATCCTATAAGAGGGCTCCTAAACTATTATCTCAATCAGGATTTTGGGCGGCAGCGGAAAAAAACATGGGTTTTGTCTCCTTAAATTTGCAAACAAATAGAAGTCGGACAATGAACCAGACCATCCCTACTAAGTGATATAACTACTAAGGTCAACTATGTGCTCCTAACTATTTGACTAACTCACATGGCTTGCATTTAGATTAAATCCTACTAATTGATTTAACTATTTAAACCACGAACCGAGTTTATGGCAACATCTTTCAACGAGAAATAAGAACATAATTACTCATTTCTTTATAATAAAAATCAAATTATATGTCACTCCACAATGTCATTCAAGGCCAACTAGAAATTGTCAACATTTTACAAAAGAAACAAAGACATTTACAACTCTTAATCTCATAAACATAATAATCGTGGCTAGAAAACGAAACCCTATAGTACAATCAAGGAATTGCACAAGCCCTACGACTGAAACAAGAAACATTTACCCCTGGAGTGGATCAGAAGCAAAATTTTCAGAATAGGTAAGAATAAAAATGAGAAAGAAAGGAGAAACGTTTACCCCTGGACTGGATCAGAAGCAAAAATTTCAGAACAGATAACAATAAGACGACTATCGGGTAGGAAGATCACATAAATGTACAACAGTCTAAAAGCGGAGGAATGCTCCAGCAGGGTTTCATCCATAGTGGCCCTACCTTTAATAATCCCAGCCGTTCAATTTATTGTACCCTAACGGACCCGTGAATTGGGCGATCTCAGCATCTCATTTAGTTTTTTTATGTCGTTGAATTTGGACCTTGCGGATGCAAAGTTCCTAATCGACCGAATCCAAGGACTGTAAATACATGTAAGACATCCGATTTTCGAAAAATTGGACAAACACAATCGATTGACCATAGGTTAATCCCACTAGGTAGAACATACTTGGGATAGCCTTGCCGTGCACTACAATGAGACATTGCCTAAGTGGAGCACTAGTCTAGGGAAATGGATGGTGAAGAGTTATTCCTTTGTGGGCTCTAGGTAAGCATGGGCCCATAAATCTATTTCAGTCAAGAATGCTAACAGGGATAAATGACAAAAATGACAAAAATAATGAGGATCTCCAAAAAAGTCAAGTCCTTAGGAAGCGATTCTTGATGGGACCCGCCCCACTAATTGGCAGGCCCCTCACTTAGTCTCATACAAGTTCTTGATCTAGGAGAAGATGTCAGGATGAGATCAATTTTATTGGTAGTTTATTCATTCAAAAGATAAATACTTCCCAAAGGGTTTTGACCATTTGCTCCCCATAAAGCTAAAAAATGACACTGTTCTCCTATCTCACGGAAAATGCTAATGTGCTCCCTCGTTTTATCTATCCCATTGCAATTTCCGCCTCCCCAAGTCCGATGCTTAAGCCGTAGATAGAGAACTTCCTTTCACATTGTATTTGAAATAGGAAAGAATTTAGTTTGGACAAGGTATTGCTAGCAGAAGCTACATGAGGTAACTACTTCTCCTAAATGAAAGCCTTTTTTGCTCTATTACCTATTTTTTTATTGTGATAATGATACAACTACTTGCAGTAAAAAAAGAAATATATTCAAAAGTTTAAACGATCTTGAATTGGTAATCAGTGTCCTCAGCAAGGTTTCTTAGCAGTTTGATGTAATTCATAAGGTATAATTGAGTGCCCCTGGATTGGGTATCACTCTTGATACGTATGCTGCTTTAACAATGTTACCAAGAGCCTTAATTGTTTTTGCTGCTTATTATAATGTTAGTATAAAGCATTTGTGTAGAATTCGATTCAAAAGTCATAGCGAGCTGCATAGAGTTTTGTGACTTTGTTGAGGTTTAGGTTAGTTGGGTGGAGGGGAACCTTATTTTTTTTTAATTGTATAAATACAAATATTTTCTCTAGATTGTTCAAACCATGGATTGAAAAAGTTAATGAGAAGCTAAGTTTCTTTGATTTGGGAGTGTCATCTCACCATTACTCTTTTTGGCTTCTTCTTTTTGGACTATGGCAATCTGTGCTTGCCTTTTTTCCTTTGGAAACTTGCACTCTGCACAAGCGATATTACAGTGAAATGTAGAACCACAGATGAAGATTACTTTGTTTATGAATATGATTTTTAAAATTGTTGCCCGGCCGCTGTCAGCACTAACAGATGAGAGGTTTAAATGATCTCATGGGTCATACACGGACCAAGTATGCTAATTGCAAGCGGGAATCTTAAGCATCTTTTTTTTTCTTTTCTTTTGTGAACATTTAGCCAATGAATTTGATTGCAAACCCCCTTTGTTCCTTATATATAGTACATCTCCAAGCTCTTTAGTCACATTTTGGTTTGATACAAAATATTCTTGAATGTTATCTAAAGATACGTAGCAAGTAAAAGTCATGAAAGATTACATAGGAAATGATTGAAGGCTTTATAAAACTGCAATTGTTAGATAGGGTCTTATGTCTTCTAAATCCATGGCTTCTAAAAAATAGACTTGTATCCCTTTTATTAAGAGCTGAAAGCTCAACTCTTTACCTATTTCTTGTAATGGATAGTAGCAGTGTGATGCCATAGGTTTTTAAATGCATTTATTTATTTTATTTTATTTGGAAAATTGGGATTCCTTATTTGAAATTTTCTTTTGAAAACAAATAGCAAGAACATTTTTTCTTAAAAAAATAGTTTTAAAAAATTTCGGATGTCATATATCATACAACTTGGATTTAAAGGCAAAATGGACATCCCATTTCTACTAAAAATCTGACACACTCTCCTCTGTTTTTTGGACATCTGTAGTTAACATATGTGATGTGACAACACCCAATGAACTCTCAATTACAATCAAATATACTTGGAGACTCTATCTCCACAACATTACACTTAGACTTTCAAATTTTTAAAAAGAAATAACAAATTTAACACAAGATGATTAAAACCCCACCATTTGCCCAAAATCTTCTCCAATCATAGTTCATAGTCTATTATATTTATTCCATATATATATAGTCTAAGTCATAAAGAAAAGTTCAAAGTTTAACAATCATATAGTCCAAATGTAACCAATAGTCCAAAAGTTTATAAATATGCATCATTGTTGCTAGTTAGTATGAAGGGGAGCTTGGCAAAACGGTTGAGCAATTGCCATGTGACCTTGAGATCACAGGTTTGAGGTGTGGAAACATCCTCTTGCAAAATGCAAGGTAAGACTACTTACTATAAGCCTTTTGTGGTCCACCCCTTCCCTAGACCCCACATATGTGGGAGGTTTGTGCATCGGGCTATCCTTTTTGTTGCTAGTTCGTACTATTGTAGTCCTCGCCCAACTCTTTTCAACTGTAGGCCACATCCAATTCTTCCTAATTGAAGGATGATTCTCTAATCATTGCTTCTAATATGAGATATTGTAAATACTACAATATCTCAGCAAACTATACTTGTGTAGGTGTCTAACATTACATTTAACACTTAACAATTTCAAATATGAATTATATTTCATGCGAGAATATAAAAGAGAAGTCATGGATTATTTGTAAATCTATTCTCATAAAGTCTAATGATTTTAAATAATCATTATCATGGTCAGCAAAATAGCTAACTCAAATCATGTAAAGGTGCAAAACTATCCAAATACAATTTAAGTACGAAATTTTACAAATGAAATCCATACTCTTTGCAAAATTATTCGAGAAAGTAATGATACACCCAAGAAGTCATAAACTAACAAAATGCTTACATAAGTACAAAATTTTATCATTAGGGAATTACCCTATCTCACGGGGTTCCAAAGAGTGTCTTAACACTTGCACCTTGGTCATGAGTATTTATATCAACATCCATGCATCATCATACCATATCAGTATAGGGAATCACCATCCTATCATGCTAAAAACATAATATCACATCCACAAACAAAAAAGAAACACATGGACCACCGTGCATCCAAAACCCGGAGGATATAGGAAGGTGTGGAACAAATGCCAAGTGGGGCCTTCCCATGATATCCACATTAGAAGAAGCCAATCATAGTTGTATCAATTATCTAAATTTTGGAGGCCAGGTGACTAACCCTTCTACCCTCCTAACATAGTGTCCATAGAGCAAAAGCACTTGTCTAAAACAAATCCTCAGAGAATAAGACCATAAATCCAATACCTCTGTACCCAATATGACTCATTAGTTACGTAATAACCATCCTTGAAATCAAACTATGAAATACTTAGAATATATAATGGATTAAACCAAAATTATAAACAATTTAGAGCTGAATATCTCGATGAATCTTACAATTTCAACAATAATAATAATACTAAATGTGACAATTCTTATAAATCAAATTAGAATTTCATCTAAATGAATGTAATTCTTTTCAAAAATCAATTGAAGTAAAAAACATGTGACATTAGAACACCTACATCATAAGGTGAATTTACCTATTCCCACAAGCTTTTCCCTTGGTTGGGGCCATACACTCATTTCAAGTTGGTTCAATCTTGTATAGATTTGTATAACACATAGAAATTATATTTTTAATACACATATATACCCTTAGTTTTTTAAATCAAGTTATAGTCCATATTATCCAAAATTATAAAACCATTAGATCTTTAGAATTTCATTTAAATTAACATTAAATTTTATAATCTCAGCCTTAATATATATTGATCATATGAGTTAGTGTAGCATTCATTACTTCCTATAAATTCATACTACATAGTTGGATTTCTAATCAACAGTCCAACTCAACTTGTGCATGTTTGAAATCACCAATTTGCAAAAAGGATCAATTAGATTTGCATCTTGATGTCCCCAACAATGGATTGATAATCTAATCTCATTTATTGATGCTTAGCTTTGTATTTTATGTACTGTCATCCTCTAAACATGTCTTATTTGCATTTTATCACTATTTGATTGTTAGTATCTAATCAAATATGCAAAATAGTACTATAATAACTCAATTTACATTTATGGTCAATATCGTGCTTTTAAAATGTCATTCATATAAAACAATGTGTCTAATAGTGATTTGATGGTTATTGTCAATGGATTATTTTTACAGACTACGTTTTATCAATTCTAATGCAAATTTGACCTCTAATCTAATCATGGATGGTCAAATTTGACAAATCAGAGATTCTCTACCATTGGATAGATCCTTGAAATGTTAATAGCGATTTATATTTGACAGATTAGGAATTTAGAGTGACAAATCAAACCATCCAATAGTTAGATCAATGTATAATGGATAGTTGAGATTCTTAGATCAAATTGTAAGTCATCAATTTGTGAATTTTAGTCTGATTCAAACCAATCTAAGCTATTAAACTTATATCAAATACTATATTTGTATGAACATCAACAATTTGAAGGGGATCAACCCAAAAATATCTGCATGAAATGTATGGCTCCTATCAATCCATCATTGGAGTTTGAAATTTGTTTGGATTTTGATGCTAGACAGTCACTACTTATACTGTGTCATTGTTTTCTAAGAAAAATCATCACATCAACATTCAATTTACAACTTAATTACTCAAAATTTTGAAAAAAATAATAGATCCCTAACTTATTATTTTTACTTCCATTCATCATCATCCCCTAGCTGGTCATCACAAAAGATTACAACTTTTACATCTTGCAGAATGGTAAGGAAAATGAACGGTTTTGATGGTTGATCTAAGACCATTTTGTGCATTGTCAAACTTTTGATATGAAGGCCAAAATGCCCCTAATCAACTCTATTTCAGAGTAGTTTTGTTGTTTGATGGTGGTGGATAAGATGAACGGATTGGATCTTCCAGCCTTTCCTTCATTTTCCCTTTTTTGCATCATCTTATTCATCTATTTTTACTATTTTCTGTGACACCCTAGTTTTTCTAAACCTTTTTCCAATACATATAATAATGAAAATAATTTGTTTTATAAAATAGGCATATCGCTGAAAATAAAAACTCTATATTTATAAATTTTTCATAGCGTCAAAAGCAATACCAAAAAGAAAACCCTGAGGGTCATCCACATCCCAAAAACTGCGACAATAGACAAAATCAAATCTCAATACTGAGAGCATGCTCCATTTAAAACCACAATAAATCGACAAAAGCGGTGAAAAGCCCATGATAATATAAATCCAAAAGCTCTAAGGTTCCATCCATGATCACCACACCATACACATATGCAAGTAGATATACACTATGCAATCATGTGGGTCTAATCTATCCAAAGTATAAGTATCGCAGTACAGCCCCAAAAATTCTAATATAAGTACAAAGGACATACACTGATCAGTCCTTGTAAACAAAAGAGCAGATGGTCCTCAAGTCCTCACCCTAAGTGACACTACTCCACTCGCTTTTCCTTCGAATTATCTCGCTCCAGCAAGCTATGCTTGTGTAGGTGATTCACATTTAATAATAAATAGTATAAAATCACATGATACGAAGTATCATAAACATGGTAAAATCTCATAAGACAAATGTATATAAGGCATGTGAAACCTCAGACATCCATAATGGGTAAATCAAGAAAATCACGAGACAAACAAATAGCCATCAAATCTGAATGTCATAGTATGCAAGGCATAAAACACATGGATACACAACCATCCCGATAAACAAAAGTTCGTATCCACAGAACAATATAATGTATGTCATAATCATAGAATGACATGCACAATCAAACCCTATGAGTGCCTCAACTACACTCACGGTGATGGTAATGAGTACTCATTCAAATCCCTGGGTACCTCATGTGTAGCCAGCATCAGTCTATTTCTTGACGGAAGCCTGTCAGCCATTCCCTGACCTGCCCTCAGATCAGTACAAGACCCGGCTTACCCGCTCCACCTGATACATTCCAACCCATGGGTCCCTCACGCGCAGCCTGCATCAGTCCATTTCATGACTAAAGCCTATCAGCCATTCCCTAAACCCGCCCTCAGATCGGTACAAGACTCGGCTTACCCCGCTTCACCTAATGGTCTCAAGTCAAGATCCATGATAAAAGTGTAATCCATCACATCTCAAAACATGGATGATCATGGAATCAAATGTCACAATATCAAACATGAATGACTAAACATGTACAATAAAATATGATAATGTATAAAACACATACCTCAAGAATTTCAGATAACAAGTCATGATCAATGAAATCAAGGAAAAATCCCAAATGTGATCACCTAGCTCGACAAACGCAATACTCTAGTCAGGCGCGTAAGCAATGTCATGTAGTGCGCTCTGATGTCCTTATCACATCATAAGTCATCTATCACTTGGTGTACTCACATATCAAAATAAACAAATCCAAGTGACAATTCTCTTGATCTGACAGTTAATCCTAGATTAATTGCTCAAATCATCTGATTAACCCTCTACTAGGCCAATCCTGAACTAGATGTAGGTTTTTCTAATGCCTAGACAAACATTAGTGGTCCTTAAGCATCAATCTATGTTATAATCCTATAATTGGTGCCCCTTAATCAATGAAAGGTCAATCTCTAACTTCTTATCATGATCCTGCTTATATTAGTGTTTATTTAGTGATTTATGCATGTCTCTATGATTATACCTCAATCTAACAGTCAGATCATTCTCTGATCAGCCAATCCCAAGGTACCTGATTAGATCAGTGGTCAAGATCACTTTTCTTGGCAATAACATACAATCTACTTTACTAATCCCCTCAATCATCTCATATTTGATGTATATACTCAAGTTCTAAGGCATAATTATCCATTGATCGGCCTGATCTAGGTTGTCTAATGGTATTTAATAGTTTAACAATTTAAAAGGTGTTTAAATCTAAGTTTTCAAGTCAAATCTAGGTCTGCATCATCAAGACAATCGCAATGGATCTTTCGGATCATGATTTGGACCTTTATAACTCCTAAAATCACATTTTTAATGTGAAGCCTTGGGCCGATGAGGGCAGGCCAAGAGAAGGCTGGTAAGCTTCTAGGTTGGGGTGAAGGACAGCGAGCTAGTCCCACATTGCCTGGGGAGAGGAAACTGGGCTGTTTATAAGAGTTCGGGAAACTCTTAAGGTCATAACGCGTTTTTCCTAGGAAACTGGGGAAGAACAAAGGCGTGAGGGATGTATGGGCGTCTCAAAGCAGACAATATTGTGACTATTGGAACCCCGAGATGTTACATTTTTTGTCCATATTTTTTGCAAGAATGGCATTAGATCAACAATTAGGATGGGAGTTTAGGTTATTTTGTTAGGGAAAAGGATGATAGGTGATCCAAGTTGTCATTCTCTTCGTCTAACTCTATGACAACCTAGGTCTTTCAAACACATTTTCATAAATATTTTCAAAGGTAGGGCCCTTATTTGTGAAAAAATATGGAAAACCAAATAGCGAAAAAACATTTTCTTCAAAATGGATTTTTCAAAAACTCAAATGTCACTTTAACTCTCTTACTATATATATATATATTTGTATAAAATGCATTTCTATTGAATAACAATAGAAATATTTTTATTTAAAAGAGGTTCCATCTAGTGGTTCACATACACAACCCCTGTATTATTACATGAAATGTCAAAAGTACACAATCCAAATCAATTAACTACTTAATACAAATTTCTAAATGAGAAATACCCTAAATCAATAGTAGGGTGGTTGATATCCTCGAGTTGTAATCTTACACTTCTGTTTATCTGTATCTAAGATATTATAAACATTTATAATATCTCAACAAGTTATGCTTGGTAGGGGATTGAAAAAGCATATGGAATTAACAATGTAACTCATAATTCAATAATTCTTTAATAATTCCAATATTCATATCTATCATATTCTACTTCCATAAAGTAATTCAATTTCCATGAATTATACTCTGTATAACAGTTCCATCATTTAACATCTCATGTAAAACCTTCTATGAACTATTCACATATACCATATATAAGTAAATAAGTTAAAATTATGAATATAGTTAATTATGCTAATAGTAATGTATTCATACCCAGACTATACTAGTTTCATTATCAATACCCTCTACTGTTTGGGGTCAATATTCATCCATCTCTACTGGGAATTATCCCTTCATGAGGACAATGATAATAATCTCATATCGGGCATCTCATCATGCCACTACATAAGGCATCTTAACGTGCCATCTCATGTCCATCATAGTGCAAAATGCATAAAGGACTACTATGCTAAAGTCTTTATCCACACCAGCGTACTTGGATGACTATAACATGCCAAAATTTTAAAACCCAAATTGAGTAAATTTTGAAAAATGTTAAATTGGAATGAAAAGAACATATTAAATTTCCTATTTTTGGAGTTTTTGTAAGTGAAAAACTTGATAGACAACAAATCAATATTGAGATCTCCATAATTAGATTATACTTGAAAATACGATTCCAATGACACTAAGTTTACTGAAATTGGAGTTCGGATGGAGGAGATATGAAGATTTAAATATGAAGGGCATTTTTGTAAAAATAAGTAAAAAATGAAAAGCCTCAACTAGGGGGGCGTATTTGATACAGGCACCCCTCCCACTTAAGTAGAATGAATGGATCGTTTGGTCTATTCTCAGCCCAACAGATAGAAGAAAACCCATGGAGAGGAGGAAAGAAGAAGAAAAGGAGGAGGAGAGAAGAAAGGAGAAGGAGAAGGAGAAGGAGAAGGAGGAAAGAGAGAAGGGGAGAGATATAAGGTACTAGAGAAAACTGATACACTGATGAAGGAGAAAAACAAGGGTTTTTAGGTTCGCGAACTTATAGGCCATCACCAAAGAAGATGAGGGCTTTGATCTAAGATTCAAGTCAATCATTTCACTCAGCTCAGAGAGACGACCAAAACCCCCAAGGTTATTGGGAGATTCGAGGCAATCTTGACCATTGATCAAGGAGATGAACAGAGTATGGCAGATTGGAGGATTTCATAGAAAAATGGTGATCAATCTAGCTCATCCAAGGGTGGAAAAAGCACAGAAATATATCTAGTAGGTAAGATCTACAAAACCATATTCTTGATTTGAGAGTTTTAGCTAGATTCGTACAGTTAATGCTAGATCTAAGTTTTATGGATGATCCAACTATCCATTTCTTAATCCAAACTTAGGAATAGGTAAATAAGTGCCTGATATAACCTGAATCTAATTGAGATTGCCAATCCAGGCTAAAAACCCATCAAACAATCTCAATAGTTTGATCTATCACAGTTTAAATAGTGACTCCTTGATGTCTGATCAATGATCAGATGCCACAGATGTGTTTTAGAACATTGAATTAGATAGTATATGGAAAAATTTGAAAGATCTAGATGGAAATTAAGCCAATAATCTGAACTGTATGATCAGACAATAAAGGAATAAGAACTTGGCGGTGCCTGATCTATGATTAGATGCCATCTTTGCATTCCTAAACCCCAAATTGACATTGGATGAGCTAAATCTCAATGATCCATTAGCTAAAAATGTCTAATAACATACTAAGACCAAGATCATACCGCTTCTAGCCATCAAATCCCCAATCTAGAGAATGAACAATAGATCAAAGAGTGATCTAACACTGTTACTCACATCTGATCAATGATCAGACATTGGTGAATGACTGATTAGAACTCTAATGGCTTTAGACGATCCATGATGTGGAAAGTAGACCAACAACCTAAGTTGCTTAGATCATGTAGTTAGCAGTGATGGATTATATGAAACCTAATGGTTCCACTATTAACAGATTATCTAGATTGTCCTAGAATCAATTCCTTTTTGTAATTATTAATATAACTTGTTATTGATAATGAGTATGTAATATAGACAGGTTGATCGATGAATTGATTGGGGGATATAACTAAATTGTGAAGCACAACGAGGGAGGTAGGTAGTTTTAACATTGACATGCTTTTGTGAAACATGAAAATTATTGATAAGCACTTGGTCATATTTGAAAATGCTTAAGATTTGGAATTATGATATTTCTGATTTATGCAGATAACATATTTGTATTTCATGCAACTTATTGGGTTGGAATGACATGTTGTTTTTATTATCAAATTGGAAACTTATGTATGAAAATATATTTGAAATTACATGGACTTCATGAATTATGAAATGATGAGGAATATGAAATCCTCAAGCTCAACCCTTGTGAGGTGGATTTTACATGGCTATATCGTATCATGAGATTTAAATTGCATGATTTCAATAATGCATGGATTTCTATGGTTTTATTGGTTATATCTGCATGTGATGATGCCTACTATTATTATGTTATGATAGACATATTGGGGCTGATGGATGCTGTGCTAGGAAGATTGAGAATTGATCATCCTTCTTCTTGTGAAATTGTTTATATATGTTAGATACCTAGCCAAAAGGGCCACATTCAAGTCGATGACGTCATGGGTATATCATGGCTTATGTACCATGTTTCCCATGATCACGGTGCAAGGAGTCTATCCACGTTGTATTGACGTGATAGCTAGGACTTGATTGGTTCTTGTCTGTCACATAGAGGGTCCATTGTTTTCAGATTAATATGTATATTGTGCAATAGCACAGGTGAGTGGCACCCTCATATTTTAGGTCTATAATGGGTACTCATGACCAATGGCAAGTGGGAGTGTTCCTACACTCATGTGACCTCAAGGATGTTCTAAGGGTTGTGTGTGTGTGTGTGTGTGTGTGTGTGTGTGTGTGTGTGTGTGTGTGTGTGTGTTTATTGAGACACATGGATTATATTGAATGCATTATATGATTTAAATACTTTCCATCTATTGATTTTTGACAATGGTTCACTATTCATCTTGGATGAGTATATTTATGAGATGATGCATGATATATTGAATGTTCTAAGGGTTGTGTGTGTGTGTGTTTATTGAGACACATGGATTATATTGAATGCATTATATGATTTAAATACTTTCCATCTATTGATTTTTGACAATGGTTCACTATTCATCTTGGATGAGTATATTTATGAGATGATGCATGATATGAGTTGTAGTGGTCTTTCATATTTTGTAAAATATTATGCAATGGATATTGAATATGATAAATTGAATTGGTTTGGTATGCATTGATTTGTATATCATGGTTGAGATTTGAGAGTTCATTTATTACTCATTATGCATCATATTCTACTAAACCACATAACATGTGATTGTATGTCTTTTTTGGATTTAGAACTGCATACACTTATATTTAAATAATAAAACTACCTACACAAGTGGCAAGCTTGCTGAGACATTGTAAATTAATATGAAGAAATATAACAGTGAAAAGAGAGCAAAAGATTGTGCTAGAGTTCTGAAGAGAAGAGTATGATGGATATAACAAATAGGTTTGAAATATAGTTGATGATCTTATGAAATTGAGGTAATGTTTGACTTGATATGACTTTATTTTATTTGCATGTAGGTATGTAAATTGGAGTTATAGTGATGTGGCTATGACTGGAGTGGTCTTGAGGATGTTGGTTTTATTCTTAGCCTTTTGGTACTACAAAATATTTCTTTTTATTTAAATATAAACATCCAAGTGTGTGGATGTATTTGGAGGGAGACGAAGTCTCCTTTGTTTATTTATCCTATATTGTGTTATCAGGTTGTAGCAATGCATGTGTTAAATGCACTGGATCCAAAATACGAGGGAGACTCTATAGGATTTTGGGTAGAAATATAGTATTCATTCCTCTAAAAATCCTTGTATTTTTGAAAAGAAAAATGACACTCGGGATTTTTAAGGTCTTCTCATGAAACTTGTTTTCTACTATTTGGTTTCTAAATAGTTTTTCAAACTCAAGGCCCCATAATTGCAAAAGAACTTATGAAAAAGTGTTAAAAAAAATCCTGGGTGTCACAATGATTGCTTAAATGCTCCATTGATACCACGAAGGAAATAAATTATGCCACAACTTATAGGGGAGACAAGACTTCCATAGTGGTGGCCTTCCCATAATTGCCCCACCCGACTTTTAGCCTGTCATTGGGCATGGTATCCATAACAACATCAAGTTTAGAGAGTAGGTGGGCAAACCCTCATAACTCTCCTAGCATAGTATTCTCAAGCCTATGCTCGTCGAAAACAAAACCACAAGTCTCCATGATTGTATGAAAAATAATAATTGTACAAGCAGGTTATTTGCCTGTTTATATAAAAGTTATAACATCTTCATCCTCATTAATTTAGTACTCAAGTACTAAGGATGGAATTTCACAATCTAAATTAATGGCAAAATAGATAATATAATTCCAGACATTACTTAAACAATAATTACATAATTCTAAGCATAACATCATTATCTGTTGTATCATAAACAATTTAAGGCATTTGTAGTCATTCTAATTGAATCATTCATTTTTACAAATCTTATACTAATATCATGTTTAAAACATAGATCTTTAAAGGAATGCATTCTTAAGGGTTCACGTACCTCAAACACGATTATCCATATACTTAAGATAAGCAACTATCTTGGTCGGTGCATAAATCGGTGTATTTGTCAAATCATATGTGTATATAATGTCATTCCTCAATTTCATATATACTTCTTGTTTGATCTTTGATCATCCTTAAATATGGTGATTTGGATCTCTTTCTTTGAATACTATGATTAATGATTTAGATCTTCTAACTTCTAGTTTCTATTGATCTCAGTTTGATCTATAATCTATATCATCTTTCAAGGTTTGATCTTATTAATCTTAGATCTACATTTGATTATCCTTGACCATCGTGATCTTACATTTGATCTTCCTTGATCATAGTCATTTTACTTAAAGGCTTGTCAGATTAAAAGATTCTAGCCTTTGCTTATCAATTTATGGTCTAAATACCATTCCTAAGTTAAATGATGCACAATTAGTCTTAGTATGTTGATGATTGAGCAATGTCTTGATTTATCTTTCCTAATCTAGACAACTCCTTATTTCTAGATTTGACTACTGCTTGCTAGTTAGGTTTTGCTCTAAAAGTGACTAATACAATCCTCATGTTAGGAGGCATTTAGAGATCATCTAATGTCAATGGAAGGCGTGGGAAAATCACTTGGATTTTAAGACGCCTACTATAACCACAATGTTTAGAAGCCACAGGAGTGACAATAGATTGTGTCCTTCTAAAAGGGTCTTATGAGCTCGACACCCTACGTCTCTTTCTACTTTTCTCCGAGATTCATGTCCAAGAATTTAGATCATGACATTCAAGGATGTAGATTGATTCCTAGGTAGGCCAAGATTTTGGTGATGAAATCCAGTCCTTATCTTATAAGGCTTCCTATGGAGCCCTTACTAACATTAATTCGATTCCATCATATAGTTGTAAATATGCAAAAATATAAATATACTTTTACATTAATCAGATCTTGAGTTTCTAGTAAATTTCTAAATTATTTTCCAATTATTTCATGTTATGCTAAATCTGGCCATTGATTAAATCCAATTGTTCAATCTACAAATAGATTTGATGCAATTATACTAAAATGTAAAAAATTCAATGATCATAATACATATTCAAAGTTTCTATTTGATCTAATGTTCAGATCTAATTTTGATCTTAATCAATGGTTTAGATCATGATTTATCACATGTATGAAAGGTCTAACTAGATGATTAGTCTTATCTCATCAATATATCATTTATTCAGTCATTTCAGATAACCTGATCATCTTTGATCTAGTTAATCAAAGGTATTTGTATGGTTTTTTCCTCTTCGTCAACATAAACAGTCCTCAAATCTTAAATTTCATCATTCCATTAGAATCTACTTGTCAATACAATTCCTACGGATGTTTCAAATCTAAATTTGGAGTTGTATTGACTTTTGAATTGAATTTTTAACTTTTTGATGACTTTAACGGCCCATACTGAATTGTGGATTGAAAACTCATCAAAACAGTGCTACAGGGATGCACTCGATCATAATATGGGCTTAACAATGCCCTAGTGCATCCTGAGCTCCAGAACGCACGAGTGGTGCGTCGTGGATCCTAAAACAAAGCTGTGTTCCAGTTGACACCGCGATTGCTCCCCACAAGCTCGCATGCACAAAGATGCGCCTACAGGTTGCATCTCCATGTTACATTCTCAAAGTGTGTCTTGGTTACTAAAATTTAGAGATTGGTGAGATAGTCTGATCAGAACAGTCAAATCACCCACCTTTAGATCTATGCCTAAGATATATGGAAATTTTACTGTTCTTGATGATCTATGGGTTTTGGGGTCCCACAAATCCATTGAATGGTTTAGATCTTCCATCTGAGTCATTCTAGTGGGGGGTTCCACTCTGTGTCACTGGTATTGGTTCATCAGTAAAGCTTGTTGGAAAAACCAGTCTGATGAACCTATTTACCATGAAAGGAATCGAAAAATGGAGAGGAGAAGATGGGTGGCCTACCTGGAAAAAATAACATGACAATGCCACTAGAGATCCTCAGATAACTAGAGGGGAAATAGGGAATGGACTGAACTGGAGAAGATGATCGATTCTGATCTCCTTTTTAATAGTTGAGATCATTGAAAAATCTTGACAAAGACCATTGAGCAAAAACCCATAAGTCGGTCAGGCACAACGCATCCGTGGACACGCTTGTAGATCTTCCTTGGGTCTGTCATCGAGTGCTTTTGTGGATGTGCCAGACAGTTAAATAGGAAAAAGAAAAGAAAAAAGAAAAAGGAAAGAAAAAAGTAAGGAGAGAGGAAAGAGAGAAAAAGAAAGAGGAGGAGAAGGAGAAGGAGAAGGGGAAGGGGAAGGGGAAGAGGAAGAGGAAGAGGAAAGGAAATGTCTGGGGATGTGACAACTTGAGTTTTTAAAACACTTTTTCATGTTTATTTTCAAAAGATGATGTACCTAATTTGGAAAATTTTTAAAATCAAATAGAAAAAAACAATTACTTTGAAATTAATTTCTAATAGCCCGGATGTCACTTTCACTTTCTTACTGTATATACATATTTTGTATATAGAATAGATTTCTACTGAATTAACAATAGAAATTCATTTCTTTGAAACACGACCCATCAAGTGGTTCACATACACAGCCCCTTATATCTATTTTAAGTAATGTCCAAAGTTCACAAATCCAAATAACTAACTACACAATACAAGAATTTCAATAAGAGTCTGTACCCTTAATTGGTAGTATGGTTGTTGTATTCATCTATTGTATCCACCCACTCCTATCTAAATGCATCTAAGATATTGTAAACATTCAAACATTTACAATATCTTAGCAAGTTATACTTGGTAGGGGATTTAAGAAGATATGAAATTTAAAACATAATATATAATCCAATAATTCTTTCATAATTCCAATACTCACATCCATCATATTTCATACGAATCAAGTAATTCAATTTCCATGAACCATACTCTATATAGTAACTCTTTCATGTAATTTCTCATGTGAAATCTTGTATGAATATTTCTCCAATAATTCATAATCATATTATATATATGTAAATTGTTAAAATCTTTAAAAATAGTTAATGTTGTCAATAACGATATCATAATATCCACACCCATACTATACTAGGTTCAATATCCATATCCCTCACATACAGGGTCCATAATCAAGTTCAATTACCATACCCCTCGCATATGGGGTCCATAATCATGTTCAATATCCATACTCCTCATATAAGGGGTCCATAATCATCCAGCCTCTACTGGAAAATATCCCTTCATGGGAAATATCAGTAATGAGCTCATACTGGGCATCTCATCATGCCATGCACCATAGTGCAAAATACATCAAGGACTACTATGTTACAGTTAAATCTATACTAGCACACTTGGATAATTGCCAAGGTAATTCAATGATACCAAAGGTGGAATATATAATATCCATGTTCGTATGGGGGGAACATGGCTGTCATAGTGGCGGCCTTCCTATAGTTGCCCCACTTGACTTTATGCCTCGCTTTGGACATGGTATCCATATCATCATCAGTTTTAGAGAGTGGGTGGCCAAATCCTACAACTCTCCTAGCATAGTATCCCTAGGCTATGCCTGTCGAAAAAAAAATCCACAGGCCTCCATGCTTGTATGGAATATAATGATAATATTAGTAGGCTATTTGCTTGTTCATATATAAAAATTTGTAATAACATCATCATCCTCATTAATTTGGTATTTGTATACTGAGTATATAATTTCACCATCTAAATTTGTGAATAAACATGGCATATAAATGGTACCCATGTACCAAACATGTAATTTCTTAAGTAGATAATGTAATTCTAGACCATGCTTTTGAAATAATGATCACATAATTCTAAGCATAAGATCGTTATATCATTTTAATTAAATCATTAGATGTTTTAAATAAAGTCCTACCAATTTATGATCATCCTACTTGATGAATAATTTTAATTCTATAATTTCATAACTTTAAATAAGATCATGTATAGAACAAAGATCTTAAAATTTAAGGAAATGCAAAAGGTTCCACCTACCTCAAATGTGATAATCTCCAATACTTAGAATGATCAACGATCATGATCGGCATATAAATCTAATACACATAATGTCATTTTCTATATCTTGGTCATCATAATTTTGAATGATCTAGTATTTATCTTTCTTTGATCATATCTATCCTCTTTCAAGATTTGTTTGATCATTTCATTCTGACCATTGTTTAACATTTAATGGTATAGATTTCTTCATATCTATCTCTTACAAATAGTTTTTCTTAGATTATAATGGTTGAACTAAAATTTTGATGGTTGGATTGACTTATGATCTATCATATTTAAGTTTTTGAACTATTTTTTAATCCTAATTCTTCATATACATCTCATTGATCTTTGATCATCTATAAAGTTGATGACCTTGATCTTTACAGATTTCTAATCAACAGTTTATATCTTCTAATTTCTAGTTTCCATTAATCTTAGTTTGATCTAAATTCCATTTCATTTGTTAAGGTTTGATCTATTAATCTTAGATCTTCCTTTGATTATCCCTGATCATCATGATCTTACATTTGACCTTCCTTGATCATAGTCATCTTACTTAAAGTCTTGTCTGATCATTGAATTCTAGCCTTTGATTGTCAATCTATATTTTAGATGACTTGATACATCTTAATATAGACTACTTTGTATAGTCCAAATAATATTCCTAAGTTCAATGATCCATAACCAGTCTTAGTATGTTGTTGATAGAGCAATGTATTGATTATCTTTCCTAAATCTAGACAGCTCCTCCTTATTTTCTGATTTGACTACTACTTACCAGTTATGTTTTGCTCTAAAAGTGGATAATACAATCCTCATATTAGGAGGCTTTCAGACCTCATCTAATGTCAAAGGAAGGCATGGAAAAATCACTTGAAAGCCACAATATTTAGAAGCCATTGGAGTGACAATAGATTACATTCTTCTAAAAGGCCCGATGAGCTCGATACCTCAAGTCTCTTTCTACTTGATTTTAAGAGAATATCCAAGAATTATGATTATGACATTCAAGGATGTAGATTGATTCCTAAGTGGGATAAGGAACTGGTAATGAAATCCAATCCTTATCTTATAAGGGTTCATGTGGGCCCTTACTAACATTAATTCCATTCCATCATAAAGCTGTAAAAAAATAAATCTATTTTTGATTAATCAAATCTTGAATTTTTGACTATTTTCTAAATTACTTTCTAATTATTTCATATTATGCTAAATCTGACCGTTGATTAAGTCTAATTGTTCAATCTATATGCTTAGACAAGATGCAATTATACTAAGATGAAACAATTTCAAGGATCTTAGTAAATATTTAAAGTTCATGGGTCGATCTAACAGTTTGATCTAATTTAGATCTTTTAGATCTAGGGTTTTGATCTTGATTAATGGTTCAGATCATGATTTATATCATATATGAAAGACCTAACCAGTTGATTTGTTTCATTTCATCACTATATCACTTATTCAACCATTTCAGATAATTTAATCATCTTTAATCTAGCTATTCAACAATATTTGAATGATTTTTGGCTTTTGATAACATAAACAGTCCTCAAATCTTAAAATTTATCATTTCATTAGATTCTATTTGTCAACACGATTCCAATAGATGTTTCTGATCTAAATTTGAAGTTGTATTGACTTCTAAATTGAATTTATAAGTTTCATATAATTTTAAATGATTTAGATTTGATCTAGATCAAAAATGTGTAAAAAATGCACATGGGGGAGCGTCTCCGTCATGCGTCATTGTTGTTCATCTTAGACACTCGTCGAATCTATTTTCTATTCTGATCTTTGATCCAGATTTCCATTTTTTATTATTATAATAGGTGTTTTTGAGGTTTTGAGATGTTTTGAATCCATCTAATGGACCAGATCAATATTTTAGCATCATTTTAATGGTGTTCCAACTCTATGCCATTGGTGAATCTCAGTGGAAAAACCAATCTAGTGGGGCATTTTTATAGTGAAAAAGAAGGAAAAAGAAGAGGATGACCTACCTGAAACTTGCTAGGAGGAGAGAACAACATCGGAGAAGAGATTTGAACTTTGTTTGGCTGGTTTGTGCACTCCATCGTGCTAGGCCAGCCATTCTAGGGTTTAGGAGGAGAAGAAATTGCTGGAGTGGAAGTTGGAGAGGAAAGAGGGAAAGGGGGAAAGGGAAAAGAGAAAGGGAAAGGGAGAAAAGGGCAAAGGGAAAGAAAAATGGGTTGCTGGACCGATGCCTGGCCTAGAGGGAGAGAGAAAAGGGGAAAAGGGAAGTGGGGGGAGAGGCCGGCTATCATGGTGGACGGGCATGGGGGTGCAGCCGTGGAAGTGCCCATCTGATTTCGACGTGTTCCTTTGTCAAGTGCGTTAGCAGATGCGCTTTTAGTTAAGAGAGAGAAGAGAGAAAGAGGAAAGGGGAGGAAATAGGGAGGAGAAGGAGAAAGGGACAAGGGAAAGAACTAGGGGATTTAGAGTAGAATTTTTGTAAATTTTCATGGAAAATTTTGAGGTATTTATAAGTTAGAATTTGAATATTTTATTAATTTTTAATATTTTATCATTTATTCCACTAAAATTTATTTAATGGAAGTGGAATTTTTATTATCTCCATTTTAGCTTTGTGTTAACTGACTCATGTCTTACCTCATTATTAACTTCACATCTTACCTAACTTTGTGGGTCTCAGAAAAGGTAAAATTAATATTTTACCCCTATAAGTACAATTAATTTTCAAAAATTAAGAAAAAATATAGATTTTTCATTTGAACTCCACTTTTAGTGTGCTTATAGTTGTTGAATTCAATTTTTTAAGTACATTCCAAATATCCATGTCTCAACTCTTGATTCCATTTCTATAAAAATTTGATTTCCTCGAAACTTCAATTTCTAGTTCCATTTTTAAAATTTCAATTTCTCACTTTCAATAATTCAAATATATTTTAAAAAATAGGGTTATTACATTCTTCCTCCTTATAAAAATTTCGTCCTTAAAATTTACCATAATGCTATCACATAAAAAACTCAATATGAGTTTTCATCATCTCGTTCGTAATTTTTCATGAGACTTGTTTTGAGTGATCATCATCAAGACCTTATCCCAATTAGGGGTCGGCCACATGAATCTTATTCCTCTATTCCTCTTTATTAAGTACCATGGCTTTATTTAGTCCCAAAGTTTTTAAATCTTTTCTCACCACTTCTATCCACGTTCTTTTGGGCCTTCCCCTTGCCCTTTTAGAACCTTATACTTGTATTGCCTCACTCCTTCTAATCGGTGCCATTGTTGATCTCCTTTGAACAGGTTCAAACCATCTAAGGGTAATCTCCCTCATCTTGTTACCTATTGGTGCTACCCCTAAATTTTCCCTAATATTTTTATTTCTAATTCTATCCTTTCTTGTCTTACCACTCATCCATCTCAACATCCTCATTTGTGCGACACTCATCCAATGAGCATGATGTTTCTTAATTGCCCAACACTCTAATCCATAGAGCATGGCCAGCCTTATGACCATCCTATAGAATCTTCCTTTTAGTTTGAGTGGCACTCGCCAATCACACAAAACTCTAGATGTATATCTCCATTTATTCCAACCCACTTGGATTCTCTGGGTAACCTCCCTCTCAATCTCTTCACTCTCATGAATCATTGATCCTAAGTACTAAAAGTGGTCTTTTACGGGGACTTCTTGGTTATCAATCTAGACTGGTGTTCCACTCCTACTTCTCTCCTTGCTAAAATTGTATTCCATATATTTTGTCTTAGTTCGGCTAATTTTAAATCCTTTAGATTCTAATGCTTCTCTTCATAACTCTAGCTTTATGATTACACTCTCTCTTGTCTCATCAAGCAAGGCTATATCATCTGCAAATACCATGCACCAGGAAATCTCCTCGTGTAGATGTTTTGTTAACTCATCCATAACCAATGTGAAAAGGTATGGGCTCATTGTTGATCCTTGGTGCAATCCTACAGTGATAGGAAAATCACTAGTCTCGCCACTAGTGGTCTTAACTTTTGTTACCGCTCCCTCATACATATATTTAATTATGTCTATATATCCCTGCAAAATCCCTTTATTGCCCAACACGCTCCATATTAACTCTCTAGGGACTCTATCATAAGATTTCTCTAAGTCGATAAAGACCATGTAGAGGTCTTTCCTCATCTCCCTATATTTCTCTACTAATTGTCTTAGTAAGAAAATAGCTTCCATGGTATACCTCCCAAGCATGAAACCAAACTGATTCTCCTATGCACTTGTTTCATGTTGTAACCTCTTCTCAATCACTCTTTCAAAAAGTTTCATGTGTGGCTCATAAGTTTGATCCCTCGATAATTGGTGCAGCTCTGTATGTCTCCTTTATTCTTATAAATTGGTATAATAGAGCTTTTCCTCTACTCATCAGGCATTTTAAACAACTTGGTCAACCAAACTACCCCAATATCTCCCATATGCTTCCAAACCTCTATTGGTATACTATTGGGTCCCATGACCTTTCCTGGTTTCATCTTTTTCAAGGTCTCTTTCACCTCAGGTATTCTAATCCTAAGTTCATATCTATAATATCCAATGTTATTTAGATTTATAGTATTTTCAATCCCTATATTCTCAGAGCCATTGTCATTTAACAATTTTTGAAAATATATTTCCCACCTTTGTTTGATCTCATCTTCTTTGACTAATACCTTTTGATCATTGCTTCTAATGCACCTAACATGATATAAGTCCTTACCCTTCTGTTCTCTTACTTTTGCAAGTTTAAACACATCTTTCTCACCTTCTCTTGTTCCTAGTTTATTATAGAGCTCATCATATGCTTTAAGTTTAGCCTCACTTACTATTCTCTTAGAAACCTTTTTAGAATTCTTATATTGTTCATAGTTTTCATTATTTCCAGTCTTCTGCCATGCTTTAAAACACATACATTTTTCTTTAATAACTTTTTGCACTATTTCAATCCACCACGATGTTTCCTTTACTAATTGCCTTTTACCTTTAGATACTCCTAAGACATCTTTTGCCACTTTCTTAATAGACTTAGCAATATTAATCCACATGGTATTTGCTTTTGTTTCATAATTCCAGTTTCCTTCTACCATCAACTTATTTGTGAATGAGGTTATTTTCTCTCCTTTTAAGTTCCACCATTTAATTTTTGAATACCTATTAAGTTCATTTCCTTCCTTCCATTTTTTGATATGGATATCCATAACCATTAACCTATGTTGTGAGGTTAAACTCTCACCAAGTATCACCTTACAATCCTTACACATAGATCGTTCATTGCTCCTAAGTAGAAAAAAAGTCTATTTGCCTTTTATGAAGTTCACTTTTAAAGGTTATTAAGTGTTCATCCCTCTTTTTAAAGAGTGTATTTGCAATGGCTAGGTTATATGACAAAGAAAAATCGAGGATATTCTCCCCCATCTCATTTCGTTCACCTATACCATACCCCCTATGTATTTTATCAAATCCTTCCTTTTCTTTTCCTACATGGCCATTTAAGTCTGCTCCTATAAATATCCCCTCAGTGTTGGGAATTTCTTGCATGACTCCATCCATATCTTCCCAAAACTATCTCTTGATTATATCTTGTAACCCTATTAGTGATGCATGTGCCCTTATAACATTTATAATCTACTCTCCTAGAACAAGTTTTATTATTATAATTCTATCACTAATTCTTTTAACATCCACAACTTTATCCTTTAATTCTGATCTACTATTATTCCTACACCATTTCTGTTATTATCCTTTCCTAAATATCATAATTTATACACATCTATTTCTCTAGCTTTAGCCCCTTTCCACTTAGTTTCTTATATACAAGCGATATTGACTCTCCTACATTTCATCACGTCTACTAACTCCAAACTCTTACCTGTTAATGTCCCTATATTCCATGTGGCGATACGAATCTTATGCTCTGGAGATATCTTATTTATTATCACCTTTCTTGACCTCCATGGCATGAACCCATGTCCACTTTTCATTGCACCTGGGTTCTGATGTAGCGCATCTCTTTCGAGGGGACGCTCTAGTAGCCCTTGCCCATTTTCCACTACACCTAGTATCTGATATAGTGCATCGCTTTTGGGAGAACGCCCTAGCAACCCTTGCCTATTTTTCACAGCACCCGGGATATGATGTAGCGCATCACTTATGGGGAATGCCCTAGTTTAAGGGAATGTTAGTTTTTGATTCATGTCATGTTAGGGTTGCCATAGTTTTAAGAAGCTAAAGATGATTTTTCATTTCTTCTTTACAAACTAATATACAAATGCATATTTATTTGCAAGGAGAAAAGAAATAACAAAATCATCTTTAGCTTCACCCTTGTCGGCTAGCACCCGACGCAACGGTTGCCATATTTTAAGAAGTTGGAGATGATTTTCATTTCTTCCTCACAAACTAATATACAAATGCATATTCATTTGTAAGAAAGAAATAACAAAATCAACTTCAACTTCTACCTTGCTAGTTGGCATATGACACAAGACCCTCCTCCTTTTTCATCAGGCTTGGGACTGGCATTGGTGGAGTTAGACTTGTTTTGGGTGATATTGCCACTAAAGGAAATTTCTACTTCCTTTTGATTCATGATTCATATTTCCTTTTCCTCAAAGGTAAAAACTCATATTTGCAGTTCATATAACATTTACTGAAGCACATGAGTGGAGTCTAATGTATACTTTCACATTTGATAAAAATACATTTTGTACTTCGGCTAATATGGCTAATTCATAAACCACTAATCCAATACTTTTTAAAATTTCAAAAGGATTAATAAATCTAAGACTGAGTTATCCTTTTGTTCAAATCTCATAATTCCTTTGACTGATGTCATCAACTTTACTTCTTGCTTTAATAAGTTTATAATTGGTAAGGTTATTACAATGTTTCATATGTTTGCATCCTAACACTTGTATGAGAATTATTGAATTCTATTGTTCATTCCCATTCCTTTCCAATACATATACCCTTTAACATATCTTTGAAGGTATAGATAGTTCTTTGAATTTCTGTTTGGGGGTAAAATGTTGTGTTGAATCTTAAGCGATGTAACTAATGTTCTTTGTAAAATCTTCCAACATTTGGAAGTAAATCTTCCATCTCTGTTTGAGATAATCATACTTCTTTACAATTTCCTTCACATATAACTTGACTAAACTATCAACTAATTGTTTTTGTCTAATTGTAAGGAAATGAACTAATTTTGTCAATCCATTTATTATCATATCATGGCCATTATGTGTCAAACTACAAAATCCATAGTGATGGGGTCCCACTTCCTCTCAAGAAATTCCAGTGCTTGTAACAATGCATCATCTTTGATGTTTCACTTATTAACAAGTCAAGTATTTAACTACTAGATTACTTACATCTCTCTTCATTCCTTCTCACTAAAAATTCCTTTTCAGGTCCTAGTACATCTTCTCAAGGTTGATAGAAAATATTGACTAATGGGTTTCTTGTAATAATTTTTTTCTCAAATTCATTTGATGGAACTATTAGTTAGTCTTGATTTTTGTAAAAACTATTCTTTTACACAATTGCAATCATCTCCTTGAGCTTTAGTTAGTCCTCTAAAGATTTAGTGGTGAATTTTTCCATCATAGCACTTGACTTTCTATGTTTACTAAATTTACCTTCCCAGGACGATTTTTGGATAGTGAAAATAGTAGTCTTTCATGTCCTCTATCCCTTTTCATTATCTCATAGTCATGTCAGTAACAATGTTCTTGATGTTCTCATGATTGATGATAAACTTTTCCCCATATAGGTTACACTATCATCACAAGTTCTAGGTTATGTACTTGGAAATTTACTTCATGCTTCTTTAATTATTGTGAAACATACCCAATGATGTTTCCATGTAGTATTAGTACACTTTCTAAGCCCTTGTCTGAAGCATTGCAGTAAATCTTATAACTTCTACTTCTTGATGGAAGAGTCAACATTGATGTTGTAGTCAGTCTCTTCTTAAACTCTTAGATTCTCAGTCAATAGTTCAAATTAATTGTATACTTTTTCTGGTCAATGCAATCAAAGCTAGGGTTATACTAGAAAAAACCTTTAATAATATTCTACAAGACCAAGAAAAGCTATGAATCTCTATAACTGTCTTAGGCTTTTCTCAATTCATCATTATCTTTATTTTTGTTGGGTCAACCTCAATATTATCCTTAGAAATTATATGGTCGGTCAATGACTTTCTCTAGCCAAAATTCACACTTAGTAGATTTAAGCAGTTTACAAGTTCTGAGGGTGTTTAGCACACTTCATAAATGTTCATGATGTTCCTTGATACTAACATAATAAATTCATATATCATTAATGAATACCATCACCAATTTATCTAAGAAAACTCACCTTTATCAAATTCATGAATGTCATTTATTCGAATGGTATAACTAGGAATTCATTTTGTCTATAATGAATTCTAAATGCTGTTTTTCATTTTTGACTCACAATTGATTATAGTAGATTAAAGTTGATTAAAGAAATCATCAATGCAGAATAGAGGGTGCTTAGCCTTCTTAGTAATAGTATTCAACATTCATAGTCAATGCATAATCACATTGAGCCATCCTTTTTATTTTACCAAGAGGATTGGTGCTCTCTAAGGTAAATTATTTGGTCAAATAGATCCTTTGTCTAATAATCCTTATAGTTGACTTTTTAACTTTTTCAGATCAATTGATGCCATTCTCTAAAATACCATAGAAATTTTAGTTGTATAAGGTAATAATTCAATAGTAACTCAATCTCTTGTTGGGGTGAAAATCTTGAAAATTTCTCAAAATATCTTGGAGTTCTTCAACTGCATCTATCTCCAAAATCTTAGAGTGTTCATCATCAACAATCATCATATTTGTTCAAAATGTTTGGTAGTGGTTAAAGATATGTTTAGCCATCTATATTTGTCTATAGAATCTTACTTCCCATATTCAGGGACTATTTCCTCATCAATATGTAAAACGTGATTTTTTTTTTCTTTCGATAGTTCACAACTGTTCCAATATATCAAAATCTATTATGTCAAGTAGGATAAGATTAGTATCCATTCTTCTCTTAATCTTGATGAACTCTTGTGTTGATTTATCAACTGAGTTATCATACCTAATCTAATTCCCAACTTGGTAAATTCATACCTGATGTGCAAGATGTAAAGACTCTAATGCCATCATGGTTTGTTTGTTTTCCTTTGAAAGGTTCGGGATTGTAATTTCTGATTTCATTATGCCCCATGGTATGATTTGTCTTATAATTTTCCTCAAATTTAGAGGCCATTTCTACACACTCTAGAAATCGATAAACTATTTGTTTATCCTTAGTATAAATACTTGGTACAAATCTCTTTAGTTGAATTTATTTTGTATTCTAGTATGATAAGTTTTTCCTTGTTATAACTCTTCTCCTTTATTGACTTTGGAGAGAAAATACTTACTATTTCCTTGAATTCTGCTCAAGTAATATCATCTCTATTTAATAAATAGGTCCATTTAACCGATTGCCACTAAAATGCTTTTGCTTGTTATGTGGCAAAATCTAACCCTTCATTTTTACAAGAATTTGTAATACTTCTAAGGTTTTCTCTATTTCTAATATCTATTCTTCAATAGTTTCTGTTTCACCTTTCCTATAAAGGTTGGGATTAATCTTCTAGAATCATTCCATCATCTTTTCCAGTTTGTCATTTGTTCCTGTTGAACTTCTTGCTATTACACTCGGTATAAGTGAATAATGATCATGTACCGGTGTTAGGGTATTTTGTGTCTAAATAGGTATGTTGGGTAAGACTTTAGGTTAAACTTGAGTAGTATTACTTTATGCCATTACATGGTGTAATGGTATTGTAGATCGTGAAAGATGCCTTATAATACTTGTGTAACTATTTCTATTACTTGATTCCATTGTTTACTATCACCTATATTGGAATACATAATTCATTGAGCAGTCCTCCTAGTTGTTTTACCAGGTGCCATCTACTCATATTTCACTATTCCTATATAAGTTAACTATATTAATTCATTCTATCCTAATACTTAACTAATGTTATACTAATCCTATATTTGGATTGTCATCTTTTTGTTGGACAAATGGGGCTACAAGTGATTAGATGAACTACTCTGATACCAACTATGATGACTCGGGTTTTTAAAACACTTTTTCATGTTTATTTTCAAAAGATGATGTCATGTGGAGACCTAGGATGGAGGATATTTTATATTGCACAGATCTCCATGACCCACTAGATGATCACAGAAAAAGACTTGAGGGAGTCTCAGAAAAAGACTAGATAAAAATGAACATGAAAACCATAGGTCATATCATGTAATATCCATTATTTTTAAATTCTAAAAAATGTAAGATTTTGTGGAATTTTGCAAAAATTGAGGTAATTGGAGATTTGAAAATTTTAGAGATGAAATCACGAGCTAAAACGTCAATATTTGAAATGTACTTGAGAAATGAAATTCAACGCCACTAAGAACGCTAAAATCGAAGACCAAAGGAAAAATAACTATTTATTTTAATTTTTGTATTTAATTAAAATTAACACAAGGGGTAGAACAATCATTTCATAAATGGGGCCCATGAAGCTAGCACCAAAATCTGTGACGTTGATAGGTAATTATGGGTAAGGGGAAAATCATTTCAGCATTTAATAAAAATCAGATTTTATATAATATAAATACATAAAATATTAAAATGTAATTATGAGGGGGGCTTTAAATGTGCCTCCCCACCATTAATGCATACCCCAATTCCCGAACCACATTTACTCCCCCTTCCCGTTTTGCGTGTCACCAGCAATGACGTTTCGCGGTCAAGACGCCATTGTTTTTCCCCACTCGAGCATGTAGTTGTGATGGAAAACACCTGAGATTGGTTGGCTTGACTGAGGTCGGCCATCCTCCACACTCTTCCGCCTCTTTTCCATCAGTTTTCGCTGTTTTTAATGGTGGAAAATGGCGTGGATTGCCGTTTTCTGGTGAGGTGCTATGCGTTACCATTCTTTTCAAAATAAACTGATGAAATGGTAGTAGATGAATGATCTGAACCATTCATCTTGTGCATGATGACATGATGAACAAACTCATGAAATTTCATAGTGATTTGACAGTTAGGGATACCGAAAAATGTAAAAAACAGTGGATATGAAAATTTTTATAAACATGGTAAAATTTTAGAAAAACCCTGAGAAAAATGCAAAATCAGTTGATGGAAAGGTTCAAAAGTAAATGTACGTGAAAATCAGGTCAAAATGGTATAAAGATCACTAAATTTGCACATTGTTAGTGTCTATGATGGCGATCCGAAGTCCAGTCATCATCTTCAGCAATAGAGACTGCGTCGGGACGCCAAGATGCACGGGGCGTAACGCATGCTCAGCGTGTGCATATGCAAATGAGGGTTGCACGTGTAGCGTCACCGCCACATGGCAGAACGCAAGCGCATGTTCTGTACGCACGTCACATAGTGCTTCCTTGTGACACCACATGATCTTTGAATTAATATTTTATTAATTTAGAAAGTCCATTCACAAAAAAATTGATTTTGGGAGCTACAAAGTTCCAAATCATGATCCAAAAGATCTATTGCAATCATCTCGATGACAAAGACTTAGATTTAAGATGAAAACCTATATTTGAACACTTTTTAAATAGTTAAATCACTAAGTACCATTAGATAACTTAGATCAGCTAATCAATGGATGATTAGGCATTAGAACTTGATTATATACACCAAATATGAGATGATCTAGAGAATTAGTAGAGTAAATATCATGTGATAGTCAAGAAAATTAATCCTAACTATTGATCTATTTAGATGCCTTGGGATTGGCTGATCAGAGAGCAATCTGATCATCAGATCGATGTATAATCATAGAGATAGATGTAAATCACTAAATAACACTGAAATTAGAGAGATCATGATGAGAATGATTAGAATTGACGATCAAATGTCAATTATAAGTGGTATAGAGCAATCCAACTGTTGAATCGTCACCAAACTTCACGAGATGTTAGAGACTGACTCCTTATTGATTAAGAGACATCAATTAAGTGATTTGTGGAATAGATTGATGATCAAAGTCCATGGATGTTAATCTAGATGTTAGAAAAATCTACATTTAGTCCAGGATTGACCTCATAGAGGGTTAATCAAATGATTTGGGCCGTTAATCTAAGATTAACTGCCAAATCAAGAGAATTGTCACTTGGATTTGTTTATTTTGAGATGTGAGAATACCAAGTGACAGATGACTTATGACATGACAGGTACATCAGAGCGCACAAC
Source organism: Warburgia ugandensis (assembly GCA_035236585.1). Lineage (NCBI taxonomy): Eukaryota > Viridiplantae > Streptophyta > Magnoliopsida > Canellales > Canellaceae > Warburgia > Warburgia ugandensis. The sequence continues at coordinate 31,501,182 of CP141129.1, read as the reverse complement.
GTGACATTGCTTATACGCCTGTTTGGAGTACCGCATTTGTTGAGGTAGGTGATTACATTTAAGATTTTTCCATGATTTCTTAAATCATGATGTATTATTTAAGAACTTTGAAGTATGGACTTTAAGCCCTACTATGTTTGCATGAGATCACTTTTCAGCATGCATTGCTTATATGTTTACTACTCCTTTTGTGTATGATTTATACACTACTTCTTAATACATTTCATGTGGTATTGATTTGGATTATTTGAGGATGTATACACTAATTTTTGATGCATGGTGTTGATGTATTGAATTTCACTCTTGATTTGGTTTTATTGAGAATGATTATGCATGGCTTTCGATTCTTGATTCAATATTTGTATATTTATGATGCGTGCTTCCAACCGGTGGGTACTATGCTAGGAGGGTAATAGGGTTGGCCACCCACTCTCTGACTTTGTGATGATGATGATGATGATTAGAAACTGCCCTTGAGAGGGCCAGGTACATGGGTGGAGGTATCATGGGTAGTCCCCCCTACGGGTCCGTTCCCCCCATTGGGGATGGAGAAAGTCTCCTGTTATGGTGTCAATAGGGAGCAATAGTGGTTAAGATCCTTGTATGGTTGCCACTGTAGTATAGTAGCCCATACTCTTATTCTGTATGCTCATGTGGTATTTATATGTGGGATGAACCGGGGTAAGCCGGGCCTAGGCCGTGTGTGACTTCGGGAGTTGATGGGGGCTACACGGGAGGGACTCAAGTGTCGTAAATACTCTTAGGGCTTGTTTTTGTACGGTGCCCTATGCTTTATATTTCAATGTGGACACGGATTCTTATTGCTTTTAATGGATGCTTATCCATGTTTTGATCATGCCTTGCATGCCATGATGATGAGATTTGATATTGATTTGCTTAGACTTAAGATTTTCATGTGTTATTGTTATGGACGACTGTTGATTTGACTTGTCTTGTACATGTTTTATCTTATGAGATTCTCCTTGACATTGATATGTCACTCCACATGATTTTATTATACTTTTGTAGAATGTGATCACCTACACAAGCATAGCTTGCTGAAACATTGCTTTGTTTTGCAATGCCTCAGATTTGGAGCACAATAGCACTAAGGGTAAACAGGTGGAGTAGCGTTATTGAGCAAAGACCTCAAGACCATCTGCATTTTATATTTAAGAGACCGATTTAGTGTACGTCTCTTGGACTTGTGTTTAGATTTGTTGGGCTATACATGGGTGTTGATATTTTGGATAGATTGGACCCACACTACTTGTATAGTGTCCCTTTACTTACCAATGTGTATATGATGTGGTGATCATGGATGGACCTTCTGGGATTTAGATATATTATTCTTATTATTGTCTTTTCACAACTGTATATGATTCACTATGGTTTTACTTTGAGCATGCTTAGTGTATCGACAATTTGATTTTTTGTTTATTATCGTAGTTTTGGATATGGGGTGACCCTCGAGGATTTCTTTCGAATACTGCATTAATTATGTTAATTGCAAGTTTTTATTTTCAAGGATTTTGCCTATTTTATAAAGAAAATTATTATTATTATTATTATTTATGACTTTGAGAAAAGGTTTAGAAAACCCAGGGTGTCACAGTTTAGTATCAGAGCTAGGGTTTATTCCATCATTACCACTTTAAGAGTCCAATTAGATTGACAGCCCATGAGTTCAGGATGAGACTGAGATAGGTGGAATATTTATACAATATGATATTGAAATTTTGAATAGATGCTTCCTCGAAGGAAGACTAGGTCCACCCTTGCTCCACCAGTTGCCACCCCTGTTGAGTCATCAGGGCAAGGGGAACGTGATATAGACTTAATGGCCCAAGTGGTACAGGGCTTGATATTACATATACAATCCATTGAGTGAAGTAATTCCTAAGTGTGAATTACAAAGACATGATGATTGCGAAATAGTTGATGCCACGATGATTGGCAAACTTTCTTTAGTTAAGATGAGACTTTAAATCCTTGTAGGATTACGAGAAAACGTACTTTCAGGGAAAGTGTGCATTTCTTATAGTATATAATCTAAATGAAGAGTATGATTGATGATTGCAAATGAGAACTTTATTATATGATTGAAGGTCTATTCATATGGACTAACCTATGAGAGTTCAAGTTCCAATTTGGGCAGTATGTATGAACATGTGAAGAGGCAAAACGACTATTATGCAACAAACATGAGATGATAATGGAAAAAGGATCATAAATGATTACTACGAATGAGAACTCGAGAAAGTTGATAGGAGTATTGTATAAAATTAAACTTGAAGTGGATTTATTTGACAAATAAATTGTAATATAGTGAAAATTATTAAAATTTTGATGAGATAAGATCCTAATGTACTATGAGATGAAACTTAATGAATTCTTGTGCACATAGAAACCTTAGCCAGTCATTAATGAGAAGCCAATGCTTATGAATTATTTTGAGGATTTTATTATGATTTGCATACACATAGCACTTCGAGGAAATAACAACTATTTTACAATAATAGTCAATATTAATTATGTTAATCGAGCGATGAGTAAGGAGTGACATCAAATAATCTCCTAGTTAGGGGATGGGATGACAGAAAAATGTTAAATTGAATATCGTGCTATATATGAGTAATTGACAAGATTGGTTATTTGACTCCAAATCAGAGGCATCTATCATATAAAAGGAATGAGGTATGATGAAATTGATTATAAATGATTTACATCCAACACAAACAAAAACGATAATGTGATTCCCAATGGCTAAGAGAGTTATTGTGAAAGGTCAAATTCATTGGATTTGAGATTGATAGAGCTGTAATTGATTTTGCTTGTTATGATCATGAAATAAATTATAAGGTAAAGGAAATCTAAGGATAAAGACAAGTACACCTAAAACATAATTACTAAAATTTTAACGATAGTCATTTGAGAGGATGTGTTTTCCTATTTTGGAGATTTTTATCTAGAAGGCTCATGAGAAGGCCTATAGTGAGCAGTTGGTGATATCACCAGAGTTTGCCATTGTGGGATAGAGGAATTTGATGGCTTAATGGTGTTAACCTGTTTACACAGCTAAGAATAGTTGCCCTAAAACCTATCATGAATAAGAGGCTACAAATAGAATTTTTTGACATGTGATGCTTTAATGGTGGAGATAGTTGATCTTAGTGCGTTGCACATTGGTGATGAAGGCAACAGACATAGCTTTTGAGTTGAGAAAAATTCTCTTAGGGCTAAGGGGGGGCCAACCGCAAAGACGTGGACATGGATAACTCAAGCTAGCCTAGTAAGGGCAAAAGACTCTTTTATCAATACAATTCATAGGCCATTGAGCCAGTGACATTTGAACGGGTAGTGCTAAAATGTGGATGTGAGAAGGTGCACTAGTTGTATGGACATGCACCTACATGATATTGTACTAGAGTAACATACTACCACATTAGCTGGTGATGACATTGGTAGCCGTCATGACAACGGCAATCTTGGAGACACTGTGACTATGACTATTAGGACGTTCTTTAAAGACTGCCCCAAAGGACAATGTGTTAGACTGACTGACATTAAAGATAAAATGGAGATGGCCCCACATTGGTAATGATGATTCATTATGATATCTTTACATTTATGTGCAGATCATGCTTTTGAGTATCATTACTATTACTTGAAGCAATTACTAAACTCAACCCAAGTTAAAGAAGGCACCTTCTTCATTGTTGATGGACATACGAGGATCCTCCTTGATTTAGGATCTAGTAGTCCTTGTAGTTTGAGTGTTGGAACCCTGATGAATGTGCCTTTATATATATTTAACAATCCTTGGGTTCAAGGTTATAACATTGATTGGCAAGTTATTGAAACTTGTAAGTAGTTCTAGGGGTTACTGGTGGAAATGATGACGAGTGAGAGGATAGATACTGACTTTATCCTTCTCGATTTGATGGATCATGATATCATCCTTGGAATGGATTCTATTTATTGGGGGACAGTTGATTGTTGTGAGGGAAAGATCACTTTTAGTGTACTTAGACAATCAGTGACCTCGTTCCTGTGTGAGAAGAGTATCACTGAGGTTTGTGCTATTTTTTCTTGAAGGCAGTGTAGTACTGTCTTGAGATGTGCCGAGTCCTCCTTGTTAGTGTGACAGTGAATGACAGAGAGCAACCACAGATTGAGCACCCATATGATGTGCGAGAATTCATAATCTTTCTTAAGGCGGTTTTAGGATTTTACGCTGCGAGAGATCAATTTGGCATCAGACAATGTCATTTTCTAAGGTGCCATACAGGATGCCCCTAGTTGAGCTGGAAGGATTCTAGCTATGGTAGTTATTTGACGAGAGTTTATCAGACTTGGTGGGTCTTCATGGGATGCATTAATCCTCTTTGTGAGAAGAAAGACTGATCCTTATTGCTATGCATGGATTATTGATTGTTTGATAGCTACACGGTGGAGAATTGATATTCCTTATCATATGTTGATAATCTATATGATTAGCCTTGGATGGTGCATAGTATTGGTGGATATTGATTTTAGGTCTGGTTATCACCAACTAAGGATTGTGACTGAAATGTCTTTAAGACAATTTTTAGAACTTGTTATGATTGCTACATGTTCTGGATGATATCAATTGATGAAATTAGTACACTGGCAGTACGTATGGATATAATGGTCTAAATTTCTAAAGGTTACTAAGATGAGTCATGATTATGTAGTGAATGATTTTTTGTATATTCCATGACCTTGAAGGGCACAAGAAACACCTGTGCATTATTCTGAGTATGTGAAAGACTCATCTTTTGCTATAAATGTATGTGAATATAAAATATGGTCAAAGAAGATGAATTTTCTTGACCGCATACCTCTACTGATAGAGAGACGGTCTATAGAGACTGTGATAATTTGGGACTAGTTAAACTAATGACTAAGGATTAGATTGATAATATCCTTAGTCTAGTGAACTATTATCGCTGAGTTATTGAGTTCTCCAGGAAAACAGTGACATGGATACTACTTATATTACGCATATGAGCCTAATTTCTCATGAAGGTGAGAGGTGTGAGAGTAAAGTATGTTTAGTATGAGAGTACTTTCTTATGTGTAATCAGCTCAGAATTTTGGCTTATACTTGTGAGTAGCTAATGAGGGCGGTCAATGAGGGTGGGTGCTAGAGGTACTGACAGGCTTCTAGGTGGCAATCTCCTAGGTGGTAGGCTTCCAGGTGCTCGCAGTATGATTGTGTTGTGGATTGATTATGATTGGCATGTGATTGCTTACTACTGAGCTAATACGCTCTTATTTTGATTGGTACATGATTGCCTATTACTGAGCTGGTATGCACTTATTTTGATTGGCATATGATTGCCTATTATTGAGCTGGTATGCTCTGATTTTGATTGGCATATGATTGCCTGTTGCTGAGTTAGTATGCTTTGATTTGGTTGGCATGGATCGCCTGTTGATGAGTAGATATGATCTGATTTTGAATTGCATATATTGCCTATTCAGAAGTTTATATGATATGTGTAATTGATATACATTGCCTAATGATGAGGTAATATGTGATGGAATAGATTTGATATAGAAGTGCATATATGTGAGTTGTGACACTTCAAATATGGTCGATGTGGTGATTTACTTATGCTGAAGTTGTAAACAAATGATTAACTCTTTGATAAGAGTATGATTTATGTAAATTGCATTATACATGGTTATGATGTGTTCTGACCACAATAAAAGTATCAAGTTCAGAATGGTTGAAACATACATTAGGTGTCACATGAGTTATTATTTGAAGAGATAACATGACATGAAATTGTTATTGACATTGACTCGGGAGAAATTTTGATATGATATGGAGATGTTTTTAGGATTGTTGAAGAATGAGTTGGAAAGAATTTCGAGGATGAAATTTTCAATGAGGGGAGGATGTAATATCTACTATTTTTAAATTCTGAAAATGCATGTTTTTGGTGGAATTTTGGAATTTTGCAAAATTTGAGGTAATTGGAGATTTGGAAAATTTAGAGATAAAATCACTAGCTAAAACCTCAATATTTGAAATGTATTTGAGAAATGAAATTCAACGCCACTAAGAACACTAAAATCGAAGACTGGAGGAAAAATAACTAATTATTTTAATTTCTATAGTTAATTAAAATTAACACAAGGGGCAAAATAGACATTTAATAAGTGGGGCCCACGAAGTTAGCATCGAAATCTGTGATGCTGATAGGTAATTAATGGGTAAGGGGAAAATCATTTCAGCATTTAATAAAAATTAGATTTTATATAATATAAAACATAAAATACATAAAATATTAAAATGAAATTATGAGGGGGGCTTTAAATGTGCCTCCCACCATTAATGCATACCCTGATTCTTGAACCACATTTACTCCCCCTCTCCATTCTACGTGTCATTAGCGATGACGTTTCGAGCAAAGACGCCGTTGTTTTTCCCCTCTCGCACATGTACTTGTGATGGAAAACACCTAAGATTGGTCGGCTTGACTAAGGTAGGCCATCCTCCACTCTCTTCCCCCTCTTTTTCATCAGTTTTCATTATTTTTAATGAAAAAAAATGGCATGGATTGCTATTTTCTGGTGAGGTGTTATGCATTACCATTCTTTTCAAAATAAACTGATGAAACAATAGCATATGCATGATCTGAACTATTCATCTTGTGCATGATGACATGATGAAAAAATCCATGAAATCTCATGGTGATCTGATGGCTAGGGGCTCCAAAAAATGTGAAAAATAGTGAATAGGATTTTTATTTATTTATAAAAGTGGTAAAAATAGAGAAAGAAACCCGAAGAAACGTGCCAAATCAGTTGATGGAAAGGTTGGAAAGTGAAAGTAAGTAAAAATCTGGTCAAAACAGTATAAAGATCGTTAAATTTGGACACTGTTAGCGTCTTCAGCGGTGATCGGAAGTTCGATTATCGTCTCCGGCGACGGCGATTGTATCGGGATGCTAAGACGCACTCAGAGATGCATGGGGAGTAATGCATGCTCGGCGCGCACCTACGCACGTGCGAGTTGCACGTGCAGCATTGCCGTCATGTGGTGGAACGTGAGTGCATGTTCCGTACGCGAGTCATGTAGTGCTTGTGACGTCGCATGATTTTTGAATTAATATTTTATTAATTTAAAAAATTCATTCACAAAAATCTTGATTTTGGGAGCTATAGAGGTCCAAATCATGATTCGAAAGATCTGTTGCGATCATCTCGACAATACAAACCTAGATTTAAGATGTAAACCTAGATTTGAAAACCTTTTAAATAGTTAAATCACTAAATACCATTAGATAACCTAGATTAGAACTTGATTATGTACATATGATCTAGAGAATTAGTAGAGTAGACCTTATGTGATAGTCAAGAAAAGTAATCCTAACCGTTGATATGATCAGATGCCTTAGGATTGGCTGATCAGGGAGTGATCTAACCATCAAATCTAGGTATAATCATAGAGATATATGTAAATCACTAAATAACACTAAAATTAGAGAGATCAGGATGAGAATGATTAGAATTGATGATCATATATCAATTATAAGTGGTATAGAGCGATCCAACCGTCGAATCGTCACCAAACTTCACGAGATGTTAGAGACTGACTCCTTATTGATTAAGAGACATTAATTAAGTGAATTGTGGAATAGATTGATGATCAAAGGCCATGGATGTTAATCTAGATGTTAGAAAAATCTACATTTAGTTCAGGATTGACCTAATAGAGGGTTAATCAAATGATTTGGGCTGTTAATCTAAGATTAATTGCCAGATCAAGAGATTTGTCACTTGGATTTGTTTATTTTGAGATGTGAGAATACCACGTGATAGATGACTTATGATATGACAGGTACATCAGAGTGCACGACGTGACATTGCTTACGTGCCTGATTGGAGTACAACGTTTATTGAAGCAGGTGATTACATTTGAGAATTTTCCATAATTTCTTAAATCATGATGTATTACTTGAGAACTTTGTTTATGCCCTACTATGTTTGCATGAAATCACTTTTTAGCATGTATTGCCGACATGTTTACTACTCCTTTTGCTCATGATTTATACTTTGCTTCTTAATACATTTCATGTGGCATTGATTTGGATTATTTGAGGATGTATACACTAATTTTTTATGCATGGTGTTGATATATTGAATTTCTCTCTTGATTTGGTTTTATCGAGAATGATTATGCATAGATGTTGATTCTTGATTCAGTATTTGTGGATTCATGGTGGGTGCTTCTACCCGGTGGGTACTATGCTAGGAGGGTAATAGGGTTGGCCACCCGCCTCTGACTTTATGATGATGATGATGATTAGAAACCACCCTTGAGAGGGCCAGGTATGTGGGTGGAGATATCATGGGTAGTCCACCCTACGAGTCTGTTCCCCCCCATGGGGACGAAGAAAGTTCCTCGTTATGTTGTCGATGGGGAATGACAGTTGTTGAGATCCTTGTGTGGTGGTTGCCATTGCAGCATAGTAGCCCATACTCTTATTCTATATGCTCATGTGGTATTTTTATGTGGGATGAACCGGGGTAAGTCAGGCCTAAGCCGTGTGTGACTTTGGGGGCTGATGCGAGCCACACGGGAGGGACTCAAGGATTTGATGAGTACTCATTACAGGTGATTGAGTGTTGTGGAACACTCTTAGGGCTTGTTTTTGTACGGTGCCCTATTTATCATGACATGCTTTATATTTTTATGTGGACACGAATTCTTATTGCTTTTGATGTATGCTTATCCATGTTTTGATCATGCCTTGCATGCCATGATGATGAGATTTGATATTGATTTGCTCAGACTTAAGATTTTCATGTGTTATTGTTATAGATGTTTGTTGATTTGATATGCCTTGTACATGTTTTATCTTATGAGATTCGCCATGACATTGATATTTCATGCCACATGATTTTATTATACTTTTGTTGAATGTGATCACCTACACAAGCATAGCTTGTTAAGGCATTGCTTTATTTTGCAATGCCTCATATTTGGAGCACAATAGCACTAAGGGTAAGCAGGTGGAGCAGTGTTGATTGAGGGAAGACCTCGAAGACAATCTGCATTTTGTATTTTAAAGGCTAATTTAGTGTACATCTCTTGGACTTGTGTTTCGATTTGTTGGGTTGTACATGGATGTTGACATTTTGGATAGATTGGACCCACACTACTTGTATAGTGTACCTTTACTTACCGATGTGTGTATGATGTGGTGATCATGGATGAACCCTGGGGGATTTAGACATATTATTCTTATTATTGTCATTTCATGATTGTATATGATATATTGTGGTTTTATTTTGAGCATGCTCAGTGTATCAACGATTTGATTTCTGTTTATTATCGTAGTTTTGGATATGGGATGACCCTCGGGGATTTCTTTCGAAATTGCGTTAATTGTGTTAATTGCAAGTTTTTATTTTTAGGGATCCCACCTATTTTATAAAGCAAATTATTATTATTATTTATGACTTTTGGAAAAAGGTTTAGAAAACCCGGGGTGTCACATATCATCAATGGATCGACCATAGTATATTTCACCACATGGCTCAAGAAGAAAATGCCTACATGCTTTGAAAAAAGTTAGAGAATATGTATCAAGGCAAGACTGCTCAAGACAAGGCCTTGCTAATGGAAAGGCTTTTAAATCTCAAACTAAGGAGCGGAATGATTGTAGCTAAACATACCAGTAAATTTCAGAATATGTTAAATCAGCTGGGATTAGTGGCATTTTAACTAGAAGATAAATGGTATGCCCTACTATTACTAAGTTCACTACCTGAAAGCTGGGAGACTCTGGTAATCTCTCTTAGCAACTCATATTGAAAAGGAAAACTGACCATTGGCTATGGTCAAGGATGCCCTATTCAATGAGGTGGCCAGAAGAAAAGGAGTTGGCATAGACCAATCACATGCCTAGGTAATAGAAAATAAGCATAGCGGGAGAGACAAGCACGAGGGGAGGAGTAGGAGCAAACATAAGGGGAGATCGCAAACTTGCGACAAATCAAAGAGTCAACATAGAGGCCAATTCAAGTGCTTTCACTGCCACATTCTGGGCCATATGAAGAAGGATTGTCAAAAAAAGAGGGAGATGGTACAAGGAAAACCAAAGGAGGACAATGATGAAAACCTAGTCACCATTGTTCAAGACATACATTGCTCACTACTTAGGAGGAATCATGTTTACACGTGGCCAAGAGTGAAGTAGAGTGGGTGATAGACACAGCAACTTCTTATCAAGCCACTCCACACAAGGACTTCTTCACCCCTATAAAGAAGGGGACTTTGGCACTGTAAAGATGAGGAATGACAATTCCTCAAGAATAATTGGGATCAGTGATGTCCAAACAAAGACAAACATTGGTTGCACAGTGGTGTTAAAGGAGGTGCAGCACATACAGCAACTCAGGCTGAACTTGAACTCAGTCTCAGCTCTTGATAGACAAGGCTACACTAACTACTTCGACAATAGCACCTAGAAATTGATGAAAGGGGCGTTGATCATAGCAAAAGGGCATATCTGCAACACACTATACAAGGCCCACATGAGAATATCCATAGACAGCCTTAACGTGGTGGAGGATTAAGCATCACTAAACCTTTAGCACAAAAGACTTGGTCACATGGGAGAGAAAGGGTTGTTCGCACTTGCAAAGAAGTAGCTCATCAAAATAGCCAAACGTATTACTCTTAATCTGTGTAATTACTATTTGTTTGGCAGGCACCATAGAGTTTCTTTCTCTTCTTCTAGTAATAAAAGAAAAAAACTTTTGAGTTTGGTGTACTAGGATGTATGTGGTCCCATGGAAGTAGAGTAGCTAGGAGGGAACAAATATTTCGTAACCTTTGTAAATGATGCATCTAGGAGGGTATGGGTATATTTTGTAAAGAATAAAGACCAAGTATTCAAACTCTTCAAAAGATTCAACACTATGGTGGAACAACAAACTGGAAAGAAATTGAAGTATCTCCAAACAGACAATGAAAGAGAATACACCTCAAAAGAGTTCAAGGCATACTACGCAATGTGTGGCATTCGACACTAGAAAAAAGTTCCATGTACCCAACAACATAATGGAGCAGCGGAAAGATTGAACCAGACCATTATGGAGAGAGTAAGATGCATGCTCAATATGGCTAAGCTACTTAAGCCATTCTAGAGTGAAGCTATGACAACCACCTACTACTTGATCAATAAATCATAATCAGCACCACTAGACTTTAAAGTCCTAGAACAGAAGTGGACAGGCAAGAAGGTGACCTATTCGCACATGAGGATATTTGGGTGTAAAGCTTTTGCACATGTATCCAAGGAGATGAGATAGAAACTGAACTTGAAGTCTACTCCTTGTATCCTCATTGGATACAGAGATGAAGAACTCAAATACAAATTGTGGGACCCTGAAGCGAGAAGGATCATCTGAAGCAAAGATGTAGTGTTTCAGGAGAATCAATTGCATGAATAGTTAAGAAAGACTAATAAAGAAGATGCTAGTGCTCCATATCTAGTACCTGATTCTGCACCCATACAAGTTGACTCAGAAGCTATGCTAGACACTGAAGAAGAGATAGAGGAACTTAAACAGGAGATCATCAGCCCTCTACACCAGAGGATGTACGAACATTAGATGTTGGATCAGCTTCTCAGCTAGAAGCAAAATTTCAGCCAAAGATGTCAATAAGAGGACATATTTTGACTCCAGCACAAAAATATCTAGAATCAAAATATATTATGCTCACTGATGAGGGGGTGCCAGAGAGTTTTTAGCAAGCCCTAATGCATGCAAACAAGGGAAAATGGGTGCAAGCAATGCAAGAGAAAATTAACTCACTAAAGAAAAATCAGACACATGAGCTAGTAAAACTTCTTAAGGGGAAAAGAGCACTGAAGAATAAGTGGGTCTTCAAGCTAAAAAGAGGCAGCAACAAAAAATTAATCAAGTACAGAGCATGATTTGTCATCAAAGGCTTCGAGCAGATGAAAGGAATTGACTTTGACGAGATCTTCTTACTGGTAGTGAAGATGACATCAATCTTGATCATATTTAGACTAGTGACAAGACAAAACTTAGAGCTTGAGTAGATGGATGTAAAGACAGCTTTTCTATATGGAAATTTAGAAGAAGAGATATACATGTAATAATCAGATGGTTTTGAAGTTGAGGGGAAGAAACATTTGGTGTGTAAGTTGAAGAAAAGTCTCTATGGTCTTAAGCAAGCGCCAAGGTAGTGGTACAAAAAGTTTGACTAATTCATGAAGAGTCAAGGTTTCAAAAGGACAGCTACAGATCAGTGTATGTATACATGTAGAGACCACTTAAGGGTAAATTCAATATTCTCCTACTTTACGTAAATGATATGCTAATAGTTAGTCAAGATACAACTATGATTACTAAATTGAAGAGAGAGTTATTTAAGTCTTTTAACATAAAGGACTTAGAAGCAGCTCAGCAGATCTTGGGGATGAAGATCACATACGATAAAAAGTAAGAAAGTTGTGGCTGTCACAGGAAAAGTACTTTGAATGAGTAATTAAGCGGTTCAACATGGAGAGCGCTAAGCCAGTCAACACTCTGCTTGGCAATCATTTCAAACTGATCAAATAGACGTGTCCCTCATCAACACAGGAAACAGACAGAATGACCATGATTCCTTACTCATCAGTAGTTAAGAGTCTAATGCATATGATGGTGTACACAAGGCCAAATACTGCTCATGAAGTAAGTGTCATGAGCAAGTTTCTGTCTAACCCAGGCAAAGATCATTGGGAAGCTGTGAAGTAGATACTAAGGTACATGAAGGGGACATCTAAGTTATGCTTGTGTTTCAGAAGTACAGAGACAATCTTGGAAAGATTTACAGATGATGATATAGAAGGAGATCCTGATGGAAGAAAGTCAACATTAGGGTTTCCTTTCACTTTTGTAGGGGGCGTTGTATCTTAGTAATCTAAGTTGCAGAAGTGTGTGACTCTATCAACAACAGAAGTTGAGTATGTTATCGTAACTGAAGCAGATAAGAAAATATTGTGGATAAAGTGTTTTCTCTAAGAACTCGGTTTCATGCAAGAAGAATATAAGATACATAGTGACAATTAAAGTGCTCTGGACTTGAGAAAAAACTCAATGTTTATCATACATGCACAAAGCACATCGACATACAGTATCACTGGATACAGGAGGTAATAGAAGAACAAATGTTAAAACTAGAAAAGAGTCACACTGATGAGAATCTTGTAGACATGTTAACAAAGATGGTAACATATGAGAAACTAATGCTTTGTAAAATCATAGCAAGCATGAACTCAAACTAGCAAAGTATGGCATGGGGATGGAGGGGAGAATTGATATAGTCCATCCCCATATGAATAAAACCAACGTGAAGAAACTTGCAAACAAAGGAAACTGTCAGATAAGGATTATCAAACTTATCAGATAAGGATCATCAAATACATATCAAATTAAGGTAGAAAAGATCAAGTTTTTCTCTGAACTCCTATAAATTGGAGCCAGAGACATTGTTGAGAGCATCTCTTATAATTGCCTCCTTATAGTGAAAATCATATTCCCCCTCTTCCCCTGGATGTAGGCCAAATTGGCCAAACCACATAAATTTATTGTGTTGCTTGTGTTTATGATGATGTTTTAATTTTAGTTTTTGCTTAACAATATAGTCATTATGCTTGGTTTACCAAATTTTACCTTATCTCCCCTAGCTATACATAGAAATATTTTGTCAAAATGTGAAAAACTTCAGAGAAATTCTCTTTGGGGCTCATCCACGGGTAACAAGAGCTTGCATTTTGTTAGTTTGAAAAACTTTATAAACATAAATGGGAGGGAGGTATGGGTTTAGGAATATAACACCTCATTGATTTGGCTTTTAAAGCTAAACTTGATTCGTTAGTCCTTATAAATAAACCATCAATTTGGGTTGAGTTTGTGAAATTGAAGTATCTTAAATACAATCACTTCTTGGAACTTTAACCTCAGATTCATTGAGCCATTTTGAATGCTAAGCCATTGTTAAAAACGGGCATAACATGGTCTACTGGATTTGGTAGCATGGTTAACTTGTGGATAGATCCATGGGCTGCTTCGCTCTTGCAGGAATTGTAAGTTTTAATCTCCCTCCTAGGGTGGATCTAGAAGCTATTGTAAATTTCATTATTTATGCATGTAATCATGCTTGGAATCTAGAGATGATATGGGACTAGGTAGCAAAATGGTTGAACTTATACTTGTTGTTCAGCCTTTACCCAGATAAAGAAGATAAATTGGTCCAGGCTCTTTCTATTTCTAGTGACCTCACCGTTGACTCAACTGTTTACACATGTCAAATATTAGGGGGGTTTTTACTTACTTTTAAATCTATTTGCTTCCATTCACTCAGGAAACTGAGATATTGATCAAAGTAAAAAGGAGCATACTCAATTTGGTTAGCTTGCTCAACAACATGAGCGACACAGTTTTTCCATATGGCATTTGCATTAAACACTTTACCATTGTGATTGCAATAATTCATTGCCTGCCAAAAGAACTATGCTAACAAGCAACAAGCAATAGATTGAAGCACAGGAAGTCTAAAATTCTTTGGTTTGACCATTAACCAGGTGAAAATAGCTTTATCCACCTTCTAATTAATATTTACGTCCAAGTTTAAGGCATGGATGAGGTTCTGCTAGTGGTTTAATATAAGGGTTTTTTGCAAAAATAGTATTACTTTTTGGCCTTTTTGCAAAAAAATCTGAAGTTTTGAACTTTTTGTAGATTTGCCCCTAAGTTTTGCAAAACCTTGCAAATTTACCGTTTGTCTATTTTTCACCGTTACACTTTTGAAAATGTCAAGAATACCCCCATTATTTGTTTTCCATGTTTAAACATTACAGGTTACAGAACTGTCTAGTTTCTATGGAAGAAGACTGACGGCTACAACGATGACGACAGCCTCAACCATGCTAATTTAAACTTCTGAATTTCCATCCCACCCAGTAATATCCGACCGGAATCTGGATCGTAAAACCTTCCTATCAAGGCAATTACTGTTGACTTCCTGCTACCACTCTCTCCAACAAGAGCAACAGTCTGCAAAGAGAACAATGTTAACGTCATGCTAATGACAAACATAGTGACAAACTAACGCATGTACAATGATCAGTTAGACTCAATCAACGAATAAATCAGGAAAAAGTTCCTTTCCTTTGTAAGGTACCTGTCCAGAAGGAAATCAATTTCACCCTTCACATTGGGTAATGTTATACCCTGATCACTGCTTGAGTCAATCTTGGATTTCCAGTCAAGAATTGCAGAAATAGAAGCGGCTGAGTCCTTGGCTTTGATAGAATTTGGTGCGATTGCAATTGTATGAGAAATTCTGACAGTCGCCATTGCCAAAGCAAAGAAGACCTGCATTTGAAACCGCTAGGCAACGAGGCATTTAGAGCCACTGACCTAACATAGTGCGGGGAAGAAATTAAAGAGGAAAAGATGTCAGTTACTCTGAGAACTTGCTGAAATGTAGGCTCTCCATCTTTAACAAAACGAGCTCCAGCATAGAAGCTGACAGCATAAGCGCAGTATAGCACAAAGAAAGAGAAGCTAAAACCCACACCACTTACAGTTCCTTGTAGGACCACATGTTTCGTTGCACCCTTGCATATCTGCTTGTATAGATCGATTACCTTTTGTCCTGCACATAAAGAAGCAACTTTCCTATTATTCCTACAGCGTCATTTGCTACTTGATTAGCTTCTTCGTACATCACCTGCAACCATAAACAAAACTCTCTTAATCAACAAATTTGCTGCAAAACTTGTAATTTCATTGTGCTCCAACAAATTTCATTATTTTGGGCCGGGTCAATAATTCCATTACTGTGAGTGTTACTGTGATCACAAATATCAAAGCATATTGGTTATGGCACTGTAATGGAATAACTTTACGCTGAGACTCACGAAGAATCACTGCCTCAGCCTAATCTCTTAAGCGTATGCGGGGAATTCTGCCCATCGGTTAATTTCTCGGAATCACTTCGAGAGAGAGAGAGAGAGAGAGAGGTTATAATGATATGAAAATTTTGATAAAATAAACTGGATTTCCACATGGATAATCCCCAAGAGTCTTTGACATGCTTTGCATCAGGAACCAACCTTAGCATCTGCACTAAATCCTTTCATAAATTTCGCCTCAGCATACCCTTGAAAAACTAATAAATGTATCAAAGCCAGAACAATAAGTGCTAAACACCAGTTAGCTACAAAGGCTATAACAAGTCCTGCAGCCATCGTGGCAGTATTCTGAACAATGAGTGCCAAAGCATCCCCTAAAAGACTTTGAACAGCTGAAGCATCAAACGCCAACCGTGCACCAATTGCCCCACTGGAAAAAAAAAGGGTAAAAAAAGATAGAACACAGTCAGAAAGGCCATGAGATTCAACTAGGTATGTTGTTTCATGTTTGTATGAACAAACCTTGAATTTTCAGGCTCGTCGAACAAGCCGATTTCTTGATGTACGACCTTCTCAAATGACCGGGAACGAATACACTCGATGAGCTTAGCACCAGCAACTCCAAACAGGAAGTGCTGCACAACTACTGACACCAGAGCAATGAGTCCTAGACCAACAAACATTAAGGCCCAGAACCTTGAGTCTTTTTGGAGCCTCGGAAGACATGGATGGCACTTGTAAGAAATAGTCCGAATACAGGGAAAACCAATCCATGTATCACGGCAGAAATTGATCCAAGCAGTAAAGATGGCAGCTCTGGCTTGTTAAGGTTGGCGAGCTGTCTAAGTGAGACATTTGGCCGTGTATTCTCATTGTCAACGCTGGTTGAGCAGGGGGTGAGACGTGGATGAGAAGGGGGGGGAGCCTAGCGCCCGGGGGGGGGCGGCCGCGGGGCAGGCGAAGTGCGTCACCGGTTACCTGACGAAGGATCATTCACCGTCGTTCGTGTGGTCGCTGTTCGCTATCACCGTAGTCGTCGGTCTTCTTCCACAGAAACAAGATAGTTCTATGACCCATAATGTTTAAATAGGGAGAACAAACGATGAGGTATTTTTGCCATTTTCAAAAATATAATGTTGAAAAATAGACGGAATGGCAAATTTACAAAGATTTGCAAAACTTAATGGCAAATCTGCAAAAACTTTAAGACTTTGGATTTGTTTGCAAAAATGCCAAAAAGTAATGGCATTTTTGCAAAAAGCCCTTAATATAATTGTAATCCCATAGTATGTGGCCCAAAGTCTCTTTCTTCTCACCAAGAAAAAGAGCATCCCTCATCACCGTTCTCCTTCTAATTGTAGTGTGTCTTAGAAGGGAGTCTACCATGCAAAACCATCCACAAAAATTTTTGTTCTTAGCACACACCGCGTTGCCACAACAACTTACCGTCTCTGCTGTGATAATTATGATCATTTCCAACCTGATCATTGCCATCACAACACCCTAATATTTGACAGACTTTGTGCAGCTTTGTTTTGACCGTTCTTCAATTGGGAAGAGTGAGTATGCTGGTCGGCAGGGGAGTATTAAGTAATGGTGGGGAGATTCCTAGCAGCGTTTACCCGCTACATTGGAACATCTGGCAACAGTAATGCGGTATGGTGTTCTATTAAAACTAGAATTGTCTAGGCCTCGAAGCCTAATGTTTCTAATTTGCAGGTGGTAGGAAATTCGGTCATGCCACAATCAATCAGTGTCTCAATCAGCGCGTTGCCAATTCCACTAGTCTTACATGAAACCCAACCCCAACACCACCCCCCCCCCCCCCCCCCCGGGGCAAGACAGGCGAATCTTTGAAGATGTTTCATGCAAATTATCAACCGTACGCTCATTTTTGGTGCTACACAGATACAGGGTAACGAACAGGGCGGCATATTTCTAGCCAGGAGGGCGACAAAGACTAGGAGTGAGGAATGGTACCCGTCCATATTCTTCGAGAACGTTTTGCAAGATGATGCCAGGGGGGAAGTCCAAAGAAGATTGAACGTTGTTCCTCAGATATGTCAACGTTGTTAACAAGTCTGGTTTTGTGACGGATATTAAGAAGGTAGAAAGGTCTGTGGAATCTTGTTTTGTTGTTACAAATATGGGAAATCTCATGTTAATGTCCTGGAAAGTAGTAGGTCGCCTGTACAGGGGCGGTAAATGGCGTCAGTTTTATTGGCCTTAATGTGATATCCGGTCTTGGGTCAAGTTTAGGTGCTAGTGATGGTTGTAGTATAAGGAAATACAGATTTGCGGTTGATGATTGCTGCACTTCACATGACGTAACTTGATCTTGTTAATATATAAAGAATAGTTTATAAAGAAAAAAATGAAAAAAAGAGGCTGCCTTTGCTGTGGACATTTATCGTCTAATTAGCTTTTGCAACTCCATCTATAAAATTCTCCTGTAAATAGGATAAAAAGGGTCATCGTTCAGCTGAGCAACAAGTCTCAAAATGCCTTCATACAGGGTAGGGGACATACATGAAAATTTGCTTGCTCTAGTAAAGGCAGGCATTATGTTAGCTGGAACAAAATCTGTTCTAGCAAACTCCATGGGGCTGGCTGTTAGAGATTATCTTAAGATGAAACTTGCCTGCAGCTTTTTAAAGCACCTCTAGAATAGATACTTCAAAATAAGGACTTTCTTCAAGCCACACAGGTTGCATCTCCAACGTGCAAAGAGGTGGTTGTTTGTAGAGGAGTTTAGAAAGGGCTTGGAGACCTGCCATTGTTTCAGTAAGGCCAGTAAAATTGAATATGATAACACTTTAAAGAACTCTCCTTCATTTACTCAGGATCATGATCATACCCCAGACTCTCCTGTATTTTACTCAGGATCATGCTCATATCCCAGTGTTGATTGCTTGGCAGCAAACAAACCTTAAGTTACATTCCGGTTCTTTCCTATACCAAAAACCAAAAGTAGCTGTCACCTACAATTTGAATCCATTCAATTGGGCAATCCCTAGTGATGGGTCTGTCTATATGAATTTCAGCTACAATTTCCAGTAATGAGGAGAAAAACTCAATGCGGTGTTTATTTCACTCTGGAAATTCCACGGTACAATTCTAATTCCAGAATTAAGATATAGAAGAAATAGTACAAGAAGAGCATAAACCACCAGGCCTTCCTGGAAGTTCCCACTGCGCCTCCACTTCCTAGAGACCAGCCCTTTCCCTGTGTTCCCTCCTTTTTACAATTCCTCCTCACTTCCCTTTTAACCTCCTCCCCTAACTGTCAAACAAACTGATTCTTCTAAGCCATTCTCTCACAGACACATGTCACATATCCCTCCCTATGACACGTGTTTTTCTTCTAGAATAGGTGTGACGTATGGGTGGTGCAGCATTACCCTCCCCTATCAGTTTCACCTTGTCCTCAAGGTGAAAAGATGGAAACTGGGCATGTAAAACAGCATATAGCTCCCAAGTATTGTCACATTCAGGTAGATCTTGCCATTTAACCAAAACCTCCCTCTAGCCATTTGGTAAAACTCTGATCTGTCTGATAGCTTCCGGTTGAACAATAAGTTCCAATACATCTGTTAAACTAGAAGGCAAAGGCTGGGCATGGGAAGGGCTTGACAAGGACTATTTATAACAGGATGAATTCTAGCAATAGCTGGCAACTCCAAACAATATGCCACTTCTCCCACCGGTTCCAACACTGGGAAAGGACCATAGAACCTGGCCTCAACTTCTCATTTGGCCTCCTCGCCAATTTTTTGAACTTAAAAGGTTGTAATTTGAGGAAAACCAGTGCGCCAACTTCAAACTGAACATCTCTACACTTCTTGTCCGCCTGAGATTTCATACTAGCTTGGGCAGTTAATAAGTGATCTTTCAACTCTTGCAAGATAACATTCCTGTCCATTAGTTGTTGATTGACTGCTTCCACAACCGCGCCTTCATTAGTGAGGCATAGTAAGATAGATGGCTCACGACCATAAAGGGCCTTGAATGAGGTCATTCCAATAGCACTATGATAGGTGGTATTAAACCAGAATTCCGCCCAAGGAATCTACTTAGGCCATTGCTTAGCATCACTGGAAGTGAAACAACGTAGGTAGGTCTCCAAGCAACAGTTGACAACCTCTGTTTGCCCATCTGTTTGTGGGTGATAGGCAGTGCTCATCTTTAGGACCGTTCCTGCTAGTTTGAATAATTCTGTCCAAAACTGGCTGATAAAGAGGCGATCGCGATTGGATACTATTGAGCAAGGATATCCATGTTGTCTGACTATTTCCTTAGCAAAGATGGTAGCAATGTCCTAAGCAGTAAATGGATGACCCAAGCTAAGGAAATGGATATATTTGGTGAGACAGTCCACCACGACGAGAATTGTATCCACCCTTTGTGACTTGGGTAATTCTCCAATAAAATCCATTGACAGGTCATCCCAAACTTGGTCATGGATGGGTAAGGGCTGAAGAAGTCCCCTAGGTTTCAGTGATTGATATTTATTTCTTTGACAAACATCGCAAGTGGCAACGAATTGCTGTACATCCCTTCTCATTCCCTCCCAAAACACCACACTTGAGAGCCTCTTGAATGTTCGGAAGAACCCAGAGTGTCCACCAGTTGGGGTGGAGTGAAATTCTGTAAGCAAGGTGGGAATTTGAGGGGAAGATTTTGGAAGGACTAGCCTGCCCTAAAAGAGTAGGCACCCATTCCTCAATGAAAAACCAATATGACTATTGGGATTGGTCAGGAGGTCTTGTATAATGGATTTGAGTTAATCTTCCTGCTGAACTTCCACCTCCAGTCCTGATAATCCCTCACAATGGACAGTAGAGAGAGCCATCAAGTCGCCATGTGTAGCCACTTCAGAATTTGTGTAACAATTTTCTGGACATGTAGGGGAGTGATAAGAGGCTTGAACCTCAGCTTTAGAAAGAGCATCAGCTACATGGTTCTGACTTCTTGGCTTGTATTGGATTTCAAAATCAAACCCAATGAGTTTGATCAACCATTTCTGCTGTTCGTGATTAAGCACGCGTTGATCAAATAGGAACCGAAGGCTCTTCTAATCTGTTCAGATTATGAAGTGCCTTCCCAATAGGTAGTGACACCATTTCCGTATAGATAATACAATAGCCATGAGTTCTCTCTCATAAACTGACTTAGATTGTGATTGGAGGGCGAGAGCTTGGCTAAAGAAAGCAATTGGCCTTCCTTCTTGCATGAGGACAGCTCCAACTACCTTTCCAGAGGCATCAGTTTCCAGAACAAACTGTTTATTGAAATCAGGAATGGCCAACACGGGAATGGTAGTCATAGCTTGTTTCAATGTGTCAAACGCAACCTGCGCCTCGAGACTCCATTTGAAACCGTCTTTCTTTAGTAGGTGAGTAAGTGGCACTGCAATTAATCCATAGTGCCGGAAAAAACTTGCAGTAGTATCTCCTAAGGCCTAAGAATCCTTGCAGAGCCCGAACGTCTTGTGCTACTGGCCAATTAAGCATGCATTCTATTTTGGAGTTATGAGCCGCTACCCCCGCGCGGATATCACATGGCCGAGGTACTCAAGTGTAGGTTGCGCAAATAGACACTTCCTTTTATTAACAACCAGTTCATGCATTTCCAAAATCTATAGAACAATGGATAGGTGTTCCAAGTGCAGATTTATATTAGCACTATAAACCAAGATGTCATCAAAGAAAACCAGAACGAACTTACGGAGGTGCAAGTAGAAGATGTCGTTCACGAGGGATTGGAAGGTGGATGAAGCATTGGTCAGGCCGAAGGGCATGACCATAAACTCATAGTGGCCTCCATGCATTCTGAAGGCGGTCTTGGCAATATCTTCCTCTTTGATACAGATTTGATAGTAGCTGGACCTAAGATCTAATTTAGAGAAAACAGTAGCCCCGCCCAACTCATCCAGTAACTCATCAATTGTCGGAATGGGAAACTTATCAGGGACGGTGATCTTGTTTAAGGCCTTATAATCTACATAGAATCGCCAACTGCCATCCTTTTTCTCAACCAATAATACTGGGCTCGAGTAGGGACTAGTGCTAGGATGAATGATACCGCCATCCAATAATTCCTTGATGATTCTTTCAATTTCGTTCTTCTGGCAATGGGCATACTGGTATGGTCAGATATTAGGAGGTTGAGCCTCGTCCCGAATCCAGATGGTGTGATTGTGAGTGTGGCTTGCCGACAACTGCAGAGGCTGGTAAAAAATGTGTGAAAATTGCGTTAAGATAGGTGTCACCCGTGGATGATCTGTGAATTTCTAAGGCGTAGTGCCGATCTGTGGTCCTTGGTATTCGATCATGAAGCTATCACGAGCAATAGGTAAGAGTCGCTGTATGGACTCAAAAGAAAGCGAGGACCGCGCCAGGGAAGGGTCACCGCAAAGTGTGACTCGCCTGCCTTGCACTGAGAATTGCATGGTGAGATTGCGGTAATTAGCTGAAACTTCCCCGAGAGTCTGTAGCCATGCCATGTTGAGAACAATATCGGTTCCACTCAAGTCAAAGAGGTGGAAATGGTGCTGAATCACGACCCCAAGTAGGTGGAGGATTAGATCCCAGCAAACCCCCAATCCCTGGACTTGGTATCCATCCCCAACTTAGACATCGAAAGTCTTGGTGGCAATCACCGACAACTGTAACTCAGTGACCAGTTCCCGGGGGATGAAATTGTGGGATGCTCCCGTGTCGACCAAGACCACCACCTCTCGTTGCCTTAGATACCCCTTTATCTTCATGATGGCAGCCATAGATATCCCCACAATCGCATGCATCGAGAGTTCGAACTAGGGTGTATCGTCTTTGCGAGATGGGGCTTCGTTGGTGGTCAGAGGTGTTGCAAGCTCAGTTTCCTCATCATCCTCTGCCAATAACAGCACCTGAAGCTAGTGGTTCTTGCATCTGAATCCCAAAGAGTACTTCTCAACGCAACGGAAACAGAACCCAAGCGATTGTTTATGCTAGGGTTTGCGCTCTGACAACCGCCAATAAGGATCATGTCGGCTCAAAGGAGGTTCGACTGCGTGGTTGGGCCACTCACCTCGGAAACCAGCCTCCATCGTCTCCGTCAACCTGGTTAGGGTTGGAGTGAAATTACGAAGTTGCCCTTGTTGAGCTGTTTTAGAGAATGGGCTCCGCCCTGAGGCATTGTGGGTTGCTAGTGACTTGGGCCTAGGGCTCGGTCTATTTCTAGGGGCTCTGACTCGTTTGAGGGCCTTGTTCTTCTCCTCTACCTTCTGGGTCAAGTCCATAAGCCCAGTTAGGGAAGCAGCCCTAAATAACTTCCTCGGCCTTTAGATTTTTCCAGAGCTTGTTAAGGAACGTCCCCTTTAACAGTTCATCAGGCAGATCTCCCAGGGCTCCTGACAGAAGCTCAAAATCCCAGCGGTACTCAGCGATGGAAACCCTTTGTTGCAGAGAGAGCAACGCCTCATAGTCATCGTCGAACTGTGAAGGCTGAAATCTTTGGAGGAGGGAAACACGGAAAAGGGGCCACGATCAGATTGGGGAGCAGGAATCCATCCAGAGAGACCAGTGAAGGGCTTCTCCTTCCAAACAAACCGATGCCGCCGTCACCTTCTCGTTGTCGGCAATATGATTGAGTTGGAAATATTGCTTGGCCCGGCACAACCAATCGTAAGGGTCGTTTCCGTCAAACATAGGGAGGTCCAATTTACAGGGATGATGGTCATACCTCTGATTCTCCGGCACCTGGTCACCTCCTCCCGACGTCTCACTAATCTTTGAAGCTCTGACACTTCCCTTATCTCCGGCCAGATTGGGCATCGTATCAGCGCCTTCCTCCTGCCACATCCAATTTTAGATTTTCAGTAAGTATTCTCTTATGGCTGTCACGTTGGTTTGTAATCTTCCAACATCCTCCTTCATGCTCTCAAACTCGTGCTCTCATGTTTTCCACTTCCTTGTCCATGTTGTTTGCTTTCTCCGATCTAGTTCTTAGCATTCCCTCACGATCGGTAAATGCTCTAATACCATTAATGGATCTGTCTATATGAATTTCATCTACAATTTCCAGTAATGAGGAGAAAAACTCGACGTGGTGTTTATTTCACTTTGGAATTTCCACAGCACAATTCTAATTCCAGAATTTAGACATAGTAGTAAAAGAAGAGCATAAACCACCAGGCCTTCCTAGAAGTTCCCATTGCGCCTCCACTTCCTAGAGACCAGCCTTTTCCCTGCGTTCCCTCCTTTTTCTTTTTTCTTCTTTTTCCTCCCCTTCTACAGTTCCTCCTCACTTCCCTTTTAACCTCCTCCCTAACTATCTAACAAATTGATTCTTCTAAGCCATTCTCTCACAGACACGTGTCACGTCTCCATCCCTGTGGCACGTGTTTTTCTTCTAGAATAGGTGTGACATATGGGTGGTGCATCACCTAGTATCTGAGATTCTATTCTTCCGTATTCTAAAAATACAAATTTATTCAAGCTGTTATATGGTGGATGCGCATATTTTCACTTTGAAGATATTAGTGAGCAGATGTATAGGACGTGTCCCTTTTTCTGTAATGACTCCATCCATCTATGGATAAGCCTGCATCAAAATTAGAACCCTTCTGATAATTTTAACTCTCTCTTTTGGGCACTGAAACTGATGGTTAGAAAAGGGGAAAAAGATTACACACATTCATTAATAAAGCACAAATATTGTCAAAAGCCATCTAGGGCAATTGGTTGCAGATATCATGGCACCTCTCCTCATTACACTTGGTTGGAGATTCAAGGTGGTATTTTCCCCCTCTTAGAGAGATTCAAGTAGATTTAAGAATTAGGAATTAGGATATGCATCTAGGTGGTTTGCTTCGTAACTTTTTGCAGTAATATAAACAAATAAAGCACACATATTGTACACAAATAATCATTAACCACTGGATAATTTTTATATGCAACTCATCCGTTGCATACCATACATTGCAAATAGTTTGAATCACAAAAATAGTGGCCCCCGCTTGCATTTTAATCTCCATGCATTCACCATATACCACCTACATTTATTCAGATGCTAGAAATGTCCAGTTGGCTCTGTACTAGTGGTTGTACAATGTGGGAGATTTAGTGCTGCTCTCAATAAAGACAATTTCATGTTGAAAGAATATTCCTAAAATTCTGTCAGCAAATTCGGGTGCTCCTGATAATTTTTTTCAATTTCTTCGCAGGAAACCAAATAATTCATTCGGAATCATCTCTAGTCCCAGAAAACATCCAGCCCTTTCAGAAAATCATTTTAATGATTCTTTTTATTCTGAATTCCCTGAACTTCAAAGTCAAAATCAGAAATCCAACAACAGAGAAAAGTGAATCATGTTGATGATTGAGAACAAACTGGAGTGAGCTATTTTCTTCTGGTAAGTCCGGCAAAGAACCTGGACTTCTTTTTTTACAAAAATTTTCCTTTAAAAAAAAAAAAAATTCCAGGAAAGCAGACTTGGAATTTTTCCAGCTATCTAATGACTCCTGTGGGAAAAAAATTGTGGAAGTTCCTACTAATGTGCTTGAAAAGAGCGTGGGGAAATTGAAAATCTGATTGTTGGGTTATTTTCTGGGAAGCCTCGGTGGAGGAATGTGGAACCTTTCTTTCGAAATGTTTGGGTTCGATCATAGATTCTCTCTTCAAGTTCTCAAATGAGGACTGTTTGATGGTCTTGGAACAAAACAACTATTTCTTTAATGGTCGAGCCCTTACCTTTTTAAAATAAAATTGCTAAATAAAAAGCTTTAACCAGTTCTATCTGGATCAGTTTTCTGGGTCTGAATTTGCAACTCTGGACAAAAGAAGCTCTTGACATCATATCAAAGCTTTGTAGGGAATCCTCTCTATATGGACTCACAGACTTCTAAGAATTGAAGCTGGATGACTTTTCCAAAGACAGGACATTGCTACAGAAGATGGAATTGAGAAGTAGCTTATTCTATTTTGAGTGGAACAGCTTGCTTCTTTTGTGCAAAATTTGTGCATTCAACAAATAACTACGCATCTTCATTGCCCATTCCCCACCAAACTCAGAAGCAGCATCAGCATTGTGTTCCAGTCAATAAGAAAAAATACATGACGCCAGTCCCTAATAATGCTAATCAAACGACTGATGATAACTATCTAAAATAAGATGTTAATCAGAATTCGGCTACACATTTCAAAGCTGCAGGTGCTCCCTTGAATAAGTTCAATGAAACTAGAAATCAGTAATCTACTGTGAAGTCCAAATCTGCTGAGGCTTACTCAGAACAGGTTCAGTGCTTTACTATATGGAGAAGAAAGAGATGAAGAGATTGCAACTATAATAAGAACAGAGAGGATGGTTATTAACCCAATCTGATGAAGATAAGGCAAACCACCAATGACAATGATGAAGAAAATGCACAACTTTGCACCCTACATTTAAAGGTATCCCAGATGAAAGAGAAATGATTGATATTAATAGATGTGGATAAGGGAGAAATGACTGGTGATACTAAGATGAAGCAAGAAATTAAAGAATTCTCATTTCTAGCAAAATATATTGCAACAAGGAAAAGATCTACAAGAAGAACACTGCTAAAGGAAAAGATCTTTTGCTAACTGCAGTCATAATGCTAAAGGTCATATTTGGTTGTTGTGGAATTCTTCTCTGACTGCCCTTACTATTGAGTTTGTCTCTCATCAAATTATTCACTGCAATGACCTATTCAAGCCTAAATATCTAAAATTCTTCTTCTCTGCATCTATGCCTATAATGAAAACTCCAAAAGACAGATTCTTTGGGAAGATATCTCCTGTCTTGCTTCTGACCAAGAGACTCTAGGTTTCAACATCAATGGGATAAGATACTCTAATGAGAAAAACAGAGGTAGTTGTCTCCTCTTCTCCCCTTCTCTTTCTAAACTTTCTTTTCTTCCTATCCCTAATTCTTCTTTACTTCTTTTAAATCTATAAACACTTATGGGCAGAATAATTTCAGTTTAGCTGCTTCTCATGATCTCTTTACTTAGAGAAATTTGAGTGATACATGTTGTGTCTTCATGGAAGCACATGGGCTATAATCAAGTTTCCCTCATAACATAAATGTTTGTTCAGTGAAAATTACATGTTAAATAAAATTTGATTACAAATGGCAGAACCAATCATATTGTAAGTGAATCCATAGTATTGAGCACAGACACTAGTATCTCCATAACCAACAACATTTACAATATTTTATAAGACAGGTATTTGTGAAACCATTGGAAACACTGCAGAACATGGTGATAATGGTGAATTTTAAACAATGAATGTGCACGATTAGAGCAAATTATGAAGTCGTATAAACAAATAAGTAGAAAGAAAAACTTTTCGGACATTTCCTAGAATTTTAATTTACGTCAAATGAAAGCAACAACCTATCTGCACTACCTGAATGAGCTTGATACTTTAATTGCTCCAACGAATATCTGTTATGATTTTGGAACCAGGGTTGGCCCTTTTGCATTTACTCTGTCACTAAAGAAAAGCAAAAGCCAAACAAGTTTCAAGTGCAGCCCTCAATCACCTGTGAAATTAACATAGAAAAGATCAAGAAACTGCAACCAATGATCACTAGAATCATAGAAGTTGGTTGACAGCTGAGTCCATAGCATCCACGTTCCTCCTTAAGATCTTCCTTCACAAGCATTAAGGAATCAAACAAACAAACATATCTCCTTTGCATCTGGGAGGAGAGGCCCGCATTTGTCTAGAACATTGCTAGAACTGCACCAGATAATGTGTTCAACAAAATATGACAGCAGGATTGAATACCCAAACATCTCTGAGAATTTGCTTTTCCAAAAGCAAAACATATGTGAGAACTTTAACATACTAAAGGGAATTTGAGTTATTTCATGCGCCTTGTCTAATATGTGCAAACAGTTGCAGAGCAAATAGAAACATCATAAGGATGGCACATAGCAAGCAGACTTTTATGCACACTCCCTATCAATAAAGACTGTTGCTATCCATTGGTGCTGCTAAGCAATGCAGCATAATATCTGTGCCCCCAACAAGAATTAACCTCATCTATTATATATGCTACTCCATCCTAGAATGAAAATCCATCACATCTGAAGATCACTGCTTTGACTAGGTAGACAAGTAAACCATGATCAATAAACACATCTGCTTGAGTGGGAGCGTTACAAATGGTCAACCAGGGCTCATTAAGGTATTACTGCGAGTAAACATTGTGTATATGTAATACCTTATATTTTCCACTAAGTTAATGAAAAATAACTTTTAAGTATTATAATATGTGACTTCCACTTCCCTTTTCCTAAATCATCATCAGTTTTTGAATTCATTTCTTCAGACCTAGTCCAAGAAGATGGACTACATTGGAACCATAGCCTTCCCTTAAAGTCAAGATTGCATGAAACGCAGAAGTTAGCAAATTCACCAGATTTCTATTTCCTATTTCCTATTTTGCTCTTAGGGTCGTGCTCTTCACTGGTAGTGGAATTGATTCATTTCATATTCTGACTATCTGATATGAAGAAACTTGCCCTAGATTTCTATTTGTATTATTTATTTTTGTCCACAAATGATTAGAATTGATCAACCACTTCCTAAAGCAAGACAATGTCAACTATATAAGAAAGATTCTAATGCAGAACAATTACTCTATGGATATCCTATTCTTGAACCATTCTGCTTGTTTTAGCAGGATTTTCTTTTTCTTTCAGCATCAAATTATATTTAATACAGAATTCTTATAGAAAAAAGAATAAAAAAGAAACCATGTTACTTATAAGAACAATTTAGTGAAAATACCCAACATAACAATTAACATTGCAATGTGAAAAGTCCATCTTTTGTGAATTAAGTTGCCTCACTTTCCTCGCTATGGTTGTACAAAACGGGTTGGCTAATTCAACAACCAAAATAAGCTGTCAGGCAATGTAAATCAACCAGCAATCTAGTAGTGAGCTCATTGGTTGTCTATTATGACTCCTCTTGATTAGCAGTCTCAAAAGGCTCCCTACTGTGCTGGGCTTAGGGTTAGACCAATTCATCCATCAGAATGTAGTTCTCTATGCCAGTAAGATCTTCTTATAGTTCAAATTCCAACCCATGTAAGCAGAACATTTTCCTATCCTTTTTCATTTTTCCTGAGAAATGGTCAGTGTAAGCAATCTGAAATTGTTCTCATTTATCATGCTACCATTTATTTAAATATTAAAAACAGACATCCCCATATTTCCAACTTTTGTCAGTCTTATGTCAAAATTAGGGGAGCCTTGGTGCAAAGGTAAAAGTTGTCGTCGTGTGACCTTGAGGTCACGGGTTCAAGGCGTGGAAACAGCCTCTTGCAAAATGCAAGGTAAGGCTGTGTACTTTAGGCCCTTGTGGTCCGGCCCTTCCCTGGACCCCGCATAGGCGGGAGCTTCGTGCACCGGGGCTGCCCTTTATGTCAAAATCAAGAATAAAAGGACCACCTTTCAGAAATTGCAAAACAGATTAGCAATAATCCATATATGATATCATATGCTGATATTGTTTAGCTTACTGAAATAGGCATGCAAGGATATCATCTCAGAATAAATGCATGGAAATGTAGTGGGATCTTGAAAGAAAAGATAAAAGGATACAATTGTAAGGCAAGACTTTCAATATCCTTCATTTCCTGATTCAATCTGCAGTAAACAAACCAAAGAGAAGCTGAAGCTAGATACTACAACAATTGAAGCTAGCAATTAAGGCCACAAAAGATCAATGAAATACAATCAAAGGGGACATTTATGATATGACGTCATTTCAGACTTTAGCCTTTCAGAAAACAGAAAATATGATTGTTAAGAGTCCATGATCTTATCTAGAAAAGTGCTCCAAGTTGCGTTCTAAGTTTGTCCATGAGGTAACAGGATTCATATATCTCTGTTGAAGCATATGACCTGAACTTAACATGTCAAAGTTCACTGTAATAACACTTCCTTGAATTTAGCCTAGAAAAATCATTTTCGATTTCTAGAGCCTGCTATTCTAGGAGTGTCATGAAATTGGATTCAAAAGTCACTATCAGCAATCCTGTGAAGCTGTTACTGTCTTTGTTTCAACAGTTCTGCAACAATAAAATAAAAAGGGTACTGAAAGTGGTGAGTGAGAATAAGAACCTGAGACAAGAATTAATATAACGATTTCCCTTGGTTGCTGCATCAAGTGCTGCAAATAAAGAAGGAAAAACAAGGAAGAGGATAAGCTGAAGAGTCCCAAAGAAAATGCACATATAAAAGGGTCATAGTCATCCACTACAACCAGAGCAACTTCGACGCGAACATCGTGGTAAAATATATCATTTCTACGACAATAATGCTGACTAGATACTTGTACCAAAGAAACACACAAGCAAAGATGAGTCTGAAGAACTTATATATTAAGGTTGCAAAGAAGCAGCCTAAATCAACATGCATAAACTACATTCACATCTTCTGGAATTAATAGCATGAAGCTAGACGAAGATCACTCTCTTAGTGAAGAGCATGTGCTCCCCTACCCCACCAACCCACACACAGGCCCTGAAGTTCAGAACAATAGTCCATATTTCATGCGCTTTATGCAGAGCAATAATTGCAAAGACTTACCAGCTCTAGTCAGGAGATATCATTGTCAAGGTGGCAAATCTCTCACTCCGTAACGTCCCACCTTACACAGAAAGAGCTGAGTTTCTTGGAAGATATGTAATACCATTGTTCCAAGAAGGCCAGGAAGCAGAAGAAGAAATATAAGGTTCAAAGGACATTCGAGTTGCCGGCTGGATTGAATCTGGATTTTGAACCCATTTGAGTGCAAAAATTGCTGGGAATCAGCAATCACTTGCAGTTTTTACTCAAGCAAGTTTCTAGATGCTAGGAAATGTCAATAGTTTGGCACTTCTCCAGCCACTCTGCCCAAATTCATGAAGTGAAAATTTTCTTGCCCACTTTACCCAAATTCATGAAGTGAAATTTTCTTTTCTTTCAGTGCTGACAAGTGAGAGTTGTAACTCATAGTTTTTATTGCTTATAGGATGCAGTTTGCCAATAAGAAAATGCAGTGCCCAACAAAAGGACCAGATAGCAAAATCTATGAATTCATAGGAATAAACTGGGTTAAGAATGCTGATAAATAAGTTCCAAATGAGCAAGCCAGTCAGACCCAATCTTCAACTAGATATGATCTAGCTCCCAATGAACAGGTACTGAAGAAATTAGAGATTTTTACTGAAGCACACCTAATTTAGATTACCAAGAGTAATAAGACATTGAAAACTGGAATATGTGGAGAAACATTAATTGTTTGGGACCTCTTAGAAATGTTGACTTTTACCTGTTAGCCCAAGCATCCTTTGAATTTGATGAAAACAAAACTTTTGTATTGTGTTTCTAACATCTCTGATGAGTGTGCACCATCATGAGAACAAGTAAAAAACATTTGAAGAAGGATTGAGCAAGTTTCAACACTCAAAAGAATCAAAGTCCAAAGTTTTGACAAATTCAAGCCGACAGCATCACCAAAAAAGTTGACTGCATTTGAGTAACTACTATTACTACTATTGCAACAGTTGACTGCCTCTCAAATCAAGTGAACTGTTTTCTTTAAGACTTGAAGACTCTTCAAGCTTGATTAAATCCAGTTGACTACCCAGGGAATCAAGTCAACTGTTTTTAGCATTCCAATCCACTGGTTTGGAACCCTGTTGATTGTATTCTATTCCGGAAACAACCATTCAAGTGATTTTCCAGAGAGTCAGTCCGCTACATTCTCAAAACAGCTGATTGCTCATCGACTTTAGGATTTCTAGCTGTTTCAAGAATCCAATTGATTATCTCATAGAACCAGTCAACTGCATTTCAAATTGAAGGTCACATAGAGGAAGTCACATGTGAGAATCCAGTTGACTGTTAAATCAGTCCAGTCAAATGTTTCAGGATGAAATGGTTTTTCCTGAAAGTAGAATGGTCAACTGTTTTTGGAATCATGTCAGCTGTCCTAGGAAGCAACTGACTGCTTTATGCCATTACTAGGAGATGATTTTGTCTTGAATGAATCCAGTCAACTGGCAGAAAAATGAGATGGGTTTCATTTCTGGGCAGAAAATCCAGTCCTGGAGTTGTGGTAGATGGCCGGTAAAAGGGGAATGTCTAATTAAAGACACAAGAAATATAGACAAAAGTCTAAAACATAAAAGTAAAGAAGCATACCAAAGGAAGAATTTACATTAAAGAGAAGATATGCTTACAAAGCTGGACTGGACTAAGAGAGTGCTTAGAAGAGAGAAGAGAACACCACCCAAGTTATGCTAAAGCTTTATTCCCACTATGCTTCTCAACTTACATGACTCCTTTTTATATTGATTTGACATAAAGCAAAAGGCTAAAGCAAAAGACAAAAGTAAAAGTACATGACTCATCACAATGACAAAAATAAAAGGACATGACTCATCACAATGACAAAAATAAAAGGACATGATTCATCATAGGGATGAAAGTAAAAGGACATGGCTCATCACAATTACAAAAATAAAAGGACATGATTCATCATAGGGACGAAAGTAAAAGGACATGACTTATCACAATGACATAACAACACTTAACATATAAAGTTGGTGTTGATTGTACCAGGAGAGTGGTGGATGGCTGATGATGACTTGGGAGTTGTGATAGATGACCTAGAAAGTAGTTAATGTGATTGGTGTGTTGTAGAGTGGGAGATATGGTAGGTGGCTTGTAGACTGGTAGATGGCTATTGGAGGGTAGATGGCTACTAGACTGGTAGGTAGCTAATAAATTGGTAGGTAGCTGGTGGACTGGTAAGTGGCTAGTCCCATCCATCATTTGGCCAAGGTGGATCTGCAAAATCTGATAGTTCATTATTATTTAAATCATGGCTGACTTTCCATGAGATAAAGATCTAATGCTATTTCGATGTTGATATCCATGTGAGGGGATCTTTTGAATCATTATTCAATATCCTAACTTCTTTCCTAATTATTCTATAGAAGAAATAGAATTCAAGATTATTGTTATGGAGATGAAACGATCCGTCTTCAATCCTTAACCATTGAACTGTAGGAGAATGATGATTTCCTATTTCTCTGTTTCCTTGATAATAGTTGAACTTTATGAAAAGGAAATATTTCTTGAGTAATCTGTTTAGGAAATTCTTCTAATCTTACTGCAATACTTCTTTCCAAAATTTGTTGAATTAAAGGGTGTCAAGATGCTAGAGTCTGTAAACATGAGGCTCGAATAATATCGACATATAATATTCATTTAATAAATATTATAAATAGCAATAGTGAAGAGTTGTCCACTATGTATTTCAAAATTTTAAAGTAACTTATAATGGATGATTAAAATCTGGCCAAGAGATTAACCAATTAGGAGTTTGTTCTTTAAAGTGATTATGAAAGGAGGCTAAAAGTCTCTTAACTTTTTTGTGGATGTAATATTAATCAATCACTTATCTGAGTTCATCTGGTAATTGTTCTATTCCTCCATAGGTATCAGTGGATGGTTTAGGAGGTTGTACTAACTAGAGAGGAAAAACACATGATGGAGCTGGTAGGATGAGAGAAGTGTTTGCTATCTTGTTTTTTCTAGAGAAAAAATCAGCAAGGTTGTTCTTACAAGTAATGTATTTGACTTTAAGGGAGTACTGTGAGAACTAGTTTGCCCACCTAGTAACATCTTCTATTTGAATTAGAGCATACATCTTCTATTTGAATTAGAGCATCTTTGAAAAGGATGACATATCCATTTCTACCAAGAAGGTGTGACCAATGACATGGAATTGAAACTTCTCTATTCCATTTTTCACTACTAGTATTCCTTTGAAAGAGGAGTGATAATATAGCTGAGTTCATTTGAATGCACCACTTTTGCATCCACAGAGATTTCTTTTTCCATCCTTTTATTCAAAAAATGTGGCTCCCCAATATAAATCTAACGTCTATCTAAAGAATTCTTTTGCCTGTGCAAAGAATCTGTAATGGTTCAAGATAATCAAATAAATTTTTCAATGTTTGAACAGCTGCTTATGTCTGGAAGACCATAGAGGAAGATCTTTCTTTAATAACTGAGAGAGCACATTCCTGTGAACTACAACTTTGGGGAAGAAATCTGCCATATAATTGATTATGTTCAAAATTTCTTGTATGATTTTTACTAAAGATAACTTGTCTGAGAATTCTTTGATATGTGTGTCAATGTGCGGCTGCAGTTGATACTTTCTATTTGAAATTGTCATTCTAAGAAAATCAATCTTTGTTTGATCAATGAGCATCCTTTTTCTTGAGAGCACGATTCCATAATTCTTCAAGATGTGGAAGAATTGTTTTAGAAATTGTCCATGTGAATATGCATTTGGAGAAAATAATAAGATATTATCAATGTAAATCAAAGAATTGGCCAGTAAGGGTTTGAAAATGGTAATCATGTCTTTTTGGAATTATGGACGACCACCAATTTCAGATGATGATGAACTCCCAGATTTTGTAGATCCACCTTGCCCAAATGATTAATGAGACTAGCCACCTACTACTCCAATATCCACCTCCCACAAGATTGATGTGGAATCATGCTCTCAGAAAAAGAAAAAAAATGCTCCTTGGTCAAATAAAGATTGATTTTTTTGGAATGACAATTTCAAATGGAAAATATCAACTGCAACTGCACATTGCCACACATCTCAAAGAATTCCCATTCAAGTTATCTTGAGTAAAAATCATACAACAATTTTTTAGAATAGTTAATTACATGGCAGATTTTATTCCCAAAGTTACAATTTGTACGAATGTTCTCTCTCAATTATTAAAGAAAGATCCTCTTCCATGACCTTCCAGACATATAACAACTATTCGAGCATTAAAAAAATTATTTGATCATCTTGCACCATTACAGATTCCTAACATGGGCAAAAGAAATCTCCAGACAAATGCCAGTGATTAATATTGGGGAGCCACACTTTTTGAAGAAATGGATGGAAAAAGAAACCCTGTGCATACAAAAGTGGTGCATTCAAATCAACTAGTCTTCATTATCACTTTACTTTCAAAGAAATACTAGTAGAAAAAAAAAAAAGAAATAGAGAAATTCCAATTCCATCTTATTGGTCGCACCTTCCTGGTAGAAATGGATATGTCATCTTTTTCTAAGATGCTACAATTCAAACAGAAGATGTTACCAGAACCAGGATTACTTAGGTAGGCAAACTATTTCTCATAGTGGCCCTTTGAAGTCAAACCCATCGCTGATAAGAACAGCACCATTGCTGATTTTCTCTCTAGAAAAAACAAAATAGCGAAAACTTCTCTCATCCTACCAACTCCATTATGTCTTTACCATCTTCAGCCAGTACAACCTCCTGAATCATCCACTGATATCTCTGAAACAATAGAACTATTACCAAATGAACTCAAACACGCCATTGGTCAACAGTATGTCCACAAAAGAGCTAAAAAACTTTTACCCTCCTTTCATAACCACTTGAAAGAACAAAATCCTAATTGGTTAATCTCTTGGCCAAATCTTAATCATCGATGGTTACTTTAAATTTCTGGTATACACAATGGACAACCTTTCACTATTGCTATTTATAGTATTTATTAAATGAATATCATATGGCAATATTATTTGAGCCTCATGTTTATAGACTCTGGCATCTCGATACCCCTTAGTTCAACAAGTTTTCGGTTGAAATATTACAGCAGGATTGGAAGAATTTCTTGAATAGATCTCCAAAGAAATATTTCCTTATCATAAAGTTTAGCAATTATCAAGGAAACAAAGAAACAGGAAATCATACTCCTACAATTCAATTATTAAGGAATGAAGACAGATCGTTTCATTACCATGACCATAATCCTAAATCCTATTTCTTTTATCGAACAATCAAAAAAGAAGTTAGGATATTGAATAATGATCCAAAAAATTCCCTCATGTGAATATCTATACTGATAGCATTTGATCTTCACGTCATGGAAAGTCAGCCACCATATTTAGATGATGATAAAATACCAAATTTTGCAAATCCACCTTAGCCATCAACCAGTTTATTAGCCACCTACTACATCTACCACTCTACAGGGCACCTATGAAATTAACTACTTTACAAGTCATCTACTACAACTCCCAAGTCATTATCAGCCATCTACCACTCTCCTTGTATAGTCAATATCAACTTTATATATTAGGTGTTGTTGTGTCATTGTAATGAGTTATGTCCTTCTACTTTTGTCATTATGATGAGACATTTCCTTTTATTTTTTTCATCGTGGTGAGTCATGTCCTTTTATTTTTTATCATTGTAATGAGTCATATACTTTTACTTTATGTCAAATTAATGTAATTTATATGAGAAGCTTAGAGTCCCCAACTCTCAATATAAATAGGAGTCATGCACGTTGAGAAGCATAGTGAGAGTAAAGCTTAAGCATAACTTAAGCATAGCTTGAGTGGTTTTCTCCTCTTTCTTCTAAGCATTCTCTGAGTCCAATCCAGTTCTGTAAGCATATCTTCTCTTTAATGCAAATTCTTCCTTTGGTATGCTTCTTTACTTGCATGTTTTAGACTTTTATCTGTATTTCTAGTTTCTTTAATTAGACGTTCCCCTCTTTTGGTATCAAAGCTTAGTTTCTTTCTTATTTGTTTCTATAATTTAATTATATCTTTTGACTTCTTATTCTGCTCTAAAGTTTATTTTGATTCATCTTATTACTTTCCATAACAAAGTACTGTTTCTATATCATCTTGATTAGTAAGCTCTGTCCATTGTCTTGACCAGTATACTCTGTAGTTGCCACTTTGAGTGGATCCTCCACATCAGAAAACAAGACTCATAATGAATAACTGACCACGAGATCAAGTTACAGAAAAATTATTTGTTCAATTAAGAGATCAAGGAGACTGTTTGTGCGAAGGGAAAGCTGTGTTTTGTCTCACCGAGGTACCTTGTCAAAGACACTATCAAATTCTATCTTTTTCAAGGCACATAACAATGAACATGGGAAGTCCTTAGTTGATGAGAATTAAATAAGAGCACAGAAATGATTCATGGAATCCTCTGATCACATGTTGCCTCCTTCCTTTAAATCTTTAGATCTATTGCTTCCAATAAGTTAGATTATTTGTATGAAGTAGATTATCTTCCTAAAGATAGTAAAATCCCTATTACTTCTTTACCTTTTATAAATCCTTATAATGTCTTTGATAAACCATCTAGTTCTTCCGTCAAAAAATCCATAAAAGAATTGATAGGTCAAAAGCAATCAGTCCCAGTCAAGGAATATGTTCAAGCTTCAAAGTTTGATCAGATTCCTATTCTAGCCAAGCCATCTGAAAGTTTCATCATTGTAGGCATTCCTTAGGACTCCCATTTTAAAGAATATCAACATGCCTATATTGGTACAGCTCAAAAAACCTTGAATGCTGACACTATTTTGATAACTTTCTTTTCAAAATTCAATATGTCAATTAGAGATCCTTATCTTTTTTATGCATTGAAAGTCCAAGTTTAAATCACTAGAACATCCCAAATAGAATCAACATTTGCAACACCTCTTCACCAACAAATGACATACGGATTGCAAAATCATGTATTTGATTTTGTAGTCCCAGATCATGTAAAGACCAATCATGGCCTCTTCATCCAAATTGATCAAAATGCAAGACCAACTTGCACTTATGTTTCCGAGGCAGTTATCTCATGTAGAATTAAAATTTTGTTACCAGAAAAGTAGATTACAAAGTAAGAAAAGATTCATGAAGAATCTTAGCTAATTCAGTGATTTACTCCAATCTTCACCAGGCAAGCAGATAGACTAATAGAAACCAGGTTCATCAAAGATTCTCAAGTCTTCCTCTTCAAATACTTCAATTGTCTTCCACACAGAACTCAAACACATCATATTCTTATGATCTCATTACCATTATATCCTTTGACAATGAAGGAAAACCAATCTTTCAAGGCAAAGATCCAGAAACATGTTACATATGGTGGAATATATGTGATTATCAAGAATGTCAAGAAGAACCACTCGATCTAATAGAATATGAAGGGAGGAAAAAGAAGAAAAAATCCTTCTAGCAAAAACTCAAAGAAAGATATGAGGCAGGTGATCCAACCGTTGGAACTCTTGGAGAACTATCAGATAAATTTGATTATTATATCATCTATCCCATCGATGATTCTTTGGACAAAAAACCTTCTCTGAACAAACCCCATTAGAATTACCATCCACCTTCTAAACCTGAACCACCTTTGCCCAAATATTATTAAAAGGCACTGTCCCCTATTAATAATTCAGAAAATCCTCATCCACCAAAACCTTCTCAAATCTGGAAAGTAAAGAACCCACAACTATCAAGAATCCCAGAAATCAATGTGATGACTTCAGCAGAATTTCCTCCATTCTCAGAGTTTGATTATCTATATCAGAACACTCATGCTTGGAAAATAAAAAAATTCTACAAAGAGAAATGCAGAAGGATATCTAAAAAAAATCTCAGCAGTAGAAGCAGCTCTAAATTGGTAAGCAGAGAATGCAAGAGTACAAAACAAAGCCCTTCAAAAAATCCTAAAAAATCAAAAGGCTTTATCTGCTACTGTCACTCGAAGTTATCTTTCACAGACACCATTATTCTTGAATTAAAAAGAAAGAAAGAAGCTCTTCACAAAGAATGCTACACTACTGCCAAGTCATTAAAAGATTTCTCTCTTGGAAGTAGATTACTCAATGAGAAATAAGTAGAAAAAGGTTCTTACATGCTCAGCTCAAGTCCATTAAAGCATCCCAAAAAAAAAGAAGCATCTTAAGCACAAAATGACTCAATCTTCAATCTACCACAAAAAATCTATCCTACGTCACAACAACCTCTCTCCCTATCCATTATCCAATCAAGGTATCCACACATGCTACAACCTCTCCAAGGAACTCAATTTCACGCTCCACAAAAATGCCAACCTCTCCAACTACAACCTTCACAAGGAGTACAAAACTCTTTCAGCCCTTTTCGAGAAGATATCTTCACAAAAATGCACAAACCCATTTTTAAACCAAATCTACAAAAATAAAAAATATCCATTCTATCATCCTCTACCAAACCATCTTCACCGACACCTCCACCAAATCCTCATGATCCCACAATGGTGCTTTAGAACATCAACCAACAAAAATGTTTCATCTTGAAAACCCTAGTCCCATTGAAAGCTTTCTAAAAAATCTCTCTGAAACTACACTTTCAATTCTTGAACTCTCCTAAGTAACCACCATCTCAGACACTTTGAAATTTCTTGAGTTAGACCCAAACATCATTCTTGATGCTTTTATGCAAGATACCACTAACAAAAAACCTTATGAAGAACCTTCAAATCCTCTAAAATCATTTTATGCAATAGATATGAAAATTTTGTTTACAATTGATGACGTTCCTCCTTTATAATGGCATGAAAGGAAGCATAGATATCCATGTTTAGTGCAAAACATCTCAAACAACGTTTGCAGAGATCATAAAAAGACTCATCCCAAGATTCATAAGCAGATAAAGAGATTAGTGGGCATCACTTGGAGAATACCGTCAATTATAAGTTTTTCAATACCCTTCTTTTGAAGGATTATTCAACCATTTGTAGACAGAATTTACAGGATCTCCGCATTAGCAAACAGAAACCTACAGAGATGAATACTTGAAGATGAAATGCTGTTCATTCAAGATCAAGGATCTAGAAATGTATTTTGACAAGATGTCTCAAAGATATTTTGCCATCAATGGTATGGATGATATTAACCTCAAACAGGTACTCAACTCATTACTTGAACCTCTTGAAAATGAAACTCACAAGTTGATGAAAAATATGAAGTTCTCTCTTCAAGAATCATTTTTGGGAGTTATCTGGCAACATACTTAACTTGCTTTGTAGCGATTATGCAATCAAAGAAAATTTCTTGCGGAAATGAAAAAAACAGGAAAAAGATTGGAATTGCATGTGAAAGGCCAGATCTTGCTATCAAATGCTAAAAAAAAAAAGAATGTTCCTACAGCTCAAAGAAGAAATGAAAGCAGAAAGTTTCACAAAAATCAAGAGGAGTATCATCACAAGCCAAATTTAGAAAAAGAAGAAAATGACAATATTTGAGGGAAAAGAAATTCAAAGGAAAATCTACAAAAATATGCTATGTTTGTGGACAATTAGGGAACTTTACAAAACATTGTTCAAAGAAACAGAAGAGTATCAAACTTCTCCAATAGGTAATAGCATAAGCGGAGACAGACTTCTCAAATGTTGAATTTGTATTCACTCTTGATGAAGAATTCTCTTCAGAAATACTATTAACTATTAGTTATACTGATAGTGAAAGTAATTCTAGAAGCTCTTATGAACAGTCTACAACTTCTAAAATTTACCAAATATTCCCAACTACAATTTCTCTACCTTCTCTAAACCTTTTGTATCCCTCAAACCAATCAACACCAATAGCTCAGGTCCACCTTCTTACTGACCCATATGTTAAACATATCCACATCATTGCTCTTTTTGACACAGGTGCAATACCAACCATCCTCAACCCCAAAATCCTTCCTAAAAAATTCTAGTGTCCCCATAGTCAAGATTTAAGAGCCGCCGCCAATGGAAACATTTTAACAATAGACAAGATTAGTAAATCCATTCTCATCAAAGTCTTTCCTAACCTGACCATCAAACACAAGGTCTTAGTATCTTCCTTATTAGGCAAAGACCTAATCCTTAGTGTTAACATCCTCCACAAATTTTTCAACCTTCGTAAGTCAAAGAAGGGTCTTTTCTATAAGCAAAACTTTCTTAGTTGGTCCCAAATATCAAACCTTCATCTTGCATATACCTTTGATTCCATAAAATCCTAATTACTTAGAGATTGTTGTGCACCAAATCATACAAAATTTCTAACAAAATGTTAATCACCTCTCTGGACCAATCAATCACTTTTTGTATCTATTCCATTCAAGAAAAATGAGGACATCAATTGTAGCATTTCAAAAACAAAAACAAAAAAAGACAAAAGGGCCTTAAACAAAGGGGGCCGAATTTGATCCGAGCACCCCCCACTTAAGGCAACCCGACGTAGTTATCAGGTCTGTCTTCCCAAATCAACAAACAAAACAAAAAAGCGAAGAAGAAACCCGACGAAGGGAGAGGAAAAGAAAGAAGAAGAAGAAGGAGGAGGAGGAGGAGAAGAGAAGAGAAGAGAAGAAGGGAGAAGGAGAAAGAAGAATAAGAGGAAGGAGAAGGAGAAGGAGAAGGAGAAGGAGAAGGAGAAGGAAGAAGAAAGAAGAAAGAAGAAAGAGAGGACGGGGACGGGGCCGGGATCTACATGCCGGAAAACCACCACACTGGAGAAGATGAGGGTTTTACGGGTTTTCTGGGTTGCCGGATCTTCAGACCGTCATCGGAGATGACGCCAGCTCAGATCGACTATCCGAGCAGATCGTTTGGTCTAGCATGGTGAGACGAACAAAACTCTTAAGGTGATTAGGGAATCCAAGATGATCTGGACCATTGATCAGAGAGGAATAGTGCATGCGGCGCGATTGGAGGGTTTCACTGCAAAATAGTGATAAATCCGCACATCCAGGAGAGGGAAAAACACATAAATGCATCTAGAAGGTAAGATCTACAAAACCCTATTCCTAATTTTGAGAATTTAGCTAAATCCGCACCATTCATGCTAGATCTAGGTTTTGTGGATAATCCAACCGTCCCATTTTTAAATCAAAGCTTAAGGATAGGTAATTTAGGGCATGATGTAGCTCAAATCATACAAAAAACTTCAAATCTAGGCTAAAAACCGATCAGACAATCTCAGTCGTTCGATCGGGTACTGTTCACATAGTAACTTCATGATGTCTGATCGACGATTAGACACCACATATGAGTTCCTTGTCCTTAAAAATGATAGGATGACTAAAATTATATAAAATTGAAGTGAAACAAATCGGATGATATAAGCCGTCTGATCTGCCACTATTTAAACAGACACCTTGTGATGTCAGATCAATGATTAGTGGTTACAAATGGATTCATGAACGTTGAATTAGCTTAGATATGATATAAAGTATGGAATTTGGATAAACTTATATAAAAAATTGGGTGACATGAACTGTTCACGATGCTCATTATAGTAGTCTGATTTAGGAATACAATTATAGGTTGTATTGAAGATTGTAGCATGGAAAATAACACCTAGCTCCAACCTAAGAGTTGATCTGGATAGGAATCAAGGGTTAAGACCGCTAAACAGTGAAAGTGACTTACAATCAGTTAAGAAGAGTAGTGGGTAGCCAATCCAAGGCCAATGGCACGGATTACAAATCCAATAACTGTTGGTCATTCAACTAGCTATCAACCAATAGCTAATGAAACACTCTTAGCATAGAAATAAGCACTGTCATGTCGCCTTGTGATGACTAGTGTCAGGGACTAACGTAGAGAGAGCTTTCATACTGGAAAAGCTAAGAAAGTCCTAGAATTGTATATCTAAATGCGTGTTTGTATTGCTGCAAAGGTGTGATTGATCAGGAGCGCGTATGCAAACTAAAGAGATTATTTGCTTCAGTGAACTAGAAGATCTCCATTTGAGGTAGGTGATTGTTACGATTTTCGCTATATATGCATGTGTATATGAATTTCAAGCATTGAAATGAATCTTTTCTGTTTATACGAAAGATAAGATGAATGTGCATGCTAAAATTGAACTGTGATTAAACTGTTCATGCATAAGCTATGCACTATTGTGAACCATGTGATAAAATATAAGACTGATACCAAGAAATTGTGTAATGGCTCGTATGAGCGAAAGGGGTCGTTACGATGTGGGCAGGCCACAGAGTCGTTATGATGTGGGCGGGCCTTCGGGCTAGACAAGCTACCTGTTCCTGAGAGTTTAGCCCCATTGTTTGGGGAGTTTGAAGGGTTCTGAGAGGTCGTTACGATGTAGGTGGGTCACGGAGTCGTTATGATGTTGGTGGACCTTCGAGCTGGACAAGCTACCGGTCTCTCAGGAGCAAAGCCTTGAAGAGTGTCTTTGGGTTTAACCCACTGCGCCGACTCACTGTGCCAAAGAGGATAATGTTGTTTGCTGTGTACTTGATACACACAACAACGCGTTGGTATTTGATATGTGAAATGGCTCGTAAGAGCAAAGACTGATATCAGGAAATATAAATGAGTTGTAAGTTTAACATGTGATTGCATACTTTGCATTTCAAAGAATGTGTTTTAACTGATGCATTGGTATTCCTTCCATTTTGGCATTGATTCATGATTTTAATAAATGTTGAATGATTTCAAGTTAAATGGTAATTGAATTGTTGTTTGCATGATTCAGCATGGCTAAATTGATCTATATATAATTATCACGATTTCTGTTTATATAAAACATTGCGTCTTACTCCACCTACACAAGCGATTGCTTGCTGAGGCATTGCTTTAGTTTGCAATGCCTCAAATACAGAGAATAGTAGCAAGTTTGGCATGTTGATAGTATCGCAGAACAAAGGACTCCCAAGGAATAGGAGCTACTTACTGACAGGAGAGCGCCAACGGAAGCTTTGGAATAAGACAGGTAAGAATTGGTCTTTGAATTGAAGTTGTCATATTAGAAATGAGAAAGAGACTGCATTGTATGTAATTATGGGAATTTGGAAGACTTCTGTGACTGGGTTATGCTGTTGAGGTTCTGAGTGTGTAGTGTTGATGTAAATTGTTTTTGTTTTATTAGATGTATGAAAAGGAGACAAAGTCTCCATTTATATTTTAAAATTGTCGACAAATGTTTATCAGGTACTTCGCAATGACATGCGTTAAATGTCATATGTCTGAAAAACAGAGGAAACTTTTGCCAGATTTTTAGTACAAATGAGCACTCATTTCACCGAGAATCCTTATTTTTTAGAAAAGAAAAATGACACCCAAGGTTTTTCAAAGTGAA
This sequence comes from Warburgia ugandensis, assembly GCA_035236585.1. Taxonomy (NCBI): domain Eukaryota; kingdom Viridiplantae; phylum Streptophyta; class Magnoliopsida; order Canellales; family Canellaceae; genus Warburgia; species Warburgia ugandensis. The sequence goes on along the minus strand of CP141129.1, from coordinate 31,457,220 downwards.
TTTAAAAGAAAATATTTTCCACTGCATTGCATTATTTTTACAAAAATTATTTCAAATTGGATCGATCCTGCATTAGAAATTAGTTTGTATTTAAAATTACATTTGAAAACCTGGGTCGTCACATCAATCCTACAAAAGCCAATAACAAAGGAATGAATCACAAGCACTTGTCCTAGCCACTCAAGAAGTATCTCAATTACAATCCCAAGGTCTCATTCAACCCATTTCTTCTCCATGAGCATATGAAGCCTTTTATGTCAATAAAAGAACTAAACAAATCAGAGAAAAGCTTAAGCTAGTTATCAATTACCAACCCTTAAACCATTTTTTTGCACATGACAAGTTTCCTCTTCCCCAAAAACATAAGTCTCTTCCCCAAATCTGATCTTAAGGCAAGACTTTGGCAGCTAAGAGTTCATCCTCAAAAACATCCAAAAACACCATTTTGTATTCCAGATCACTATTTTCAATGGACTGTCATGTTGTTTGGACTCCAAAATGCTCCTTCAAATTTCCAGAAAGTCATAATAACCATTTTCAAACCCTCACTGGCCAATTCTTTCATTTGCATTAATGACATCTCATTATTTTCTCTATATGCAGATTCACATGGACAATTTCTCAAACAATTCTTCCACATCTTGATTATGGAATCATGCTCTTAGAAAAAAAGATGCTCATTGGTCAAACAAAGATTGATTTTTCTTGGAATGACAATTTCAAATGAAAAGTACCAACTATAGCCGCACATTCCCATACATCTCAAAGAATTCCCAAACAAGTTATCTTCAGTAAAAATCATATGACAATTTTTGGGAATAGTCAATTATATGGCAAATTTCATCCACAAAGTTGCAGTTCACAGGAATGTTCTCTGTAAGTTATTAAAGAAAAATCTTCCTCCATGGTCTTCCAAACATATAGCAGTTGTTCAAGCATTGCAAAATTTATCTAATCATCTTGAACCATTACATATTCCTAACACAGGCAAAAGAATTCTCCAAATAGACACTAGTGATAAATATTGGGGAACCATACTTTTTGAAGAAAAGGATGAAAAAAGAAATCTTTGCGAATACAAATGTAGTGGATTCAGATCAACTAAGCTAGATTATCACTCCACTTTCATAGAAAGACTAGCAGCGAAAAATGAAATAAATAAGTTTCAATTCCATCTCATTGGGAACACCTTCCTGGTAGAAATGGATATGTCATCTTTTCCTAAGATGCTACAATTCAAATTGAATGTGTTACTAGAACAACCATTACGCACGTGGGCAAATTGGTTGTCACATTGGCCTTTGAAGTCAAACACATCACTGGTAAGAAAAACACCTTTGCTGATTTTCTCTCCAAAAAAAAAAACTAGATAGCAAACACTTTTCTTATCCTACCAGCTCCATTATGCGTTTACCCTCTCCAACCAATACAACCTCTTGAACCATCCATTGATATATCTGAAACAATAGAACAATTACATATGAACACAAACAAGCCATTAGTCAATATTACAACCACAAAAGAGCTAAAGAGACTTTAGCCTCCTTTCATAACCACTTGAAAGAACAAACTCTTAATTGGTTTATCTCATGGCCAAATCTTAATCATCAATGGCGAGTTACTTTAAATTTTTAGTACACACAATGGACAGCCCTTCACTCTTGCTATTTATGATATTTATTAAATGAATATCATATGGCAATATTATTTGAGCCTAATGTTTACAGACTCTGGCATCTCGACACCCTCTGGCTCAACAAATTTTGGAATGAAGTACTGCAACAGGATTGGAAGAATTTCCTAAACAGATCTGCAAAGAAATTTTTCCTTATAATATAGTTCAATAATTATCAAGGAAATAGGGAAATAGGAAATCCTCTTCCTCCTATGGTTCAATGGTTAAGGAATGAAGACGGATCGTTTTATCACCAAGACAATATTCCTCAATTCTATTTCTTCTGTTGAATAATGAAAAAAAAAAGTTAGGGCATTGAATAATGATCCAAAAGATACCCTCACATGGATATCTACACTGGCAACATTAGATCTTCACCTCATGGAAAGTCAGCCACCAGATTCAGATAATAATGAACAACCAGATTTCACAAATCCACCTTGGACAAATGATGAATGGGACTAGCCACCTACCACATTTACCAATCTACAAGGCACCTATCACATCAACTACTTTATATGTCACCTACCACAACTCCCAAGTCATCATCAGCCATCTACCACATCAACTTTAATTTATATGTTAGATGTTGTTAGTCATTGTGATGATTAATATCCTTTTACTTTGATGACATCTTATTATTGTCTCCAATGCAAATTTACGTGGACAATTTCTTAATATGGCAATTTTATAATTGAGATAATATCTCAATTACAATATTTTCATGTGATTTTAGTCCTGGAGTTGACCATGAAGCATGAGACGTTGACTGCCCAAGGATTAGATTTCGTCATGTTTTACTATATATGGAATCCAGATGGCTGCTTTTGAAATCTAGTAAACTGTTTTGGGGGACAAGATTGTGGGCTGTCATTTTCAAATTTAAATCTCATCCCTGGTGAGTTGTATGCACTACAAACAATTAGAAGTTTATCTCCAGCGGGTCTATTGGAGAGAATAATATAAATTGGAGACTTTGGGAGCATTTAAACAACTTTTGAACAGATGGAACATCAAATTCTCAAGCATTCAAGCCTCATCCTTTGTATTGAAAACTCTCTCTCTCTCTCTCTCTCTCTCTCTCTCTCTCTCTCTCTCTCTCTCTCTCTCTCTCTCTCTCTCTCTCTCTCTCTCTCTCTCTACATGCCTTAGCTAGCTAAACCACTAACTTCTTCTATGTCAAAGTTTTCATTTCTAAAATTGTCTTTGATTGCTGAGCACTTGAGTGCAAAGTTTACAAAAATTTTAAAACAATTTACACCCAATTCACCTCCACTCTTGGGACCTCACATTACCCTCATTTAAAAACAATAAAACAAGACCATAAATAGGAATGCTAAGGTCCATAACCCACCAACTTATCGTTTCGCATCAATAACTATTTTCATAGTGTAAACCCTTTTGCAAAGTAAAAAAATAAAAAATAGGCGACTAACATACATCATGAATAAAGTGAATACAAACAAAACTAGGGTATCAGGAATTGAATTGAAAAGCAAGATCTCGAAGAGAGGTTTAGGTAGTAGAACTTACATTAGGGTTTGGAAATTGTTTTCTTAATGGGTTTATATCCTTCCTTCATATTTGAATTAAGAGGAAGGAAATGAAGTTGTTAAGGGTATAGTAGCATAGGAATACTTGAACTGGAGCGAGTAAAAAAGAAGTCAAACACCAAAAAAATGGTATGATTGGAAAATGGCAGCATTCCATCAACCTAAGATTGAATCTGTTTCTTTTTTATGGCTAGTGACCATGTTTGACAGGCCATAAGGCTGTCATTAGTGGCCATGTCAAAGAGAAAGAAGTTTATAGGAAAAAGGGGAGGGAGATGGTAATTTTTGAAGAGGTGACGAAAAGTGGGATTAAGAAGAGGTAAAATATCTCCCGAAAAGCAAGGAACAAATAAGAAGGGAGATTGTATATTCTTTAGAACGGAACATAGCATAGAGAGAACGTTGCAAGGGTGAGACACTTAATTGGATAGATTTTATTGGTGTTTTAAATATATGGTTAAAATAATCATTTCTAATGTTTTACTCCAAACAGTTAATGACACAGTTTTCATGAAAATCGATCTTGATAAATTTGTAACTATATTGAAGGATTTTATGGAAAAACATGGATCTTGATTAAGTGTGCTTCAAAGCATGGTAGAGGACTAGAAATAACAAAAACTTTGAACAATATAAGAATACTAAAAATGTTGCTAAGAAAGTAGTGAGACTAAACTCAAGGCATATGATGATCTCTACAATAGATTAGGGTCAACAGAAGGAGAGAAAGAAATATTTAAATTTGAAAAAATAAGAGAACAGAAGAGTAAGGACCAAAACTACTTTAAATGCATTAAAAGAGATGACCATAGGGTACTAGTCAAAGAGGAAGAGATCAAAAAGTTACTTTCAAAAAATACTTAATGACAATGGCTCTGAGAATAAAGAGATTGAAAGAACCGTGGACCTAAATAATGTTGGACTATCTAGATATGACCATAAGATTAGAATACTTGAAGTGAAATAGGCCTTGAAAAAGATGAAATCAGGAAAAGCCCTGGGCGCAATGATACACCAATAGAGGTTTGAAAATATATGGGAAATACTGGAGTAGTTTGGTTGATTCAAAGTTGTTTAATAATATTTTAAAATAGAAGAAAATGCCAGAAGAATGAAGGAAAAGTTGTACCGTACAAATCTATTAGAATAAAGGAGACGTACAGAGTTTGCACTAATTATCGTGGGATCAAAGTTATGAGCCATACCATGAGACCTTGGGAAAGAGTGATTGAGAAGAGGCTATCAAATGAGACGTGTATCGAAAAACCAATTTAGTTTCACGCCTAGGAGGCCTACCATACAAGTTATTTTCTTGCTTAGACAATCGATGGAGAAATATAGGGCAGGGAGGATGGACCTCCACATGGTCTTTATTGGCTTAGAAAAAGCTTATGATAGAGTCCTTAGAGAGTTAATATGGTGGGTGCTAAGTGAGAAAAGGGTTTCACGAGAATACATAAACATAATTAAGGATATGTATAAGCAGTAACAAATGTTAGAACCACTAGCAGAGAGATCGATGATTTCCCCAACACCATAGGACCGCACCATGGATTGGCATTGTGCCCGTACCTCTTCACATTGGTTGTGGATGAGTTAACAAAACAATTGCATGAGGGGATTCCATGGTGCATGTTATTTGCAGAAGAGGAGTCTTGGCTCAATGGTAGAGTTGCACAAGTTCGAGGCATGGAAACAGTCTCATGCAAAATGCAAGGTAAGGCTGCGTACTATAGACCTCTGTGGTTTGGCCCTTCCCTGAACCCTGCATACATGAGAGTTTCGTGCACCAAGCTGCCTTTTTTTTATAGTTTTGATTGATAAGACAAGGGAGGGCGTAAACATAAAGCTTGATTTGTGGATAGATGCTATAGAGTCTAAAGGATTTAAAATTAGCTAAACTAAGAGTATATGGAATGCAAATTTAGCAAGGAGAGAAAAGGGAGGGAAGCACCAATTAAAATTGATAACCAAGTACCCCAAAAACACCACTTTCGATATTTGGGATCGATAATTCGTGAGAAATGAGAGATTGAGTGGGATATTACCAAAAGAATCCAGGCAGGTTGGAACAAATGGAGATGTGCCTCTAAAGTTTTGTGTGACCAGCAAGAGGGACTCAAACTAAAAAGAAATTCTATAGGACAGTAGTAAAGCCGGCCATGATTTATGGATCAGAGTGTTGGGTACTTAAGGAACAACATATAAATAGGATGAGCATAGTCAAAATGAGGATATTGAGATGGATGAGTAGCAAGACAAGAAAATATAGAATTAGAAATGAAAACATTAGAGGAAACTTAGGAGTAGTACAGATAGGTAACAAGATGAAAGAGAGTACACTTAGATGGTTTGGACATGTCCAACGGAGACCAAAAAGGGCATCCATTAAAATGAGTGACTCAATCCAAGTCGAAGGATCTAAAAGGGCATAGGGAAGACCCAAAAGGCCATGGTTAGAAGTGGTGAGAAAACATTTAAAAACTCTTGGACTTAATAAAACTATGATACTTGATTGAGGTGAATGGAGGAATAAGGTTCATGTATCAACCTCTAATCTAGATAAGGCTTTGATGATGATGATGATGATGATACTGCTAATGATGCTATTTACTCAACACCTTTTTTATTGGATTGGTATAGTTTTTGTCTAGTAGTGGTTCCTTTGGATATTGATATTATTTTTTGGAATTTGATTGGAATTCTAAATTAAAAAAGGGCAGCTTGGTGCAGGAAACTCTCATATATGCGGGGTTTGGGGAAGGAGGTGGACCATTAAGGGTCTATAGCATGCAGCCTTACCTTGCATTTTTGCAAAAGGCTATTTGCACATGGAATTCTAAATAATAGTACAAAAAAAATAACCATACAACCAATAGAATTGAAACTGGCCACTTGAAATGAATAAAATACTATTATTAATTAGGCTTTTCTATGGCACTTTCTTTTGGCTTTTCATTTGAGTTCTCTTTTAGGTTTTTGTTTTTCATTTGGGCTTTTCTTTTGGCTCTTTACTTGGGTTTTTACCAGAGGTCTAAGATTCAATAAAGCCCTTCAAGATCCATTTCTCATCATCAGTGCTCCTATCAAACACCTGTTATTGTTAATAGTTACCTTTGTAATAATATATTTTTATCTCTCATATTAAATCACTCTTATTAGCAGTGGAAAAATGATAAGGAGATCGCTCTAGCTTGCTTGAGCAAGCTATCCACCCTTTGTGGGCCACATGTGCATGTCTCTAAATGAAAAAAATTTCTTTTGATAATGCAAATCATGCAATTTTTAAAAAAAGAAAATTGCATCTTCTTTATCAAAAATTGAGTATGTGTATCTAAAACCATTGTTGGGGCCATTCTTACAAAATGTAACACAAACCAATATGTGGGCCACTTTGCATACCATCTAATTCTAAAAACAAACTTGACAAATGGGCTACCAAACATGGAAAAAGGGGAAGGGCATTAGACTTATTTTTCAACCAACAACACTCGTTCCCTTTCTCTCTCTAGAGCTAAATATTCGACTTTTTTGGGGGATATTCTCTCTCAGTAGAAATCTTCTTTTTTACACTAGACTCATGCCCAATATACTTTGTCTTAGATTTCATGGTTTTCAATTTCTAACCACTAATATGGAAGTCAAAGCTGTTAAAATCCATGAAAATCAAGACCCAAGACCAAGAACATGGAGTTTTGACTAAATTTTGCAATATTAGCAACCATTGATGTGGTTTTTGGCCAAAATCTATAAAGACCCTCAAAACTATGAAAATCTCCAACCACTACACCCACTAACTAATGTTTTTTCCACACATTCAATAATGGGATATTATCCAGCTTCCGATGGTTTATTAGTCTAGGTAATCTAAATTAGGAGTATTTCGGCAAAATTTGAAGAAATTATCACTATATCTAGGTGGGCTCAAATATTCTCTATAATTGCAACTACACCAAATTCAACTCCCAACTATGTTATTGAGCAAATATTAATCTCTCATGATATAGGAGAAGACACAACAAAGTGATGATTTATAAACCAACATACAAACTCCTCATACATAACACAAACATGAATGAGAGCATTCAGAAATGAAGGATATGGAACTGCACAAATGATGGAAATGATACTAGTTTAAAAGTTCATTGAAGTTTACAAAGCTACTTAAGCTATTTAGGATTATAATAATGTACAAAACATAAATGTAGCTTAAAGTTGTTCAAATCCTCTTTAGCTTACCAGATTCCTGCAAGCGACCTGCTGCATCATTGAAGCAATGCATGTGCTCAACTGAAGTAACTGTAACCTACATAATATTTTCGATTCCATTGAAGATGGTAAGAATCAATTAGTAGAATAGCAAAATAGACGAATTTGTTGCTGGCAGAGGGGCAGTTAGTAACTGGTATAACTGGTTGGAGGTGAAGACTAGTTTCGACTGAATTAGAAATTCTATTCCCTTAACCTTTTTCTAAATTCCACTTAGTACCACAATTTTAATTTTAGCTTGTGACACATCAACTGTTAGTAACATTTGTTTTAATAGTATAGTTTTTACTTGTGGCTAGTCAGCAATGAAAAACCTAACCAGGGCTGTCCAAAGTGAGAGTCAGGGTGTTGGGGAAATGGGAGAGCAGGAAATTCAGTACTCAGCACAAGATAGAGAGACATGTTAGAGTGCAAATGGCAAGGGCTTGAGAGAAATAAACAAACAGTCTTTACAGTTATATTTCTAGCTATCCCTTCTCCTATGGTGAATAGACTTGAACTCACAATCTCTTGGTTATGAAACAAGGCTGGCTAATGCTCGATCCCAGGTTTCTCTAGTTATCCCTTCACCCAAAAGGTCTTTGTTGAAGTGGACTTGCTAAAAAGGGTTTATGTCTCATTAGACCCTCATTTTGTCATTATTGTATCAGATAGGATTTTGAAACATCAGACAAAATTATGAAATTGTTAAGAAATACCAAAAACATAAGATGAAATTCTCCTCAAATATAGGCCCGTTCAAAATTTTGCCCAAAAATGGGAGTGTGAAATTGTTACACATTGCAGAAAAGCTAGTTTATGAGTCATCAGAGATGTTTCAGATACTCCGTAGCAATTCTGTATTATCAAATGCAAGTTTACTCCTTGTTTTTCAACTTCAGTTAACTATGCTAACCATTTTGGCTTGACTGCTCCAGTAGGGCAGCAAATATCTCAAATATTTAGTAGTGTTTGTTCCTACCTCTATACTTAACCATGGACTTGAAACATAAGTTAGTCGTGAATGGTGCATTCTGATTGTTCAAAATGATCAGCTTTGTGGATTCTCATCACAGTCAAGTGAAAATCTCATTTCTTATAGTGTGTCTACTAGTGCTACAATATTCAATATTTACAGCATTCTAATTTAAAGGCAGTTCATTTGGGGCACTTCTGCCACACCAATCTCATGGATGCGTTTTACAGTATCATGGTTCAAACTTCTGGATTTTATATCAGCATATATCATGGTTCAAACTTCTGGCTTTTATATTAGTTATGCTGATAGATGTATTGAACTAATGGGAATGGAACTAGAGGTTTCAATGATAGGAACCTACCTTGAAAATTAAGTGCATTGTCTCACAACCACGAGATTGTAAGTTCATATCTGCAGCTTACCTATTAAAAAATGATCTTGAAAAGAACTTTGACTATAGGGATGACAAATAAAGCATATTTTGAATGCAACAAAATAATGGCAGAATGAAGTGGAAATGGTAACCCCAAGGAGCTCAGGATTGGGAGCATTTCAGAATCTGTTCCTGTAATAATGGCTGTTTTTTTCCCTTTGACGTCATTTGAGCTCAATGGCTCTAACCATGAACTTATGCAAGAAGATATTTTGAACGTTTGATTTAGTTCAAGTACTCCAAGAGCAAAACATTCTAAGGAGATGAAAAGCATGATCGACAAAAACTATTAATTCCCATAACAAGAGGCATAAAAGATCTAACGAACTATTGCCAGTGGCGGAGGAAACTCCCAGTGCAGAAAATGAACACTTCTTTGGTACAGAATTAAATACCAGTAATTTTAAGTGCTGAAAGAAATGCATCCATGTCATTCTAGATTATTGGGCAAGACAACTTGTTTCAAGGAGACAAACTTCAAACATTCAACAAAATTGATACCTGTATATCCAAAAGTAAAATATAGATGATTGTTCATGGGATGCACGCTACTATCATTTCCCCAAAAGTATTTGCTTTCACTCTTAAATTGCCCATCAGGTTAGAAAGACCACATCAAGAACAAGTGAAAACAGTTCACCATTAAACCATGGTTAGCAAAGATAAATTTCTGATATCAATTATTAGCACACAACTCAACAAAGCTGATTTAACAATTCCTCGTGGTTAGCTTTTAGATTTGGATATCAAAAAATTCATTAGGAAGCACTAAGAAGCAAATATTGCAGTCATATTTCTCAAACACAAAAGACATGATAAGTTCTTCTCCCTTGCTGTGTCTTTGGACCAAGAAAATCTCCATAAATGCTCAAGTTGTAGCAAATTATTTCTGGCTGTCCTTGCTTAAGTTACAGAATCACGATTTGACCCACACCAAGCAGGAAAAACCACATGATCCACATGCCTCTACTCTAGGAAATTTCAAACAACAACTCTTCTTTAAACTTTTCAAATATTTGGTCCACTGAAACTGAACCAAAATCAAAGAACGAAACACCTAATGTTGGAATTAGAGTCTCCGACCTTAACATTAGTATGCTATGTAAAGTGATTGCTATCACAAGTAAAATAAGACTAACACCTCAAGTCCCCTAGGTCACTGCATAGAATCACTAAACAGGGTCACGATCAAATGTTCCAACAAAGTATGCCTAGGAAGGAAAATAATGCGAGTCTTCAAGAAAGAGGATATGTTAAGTGTTTAATTTTGGCTAAAAGACCCCTAGTTTAGCATTTAATTAGACCATCTAACTCATTAATTTGGTAATTTTTTGGATGAAATATAAAAATTAGCTCAAATTGACCATCCAACCGTAAATTGTCAAAATTAACCGTCAAATGATCAATTGAGCTAAGTGGATGCTTAATGAATGGTGTAGATGACTCTAATCTAGTCTTTGGTCTTGCAAATCAACTAAAGGAGGGTTGGATGGCTCAGATATAATTTCAACGGTGCAGATCAGTTTGAAGATCAATAAGGCAACGGATGAAGGGCTCCAAAATAAGAAGGTTTCTTAAGAGAAGAGGAGTCCTAATTTGGAAGAGGAGGAAGTTTCCTAATAGGATACTAAATCTTAAAGGAAAGAGGTTGAGTAGAATTAGGAGGGATGAAAACTTATAAAAAGGAAATCATGGGATTTGGAGAGGAAGTTTTGGAAGTTTGGAGAGTGGGTTGCCTTGCCTTTAGTGTCCTTTCCATTGATTGCCGTCGTTTTGTTGTTGTTCTGTTTGTTGTTGTTCTTGTCTTCCACTTCTCTCCTTTCCCTATTCTAAATATACCCAATGCATAGTTACTCTTTTATTTTTCCAATTTCTCTCTTTTGATTCATGGCACCAGCTTCTATTTCAACACCAACCCCATCCGTGTCTACTTCCACACCAAACATCCAGCATCGTTGTTCCCGTCGGCTTCCCTTGTCCAGCTCTGTTCATCGCATCAATCTCCATCACCACCCACCAACCATTGTCTACCTTGCTCCCACCTTCTCACCCCTGTCTCTCTCCTATCTCCAACGATCACCTTCTCTACTTCTCTTCATCTCAAATCGCACAGCCCAGGCTTCTCTGCGTTTAATCCTTACCACACCACTTCCCAAATGCTCCACCGCATTCCCCTGCTTCGATCACCATCTAAATCACTCTGCTCCCATCAGATCCAAGTCATCGGCCATCCCATCTCATGCACCTTTCCCTTTCCTTGCTATTTCCTCAGCCTAGATCATCGCACCAACCCCTTCTCTCTGCACCTTCTCTTTTTCATTTCTTTTCTTCACCAGACGGCACCAACCTCCCTTCTCCTCCTTTGCTCCACGCATCATCTTCACCGGCCAGTCGACAACGCACAGAAGACCCAAATCGTCTGGCTCTGCTCTAGATGATGTCCAAACGATCCACCATCTCCACATCACCGGCCAGGCACGAACCCATCACCCATCGCATAGCCAGGCATGTTTAAGGAATGTTTAAGGAAGTTTTGGGAAATTTTCCAATTTTGCCCTTATTAGAATATTTCAAATTACATGTTTTGTCCTATTACTATTACTATTAGCGTTCTGTGTTATTCCGTAGTTAATCCAGGAACTATCTTATCTGTTCTTGTTTAACCAAATCAAAGGTTCTGGTTTAACCACGGGAAAACTCTTATTTCTTGTCTGTTTTAATTTAGAATTTCAATTAAATTTTATAACATGTTTTTAGGATAGTTTCCTGTGTAATTGTTGTTCCTGATCTTCAATTTGGGTTCTGAAAACAGATCTAAGCCATTAATTCTTAAATTCTTTAATTAGATTAGATCTCTAAAAATTTAAAGAATCTGACAAATTCATCCGTCAGATCATTAATCCAGGACATGTTGAATATATTGATGGAGTTTGATCAAAGTTTGGGATAACAGAAGTGAGGAAATTAGACAGCACTTAAGATAGGGAATTAGATTTTTCTTAAATTTTTCTAGTTTTAGTTTAGTAAGGTTTTATTGTTTCTTTTTCTATTCTTTCTAGAATTAGACCTCTGGAATTTCAATGTTCAACTGAAGATGAAGTCTGATTTCTTTTTGTTAATTTTTGTAAATTAATTTGAATTTTAAATAATTAAATTTTATTAAAAACTCCAAATTCTTAAATCGCATCCTTGTGGGATCGACCTGTACTTGCATTAGCTATACCACAATAGCCCGCGCACTTGCGGAAAACATCAACAGGATACTCTGGTTTTGGCACCGTGGAAATCCAAGCAATAATTTTTCCATCTTTGTGCCATTGTTTACAATACCACAACCTTTGGCAAAGTTTTGCCCTCACCCTATCCAACCACCTTGACCATCACCCAAGTACATGCACATCACTACTTTTAAAGAGTAAGAACCATTAAACACCCATATCGACTTTCAACAATGTTAACTCACCTAAAGAAAACATGAAGAGAATCTCCAAATCCTGCTATTTGAAAAAGATGAATATGAATTCAAAACATTGGGGGTAAGACTACTTATCCCAAAGACACAACAATGAGAATCTCCGGGCTGTTTCAACTCCTCTACACTCTAACCACAAGTAGATAGTAACCACAATGCATTTCAAAGAAAGATCATCATGGCATGGCACTAATTTGCAAGCAAAACCATCTTTCTCATGGTTGGCTTGGGCTAACAGTAAAATGATGTCTTTAAAGGAAAATAATTTTATTGAGAGAGAGAGAGAGAGAGAGAGCAGATGTAAAATGAGCAATGAGCTAATCACAAGAAGAAATGTAAAAGAGAAATCATATCATACACAGCTGCATACCTACAAGGAGAATAACAACAGTCTGTTGAGAAAGTAACTAATCACATAAGGGAATCCCTATCTGAAACTAGAGGACTGGGGAGAACCAACATGACGAGCTTTGTTCCAGCCTTAACTGCCAGTTTTTTCAAATTGTAAAAGTTCTGAATTTCATGGGTCCATAAAGATTAATCATCTAACAGGGAAAGAAGAAGGAACCTTATCAATAGAAAAACTTTTTCTTCATTGACAATTTCAAACTCTCAAGCATGCTACTCACCTACATCTACTGTTAGTCATTAAGGTGTGGTTTTAAACTTAGCAGCATTTATCTTTTCAAAGCTGCTAGTACTCCTCCCATAATCATTAGGCATTAATAAACTTGATTTCATCAGTGGATCTTATGTTGTAGATGCCTATAATTTCACTAGGAAAAAGTAAGGGGGCAAACCTACAAGTGGCGCCAACTGTTTGAAGAATGGATGAGTCATACAAAAATTTCTCCAACCCCGCATGATCTTAAGCATTTGACTTCACGTGGGCGTGGCTTCTTGTTGAATATTACAGATTTGTACTTCTTATTTTCTAACGGTCCGTTCAAAGGCAATAATTGAGAAGCTTACAGTAATCAACTTGGTCTGAATTTTTGTGCGCAGTTCATCGATAGCATGAACTACGAGATAACTGATTGGATCATCCAGGAGAGTGAGCCTCACTAGACTTTTCATCGCTTACATTTTGAATGAAAATATGCGCATGCAACATATATGAACTCAACACAATTATGGTCAGGATACAAAAGCAGCATGGAATCACTCACTGATTTTTAGTTGAATTAACATGAAAATCGAATACGACTGTCCCAATTCATCCAACATTAAGAATATGAAGATAAATTACTTACCTCAGACAGCGCCAAACGGAGGGAAGAAAAGAGAGCAGTGAAGCTTTGGGCAATGGCAATGGAATCTCTTTCCACGACTTCCAGAGCTCTAAAAATCTCATATTTGTTGAGCGAAGGATTTTGTGCAGAGGGATCTTGTTGAGAATCGGGATCTGGTTTTACAATTTCTTTCGTTGGGGAAGGATTTGAGTTTTGCGCTTCCATTCTCTTGCGGCTCGTTTATCCGGAGAACTGCGGAGCTTTTGTTTTTTTGTCTCGTTTTGTTTTTCTTTTAACCATTGGTTCTAAAGATGCCTTATTTTTAAAACAGCACCCCCTAATTATTTATTTATTTTTGAAAAAACTTACTTCCCTCAGCTATTTGTTATAGACACTGACTAGTTTAGACCATCAAACTATAGAAGTTTAATTCGAGTTAGTCCTTTCATTGATGGAATTCTAGTTTGGAGACCATTGTAAGCCTTTTTAGGTACTTTTCAGAAATTATAAAAACTTTGACGCGGAACTTCACACAAAATGAGTTCATAGTGTGATGACATACTAGTGATCTACTAGACTATTGATTATAGTGAAAAGCCATGCCTATTAATATAGAAATCATTCACCATAGAGTGAAAATAAAGGTGAGAAGACCCAACTTGTCAACATTAATAACCAAATTTTTAAGTTTTTTATCCTACACAATGGATTAGTTAAGTCCATCTTGAAGGTCGTTGTATGAGCTATTAGAAATGAAGATAAAGGTTTGAGAAAACCTAAAGAGAATAAATGTTGGGTTCCCATATACATTAATGCAACAGTAATTCTCTCAAAAGAGAATTTCACATAATTACATAAGAGAAATGAAAAAGTAAATGTACTTTAAAACTGATCTAAACTACTTGAAAATAAACTAAAACTAAACTAAAGCAAAATGAAAATAAAAGTAATCATCCAGAGATTGCTAATGAGTCCTTGCCCTCAATTGTCGTAGATCTTCAAGTTTTTTCCAAAACTCTTGATCCCAAAAATTTTTGCACACTAATCAACCAATTAGAACTCTAAAGGCAGTCTTAGTGCTTCTCATAAAACAATTCAACTATTTTGTTGAGTTCAGTGTACTTATGAGCTCATTTAACATTGTTATTGTGTATACTTGTTGACAAGTACTTTCTTTATATAATACTGAAATCTTGAAGTTCTAACTTGTTAGGTCAATGTAGGACCAAATTTTCAAGTAATAAAGGGTGTGGATGAAAATAATTTTGAACTATTGATATCATCAAGTTACAAAATAGTGTAGCACTAAGAAAGAATGAAGTTGTTTGCGCAGCACTATGAAAGTGTGGCCAAAAGGTTGTTGTTAGCAAACTGAATAACTTTGTGGAAAGTAATATTACTTCTTTTAAGCTCTTCATTGGGGGGAAGTATCATAAGTTCTCATTCATCCTTGGGCAAAGGATTTAAACAAGTAAAACAAGTGAAATGTGTGAAAAATATGGTAAAGCAACTAAAGGATGAATTGCTTCTCATTTGATTATCTTTTAAATTTGGATGTGTACACTACCCACTTATATTATAACATTTTTTATTTTTTGCAGCCTTCCTAAGAGAGAGAAATAAGAAATTTCAAACTTTAACTTATTGTTATTACCAAACTACCATTTAGTAAAGTAAAATTTTTAAACCCAAGCTTATAGCACATTCCACCCCCCCCCCCCCCCGCCACAAAACCTCGGCAAGATTCCACCACCATGGGCCTCTCTTTTGGTTATTGGTCGATTGTGGTGTATTTGCCATAAATGGGTTTTAGGATGAATATGATGTTCATCCTCTTGGATATACTCAAAGTCCCCACCTAGAGAATAAGACTCAAGTATATTTACATCCACAAAATAAGTTCTTTGCTCGATTATGGGATTAGAAGGTGCTAGGCACCAACTCCACACAATTAGAAATTGATCTCTACTTAGTGGTCTAGGCAAAACATCTTGGGTCATAAGGATAAATGTTGGTTCATAGGCTATGGGGATATGCAAACTAAATGATGAAGCCATGGTATGAAGACTAAATAATGAATGAGGCATTGTGTCAAATAGATAGGTTACATTAGTTTCTATACATCACTAGTGGGGATTCCATGAGAGAGACTTTTAAAGCATTCCATCAAATGTTTGATGTATGCACCCTAAGCGGATGCAAAGCCAATCTATCCTAGTTGATGCCTTTCTACATCTAAGATGCAAGAAAAGGCTCCTTGTGCCATATGCATAGGAGACAAAAAGCCTCCCAACCATGCTAAAAGGAGAGAGGGTCCTAGGAGAACTAGAGTTCTTGACTCCTCTCCTTGCTCTCTCCTCTTAGAATGCTTCTACTATACTTCTAGAGGTTAGTGATGAGAAAATAGGAAATTTACACTTGAAAACAAAGGAAACTACTATAGAAAGTAGGAATTACTCTAGGAAAGGAAAACAATACTAAAATCTGGCTCTATAACCAAAACTATCTTAGAAAGCAAAAAGTAAGAAATTAAATAAGAGAAAGAAAAGAAATTATACCTGACTAGGCAGAAAGAAGAATATTAAGAGAGCAAAATTGCTTATTTTGTACATTTGTAATAAGGAAAAGCTTAAAGGAAATAGTATATATTTTTCCACATATGGATCTTTATAAACCAAAAAAAAGTTAAGTACATATCTTCAACCCTTAAGGTTCTTAATTACTTGTCAATAATGAAATAGATAAAACTTTTGATTATCCATCATATTCCTTGATTAAATGTTGAGAACCTAAGCTCAAACGAGCCATAAATAGGTTTTATGTGAGCCATGAAAAATAAAGGGTTGTAACATCCCTAATTTTTATTTCATGTTATGGGAATAAATTGAATCAAAAAGGAGAAACATGGAATCTAATTTCTAAGATTTTGATTCTTAAGGATAACTAATGAAATATATATATATATATATATATAATTAACCATTTAAGCATCAATATTAATCTACTCGAAAAGATGAATTCGGCGACACTAAGTATGCTACAATTGGAGTTTGGACAAAAAATTCATAATTATTTTAATTAAAGTATTAAATTAAATGAGTGCACAAAATAGTGAATTGGCCTTAAGTGGGGCCCATGTGATATGACACACAATCTAGAGGTAACCACATTAGCCATAAATGTAAACTAATTCTTATAAGTAATGAGACTCAATGATTACCCCACATTTATGGCAGGTAATGATAAATTTTTTTAGCAATTTAATTCTTTTCCACATTACCCCCACCATTAACTCTCTCTCTCTCTCTCTCTCTCTCTCTCTCTCTCTCTCTCTCTCTCTCTCTCTCTCTCTCTCTCTCTCTCTCTCTCTCTCTCTCTCTCTCTCTCTCTCTCTCTCTCTCTCTCCCGATAGTTGCGTCAGGCTCCACCTGGTCAATGTAACGGCCTAACAATGCCACACCAAACAGCAAGTCAAATGTGTTGAGCCTTGCATTGCCCAACCACTACTACTGTTAATGCATCCTCCTCTTCCAATGATCTTCATCTGTGACACGCACACAACATCCACTCTCCCACTGTTTCTCCTCTTTTTTCAACGATCCGCACCATCCATGTGTCTCCCGACCTCCCCAGCCATAGACCGAGGTAAACCTCCTTCTCCCTCTCCCTTTTTTCCATTGTTGGACTAAGTTTTTCACCCAGTGATCCTTCGGTGAACATATTTGATTGGCTCGAATGCAAAGTCTGACAAAGAAGACTACGATGGAAGATCCAAGTCATATGATGGATTCATGAGACCCAAAACTTAAGAACCCTTTGTTATAAAGGAGATTTGGATTGATCTAAATAAAAAATTCTGAAGAAAAAATTATATGGCTGCAATTGCATCATGCTATGTCCCATTAGTCTTCTGCTCCCAAGATGCACACAAATAGATAAGCCAGTGAAATGCATGCGCAAGCACATGTGTGCCGTTCCTAGGATGCACTGGACACCAATGTGTCCTAGCAACTATGACACGTGCCAATGCATCATGGTGACACTTTTTTGTTTTATTTTATTCCAATTTAATAAGGACCACTTCTTTCAATCTAAAATAAAAAATCTTCAATTCAAGAGGCTGTACAAGCCCAAATTTTTATTTAAGACATTTGTTGGATTTGTCTCAATGATAAGGACATATTTATGCAATAAAATTTAAGATCAAAACACATCTTGAACTAATAAAACCCAATAAATCATAGAATAACTCATTTTTGTTAGATCAAAAGTGATAAGACCTTAGAAATTGATCAATTAGATGATCTAGTAAAGTAAATAGATTGATCTAACAATTAGATCATTTGAATAAACTTGAATTTTGATTTGAACCATCAAATAAAGTGAAAACCATGGATCTAATTGATCAGAATTAGATTTGACCATCATATCAATGAACTAAGTCTTGAAAAACACTGAAGATATATAGAATCAAGACATATTAGACAACAACATAGACAATTTAGTCACCCAAGATAGTAATGAGATTGATTTGACGGCTAGATTTTTCTAAAAGCTCTAGATCAAGTAAAATCAGACCTTGTACAGCCTAAATCAACTTGGTCAAACAAGGTAAATTAAATGATCTAATGGTTAGATTATCTTAGCAAATTTATAAATCTAGACTGTAGGATAAGGCATGAAACATAGATGAGACCTATCAAAGCAAGAGCTAGTGAGAAGCAATTGGACTATAGGTAACCTAGAAAATATATGCAATCAAGTTAGATCGAACCTCAAAATAGATAATTAAACTAATCTAATGATTGGATCATCCCGATAACATCAAATTTAGTAAGATTAGACCTTAGAGGTAATCAAAACCATCAATCTGACTGATCAATATCTGATTTGATCATCAAATTGATGAATGAACTATTGAGATGACAAAAGGACTATTTACACGACACAGATTAATTTGGTCAAAGAGAAATAAAGCATTATGTATTGTTGATATGTGATTGATGGCCAAGATCTTAAGATCAGACAAAGGATTTGAGAAATTAGATCCATAATTAGGGATGAATGAACACTAAAATATTTAGACTAAGGATTATCTAGAGTGATATAATGTAGAAATGATAAAAATAGAGTTATAAGTGATGATATATGGTGTGTGTGATTTGATAGGTGTGCCAAATTGTACGGACTAGAGAGGCTACATGTTCTAGACGATTTTTCCTTATTTGAGGTAGGTGACGGCATTTATAAATATAATTTCATAAAATCATGGATGATCACTATGCTGGCATCATATCTATCAATGATTTTGATGCATACTTATTATTGCACTATGACCTTGTTGGGATTATTACCTAGCATGTACATCATTTATATATGCATGATCACCTTGACTTATATATTTTCATGAATGGATGATTTATTTGTATATCGAGATGATTTGATGATCCTTTTCATCATTTACGTTTATCAGTGGACTTGTTGAGGAGGCTTGTGGTTGGTCCCTAAGGGACTGACTCTATGGTAGGGGTAATGCCCTAGGATGGTGAGCTATAGGTGCTCTAGTGTTTCGTACATCAAATATTTCCTCTTATATCTGGTTTTTGAGATATTGAGCAATTTTTGTGCTTTTGTAGATTTGTGACAGGTGTTTTGATCGGTGGACCCTATGTTAAGATAGATTTAGGACCACTCACCCGCCCACCTACCCTAAAGATAGGCAAACTGCGTAGGGAGTGGAATCATGGATAGTCCACACTACGTGTTCAATTAGCTCCCATGCATGCTAGACTCTTATTTTCTCATTCTAGTGTTAACAGGGAGCGGTGGTTGGTAGACCCGGGAGTTGGTTACTATTGTAGCATAGTGATCCATATGATATTTTATGTTTTCATACAGCACTCTGATCCCACCAGGATTAGCATATTCTTTTATACTCATGGCATGATGATGCTTGGAGGATTTGTATAAGTACTCATGACCAAACATGTGATGGTATGGCACACACGTGAGACCCGCGTGTTAGGGTGCCCCTCATTGATAATATGCATATTTATATCGAGACATTCTTGAGTTTTAAATACACTGTATTTATAGATTCATGAGACTTGATATAGTCTACTATTGCATGTCATGCTGATTGGTTTTATGAGCTTTTCATAGTTTATATCTCTATAATTTATAATTATTATTGAAAACCATGTCAGCTCTATTTTCATGTGAAAATTGCTTATCGCATGCTTTTGAGACTCTGACACCTAAACCATGTACTGCACATTTATTTTCTCAAGTTATTATTATTATTAAATGTCTATAACCTACCAAGCCTAGCATGTTGAGGCATTATGCTCTTTTGCAATGCCTTAGATATTCAGATAGATAGATAGGATGAAGAAGGATCAAGCGAGTAGTTGATTGAGACATCTTTTGTTGAGAGTATATTTTAATCACACATAAAATGTATATGTACATCGTGTATTTGGGCTTTTATTTGCAATGAGATATAGATTGTGGTTGTCGACTAGATGGATCCTAAAGAAGTAAATATATTTCTAAATGACTTACTTGAAATGAAAAATTTATTTGAGTCTTTTAAGACTCAAAAGAATCAGGCTAAATTATAAGTTGAAGGTTGACATTCAAGGTTTTTAAATGAATTTCATTGAAATCATTTTCACTGTATGTTTTCTAAACTATTTTAAAACTTGGGGCCCTACATCTTGAAAAGAATTGTGAAAGTGTTTTAAAAACCGAGGTTATCATAGGGACCATAAGCGAGGTATGGCTAAACCATAGAGATGTCCAGGTGATAATGTGTCGTATGATTCCCAAAATGACAAGGTCATTATCATGTATTATGTAAACCAATACATGTCCAAATGAGGTGACATGAGGACCATGGCTTATATCTTTTAAAACAATGTGTCTAGCAAGGCACGCGAGCTTAGTCCTAAGCTAGGCTATGTAAACAATGTGTCTAACGTGCCCTAGTTACCAACAAAGATGGGACCCACTTTAATAAAAAGAAAATACAAAAAGTTCTAAAATTCTAAAGACCCCTTACAACTATGAACTAATAAATTTTCCAAGTGGATAAAATCCTTAGGTGGGCCCTAGACAAACTCCAAACTGTGCGTCCACTTGCTTTTCCCACGTGCCTCAGTGGGCCCCAGTGATAAGTAAGATTCAGGCCCATCATTCTACAAAGAAAAGTCCACTTAAGTGAAAACTCTAAAATGAATAAAAATCCTAAGTTAGCCTTACTGAAGGTCAAGAATGAAGAGCCTTTAAAACTAAAAAAGCAGACAAGTAAGCCCCAATTGATACGCAGAACTTGGCGCCCTCTCTCTCTCTCTCCCTCCCTCCTTTACATGTCCCACTAGAATCCTTAAACGACTTAGAGTTCCCTAACTTTAAGACTTCTAAAACAAATTAGTTTACAAACTTATGTGCCCCTTTTATGATCCTAAATTGAGTACCCACTTCTCTTTTACTGCCATTCTAAACTATCTAAAATTCCAAGTGAGAAAAAAGGCATAAGTGGGTCCCATTACTTAGGACAACTGAACCTAGCCAAAACTCCATTGTGCAAGACACCTAAACCTAATTAGATTCTTGAGGCCAGAGAGTCTTAAAAATTGAGAACTTTAGCAAAATAGGCCCCCCAGCTTGAAGAATCCCACAAATTAAATACTTTAGCCAAATCAGCCTTACTAGGTCAAGGAGACCCCCAAATCAATGGCTCTAGCCGAATATGCCCTACTAGTTTGAAGAATCCTACAAATAAAGGACTTTTGCTGAATGAGCCACTCAACTCAAAGAATCTACAAAATAAAGACTTTAGTCGCATGAGCCCTACTAGCTCAAAGAGACCCACAAATCAAGGACTCTAGCTGAATGGGCCCTACTAGCTTCAAGAGTCCCACAAATCAAGGACTCTAGCTAAACAGCCCTATCAACTTGAAGAGTCCTACAAATCAAGACACTAGCCAAGAAGGCCTTGCTAGCTTGAAGAATCCTAGAAAATGAGAACTCTAGTTGAACAAGGGCCATAAGTCAAAGAACCCAAAAAGTGAAGGACTCTGACTAAATGGTCCTCACCAATTCAAAGAGTCCAACAAATCAAAGACTCTAGCCCAATGGTACTCACAGCTCTAAGAGTCTCAAATAAATACTTTAACTGACTTTACCCCACTAGCTCGAAGAGTCCCACAAATCAAGGAGTGTAATTAAATAGGCCTCACTAACTTAAAGAGTCCAACAAATAAAAGACTTTAGCTGAATGGGCCCTTATAGCTAAACGAGTCCTACAAATGAGGATTCTAATTGAAAGACCCCCAACTTGAAGAGTCCCACAAAGCAAGGACCTTAGTAGAACAAGCCCTTCCAACTCAAGCAGTCCTAAATTGAGGACTCTAGCCAAAAGGATTCCGCCAGCTTGAAGATTTCTCATTTTCATAGCTCAAAGAGACCTAAAAATCAATAACACCCTACTAGACAGGGCTCACAAATTGTAAGATTCCCAAGAATTAAGGACTTCGGTCAAATAAGCCCTATTAACTTAAAAAGTCCCAAAAATCAATATTACACACTCTTATCGAGTCTAAGAGATACCTTGAAAAACATTCCAATGCAAGTTATTAACTAGCTCACATCACAAAGCATCGTTAATAGCCTAATCACATTGTAAAACTAATCCAAACCAATATTAGAAGACAATTAAAACAACAGAAATTGCACTTAGGTTATATCGAACCAATCTCTAATTAAGGGTTTTTTTTTTTTTTTGTATGTCATATAATCAAAGACTATATATATATATATATAATTAGTAGTCAAAGGTTATTTGTATATATCTAATTGTTAGAGAAATGTAATTAATGGCCAAATGGAGCACTTGATTCAATAAGAGGAATGTAACCCACTCTTCCTAGGGAAATCAGCCCTCTTATTTTCCTTTTCTGTGATTGCACTCACAAACAACAAAAATTTGGAGCAAACAAGTTTCTTGCATGCCCGGTGGGACATTTCTTTCCCTTCATCTTAAGGTTTATTGAGTTTTCTTTTCTTCTCAAGAAAGATGACCTGCAACGAGATGATGTATGACTTTCTTGCCGGTGGCTTCTTGGTTGGTGACATGTTCATGCCATTGCCTAAAGCCTACAAAGGAGTTGGTTCTACTTACATGGTGACCCCTGCAACCACAGTTCTTTCTCTAGTAGCAAGGAGGAAACCCTGGTCTCCATAAACATCAAATTGAGGTGCAAGTTAAGAAAGAGTTAAAAGCAAGCCTTTGCATAGAAGAAAGGTTACTTATCAGTCGAACCTCAACCATGGAACTCCTTAGTCTAGAAAAAGGTTGCCCCTATTATAAATATGGCAATTTTTTAGTTAGAAGGTATATGTGCGTCAAAATCTAAACCAATAAGTCAACTCTAGCTATAATGAAACAAGTTTCACAACAAAAGCAAGTTTTTCCAGCTCCTTTTCCTCCCTGAAGTGAAACAAAGTCCCAATCGCTAATCACTCAGCCCATGACAAGTGTGACCAAGTCTCTATCGACATCAAGATCTTATACAAAGAATTAAGCAGCATTGCCTGTGCTTTGTTTACTCTTCTTAGAGAGTGAATTTCCATCGGTCCTCTAGCCTTTTCACACTAGTATGTAGTTCAAGAAGTCTATGAACCTTGTTGTGGTTGTGATAACTAGCACAATATAACTACTTGAATTTTTAAGTTGTATTTTATTTTAAAATTTTGGTTTGAATAGAAGGATGAAAGCTTTATAATTTTTTAAACTTGAAGTGGGATTTTATAAAAATCAAATTTGGAAAAATTACTCTAATAATTAGATTCTACTAAAAAAATGGAATCCAACAGCACTAGAAACACTGAAAACGGAGTTCAAATGAAAAAGTTAAGAACATTTGAAGTTGAGGGATATTTTGGTAATTTTCTAAATTGCCATTTATATAATTTTTTTAAAATAGAAAGATTCAAAAATGTAGGGGGCTGTTTTGATAACGGCACCCCCCATCTCCGACTCCTTCATAAGAGAAATAGGTCGATGACCGCAAAAGGCGGATCACTGGTGATAAATATCTCCTTCCCCTCCCCCATCACACTCTTCTTTTCTCCCTGGACTCCTTTTCCCTCTTTCTTTTCTTCTTCTGTCCCTTCGGTTACCTTCTTCTCCATCATTGGTGACCTAGGGTTCTGGTAGGCACAAACAAGTCTTGCACCCACCAGAAAAAACCACTAGACCTTCTCTGGCTACCCAAGTAGAGTCCCTTCGCTCCCTCTCTCTCTTCCTTTTCCTTTTTCCTAGCAATTTTCCCTTAAATCCAGGCCGACTCTGCTCTCATTGCCCAGCAGATCACTGGTGAAAATAGATTTGGTGGATCAAGATGGTGCCCACTCAAGGACAACTCAGATGGGAAATCTGAGTTGTCAATCAGTTTGTGGTACCCAAAACCCTCAAAAATAGTAAAATTTAGAGTCATCCTAGGCATCGATCATTGATTGAAATGATCTGATGATCCAGATTGAATCGTCTCATCCCAATCTACCTAATTAGGCGACTAGAACGCACCTTGCTGGTGTGGGACAGAGAAGCATTTGTTGGGCGCGTCCCCGTGCGTGCACGGTCATGGACCGAACAGAACGCATATGCATTCTGGGGATTGTGATCCACCAATCATGTGTCCCAAAGACTAGGATGCATTGGTGCATTATGAAACGTGTGACCCATTGCAATGCATCCCACTGACCTCGTCTAGACCCATTTTTTATCCAAAAATTAAATCTAGACTGTTTAAAAGATCTAATAGAAAAGTTTTAAATTTCGAGGACTATACAAGCTTGGTTTGTGATCAGATAAGTTCGTTGGACTTATATTGAGGGCACAAAACTAATTATATAATAAAAATTAGGATTAGAGGACATTTTTAACTGATTATGACCTAACAACTATAAAAAATTCATAGATCTATAAGATCAAAGATGATCAGATGCCAAGAAGTGATCAATCAGAATTAGATCCAATCATCCATCATCATATATCCCATGATCTATCATCTAATGTCTAATTTGATCCAATCATTAATGAATCACTAAAACTCATATCTACAACCGATCTGACCTTTTCATCATGATCCAACTGTCAATTAGCCACGAGATTCTAGATCTGCAACCAGTCCGTCCTTTTAAGATGACCTAACCCATCATCAACTACCTAACACCATGACCAGCCACCGATTTGAGATGCCATTTAAATTTGACCATAGATCTAGCACTTGATATAAACCATTCATTCTTGAATTTGTGATCAATGGTGATCAAACCTAATCAGGCTATTTCAGACACGACATCATACGTGGGTTTATGCAATCAGAGGTAAGACCACTACCGAGTCTTATTTAAATAAGCAAAATTTCATTTTATCTAAGTTATGCCTGATAAATTATAGAAAATTTATAAAATAAACAAGACTTGAATGCACTAAACCTTAATA
Source organism: Warburgia ugandensis (assembly GCA_035236585.1). Taxonomy (NCBI): domain Eukaryota; kingdom Viridiplantae; phylum Streptophyta; class Magnoliopsida; order Canellales; family Canellaceae; genus Warburgia; species Warburgia ugandensis. The sequence goes on along the minus strand of CP141129.1, from coordinate 31,432,116 downwards.
AAAATAATTGAACATTTATATTAGTAATTAGATTAATCTACCGGTTAGATTGTTCTAATGACCTTAGATTCAAAGATTTGATATCAGGATGACTTGGAATTATAGATTTGACTGATCAAGATTCAACCTAAACGTTGGATAATAAACCTGGTGGGCACTATGCTAAGAAGTTGTACTAGTTTGGCCTCCGGCCTCTAACCACCAAAGGTGGTAGGTATCTATGCCTAAAGAGGTTTCTGTTTTTGTCGATTACTGTGGTAAGGAAATGACCATTGGAGGTGTTCATGGCACCCTTTTTGAGACATATCCACAGTCACTGTGGAGGCTGTGGTGGCTAGTCTCTAGATACTGGAGACACATGATTTTGTTAGCTGGTCGTGAGCATAGTGTTCCATGAGATTTTTATTTTGTGACCCCATGTAGATGGGCATGATGATGGTCTTTAGATGAGTACTCATGACCAACCAGTTGAAGTGTTTGTCGTGGTGCATATGTGCACATGATGATGATGTTGTCGGTTTGGGATTGTCGACATTCGCGGTTTGATTGATTACTACTTTAATATTTGGAACATCTTATGCCATTTGATTTATCAAGTTAGATGATGGATCTTTCAAATAATTTAAAAGTTATGCATTCATGTGATTTTTGGTACATTATATACTACAATTTATGTGAGATTACCATGTAGATCCAATCAATTGAAAAATATGCATTTAAAGTCATGCATATTTTACATTGATATTATCTGAAATGTTTTAGCATTAAATTGTAAAATGAGATTTATGTGCAGTTTCATCTACGTTTCTTGTCTTTGATGTAATCATTATATTCTTTAGAATTACATTAAAAATGATTTGAAGTATTGTTTAGAATTGGATTACAAAATTGGTATAATAGATGTGAGACTACCTACATAAGCACAAGCTTGCTAAGATATTGTAACTTGAGGCAAAGAAAATAGAGGTGGATGCAAGTCTGGATTGAAGACAATAGCATAACAAACTGTAATAATGTAAGTATATGACTTATTCCTCCTATACATGTATATGTAATTATTATAGTAAGATTGTGAGCTATGACTAGCTAGATCTGGGATGCATGTATTTTTGTTTTAGTTAAAAAAAAAATCCTAGTTATTTTGTTTTCTTAAAAGTAAATGACACATGGTGTGACACCTTGGGTTTTTTTTTTTTTTTTTTTTAATAAACCTTTTTCTCAAAGTAATAATAATAATATGTTTTTAATAAAAATAGATGGGATCCCTGAAAGAGAAAACTCAAAATTTATAAACTTCTGCGCAGTTTTAAAAGAATTAACTAGAAGCGAAAACCTCAGGGGTCAACCACATTCCACACTGCAACAATTAATAAAATTAAATTTGAATATCCTGAGCATGCTCGATTTAAAACCACAATAAATACACAAGCTGAGTAAAGACAAAAAAATAAATCAAGTTGAAAAGCCACCAGGTTCCATCCATGATCATCACAATAATTACATCTGAAATTAAACATTCCCTAGACCATAATATGGATCCAATCTATCTTAATATATATAATATCTAAGTAAAATCCCAAAATTCGAATACAAGACTAAGAGACATACACTAATCTATCTTCAAATAAGTAAAGTGATAGTCTTCAGAAATCTTCTCCCAAACCAATGCTACTCCACCTGCTTTCCTTTCCGGCTATTGCGCTCTAAATTTGAGGCATTGCAAAATCAAGCAATGCCTCAGCAAGCTATACTTGTGTAGGTGATTACACTCAATTGAAGCTTAATAAAATCACATGGTGAATCTCATGAAATATATATATAAGACCAGTCAAATAATCAATCGCTCATAATCATAAACCTTCACAAACAGGTATCAAATCAAATTAGGATGGCATGCAAAGCACGATCAAAATACAAAGATGAGTCCATTAAAACAATACGAGTCCATGTCCACAGAATAACATGCATGCAATCATGATAAATATGACACTATATCAAAATAGTACCAAAAGTGTCCCAAGATACTCAATCATTGGTGATGTGTATTCATACCAACTTTGGGTCCCTCCCGTGCAGCCCGCATCAGCCCCCAGAGTCCCTCACTGCCTAGGCCCGGCTTGCCCAGTTCACCCTACATATAAATCCACATGAACACGCAGAATAACTGTATGGGCTATCATGCTGTAGTGGCAACCCCATCAGGATCTAAACCACTGCCGCTCCCGGTCAACACCCAAATAGGAGACTTTTTTCATCCCCATGGGGAGGAACGGACCTATAGGGGGGACTACCCATGATACCACCACCTACGTACCTAGCCCTGTACTACTCAAGGGCTGTGTCTAATCATCATCATCACAAAGTCAGAGGGCTGGTGGCCAACCCTACAACCTTCCTAGCATCGTACCCACAGGGTGGAAGCACCCATCATAAAATCATCGACAAGATGTAAATCATGTAAAGACTCTATAAATAATCCTAATAAGTACTATTAAAGCCCATGATAAGAATAGTACATCACATGTAAACATGGTTATTAGCAAAAAAGGAATGCCATGCTACAAGAAGAAAGTAGGGACCTATTTATGTGACATGAGAAGACATAAAACACATGCCTTAAAAACTTTAGAGAACAAGTTATGGTTACTGAAATCACGAAGTAATTGAATGAAATTCCCTACCTTGATAATTGCGGTGCTCTAATTAGGTGTGTGGAAGTGTCACGTCGCGCTTTGACGTACCTGTCACATTATAAATCCTCTATCACTTGGCAATTTTATGATGTCTATCCTTCTAATCCCCTAGATCATCTCACATTTGATGTATACCATCAAGGTATAAGGCCTGATCATCCATTGAGCAGCTTGATTTAGGTTATCTAATGATATTCAGTGGTTTAACCCTTAAAAAGGAATTTAGATCTAGATTTTTAAGTCAAATCGAGGTCCGCATTGTCGATATGATCACAACGCCTCTTTTATATCGAGTTTTGGACTTCTGTAGCTCCTAAAAATCAAGTTTTTGTAAATGGACGGGTCAGAGAACCCCAAAAATCCAAAAAACGCTCATGCGTGTGCCTCTCACATGTGCTTGCGTGCGTGTACCACTTGCGCATGCGTGTGCTCATGTACCGCTTGCTAGTGCGTCACTGACGCGCTTGGTGTCTACGTGGCTAGCGTTGGTTGCAATGGTTGTCATCGAGCGTTACGTGCCGCTGTGCGTTATGCACCGCCCGCATGCATTTGCAGCCCAAATGTCATCTACGTGCACTGTCGAGTAGTTTCCACTGGGTGCCATTGACGGGGACGACGGTCAAATGCCCATCGTCGCTGGAGACAACGGTCGGACTCCGGTCACCGCCAACGACACTCAGGGGTCCAAATGGTGCGATTTTTGCACCGTTTCACTCAAATTTTCATGTATATCCTATTTTTAAGCACATTTTCAAAAAACTCTATCGTTATCTAGTGTTTTTTCATGATTTTTTATCACATTCCTAAAAGTTTTCCCCTTACTATTTTCTGAGTTATCTAGCATCCCTAACCGTTCGATCACCATGAAAATTCATGAGTTTGTTCTTTGTGTTACTATGCACAAGATGAACGGTTTAGATCACGATCTGATACCATTTCATTGGTTTACATTGAAAAGAATAATAACGCCTACTATTTCACCGAAAAACGGCAATCCACACCGTTTTTTGGCGTTAAAAATGGCTAAACTATAAAGAAAGAAAGGGAAATCGTAGAGGGTGGCCTATCGTGTTCAGACCGCCAAAACTAGGCTTCCCTTCACCGCGTGCACCTAAGAGGGGAGTTTCATGTCGTTGCTGGTGTCGTCGACACAGAAATCGAGAGGGATAGTTTGGCCATACAAAAAGACAAGGCAAGTTTTTATAGCCTCATCGTGGGTCCCACAACCTATAAGGCCCATGTGTATTTACCATTTTACCCTCTCTCTCTTTTTTCAAAATTAAAAAATTTTGAGTTATTACATCATCTCCCCCTTATGGAAAATTTCATCCTCGAAATTTAGATATGTGCATGCCTCTAAGGAAAGGGCTCTAGGTGTTTACGCCTCATCTCGTCCTCCATCTCCCACGTAACCTCTTGAGTCGAGTGATGCTACCAAAGGACTTTGACCAAAGGAATGGTCTTATTCCTCAACTGGTGGATCTTGTTATCTAAGATTCGTATGGGGCACTCCTCAAATGTCAAGTTAGGCAGTATCTCTCTTAGAATCTGTTTGAGTATGTGGGATGGATTTGGCACGTACTTCCTTAGCATAGAAATATGGAAGACGTCATGTACTTTAGCCAACTGCGAGGGTAAGGCTAACTGATAAGCTACTAGTCCAACTCTGCGCAGGATTTCGAAAGGACCAATATATCTGGGACTGAGTTTTCCCTTGACACCAAATCTCATCACGCCCTTTATAGGGGAAACTCTAAAAAATATATGCCCTCCCACCTCGAACTCCAAGTCCTTCCATCTCCTATCAACATAGCTCTTCTGGCGACTGTGTGCTGTAAGTAGTCATCTTCGAATGAGTCAAACTTTCTCTGCACACTGCTCAATCAACTCTGATCTCATGACCCATCACTCCAGCACAAGGGAGACTGACAAGGTCTGCCATAAAGTGCCTCATAACGCGCCATGCCGATACTCGCGTGGTAGCTATTATTATATGCAAACTCCACAAGTGGTAAGTACTCATCCTAGCTACCCTTCCAATCCATGACACATGCCCTCAACATGTCCTCAAGAGTCTGAATGGTCCTCTCAGACTGGCCATCCGTCTGGGGGTGGAAGGTCGTACTGAATCTCAACGTTGACCCTAGAGCCTCCTACACACTCTACCAGTACTTCGACGTGAACCGTGTATCTCGATTTGAAATAATCATCAAAGGTACTCCATGCAAGCTCACGATCTCCCTAACATACAGCTTAGCCAAGCTATTCACAGTCTACACCTGTCTGATGGGGAGGAAATGGGCAGACTTCGTCTGTCAATCAACTACAACCCATATCATATCATGTCCACTAGCAGTCCTTGGCAAGCCCACTATAAAATCCATAGTGAGGTGGTCCTACTTTCACTCTGGAAGGTCTAATTTCTGCAATAACCCTGCTGGTCGCTGATGCTCTGCCTTGACCTGCTGACAGGTCAAATATCGTGCCATGCACTCACCAATATCTCGCTTCATCCCATTCCACCAAAAGTGTCGCTTAAGGTCCTGGTACATCTTCGTACCTCTAGGATGAATAGAATATGGGGACTGGTGCACTTCTTGGAACAAATCATGTCTCAACTGATCATCTGCAAGCACCACCAATTTGCCCCAATACCTGACACCCCCATCTAACCCTTAGGAAAAATCAGTCTTATTGGCCATGTCCTGTATCTCAGCATCACTAATCTGTGCCCGAATGATCCTGTTAAGGAACCTAGATCGAGTCAAGAGGTTAGCAATCATTACCCTCAACTTTGTGCTCAAGGCATTAGCTACAATGTTGGCTTTCCCCGGGTGGTATTGTATGGTAAATTTGAAGTCCTTGAGGTACTCTATCCATCTCTGCTGCCTCATGTTCAGATCATTCTGTGTGAAGAAATACTTGAGGCTTTTGTGGTCAGTGTATACCTCAAATTTCTCACCGTATAAATAGTGTCTCCAGGACTTCAACATGAACACCACGCTGCCAACTCTAAATCATGAGTTGGGTAGTTCATCTCATGCGTCTTCAGCTGTCTTGATGCATAGATGATAACCCTCTCGTGCTGCATCAACACCGCTCCTAAATCTTTGCCTGATGCATCACAAAACACTACATAGCCAACCGACCCTGAAGGTAAGGCCAGTATTGGCGTAGTAATCAACCTCCTCTTGAGCTCCTAAAAGCTCTCCTCACAAGCATCAATCCAAACGAACCTGGAGTCCTTCCTAGTCAAGGTGGTTAAAGGTGGGGCGATTCTCGAGGACCCCTCAATGAATCATCGGTGGTAACCAGCCAAACCGAGAAAACTACGAATCTTTGTCACAGTCGTAGGCCTCTCCCAATGCAAAATTGCCTCCACCTTGGCCAAGTCCACAGCCACACCATCCTTGGACACCACGTGCCCCAAAAACTGTAATGACCCCGAATTTTTGTAAATTATTAAGGCAAATTAATAAAGTTTGAATTTTTAGAAATTCTAAGCTGGAATATTAGGTTATTGAAAATTCTCCCTTTATGGAGATTATATCATGAATTAAAACATAGAAATTATGGAAGTACTTGAAAAACTAATCGAAACAATATTAAGTACGTTCAATTCTGAGTTAAAATGAAAATTCCTTAATTTTCTCCATTTGGGGATAAATAGTATTTTTACCCATATCTCATATCCAAGAAATAAGACCTCAATATTCATGAAGTACTTAGAAATACGATTCCAATGCCACTAAGTACACTCGATTCTGAGTTCGGACAAATATTGCCTATTATTCTCCAATTTTGGAGTTCAAAGGGCAAAAACGTCTTTTCGCATAAAAGTGGGGCCCACAAAGTGGGCCAACATTCTAGAATCAACAATAATTGCTTAGTATATTATTGCTAGTAGTGGAGAATGTAGTGGAGATTGCAGTGGAGAATGGAGAATGCACTTGTAATAAAAAATTCTAAAGTAATAAAATATCTTATCAAAAGAAATGATAAAAAATTCAAATTTGGCTATAAATATGTCCCAAAAATTTCTAAAAATTTTCACAACCTTTGCCACGAAATTTTCAAATCTTCCCTAGAGTTTCAGCCCCAAATTCTCATTCATCCCTCCCCAATCTCTATTTTCCTTATTTCTCTCTCCTCTTTCTAAGTGGAACAAGAGACCTAAATTCAATTAGGCACTCTGTTCCAGGTAGAATATGATAAAATCCACCATTCATAATATCCTATACTATAGTATATACAAAAACCCCAAATCAATTTCAAGATCCAACGGTTCCAACAACAGAAAATCACAAAAAGGGGGACAATCGGGCTATAGTATCATCAACCGGTAATTCTCTCAAATTGGGCATCAAATATACAATTTTTCTCCAATCAAGTAGGTGGGACTACTTCCTATACATATTTATTATGGTTTAGTGTAATTTTTATTTTTCTGTAATTTAATTTGAATGCAAAATTGTAAAAATAAAGTAAATACCAAAGCCTTCAATTCATGGTGATAGAGAGCTCAGATGGAAATTCTGATCTTTTCAATCGATCCAGAAGGGTCCAAAACCCATAAGGTACAATTTTAAAGAAAATCTAACAAGGTTTGGACCCTCAATTGAGAGAGATTAGTTCTATTAGGCTCAGATGAAATCTGGACCCTAGGAATGGCGGTAAACTTCAAATTTAAATTGTGGAGTCATATGAACTCCAAATTGAGATTGGAAAGAAGCTATGGAAATCTTGTAATGTCTAGTTTCTAATGAAAGCATAATATGTCTAAAAATTATGCCTGAATTATTATGTATTTTGGAAATAAGTGTCCAATTTCTAAGATCTTCAAGATCTGAGGTGATCAGATCTTGGAAATTTATTTTAAAGATGATATAATACTGTAATAAAGTAATATATATAGTTAATTTGGATAGATCTATGATAAATTAGGGGATCTACCCTTTATGGTAGAAAAACCCTAAAAATACAAAGGGACCCACTTGATCAATGAGATCAAGTATGATCAAATCCTTGGGATGGATTAAATGGATGATATTATGATGGAATCCAGTTAGATCATGGATGAAATGTGACAAAATCAAGTAGATATGAATTATGGATCTTAATGGATTAAAAGCCCTAAAGGTAATTAAAACCCTTGATCTAAAGAAAAACACCTAAGATCTAATTGTTGGATCATATTTAAAGGTTTATAATAATCTTAATTGTCTTATATTGAATAATAGAAGTCTAAATGTGATTTATGTTATAAGTTAGAAAGCATGATAATGTAATCTTTAAATGTTAGCATGTTATGCCCTAAATGATTAGTTTGTTAGTAGATTTGATTATCTTAGGGCCATGGTAGTGTAAATTAGAAATTTAAACATGATTCCATTAAGATAGAAGTACAATTTTAAGTATTTCATAACTTAGTATCATGTTAGTTTATGTATAGTTTTATTTCACTAGGTTAAGTTACATTCATAGGAAGAATGTTAGTATATGGTTGTTAGATTTATATTTGATTTATGCTTTCAAGTTTATCATTTACGCTTTTAAGTTTATGATTTACTTATTGTCAAATTTTATTCAATTGTTAAATAGTTGTTAAGATATAATGAGCATAAATCACCAAAAATATAAACTAATAAAATATAGAGATTCATGGACAACTAAAGATGAATGAATGATTTTGACTTAATAAGGGCTATAGTTAGTAGGACAATATAAGGAATGGTTTACAAATTCCTTGGCCCAAAGTAGGAAAATAATGAACATCCATGGATGACATTATGCATATCCATGGAAATTAATTAAAATCAATTAGAGAAGGGACTTAAGGTAAAGAGCTCATAGGAACCTTGTCAAAGGTTGAGCTAGTACCACTCCAGTGGACTTTGAACATTATGGTTATAGGGGGTATACAAGAGCCAAGTGCTTTTCCCTCACCTCCCATTGACGTAAGAGAGGTCTAAATGCCTCCTTACATGAGGGTTGTATTAACCACTTTTTGAGCAGACTTTAACTGGTAAGTACTAGTCATCCTGAAATAAGGAGTTGTCTAGTAATAGGAGAAAATAAATCATCTTCAACCAAGTAAGACACTAGCTAGTTGAATAATAATAAGAACATAAAAAGATAGCAAATTATCTAACCCTAATAAAAATAGTAAGTAAGATAAGGATGATCAAACAAGATGAGATCTTGTATGATAAAAAATAATAAGGAAAAAGAAACACCAATGTAGATTAGATTGTTTATGTATGATATAGATAGTATTTGTATAGATGATATTAAACCTTTGGATATATGATATTCAAGGAAGAAAGAGTCAGATTATCCTACATAAGGATGATCAAAAGACCATGTAGTATGTACCCTTGATTAGAAAAATGACATTATACATATGATTTGACAGATATATGTTGATCAAGACTATGACAGGTTTCAAGAAGTAAGAATACCTTATTGAGTAGGTGGATTATTAAGAATGCCTTTACATGAAGATACATGTCTAATATATGATCTTATGTTTTGAAGTATTGACATGTATGATACTAATATATTAAGGAAAATACCTCAAATTGAAATATGATCCAACCAAATGATGAGGAAAATAAGTATTAAATGGTTAAGTTGAGAATTGAGAACAACCCTAGGTGAATAGAAAAGTAAAAAATATTCTAGCCCTAGATAAACAGATAGATAGTCTGATATGTATAAGTATTATTTTACATACAAGCTTGGAGGCTTGTGGTTTTGTTTTAAACAGACATAGGCCTAAGGATGCTATGCTAGGAGAGTTAAGAGGGTTTGGCCACCCACTCTCTGAAACTTGATGATATTGAATACCAACCCTAAGAAAGGCTAAAAGTCGGGTGGGGCAATTATGGGAAGGCCACCACTGTGACAGCCATGGTCCTCCCATATGGACATGGATATTGTAATTTCCACTGAGAATGGTACAAGTGGATTATTGAACAGTTATCCGGGTGCGCTGTACGGATCAGACTGCAAGCATAGTGGTCCTTGATTATTTTGCATTATGATGCATATGAAATTGGCATAGTGAAATGCCTTAAGGGATGGCATGATGAAATGCCAGGTAATTATATATTACCAATATTTTTCCCAAGAAGGGAAAATCCCAGTATAGTAATTAGCTAAGATACAAATCTCCTATAATGAAAGGAGTTGATCAGTTTTGTATGAAAATGATTATTGATTATTTTTACAATTTTAACGGATTTGGTCTTATATAATATGTATGTATAAAGGTGAACACAAATGATAAGGAAATGAGATGTTCATATCAATAATAGTGGTCTGTGAATGTGTTTATGATAGAATGAATTATGGGATAGTTGAATATTGAGATTTTACTGTCAATAACTTACATTCTTATCCCCTACCAAGCATAGCTTGCTGAGATATTGTAAATGTTCGAATGTTTACAATATCTCAGATACAGAGAAGGAGACTTAGGAGCTCAAGACTTGAAGAACTATTGAAGAATAAGTAATAAGGGTATATCCCTTGAAACATTGTATTGAGAGCATGTATTGTATTTAGAACTTTGTAATTTGAATTGTGTATTTGGACACAGTATTGTAAGGATACAATGGGTTGTGTACTGTGAACAACTGGATGGATCCTAGAAGTTTAATAAAATCATATTCCTTCAATGGAATTTTATTTTGTACACAAATTGTACTTATGTTATGTATGAAGTGGTGACTTGGATTTAAAATAAAAGAATTTTTGCTGCTTTGTTTTGCGAAATTTTTTTTATTGAGGGGACACCCTTGCCTTTGAAAAATATATTATAAAATGTGTTTCAAAAGCCCAGGTCATTACAAAAATTGTACCTGTCCTAACCATAAGTCGCACTTACTAAGCTTTGCATACAAGTGATGACGGTGAAGCGTGTCCAACACAGTGCAAAGATGCTCCTGGTGGGCCTCATGATTAGGAAAGTAGATCATGATATTATCCACGAAGATGATCACGAACTAGTCTAAATAAGCCCGAAATACTCTGTTCATCAAGTCCATGAATACTGCCGGTGCATTTGTCAAACCAAAGGGCATCACCACAAACTCATAATGGCCATACTGTGTAACGACCTGGGTTTTTGAAATACATTTTATAATATATTTTTCAAAGGCAAGGGCGTCTCCTCAGCAAAAAAATTTCGCAAAACAAAGTAGCGAAAATTCTTTTCTTTTTAAACTTGTTTTGAAAACCCAAGTCACCACTTCATACTTAACATAAGTATAATTTGTGTACAAAATAAAATTCCATTGAAGGAATATTATTTTATTAAACTTCCAGGATCCATCCAGTGGTTCACAGTACAACACGGTATCAGTACAATGCCTGTCCAAATTACATAATCCAAAATTTACAAACCTCATTAGACAACTCTCAGTATAATACAATTCCCTCAAATAAAATACATGTCTTTAAGAGGAGGTATCTTGTTTGATTATTCATCCACATCTTCTTAAGTCTTCTATAGTCTTGAGCTTCTAACCCTCCTTCTCTGTATCTGAGGTATTGTAAACATGGAAACATGTACAATACCTTAACAAGCTATGCTTGGTAGGGAAATACAAAAACACACTGCTTCATCAATATAAGAATACATACCTCAATCCTTATTTCATCATAGTCATCCATTCCTGAGTACTCTCCACATAGAGTATATACATTATTTATGTAGTACATGACAAATTAGTTAATATAGTGAAGATTGCTCAAAGCTTGTTACTTCCCCTGGCTATGCTCCCACTTAAGAGAGCAATACCTAGCCAAAGATTACTCAACACTTGTTCCTTCCCCTGGCTATACTCCCACTTAGGAGAGCAATACCTAGCCAATCCTCATACGGGGTTTTCATTCTAGGAACTCATGTAATAGCATATCATCATGCCATACTTGTTCCTTCCCCTGACTATACTCCCACTTAGGAGAGCAATACCTAACCAATTATCATATGGGGTGTTCATTCTAGGAACTCATGTAATGGCATATCATCATGCCATGGCATCATACTATGCCTATCATATGTGCATCATAATGCAAAATACATTAGGACTATTATGCTTACAGCCTCAATCCGTATAGCGCACCCTGATAACTGTATAATCCTCTACTGACACCAACTATGGAATAATCAATCCATGTCCTCATGGGGTGGACCATGGCTGCTACAGTGGGGCCTTCCCATTGTTGCCCCACCCAACATTTAGCCTCTTTTTGGGCATGGTATCCATCATATAAATTTTAGGAAGTGGGTGGCCAAACCCTCATAACTTCCCTAGCATAGCATCCCCAGTCTCTATCTCTGTGTAAATCAAAATCCACAAGTCTCCATACTTGTATGGAAAATATATTATACATATCAGACGGTCTGTCTGTTTAACTAAGGTTGGAATATCATACGTACCCTATTCTTAGGGTTTCCTTAGTCTCCATATCTCAGTACTTTCACCTCATTATACTTGATCATTAAATTAGATAAAGTGGATTAGATTATGAGGTTAGATCTCTTTATTTGATCATTTAGTTAGATCCTATGTTTTGGATCACTTTGTTTGATTATTTGGTTAGATCCCATATTTTGGATCACTTTGTTTGATCAATGTGTATCGGATCACTTAATTGGATCATATGTTTTGGATTCCTCAATTGGATCATATGTTTTGGATCCCTTAATTGGATCATATGTTTTGGATCATTTATTTGGATAATGTGTGTTGGATCACTTAGTTGGATCATATGTTTTGGATCATAAGTTTTGAACCAATTGTTTGGATCATGACTATGCTAAGGTACTAAGCATACTGATACAATGAAGGTCTATAATTTTAGACAAATAATCATGTATATCTATACATGAATCTCTAATATATCTTTGTATATCCACCTACCTCAAAGTAGTATCTTGATTCATACATCTCCAGTGTATTCTTCCACAATGTCCATCATAGTCTAGATTCATCCATCTGTCATACCATATATACAAGGTTATTTCCCTATTCAAGTATGTATTCCTATAGATGATACCCTAATTTTCCTTGAATCAAATTTGATCAAGGGTTTGGGATTCTCTATCTATGTTCTTCTACATATGCATACATACTATACAATACTACATTAGTATTTGTTTTTGATTATCCAAGATCCTATGGATCTTGTTTGATCATCCTTATCTTGATTTCCAATTTTTATCAAGATTAGATGATTTACTACATTTTATGCTCTCATTATTATTACTCAACCAATTAATGTTTTATTGGTTAAGGGTAGCTTATTTCATTCCAAGTCTAGATCGCTCCTCTTATGTCAAATTGGCTAAGGCTTACTAGTTAAATGGTTGAACACAAAGTGGCTACTTCAATCCTCATGTAAGGAGGCGTTTAAACCTCACAAATGTCAACGGAAGGTGGGGGGAGAGCGTGGCTCTATTAGATAACCCCTTTAACCACTATGTCCATCATTCAGTAGTTTGACCCTAACTCAACCTTTCATAAGGTTTCTATGAGCATTTAATCCTAAGTATTCTTTCTAATTGTTTTTAATTAAATCCATGAATTAAAATGTCATTCATGGAGATTTATTATTCTCCTAAGTTGGACCAAGGAATTTATATTCCTTATATTATCCTACTAACTATGGTCCTTACTATCATTAAGTCCATCTCATACATTCCATGTGAATGTCCCTTCCTTCTAATTTCATTTAATTTCCATTTTAATGAAATTGCAATTACTTAAGCATTGAAGCATAAATTTAAAGCATGAATAAACAATTAATTAAGCACTTAAATAAAAAAATTAAATAACCAATTAAATAAATAATTCAACTAAGAAATGAAAGACAATTATCATAATGTTCAATAATTGAAATAGAAATCTAACATGTTATCATGATCCAAGGGTCTTAATTGATCCATAGTCAATTTTCATTTCTTTAGGGTTTAGATATTGATCCTTCATTTTATTTTAGATCTAAAATTTTATATTGATGTAATTTAATTATTAAATCATGGATTTATCTCATCCATTGATTTGATCTTCCTTGATCTTCCTTGATCTACCCGATCAAGGAGATCTTAGGTTACTTTGTAACATTTAAGGGCATAGAACTTGATCTAGCACAAATCCACATCATCCATTCATTAAATCCATATGATCTTGTCTCAAGATCATCATAAAAATATATCCATACTGTCCAATCATCATGGATCATCTTGATCTAGGAGATACTGTTTATTTTTAGGGATTTTAGTAATTCTTAAGGCTAGATCTCCTAAGATCTGCCTAATTAATGCCATTGAATCCACTAATATTATTTATTATGTTATAAAATCATCATCCAACAAGGTATTAGTGGTCTGGTCATCTTAGATCTTGTAGATCAAGGATATTAGTTACCTATCCACTTAATTACAGAAATTTTAATTAATTAAAATTAAAATTTTATAGATTTAGTCCATTTTGATCATCACAAGGAATCCATCACAACTTTCTGATCTCAATTTGGATCTCAATTGAGATTGGAATTGAAAATTTAAGATTTCAGCCATTTTTAAGGGTTGAATTTCACCTTACTGTTTTGGGTTAATTGGACTGATATAGACACATAAAAATTCTATTGTGAACATGGTTTTTAAGGTTTTGGAACCTTATAAACACATCCAACAGTTCCGATTTTATGTTTGGGGTCATGTGGGCCATGATCCATAATCAATGGCACGGATTTGATTGAATAGATCATGTAGATGCTACTTTAAAAAAATGATCTAAGATGTTCAGTGGATAAATAACATAATTATTAATCCATGGAAGGTTTTTGATCTAAATTTTGAGGACAATTACAATCTGAATTAAGATTTTAAGATTTCAGCCCATTTCAAGGGCTGAATTCCATCTTTACTGTTGTTGATCGATTCCTTCATATATAAGAACATAAATCTGACTGTGAACATGATCCTAAGGTATTAGAGTGTCTCTGAAGACATCCATCAGTTCAGATTTGTCTTTTAAAGTCATCTGGTCCATGATCTAAGATCATGGATATTGATTTTACCAAATAACATATAAAATAAAAATTTGAAACATGGATATAATAAATTCAATATATATATATCAAGTGACAAGGAATATGTAGAAACTTTCAGATCTAAATTCCGAGCTCTATCAAGCTCTGAATTAGAAAAATAAAATCTCAGTTTAAAAGATAACGGCCCAGATATGATCTGGGTGCGGGTGCGGGTGCGGGTACGGGACGACTAGCGTCCTGCGCCTGTGACTACACATTCCAGGTGTCTGGGTAGAGGTGACCGGCTACAGGCGAGATGGTCCGATCTGGACGGTCGAATCTCCTGTGAGCCGATCTCCTCCATCTGTTAACATCAAAGGCCCATATTTCATCTCCTAGGGTTTTGGGACCCCAGAAAGTCATCCAGCGGCTCAGAAGATTCATTTGAGCCTTCTGTGATGAGATCTCCACCACCCAAGCCGGATCCATCATCTCCGACGAATCTACGGCTGGGGAGATCTGTTGATGGCCGGAAAACCATACTAGCCTACGGGAATTGAAAGTAAAAGGAGTGGTGCACCTACTTGTACCGGTTTGGGGAGGAGGAGATCACTAGAGAAAGAAGAAGGAAAAAAAAACCCTACCGGAGAAAACCCTAGCTTTCCGAAAAAATATACAGAGCTTGATCCTTGGTGTCCGTTATCGAAAAATGAGGGAGACCATGGGGTTTTTGAAGATCCCACAGTCCTAAAGATTTTCAATGGTGAAAGATCACCAATCGCCGGCCAGATTTTTCGGAATACAAGGAAAAAACTGTCGGAGACGGTACCAGTACCGTTTTCACTTTCGTCTTAACTTTTCTAGAGATCCATGCATGGATCATCTTAGAACTAAAGGTATTTTGTAGATCGCCCTTTTCCGAACAGATCCAATGGTGAAGATTTGGTTTCAACGGCAACAAAGTGATGGCTAATTGAAATAGGGTTTCCTGGGCAAAAACCCGTTTCATTGGGGATGACGTGTCTCAGGATGCGCCCTACTTCTCCACTCAGTCTGGAGAGCCTGGTGCGTCTGTGGACACGCCCTGAGTGAAAAAAAATAAGAGAAGAAAGAAGAAGTACTTGGAGGAGTTTGAGGAGGTTTCAGGATCTGAAATTTTGCAACATACTAGGGGACCTCGTGAATGAATTTATGAAGATTTTTGAGAATTTTTCTGAGGTCTATTTATAGAGGTTTTGAGTGGTTTTCATAATAACATGCAATAATTATGTTTTCTCCTTTTTATTATTTAATGTATATTAGATTCCCACTACCACCTCCTTCTCCACTAGCAGGTGGTAGTGGTTTGACTAATGATTGCATGTTTTCCAGACGTTGGATCCCTTTGTGGGCCCCACATGTGTGTGAAAAGACCAAATTGCCCTTTTATGGAGAAAAATCCATTTTATTCTCCCGGGCTCGGAATTGAGCGTACTTAGTGGTGTTGGATTCGTATTTCTGAGTACATTCCAGATTTTGAGGTCTCAAGTCTTGGTTATATGTGAAATTACTATTTTTCCCTTTCATTCATTAAAATGGAGAAAAATACAGATTTTTCATTCGTATTCAGAAATTGTTGTGCTTACAGTCATTTTGAAGCATTTGTCGCATATGTTTTCAATTATACATCTCTCATACCTTGGTTTCACTTCTATGAGAAGTGCATATTTCATAACCCTAATATTACAGCCTGATTTTCATTGAAATTCTTAATTTTAATATTTATTTAATTTCTTTATAAAAAATTAGGGGTGTTACATACTTACTCTTAAACGCGATCTTAGGGATATCCTTCTCTCTAATCCTCAACTGATGGTAGCCTGATCTTAGGTCAATCTTAGAGAATAATTTTGCTGACTACAATTGGTCAAACAAGTCATCAATATGAGGTAGGGGGTACCGATTCTTCACAGTAACACTGTTCAGCAACTGGTAGTTGATGCACAGCCTCAAAGACCCATCCTTCTTCTTAACGAAGAGGACTGGTGCTCCCTAAGGAGACCCACTTGGCTTGATGAAACCCTTATCCAGAAGCTCCTACAACTGTACTTGGAGCTCTCTCAACTCTACAGGAGCCATCCTATAGGGCACCTTGGAAATAGTTGCTGTGCCCGGCACCAAATCTATGGTAAAATCAATTTCTCTACGTGGGGGTAGTCCTGACATCTTATTTGCAAATACATCAGTGAAATCTCGCACCACCTTTATCTCCTCAATTTGTGGCTGCTCACTATTAGTAGTCGTGACACAAGCCAAAAACACTCAACAACCTCGAGCGTAACATCAAGTTGCTCTCATAGCTGAGATAACACAAGGGCCACTAACACCCTTCCTACCCTGGACTCCGACCACTGGTCGATTTGGTACACAACATCTGATTTGCTTCTTACGGCAGTTAATCGTAACCCAAAATGTCGCCAACTAGTCCATCCCCAAGATGATATCATAATCCACCATATCTAAAAGGATGAGGTTAGCATCCATCCTAATGTCTGATATCTCCACTGGTACCCTCTCAAGGTACTCCGTAGCCTCCACTGTCTCTCCTGTCGGCATCAATGCATCTAACCCAAATGCTCACTCATATGTGCATAAGTTGAGGCATGATGCAAATGTATATGAAATAAATGAATGGGTAGACCCCGAGTCAAAAAGGACTCTAGCATGTCTATTAGCTACAAGGAAAGTACCTTGCACCATCTGGTTCGAGGCCTATGTCTGCCCCGATGTAATGGTGAAAACACGTCCCTGACTATGTGGCATTACCTCGGTAGTGGCATCTGTCTTCACTGGCTTGTCTCTTTGAGCTCTTAGGTAGTCTTTGATCACATTCCCTACCTCGCCACATGCGTAACATCTAAATGGCTCGCCCCATGTGTCAGCCCTTACAATGAGGGCACACTCTCTTACCCTTACCTCTCATGTGTCTAGGAGGGTACTGCTGGTCAGGGTCCCCCCTGAGGTTGTGTGGATGTGAAGGGCCTCTTGCCCCTAAAGGGCTAACTTATCTCTCCTCTACTCTGCAGCAGGTCCTTCTCGAGCATGGAAGCTATGTCTGCAGCTTGCCTCACCGTGGTCAGGTGTGCAATAAGTACCTCGTGCCTCAACTGTGGCAGTAGCTAGTCAACAAATCTATTTGTTGCCTCCTAGTCTAAGGCAAAAGAGGTAGACGCAAACCTCCGTAGTTTAGTGAATCGATTCAGATATTGCTGAACCGTCATACTTCCATGTGCTAACATGGCGAATTCCCTCTTCATAGCATGTAGGGTTTGAGGAGGGAGGTACTGCTAGTCGAAGATCTTTCAAAAGTCCTCCCATACTAGTGGTGCTGAAGATGGGGGGAGCATCTACTGTTGAGTCTTCCACCAAAACCCAGCCTCGTCGATCAATAAGTAGGTCGCTAATCTCACTTGGTCCTTTAGTAGGATCCTCATCCCCTCAAAGGCCTTCTCGACCTCAAATAACCATCTCTCTACCACTGCTGGATCTCCTTCCCCACGAAAAAGAGGGTACCATTTTTTGGAACCTTTTGAGCTGCTTTGCTGATGGATCGTGCGGCCTCGAGGATCCTCCCTCTGTAACTCCTAGCATAGGAGCTGTCGTTACCTGGTGGGATGACTGCGTTGATGTGGCCCCCCTGTGATGCTGCAGTCATCGCTGGGTGGGCAGAGTGAATAGCCTGCATTGTTGCCTGAACTTGTTGTGTCATCTGTTGAGTGAACTATGGCATAAGCTCTTGAACTATGTGGGCCACTATATTCGCCTCCGAATCCCCTTGCTCTAGTGTCACGATAGGGGTAGCGACCAGTGGAGTAGGGGTGGATCTCGTCTTCCGTTGAGGAGCCATTTGTCAATGTTTCAATATCATATCATGTAAGTAATCCTCCTATCTCCATCTCAGTAAAAAACTCATTTGCTGTAACTCAAATTGGACCCTTAAAGTGGTGATAATGGAATAAAGTTGGGCTTTGATACTAACTGTGACACCTCGGGTTTTTAAATTTTTTTTTTTTTTTATAAACCTTTTTCTCAAAGTAATAATAATATGTTTTAAATAAAAATAGATGGGATCCCTGAAAGTGAAAACTCAAAATCTATAAATTTTTGCACAGTTTTAAAAGAATTAACTGGAAGCAAAAACCTCGGGGGTCAACCACATTCCACACTACAACAATAAATAAAATAAAATTCGAATATCCTGAGAATGCTCAATTTAAAACCACAATAAATACACAAGCTCAGTAAAGATAAAAAAATAAATCAAGTCAAAAAGCCACAAGGTTCCATCCATGATCACCACAATAATTACATCTAAAATTAAACATTCCCTAGTCCATAGTATGGGTCCAATCTATCCAAATATATAAAATATCCAACTAAAATCCCAAAATTCTAATACAAAACTAAGAGACATACACTAATCTATCTTTGAATAAGTAAAGTGATAGTCTTCAGAAATCTTCTCCCAAACCAATGCTACTCCACCCGCTTTCCTTTTCGGCTATCGCGCTCCACATCTGAGGCATTGCAAAAGAAAGTAATGCCTTAGCAAACTATGCTTTTGTAGGTGATTACACTCAATTAAAGCTTAAAAACATCACATGGTAAATCTCATGAAATAAATATATATAAGACCAGTCAAATAATCGAACGCTCATAATTATAAACCTTCAAAAACAAGTTTCAAATCAAATTAGGATGGCATGCAAAGCACGATCAAAATACAAAATGAGTCCATTAAGATAATACGAGTCCATGTCCACAGAATAACATGCATACAATCATGATAAATATGACACTGTATCAAAACAATACCAAAAGTGTCCCAATACACTCAATCACCGGTGATGTGTACTCATACCAACTCTGGGTCCCTCCCGTGGGGCTCGCATCAATCCCCGGAGTCCCTCACTGCCTAGGCCTGGCTTGCCCCAGTTCACCCCACATATAAATCCACATGAACATGTAGAATAACTGTATGGGCTACTATACTGTAGTGGCAACCCCATCAGGATCTAAACCACTGCCGCTCCCCGTGGACACCCAAATGGGAGACTTTCTTCATCCCCATGGGGAGGAACAGGCATGTAGGGGGACTACCCATGATACCACCACCTACATACCTGGCCCTGTGCTACTCAAGGGCGGTGTCTAATCATCATCATCATCACAAAGTCAAAGGGCGGGTGGCCAACTCTACAACCCTCCTAGCATAGTACGCACAGGGTGGAAGCACCCGTCATAAAATGATCGACAAGATGTCGCAGCCCAAATGTCACCCCCATGCACTGTCAAGCAGTCACCTCTGCGTGCCGTTGATGGGGACGACGGCTGGCTGGCCACCATTGCCGGCCGGACTCCGGTCGCTACTAGCGACGCTCAGGTGTCCAAATGGTAAGATTTTTGCACTGTTTTGCTCAGTTTTTTATGTAGATCCTGTTATTAAGCACCTTTTCAACATACTCTATCGTTATCTCATGTTTTTCTAAGATTTTTATCACGTTCCTAAAAGTTTTTCCCTTACTATTTTATGAGTTTTTCGGCATCCCTAGCCGTTCGATCACCATAAAAATTCATGGTTTTGTTCTTTGTGTTACTATGCACAAGATGAATGGTTCAAATCACGATCTAATACTGTTCCATCAGTTTACATTGAAAAGAATAATAACACCTACTATTTCATCAAAAAACGACAACCCACTATTTTTCGGTGTTAAAAATGATGGAACTATAAGGAAAGAAAAGGAAATAGTAGAGGGTGGCCTATCGTAGTCAGATCGGCCAAAACTAGGCTTCCCTTCACCGCGTGTGCCTGAGAGAGGAGTTTCACATCGTTGCTGGCGTCATCGACACAGAAATCGAGAGGGATAGTTTGGTCGTACAAAAAGACAAGGCAGGCTTTTATAGCCTCATCGTGGGTCCCAAGTAGTTGCGAAGTAAAGAAATTTCAATAGTTAAAGTTCTATGGAGGAATGCATTTGTCAAAGAGGAAACCTGGGAAGTGGAATTGGAAATAAGGGAAAATATCCTAAACTCTTTAGTGAGTAGTAAATTGTGGAATTTTAAGGACAAAATTCTTTGTAGGGGTAATGATGTAACTACCCAAAATTTTAAGTCCTACTTTATTTTAAAATTTTGATTTGAATAGAAGGATGAAAGGTTATAATTAATGAATCTTAGAAGTGGGATTTTATCAAAATTATATTTGGTGAAATTACTCTAATAATTAGATTCTACTCAAAAAATGGAATCCAATGACATTAAAAATAAAAACAAAGTTCAGATGAAAATGTTATGAACATTTGAAGTTGAGGGGTATTTTGGTAATTTTTAAATTGCCATTTAACTGATTTTTTTTTTTAAACAGAAAGATTCACAAACGTAGGGGCTATTTTGATATCGGCATCCCCCGACTCTGACTCCTTTGTCGGAGAAACAGGTCGGTGACTGCGAAAGGTAGATCACTAGCAATAAATATATCCTCCCCGTCCCCCATCACACTCTGTTTTTCTCCCCAAACTCCTTTTCCCACTTTCTTTTCTTCTTCTCCATCACTAGTGACCTAGGGTTCTGGCAGTCACAGACAAGTATTTCACCCGTCGAAAAAACCCACTAGATCTTCTCTCACTAGTTGGTAGATCATGGTGAAAACAGATTTGGTGGATCTGAGGTAGTGCCCACTTAAGGACAACTCAGATGGGAAATTTGAGCCATCGATGAGTTTGTGGGACCCCAAAACCTTAAAACCCTAAAAATTAGTAAAATTTAAAGTCATCTTAGACATTGATCGGTGATCAAAATGATCTGATGGTCTAGATCAGATTGTTTCATCCTAAGCAACCTGATTAGGTGACCAGAACACACCTTGTTGACGAGCAACAAAGATGCATCCATTTAGTGCATCCCTATGCATGCGTGGTCATGGACCGACTAGAACGTAGATGCATTCTGGGGATTGTGACGCACCCATCGTGCATCTTGGAGAATAGGATGCACTAGTGTGTTTTGGAACATGCGTCCCGGTCACCCTGTCTTGATGCGTTTTAACCCAGAAATTAAATCTAGACCGTTTAAAATATCTAAAACAAAAAATTTTAAATTTAGAGGGCTATACAAGCCTGATTTGTGACTAGAAAAGTCTGTTGGATTTGTATTGATGACATAGACCTAATTATATATATATATATATATAAAGGATTAGAGGACATTTTTAACTAATTATGACCTAACAACTATAAAAAATTCATAGATCTATAAGATAAAAGATGATCAGGCCCCAAGAAGTGATAAATCATAATTAGTTCCAACCATCCATCATCATTTAGCCCATGATCTATCATCTAATGTCCGATTTGTGATCAAATCAATGAACTCCCACATGATCCAACTATTAATCAATCACTAAAACCCATATATGTGACAGTTCTGACCCTTTTATCACGATCCAACCGTCAATTGGACACTAGATGATAGATATGCAACCAATCAATCCTTTTAAGATGATTTAACCCGTGATCAACTACCTAATACCTTAATCAACCACTGATTTGAGCTTCTATTTACATTTGACCATAGATCTAGCACTTGATATGAACCGTTCATTCTTAAATTTTTGATCAATGGCGATCAAACTCGATTCGGCCATGTCAGATACAACATAATACATGGGTTTAAACAATAAGAGGTAAGACTACTATTGAGTCTTATTTAAATAAGTTAAATTTCATTTTATCTGACTTATGCCTAATAAATTATATATAATTTGGAAAATAAACAAAATAAGAATGCATTAAACCTTAGTAAGAACAACTGAACAATTTATGTTAGTAATTAGATTAATCTATCAGCTAGATTGTTTTAATGACCTTAGATTCAAAGATTTGATATCAGGATGACTTGGAACTTTAGATTTGACTGATTAGGATTCAACCTGACCGTTGGATCAATAGATCAAATATTGATATATGAAATAAACTATCTATAAGTCAAAGATTAATAGGAATTGAGGACAATTAGATGATCTAGGATGTTGATCTTTAAGCAACAACCAAGATTTGATATTATGACAAACATAAAGAGGAATTCCTATGATCAGAAAGTGGTAAATTCATGATCACCATGTTAAAGGTGATTAAAGACTGAGAAATCGTAAAAAAGATAAATGACATTGCAATGTGCATGTGTTGACAGAGATGCTGACTGATACGATCTAAGCTTATTCAGCATTTTGAGGATTGGGATAACTGTGTTTGAGGTAGGTAGTTTTAACATCTATTTTCTTAATTAAAATATGTGATTTCAAATAGTCAAATCAATTTATTATCATGCTTTTGATTTGAGACTACTTGACTATTATAAAATTGATATTTTGTCATGTTGCATTATTTTAACTTTAAAAGAATACAATATTTGCAAATGAGACATGTGATTTATATGTATATACCTTCACAACCATGATGCATACTTTTATATGAAAACTGAAAGCGATGTTGCTCATATTATTACACGAAGTTTTATGTTTTTGAAAGAAGTGATTATACTTGAAATTGCATCAATCTCATGCTTTGAAATGAGTCAAGGAAATGCTTAGTTTTGAATGACATATACAATATATGACTTAATGACATATGGATTGAGATATATGTTTGTTCAGGCTAATAAGCCTGGTGGGCACTATGCTAAGAGGTTGTACGAGTTTGGCCTCTCGGCCTCTAACCACCAAAGGTGATAAGTATTCACGCCCAAAGAGGCACCTATTTTTCTCAATTATTGTGGTCAGGAAATGACCACTGGAGGTGTTCACGACACCCTTTTCAAGACATATCCATAGTCGCTATGTAGACTATGGTGACTAGTCTCTAGATACCGAAGAGACACGATTTAGTTAGCTGGTCATGAGCATAGTGTTTCATAAGATTTTTATTTTGTGACCCCACGTAAATGGGCATGATTATGGTCTTTAGATGAGTACTCATGACCAACCAATTGATGTGTTCGCCGGAGTGCATATGTGCACATGATGATGATGTTGTCGGTTTGGGATTGTTGACGTTCGCAGTTTGACAGATTACTACTTTAATATTTTGAAGATCTTATGCCATTTGATTTATCAAGTTAGATGATGGACCTTTCACATAATTTTCAAGTTATGCATTCATATGATTTTTTGATACATTATATACTACAATTTATGTGAGATTACCATGTAGATCCACTCATTTGAAAAGTATACATTTCAAGTCACGCATATTTTACATTGATATTATCTGAAATGTTTTATCATTAAATTGTAAAATGAGAGTTTCATCTACGTGTCTTGTCTTTGATGTAATCATTATATTCTTTAGAATTGCATGAAAAATGATTTGAAATATTATTTAGAATTTGATTTCAAAATTGTTATAATAGATGTGAGACTACCTACACAAGAGCATGCTTGTTGAGATATTGTAAATTATTTACAATATCTTAAGACTTTGAAGAATTTGACTTGAGGCAGAGTAAATCGAGGTGGATGCAAATTTGGTTTGAAGACAATAGCTTAACAAACTGTAATCAATGTAAGTATATGATTTATTCCTCTTCGATATGTATATGTAATTATTATAGTTGGGCTGTGAGCTGTGACTGGCTAGATTTGGGATTGAAAATAAGGGACAAATATCTTGAACTCTTTAGTAAGTAGTAAATTGTGGAATTTTGAGAAAGAATTTCTTTGTTGGGGGTAATGATGTAACTACCAGAATTTTTAAGTCCTATTTTATTTTAAAATTTTGATTTAATAGAAGTATGAAAGTTTTATAATTTTTGAATCTTAGAAGTGGGATTTTATCAAAATTAGATTTGGTGAAATTACTTTAATAATTATATTCTACTAAAAAAATGGAATCCAATGACACTAAGAACACAGAAAATAGAGTTCGGTTGAAAAAGTTATGAACATTTAAAGCTAAAGGGTATTTTAATAATTTTTTAAATTATAGTTTAACTAATTTTTTTTAAATAGAAAGATTCACAAACACAGGGGGCTATTTTGATTATAGTACCCCCGACTCTGACTCCTTTGTAGGAGAAATAGGTCAGTGACCGCGAAAGGTAGATCATTGGTGATAAATATCTCCTCCTCGTCCCCCATCAACTTCTTCTTTTCTTCTTCACTCCCTCCAATTACCTTCTTCTCCATCACGAATCACCTAGGGTTCCAGTAGGCACAAACAAGTCTTGCACCCACAGGAAAACCCACTAGATCTTCTCTAGCTGCTCAGGTAGAGTCCCTCCCCTCCCCTCCCCTCTCTCTTCCTTTTCCTTTTCCCTAACAATTTTCCCTTAGATCCATGCCATATATGCTTTCACTGATCTGTAGATCATCGATGAAAACAGATCTGATGGATTTAAGATGGTGCCCACTCAAGGACAACTCAGATGGAAAATCTGAGCTGTTGATGAGTTCGTGGGACCCCAAAATCCTAAAACCCTCAAATAGTAAAATTTAGAGTCATCCTAGGCATTTATTGGTGACCAAAATGATGTGACAGTCTAGATCGAATCGTTTCATCTCGATCGACCTGATCTAATGACTAGAACACACCTCGTTGACACGCGATAGAGATGCATCTATTCAGCGCATCCCTGTGCATGCGCAGTCATGAACCGGCTAGAATGTAGATGCGTTTTGGGGATCGTGATGCACCGATTGTGCATCTTGGAGAATAGGACGCACCGGTGTGTTCTGGAACGTGCATCCCAGTGACCTTGTCTTGACGCATTTTGATCCAAAAATTAAATTTCGACCATTGAAAAGATTTAAAATAATTTTTTTTAAATTTAGAGGGTTATGCAAGCCTGATTTGTGATTAGAAAAGTTTGTTAGAATTTGATTGATTACATAGACCTAATTATATAATAAAATTTAGGATTAAAGGACATTTTAAACTGATTATGACCTAATAATTATAAAAAATTCATAGATATATAAGATCAAAGATGATCAGACCTCAAGAAGTGATCAATTAGAATTAGATCCAACCATCCATCATCATCTAGCCCATGATCTATCATCTAATGTCTGATTTTTGATCAAATCAACAAACTCACGCATGATCCAATTGTTAATCAATCACCAAAACTCAGATATACAACCGATCTGACCTTTTCATCATGATCCAACCGTCAATTGGCCACGAGATTCTAGATCTGCAACTAGTCCATCCTTTTAAGATGATCTAACCCATCATCAACTACCTAACACCTTGATCAACCACCGATTTGAGATTGCATTTAAATTTGACCATACATCTAGCACTTGATATAAACCATTCATTCTTGAATTTTTTTATCAATGGCGATCAAACCCAATTAGGCTATTTTAGACATGACATCATACGTGGGTTTACACAATCAAAGGTAAGACCACTACTGAGTCTAATTTAAATATGTGAAATTTCATTTTATCTGAGTTATGCTTGATAAATTATAGAAAATTTATAAAATGAACAAGACTAGAATGCACCAAACCTTAATAAGAATAATTGAACTATTTTGTTATTAATTAGATTAATCTACTAGTTAGATTGTTCTAATGACCTTATATTTGAGGATTTGATATCAGGATGACTGGGAACTATAGATTTGACCGATCAAGATTCAACCTAAATGTTGGATTAATAGATCAAACATTGAGATATGAAATAAACTATGTGTAAGTAGGAGATTAATAGGAATTGATGACAGTTAGATGATCTAAACTGTTGATCTTTAAGCAACAATCAAGATTTGATATTATGACAAAAATAAAGAGGAATACTTATGATTAGAAATTGGTAAGGCATGATCACCATGTTAAGAGTGATTGAAGACTAAATAAGTCACAATTAAGAAATTGTAAGAAAGATAAATGACATTGTAATGTACATGTGTTGACAGAGATGCTGATTGATACAAACTAAGCTTATTCAACATTCCGAGGATTGGGATAACTGTGTTTGAGGTAGGTAGTTTTAACATCTATTTGTCATTGGGATTTTGAGCATTTTATCAACTTTATTAAAATATGTGATTTCAAATAGTCAAATCATTTGATTATCATGCATTCGATTTGGGATTACTTGACTATTATAAAATTAATATTTTTTCATGTTGCATTATTTTAACTTTAAAAGAAAGCAACATTTGCAAATGAGAATGTGATTTATATATATGTACCTTCACAACCATGATGCATATTTTTATATGAAAAATGAAAGCAATGTTGCTCATTCTATTACACACAGTTGTATGCTTTTGAAAGAAGTGATTATGCTTGAAATTAAATGACACTCAGAGTTTTCAAAATCCCTAGTTATAGTTTAAAAAAATCCCCAGTTATTTTGTTTTCTTGAAAGTAAATGATACTCGGGGTTGTCAAAATGATTTTAAAAGAAAAGATTCTTCTAATGTATTGCATTGCTTTAGAAAATTGCTTTCAAATAGGGATCGATCCCGCATTATGAATTAGTTTTGCATTTAAAAATGCATATGAAAACCCGAGTCGTCGCACACAAAATCTTCATCCACTCATCCAACTCCATTCGAAGTAGTCAACAATCAATTTTTAGAGCTTCTCCAATAGAAATTGATTGACAATGAAGTTCAGATTGCAACTTTGTGGGCAAGTTCCACAACCAATACCATAGCCTCCTTGTTAGTTGATTTGCTGACCCCGAACCCAATAGTTGTGAATCAACTTAGCAAAGATAGCTTGTATAACTTCGACATTAGGAACATACCTAAAATGTAGTCTACAAGAAACCTTACCTAGCAAAGTTCAACAAGCCTCCATACCCCAAGGGCCTAAAAACAAAATTGAGATCCCTAAGTTTAATGGGACTGATTATCCTAAGGACCATTTTTTTACTAAGTATATGGTTGTTGCAGGGGATGATATGAAAATTAAGGCCTTTATGATTAGACAGTTTGGTCAAACACTCCATTGTGATGCCTTTAGTTGGTACTTGAGTGGAACTAGTGAAGTCCTTCATTTTAAAGTGGAGGAATCTTAGTTAGCATTACCCTTAAGACTTGATTGAGATAAAAAGTGCATAAATGTGTGCCACAAACTTGCATCATGATATTAGTTTATAGCTATAGAACCTAATGCCCACTAATTTTGAGAACCTAATGAAGATAGCTTATGACATTGAGAACTACACTCTCATAAGGCCAATTTTAGGAAGGCTTAGAGTGGTCACTATGACTGCAAAGCTATAAGAGGATAAGCACAAAAATGGAAAGAATACTAATTCTCCATCTTGCATGGCGATAACTACTAAACCACAAAAGATAGTCCTAAAGACAATAGAGCCATACCAAAAAAAGAAAAAGGAACAAGTGGAGTCTCAATCCAAATCCTCACACAAAATCATTTAGAGACAAGATGTTAAAGAAGTATGACTTCAACGTTAGCACTATCACATAGTTGTTTAAGGAGCTGAGTCAGCTCAGGCAGATAGATTTGCCTACTCCGACGAGACCTAAAGGGATTGGAAAGACAAATATCCTTAGTACTACACCTATTACCAGTTGTTGGGGTACATTGGAAGATCCCTACATCCTAAAGGACAAGATCTGTGCCTTGATTGAAGAATGGGTAGTTGCCATCGATAACTTGAAGAAGACCACCATTGCAATGACAAACATGGTTGGCGCTCAAGGTTTTAATCTTACTACTACCAGAACACAATTTTGTTATGGATGCTTGCCCTTGTAGCCAACAGTCCTAAAGGGGTTTAGATGCAGAGCTTTGGATTGATGGTAAATTGATTTGGAGATATTGGGTCTACTTTGAGGACCATCTAAAGTTCATGTGTCGATCTACTAGAAACATTAATGCAGAACTAAATGGTTACATCTTGGAAGATATGCTAGAAGGATGTCTAAATCTTAAAGTATGTGAGGCTCTTTAACTCATTAAAATAAAGAGTTTCCCATAAATGAGATCGAAGTGAAGCTAGATTACTGTGACAATGGCTTGGGTGGATAGTGGTCCAACCTAAGAAGCGGAGATCTACAAAGGCCACCAACACTGAATTCCCAGTATAGTAGTTTGTAGTCATTCCACCATGGGGGCAAAGTCTAAGTCAAGGAGGTTGAAAACTGAAAAAAAGAAGAAGGTTAAAGCTTGTTCAAATATTTATCCTACACCTAAGCATGATAAAGAGGATGAGTATGTGCAGTTAACATGCCTTTTGATCACATAGGAAGAATACATGCCTGAAGACCTTAGATTGCTATGGCATCCCAGTATGTGAAGTTCACATATCTTGTTGCATGACTTTGGCTTACCATAGTGATAGTGAGTTTGAATGGAGAAAGGCCTCCTACGTGCAGGATGAGACCTGTTCAAGACCTTGCCCTAGGGTTTCATATTCAAAGGCTCTAGTAAAATGAGGGTACTAGTATTAGTCTTCAAACAACTAGGGAATAGGCACCCTATACCTCTCTATGCTGGTATATACATAATTATTACAATTAATACCCTTAGAAATTATATTTGTAAACCCTTGAATCACTTAATTTATCATTAATTAGGGTTTATTTTGCATTTTATGGGATTGTGGTAGAATTGAGAAAAGTGCACATTTTTGGTGTTTCAAAGTCCTAAAAAGAAGCTAGTCCTTCATCCAAGAAAAGATTTCTCAAACCCATATTTCATGCATTGTAGATTTAATTATAAGAAGATCAGTTGCTAGATCAAGTCAATCAACACTCTAGATTATAATCAAGCATAGATTGAAATGGATGACTCAAATCATCCAAGATGAATTTTGGATGATCTAGATCAATTCAAGAAGCAGAAGCCTTAGTTCAAATATTTTTCAAATGAAAAGTGTATGCACATTCAGGAATCCTTTAAGGCAAGAATTCCATACAAGCTCACAACACAATTCCAAATGTCCCACACTCGATTTTCCTGAGTACAGAAGACCATGCCTGGGTCCCGCATGCAACTTATTTTCTCTCTTTATCACATCCATAGAGGGCCCACATGGAGAAAACATGTTTCCCATATCAAGAGAGAGAGAGACATCTTGGGCTACTAAAGTGGGATATACCTAGACGTCTTTTGCAAGGAGACTTAATGTTTATAATTATGGAAAGTACTTTCCTAATAGAAGTTGGAAAGCCATGCATACATCACCATGGAGCTGAGAAAGGGAGTTCTTAGATGTCATTGGTAGGAAATGCAAGCTTTTAGGAAAGTGGGATAGTTTCCTAAGTTACAAAACATGTTGAGGTGTAGGCTGCTACTATAGAAAGTTTTGCTTTCATGAGATGTCTTGGATATAAGAGGAGTAGGTGCTATTCAGTTTGGAGAGAGGTTGCAAGTGGGTTGGGTTGGGTGCACGAGGCTGGAACATGTTGGGAAGATACGGTTTTGGAAAGTTACTTTGGAGGAAGTTTCTAAGAAATTCTATGTTTTTGGTGAATGGAAGATCACTGTTTTATTGATAATTCTTTGATATAAATAGCTACAATAATAGGAGAAAATAAGGAAGGATTTTTATAATAAAGTAACAATTAAAGAGCCAAAAAGTTAGCTCTTTGTGCATCTCTCTGTATTTGGCACATGCCTTGATTTTTCTTTAATTGTATGATATGTTGAAGACAATAATGGCACTCTTGAATTCCTTTTAGAAAGTTAGCTCTTTGTGCATCTCTGTGTATTTGGCAAATGCCTTGATTTTTCCTTGATTCTGTGATTTGTTGGAGACAAGATTGGCACTCTTGAATTCCTTCTAGAAAGTCAGCTTTTTGTGCATCTCTTTGTATTTGGTAAATGTCTTGATTTTCCCTTCATTGTGTGATTTGTTGGAGACAATAATGGCACTCTTGAATTCCTTCTAGAAAGTCAACTCTTTGTGCATCTTTGTGTATTTAAAAAATTCCTTGATTTTCCCCTGATTGTGTGATTTGTTGGAGACAATGATGGCACTCTTGAATTTCATGATTTTTTAACTTTGTTTCATATTCTTATCCAGATTTTTCTCTTTGAAATTTGACTCCATGATTCCCTCTATTATTTGAATTACTTTCTTTATCATGCCCCCTCAAGTTGGAGGGGGAATGACAATGAACACCCAACTTGCATTGAAGAAACATGAAACCACTTTAGGCAGTGGTTTGGTGAAGATATTAGTTGGCTATGAGGAAGATGAGATATATCGAGTAATGAGGGTCCCCACTACCACTTTTTCTCTAATAAAATGATAGTCAAGCTCTATGTGTTTTGAGCGAGCATGAAACATTAGATTAATAGACATATGAAGAGCACTAATGTTGTCACAAAGCAACTCAAGAGGTTTTGATAAAGGGATACCAATGTCACAAAGCAAGAACGTAAGCCAAGTAATTCATCAATTGCTGATGCCATAGATCGATACTCAATTTCTGAACTAGATCGAGCAATAGTAGGTTGATTTTTGGAACTCCATGAAACACAATTTGCACCAAGGAAGATACAAAAGCCAGAAGTACTTCATCGAGTAGTGGGGCAACCAGCCCAATCCGCATCCCAAAAACCATATAAAGAAAGAGAGCTGTTGGAGAGAAAATAAACACCAAAATCTAGTGTCCCTTTGAGATATTGAAGAATCTGTTTTATTGCCTTCAAATGGACCATGGTTGGACTATTGAAGTGTTGACAAAATCGATTAATAGCATGAAGAATGTTAGGTTGAGAGAATGTAAGATATTGAAGTGCTCCAACAATACTACGGTGGGAAGAAGCATCAATAAGATCATGATCAAAACACAAAGCTTTCTCTTTGAGGCTCATGGGTGCAGTATTTGAAGTGCTTTCAAGCATTTGATTACAAACAAGAAGATCTTGTGTGTATTTTTCTTGAGAAAGAAAGACTCCGTGTGAAAAAGGCTTAACTACTACACTGAGGGAGTAATGAAGAGGACCTAAATCTTTGATAGCCAATTCAAATCCAAGCTGTTGAATGAGGTCTTTGATAAAGCTATTATTGTTTCCAAGCACCAAGATATCATCAACATAAATAAGAAGTAAGATAATGATATCATTTTTGTGTAGAACAAGAAGGGATGAGTCTGCTTACTACAATAGAACCCAAGGTGAAGAAGAAATTGAGAGAGTCAATCAAACTAGGCACGTGGAGCTTGCTTGAGCCCATAGAGTGATTTCTTTAAAAGACACATATGATCAGGAAATTTAGAGTCAACAAATCCAGGTGATTGTTCCATTTATACTGTCTCATTGAGATGACCATGTAAAAAGGCATTTTTGACATCTAGTTGTCTCTTGCACCAACCTAGAGAAAGAGAAACTGAAATAACTAGTCGAATAGTTGTGGGCTTGACAACTGGGCTAAAGGTTTCATCATAGTCAAGTCCTGAAACTTGAGTAAACCCCTTTGCAACTAGTCTTGCTTTAAATCACTTAATTGTGCCATCTTCTTTATACTGGAGTTGAAAAATCCATTTTGAACCAACAATGTTAGTGTTTTAAAAAAATCCTTCCTTATTTTCTCTTGTTATTGTAGCTATGATACCATGAGAAATTCTACGTTTGTGGTGAATGGAATCTCACTATTTTATAGATAATTCTTTGATATAAATAGCTACAATAATAGGAGAAAATAAGGAAGGGTATTTGCAATAAAGTAACAATTAAAGAGCTAAAAAGGTAGCTCTTTATGCATCTCCGTGTATTTGGCTCATGCCTTGATTTTTCTTTGATTGTGTGATTTGCTGGCAACAATAATGGCACTCTTGAATTCCTCTTGGAAAGTCAGCTCTTTGCGCATCTCTATGCATTTGGCAAATGCCTTCATTTTTCCTTGAGTATAATAAGAACAGGGGACTGCATTTTAGTAACATGTTTTTAATCTTTGGCAGCTCACCTTTGGGATACTGTTAGACGTCTCTCATGAAGAAAGGTTGAAAGTGCTAGGACACCTCTCACTCTCTCTTTAAGATGGTTTGAATTTTCTTGTTTTTGGCTGGGATTTAAAAAGCAACTTGCCTACTAGTAGAAGACAAAAGAAGGGAGGTGCTTGCTTAGAAAAAACCGTTGATGGGTAGTTGGAAGTGATCCTAGACGCTCGTTTGGTTGTTTGAAGCTCTCTCTTTTTGACTAGTTTTGGACCGTTATGGCAGGTTTTATTGTTTGTTTGGATTCATTTTGTAGTGAAGATTTTAGTGGACATTCTTGATGAGTGACATACCAAGCAGGCTGCTAGGGATTTACTTCAAAATGGGGACATTTCATGTTCTTCTTCTTTAAGTTTTCTCATACTATTGTAATAATCAAAAGTGAATTCAATGAAGTTTCTTTTCTTGAATTTTATGTTGATGTTAGTTACTTTTTTTATTCATGATTTAAAGCGATGTTTCATGCTTTAAGATCTAGAAAGTTATGATGGTTTTTATTCATGTATTTATCATAGTTTTTCATGTTTAATTCTAGCATAGTTTAGGACTTAGTTTGTTCTAATTCTAGTTTGTCCTAATTCTAGCATAGTTTTTCATGCACTTTCATTTATGTCATTGTCATGCTTGTTTTTAATTGTTTCAACGACTATTTTTGCTTTAATGTTTAGTTAGTTTGAGGACATTTTTACTCAATAGATTTTAATTTGTTTTCCATGTTAATCATGAGTAGCTAAATCATCCATCTAGGGTGAAAATGAAGCCACATTAAATCAATAATTTTATTCATGTATAAGTGATCGTTAGATATAAGAATTGTAATTATCAATTTAATGGTATGCCGTACAATGTAACAAACATAATACTCTTTTCATGGAAATTATGATATATTTTACTTAATTTAGAGACTAATCTATGATTGGATGATAATTAGTATAATTCATAGATAGTTTGTGATTGTAAAAAATATAACTATGCTTTGAATCCATACTAATCAAGTTAGGCATATAATTTGAATTTAGAAAACATAAGAACTTAGACTCTAAATGCACACACCTTCCATGTTGATATTCCATCATTGTAATATTAATGTTTACTGAACTAAATCAGTGATGCTTATATATGAATATTTATAATTCTAATATGGTGAACTAAATATTTATAATTATAATATAGTGGATTCTAAAACCTTAGACTTCGTAATTTGGTAAATTTATCCTTTCTAACGTAATTGATATTAAATTAATCATTTGTATGATTCAAATTGCTTGGCTAGGTTAGTATAATTTAAGTGAGATTCTGGATAAAATTATAAATTTCAAATTGAGTTCTCATGGGATTTGACCCATACTTGCACATCTGTACTTTAATAAACCTTTGCATTGTGGTAATTTTAAAATAAGATCATATGCTACCAAGACAAGGTTCAATTCACAGCTCAACAAGTGGTTTTAAAGATCTCAATCAATCAGGTCTTAGGTGAGAGGTTCCCTTTGGGCACTTTAGTCATAGAAGGTTGCAAAAGAAGATCCTTAGGATCAAACTTGAGAAAAATATGCGATGCTCTAAAATCTTATGAAGAGCCTTAGAAGAACACTCAAAACAAGTCATCAATGAGAAAGTTCTTAAAGGAGAAAAGGCCTTTTTTGTTGCTAGATTGATTATAACACAAAGGACGTACCATTGAGGGTTCCATTGCAAACAGAACGAGTGCCACCAAAAAAGGACCAATGATGAGGCTCTCAAACCTTCCAAAAATTTGAAACAACCTTCATGAGATGCTGCTTTTGGTATATAAAGCAAGGAAGAAAATTGGTTAGTCAGGGCAAACCATTTTTAACTTAACATTGGATCTGATGAAGGAGGATGTATACATGCATGGCAATGAA
The DNA here is from genome assembly GCA_035236585.1 of Warburgia ugandensis. Taxonomy (NCBI): domain Eukaryota; kingdom Viridiplantae; phylum Streptophyta; class Magnoliopsida; order Canellales; family Canellaceae; genus Warburgia; species Warburgia ugandensis. The sequence goes on along the minus strand of CP141129.1, from coordinate 31,397,519 downwards.
GATAAGGCTAAACTCTTTGCCACTGTTGCATGGTCCTAGTAACTGGAAAATATGAATTTTAGTAGAAATCTATAGACAAATGCGTGGTGACTCGGTTTGATGTGATGGAATGCCCACTTGATGCTACCCATGTGGAGCTAAAAATATAAGGAGAATCTATTGCTGTATGGGCATAAACAGACATGCCAAGAGCACCAAAGTCCTCGTGGACAATGTTGTAACAGGCTGTGATTCTTTCACCGAATGACTTGGCATTGAAATTCGGCTATAAGATGGAGATAGAGAACCCTCTGATGCATTGGTCGATAACCCCACAACAATTGATTCGTTGGTAGCAGTCTAGCTGGCTAGCTTATGCTGCTTGGCAGCACATTATGGAACTTGTACGTATCGAAAGATTTTAATATTTCAACCATATACCATGGTTACCAATCAATCAAGGCACCCTATGGAATAACTAGCCACATGAGGAGCAGCAGTTTGAGTGCATCCCTATTGAAGTGTTGACCGCAGATCTATTGATGTTCATTAATCAGGAACACCAGCATCCTAGCAGGATGGCTAGTCATCCTTTGAGGATGATGAGCAAGAAAATTAGGACCATAGAAATGTATTTATGGCTATTTAACTATACAACTTCTCATCTCAAGAGAATAATCAATGAGAGGACTAGGAGGAGGTAACGAATCTGAGCCTTTAGCCACTTGTTGCAGCACACAAGCACTGGAGGAGGCTGACAATTAGATGGTCCAATTCACTATTGTGGAGCTTCCTTTGGGTGCCTTCTCTATAAAGTTAAAGGATGAAAATATCACCATCATTCTATAGGTGTATCATGGCATGCCTAGAATACCAAATCTTATATGGCCAAGTCTTCATGAGATCATCACTAGAGATTAATATGGTCTCAAATTTAGATATTGATCATTCTACGTTGAAGGGTGAAACCTTATTGGACACACCTATCAATTTTTTGGTGCAATGATAGCTCGCAAGCGAGTGAGGTTTGATTTTTTTGTGCCAACGAGCTAGAAAGAATTGTCAACATTTGAACATACAAGTACATTATTCCAAGCAACGAGTTCAATGTAGATGAATGAGATGACCAGCCTAGAGGCCACGGACACGAAAATGCTCCTAAACCTCCAACTACTGCAATGCTATCCAGCTATTTAAAGATGACAACCAAGCTCTACTCGGAAACAAGACCCTAACCTGTAAATTGGGATGGTTGAGCTACCTTCTGGTGCCATGCCATGGGAGTTTGACACTGGGGAAAAGACGACTACCAAATGGATCTTTCAGACATGCCGAGGGTACCAAATTCTTATGGGCCTATGCTATACGGGTAATGACTCTTCCCTTGGAAGAGTTGGAAGACAACTTTGGATATTTGATAGAAGACGTATCCAAAGAATATGACGAGCCTATGCCACCTAAGAAGCTCCAACAAACAGCTAAATAGTATTGTCGGACTTTGTAACCCGAAGAACTATGATTCCCAAAAAGAAGTTTACATCTTGGGAGGACTGTCAGAGCCTGTAGCCTTGGGAAACTGTGACGTTAAAGAGGTTGCTGACAGCCAAGCAGTATCGTCAAAGCTTGCTGTAATGAAGAAGAAATCTACCTTCTCCAGGATATATCTCAACATCCCCAGAGTACATTCCCCATCCCCAGAGTACATTACCACATCTCTGGGGTACATTCCCATGTCTCTAGAGTACATGCCACCTTCACCAGAATATGTCCCAATTGCAAACGATGCTTAGAGAGAGCACGACTCATGCGATCACTAGACTCATTGCAATGTCAGCAGAGTGACAAGAGAGGAATCGATGAGAGTTTACCAAATAGCCTTGAGATTACGGAGGGCTCTCACACTTAGATATGCTCCTTCAAATACTTCGACCTCTAATTAGATAAGTGCGCTGGCTAAGAAAAAATCTGGCACCGAGACATAGTGACAGGTTGTCGTGGACTAATGCACATGCCACTATGTCTTAGACAAATACGTACAATGTTTTGCTGCATCTAAAGAAAATCTCATCGCTCTTAAGCATCTACGATGCATTGATGATCTCTCTTAAGCATCCCATTTAACAATCAAAGATTTGAACTCTAGCGGTTTGATGATCTAAGGGTTCAATCAAAGTAGTCAGAAGGCTGGCTCATTTAAAGGTATAAGTTGAAGATATAGACCCAACAACTAATTTCCACATCATCAATATCCTTACCTCCTACAATGCCTTGTTGGGCTGACCATGGCTTCACAGCAACTGGCAGTGCCATCTAAACTCCACTGAGTGCATCAAGTACTTTAAAAATGGACAAAAGAGAATCTACACTAATATATCTCCTTTTACAAAATTAGAATTGCATCTAGCTGTTAAGTGTTTAATTTTGGACAAAAGACCTCTAGTTTAGCATTTAATTAGATCATTTAACTCATCAATTTGATGATTTTTAGATAAAATATGAAATTTAGCTCAAATTGACCATCCAACAGTAAATTGTCAAAATTAATGGTCAGACGATTATCCGAGCAAATTAGATGCTTAATGTAGGGTTTAGATTATTTTAATATGGTCTTTTGTTTTGCAGATCAACTAGATTATGGATTGGATAGCTCAGATCAAAATTAACGGTGCTAGATCATCCTAAAGAACATTGAATGGCAAGATTACTTATCAAGGAACATCAAGCATGATGGAATGGTGACCTAAAAGAGAATTGATTTTCATGGAGCAGAGTTTTTTGAATACGATATCACTTGGGAATGGAAAGTTTTCAAAATAGAAAAAATTGGAATTATAAGAATTTTCCAAGTTCGAAACTTCTTAACCATAGTGAGGAATGGAAAAGGAAAGAGGGGGAGAAGAGAATTAAAAGGAAAAAAAACTTTATAAGAGGCAAGCTGTGGGAGTCTTGGGGAGTTTTAGTTTTGCTTTTGTTTTCCTTTACTTGCCTTTCTTTTCCTTCAGTTTTCTTTTGTTTCCTATTTGTTACTGTATTCTAGCCTTCTCCCAGTCTCCGTCTCTCTATCCTTTCCTCTCTTTCATGCTTTTTATTGTAACAGAACCTAAACCCATCTCCATCATCAACTCTACTATCTCTCTATCCATTCCTGTTCGTGCTTTCCTAGCCACGCTTCTCCCTCTCATCTTAGTTTATGTTTACCGCACCACTGCCCAATTGTCCACACCCAATCCCCCCTCTATTCATCGTCGACTCCTCTGTCCAGCCTCCTTCAATGTTAAATCGACCCAGCTCTCCATCACACCTGAGTCGTTGTCTGCCCCCTCAGGCCAGACTGGCACGTTTCCACTGCACCATCGTTTCCCCCCTGTCTGCCATGCTCCACTGCCCAGCCTAGGTGTACACCTCCCATTATCTTCTTTGTTCCAGACAGACACGCCCAGCCGGCTGCCAACTCTCCCATTCACCTCTTTGTCGTTGCTTCTCCCCTTCAATGTCTTTGCCCAACATGCACCACACCGGCATCCCTGCACAGTAATGGCATCGGTTTCCCCGCTGTTCTCCTCTATTTCACCCATCAATCTCCTGATTCCCCTTTCTCTAGTTTCCCCTTGTCGCACTCACTCTCCCTCTCTCAGTTTCTCTTCCTTTGTCACACAGCCTATTGCACCCAGCCCCTCTCACCATCTTTTTGCTCCAAGCTTCACTACTCTCTTGCTCGTATCAGACAGATCACCCAAGCCAGAAAGCCTCCCAACCTCTAGAATTCCAATTTTTTCTATTTTGTAGACTTTCCATTCCCAAGTGATATCCTATTCAAAAAATCTGCTCCATGAAAATCAATTCTCTTTTAGGTCACCATTCCATCTTGCCTATTTTTCCTTGATAAGTAATCTTGCCATTCAATGTTCTTTAGGATGATCTGACATTGTTAATTTTGATATGAGTTATCCAAGTCATAATCTGGTTGATCTGCAAAATAAAAGACCATATTAGAATAATATAAATCATACATTACACATCTGATTGGCTCGGATGATCATTTGACTGTTAATTTTTACAATTTAAGGCTAGATCGTCAATTTGAGCTAAATTTCATAGTTTATCTAAAAATCATCAAATTGATAAGTTAGATGATCTAATTAAATGCTAAACTAAGGATCTTTTGTCCAAAATTAAACACTTAACACTAGCCAATGGTAGCTTCTATCTCCCCAATAGTAGAAAGGCAAAGCCTATGTCGTCATATCACAATAATAAAGGGAAGCTTGTCAAGGTTGTTAAACCACTTGTACACCTCACCACTAAAGGCCATATGAGAGTTGAAAGAAAGGTCAAAGATTGTAGAAAGAAATTACCAAACCTTTAACCCCTAAAAGGGACTAAAGTCACTACATCTCTACCCACCTCATGGCCTAAGGGGAAAAGATGATTATCTTCATCACCACTGCAACATCTTAGAAGCTAACATATTGATAGTAGGGTTCCTAAGTCAGAACCTCATTATCATTGTTACAATCCATAATCCATTATGATAATGTGAAAGATGGAAGCAAACCTGAATACGATATGTTGTTGTTTTAAATAAACTCGTAAGCGCATGAATCGTTTGCAATATAGCATGCTAGTGACGTTGACCCCATACGGAGTGAACAATTGTGATGCTAGTTGCCCCTACTTTAAACTATCTAACCTAGCTGAAATTCAAGTGATTTTTGTCCTAAATTAAGAAAGGAAATTAAAACATGAAATTGGAAACTAAGCAAAAACAAGAAACATTAAATGAGAAATTTTCCTAATCTAGAATTAAAAGTAAGGGAAATTACTAAAACTTCAACTAAGAAAATGAAATTGGAAAATTAACTAACTAATAGTAACAAATAATGAAACTATAAAGAATTAGAACGATTCAAATCAAGAAACTAAACTTAAGGAAAATACCTAAAAAGACTTTTCTAATTTAGAACTTTCCTATACTAAAACTTACAAAAATATAAAAATATCTAATTTAACTACTGTAATACAAGATCCAACAACTAAATTAATCAAAGTTCAAACGAGAATGGGAATTAGAACCATGCACATGGTTTTTTGACTGTGCGCATGATTCTGGAGCCCTAAAGATGGTGAAATTTAATGTACCTATAGTGAGTTACTATGCAAACTAACTATAAGATCTAATAAAAAAATATAAAAATCTAAATGGGCACCTAAGGATTCAGGAAAATAAGATGTATTGATGGCTGGAATTAAAGCACAAAGTTAAGGAAAAACCAATTTTCAGATTTCGGTACTTAAAAATAGTCAATAAATCTTGCATTCAAAAGATACTTAAACCACAACTTTTATGCAAGGAAACAACCCAGATCTCAAGTAATTTGATGAAAGAAACATTCCATAATAATAATTCCCACAAAACTTTATTGAATCATATCCAATTTACATCAAAATTATGCACATAAAATTGTCCTCAAAATATGAAAATTGTGCACTTTTCTAAAGCCTGGAATCCTATCTAAACAGTAATAAAATTCTAATATAAAGCTTAAAATTGAAAGTATAATGACATCCAAAGAAAACCCATGAAGAAATTTAGGAGGAATAAAGGAGAGGTGGGTGAACTAGCTAAGAAAAAATCACTGAAAACTAAGCGGAAAAAATCATGGAAAAAAAGTGAATTTCAAGAGGAGAAATCAAGGATTTAAGCCAGCTATTCTCTTGGTTGTCAATAGCAGAGAATAACTAACTTGAATCTTAATTGAATAAAAAAAAAAAACTGATGGAATGGAGTGGAGAAGAAAGAGATTAAGGGCTAGAAAGTAGCATGAATTCTAAGGAGTAAAATAATGAAAACTTAAAGCAATGGAACTAAAGTAAAACAACTAAGTTACTAACCTGAATTGGAGAGCAAACAAGGAAGAGTATAACAAGAAAGCCAGAGGAAGAAAAGCACCAAAGGAAACTATGTTTCAAGGTGTGTCACCCACCTCTACTTGAATTTCATATGAACTATGGGACTATATATAGATGAGTGGTTTCCTAACTTAGGAAGGGGTGGAAATATAAGAAAAGTAGCCTTAGGAGTAAGGTATTGAATGAGGAAGGTTAGGTGGAAGATGAATTAACAAGATGATGTCATAAACATGGAATAAGAGAGAGATAAGAAGCATGGGCTTGTTGGTTTCTAATTTTGAAAAGGATATAGCTGTCTTTTTTTTCTTTTTCTTTTTCTGGAAGGAAAGTGAGTTGACATAGGGAAAATTCATTGGCTAAGTGGTTTTCTAGGAAGTGGGGATTGGTTGGATGGTTAGGAAGGGAGTTTAGGAAGGTGGAAGAGTTATGGAATAGTAGGACTGTTGAATAGAAAGTCAAACTCGTGATGGTCTTTGGTGATGAGGTGGAAAGTGATAAAAAGTAGAAAAAAGTGGGAAAAACATCAAAATTTGAAGGCTTTCATCCTATTGGTCCACATGCCAACTTATCCTAATGGATTTTTTCTTAATTATATTCAAAATAACTCATTGATAACTCTCTTGAATCCCCTCCAATTCTAGCCTTCCATTTAGCTAAGCTTGATGGCTAACTTTGAGGGCTCCATTGGTTAGGCTTTATGACTGGCTTAGGAAACTTTTGTGTCTTGTTTTCTTGGCTTGAGTGGCTTGCATGATTTGGCTTGAATTTCTTTACTTGCCACCTTCTTTCATGGCTTATATGGCTAAGGTGGCTTGAATGGCTCCCACGCAAAAGGTGGTGGAAATGCATGGCTTACTTCATGGGCCCACTTTGGCCATCTTTAGCTCCTTTAATTGCATCCATTACTAGTCCACAAGATGATCTTGGCCTTTGGTTTATGTTGATGTGATGATTTTGAGGCTTTGACTCGATCTTTTAATCTTGATCTTCAATTTCATGTCGATCGATTTCAGTCGTTGGATCAGCATCTTACTTCTTGCAAAAAGTGAAAACCCTAATTAAATCCTAGAAAATCATGATTAATCACATATTTTCTCGAATTAGCTTCTGGACCTACAAAATAATAAACTTTTGGGTTATTAGATAAAAAATACTTGTGTTATGAATTTTGGTCTTAAAACTCTAATTTACTTAAATTTACCCTTATAAGTTGTAACACATGGTACTAATTGGGTGGTTTTTAAGAAAAATTAAATACTTATCACACCCCCAACTAGCATTTTGTTAGTCCCAAGAAAAACATGCGAAAAATTATTTTTCAAGAACAAATATAAAGTGCTACTTTCGTAAGTACTCATGATTGCATTTAGCACATGCAACAAGCCCTTAAACCCCTAGGTTACCCATAGTGGACAAGTTAGGCCTCGTGAGGGTTTGTGGTGAATATAGCCACAAAATTCACCAAGGTTGATCTCCTATTTTATCTCAAAGATTCCTAATTCATTAGCAATCTACTAGTTTTTCACAAAATGGAGAGAATTGACAATTTAACAAATCATTCACATGCTAAAGACATTTGATTCTAGTTATTTCTCGGAGTGCATGTGTGTGTACAACCACATGTCTTGACTTCTAACTGAATATGCTTAAATTTCATTGGAAATATGTCTAGACCTTAAATCCTCTCGGGTGTACTCTTAGAAATGTAGCTCTCAGATAAGGGTTTAAACATATTTCTCTCATTATGTGATTGAATCCAATAAAGCTAATGGTTTACATAAATCTTTTAAATGCTAATGAGATAAAGGAAACTGATCCCTAAGATTGGATGTTATTACCAAGAATATTAGAGGTAGTTTACCTTAATTTCTTCTTTTTATCTCCTCTTTAAGGCTATGCTCCACCTAAGATCCACAGGTCTTTGGATAGGATGAGTCTTAGGCCCGAGTAGGGGTTTGAAAACTAGGGTATAAGGATTTTGAGGGTTCAAAACTGAGTAGAGGTCTTCAATGAATATTTGTTAGGACAACTGTTCTTTTGGTTGTACTTGAAGTGAATATTTCTTTGTATTTTTGTCTTTCTCTTTCAAATTTTTTCCTCTTTTTCTATTTCTGATACTTCTTTCTTTTCACTTTTCTTTTTCTTTGGATTTTGACTTCTTTGAAAGAAATATTTTTGATGTTTCTCACTTCCTTGACTTTTTATCCTTTTTGAATTTTTTCTACTAACTCTACTCATTTTGAAAATGGGTAAGGTTGTTTATTTTACTTGTTTTTCTGGGTTAAGGTAAGTGAGGTTAACAAAGAAAGGATTTAATAATGGGCTCAAAGGGCTAACTAGTGGGGTTATGCAAAAAAGAAATCAATTCCTTACATTTATCCATAAGCTTGTCAATTAGGCTACTTTGGGCATTGACATTGATCTAAAATGAGTTTTTGAGTATTGAAACCATCCACACAAAATCATAGCATTTTGCGAGGATGGACTCTAGGGATACTACTGATAGTCTTGCACAAATTTATAGTAAAGTTCTTAGATAGAGTTTTATCTCCAACTATGCAAAATATGGTTTATTTGTCTTCTATGATGATATGTGTCCAAATTTGTATAAAAATCACCCAATCAATTGCACATGTGTTATAACTTATATAGGGTTTTTGACCGAAAACCATAACATATGCATTTTTGACCTAATAAATCAAATATTTGATAATTTGTAGGTTCAAAGGGTAATCCAAGGTAAGCATGTGAATAATCATATTTTTCTAGGATTTAATTAGAGTTTTTGACTTTTGTAGGAGTCAAGATGATGATCCAACAGATGAGATTGATTAAGATGAAAATTGAAGATTAATATTAAAAGATTGAGTCAAGGCTATTGACGTCATCAATTGAAAGTGAGATCAAGGATCAATATTACCTTAAGACAAGTAAATGATGTAATTAGAGAAGTCAAAGGCAACAAAAGTGGGCCCATGCACAAGCCACGCAAAGTCCACTACCTTTGCATCGGATTCACTTGAGTCACCTAAGCATGTAAGCCATGAAGAAGGTGACAAGCTAAGGAGCCTAGCTAGTCATCAAAGCCAAGGGGTTGAGCCACTAAGCCAAGCTAAAAGAGACCTTAAAGTCAACCATGAAGCCAAGCCAAATGACCTCTCAAAGCAAGCCATTAAGCCACTTAAGCCAAGCTACATGGAAGGCCATGATTGAAGGAGAATCTAAAGCAAATATGCATGGGATTTTTAAGAAGATGATGGGGAGATATTTGGGTAAAAATCAATGAGAAAACATGTATGTGGACCAATAGGAAGTGGCTATCTTAATTTTCTCTTTTTCCATCGCAATTGTCACTTTTTTTCTCACTTTCCATCTCACCATACAAGACCACTACAAATTTTACACAGTGCTACCTAAGATTCCCACCTTTCTAAAACTCTCCCACGTACTTAAAACAACACTTCAACCAGCCAACCAATCCTAAAGTGCCACTTCACCCATCCAACCAATCCCCACCTTCTATTTCTTCCTTATCTCTTCTTTGCTATCTCTTCCCTATCTTTTCTTTCTTTCTTTCTTCTTGTTCTACCTCTCCACTTAACTACACTCAAGGAAGGGAGTTCCTCATGAAACTTCTACAAAACAGGAATCTCATCTCCTCCTTAACTCTTCCACTCCATAACCTTCCTAACCCACTGCCCAATCACCTCTTCCCACCTCACCTTTTTTTCTTATCTCTTTCCCTCTCTTTCCATTCCTTTCTTACCTTTATTTCAAAATGCATATGCATTCCATGACTTTTATGAGGGGGAGATGCCCCTTCCTAAAATGGTGGCACCTCCCACCTTCCTCCCTCTTTAAAACACCACATGTTACCATATATCCTTCTTCATCTTGACCCTTAAATTTCCTATCTTTCCTCTCCACCTTAGGATCACCTATTAGATAATTTAGGAAGTTCCTAAAACACATAAAATACAGGGTTTTTTATTATTATGAATATATATATATATATATATATATATATATATATATATATAGACACACACACACACATACATATATGTATGGGAGGGAGAGATTGTACCCTCCTTTGAAGGAGGCGTCTCCACCCCCACCTTCCTCCTAAAACCTTCCAAAAAGTTCTCCCTTGTAACTGCTTATTTTCTAGCCTTCCAAGTATTTTTCTTAAGTGGTCTTGTCTATTTGATGTCTTGTAAGTCTAGGTTCGATCCCTTCTTTAATTCCTTGCTTTTTTATTTTGTGTTATTGCCTTGCTTCTTGTTCTTTGTTACCTTACCTTCATGCACATGTTTATGCCTTTGTTTTCCTTGAATCTTTCTCTCACACCTCTTGTTTTCTTGATTCATTCTCTTAATATTTAAGTTACTTTTTCTCTGGTAGTAACAGCCAAGAGATACAATAGCGTAAATCTTTTGAGTTCCCTTCATCTTTCATATTCTTTTTGCTTAGTTCTAGCACTAGTTTGATGTTGTCTTTCCTTAGAATAGTCCACTTCCTTCTGACCTCTCTCCTCTTAATTTTCTTTTGGGTTCCATTGGCATGTGATCTGAGCTTAAGTTAATGTTGTTATAAGGTGCTTTAGATTTGAGTTGAATCAAGTTTCATGCCTTGAAATAGCACTCAAATTCCAGAAATTATATACATGTTATGCATTCTATCTTTTTTGTAATTTGACATTCAATCAATGAAATTCTTTGAAGATTATTTTTTTTGCTTGTTCCCAGTAGTTAACTACTTTAGTTCTTGAATGTTTTATTTCATAAAAAATTATTTTTTATAAATCTTTCTATGTCTAATTGATTGAATGTTCAAAGTCAGTATATGCTGAAATTTTTAATTGACTGTTAATGCTTAATTTCCAGCAATATATACATCTTGTTTACTTGCTTTCTTAAGAACCCAATTAGATCTTTAGATTGTTTAGTTAATGCTTGAATTATAGTGCATGTTGTTAGGCTTTAAAATTCAGTAAACAAGTTATTTTCTAATCCACGAACCATGCACACAAATCCATGGTTCATGCACATGGCTTTGGATGGTTGCTCTCTTAGATCACTTGTTTATTCCATGTCATTCTTAGTTTAAATCTTCATGCATTAGTTGAGTAGTTTCATGCATTCCATGTTAGCTTAGGTTGCTTCCTAGTTTAGATACAAATCCATGTTCAATTCATGTATTTTAGGTTACTTGATTCCATACACTTTTTATGTTTAGTTTATGCATCATGTTAGGGTTACTTGTATTGATTTCTTCGATTAGGTCATGTTGAGGTATTAGTTGATTATTCTCCATGTTAATTTGAATGTTAGAGTAGTTTTAGTAAGTTTTCATGTTTAGGATTAGAAAGTTCTAAATTTAGAAATTTTCCAATTTTATGCATGTGTTAGTTTTCATGTTAGTTAATCTCTTAGTGTAAGTTAAAACTACCTTCTTTGCCTAGATTAAGTGGTTTATGTAAGGACCCATTAATAATACAAATTCATTCAATTCCTCACAGGATCAACCTCCATCACATGAATTTACTATAACCAATTTGTGTGCTTGCAAGTTTAACTTAGAAATCACAATAAGTTTTTAATGCCATTGCTAGGAAACCACAACAGAATTGTGTAGTGGATCTTAACTTAGAATATTTACCTCTAGTCTAGTAGGGTGCATTAGTTTAGGATTTTTTTTGTCATTTTTTTTGTATTTTTGGCTATTTTCCTTAAATTGACCTGATTTGTTTGATTTTTGTGCAAGATAAATTGGCAAAGGAGCAGCGGTGATCTCGCAAGCCAAAGCTTCATCAACATAGATTAAAGTCTTTTATTGCTTTCCTAGATTAGGATTTGAGTGAAATTGTAGTAAGGCACATTGCAATTTTCATGTTATTTAATTTTTAATTGGGTGGTAATAATACAGGAAAAGTGTGGGGTATGGTGGTCCATGCTTTATCATCATCGAAACCCTCATTGTAAGGAATTTTCATCCCTTTTTATTTTCTAGTATAAAGTGCATTTAGTATAAAATTACATTTGTAATGGTATAATAAATCATATAGATTAGGGTCATGAATTGATATATGTTGCATATTTTTAGGGCCATTATATTAGTAAAAATCTATTATCAAAGGTTAGCCTGAACTCGACTATAACCAAAGCATATGCTGCATGGTATAGTGTCTCGTTTGTTAAGTTGCTTGACCCTTTTTTAATTAGGCACTAGTTTTTTTTTTTTTTTGCATTGCATATTTAAATGCTTTATGGTGGAATGGACCATATTGATAATAAGGGCCCCATAGGAACCCTCATAAGATAAGCACTAGATTTGATCAATAGATCCTTGGCCCACCTAAGTAATTAAACTTGATCATTGTATGTTTATGATTTGGTATAGCTAAGAGCACGAATCAATGTAGTATTTTCACACAAGCTAGGTCAATCCCATGAGGAATCTCATAAATTTGCAATTGGTTAGATTCTATTTAAATTGATTAACTTCAGCCAAAGAGATAGAGAAGTGATTAAACTAGGAATTTAAAGTAACATGAAATAGAAACATGCATGAAATTAGAAATCAGACTTAAAAGAAACTTTCTAAAAATAAAGCTAGTAATTATAATAGAAACTTACCTAACTAGCATGCAAGTAATGAAAGGAAACTAATGCAAAATTAGTATGAATCAAATTAGGCAACTAATCTTAAGGAAACAATTAAAAAGAAAACTTTCTTAAATTAACACTTTCATAAACTAGAATTAGAAACTTTTTAATAATAGAACTTTCTAAAACCAAATGAGGAAACTTTTTAACACCAAGCTAACATGCGAAAACAAATAGCCAATGATATTTAACTAGATTTAATAAGAAATTAGAAACATGCCAGTGAATGAAAACTACAATTAAAGAGACTTTCTAATTTTAACAATTTCTAAATCCCAAAACTTCCTAAAGGTGTTTGGAACTTCCCAAAACTAAAAAACAAAACCTTTTAAAACTAAAATAAGATGAAAATAATGAATTAACTACTACTAAAACTAAATTAATCAACAAAATTAAGTAAAAAACCAAAAAGGAAAGTGACCTAGTACCATGTGTATGGTCCATGGACTGTATGCATGGTTCTAGGGTGTAAAAGTGACTAGAATTGATGAATTTAAAGTGAACTATCATGAAAAATAATTATTGGATCTAGTAAACAACATAAATAGCTACATAGTTTCTAAGGATTTAAGAAAATAAGGAAAAAGATGGCTGGAAACAAAGTACATAGTTTAGGGGAGAAAAATTCCATATTTCAACTACTTAAGAACATTAAACAAATCAAGCATAAAGATGTAATTGAAACCATAACTTTTATGCAAGGTAAAAAACAAAGTCTAAAGTACTTTGATGCAAGAAATATTCCATAGCAAGAAACCTTAATGAACTTTATTGATTCACTTTTAAATTACACTAAAAATATGCGCATAAAACTATCTACAAATTCTGAAAATTATGCACTATTCAAGCTTCCAAAACTAGATCTGAACTACAAAAAAAACTTTGATATAAAGCTCCTAATCTAAAGTATAATGATATTCAAAGAAACCCAGAAAGGAATTTGGAATAAAATAAGACTAAAAGGGTGAACTAATTAAGGGAAAATGGACTTACACTAAAGTGGCGAACAAGGAAAAAAATGTGGAATTCAAGAGGGGATTTCCAAGTTCTAAGCTAGCTATTCTCTTGGATTTCACTACTAGATAATAACTAACTTAAATCTTGGTAGATTAACAAAGATAAACTAAAGAATTGAAGTGAGAAACGAGGGAGATTGAAGGCTAGAAAGTTGCATGTAATCTAAGGAACAAAACAAGGAAAACCTAGAGCAATGAAACTGAATCAAAATAAGTATATTACTACCCTGAATTGGAGAGCAATTAACTTAGAGACTAACTAAAAAACCAAATGAAGAATAACACCAAAGAAGTCCTAAAGTCCAGCAGCAACAAAGCACAAAAAGAATCTATGTTTTAAGGTATCTCACCCACCTCTACTTAGAAAATTCGTATGAATCATGACCTATATATAGATGAGTGGGTTATTAACTTAGAAAAGGGTGAATCCATAAGAAAAGTGGCTCTATGGTTAGGTTATTGAATGAGGAAGGTTAGGAAGAGTTTTGGAGGAGGAAATTTAGGTAGGAATGATGCCATAAAGATGACATAAGAGAGATAGGAGGTGATGGGCTAACTGGTTACTAATTTTGGAAGGGGGAGGTGTCATTTTCCATAGAAGGAAAGTGAATCTCCACCCTCCTAATTGTAAGGAATTTGAATGGTGGGAAGATTTGGGAAATAGGAAAGAAAGTAAGGAGGAAAATCTACCTGGGGTCTTTACCTGTTTGTATGGATTTAGATCTAGGATTTCCTAATTAGGAAACCATTTAATTTTGCCAAGTAAGCAGGAGGCATCCTCCTATTGGATGGTGGTTCCTTCCTTAACTTGAAAACATGGAACCATAAGATGAATGGTGGATTAGGGATGAGAAATGGGTTAGGAAAGTGGATTTTTCTCTCTTGATTGGTCCCTTAATGCATGATTGTCTTACCTTTTACATTAATCTCATAAAATCCCTAAAAAATTACACTTTTAACTTAGGAAAGTTGCTTATACTTGGATGACTAATTCCTTGGTGGCTTTAATGCTAGGCTTCAAGGCTTGAGTAGCTTGTATGGATTATCACTCTTTTTTCATGGCTTTAATGGCTAAGTAGCTTGACTGACTTCCATGCAAAGGTGGCGGAAATGCATGAGTTGGGTTGGGTCCATTTCTAGTCACCTTTGCTTCTTCAATTGCCTTATTGCTTGCTCTAGATGATCATCACACCTTGGATTGATGTTATTTAGGCTTTGTCTTACTTAGGTTTTATTTTTAGACTAGGAAACCTCATGAATGACCTCAATATCTTGATCAACCTCAGCCTTTGGATTACCTTCTTAACACCTACAAAGGAAGAAAAATCTTAATTAAATCCTAAAAATTATAATTATTCATATACTTACTCTGGATTAGCTTTTGAACTTGAACAATATCAAACTTTTGAATTATTAGATCTAAAATGCATGTGTTATACAATTCCATCAAAAAACCCTAATTTAACACTATAAGTTATAACACATGAGCTAGTAATTGGGAAATTTTTATACAAAATTGAACACTTAGGTCTATTATCACTCTAGTGGCTTATGAGCATCATGGTTATAGTGGGTGTTTAAAAATTCAAGTGATTTTTTCATGCATTCCATTGATGTTAATTGAGGTCTAAATGCTTGCTTACGTGAGGATTCTATTAACCACTTTAGAGGAGAACTTAACTGGTAAGCAATAGTCTAGCTTGGATGAAAGGATGAGCTATTTAGATTTGGGTCTAAATGCTACCACCCTATACCTTAATTAAAGATCATCAATTTAGCTTGTTAGCAAACTATTAGGATTAGTTGTGCATCATTTAGCTTGAGACTAGAATTTAGGTTTCGTCACATAGTTAAGGTCGTACCCCCCCCCCCAAGAAAAAAAAGAAAAAGAAAAGAAAAAGAAGTACTCATTCATTGTATACAATGATTTATTTTGTTGTATATAAAGGTGAGAACAAGGGCTTATAAAAAAAAAAGGATAAATTTGATACATCGATTGATAGGATAGATAGTATGGAAAGTCAATTGCTTAGGTTGATAGCTTGTAGACAAGTTGCTCCACAGCCTCATTACCATAATGACTATACCTATTCTAACCCTTTATATTCCACTTTTTCATGGCCATCAAGGTCCACACAATGAATACCATCAGGAGCTAGTGGATGCACCCAATGCATACACATACCCTAACAATAACTACTATCTTGAGACATACTATAATGGATGGGCTAGGCATCATGAACAACCATGGTCTCAAGATTATCAATCATAATAGGAAGAACCATCATGATCCCACCTTGATCTACTCTACAATGATTATCAAGAATATTAGGGTAAACCATCATGAGTTCAACTTGCCCAATCCTTTTTCAATACCCCAATGCCCTGGCAATACCAACCCTATGAGTTGTTTCCTCTACAACATGAAGAACCATCATTAGAAGAGAATATGCAACAACTTAGTGTACTAATGGATCAAATCTTCTCGGACTTAAAAATTAGGTTGAGGAAATGAAACAAATCAAGGAGGAGAGTGAAAAAACACTTGAAACAATTTCAAGGTAAGAATTACCAATTCATGTTGAATCTCAGAGTTTTTCACCAACCTTGACTATTGATACTGATGATAGGATGAAAATATCTTATGATTATTTTGAGCCACAAAATCCACAACCATCCATAGAAACCTCCAACTCATATCTACTTAATCCATATCTTTCTCCTTATTACAATTATGATGAAGAGACTTCCATTGATGGAGGTGCTAAGGAAAAATAGAAGCATTTGAATCCTGAACCATTGATTGGTTAATGTCCTTGTAAATTAAGGCCAAGCATTCCACCTCAAGAATTATCAAATCACCCCTCAGGACTTCTAGTGTAGAAACATTCTTGCTCTCATGTGCTATAACAACCTAGACTCAATGTCATTACCCTAATGAAATTCAATTAATTACACAGAGGGAGAGAGATTTTCATTATCTTCCTTATCTACTAAGGCTCTCACATTGGGAGTAGACTTGTCATAGTTAGAAGAAGGGCTATCCCCAAAGGTAGCTTAGGAAGCATTGGCCACCACATGCTTTGGTTGTTGTAAGTTGTCATTAACACTTGTGGCTCCTCGATCACTTGACTAGTGATAAAGTTAGTTTAATGTAGAGAAAACATATTGAAATATAACACACCTAAAGTACCTGGAAACCTCCCAAGCAATTCCTCATCCAACATGTCCACAACCTCTGAAGTCATGGCAAGATCACCAACCAAAGCATCATTCAAAGCACCTGAAAAAGTAGGAGCAAGTCAGGGAGAGTCCTTCTTAGAAAGAAAAAAACCCAAATAAAGCATACCTTCAAAAAGGGGATTATTGCAAATAGAAATAACCACGTGGCTACTACTCTAGCTCCCTTTAACCTTTTTGTCATTTTAGGATCTTTTTGGCCCATTCTCTTAGGTAGATCTCCTTGTCATTCCCCTTCATGACCTTAACCTAAGAGTTGATAAATTTCCCCAATAACTTTGCAGATATGCTCCATAAAATCCTAGGCACCAAGTTAAATATGGTAAAGTCATGCTTGGGTCTTCAACAACGGCTATCCCTAAAATGCAGAAAAGTTTATGATTATTTGAATGGCAAATTACATCATATAACTAGCTCATAAGGTATATGTTTGCAAGATCCCTCTTGAATTGCTGAGTAGGACATGACACATACAGCCCAAATTGATGAGCCACCTAAGTAGGGCTATGAGGCTCAATAAAGTAACTAATCCTATGCCTGAATGGGAGATAGCAGAATCAAGAAGACATCAAATATTCCATCTTGCTCATATTGGGTCATAAAAGTCATTCCTTACTAATCTTCATGCTGCCCAGGGGGCAACATCTAAGTAAGGACCTTGATGTCCCATAAAGTCTTGTGGCCTGTTGTGACACTAAGGGCTTAATTTGTCACTCTATTAGAGGAATCTAGAGTCATTATCCATAAAACAGCAGTAGAACTATTATCTTCAACCCTAAGTACTAGGTTGAACAAACTTGAAACATAACTATGAATCCACCTGATTACATATTGGCAAAGTAAGTAGATCATTGCATTAGAAAGATTAGAATATTAAGAGGAGTATAGTAAAATCCCAAGATCAATGGTGGATCAAGAGAGATCAAGAATCATCAAGATCATCATCAAACCCTCTTGAACCAATGTGTTTTGGAGAACTTAGAGATTGATGGAGTAGATGTAATAAGTCCTCAAAGGTGAACATGTTGGATCATTAAGAAAAGATGTAATGGGTCATCAATCAAGGATGTCTTGGAATAATGGAATATGAAGATCTTGGACTAGTGCACAATGGATGTCATAAATCTAAGCACACAAACATTATAAATCAGTCGAAGAGAGACATCCCATGATCCACTAAAAATCCCTCCTAATTTCACATGGTCAAACATTTCTCAGAAATCTTCCTTGGGCAAGTTGTGTTGACTAGTCTAAGATTCCAAATTAGCCTAGATTAAGGAAAGCTATTGCAATGGAAGTTAGGGAGTTTAGGAACTTAATTACTTGTAATATATATGTATGAAAATTACTTAAGTATGTTTAGGCAATTATCAAATGCTTAGAATGTGTTATTTGGAAACACCCAAGTTTAGAAAACTCTTGTTGAGCAAGTACCTAAAATTTAGAAGTTATTCTTTGGACTAAAGAAGTCTTTTATTTAGAAATTTGGTTCATAGTCTTGTAGATTGTTTATTTGGAAGGGTTTCTCACATTTATTTTAACCTCTTTGTAGTATGAATCAAAGCATAATATAGTTTGAAATGGGTTGTTTTTTCCATTGTAGAAGTGTGAGTGAATTTTATCTTTCATTATGTCTTTTATATCTCTTGGAGGGATCCAAGGGTAGTGAGATACTTAGTTCTATATCTTTGAGGTGGTTACTAATTTGTATCCTTAAAGTGGTGATCTAATTTTGATACCTAGTCCTATGTCTCTTTGGTGGTGATTCTATATCCAAGGATTTGAGAGCTATTTTCATATCTTAGTTATGTATCTATGTGGTGGTGATAGTTATGTATCCATAGAGTGGTGAGCCATCTTTAATATACCTTACTATATTTTATTTTACTCAGTTATCTGATATCATCTAGTAGTAGAGCTTAAGGTTGTGATGACATTGAAGCATGGCACATGGTTACTTTTGACAAAGATGCTCATGATTTAGGGATGGATGACCTAAGGAGACAAATCAAACAACTCCAAGTATGTCTAGAGTAATATAGTAGTCATGGTGATAGAGGAGATGAGAACTTTGATGTTGAATCCTCTAACAATGACTTAGACTATTCTCTTATGACTCAGACTATCGTGATTTAGATAGGAGATCGTTATCAAATAATGCTCTTAGAAGGCATTATGATTTTCATTTTTTAGGAGTGCAAGTGAATGTTCTAGAATTTGAAGGTAAAATGCAACTTGATGAATTCCTGGACTAGCTTCATACTATTGAATTTGTTCTAGAATACAAGGAGTGTCTAGAGGATGATAAGGTAAAATTAGTTGCTGTCAAACTTAGCAATTATGCTTCTTTATGGTGGACAATTTAAAGAAACAAAGAGCATGTGGGAGAAGAAGGAAGATTAAAAGTTGAAAAAAGAATTGAAAAGAAGATTTTTATTTGAAAAACTATAGAATAGATATGTTTTTAAAAATCCAAAATCTGAAGCAAGAAAACATGAGCGTTGAAGAATATACTACTAAATTTGAACACTTTATGTTACAGAGTGATGTAGTAGAGACTAAGGAGCAAACCACAATACGTTTCTTGGGTGGTTTAAACGAAGAGACTAGAGATACACTATATTTACAATAAATGCTGCTCTTTAAATGATGTTAATAAGCTTCATTTATGTGTGAAAAAAACAACACAGAGGTTTCAAAAAGAGGCATTTTAAAATCTTATGGAAAAGGAAACTCTTTTAATCCTTGAAATGTTTCTTCTTCTAAATAAATTTTTAGTATAAGATTCCAAAGCCACAATCCAAAGGTGATGATAACAAGCAATTCAGTCCCCCAAGTTCAAGTACGAGGAGATGCTTCAAATTTCAACATCATAGCCTTTGACTATCCAAACCCCAAAGTGGTTACTTTGGTGGAAGAAGATACCATCTACACTGATCAATATGAGATGTTAATGTTGCATTAAAGCTTTAGTACTTTCCAAAAGGATGATGATGCTTCGCTATGCTACACCATCCTTCATAAGAGACATACATCCAGTGGAAAGATATGTGATGTTATAATTGACAATAATACTTGTGAGAATGTGGTTTCTACAGAACTAGTGAACAAGTTAAAGTTAAAAATGGAGCCTCATTGTCAAGTGTTTAATTTTGGCCAAAAGACCCCTCATTTAGCATGTAATTAGACCATCTAACTCATTAATTTGATGAATTTTAGACAAAATATGAAATTCAGCTCAAATTGACCATCCAATAGTAAATTGTCAAAATTAATGGTCGGATAATTATCAAAGCTAATCAGATGCTTAAGGTATGGTTAGATGACTTTGATCTAGTCTAATGTCTTGTAGATCAACTAACAGAGGCTTGGATGGCTCAAATCAAATTTCATCGGTGAAGATCATTTTGAAGATCAATAAAGAAAGATGGGATGATTTCCCAAAAGAAGATGAGTTCTAATTATATGAAAGGAAATTATGGTTGAGATTTCCTATATAGGAGACAACTTTGGAATGAAGAAGTTTCCAAGTGGAAACAAACTCTTTCCCGTAAGAAAAGGCATAAGGCTTTAAAAGGAAGAGTTAGCCGCAAGGGGGAAGTGGATTGTTTTACTCTTTACTTTCCATTTTGTTGTGCTTTTTGTTTTTGCTCATACCTGTTCACATTTCCTATTTCCACCTTAATTCTTTACTTCCCTTTCACATGCAACCATACATTTCTCTTCTCTTTCTTAGTTCACCCGCTTCTCTATCTCCTTTGTTTTCTAGTTTTTCATCACTGCCAGCCACCATTCAGCCTCGATTTGTCTGTCTGTTCTCCAGCCCAACTAGCATCAACACTGAGATACACTAGTGCCCATCCTATCTTCTTTATCTCACTCCCCACCTCACCACTCTCTGCTTTCTCTCTTGTTGTTTCCTGCTATCCCCTTTGTCCACTAGGCATCATCTCCAACACACCTGGGTTCTTCTTCACCAGTCCGTGTTCCACACTACCCAGTACCAAATTTCTCCATCTCCCACCGTAAACCCCTCACTACTCCAGTTCACTCGTTGATTGCCATCTTTCCTTCTCCGTTCTGCTCCTCTTTCTAGCCGCACCAGTCTAACACTGATGTCGTAGCTATCTTTTCTATCTTTTGCCATGTTGTCACCTTCCACTGGGAGGTACCCAAAATCCCATCTGTCACTGTCGTTAGCCCAGCATCATGGTGCACTGCATAGCCTCGGATCGGCTTTCTCCGTTCGGCACCACCTAGTAGCAACCATCGGCATTTTTTTTTTCTTTTCGTTTTCTTTCCACAGGCTATACTGCCTAACCCTAGAATGATCAGTTCCCCAATCCATTGCTGCCAGCCATCCACCTCGCCAGGACACACTCCACCACTTAGTTCCAGGACGTCTAAGCCAGACGACACCCCAGGCTGCTCTATTGCCAGTCACCGGCTGGATTGGGCGTAGCCATCCAATCCACCACCTCCCTTTGTCTCTTCATAGCCTGACACACAACTCGAAACTCCACCGATGTTGTCACCGGACTGCCCAAAGGCAGAACCCCAACACTGGTTTCCCTCTCCTCCTCTTCCCTTCTCCCTCACTGTAACACCCCAAGCTTGTATAACAATTTTTTAATAATAATAATTATAGTTAGGATCCCAAAATCAAAAGATTCTATTAATTATAGTATTAGAACATTTACTTAAAAACCTACGGGTGTTATCTCCTTTTTCCAAAAACATCACGACCACGATTAAAAGATAATATAAGTACATAGTAATAAATTTAAGACAATTCCCATATCAAATCCAATGTCAAAATCAACAGTGCCTTTATTTTTAAAACAATAAATATCCAAAAAATATAATAATGTGGCTCAGGGTTTATCCATCATAACATTCCACCATACTTAAAGACATGTCCATAGTATATATAAATGACATAATCAAATCCATCTAATGAAGGTATCTAGTCTATAAAATAGGTTCAAATTGTAGTCCATCTAATCACTCACACCAAGCTATCTATTAGCCAATCAAGGTGGTCACTACTGCTATCACTGTCCCTCCACAGCCTTGCCCTTCCTGCTGTCGTGCTCAGTATCTGAGGCATTGCAAAACAAAGCAATGCCTAAGCAAGCTATGGCTTGTATAGGTACATAGACATTTAATGTAATACCAAGGAAAAACAAAATCAAATAACAATGTTGATATAATATGTAGGTCAATCATCCATGAAAATATAAGTATCATAAGCAATGCCAATATAGTCTTAAAATATCATATGCGATAAAACATGCACCTCATGGATATAAAACATGATAATCTCATGGATGTAAAGCATGATATGATCCAATATCAATGAGCATACAATAACAAACAGGGCACCCCAAGGTACATGGGTCCCACGAGTGTCCCATACACTCGTATAAGAGATCATGAGTACTCATATCAATCCTCTGAGTGTTGTCACACCTATACATATAATAACATCTCTAGGCTCATCATGCAACCATACAAAACAAGAGTCAGGATCATCATGCCACAGTGCCAACCCCTCCAGGGTCTCAACCACTGTCGCTCCCCATTAACACCATAACAAGAGACTTAACATCCGTCTCCATGGAAAGGCCTGGACCGGTAGTGTGGACTATCCATGTTACCAAACCCCTATAGAAAGCCATTTTTGGGCATGTATCTATCACATCATAATCACATCACAATTTCGGAGGATGGGTGGTCGACCCTGCTCCCTCCTAGCATGACATACACCACGTGAGAGCACCCGTCATAAATCACAAAACATGAAAATTGCATATCTCGTAAAACCAAGAGCACTCGTGGCTCACAATCCCCAAGGCACACCCCTCATCACGGGGTTAGCCTCTCAAAGGACTAGCCACCAAGCCTCCACCATCCATTTTTATGAAAACCCATCAATCTCAGTGATGCAATAAGGAAAGATAATTACTAATCATACATAAGATACGTGGTATCAATCTCTTAAAACAATCGATCATGAAAACTCATTCAATATACTATAAAAATCTAATATCGATCATAGCATAAAACACTAAATCTCACAAAATCTCAGAATAAATAAACAAATGACAATCAATCACAATCAACCATGAATGCTATGATAATGCAAAGTTTTATAAATCAAAGCATAACATTAAATGTCATCAACTACCTCAATGAGAAATAATCCAAATCAAGCATGTAATTCTCTTAGCTCGCATGCTCTGATGTACCTTCAGCATCACAGTACTATTTTGTGTTATTTATTTCATCTAAGTGGAATCTATGGTGATCCAACTGTTAAATCATTCTCTAAGATCTCTATTTATGATTTAGTCCTCAATCCCAATGCTACTTGTTATTAATTAGTCCTATCTCAGGTTCATCTACTCATTTTTATGTGCATCTAAAGTTTACACCTTGATCTGATAGTCAGATCATTCTTAGATCAATAATTTCCTAAGATCTGGATTAGATCAATGATATGGGTCAATTACTAGAGAAAATACACATAATATAATCCTTAGGACCCTCAGTTATTATCATATATTATCTAGTTGTTCAATTCCTGAGGCCTAATCACCCTTTGATCGGCCTGATCTAAGTGATTTGGTACTATTTTATGAATTTGACTTGACTAGATGTGATTAGATCAAGATTCTAATGCCAAAATCATGTCTGCATCATCAAGACAGTTCCAACAAATATTTCAGATCAAAGATCAGGCTTCTGTAGCCTCCAGAATCTCAGAAAATCCATTTCAAATCAAAATTAGATTAAAACTGATTTTTTCACTAGTTTGCACCTGTGGAGGGGGTTTATACTAGTTTATACCAGCATAAATCAGCATCCCCAGAACGCACGAAGCCAAAAATGTGCCAAGCATTTCAGCCAACTGAGACAGGCCGCGACGGGGCTCTCATGTTCACCATCCGCCCCTGTGCGTCTCGGTCAACATCTTGGTTGCACCGTCCATCAGGGATGATGAACTCAAGCCGTCCACCTTCTTTTTCTTGATCAGAGCCCCAGATGCTTTGATTTTTTTATCTGTTTTTGTGATTCCTATGGTTTTTGGGTTCAAAGATCACATTGAATGGCTCATATCTCTCATTGGAGGTGTCTTTAACATGGTTCTAACTATGCTCCATGGTTTTGACTTCCTAGGCCATCCAATGGTCGTTCTACTCAGATCCAGCCTGGATCTGAGAGGGAAAAGTTGGGAAATAAGCAAAAGAGAAGGATAGAGGGTTTAGCATACCTGATTAGAGCCGTAGAATGGAGATTGGTGTCCTCTAGGGCATGTGAAGTTTAGTCTAAGCTTGGAGGAGAACGAGCGAAGATGGCATGATCCTAGAGTTGTTTTACGTAGGGAATGAAGAAGAAACTAGTTTTTGTAGGTTAAGATCCGATTCTCTCGCAAGGAAAGACAGTGCCTTCCTCCATTGGAGCTAGAATGGGAATGGAAAGGGGTGTCGTCATCAAAACGACTCCCTCTAATTCGCGTCCCTGACCATTTACCAAATTACCCTTGTAACCTAAAATGGTCATATCTCACTCATCCGAATCCATTTTCGACGTTCTTTATGCTGTTCAACTTCTGTCGACGTGTACTTTCTTGTTTTTCTGGTTTCAAAACCAAATTCTATGCATAAAGTTTTTAATTTAAATAATTTATTTGTTACTAATTTAGGGTTAAAAAAATTGAAGATATTACACCCATCTCCTCTTCCATTCTCTCCCTCCATCACCGTCATCTTCCCTGTTGGGCTGCCTTTGTAATTTTTTGTGTAAAACTAAAATTCTAAGAAAATTCTAGAAATACCCTTTATTTAAAAATTATAATCTCAATCCTTCTTTATCTTTTAGTCTATTTTATCTTTTTCCCTATTCATGTTTTGCTTTTCCAAGTTTTACCCTATTCTCAGATAATTCTAGAAAGTAGATCTTGGTTTATGTAAGCATACCCAAATCAATGGTTTAGCTTAAACCAATAGGGAAACAGTACATTCTCATCTGTTTCACTTTAGATTTTCAATCAACTTTGAAAGATTGTTTTTAGGATAGCCTATAGAATGTTTATCATTCTCGATCTTCAATCTAAAAAAAAAAAAAAAAAACAAATATGAGCTATTAAATCTCAAAATCCTTATTTGGCCTAGATCTATCAAAATTTTTGGAATCTACCCAATCCATCCAGGGGATCATCAATTAGGAGTACCAGAAAGATGTTGATAAAGTCTGATCAAGGTTTATAAGCCAATATATGAAGAAATTGACGATAATTAGTCTAGGCAAGTGGAATTTTCTTGTTTCTTTAATTAAATTTCTATATTTTTAAATTAGACCTCTGTAATTTCATTGATTAATCACATCTAAAGTCTAATTTATTTTTTTGTTAATTTTTATCATTTAATTTTAGTTTTTAAATAATTAAATTTTATTAAAAATCCAAATTCTTAAAGCACATCCCTGTGGGATCGACCAGTACTTGCATACGCTACACTACAATAGCTTGTGCACTTGTAAAAAAACATCAACAAGTTTTTGGCACTATTGCTAAGGAACTACAAAGGAATTTTCATAAAATTTAATTAAAAAATCCAAAAAATTCAAAATAAATAAATAAATAAATAAACTTAGGAATTACATATTTTTAGAATTTTAGGAATTTTTAGGTGTATTTTTCAATTTTTTTAGTGCATATTCACCATGTTTCCTGAATTTGGCACTTATTTCTAATTTTCTTTTTCAAGGAAACAGGAAAGTTGAGGAAATTGGCAAGTGGATCTTCATCAAAATAGAAATTTTTCTTCTTTCTTAGATTAGAAATTTTATTTTCTTTTGAGTGAATCTTGTAGTGAGGCCCCTTTGTAATTTGTAATTTTCATTTCAATTTTAAAAGGGTTGTAAATACAGGACAAGTGTGGGATAAGATGACCCACACTTGATCTTCATCAGAAACCCCATTGTAAGTATTTCTCACTCTTTTTATTTTCTAGATTAGGATTTGCATTTAGAATAGTCTTGCATTATTTGGTATAATAATTGCATATAGAAAACATAAGATAATTGTTGCATATTTAGGCTTTTGCATTAGTTTACTATTTTAATTGCATTCTTAGGCATGTTTAATGCTTAAAGGTGATATATATGCTAATCGAAATACCATGGAGTGTGAAAATTAATTAGTAAGGGCACCCTACCGCTGCAAGATCAAGGGTGGATTTCATCACCATTGCTTGGCCCAACTAGGATAATCACCTCAAGTGTGCAATCCTACCCTTCAAATTAATCTAAAATCAATTAGAAGAGACCTATAAGGTCATTACATGCTCGTAGGACACTCTTACTAAGACGTGATCTATTATCACTCTAGTGGCTTTTGAGCACTGTGGTTATAGTGGTGTCTTAAAATCCAAGTGATTTTCCCACACCTTGTGTTGACGTTTGTGAGGTCTAAATGCCTCCTTACATAAAGATTGTATTAACCACATTGTGCAAAACCTAACTGGTAAGCAATAGTCAAATCTAAAGGAGAGGAGGAGCACTAGATTAGGCTAAATTAAAAGCAGTGTCCTTACACAAATTCAAGAATGTCAAAATATTGCTGCTTATTAGCCTCAAGGATTATATTGTTCATTTTGTTTGTGCATCATTTTAAGAAGTTAGGTTGCATCATGTAGGTTAGTTTTTCCTCTTAAAAAAAAAAAAACTCAACGTTGTATAGAATGATTTGTTTCGTTGTATACGAAGTTGAGAACAAAATCCTATTAAGAAGGGGATATATTTCATAGATGCATCGATGGATAGGTTAGATATTATGGAAAGTCAATTGCTTAGGCTAATAGCTTCTAAGCAAGCTGCATCACAACCTCAATACCATAATGACTATACCTATTATGGGCATCCCTATTCTACTCCTTCCTGGCCCCCATTAAGTTCCACATACAATGAATACTATTAGGAGCTAGTGGATGCATCTAATGCATTCACAAACCCTAGCAATTATTATCTTGCAACAAATTACCAAGACTACAATAAATGTGATAAGCATCATGAACAATTGTAGTCTCAGGATTACTAATATCAGGAAGAACTACAATGGTCCCACCCTGGTCAACACAACCATGATTATTCGAAATATCAAGGTCAACCATCATGTGTTCAACTTGCTCAGTCCTTTTTCAGTACCCCCATGCCTCAACAATACCAACCCTAATCATTTCCTCTACAACATGAAGAACCACCATTAGAAGAGAAACAATTCTCTGAGAGAATAGAACAAGGCATTGCTACTAGCCAAAAGGAAATGAGACAAGAGATGGAGAAATGGGTAAAGGAAATAAAACGAATATGGGAAAATATTGACAGAAACATTGTTATAATTATAAAAAGGACTAAGAAATTAAAGCAAATTGGGGATAATGAAGAGCCATTTATCACTGATAATATGATGGAAATTTCTTGTGATCCATTTGAGCCATAAAGTCCACAACCATCCTTGGAAACCTCTAACTCATATCTACTTCAGCAATGTCCTTCTCCTTGTTATGATTATGATGAGGAGACTTCCATTGAGGAAGAAAATGAAGCTTTAGAAACATCCAACCCAAAACCTCCCACTCACTCTTATGACTTTGATGAAGACACATCCATTGAAGAGATGAATGAGTTGTTGGATACTATGGCTTTGATGGATACTTCTCAATGGCAAACTAGAGTAGAACCCCCTATAGAGTCTAAAATTCATATTGATCCTTACAAAGAAGATGTACCTAATTGGGACTTACTGACCTTATTTAAATAATCACAAGATAGTCATGTAAGCCCATTTGACACCTTACCTATGCCCATAAAATAAGAAGAAATAGAGTCCATTGATGTACTAGCCCTACATCAACCAACTTTAGGGTATACATCAAAAGATAACCAGGGTTTAAGCTAAACCCTGTCCCCACCTTTAGTAATACAAGAACAACTTTTTACGGAAGGGCAGAGTCAGCTCATACCCCTATTTCAGAACAATGTTAGGGAAATGGAGAAAAAAGATAAACTAAATACAATGGTCATTGTTATCACTTAATTTGGTTGAAAAGAGAACTATTCATCTCTAAATGGTCTAACAAAATGCATGGTAGTACACGAAGTCATTATGTTACCATTACCTCAATTTTCGAGGTAGAGTAATTATATTGACTACCATGAAATTTTGAAGATGGGGGATTATCAATATGATTCCCCACAATTAAAAATCATGGTGATCTTCATTGTTTTATTGTTACTACCACCAAAATTTTTAGGGTGGAGGCAATATATAGATTACCGCAAGATTCTGAAGTGGTGTGAGAAATCTCACCATTTCATCTTACGGTTAGGATTAGGACAAATGAGCTGACCTAGTTAGCTCTAGGTTTAGAAAGTTAGGTTTGATCATGTTTGGCTGAAGATGTAAAACTTAGTGCTTCCTATAAGGCAACCTAGATGGTTTTCAAATTTCCATCTTCTACATCCTTCCATTATCATATAGGATCCTATGTTTTTCAAACATTAAGGACAATGTTTCATTCAAGTTGGGGGATGTAGATGCATATAGGATTTTGAATTTTCTTGATTCTTTTGAAATAAAAAAATTTAAAAAAAAAGTTTTTAAGGTAGAGTTCCCTTACTGTGATAGAACTGGATGTTTAGAATTTAGTATTTCTGCTATTTTCACCTCTTAATGAGAAGACATATGATTAGTTTTTCATATCATTCATGTGTTGAAGCATTTTAGGAAAGTTAATTCTTGGAGACCATTTACACACAGCACATAGTCAATACTAATAGAGAGGTATGACTTAGAGACCCTGAGAAAAATCAGTGGAGACCTATAACCCAGTGAGATTTAGAGACTATCTTCTTTTAGACAGTTCTAACTAATTTTACAATTTCTTCAGCGTACATAACTTAGTGTGATCATGTTATGCTTGTTTTGGTTAAACATCAAGAATAAATAGGAGTAATAGCTTTAATTCCAAAAAATTTATAGAATCTAATAGGCTTTAGAAAACCTAGGAAATGATATAGCCCATCCTTACTTAGCCTAGAGACAAAGCCTACCCAGTATATCATACCACTAGTTAGCCCCTTTGAGCCAATTATTAAGCCTTTTCTTTCTTAACCCCACTCACCTTAACCTAAAATAAACCAATAAAATAAATATCCATTACCCATTTTAAAAATGAGTAGAGTTAGTAGAAAAAGTTCAACAATAGGACAAAAAGCTAAAGAAGTGAGAAAAATGAGTAGTCTTTCTTCCAAAGAAGCTAAAGAAATTTTTTTTAAAAGAATGAAAAAGAAAGACAAAAATATGAAAGAGATATTCACTTCAAGTACAACCTAAAAGAAAAAGTTGTCCTAACAGATAGTCATTGAAGACCTCTACTCAATTTTGAACCTTTGAAATCCTTGTACCCTTCTTTTTTAAACCTGTCTTAGGCCTACATTTCATTCTAGTTAAAAACCTATTAATCTTAGATGGAACATAGCCTTAAAGAGGAGATAAAAAGAAGGAATTAATGTAAAAGACCCCTAATATTCTTAATAATGACATCCACTCATAGGGATCACTTTTCTTTGTCTCATGAGCATTCAAAAGATTTATGTGAACCATTAGCTTGATAGATTTGATCATATAATGAGAGAAATATGTTTAACCCCATTATCTGAGAGTTTCATTTCTGAGCGAATACCTGTGAGGATTTAAGGTCAAGACATATTTCCAATGGAATTTAAGTATATCCAGTAAGAAGTCAAGATTTATATGGCTGTACACATACATGCACTCTGAGAAATAGCTCAAATAAAATGTCTTTAATATGTGTATGATGTGTAAAATTGTTAAATCTTCTCTATTAAGTTGTGAGAAACCAGTAGATTGCTAATGAATGAGGTTTCTCTAAGATAAAAATAAGGTACTCAACCTTATTAAATTTTGTGGATATATTTACTGCAAATCCTCACGAGGCCTAACTCGTCCACTATGGGTAACCTAGGGGTTCAAGGGCTTGTTGCATGTGCTAAATGTAATCGTGAGTACCTACAAAAGTGGCACCTTGTACCAATTCTTAAAAAACATTTTTTTACATGTTTTGCTTAGGACTAGCAAAATGCTGATTGGAGTGTGTGTTACATGTTTAATTTGGGCCAAAAGACCCCTAATTTAGCCTGTAATTAGATCATCTAACTCATCAATTTGATGATTTTTAGACAAAATATGAAATTCAACTCAAATTGGCCACCCAATAGTAAATTATCAAAATTAATGGTCAGATGATTATCAAAGCTAATTAGATGCTTAAGGTACAGTTAGATGACTCTGATCTAGTCTAATGTCTTATAGATCAACTAATGGAGGCTTGGGTGGCTCAAATCAAATTTCAACGGTGAAGATCATTTTGATGATCAATAAAGAAAGATGGGATGCTTTCCTAAAAGAAGATGAGTTCTAATTATAGTAAATGAAACTATGGATGAGATTTCCTATATAGGAGATAACTTTGTAATGAAGAAGTTTCCAAGTGGAAACAAACTCTTTCCCGTAAGGAAGGGCATAAGGCTTTAAAAGGAGGAGTTAGCCGCAAGGGAGAAGAGGACTATTTTACCTTTTACTTTCCATTCTGGTGTGCTTTTTGTTTTTGTTCATACTCGTTGATGTTTCCTATTTCCACCTCAATTCTATACTTCCCTTTCACGTGCAACCTTACCTTTCTATTCTCTTTCTCAGTTTGCCTTCTTCTCCATCTCGTTTGTTTTCTAGTTTCCCATCACTACCAGCCACCGTTCAGCCCCGATTTGTCTATCTGTTCTCTAGCTCGACCTACATCAACACCGAACTACACCAATGTCCAACCTATCTTCTCTATATCACTCCCCACCTCCCCACCTCACCACTCTTTGCTCTCTCTCTTGTTGTTTCCCACAATCCCCTTTGTCCACCAGGCGTCGTCTCCAACACACCTGGGTTCTGCTTCACCAGTCCGTGTTCCACACTGCCCAGTACTGGTTTTCTCCATCTCCCACCATCAACCCCTCACTGCTCCACATCACCCACTGATTGCAAGCTTTCCCTCTTTGCTCTGCTCCTCTTTCTAGCAGCACCAGTCCAGCACTGACATCGTAGCTATCTTTCCTATTTTATGCCCTATTGTCACCTTCCACTAGAAGGTATGGAAAATCCCATCTGTCACCATCATTAGCCCAGCATCACCATTCACTGCATAGCCTGGCATTGGCTTCCTCTGTTCAGCACCACCTAGTAGTAGCCATTGGCAATTTTTTTCTTTTCATTTTCTTTCCACAGGTTATACTGCCTAACCCCAGAACAATCGGCTCCCCAATCCATTGCTGCTAGCCATCCACCGCACTAGGACATGCTCCACCACCCAGTTTTAGGACGTCTCAGCCAGACATGCCCTAGGCTCCTCTACTGCCAGTCACTAGCTGGATCGCACGTAGCCATCCAATCCACCACTTCCCTCTGTCTCTTCACAACCCGACACACAGCTCAGAACTCCACCAACGTCGTCACCGGATTGCCGGAGGCGAAACCCCGACACGGGTTTCCCTCTCCTCCTCTTCCCTTCTCCCCCATCTCCTCTTCCATTCTCTCCCTCCATCGCCATCGTCTTCCCCGTTGGGCTCCCTCTGTAATTTTTCGTTTAAAACTAAAATTCTAGGAAAATTTCAAAAATGCCCTTTACTTGAAAATTATAATCTCATTTGAATCCTTCTTTGCCTTTGAGTTTGTTTCGTCCTTTTCCCTATTCATGTTTTGCTTATCTAGGTTTTACCTTATTCTCAGATAATTCCAAAAAGCAGATCTTGGTTGACTTAAGCATAACCAAATCAATAGTGTAGCTTAAACCAATAGGAAAACAATAAATTCTCATCTGCTTCATGTCAGATTTTCAATCAACTTTGAAAGATTGTTTTGAGGACATCCTATAGAATGTTTATCATTCCTGATCTTCAATCTAAAAAATAGAAATCAGATATGAGCCGTTAAATCTCAAAATCCTTATTTAGCCCAGATCTCTTAGAATTTTTGGAATCTGCCCAATCCATCTGGTGGATCATCAATTAGGTGTACTATAAAGATGTTAATAAAGTCTGATCAAATTTTATGAGCCTAGATTTGAAGAAATTAATGATAATCATTCTAGGGAAATGGAATTTTCTTGTTTATTTAGTTAAATTTCTATATTTTTGGATTAGACCTCTGTAATTTCATTGATTAATCACATATGAAGTCTGATTTCTCTTTATATTAATTTTTTCATTTAATTTTAATTTTTAAATAATTAAATTTTATTAAAACTCCAAATTCTTAAAGCACATCCCTATGGGATCGACCTGTAGTTGCATAAGCTACACTACAATAGCCCGTGTACTTGTGGAAGACATCAACACTCATCCACAACCATACAAGCTTAAGTGGCTAGACAAGAGACATTAAATTAAGGCAAATAGTAAATGCCTAGTATTTTCTCTATTGGAGAAAGGTACAAAGATGAAGTATCATGTGATATAACTCCAATAAATGCATGAATGTTGGGATACACATGGCAATATGATAGAGAAGTCCAACATGATAGTTGTAAAACTACTCACTCTTCCATTCTCAATTGCATCTTTGAGACTAAGATTCCTTTAAATGTAGTTTGCTTAAGTAACAAGCATAAGATTGATTCATTTATTGAAGTTTTAAATGCTATATGTTCTATTAATGAGATTGATAAAGATTCTTAAAAATTGTCCAACCATTGTTTACCAAGTTTAAATATGTTTTTCCTCAAGAAATTTCTAATGGTTTACCTCCTATAAGTGATATACAACATTGTATTAATTTTGTTCTTAGATCTATCCTTAATAAGAAAGATGCATATCGAATGAGTCTTAAATAACATGAAGGACTACAAAGACAAGTCAATGAATTGATTGCTAAAGGTTTGGTTCAAGAAAGCAGGAGTCCTTGTGCAATACCTATTGTTCTTGTACCAGAGAAGTATGGAACGTGGAGAGTGTGTATTGACAGTAGGCTACTGAACAAGATAATGATCAATTACTGCTTCCTTATCCCTCGCCTTAATGATCTACTAGATCAACTCTATGGAGGCACTATTTTTTCAAGAATTGATTTTTGTAGCAGGTACCATCAAATTTGAATGAGACAAGGCGATAAATGGAAGATGTTATGATTTTTAGGTTAACTCGCAAGCATACTAATCGATTGTAATATAGCACACTAGTGAGGTTGATCCTACGAGGAGTTGAACCAATGTGATGTTAGTGGTCCCTAATTTAAACTATCTAGCCTAGCCAAAATTTAAGAGACCCTTAACCAAAACTAAGAATGGAAATTAGCACATGAAAATGGAAATTATGCAAAAATAAGAAACATACTATAGTTAAAAAATGTACTTTCTAAAATAACACTTTCCTAAATTAAAACTTTCTAAAATTATTACTTCCCTAACTAAAGACTTTCCTAAATTGAACTTTCCAAAAATGAAATTCTTAACAACTTTCCTAAATATGAAATTAAAACATGCACTAATTAACTACTTTCCTAATAATGAAAATTCTAAAGAAGGAAATTAAATTCATAGAAATGAAAGCTTAACAACTAATAACAAACCAACAAGCTAACAAACTAAACATGATCAACTTAACTAACTATTTTTCCTAACATGAACAAATGCAACAACTTGGATTTTAATCCCTTAAATCGATCAAAACCATGCACACCACCTATGGGCAGCACATATGGTTTCAACATGACTTGGAAAAGAAATTTGATGCTTGTTGTAATGAACAATTAAGACTAATGATTAACAATTGATAGCACATTAACAAGATTACTCAACTTCAACCTTAATGGCCTTCAAAACCATGAGTTCAACTTTTGGATTGGATGCGTGGTTGCAATTCCTTTTTAGTTGACTTATTTGAGAACAAAGTATGACTCTACTTTTTATACCATTCAACATGCATCAAACAAACAAGGAGAATCATGTTCATTCATCAATGAAAAAGTATTCCATTAATCATTAAAAAGTATTGCATACAAATGGTTACATGAAGAATGTGTTACACTTTTGTATAGCACGCACCATGATTTCTCCCAAACTAAATCCAAAATTAATTCCTAATGATGATTTCTCCTCCAACAAGCTTGAGATTCAAGGGAAATTCTAATGGAATAATAAGGCAACATTCAAACAAAACAAAGGAAACAATGGTAGAATTCAAGGAAACCAAAAGAGAACTAAAATGCAATGGAAAGCAAAGGGAAAGATTAGATCCAAGGTGAATTTCCTTGGCTGTCACTTCAAGGCTTAGTCTTTAAGCAAGGAGATATAAAGGAATTTCAAAGCATAAACTAGCATGAAAGTAACTAAGTTCAAACAAGAGAAGAAGGTAAATGAACTAACCTGTGAAAGGTCCATCAAACATCCAATAACTCGGCATGGAACACTTAAGGAGATACAACACACCTAGGAAAGAGTAGCAGCCACCCAAAGGTAATGATAATCAAAACCAAAACAGAGGAGAATAGGTGTGGTGGTGATCTAAGCAAACAATTTTGGATGGTTAGGATGATAATTAAGATCGGGTTTTCAAAGAGGAAACTAAGGTGATAGATGGTTGTCTTTTGGAAGGGAAGTAGGTGGGAGATGCCACCTTTTTAGGAAGGGGCATCTCCCCCTTCAAAAATCATTGAAAACCTTTGAAATAAGAAAGGTAGGTGGATGGATGAGGTAGGAAAGGGAAGGAAAAGTGGGAGGAAAGAGATGAGTAGGAAAGTGAGATTAGGTGGGAAATTTTGATTGGCTAAGTGATTTTATAGGAAGTTGGGATTGGTTGGTTGGTTGGTTAGTTGGGATGGGATGGGAGTTTAGGCACGTGGAGGAGTTTTAGAATGATAGGACTCTTGAATGGAAAGTTAAATTCGTGGTGCATCCCAAGGGTGAGGTGGAAAGTGAGAAAAACTGGGAAAATAATAGAAAAATGTGAAAAATAGAAGAGTCTCATCCTATTGGTCCACATGCTAACTTATCCTAGTGATTTTTCCCTTAATTATCTTCAAAATATCCCTTAAAATCTCATGGATACCTTCAACTTCTCCACCAATCATACCCTTCCATTTAACTTAGCTTATATGTCTTTGATGACTAACTTTGAGGGCTTCATTGGCTAGGCTTCATGGCTAGCTTAGATGGTTCTCTTAGCTTCGCTTCATAGCTCAATCCCTTTTCTTGAGTGTCTTGAATGATTTCACTTGAATTCCTTAGCTTGTTACCTTGTCTCATGGCTTATATGGCTAAGGTGGCTTGAATAGCTCCCATGCAAAGGTGGTGGAATGCATGGTTTGCTTCATGGGCCCACTTTGGCCACCTTTAGTTACTTTGATTGCACTCATTGCTTGATCTTGAACTCAATCTCATGTTGGATTGATGACCTTTAGGCTTGGACTCTATATTTTAATCTCGATCTTCTAATTTCATCCTAATCGATCTCGGCTGTCGAATCACCATCTCACTTCCTACAAAAAGAAAAAACCTTTAATTAAATCCTAGAAAAATATGCTTAATCACATATGTACCATGGATTAGCCTCTGGACCTTCAAAATATCAAACTTTTTCTTTATTAGCTAAAAAATTGCATGTATTACAAATTTCGGTTTAAAAATCCTAATTTATCCCTATAAGTTGCAACACATGGTTAACTAATTGAGTGGTTTTTATTCAAAATGAAACACTTATCAGAAGACAAATTTTAAAACTAGAGATGGACTCTATGAGTAGTTGGTTATGACTTTTGCCTTATCTAATGTCCCTAGCACTTTCATGTATTTGATGACTCACATCTTTTAAGTCTTTTAGTAGGAAATTTGATGTTGTGTGCTTTGATGGTATTCTTGTGTGCAACAAAATTTATAGGAACATTTGAGTCATATTCAGCAAGTATTACATAATTCATAAGGATAGAAGTTGCACGGGAATCTAAAAAAGTGCAATTTCTTCATCAATAGTCTAATATTTTTGGGTGATGTTGCTTCAGTCGATGGAGTAAAGTGAATTCTTTCCTCAATTGGCCAATTCCTCAGTCTCTTCATGATATGAGAAGCTTCTATGGCCTCACTTCTTTCTATCCAAGACTTATAAAAATTTCAACCCAATTATTGGTCCAATTTTCAAATGTTTAAATGGTGAAAATTTCAAACAAATGAAGTACAACAGAGCTTTGAACACATTAAATAGAAGGTAACCAATGCTCCCATTCTCTCTTTACCTAACTATAATTGTATCTTTGAAGTTGAATATAATGCTTTCAATGTGGGAATTGGTGCAATTCTTAGTCAAGAAGGAAATCCAATTGCCTTCTTTAGCGAAAAACTCAATGATTTTCACCAAAATTACTCCACTTCTAATAATGAGTTCAACACTATTGTGAGAGTGTTTGAACATTAGAGCCAATACTTGCTTCCATAATAATTGGTGCTATTTTCATAAAGCTTTAAGGTTTCTTCAAAGTCAACAAAATTTTAGTAGAAGACATGCCATATGGGTTCAATTTATTCAATCTTTCTGTTTTGTGATCAAGTACAAATTAGGTATGCAAAATGTGATTGCAAACACCTTGATCAAGAGACATTCATCATTAACTATTTTAAATACCAAAGTTGTAGGTTTTGAAATAGTTAAAGAACTTTATGGGTGTGATCCCTACTTCAGGTAGATATGGAACAAATGTAGTCATGGTTCTTATCATTGATTTCTAATGTAAGATGGGTTTCTCTTCAACGATAATCTCTTTTGCATTAAATTATGTTCAAAGCTCATGATGGAGGCCTTAATGGACACTTTGGTAGAGATAAAATCTCTTGCCTTAGTGAAAGATAAATTCGTTTGGCCAAAAATGGCAAGAAATGTTTATATGCATGTGCAGTGATGCAAAACTTGTCATCTAGTGAAAAATAGGCTATGAAACATAAGTTTGTATACTCTACTATCTATGCCTAACTCTCCTTAGGAAGAGATTAGCATGAATTTTTTCATTTAGCTACCAAGAACTCTACGAAATAAAGATTCAATTATGGTGGTTGTTGATTATTTCTCAAAAATGGTGCATTGTATAGCTTGCACTAAAATTATTGATGCTTCACATGTAACAAACTTGTATTTTAGACAAGTTGCTAGACTTAATGCCATTCCTAAAACTATCACATCGAATTGAGATCCAAAATTTATGAGTCACATCTAGTGTACCTTATGGAGAAGGCTTAGAACTTGAATGCAATTCAATTCATCTTGCCATTCTCAAATTGATGGGCAAACATAAGCAATCACTTGATAAATACAAACAACCCTTTCTCCCAGGAAAAATCAGCCCCTCTTTGTTTTGTTGTGTGATTGCAAGCACAAATGATAACAATCCAAAGTGGACAATGCTATAGGAAGTAAATTAACAAGCATTATCCCATTCAAATGGGGTAATCTTTTTCATCAACTGTGCAAACGATTGGATAACTCTGCCTATGTGGTCTTAGTTCTATATGGTTTCATTACACCCGGTCCTAAGCTTGGATAAAGGAGTAGGGTTTTGTGTCAGGAACCAGTCGGCAAGTAAAACTTGTTGCAAACCCTAGGCATGTGTAATATCCTCAATTTTTACTCCTAAAAATTAGTAATAAAATGAATTAAAAAAATTTATCAATAGAATTTTGACTTGAAACTATAAAATTTAGAAAGTACTCATCAATAGGAATTGAACGGTATAAAGAACGCCTAAAATGATGTTCGGATGAGGGAGATATGAACATTTTAAGATCAAAGGGAATTTTGGTAATTAGGTCAGGGACTCGAAAAAGAGGGGGTCATTTTGATAACGACACCCCCTTTCCATTCCGATTCCATCTCCAATGGAGGAAGGCGGTGATCCTCTTTCCCTATAAGGAAATCGGATCTCCAACTACAAAAGCCAACTTTCCTCCTTATTCCCAACACAAAACAACCCTGGATTGTGCCTTCTTTGCTTCGCTCTCCGACAAACTCAGACCGAGGTCTGCACTCATTAGAGAACCCCGATCTCCCCTCTCCGGCTCTAGTCAGGTAGGCTACACCCTCTATCCTTCTCTTTTTCTTATTTTTTGACTTTTCCCTCACAAATCCGGGCTAGATCTGGTCTCAATGGCCATTGGAAGGCCCGGGAAATCAAAACTATGGATAGTGGTTAGACCCACATTAAGGATAGCTTAGATGATAGATTTGATCTGTCCAATGTGATCTTTGGACCTAAAAACCTTAGAAACGACAAAAACAAATAAAAATCATATCATTTGGGACTCCGATCAAGCCAAAACAAATCGGATGATTCGGGTTCATCATCCCCGATGGACGATGGGATAGGAACACGCTAACGTAGACGGCGCGATAGAGCATTCTGTAGCGTGCGCGGGAGCGATGATGCTCGCGATCGTGTTTGAGTGGAACGCCGGGCGTCCTAGAAACCAAGATACTGCGGGAGCGTGTCGGCACCTAGAACACACATCGTACCTAGCGCTGCTAGTCCCTGGTGCACGTGTCTTGGTGACGCCACGTGGATGATGTCACTAGTCTGGATGCACCACGCATCCTAGGCGCGTGTGTTCTAATGACACCATGCGAATGGTGTCGCCAGTCCAGATTTTTTATCCAGATTGTTCAGGGTGATCTGAAACATTATTTATCAGATTCTAGAGGCTATAGGAGTCCAATTTTAGCATTATAATCTTAATATGATCACATCTAGTTAGATCAAATTCATGAAATAACA
Organism: Warburgia ugandensis; assembly: GCA_035236585.1. Taxonomy (NCBI): domain Eukaryota; kingdom Viridiplantae; phylum Streptophyta; class Magnoliopsida; order Canellales; family Canellaceae; genus Warburgia; species Warburgia ugandensis. Next base: position 31,358,829 of record CP141129.1, on the reverse strand, counting down.
CCAAATCACCTAGATCAGGCTGATCAAAGGATGATCAAGCCTTAGAACTTGAATAATTGGATGAATTAAAGGATGAATTGATGAATTTAAAGATCAAATTAGGTGTATTCACCCTAGGAATTGATCTGGACTATTAATCTAACCCAGATCTTGGAATTTGTTGATCTGAGAGTGATCTGGCCATCAAATCAAGGTGTAAACTTTAGATACACACTAAAATGAGTAAAAGAACATGAAATGGCACTGAGTAATGATGATTAAGGTTAGAAATAATGATCTAATCATAATCAAAGGTCTTAAAGAACGATCCAACGGTTGGATCACCATAGATTTCATTGAGGTGGATTAAATTGAATCTTTAAAAATCAGAAGACATTAAATTGGCAATCCAAAACTCTGGTTAATGAGTAGATGAGATAGATGGGCATTAAATCTTCTAGAAACTGATTTAATAAAGGAAAATGAGAAGATTTAGACCGTTGATCTAGATCAAAAGCTAAACTAGGAGGATCACTATATAAATGGATACATAAATGGACATAACTTAAGAGAAAACTTATAATATATTTTTGTTGAGGAAATAAATAACACGAAATAGTAATGTGATATTGACAGGTACATTAGAGTATGCGAGCTAAGAGAATTACATACTTAATTGGTTATCTTTCATTGAGGTAGGTGACGACATTTAATGTTGCATCTTGTTTTCTAAATCCTGCATCATCATATCATCATGATTGATTGTGATTGCTTGTCACATGGTTATCATTTTTAAATACTAGTAAATTTCAAAGTTTTGTGCTATGATCGGTATGAGATTTCGATAGTGTATTGAATGGGTTTTCATGATCGATTATTTTATGGTATTGATACCGCATATCTTATGTATGATTAGTAAATATCTTTTTTTATTCATTGCATCACTAAGATTGGTGGTTTTTCATACAATTAGTGGTGGAGGCTTGGTGGCTAGTCCTTTAAGAGGCTAACCCTGAGATGAGGGGTGTGCCTTGGGGTTTGTGAGCCACGAGTGTTCTTGGTTTTGCGAGATACGCGATTTTTGTGTTTTGTGATTTATGATGGGTGCTCTCACCCGGTGGATGTCATGCTGGGAGGGAGTAGGGCCAGCCACCCACCCTCTAAATTTATGATGTGATAGACACCTGCCCATAGATGGCTTTCAGTAGGGGATTGGTAATATGGGTAGTCCACACTACCAGTCCGGGCCTTCCCTTGGGGATGGATGTTAAGTCTCCCATTACGGTGTCAACGGGGAGCGGCAGTGGTTGAGACCCTGGAGTGGTTGCTACTACAGCATGACGATCCATACTCTTGTTCAGCATGGAGATGTTATTGTGTGCCTGGGTGTGACGACACTTAGAGGATTGATATGAGTACTCATGATCTGTTGTATGAGTATATGGTATACTCTGGGACCCATGTACCTTGGGTGGCCTGCTTGTTATTGTATGCTCAATGAAGTTGAATCATATCATGTTTCATATCCATAAGAGTATCATGTTTTACACTTATGAGATTCATGTTTTATTGCACGTGATGTTTTACTTATGATACTTATACTCCATGGATGTTATGACCTACACTTATATTAGTATTGCTATTCGACTTGTTTTTATATTTCATTTGTTATTACATTAAATGTCTATGTACCTACCAAGCATTACTTACTGAGGCATTGCTTTATTATTGCAATGCCTCAGATATTGAGAGAAAGACAGGACTGATGAGGAGCTAGATGAATAATGATTGAGATATCTCATTTGGAGGTATGTTTTAATTCCACATGGACTATATATGTATATCTGTCTTATTGGACATGATTATATTGTTGTTAGGAATGTGGCTATTGATGGGATGAGTCCTGGAGTAGTAAATTTATTTTAAAAAGGTATACGTGAAAAATAAAAAATTTATTTGAGATTTGAGTCGATGGTTAATAGTCGGGGTTTTTCTTGAAATGAAATTCATTTGAAATTGTTTTTCATTGTTTTGGTTTTAAAAATTGAGGCCCCCCGGCTTTTGAAAAGTTTTATTAAAAAGTATTGAAAAACCTAGGTCATCACAACATGAATCAATTTTTTACATTCCTTTATGCTAAGGAGTTCCCTATAAGTGATGTGCTGCATTTGATCCTAGATGCAGTAGAAAATGGATAAGGGCTATTAGGGTGTTCCCCTGGAAGTGATGCGATGCATTGGATCCATGTGTGATGGAGAATAGGTAAGGGCTGTTAGAGTGTGCCCTTAGAAGTGACGTGCTACATCATAAACCAACTACAGTGGAAAGTAGGCATGGATTCTTGTGCCATTTGAGAAGTGTGCAAGTCAATAGACTAGTTAAAGAGAATATGATTTGTATCACCACGTAGAATATAGGCACATTGACATGTAAGAGTTTGGAGTTAGTAGATACGATGAAATGTAGGAGAGTCAAAATCAATTGTATCCAAGAAACTAAGGGGAAAGGGGCTCAAACTAGAGAATCAATGGGTATAGGCTCTGGTACATTCGAAGGGATAATAATAGAAATGACATAAGGATAGTGGTAGATAAAAAAATTAAAGGATAAAGTTGTAGACATTAACAAAACCAATGATAGAATTATACTAATTGTTGAGTTTTTTGCAAGTGCATGGGCTATTGTAGTACAGCTAATGCAAGAATGGGTCGATCCCATGAGGACTTGACTTGAAAAGGTGGAGTTTACATAAAATTTAAATTACAAAATTAAAAGATATAATAGAATCAAACTAACAGTGAAATAAGGTATCAAATTTATTTAAATGGTGCAAATTACATAATTTCCAATTCCAGAAAGATAGAAAATAAAGCTAAATAAGCAGTCCTTGATTACACAGTCCTTGGATAGGCAAAATAGGGATAACATAAAATTGAATTGAGAACAAGATACAACTGTAATTAAAATGGGGATACAATTGTACTATCTTTAAAGACTAAATGGTAAAAATGGATTATTATTTTTTTTTCCATTTTTTTGTTTTTTAATAGAGAAAAAGGGGGGCTACTATGGAGAAATCGATGCAAAGAAGAAGAAGAAGATGGGGGAGAAGAGGAAGAAGAGGAAGAAGAGGAAGAAGAAACGGTAACAGGTGAAAGAGCATTGGAGAGGAGAATACCAGCGTCGGATCTATCTGTCAGTGCTGGGCATATGACACCGGTACGGCAGCAAAGTGAGAGAGAAAGTGAAGAGGTGCTGGGTTCAGGCAATGACTAGTTTGTTGAGTCCTAAAATCAGACTGCGAGGGAGAAAGAGTTGGGGTAGGGTCATGAAGGAGGGAAGAGGAAGAATGATGGAGAGAGTGGGCAAGAACAAGGGAGAGAGACGAGGAGATGAGAGAAGGAGAGGAGGGGGAATAGGAGAGGCATGCCGGGAAAAGTAGGGTGGTGATGTGCTGTCGATGATGGGGTGGATCAAACAGTGATGGGTTCAAATGAAAGTGAGAGGTAGAGGAGAGGAGGGGTAGAGATGGGGGATGATGAAGGGTAGTGCCAGTGGTTGCTGCACGCCAAGACGAAGAGGATTATGGAGGCCTAGACTGCGTTGATTAGTGAAAAAGGATTCACCGGTGGAGTGCAATGGCTCAAGCTGTGATGCCTATGAGAGATCTGGATGGTGGAGCAAGTGGCTTGGGTTCCGTGAGAGAGAGAGAGAGAGAGAGAGAGAGAGAGAGAGAGAGAGAGAGAGAGAGAGAGAGAGAGAGAGAGAGAGAGAGAGAGAGAGAGAGAGAGAGAGAGAGAGAGAGAGAGAGGAACAGTCTTTCCACCTCTCCTTCGTGAAGAGGAACAGAAGAATAGAGAAGAATGAGCAATTGCCTAACAAATGCTATATAAGGAGCTCGAATAATTTCTATTTTCTATTGGGTTCCCCATGCTTGATCCATACATCTCGTACTTCTCCCCCATTCCATGTTGTCTACCATGTGATGTCTCCATGCGGTGTCTCCCATGCTCCTTGTGCTACTTTGTGATGTACATGCTGCTTCAAATCTAAAGCCTTTCCTTGTGAAGTGGGGCATGATATCTATCAGGTTCATCTGAGCCATCCAAGGTTAATCTGCAAACCAAATGACTAAGTTAGAATCATCTATCCATCAATTTATCCATCTAATTAGCTCTAATGGTCATATGATAGTTAAATATTTAGATCAATGGTTGGATGATCAATTGAGTTAAAATCAATCTAAAATTATCGAATTGATTAATTAGATGACCTAATCAATTGCTAATCTAGGATTATTTTAGCCAAATTTAAACACTTAACACTAATATAACTTATTTTAGGAGAGAAAATCATAAATGTTATAAGTGCATATGCACCACAAGTAGGGTTAGAAGATAGAATTAAGAGACAATTTTGCAAAGATATGGAGGGAGTCATGCAAGAAATTTCTAACACAGAGGGATTATTTATAAGAGCAGACTTAAATGGTCATGTAGGAAAAGAAAAAGAAGAATATGATAGGGTAGGTAGAGGGTATGGTATTGGAGAAAGAAATGAGATGGGAGAAGCTATCCTCGATTTTGCTTTGGCATATAACTTAGTTATATCAAACACGTACTTTAAGAAGAGGGATGAACACTCATTAAACTTTAAAAGTAAACCATATAAAATCTAAATAAACTTTTTTCTACTTAGGAATACAGAAATATTAATGTGTAAGGATTGTGAGGTGATATCTAGTGAGAGTCTAAGCTCACAATATAGGTTAATGGTTATGGATATCTATATTAAAATATGGAAGAAAGGAAATAAACTTAATGTGTGTCTAAAAATTAAATGGTGGAACTTAGAAGGAAGGAAGATAGCATCATTTACATACAAGTTGATGGTAGAAGGAAACTAGAACAATGGAATAGAAGTAAGCACTATGTGGACTAATATGGCCAATTCCAATAAAAAAGTGGTAGAAGATGTCTTAGGAGTATATAAATGTAAAACACAACCAATAAAAGAAACTTAGTGCTGGAGTGAAAAAGTGCAAAAACTATTAAACAGAAACAAGTGTGTTTTAAAGCACAGTAGAGGACTAAAAATGACAAAAACATTGAGCAACATAAGAATGCTAAAAATGTTGCAAAGAGAGTAGTAAAGCTAAACTCAAGGAATATGATGATCTCTATAATAGATTAGGATCAAGATAAGGTAAGAAAGATATTTTTAAGCTTGTAGAAGTAAGAGAACTGAAGGACTTAGACAATGTTAAGTGCATTAGAAGTCATGATGAAATAGTATTAGTAAAACATGATGAGATCAAACAAAGGTGGGAAAGTTACATTAAAAAATTACTAAATGATAATTACGCTGAGAATATAAGGATTGAAAGTACTGTAAACCCAAATAAAGTTGGACATTATATATATGACTGTATGATTAGAATACCTAAAGTGAAAGAGGCATTGAAAAGGATAAATTTAGAAAGGCCCTAGGGCCCAATGGTAATACCAATAGAGGTTTAGAAGTATATGAGATATATTAGAGTAGTTTTGTTGACAAAATTATTTAATAAAATTGTAAAATTAGAGAAAATACCAGACGATTGGAGGAAGAGCTCCATTGTGCCAATTTATAAGAACAAAGGAGACACACAAAGTTGCACTAATTATCATGGGATCAAACTTATGAGTCATATCATAAAACATTTTGAAAGAGTGATTGAGAAGAGGCTATGATGTAAGACAAGTGTATTAGAGAACAAATTTAGTTTCAAGCCAGGGAAGTCTACCTTGGAAGCTATTTTCCTACTTAGACAATTGATAGAGAAATATGGGGAGAGGAGGAAAGACCTCCAAATGGTCTTTATTGACTTAATAAAAGCTCATGATAGGGTCCCAAAAGAGTTAATATAGTTGGTATTGGGCAAGAAAGGGGTCTTACGGGGGTATATAGACATAATTAATGATATGTATGAGGGAGTACTAATAAATGCTAACATCACTAATGGATAGATTGTTGATTTTCCTATTACTATAGGATTACACTAAGGATAATACTGAGACCATACTATTTTATGTTGGTTATGGATGAGTTAACAAAATATCTACACAAGGAGATTCCATTGTGCATGTTACTTGCAGATGATATAGTTTTGATAGATAAGACAAGAGAGAGAATAAACATAAATCTAGAGTTATGAAGAGATGCATTAGAATGTAAAGGATTTAAAATTAGCTGAACTAAGACAGAGTATATGAAATGCAATTTTAGAAAGGAGAAGAGTAGCATTGAACCACCAATAAAGATTTATAAGAACTCCCCAAAAAAGACCACTTCCCTATACTTAGGATCAATAATTCATGAAAGCAAATAGATTGAGAGGGAGGTTACCTAGATAATCTCAATGAGTTCGAACAAATGGAGAAACACCTTCAAAGTTTTGTGTGATTAACGATTGCCACTCAAATTGAAAGAAAAATTCTATAGGATGGCTATAAGGCCAGTCATGCTCTATGGATCACAATGTTGGGTAGTTATAGAACAACATGTACATAGGACTAGCGTTGCTAAAATGCTGTTGTTGAGATGGATGAGTGACAAGACAGGAAAGGATAGAATTTGAAATGAAAACATTAGAGGAAACTTAGGAGTAACACCAATAGGTAACAAGATAAGGGAGATTAGAATTAGATGGTTTGGACAAGTTTAATGGAGACTGAAAATGGAACTAATTAGAGAGAGTGAGACAATCCAAGTTGAAAATTTTAAAAGGGCAAAGGGAAGGCCAAAAAGAAGGTGGATAGAAGTGATGAGAAAAGATTTAAAATCTTTAGGACTAAATGAAGCCATGTCACTTAATAAAAGGGAATGGAGGAACAAGATTCTTATGGTCAATCCCTAATCATTATACGGTCTTAATGATGATGATGTACAAATGGCTAGCATCTCCCAGATAGATTAATAATGAACCATCTAATGTAGGATAATTTGTCATGAAGACAATTGAGTCACAAGTCTAATCACTTTGTAAAATTGATCCAAACCAACATTTGAAGCAATTAAAGCCATAGATCATTACACTTTTGGTTACACCCAACCAACCTCTAATCAAGGTTCATTTCTTTGTATGTCTATCTCTGTCATGTCATCAAGATTGTCTACATCAATTCAATAGTCAAAGGTTGCTTGTATCCATCTAGTTGTCAAACAAATGTAATTAATGGCCACAAGTAACTATAACATAAACGCAGAACTTGATGTAACTAGAGGAATGCAACTAAAAATCACTTGATAAATACAAAAACAATTTTCTCCCTGGGGAAACTAGCCCTCTTGTTTTCATTTTGTTTGATTACATACACAAATGACAAAAATCTAAAGTGGACTATTCATATAGGGCATTTTTTTCATTAACTATACAAATGTCTGACATCTCCTAGATAAATTAGCAATGACCTGTCTAATGTAGGCCAATTGGTCATGAAGATTTTTGAGTCCATACATGTTTGTAGGAGGATACACAAATTATATAACCTTAATTCTAACTAGGTTAGTTTCAATAGTCTAGTAAACTCATTATCATGCTAAACTAAAATAAATTCCTACTTCCATTATCTTGTATCTCAGTTTATAATGTCATGCAAAGTATCCAATCCATCAATAATCTTGGAGAATAAATTTGAATTCTCTTGAAGACCATGGAATTCCTTTCTATAGAGTATCACAAGCCCTTAAAATGGCTCTCTAAGCTACTTACAAATGTGGTTTAATATCAAGCTCCTAAAAGGACAACCTCAAGAAATATTTGACTCTGAACAATTGAATTATAGAGAATATTCCTTAATATGTGTGCAAAAACTAAGTCATGGAACTTAAAAGGAGAAAAGATAACATCATTTACAAACATGTTGATGGGAGATGGAAAGTGGAATAATGAAAAAAGTAAATATCTTATGGACAAATATGGCCAAGTCCATTTAAAAAGTGGTAAAAGATGTTCTAGGTGTTCTAAGAGTATCTAAAGTTAAAAGGCTACTAGTAAAGGAAACTTTGTGTTAGAGAGAAAAAGTACAAAAGTTATTAAAGAGAAATCGGTGTGTTTTAAAGCATGGCAGAGGATTAGAGATAATGAAAACTATGAGAAATATAAGAATGCAAAAAATGTTACTAAGAGAGTATTAAGTAAGGTTAAAATCAAGGCATATGATAATCTATATAATAGATTAGAATTAACATAAGGTGAGAAAGATGTGTTCAAATTTGTGAAAATATGAGACCATAAGAGTAAGAACTTAGACCATGTTAAATGCGTTAAAAGTGATGACCAAAGGGTACTAGTCAAAGATGATGAGATCAATCAAAGGGGAAGCTACTTTCTAAAATTGATAAATGACAAATGTGCTAAGAATATAAATTGAAAGAACCATAAACCTAAATACTGTTGGACTATATAGATACGACTAAAAGATAAGGGTACTTGAAGTGAAAGAGGCCTTGAAAAAGATGAAATCAGAAAAGTCCGTAGGGCACAATGGTATACCAATAGAGGTTTGGAAGTATATGGGAGACACTGGAGTAGTTTGGTTAACAAAGTTGTTGTAGAACCAAACAAAATGTCAAATGGATGGAAGAAAAGCTCTATCTTAGCAATTTATAGGAATAAAGGAGATACATCATGGGATCAAACTTATGAGCCATGCCCTAAAACTTTTGGAAAGAGTGGTTGCCAAGAGGCTATGACATGAGATGAGTGCATTGAAAAATCAGTTTGGTTTCATGACTGGGAAGTCTACCATGGAAACTATCTTCCTACTTAGACAATTTATAGAGAAATATAGGGAGAGGACCACCACATGGTCTTCATTGACTTAGAAAAAGCTTATGATAGGGTCCCTAGAGAGTTAATATGGTGGGTGTTGGGAAAAAAAGGGGCTTCACAGGGGTATATAGACATAATTAAGGATGCATATGAGAGAGTGGTAATAAATGTTAGAGCCACTAGTAGAGAGGCCTATGATTTTCCTATCACTATAGGATTGCACCAAGGATCCACATCGAGCCCATGCCTTTTTATGTTAGTTACAAATGAGTTAGCAAAGCATCTACACATGGAGATTCCATGGTGCATTCTATTTGCATATGACATAGCTTTGATTGATAAGACAAGGGAGCACGTAAACACAAAGCTAGATTTATGGAGAGATGTTATAGACTCTAAAGGATTTAAAATCAGTCAAACTAAGATAGAATATACTGAATGCTATTTTAGTTGTGAGAGGAATGGGAATGAAGCACTAGTAAAGATTGTTAAACAAGAAATCTCCTAAAAATATCACTTTTGATACTTGGGATCAATAATTCATGAGAGTGGAGGTATTGAGAGGATTGTTAGCCAAAGAATCTAAGTGTGTAATAAGAAATGGAGATAGGCCTCTGGAATTTTATATGATCGCCAAGTGCCACTCAAATTGAAAGGAAATTCTATATGACAACCGTAAGGCTGGTCATGCTCTATGGATCAGAGTGTTGGACATTTAAGAAACAACATATATGTAGGATGAGTGTAGCCAAAATGATGATGCTGAGATGGATAAGTAGAAAGACAAGAAAGGATATAATTAGAAATGAAAACACTAGAGGAAACTTAGGAGTAGCACCAACAGGTAACAAGATAAGGAAGGGTTGACGTAGATGGTTTGGACATGTCCAATGGAAACCAGAATAGCATCGATTAGGAATGAGTTGATCTAAGTTGAAAGCTCTAAAAGGGCAAGGGGAAAGGCCCATAAGGATGTGGATAGAATTGGTGAGAAGATCTAAATGCTTTTAGATGAAATGAGGTCGTGACACTTGATAAAGGGGAATGGCAGAACAAGATTTGTGTAGCAAACCCCTAATTGGGATAAGGCTTTGATGATGATGATGATGATAAGAGTCTTCTTTCATAAGTACTATCCACCCAACTTAGCTTTGAAGCTCTCATCAATTTTTAGTAAATCCTAAATGCTAATGCCACCAACAAATTTACGACTACAAATTCTATTCCAGTAAACTACATGTGCCACTCAGTGGTTCTTAGACTATTTGCATAAGAAAGTGTGTTATTGTTTATCACATTCTTCAAGAATTTGTTTTAGAATGGGTAAAGCTAGTAAATAGCTACGTAGCTGCTTTAACTAGAGTTGTTCGCCAAGCACATGAAAGTAGCAAGCTTGCCTAACAACAAGCTACTTGTTAACATTGTCCAATGGGAACTGAAAAGTTTTCTTTTTGAGGTTGCCAATAAATAGAAGTATTCCTAAGTAGTTGTCCCCTTGAAGAGAATTTTTAATTCCAAAAGCTTTGTGAGAGAAATTTTCCACTTTAATTTGCATCCCATTACTGAGTACTAATGTAGATTTCTTAGGGAAGATGGATAACTGAGATTCCTTAGCAATAATCTCCAATGAGTCAACTATCAACATTAACTTTTGCAAATATGATCAGATCAGCCACATAAATGATATAAATGAAGAAAACTAGTTCTTACATATGTGCATTGGTGTCAAGTTCCTTGAATAACATAACTAAAAGATGATAAAATTGCTACAATATATAAGATGAAAACATATGATGAGAGAGGATCAATCAGGTGCTTTGTCAGTCTAGAATTAATTTGAGGGGGTACTACTACTAAGGATCTCCAAACATGAAAACGGCACAGAAAAATAATGAGTTCACTAATTCTAGGAGGTAACTTCATCTTCCAAAATACTTGTCAGAGGAAATCCCATTCTAAAGAATCATAAGCCTTAAGCATATTTGTGTTAATTGCAATGCTAAATTATTTCCTCTCTTAATGTTGAAGGTTATCATTATTTCATGAACAAGTAGTAAGTTGTCATGGATATTTCTCCTTGGGATAAAGGCCGCTTAAGAAATATTGATTAGGCTTGCAAGAAATGGCTTCAATATATTAATAAGTACTTTTGAGATAATTTTGTGACTCACACAACATAGGCCAATTTGCCTCTATTAGTCACAATTGTCAACTTGTTCTTATTTTGGAACACATGATGTTAAATTGGTTTAGGAAAATGCTAGACTGAAAAACTGGTGAACATAAAAAAGAGAGGGGGACCAATATGATGCCAAATTTGTGGTAAAATTTGGATAGAAAACCATTAGGACTATGCACTTTGGTTCTACCTATCTAAAAGACAAACATGTTTGTGTTCTTCTATAGAAACAAGAACAGATAAAGCCAACTTGGCCTCATTATAGAGAATCAATGATCTACAATCAACTAAAGAAGTTCTAGCTAGAGGATTACTTTGGAAAACAACTGCTCAAAGTAGAATTTAGAAAATTCTATGATATCACTAGAATCATAAGTAAGAGACCATACTAAAAATAAAATTTATTTTCCCTCTTGTACTTATAATCTAATGACAATATTTAATGTTAAGGTCCCATTCTATAACCAATCCAATCTCGATTTTTTTCTATAACGTTCCTCCTAAAGTTGTGTAATAGACAAGATGTGTCTCTTGCACATGAAATATCAATAGGGGTTTGAGATAGAACTTGTAGAGTTCTTGCTGAAGGAGGTCAACTATAATTTAACATTGCCAAAAATCTATTGTTTCCAATGACGAGGTTAAAATCTTAAAATTTTAAGTCTCTCACAAATAGTGAAACCAAATGACATCTTTATGTGTTATGAATCCATAACAAGTCTTACTAAATAAATGTCATTTGGATAATTAGAATAATAGGTTTGACTTGTATTTTTACAACTAAAAAATATGCACATCAAGAATAACACCCCAAGACTTAGATTTTGGTAGTCCTTGAGCAAAACTGTCCTTGAGGAAAACTACAATAAAGAAATACAAACATCTAAAAACAAATCCTAACCACTTTGTAAGTGTTGTGGTATGCATTTACCATATACAAAAGGCCTTTAAACCCATAGGTTACCCCTAGTGGATGAGTTATTGTCTTGTAAGGGTTTCTAGAAATGAAACCCATAAACATTTTCAAAAATTCTTATGAAAGTCCTTCATGATCTCAGAGAATTTTCTTATATTTAGCTTATATTAAACTCCTAACTTTATCATGTTAATAGAAAAGATCAATAGTTCAAAATCTTCCCCTTATGCTAAAGATATAATTAAGCCTTAGAATATGAGTATGTGATATAGACAATATATATACAATTATCAGTCTTCAAGAAAATTATAACCTAAATTACTGTCCACATGTATGCTTTGACTTCAAATCTTACAGGAAATACTTGATACTCAGAAAGAAGTCACTCAAAAAGGTGTAAGTCTTCCATTAATATGTGATTACAATAATGTTTATCAAGTCTAAAATTCTCACATATTCTCATATAGGAGTACAATAACTTAGAAAGAACTATAATGGTCTCATCAAAGGATATCAACTATTAAGAATGTTACACTATACCAAATTCCTATTCATTCATAACCATATCCAAGTCACATTCCTCTTAAGATCAAGTTAGGACTTTTATTAGAAAGAAAAATAGGCTTAGGAAAAGGTTATCAAAAGAATGTGTATAAGGATGAATAAAGGTTGTTTAAACAATATGTAAAGGTCTTCTACCATTGTATTCACAACTTTCTTTTATAACCATAAGAGCGAACATTTCATTTCTATTGACTATCTTTTCATTTTTCTCTTTTTCCTTGACTTTTTGGATATTGCCTTTATCTCTTGCTCTCTCTTTCTCTCTAGCTCTTTTTGGATGTTCATCTCTTGAATTATATTGATCATATTATTCTTCAACCATCTCTATATATTTTTAAAACATTTTGGTAATGGATATATTATAAGGTTTTAATAAGGATAACGGTCAATGAGTTCACAAATTAAAAGTCTTATTGTAAAGGCTCAAGGAAAAATAACTAAAGAAGGCTAAAGGCTCTTAGTATACCAAGGATGGCCTCTATCATTTTTTAGGTTTCATATGACGTAAACATATCCATAAACTCAATAGATAATTAGTATAGTCTATTAGATGTTTTCTCAACAGTTGACCAAGATGAAGGATAATGAGACCCACTGGAAAAAATTTCTCTATTGAAGAAAAATGAGGAATTTATGTACAACACTCAAAAAGGAAGAATTCCTCTATCTGTTGAAGAAAAATGAGGAATTTATGTACAACTCTCAAAAGGAAGAATGGCTCTAAACTCACATGGGTTAATAGTCTCCACTTGTCTTCTTTAGAATCTCTATGGCCATTTTGTGTAGCGAATATTTTGAGTTTAACTTTTCATGGAAAACTCTAGAAAAAAGATAAAATAGTGAACCAATTGTATATAAATATATTAATAAGCTAAAATTCAAAAAGACAACTTGAATAGTCTAAAAATTCAAATTCTCATCCTTGTAAAGAAACTTTTCATAAGTTTTTTTTCAAAATTTTCAATTTTTTCAAAAGGAATAAAAGGAAAAGACTCAAAAATAAAAGAACAAGAATAAAAATTAAAGAAAAGAATAAAAAACTTATGGAGACATCAAATTTTGAATACCCTACCCCTAGAATTTAATTAAATATTGTCCCTAACATTTCCAAATAAAAGCATGGACAAATGAAATAACCAAGCAAAGAGATGAGAGTTAGAATGATATTACCTACACTCCAAGGATAGTCATTGATCTTGGTCATAGCCATCAAATAAAGAAAGAATGTAAAAACTACAACTATATTTACCCTCTGATACTAATGATTCCTCCATTAGGAGTATCCTAGCTTAGCCTACCTGATTATCTACTTGTCTTCCACCCCTAAGGTCTTTGATGGACTTTAGCTTAATCAAAGCTAATATCAGACTAACCCTTGGGATTTAGTAGTAGCTGACTAAGGTATTTTTCTTTTTCCTTCTCTTGAAGAAGAATAGAGAACTAACCCATTTGATGCTCCAACGTCACAATAGACTGTGAGTTGGCCTACAAGGTTTGCTTCGTTTGATTATGAAATTATTTTGTTTCACTTTGAAAATGCAATTTCTTTGCATAAAGTTGTCCAATGTCTCCTCCAAGGAAGGTTTCCTTTGCCTGGGTAAAAATTGTTGAACAAGTTACTATTGTTGAGACATGTTATTTTTGGGAAAAGGTTGTTGAGGGGGATTCCTTGATGGACCTCCTTGGTGGTTATTCTTCAACTAAGAGAAATTTTAATGCTTAGCCAATCCAGGGTTGTAGGTCTCAAAATAAGGGTTATTGATATTGCTAGGTTGGTGATATGTATTCAGAACATTCACCCACTCTGAAAAGAATTCAAGAAAACTAGAGCTAGATGGGCATGATGGAGTAGAGTGGTTTGGATTAGAAAAAATTGAACATACCTTAGATTGAGATTGCATAGGAGATTTGTTAATCATGAAGGCATCTAACCGTTGACAAAGATCATATATTTTGTTTATCTTTTGGGTCAACATGTCAATTTTACTATAAAGATCAGGAGTGACCTTTAACTCATGGATACCACCATTCTTTTGTGGCAATGAATATCTTTTCATTTAGGTAGAGTAATCCATTATTGGGGATTATCACAAGTGTTTCAAAGAAATTTCAAGCTTTGACATCGCTCTTAGTCATGAAAGCCCCTCCACTAGTGGCTTCTATCATGCATCATTTATGTGATGTTGACACCTTTGTAAAAAGATTGAATATGTTTCCACTTTTCAAATCCATGGTGAGGACATTTCATAAGCAAGCTCTTTCAACGTTCACAGCATTCATAGAAATGCTCTCCCTTTTTCTATTGAAAATTTATGATTTTGCACCTAAGGGCATTAGTTTTGTGGACTGGGAAAAACTTATTCAGGAATTTCCTAGATAATCAATTTCATGTGGTGATGCACCCTACTTTTAGAGAGCTGAGACATACCCTCCCTTTATCCTTAAGAGAAAATGGGAATAGTCTCAACCTTATAAATTCATCTGAGAAATTGTGGTATTTAAAGGTAGAACAAATATCAAGGAATTCCTTAACATGATATTGTGGTTCCTCTTCATCCAACCCATAAAGATTTGAAAGAAGTTGAATAAATGCTAATTTAAACTCAAACTAGTATGCATTTGTTGCAGGGAGAGCTATGCATGAGGGTGAGTTTAATTGAACTATTGTAGAATAATCTTTTAACAATTTCACTTCTACAACTTCTTCGGCCATTTATATGATAAGGATCTCCTAATCTTTTGGAGTCCTTTGGTCTTGCCTCATAGACTGATCTATCTCTGTATCTAAAGGTACTATATGACGATTAAGTGTGACACCCCAGGTTTTTATACACACTAAAATAATAATTTCCAATAATAGTAGTTGGGATCCTTGTTTTTGAAAGAAACATTTCTAAAGTGACCAAAAATGAAAACTTAAACAAAAGCATTTCTTACAAAGTCTGGAGAGTCATACAACTACAAAACTACAGATTTAACAGTGAAATGAAATACCATTTCCACCGAAAATCCGACAGAGTTTCCTCTGAAATTTGGACCATTGCACATGACCAGTGCAATACAAAATCACCTGATAAACAAGGTATAATACATATCATAAGGGAGACTCAGTCTCCACACCTATCCACAACCCAAGGTTGTTTGCAATAAAATGTACTCCAACAATGGATAAGAAAATATAGTCACAATAAAACACCCAGGGTCCCTTCATACAGCCATCACATCCAACATACATTCACATTCTGACATCCAGGTTACATTACATTTTTAACTAAAGTACAGGCCATACTCAAAACCCAAAGTGAGGTCTTGAACAAACCTGGTCATCTTTGAACATCGTCTGTGCGTCGCTGGAAAGCTGCCATCACTTTTACCTACTCTGTCATCATGTCAACCTGTTGTCACTCTCTGTATCTGAGGCATTGCAAATCAAAGCAATGCCTCAGCAAGCTATGCTTGTGTAGGTGATATACATTCAAATTAAACTCAATAAAAACAATATCACATGGCACAAGGCATAAAGATCATAAGATGATCAAACATAATATAAAGCCTTAAATCACGCAATGAAAGACATACCAAGTCCATGAAATAAATAAGATATCATCAACCATGATATCAGGACATGCACAATCCGAGAAAATCTAGAAACACATGAATGCATGTTAAAAGTATCAAACATCATACACGGTCAAACCCTATGAGTGTCTCACGTACACTCACAGCAATGTCAAAAGTACCAAACATCATACACAGTCAAGCCCTATGAGTGTCTCAAGTACACTCACGCCAATGTGGGGTCAGCTCTCTGTACCATCCGCTTTCACCCTTGCACTCTCATAGGCGCTCAGGCACTCATGGGAACGACGCGTACCACTTTTTCTTTCACCCTCACAGGCACTCAGGCACTCACAAAAAGTCGCGTTGCACACCTGCTTTCACCCTTTCACCCTCACGGGCACTCAGGCACTCACGGGGTGAAAATTCGCATCCTACCACAAGATCAATAGTCTCAAATATCAAGTCAGAGCGACTCCCACATGTCAAGAAGACCAACCATCAAGTGAATATCCTGAAAGATATCAAAAACAGTGCATGCAATAACCACAAAAAAGATAGCACGCACATGAGAAGCTACATGCTGAAATCAATCTCATGCATATGGTAAGGCATAAATCACATGCCTCAAAAACTCAAATTACCAAATCACCATTTGAGAATCATGAAAAAATTGTGAATGAAATCACCTACCTCGTATCGCAATATCCCAAACAACATGTAAATGATATCAAGGTGTATGCCTTGATGTACCTGTCATGCCATAAATCATGTCATGGTTAACGCATATAACCAAAATTTAAAGCCTAATCATCTATTGATCAGCTTGATCTGAATCATCTCATAGCATTTAGTACTTTTTCTATTAAAAAGTTACTCCAAACTAGATTTTTGTCTTAAATCTAGGTCCTCCTTATTGAGACGATCACAACGCCTCTTTCGGATCGTGATTTGGACCTCTGTAGCTCCTAAAATCACGTTTTAAAGGAATAAAGGGTCAAAACCCTCAAAAATAAGAAAACGGGCCCGCTATATGGCGCGTGCCGTCTGCATGCTCATGGCGGGCTCGTCTGTGGACGCACTGCGTGTCAGGAAACCGCACAGGGTGGCGGGTGCGTCTGTGGGCACGCTTTGTGCATGGGGGCTGAAATAGCGGCGTGGCGTGTTCCAGCCTCATTGCGTGGCACGCACGAGTCGCACCATGTGCCCTACTGATGGCGCGCCCTTGTCGCACCACGTGGCACTCCCTCATCCGTGCGTTTCCTCTCGTTTCGGTCGCCGTTGCCGGAGATGACAACCGGACTGGTTCGCCGTCATCGGCGACCCCAGGTGCTCCGTTTTTTGTGATTTTTACACCTCTGGGTCCAGTTTTTCATGTACATTCCATTTCCACCATCCATTTTTACAAATCCCTCCTAAATCTATTGTTTTTTCACGATTTTTGTCTCGTTTTCAAAAACTCTCATACTACAATTTTTTGGGTTTTGTGGCGTCCCTAGCCGTCCGATCGTCACGAAATTTTGTGGGTCCTTTCCTCTCCTCATCATACTCAATATGAACAGTCTATATCTAAATCTGACACCATCTCATCAAATTTTTTTAGTGAAAATAGTAAGCATGAATTTGTGTAAACACTACATGTTCATGCCGTTTTTTTCGGCGTTTACAAGTGAATAAATCTTGAAATTTAATGCAAAGAGGAGGGTGGAGTGATCCTACCTCATTTCTGGCTATTCCAAGGTGGAGAAATCCATCGTCGAAGAATCGTCGCCAGTGGGTGGATATTACATTAAGTGATCCATGAAAGTGCATACACCAAGAGATGATGGACTTGTGTACAAATAAACTAAGTTGTTGTGTATTACAAAAGACTTCTTTTCTTTTCTTTTACCCAGTCTAGGGGAGACCTAAACTAGATAATGCAACCTAAATACTAAAACAACAAACAAGCAAGGACAAAAAATATTCTAATCCTAAACAACAATATGAAAGGCTTGTTTTTCTTGAATTGCTTTATGGGAGAAGCTTTTAGATTATTTCTAATCCTAGGTAGCTCCTCCTCTCTTTTAGATTAATCCTACTGCTTTCTAGTTAAATCTTGATCTTAATGAACCACTTCAAAGCTTCCTCAATCAGCCATTGTTGATCAGAGCCATAGAATGTGTTGGCAGGGCTAGTCGCTTAAATACCAATGTAATCAATTAGATAGGGGCTATTGGAGTGGCAATAGGCTGCTTCCTTGCAAGAGGGTCTATAAGGTCAAACAGCTATTAAGGTTTCTTCTACATTGATTTTAAATTTAAAAGCTAAAAGGCTGTGGTGTGTAAAGTGCTGTTTAACCTAGGTGGGCAAAGGTGTGGCGATGAAATCCACCCTTGATCTTATGGGGGATAAATGCCTTTGCTATGTTTTAAACAATCCCACATAGTTCAATCAACATATAAGCACCTTAAACCAATAAACATGTCCTATTTATGCTAGGAAAGTTCTAAAACTAATGCAAACCATATAATATATCAAATGAGAAAGTTCTTTCTATATTCTCTATACTACCATTCAAATGCAACTAATCTAGGAATTGGAAAGAAGTTAAAATAGCTCACAGCAGATCTTTGGAAATAGCCTTCTTGTACAAGGGTGGTTCCCCCCCGCCCCCGTTGACCTATATTATTACAACCATTAATTTTAATGAATGAATTGCATATAAAAAAATATAACTTCGTCCTCACTACAATCACTCAAATAAAAAAAATATAAGTAGAAACTATCCTAAGGCCTTCCTCCAAAGCTTTATTCATGTCCAAATTCTTGTATAAAAGAGATAGAAAGTATCAAATTCATTGCTAATAAGAAAACTTTATGCATGCAACCCTAAATCTGTGACTAGTGGTAAAGCATTACAACCCAAATTTAATTAGAACTCTGTTGTGAGTTCTCAGCAACAGTGCTAAAAACTTGACATGTCTTAATAATTACTGCAAGTGCATGACTCTATTGGAGTATAGAATCAACAAATACAAGTCAATGGAAAGAAGACTCTTTAATAAATGAAATTAATTAGAATTTATGGTATCTTACTTTAACCTAGCCAAGCATCAAATGAATGCATATTTTTAACTAAAACTAAAGATAAGGAAAGTAAGGACATAAAGCAAGTAAAAGAAAGCACGAAACATGTAACTAACTAAAAAGGAAACAACTACTCTAAGAAGTAATCATTAAATTAAACAACTAAACTAACAACTATCTAAGAAGGAAATAACTAACTAAAAGGAAACAACTAAGCTAACTAAGTAACTAGAAAGCTAACCCTAAATTAGAAAGGAAGCAATTAATGAAACTAGGAAACTAATTAAATAAATCAAGAAATTTAAAAAAGACTTTTTAAAACTACAATTAAGGAAACTATCCAAAATTACAACTAAGTAAAAGTTAAAGTAAGGAACAAAGTATCTAAGAATAGGAAAAAGAACTATTTCATTAATGGTCAAATTATAAGGAATTATTATATAAGCAATGAAAAGAAAGCAAATAAAAGAAACAAAGGTCCTTCAAATATGGGCTTGAATTCCATTACAGGGCCTACATGTTGTGTCCCTCAATAGGAGCATGTACACTTATCTTCAACCCAAAATACACCAAAGTTACCACTAAGGTTTTCTCATCTCCTTAACCTGACATGCCATAAACTTGCAAACCCCATCCAATGATCCTTAAGAATGAAGTCTTAATGCAACCAATAAAAGAGGAGCTTTAACACATTTTTCGAAACAATCACTACCCAAGAAGGAAAAAAGAATGATGGAAAAGAAAGTAGAAAAAATTTACAACATTTTTCCTAAGCCAAAAACTCTTAAAAGAAAGAGAGCAACTTCGAGGACTTTAGATAAAGAGGGGATTAGAGATCATTCATCTTTAAAGAAGTTGAACCATAGAGAAGGCTTCTTTCCTTAAACATGAAATAGAATAAAAGAAAACAAGTTAGAGATAGTGGTCCTTGTTTTAGGACTCACCCATTCCTAGCCTTATGAGATTAGCAAGAAATAAGTACATGGTGTATCCCTACTCCCCAACATGAAGCCCTTGGCTAGGAACCTAAGTGGCTTTGGGGATGGATTTGCATGTTTTCTCAAACTTAATTAAGAAATTAAAATTTTTCCTACGACCTTAGAAAGTATAGTATATGTAAATATTAATTTATAATGAATAAACAAATCACAATTACAAAAAAAAAGATAATTTTTTTCTTTTATTTCCATACTGATCTCACATTTCTTAACACTCCCTACTAATAATCATCAATGAAACAATCCAACTAGATGTTGTAACAACCCCAATTTCTAAATTCCATTTCATGAAATTTTTTATTTTATTTTGAATGAAGTGCGGATTGGGAATCTTGCATTTTGACTTTCATGCAATTTACCTTTTGAAAGACACTTATTTGACCCTCAAAACCTCAATATTTGAAATGTTGCATAGAGATGATTTCAAAGATACTAATTTTGCATGAAACGGAGATCGAGGTGGAAAAACCTTGATTTTTTACTAATTTGGGGGGCCAAAATTGATAATGACACCCCTAGTAATGTTTGCTCGTGTGCAGCTAGATGCGCCACACTAGGAGCGGGCACAACACATTGATGGACAGGTGCCACCTTGTTAACTTGATTCCCTTGTGTTAGGGAGAGACCCAAAATGAAGAAAAACGACGGATGCCAAAGAAAAAGGGAAAAAACCTGGCGTATCCCCACCCCCTTCTTCATTCATCGGCATAATGCCAATGAATTAACTACTGTTACACTAAGATTTACCAACTAAACAAAGCAATCATCAAAGAGATTTCACTCTTGTACCATGCACATGATCTATGGGATGGTGCACATGGTTCATGGCATCAAAAGATGGCCTAAATTAGTGAACTAACATGCAATATAATCATGGTACTTGACAAATAACTAAAAATCTAAATGGATTCATAAGGATTCAAGTAAATAAGATGAATTAGTTATTGGAAACTAAGCATAGATATTGAATAGAAAAAACTCTAGCAACATGGCACTGTGAACTCAAATAAAATAAAGCATGGAAATCAACTTTACAAGCAATTTGTATGCAAGATAACATTTAGAATTAATGTATTAAGCTACTAGCATTCAAGCATAAACAATAATCCTCAAGGAGCTCTATTGATTGAATCTCAAAACACATAAAAGTGGTGTGCAAGAACATGTATACAAATCTGCAAATTGTGCACTCCTCAAGAGCCTAAAACTTGATTCAAATCAGATCTAAAACACCTTTTAACAACATTAACTTAAGCTCATATGGCATGCCAATGGAACCCAAAAGAAAATAAAGAGAAGAGAGGTTAGAGGAACTATTCTAAGGAAAAACCACATCAAACTAATGCTAAAATTAAGAAAAAAGCACATAAAAGGTGAAGGGAACTCAAAATATTTAAGCTATTGTTGCTATTAGCTAACACCACTAGAGAAACAATAGCTTAGATCATAAGAGAATAATCCAGAAAAACTAAGGAGATAAAACAAAGATTCAAAGGAAAAGGAGTGAGAATAGGCCAGTATGAGTAATGGGAATTGATGAATCTAAGGCACCCAAATCGCATGATCTAAAGACCACTATCTCTTAGCTGTCATTACTAGAGATTAGTGACCATTAGAAATAAGGATATAAGCTTGAAATGAAGTGGAAAACAAACATGGAAGATTAAGGAATAAGGCATGAAGAATAAAGCATGGAAGCAAGGAAGCTAACAAGGCAATAAACAAGGAAGGAAAGCAAGCAACAATGAAATAAGACCATCAAAGAACTCACCTAAAATCAAAACAATAAGTTGATGAAGGCAACCAAAGGAGGCTTGGAGAGATAGAGGAAGATGGCTACTACAAGGGAGGAGGTGTCAAAGACTTTTGGAAGAGGAAGGAGGGAATGCAACGGAGAATAAGAAGAGGATGAAGGGTGGAGATGTGTCCTTCTTAGGAGGGGGCATTCTTCCCTTCTCCCCAAATTTGTTCCACGTGAAACTCCTTAAGAGTTTTATATATGTTGGATCCTTCTAAAGGAAACCCTAGGGGATATGAGATTAGAAAGTTAGGCGGCATGGAGGGATTAGATAATCTAGAATACTAAGAGGGGGAGAACGTTGCAACAAAGTGGGAGGTGGCTACTTTTTAGGGTGGGGCATCTTCCATTTTGTGAAAATTGTAGAGGGCATTGAGAATTAGAAAGAGATGGAAAGAAAGAGAAAGGGACAAGAAGGAAGAGGTGGAAAGTGGAAGGTGAGTTGTTGGTTGGCTAACTGGCACTTTAAGAAGTTATGAGTGATTTTAGGAAGGTGGGAGGTGCCACCTTCTTAGGAAGGTGCACCTCCCCCCTTGAAAAATTCGTGGGATGCATTGTATGGTGAGTTGGAGAGAGAGAAAAAGAAAAAATAATATGGGTTCTTCCTATTGGTCCACATGTATGCTTCTCTATCTTGATTTTCACCCAAATATCCCTTAATTATCCTCTTGAAAGCCACTTTTTAGCTTAAGATAATTGAGTGAAATTCTCCTCGAATAGTGGCACTCCATGTAACTTGGCTTAAGTGGCTTTGATGGTTTGCTTTGAGGGCTCATTTGTCTTAGCTTCAAAAACTCAACCTCCTTACCTTTGATACCTTGACTCCCTAACTTGTCACTTTCTTTCATGGTATATATGGCTTAGGTGGCTTTAGTGGATCCCATGCAAAAACAAAGGACTTTCCTTAGCATGGTTTGTGCATGGGCCCATTTTAAGCACTTTTGGCTTCTTCAATTGCTTCCTTTGCTTGCCCTAGAATAATCATGGACCTCTATCACACCTTTAGATTGTTGAGATTTAGGCCTTGGCTTGTTTAAGTTTCCTAATAAGATTAGGAAACGACATGTATGACGTCAATTCCTATATCGATCAATCTCCACCGTTAGACTACCTTTCCATCACCTACAAAAGGTCAAAAAGTCTAATTAAATTCTAGAAAAATATGACTATCTACATGCTTACTTAGATTAGCCTCTGACCCTATAAAATATCAAAATTTTGGTTTATTAGGTCAAAAATGCATGTGTTATAATTTTCAGCCAAAAATCCTAATTTAATACTAAGTTATAATACACTGGACAACTAATTGAGTGCTTTTCCAACAAATTTGGACACTTATCATAACCAAGGTTTTCTTTGCCTCCAATGTTAGCCTAGCTAATTTGTTCTCCTTTAGTAGCATTTTATGAATGACTTTTAACATTTGTATGAAACCTTGATGTAAAAAACCAAATCTTGATTTCACATTATAAAGTCCCATCACTGCAGACAACTTGGTATAATCTGTATACCCAATGTATAATGGCTCATTGGATTCCTCCAATGTAGTTTAGAATTGTTCAAGGTCATCCTAGAACTCATCATATACATCTTGAAACATCGGTGCTGTTGTACTACTATGTACAACACTTCCTACAGTGGCTTCATGATCATATACACTTTCAGCCCTTACCGAGGGCCTATGAGGAATTTTCTCTCCATTCCACATCTAGGAGCGATGGATTTCATCAACTCCATTGAAGTACAAATGTTCTCTCAACATACCTATAGTAACCTTTTTCAAGTTTCCACATCTCAAGCATGGATATCGCATCTGATTACAATCATCACAACTCAATGAACTTTTCTATTCTCTCCTCATATCCTCTTACTGATCTTTCTATAGTCATCCAAACATATCTATCCATTTTGTCCAAAAGTTGACATTAAGATGCATGAGAAGACTTTCTGCACATAGAAAAAGTAATAACATTGGGTTAGGCATTTAACCAAACACTTGATGTGCAAATAAAATGTACATACATTTATTAAAAATATTTATTAGAATACTCAAATTATCAACTCTAGGATTGGAAAAAGAAAGGATGATGCAAAAACATGACTGATCCATACACATTAATAATCCACATACATAATGAAAAGCTTTAGTTAAACATATGACAAAAACAAGAATGAATACATACCCAAACTGATATCAACCAAGAAAATAAAAGTTCAGGACTGTGTATGTAAATCCAACTCAATATTTGAGTTTTTCATCAAAGCAACCAAGAGTGAAAAATTACAGGTTGAACTTCATGCTTTGTTAAGAAGAAGATTTAAAGGAAGCTTCTTCAAAATCATCTTATAAAACATGACATTGTAAGACAGTTTCTGAAAACTATCTTATATTTTCAAACACAACACAAGATGATTTTTAGAAACTGTATTGTAAAAGTGGTTTATAAGATAGTTTCTAAAAATCATCTTATCTTGTGTGTGACAATATAAGACGATTTTCAAGAACCATCTTATAAACCATTTTTATAAGACCGTATTATGAAAACCGCATTATAATGTCACAATATATAAAACGGTTTCTCATTTTTTTATTTTTAATAAAATGGTTATCTTCAAACTATCTTGTTTTTTTTTTCTTATAAAATCAAATTTTAGTAGTGAATAGAGTTTGATCGCTTCAATTTTATTTGCGGTTTGTGTTTATCAAGTTGAAGGACAACTCAGTTAGAATTCAAGAGTTTACCACAAGAGGTAAGTGTTTAACACCTCTAAGTTCGTTACATATTTATATTTTTAATGGGTTTTGATTTATTTACATAGAATCTTGAATTGAGCATGAGAATTACAATGTTTGGTTTTAGTATGATAATGTGCCAATGATTCATTGTTTATTGAAAACTTATGAATTGCATTGAAATGGTTATATGTGATTACTATATGGTTTTGGTTTGATCCATGATTTCTCTTGATTATGAGATCTGGCCATTTTGCATTATTTAAATGATGCATGAATGAGAATTATGCACAACATCAATTTATAATCTTGGATTGATTTCATGCATGATTAGTATGTGACAATGAGTCCTATTAAGTACCGAGGTACTAAATTTATTACCTTGTTTTTTGTGAATTTGCTTTAGATTAGTACTTTTGCTTGGTGGACACCATGCTAGGAGGGTAGTAGGTTTGGCCACTCCCTCCAAAATTTTAGATGCATGATACAACCATAATTAGCATTTTTTGGTTTGGGCATCACGTAAAGGTCTTGCTAGATTTAGTCCACATCTTCTCATGTGATGTGGATCGAAGTCTTCGCACTATGGTATAGGCAACTAAGCATGTAGACAAATAGGGTCCTAGTTACGGATGCATAGTGGTCCATGTGTTTCTATTATAATTTTAGAGGAAGCTCGTTGTTATGAGCACAACTGAGTGACGTTACCTAAGTTGATTGGGCATGACAATGCCCGAATAATTTATGACTTAAGTATTCATGACCAGATTGATGTGGACCCATGCATGATTGGGATGACCCCACCATTATAGAGATTTATGATTTTTACCAGTTTACTATGATTTTGAACTCATATTATTATCCATCATTTTTTATAAATGGCATGGAATAGTATAGACATGAATGCATTGTAGATTTTTAACTCATGTGGCATCACAACTAGATTTACTTATGAAAAATACATAATTGTATTTCATCTCATGAACTTGATGTAATGATTTTATATAAATTCATTTTAGGATTATACACGATCAGGATTTTTATCCTATGTTGGATATGTGAGTTACAGACTCATGATCAAATTACAAGTATTTGGGATACTTATGAGACCTGTGAGATAGGGTATCCTCACTAATGATGAGGTTTTACACTTATTTAAAGGGTTTTATAAGCTTTTAATGCACTAATATCATAGTATGTTTTCTAAAATTTGATTATGATGTATCAATGATGAGTGTTTAGGACACTCATGGGACCTCGTGAGATACAGTATCCCAGCTGATGATGAGATGTCACACTTACTTAAAGTCTTTTACTAGCTTTATATGCATTGATTTCATAGTATGCTTTTGCATGAAATCATAAATGATATGGGTTGTATTAGCATGGACTTGTTCAAGTTTTGCACTTATGTTGCACCTCAATACATGTTACTCCTTGATGAGATATGATTATAGTGATGAGTTCATATTGTTATGATTTTTATAAAAGCATGATGATTTTTGGAATTTGAATTGTAATATATTGCCTGCATCTTGGCATGAAAATTTCATCATATTTGTGTTGACCCCGATTTTTAAACTCATTTTTAAAAACAAAAGACATTTACTTAACGAGATCGATCTCTATTGAAAATCACTTTTAGAAAATCAAATATCAATAGAAGAATATTTTTGTTTTGAATTCATTTATAAAACCTCGAGTGTTTTATCTTTCTTTTACCAAAATAAGGATTTTTGTCAAAATGAGCTCTACATTTCTATAAAAAAATCCATCAAAGTTTTCTCTATTTTTTGGATATATCACATTTAACGCATGTGATGCGAAATACCTAATAGACATTCATTTAAATTTTAAAAACAAAATTGAGGACTCCGTCCCCTTTATAAACACATTTCTAGATTTCCTAGGACTTATGAGACATAGCCCAATTGCATTTGAATAATATATAAGATCAAAATATTACCTAATAGTCAATATAATTTGAGTTTCTTAATGAAACTAGAGATTACCTCACTATCTATCCTTTTTAATCAACAAATGGTCTTGTTAGAATCTTAATATCCTTTCTAATTCTTTTCGAGTTGAGATCTAATAAAAATGGTAGGGTGAGTATATGACTTACTCAGTAGATAATCTAATACTACAAAATCAAAATCAAGGCATACACATACAATAATTTGAAGAAAGGTTTTTTTTATTATAATAAAATCACATGGCCACAAGGCTTCACATGGAGTGCATCATAAGCTCACATATGCATGTATATATGCGTGTGTGTGTGTGTCATCCACAAAATCTGCATCATACTTAAAAAATTAAGTAACATATGATTCCTTTAAAATTCAATGTAGTAATCAGTTATACTACATGCCAGTCATTTCAAACCAATAATAACTTCATTACTGTGCACATATACACCGTGATTGTTTTATACCTCAAATGTATTGTATTTCAAATAACCAACTCATCATGTAAAAACAAATCATGGATAGTAAAAGAAATGCCACAAAATATCTTTTGACAACACATGTTAGGTAGACGGACCATATAGCGAAAATTACCAAGTTGTTCTGTACTTGTGCAAAGTGACTAACCAATAGTCCTTATGTACAAAGCCAGGCGGACTCAGCCAATGATCTCTTGTGCATATAGCAAGGCAGACCAGCTAAATGTCTTGATGTCTTTTGACAACACATGTTAGGTAGAGGAACCACCTATGGTCTCTCGTGCACATAGCAAGGCTGACCAGCCAAATAGGTAACTACAACTAGAAGATCTAAAATCATATATCTAAAACTCATATCACATACTCTTCATACTTTATGCAAAACCATGTATCTCAAGTATTCATTCCAAAATATGGTTCAATAGCTAAATCAATTCATATTCATATGTATCAAGTTGCATCATACAACATGCACACCTTATGCAAAACTATAGATTTTAAGCATTCCTTTCAAAGCATAGAAAATCATGTGTATACAGTTCACACTTCTCTCATATCCTACAAGTACGACAAACATTTGAATGTAAAACTGAATTCTTTCAAAATCAAGATATGCATCATGAATTTAAATCCATAAATTAATTTGCATATATCATAATAAGAATATCAAGCATTTTTAGAAACAAAATTCACATGTTTTTAACATATAAGAAATACATGAAAATCATACTTATTCAATTAACATGCATATGATCAAATCATTTCAACTTCGAAATAGTTCACAAACTAATCCCTCTTTTTGAAATTTGTTTGAAACTTAGTAGTATTAGTTTACCTACCTTTTACGATGCCCTCTAATTTCAATTGTCTCGACTTTAGGTCAGATAGAAACTCATATTGAATCAATCTCCTTATTTGGTATTGAGTAACATCTAAAAGCCAATCAATATAAAACTCATATTATTTTCAATTCTCACATTTAAACTTTGTTTACTTAATGTCAAACATCATTTCATATAACTTAGATCAACATTATGATATGATATTCACCCTCTAGACCAATGATCCCACTGTTAGAACATGTCGGGTCTTGATTTCTCTCATCATCAAATCTTATTAGCCAATGAATCATGTTTTGGTTTGTCAATTTGTTTATTTTTCATTTCCAGTTGGTGATCATAACTCAAATGAATTATGTTAGGTTATCCATGAATTTACATTATGATATAACAATTTAGGATCATCTCAAGGTCATGAAAACTATTAGATTTTATGATCTATCATTAGTTAATGGTTAATCACTTAATCGGTCCATCATCTAATGGTTAATTTGCCTAAACTAATATATTTATAGTTACTATTCCTACATCAAACATGAAGATATGATTAGATCATTATCAGATCTGTCATTCATTTTTCATATTATTGATCCAATGACTAGGAAGTGGTCAGATCATGTTTCCACTAGATAATTAATAATTTTAAAAGTCAAATTAAGGTATGATTTACTACATCTCTACCCTGGATGAGAATACACATCATCTACACTATATGAAATCATCCAGGCACAATTTCTATCAATCAAAGGGGTGGATTTGCGATCATGAAATGATTCATGCATTTTCCTTATATAGATAAAGAATTCTTTGTAATTTACCCACTGATTAGGACCATCAATTCTAATAAGTGTGATATCTTAGGGATCCAACGGTTGATAGGGGTTCTAGTCAATTGATCGAGGCTCTAATCAACCTTGGATCATCATAATTTTCTAGAATCATAAACATTTGATTCTAATTTTAGAAATCTAATGCAATTCATGGCCTAGATCATGAAATACTAGGTCTTCAGATGGAAGATCAAAACTCATATAAGTTGATCAGAGTTTATGTATGTCTCTGTCCATTATATAGGGATGAGATCGACAACTGGGATCTTTCTCCATCTATGGATTGAGCTCAAGAATCGAATCATCATTGTCCAAGTTCCAGATGGATGATCAGAACTTAGATATGATGATAAGAGCTCTTAAAGATCTCTGTCCTTTAATTAGGGACTCGATCAATGGGTCAATCAAGCTTTTATGGATGGATCAGTTATGTCGGAATAGAAGCCCTAGTTTTTTCTACTTTATGAAAACAAATATAACAAAAAATGGAGAAATAATATAAGGGCCTACCTATGTGGTGTTTACAACCTCCAAATGTCGCAAGAGAAGTCATGATTAGCTGAATTTTTCGACAACTATTCTTGTATGCACCATTCTCCCTTCATTCCTGCATTATTCCTTAGATGGTGGTGGTGGAATCAAAGGGGTTTTGCTTCTTCCATTGTGAAGAGGAAAGTGAACTGCTCGCAAGGCTTCTTTTTAGGTTTCCTCCTGTCTATGAATAGACCATCTGGTCTATTTTGATTTCACTTAAGTGGAGAGGGGGGATCCAAGTATCAATTCTGGTCTCTCCTTAAAGTATTTTAAATATTTATTTTAATTAATATTAAATAGATAATTATGA
This sequence comes from Warburgia ugandensis, assembly GCA_035236585.1. Lineage (NCBI taxonomy): Eukaryota > Viridiplantae > Streptophyta > Magnoliopsida > Canellales > Canellaceae > Warburgia > Warburgia ugandensis. Next base: position 31,329,257 of record CP141129.1, on the reverse strand, counting down.
TTTTTTAATAATCTTAAATATATAATTATGATGTTTTCATTATTGTAAGCATCATAATTTTAGTCAAAAATAGTGTATGCCATCAATGATGAATTTCCAACATCTCTTAACTATTGTACCCAAATTTTTGCCAGTGGGCCCCACTTGGTGAAATTATCAAATTACCCTTAGTGAGAAAAATCTCAACTTATTCGTTCGAATTCCAATTTCAACAAACTTAGTGTCGTTGAAATTATTTTTCTGAGTACCATCCAATATGGAGATCTCAACACTTGATTTGATATCTATAAAATTTTCACTTATAAAACTCCAAAAATTAGAAATTTTAATATTCTCTTTTGATCCCAATTTAATATAATATAAAATTTACTTAAATTGAGATTTAAAAATTAGGGATGTTACAGTATTTGAAATCATGAAAACTATTAATGAGATGTTAAGCACCTACATAAGCAATAACTTGCTGAGGTATTGCAATTGTTTACAATATCTCAAATTCTAAGAAGTGCTCTGAAGTAGAGTAGTTCAAGCTTAAGGAAGACCTTAAGGCAAGGATTCATGATACTAGGGTACTTAGTAGAGACATTTACTTGTTTACTAGAATTAATGAATGGACTGTGAACTGTTTATTTGTTAATAGTCATTTTAATTAGGACTTAATGGATATAATGTACATATTGGACTATGGTTTGTGCATGGATGAAATTCTAGGAAAAACAAAAGTGTCGTTTTCAAAATTGTTGATACTTGAAAGATTTGAATTTGCAATTCTTAAATGTATTGAATGTAACAATGTGAAAACCAAGTCTCCAAATATATTTGGATGACCCATAGTTGGATGACCATCTATGGGTTTGTCAAGTGTATCACATTACATATATTAAATGTGGTGCATCTGAAAAACAAAGAAAACTTTGCCAAATTTTTTATAGAAATGGAACAATCATTTGATTGTTAAATCCAAGTTTTTATGATTAGAATGGCACTTGAGGTTTTAGAAAAGTATTTTCTTAAAGTAAAATACTCTTAATGATTGTTTTCAAAAAGAAAATTTTAAACCAAGGATCCAGACTTTCAAAAAAGGCTTTAAAAATGCGTTACAAAACTCAAGTCATCACATGGAGGCAATTTTTTAAACTCAATTTCATTTTCTTCCTAAATATTCTTCAAATACTTCTCAAAATTTACCTTTTTTATTTACATTGGAAACTCAATCTCAAACCAACTTTCTAAGTGTAAAAAGAAAGGACATCTCAGCCCACAAAGCTCCTGCTTGTGAGGTTTACCATTCTAAGTATGCAACCACCATATAAGAACTCATCTAAGTACACCAACATATTAAGGATAAATAAGCAAATTCTTACTAGCAACGTGGCTAAAAAAAGGGCCTTTTTCGTGGTACATAGTAGTTCCTGAGTTTTGAGGTGCTTTGTGGGTGTGTTCATTCCACATTAATATAAAAAAAAAATCCATTAATTACAAGAGTCCTAATAAGAGTACACACTCAAGATAAAGGAAGAAATACATGCTCTTTGTCCTTAGAGGGAAAAATCTTTCTTTTTTAGATCGAACTAACATATCATGTTTGGAATATAAAAAATAGGTAACGCATGAGAAGTGAATGTATTTCAACAATCCTAATCAGTTCTTTTTTTTAATCTTTGAAGCACTTAAACATAATGGATGGTCTTGATTTTTTACTCATAGAAACATAGATTCAAAACATACAGTGGGCGTGGAATTTGATCTTTATGTTCCTAAGTCATCTATAACTTAGAAGAATAACTTAGATCTACAAAAAAAAAAAAATTCTTTACTATGCATGAACAAGGGGGTGTGTACTCATACCAAAACTATAGTTAGAAAGCATACTTGCACGTTATGCTGCAATTTTCCTCTCCCATCATTCTCAAATGTATTGATCCTTGATCCAGAAGCTAGTAGCTGGTACCATAAAATGTATGAGGTTCATGCCATCTTTATGATAGTTCTTATATTAAATAAAGAGCTAAGATCATCCTAACCTCACATTCGCTCCAAATTAGATATCTCATGGACTTCTCATATGAAATTCATTTTCAAATATTTTTTTTAATATTATACTCATTCTTTTAGAAGAAGGTCATTGATAATTGAGATGAGATGACTTAACATCACGATATAAGATGATGTGGGCCATATCATTGTTAATGGTGCTTGAGCTTAGATGAATAGTATCTTCTCATCTCAGTGTTAGGTACTTGAAATTGGATAATCTAATGTGATATAAAATGATGTGGACTATATTACTAGTACTAGTGCGTGAGTTGAGATGAATAGTATCTACAATTAGTGATGCTTGAAATGAGATAAGATAAAAATAATCTCAGATTAATTTATAATTAAATTAAATTTTCTATCATCTCACTTCTCTCATGCCAGATTAGGCAGCTCATCTCATATCAAGAACCACAGACGTAGGGTTAGAAATGCATGCTTGGGGAACGCTTACCCCAATTTTTGTTCCCACCAAATCCCTTTTTAATATTTTCCGGTAAACATGCTATTTTAATATTTATCATTACCACGTTGGAAGCACTCGGAACCCATGCGCGAATACATTAAAAAATGTGCGTTTTATACAAATCTTCAATTTTCTACCTAACATTTAAACTCTTAAACGATAAAATATTTATTAAAAGGCGGAGCAACTAGGGTTAGAGGAGATTAACGCGAATCTCGGACCAACCCAACCCCGCGCGCGTGATGCGGCCAAAGGCACGTGCTACACGTGTCTCGCTCTTGTCCGTCTGATCGCTTGCCTCGCCGATGCGGCTCGTCCGTGTTAACATAAACCTAAGCACGCGAACACACACGAGCGAAACCCTAGAAACCGCGCCTCCCAAAATAAACATCTTCCCTCTCAGGCATCGCCGGAAAGTCGCCGGGAATCTCATCGCCGAACACCCAGAACTCGGCATGAAAGCTCGAGTTAGCCGTTAAACAGCCGGATCTGGTTCTCCGACTTCGCTAGGACACTTCGGTCGTATCGCCGGCAGTCCGGTTTGGGCCGGAAGAGAGCGGGATCTGGTTGGAAAGAGTACGTGAAAAAGCTCGGTTTGCAATTTTAGGTTTATCTTTTTCTTTTGGTGAAGTTGATAATTCCAAAAGGGCAGAAGAAGAATCGCGTTAGAGGAAGAAAAAGCAGGATTCAGCTCGATGATTTTGATTCGATAGAAGCTGCAGATGTTGCCAAAGAAGGGATTCTTTCGGGTCTTTACACAAGGATTGGATCTGTAAGAAGAAACTAGTTGCAACAATCGGTACATATAAACAAGCAATCCTTATCGCAGTCCGAAATGTCACCAAGAAGGCTCGAACCAGAGTTTCTCCAGCAGCAAATCAGCCGATATTGACTAAGACATCTCAAGTCTTCGCCTAAAATCTTCTGCGAGTTGTTCAGATCCACGATCCAGAGGAAATTAAACGGCAAGAATGAACTAGGGTTAGAATTCAGAGGATCGCGAATAGTGCAGGACATGGAGAAATTAGGCGGAACAAGCGAGGAAGATGAGGATGAGGAGATGGAAATGGAGGTGAAAGAAGAGGAAGAGGATGACGACGAAGACGAAGAGAAGAAATCAGGAGCAATGGTTGCGAGCAGTGAAGGAATTGGAGCTGCGGAGATGGCAAACAGCGGAGGGAATCGGTTTTATCAGCAAGGAGAAGGACAGATGGTGGCGGGTGGAGGAGTTCGTCGGAGCAGGCCGAAGGAGGAGAAGGAGAGAACGAAGCTGAGGGAACGGCACCGGCGAGCGATCACGGCAAGGATATTGGCGGGGTTAAGGAGGCACGGGAATTATAATCTTAGGGTTAGGGCTGACATTAACGATGTGATTGCCGCTCTTGCCAGAGAGGCTGGTTGGGTTGTGCTTCCAGATGGAACTACTTTTCCTTCCAGATCTCAGCAGCAGCAGGTATGCTCTCTGTGTCTCTCCCTCTCTCTGTCTCTCTTTGTTGGGATTTGTTTTGTGAAATGTAGGAAAACGGGAGGGAGAAAATGGGCTTTTTCTCTTACCTCCATCTTGAAAACGGCCTTTTTCTTTTTCTTTTTCTTTTTAGTTTTTTCCTGCTAGTCTCGTGTTTTGAAGAAAACGCTGGAAAAGGGTTAATGATTCAGCGAGGTAGGGCCCTATTTCACTTGGTGGCCCTTTCCAATGGTTGATCTTTACGAACAGTGAAACGTACATTTTTTCAACGGAGATGAATCTGCTTCATTGGCATGATCTTTTATTGGCCCAACGTGTGCTCCCGTAGATGGACAGTAAGGATTGTTTACCGCGGGCCCCGCTAGGCGAGGGTGGGCAGCCTTTAGGATCGAAAAACAGTGAAGCACCTAGCACGCAACTATGCCTCGATCGATCCAAACCGTTCAGTTGAATGCCATTTTTTCTCATCTCTCTTACCAATAGAGATGGAGTTGGTGGGACATTTCCAGAATAATAACTATCAAATGAGCGGTTTTGGATCTTTGGATACCTTTACATGTAGCATAAAGCCCATGAACGCATTACAGTTTGAATGACGGGCTCGACATTTGCTTGATGCGACCCGTCTATCCCAATTCTCCCACTTTGGATGGCTAATGCTCCAAAAACGACGAGGAATAGAGGAGCAATGCGCACTTGATTATAACACGCAGATGGTGCTAAAAGAACGGTCCATGTCCAAAGGAGTAAGATGTACATTTTTCTGATTCCATAATCATCCAATCACCTTGAATTTTGGCATTCATGATATCTGGAGCCAGAGAAATCAGATGGAGAGGTCTGATGAAGAGCAAAAGTGGGTACTATAGCAACAGAGAAGCTTTCTTAACTCATAATAATCCTTTTCCAATTTTTTTGGAAGATAATTAACTTTCTTAGGAGAAAATATAGAAGAAACGTGGAACTAAAATTCCCCCGTTATGTTAATGGGAGACAACATTACATAGAACGGATTTTTGATGGACAGAAAATTGGATTTTTCCATGGAAATCAGTTTCCTGCCAACCAAACAGGCTTTGGGAATGGATCCGGGGCCGTCTTTTGTTCGGGTCCCACCTTGGTCCCGGCCTTAGCATTCTACATTCTTGTTTCGGATCCTGTGTAGTACAGAAGGATCGACGAGCCAGCGAAAATGCAGTGAGAGAGAGGGAGAGAGAGAGATGGGCCGCATTGAATGTGAATTGTGCTGCTCACGAGTTGCAGTGTCAGACGCGGGAACACAGGAGTGCTGTGCTGCCTCCTCCTTGGGAGTTTGTGAGACGGGCATTTTCAGTTCAGTTTTACACACCCACACCTGCCTTCTCCAACCTGTCGCTTCTTTTTCCTTCTACAGTCACCACAGATCTCTCTCTCTCTCTCTCTCTCTCTCTCATCTCTGAAAATGCTCAGTAGAATCCGTGATTTACACTTCTAGCTCTTCCAAGAGAAGCTCAAAGATGGGTTTTCTCTCTGCACCCCTTTTCCAGGGCGCAAGGCCAGCTGCTGCGTCTCCCACTGCGGTCTCCCCCTCCTCGTCGCATACTGTGCCTGCCCAGACTCCTCCACCTCTGAGGGGCGTCTCCTCTGGATTGGGGACCTCGACCGGCTACCGCCCATGTAGACTAAAGGGAGTTTACACACCTCCGACTCTATCCTCTTACGATGTTTCTCGCACTCGCACTGCTGCTATTTTGGGGGACGGAAGAGAGAGGACCGACAATTCTCCTCTTGTTGGCAGCTGCATGGATACCCTTGATGATAAACAGGTACTAACGTTACTTTATCTGAAATTTTCGTGTTTGCTGCTTTGTGCTGGCATCTTTTTTTCTCAGTTTATGAACTGAAGAGGGCATTTGAGAATCCAGTAGTCAGATTGTTACTGTTTCTCTATTTTCATGTTACTATTATCACATGCTACCATTTGTGAGTTCCGGTATAACTGTTGCTAGCGTTTCTTTATAACAAACCACTGGTCTCTCCGAGTTCAGGGTGAATGCAGTCTAGAAAGGCAGAGCCAAGTGGAAAATGAAGCTTTTATGCAGTAAAAGATAATCTCACTTAGAAAGCCTTCCAGGCTTCACCTAATAGTAATTTTTCACCAACAAGTAATAACAGTTCCCAGTTTCTACTTGTCAGACATGATCTTCTGACTATAGGAACATACTGAACGTCCTAGAATTGATGGCCAACATTAGTTGGTCAGAATTAGGGCAGAGGATATAATTACAGGCATAAAATTACTGTCACCCACTCACATGTTTTAGTTAAAGTGCATGATATATGGGAAGATTGAGATAACCTATGCAAAATGTTACCATGACTCTGTATGTAGTATTTGATCTATTTCATAATTCCCATGTCTTGTTGACCTCCTAGGTTGCCCTTGGAGCTTTGAGCTGGACTGCTTTTGAAGGATTTGAATGGGCTTCCTCTTTTGTTATTTTTTAGTTTTGTAGGTTCTGCTTCATTTTCACGTTGAACATGTTGGTGGACAATGAACAACTATTGTTCTATTATTTCATGTCAATATTCTTTATATGTCTAGGTAATGGATATGCATCCAAAGTTCCCCGAGCGTGATTTTGCCGGCACTCCTTATGTTCCAGTTTATGTGATGCTACCGGTATGTTGCAGGTTATTTTTTAATTTGATCTTCTTTTTGTTCTCTTTCATCTTATTGTATGAAGTGGGTGGCCTGTTTATAATCACAGAAGTGGCTTGTTTAGACTACTTGTATCCTTTCTTATTGTTACTCCTATGGATGCTAGCTGGGAGTCATCAACATGAAGTGTGAGTTGGTAGACCCGGATGGTCTACTAAAGCAGCTGAGAGTTTTGAAAAGTATTAATGTGGATGGCGTTATGGTTGATTGCTGGTGGGGAATAGTGGAGGCACTTGCCCCCCAGGAGTACAACTGGAGTGGGTATAAGTGGCTCTTCCAGATTGTACGTGAGCTCAAGCTAAAGTTGCAGGTAAGTTTTATTTCTCCGAGATCTTGTACAGTTATGGTCAACCTATGGGGACCAATGATTTATTTGGGTCAAGCCGTCAAGTATCTTCCTGTTATTGTTATATAACCTCTCAAACGATTCTTTTGTTTTTGCAATTTACAGGTCATTTTTTGTTTCTTTCATGGTCTCATCTATCTATTTTCATTATACGTCATGCTGCATCATTAAGAATTTGTATGTCTGTCCTGCAAAGTAGACTAAACACCATTTCTGGCTTCCTTGTTGCATGGACAAGTGACTGCAGTGTATTTTAAGATTGTTCCCGGTATTGATATTCAAACAGAAAAGATGTGGGTTAAGTGAATGTCTTCCATTGATCTGATCATATGTTATTCCAAGAATTTTGACAGAACAGAGATGGAATCCCAGAATTAGAATTGAGTCTATATTGACTTATAGGTTCTCAATCTGAGTGCTTTTTGTGTTCAGTGATCATGCCCTCATGTGCTTTGTGTTTTGCTGTTTAATTTCAATATTATAAACATATAACCAGAACAAGTTTGTATTTCTTTATGTACTTTATTTTTAATACAAGTTGAAGGTTCTAAAAGGGCAAGGGGAAGGCCCAAAAGAACGTGGATAGAAGTGGTGAGGAAAGATTTAAAAACTTTGGGACTAAATGAAGCCATGGTATTTAATAGAGTGGAATGGAGGAATAAGATTCATGTGGCCGACCCCTAATTGGGATAAGGTCTTGATGATGATGATGATGACTTTATTTTTAATATGCTTGGGGAATTTCTCTCATTTATATGAGTTGACTTTTGATATTTATCAACTGCATATAACAAAATCTTGACTCGTCTAAGTCAGAAGCTCATCCAGATTGAAGATAAGGCCTTGATAAAGTTGCTCCATGTTCAAATGTCCAACCCTCATTAAGTCTTATATGTTCCTTAGAAGTTCTGCAAATTCTTCATGTGAACTGCACAAGCAAGAAGATATCTGTTTTCTTTAAGCCACTGCTATGATTTGAACTTATTGGCTTAGAAAGTTGAAAAGTTGTATCCTCGTATTGTAGCATGAAGACCATCTACATTTTAAATGGGAAAGGACTTGTGCACTAAAATGAAAAGTAAAAAGACTGAAGATTTATGTGGAATGGAAAGGGTTCATCAATGTGGATAACACGGTATTGTTATGAAGGATCAAGGGCTATCTCATAGCTATTTGAATAGTGAAATCCTGACAGCAAGATGAGTGATGATAACATGTTTCTAGTTCAAAAGAGTTACCTGGGAGCAAGCATCCAAACCTTTCTTTTCAGAGTATGGTGATTAGGAAAGAAGCAGATCCTGTGCCCTTGCTAATATCTGGAGTCTCTAATTTTCTAAATGGCCACTGCTCCTAAATGTTATTACTGTCCTCCATGTAGGCTAGTTTGTTTCCTTTAGTTCCTAATGAGCTCTCCTGCATGAATACAGTAATATTGTAATTGGAAATAGATGCTCAAACTTCCATCCCTAAAATTGCAGAGGCATCAGATCCATGCTCAAAAACATTTGAAGTGTTTTCTGCTACATGCAATGTCCACAATAGATATCTCTTGATAAAATGTGTTCTCAGTAGTTGTGAAGTGTTCGTATTTTTCCATTTATAAATTTCGTAGGTTCACATAACCTAACCTATTGTGTGAATGAATTACTAGTTTGCTCCATTATGTGGATCTAGTGTTTTTCTGCAATTTTTGCAGAAAATCCTGCCATTGGATTATTGGTTTTTCAACTTTGGCAGGTAGTTATGTCATTTCATGAATGTGGCGGCAATGTTGGTGATGATGCATGTATTCCCCTGCCTCATTGGGTAGCAGAGATTGGCCGAAGCAATCCGGACATATTCTTTACAGATAGAGAGGGGAGACGAAATCCTGAATGTCTCTCTTGGGGAGTTGATAAAGAACGTGTTTTAAGAGGCCGAACTGCAGTTGAGGTATTGGATCTGAATAACTCATTTAGATAACTTTGGCATCTCCTTATGCATTATGAATAATGGCTTACATGATATGTGCTGTATAGCATTGTCATTGTTTCTGCTTTATGTCCTCTTTTCAATATCATTTAAAATAAGATACTAGTGTCAACATATATAATATATACCCCCTAACGCATCATCTGGAATAATCCCTTGCTCCAGTGGCATGGTTTTTTTTCTTGATCATGCTAGACTTGACTGAAAATTGTGGGAAATAATTGACTCTGCAGTATACGTTTGAGCAGAAAATGTTAATTATTATGGCTTGTTGAGGATTTTGACATTTTTGTTTATGGTGATTACTTTTTCTTCTCTTACTGTCCTGTATAAATTCCATGTAGGTGTACTTTGATTATATGCGAAGTTTTCGGGTAGAATTTGATGAATTCTTTGAGGATGGGATCATCTCTGAGATTGAAGTGGGGTTAGGTCCATGCGGAGAGTTAAGGTACCCATCCTATCCTGTAAAGCATGGATGGAGATATCCTGGCATTGGGGAGTTTCAGGTAATCTTGTAATCAAGTACTTTGTTGTAATCATGGTTTAGGTACAAAACTTGAGACATTTTCTATTTCTCAAGTACAATGGCAGAGGCGTATATTTCTTTTTTTTTTTCTTCACTACTGCTCTTGTAAACACAGTGAAGAGATGCTTGGTAAGGTAATGCCTTAAACAAGTTACGAAAGAGAATGGCAAAAATGTAGTCATAGGAATCTTCCGTGGATAGCAACGCCCTTCTTTTCTGGCCTATATTGGGAATTGCCTTCGCTCCCAAATGTGTCTCCCATTGTGACCCTTTGCCTTTCTAGAGAAACTTAAGAGCCAGGCTGAAAGACAGTTGTTTTATGAAGAAATGTGACGGGTTTCTGTTTTAGTTTTATGAAGAAACAAATACAGATGTGTCTACCCTAAATTTTGTCAACAGAGTACTATCAATTATTGTGTTGTTTACTACTTGTTAACCTGGTCCATTCTAAATCTTCTCATCTTTGATGGTATACCATTGATCTTCAGTAGTGGATGACTGGTCATTTGGTTTCCAATTAACTGTCAATTATGAGTCTTTAGGAAAATTGCTTCTGTTTTTCAGTGTTATGACCAATATCTACTGAAGAGTTTGAGAAAGGCGGCAGAAGTACGAGGGCACTCTTTTTGGGCTAGAGGACCGGATAATGCAGGGAATTATAATTCTCGGCCACATGAAACTGGATTCTTTTGTGATGGAGGGGACTATGACAGTTATTATGGGAGATTCTTCCTTGGTTGGTATTCTCAGGTGTTGGTTGATCACGCTGATCGAGTCCTGTCTCTAGCCAAGTTGGCTTTTGAAGGCATCTGCATAGCTGCAAAGGTGGGTACACACTTTACAGATCTATCAATTGATACATTTGTTTAGCCTGCTTGATGATGGAAGCTGGGCAAGATAACTTGTCTGCTTTCTTTCTGAATTGTGAAGTCATTATTTATTATGGATGATGGATTACTAATTTCTTCTCAAACTGCATTTCTTCTTCTTCTTCCAAATATCAGTACTGAGAGAGATTTAGTGGTGTTTACAGTTCCATTTCATTATTAGAAAAATTACTCGTCCACTTGATGTACAAGTTGTAATTTAATGTCTCTTTGATGCGGGATAGTTTGTGTATCGGTTCTAACAATTTTCTGGATATCAAACTAAGCAAACAATAACTTAAAACTAATGCCAGAGCAAAGAATAACGAAATCATAGGACCAGATCCACATTGGTGGGTCAAAGTTGGGCTTAGAGTACCATACTTGAAAGCCCATAAGGGTGGCCTGATCCAGCAAGCCCTCTCTAGTGGATAGTTGACCAGATAGCATATATATCTACTAGATTTGTCTAATCTACTTATAGGATTACTAAAGTTGCCCCGACTTGATTGGCTCAGTTTCTATAATAAGTGTTTATGCACAACAGCAGAAAAGTTGACCATTGATTGGTCTTAGTTTCCACTTTCCTTAAATGTCTATGCATTATTGGAAAACCAAAGTTGACCAGATTTGATTAGCTTCGGTTATTATAGATATTTATTATATGAGGAAGGTAGTAAATCATAGATCTGGAAAGTATTGGTTGTAAGCTCTATAAATTTGATGTAGAAGTCTTTGAAATCAAGAAAGAGGTAAGAGATTTTGCAGCTGCAACAGTAGAGGTGCGATGCCTTGTCCTCTGGAGTGATACCAAAGAGAAATCCTAATAATGTGATTCCATTGGTGGTCTTCAAGTTGTTGATGTGATTTCAGTATGCTTGTAGGCATCCTATAGCTGTGATTCATGTGGTACTATCCTAATTATTTGGAGTTATTCCTAATACACTTTCTTTCTTCTTTTTCCAGTTCTTATGATTTCTGTGGGTGCTTTTATACTATATTTCTACAAGAGTGAAACTGTCTGTGTTGAATTTTGGAACAAGTTCCTCTCAAATATGTTCTCTCCCTATGTCCTGCATCATAAAATTCAGTTAAAAGGAAATCTGAATTTGCATTTTTGCTGTAAACTCCGTACCCACTCGGAGAAAATTACTAGCTTGAAAACCAGCAATGAAATGGAAATCTGGGCAAGACCTAACTGGGATTTTGAGTCAAATAGGTAAACTGACTGACTTTTCAAGTACCCAGGTGTTAATCAAGGAAACAAACTCAAGAAGACTATTTAGGAATTTTGATGACTAGAATTGAAGTAATAACAAAACTAACAATTTTTTTTGGATTTTCAGATATAAACTGCAGAAATAGCAAGATAGTTTCAACTGCAGTGGCACTTGACAAACTCGGCAAGGGATCTAGATTTTACACCTAGAGATTAGAGAGGTTTTCCTAAGCATCACACTTGGAAAGACCAAGATACCTTGACAGTCGCACCCTTATCTGTATGAAGAGTCACAGTTCGCAAGGAGAGAGAAGATTCTCCAGAACTATTCAGTTAGAGGCGCATCTGGGTGCCAGGCTCACCCTTTGCGCCTGGAATTAGTAAAGTCACACTGGGGCTGAGGCACCAGCTCCTAGGTGCTCACCTGGAGCCTGTGTGCAGGCGTGCCTTCAACACCCAAGTGCAGGTTATGTATTGTAAAAAACCCAAACATTGTTTTTTCTTCTTTTTCCATCTTCCAGCCCTATTTTCTCTTCTCCTGAGAGCTCCTACTGTGGAAATGACCATTCTTTTTCAAGATTTTACAGATCTAAGCAAAGAAAAGGTATGGATTCATGAATCTTCAACCTTAAACCCTCATATCTGTAAAAAGAAAAATGTAAAATCCAGTACTGTTTTTTTTATTTTTTTATTTTTGACTTACTTTTTTTGATAAATCTTGATGGTTTCTCATTCATTAGGTGACAGCAAATATTCCATTTGATTGTCTTGTTTGTTTGCCATAGATTTAACTTCATTTTAGATTCTCTTTCGATTTTTCTTAAAAAACGAAGTATAATATTTGGAGTTCATTTCTAATATTTATTCCTTCAAACTGATTTCTGTTCGCATATATAGCTTTCCTTTGCTTGTGAGTGTATATATGATGAGTTTCTTTCTTTTATTTTTTTTAATATTTTTGTTTCATTTTTTCTGAAAAAACTGTAGCATAAATAAATTTTTAATTTTGTTTTTTACATCAACTCCTTCAAACTGATTTCCCTTCACATATGTAGCTCCACTTTGCTTGTGATGATAGCTTTGATGATAATTTGAACCCTAAGAATCCTTGTGGGATGTAGTGAAGTGAGGTGAGGCTTAGTAGCCTTGAACTTTTAAACGTTATTTGACTTGACTTTGCTTGTTTATTATTTTGTTCACAGAAATTAGCATGTATAGATAATATTTCATCATATAATTATGTTTCTATGTTTTTCTTACTTTTTTTTAAGGATTTTTTGTAATATTTAAATATTTATTTTTGCGCCTAGTAATTCGGGCATGTGCCTAGGCCCTCGAGGCACTAGGCGCACTGCTTGTGCCTAGTTGCACCTTGTGCCCCTGGTTACATAGCTCCAGGAATCAATTCATCTAATAGCAGAAGTCACCACCGTAAGTCTGTACATATGACAGTTCCTCTCAAAATCAAGATCATCAGGTATTGTTGGATGTGCACCAGATGCTTGATCTACTAGACATGCTAAATCTCTCACTTATTTAAACTCTTAAGGATCAAGTTTCAAATCTAAGGAAATAAGGAAAGAAAGAATGAAAAGTATAAAATTCTAGAACAAGGCCAAACAGCTGACTCTTTTGGGTGGTACAGAAAATCAGTGGACCAATCATGGTTGCTGACTGGCCATGGGATCCACGTGTTGGGTTTTCTTCTTCTTCCTTTGACACCCTCATCACTGTTGTTGATTCTATTTTTATGCTATTGTAATTCCTTGTTAGACGGAGAGGATATAAAGTTATGATCTGGATCTCTTAGCTGTACTTCTCTTTGAATAACAGGTTTCTGGTATTCATTGGTGGTATAAGACAGCCAGCCATGCTGCTGAATTGACTGCTGGCTTTTATAATCCATGCAACCATGACGGCTATGCTTCAATTGCTACTATGCTAAAGAAGCATGGTGCTGCATTGAACTTCACATGTGTTGAGTTGCGTACTTTAGACCAACATGAGGACTTCCCAGAGGCATTGGCAGATCCAGAGGGCCTTGTCTGGCAGGTAAGTCTTGGTTTGGATTTGCTTTCTCTCATTCTCCAGAGTTGACTTAAATTGTGGAGTGTAAAGAATTTACAAGGATAGGAAGAAAGACATAGACTATATCTTGGCTATTTCTAACATAGCACTCCTGCCATCTGATAATTTGTCTAACGCCATGTCCAATTGGAGGTCCTTTCATCAATTCTAATAAATGAAAAAGCATCAACAATTGGTCTGTATACCCAAAAAAAGTGGGTTTATTGCATGTATTGATCTTTTTGTATTTAGAAAGACTTGAAGATAATATAGGAAGTGAGGAAGTCATGGATTGTTATTCACAAAAATACTCATACTATAGTTTGCATTTAGTGATGGACAGCACCACAAAACTTGGATTCTTCTTATTTATATCACCCACATCAAAAGTTGATGTGTTCTCTTGAATACATGCTACTTAGCGAGAAGTACATGATGACAACTTTTGGGCTCTGCTGTGAATACATTAGTTATTTGACACTTTGATCTCTGCTCAAGGCTAGAAGAGGGATGTTGCCAGTTCCACTGGCTTCCTGACAAGGTGGGCATTGAGATCTATGTCTTCTGTTTAGAAATGTAACCGTGGATTGTGTGATACATTGATGGCTGCTGGTTGTCAAGTATAACAGTATGATATTATGAGGTCCTGCAGCAATCAGACTCCCCCACAGTGGTGGAAACTATTGCTCAACGTTCTGCTTCTGCTGTGTGTTGCATTTTTCTACACTAAGCAGGACAATTGTTCACTAGCCCATAGAAGACTGAAGTAGATCTCCTTGTTTATGGATCTGCTTCGAAAACTGGATTTTGGAACCCTCAGTCTGACTCATTTGGTTCTTACTGTATCAATAGTGTATGCCATAGACCAAAGTCTTCTATTATATGTTTATTTACCCTCCACAACATTCTTATCACTCTACTGGTCTCCCCATTGAAAGATTGACGATCTAGCTTTTAGTAGATCTTTAAGCATGGAGCTGCTCGTGTACCGTACAAGGTCCTCGAATAAAACACAGTCCTAGCATGTTGATCTGTTTGCAAATAGAACTGTTGCCTGTATGCTGGACTTCGAGAAATAATTTGCTCGATAGGTGCATTTAAGCACAATATGTCCCTATCAAAATTACCAAGCCTAAACTAGTCAGTTTCTCAAAATTATAGCAACTTAAGGAAGTGATGAATATGTTTTATTTTATGAAACCTTCTTGCACAATCTAAATACAAGTACTTATGCTCAGATCATAGCTAACTGTAGCTTCTGCGCAGAAACTATTGGGACTTGTTATGATCCTTCAACTTCGTTTCACCAATTGGTTTTATTTTATCAAGTAATCACTGAATATATCAATCTCAGATGGATGGAGAAAGAGTTAGTTGCATTTTCCATTTCAAGAAAACTAACTTGATCATGGTGAAACTCTAAACCTTATCATCAAGCCAACATGATCATAGGCAAACTCTAAATGTTAATCATCATTCCTGACCTATGATGACTTCAAAGATGCCATGCATTTTACAAGATAACCATAATTCTTTGTAAAGATAATGTAGTGCTCCTTAATGGTTAAAGAAGAAAGAATGATTCTATTATTGTAAGTGCAGAACAATGTCATTTCTAATTCAAGGCAATTTGATGCTTGAAAGAGTGTTATGCCGAATTTGAATTTTGGTCATGGTCCTTGTCAGGTACAGTTGTCCTTATGAAGCTAGCTTATTGAGGAAGACATGAGATTGTGTTGAAATTATGTTAGAAAATTGGTAGAAGTTTTCATTGGATTCATTTGGGATAGCCGTGAAACTTATTTGGTTTGTGTTTTCACTGTTTGTGTTTTCACTGTCAGGTTTTGAATGCTGCATGGGATGTTTGTATACCCGTGGCTAGTGAAAATGCACTTCCTTGCCATGATAGAGAAGGCTATAACAAGATATTGGAACATTCAAAGCCCATGAATGATCCAGATGGTAGACATTTATCTGCATTTACTTACCTCAGGCTCAGCCCAGCACTTATGGAGAGACATAACTTCGTGGAGTTTGAGAGATTTGTCAAGAGAATGCATGGTAGAAATTGGATCTTTCTCTCTTCATTTAAATGATTCCTTGGAAGATCTATTGGTTGCTTGCATGCAATTATTGAAAAGGAAAATTATATCCTCTCCAATGTTTTCATAAAGGCAGCCTTCCTTTAATTTCTCTCTTCTTTAATTAGCCATTGTTAGCATTGGGTAAACCTAAACATCTTTAGCAGTTCAGGAAACTGAAGATTGTAAAATAAAGTGAGTTACTCTGTCAAAGGTAGACTTGATATCATCTCATCTAAAAGTTACATAAGTTGCTTTTTCTGAACATAGGTGACATTAATGTTTTTTGCAACCCTCAACTTTATAGATATGTTAAAATGGTAGAACTTAGTTGTGTTTGACTGCAAGCTAGAGTTCATTGTATATACAACTTGAGCGCTAATGAGATTTTGGCACTTCTTGCCTGCTATCCTCTATTTTTGTCCATTCTACAGAAACTACTTGATAGGTTTGGAACTTGGACCAATGTCTGAAAAGCTGGAAAGCATAAACCAACTAATTTTCACATTTTTAAATCGAACAACTTATAAAGTAAGAAAATTGAAACTATGATCCAGTTCCTTCACATTTTAATGAAAATCATCTTCAGCTTCTTAAAAACTATGACAACCCCAACATGACATGAATAAAAAACTGACATTCGCTCAAGCTAGGGCGTTCCCTGTAAGCGACGCGCTGCATCAGATCCTGGATGCGATGAAAAATAGGCAAGGGTTGCTAGGGCGTTCTCCCAGAAGCGACGCGCTACATCGGATCCCGGGTGTAGTGAAAAATGGGCAAGGGCTGTTAGAGCGTCCCCTCAGAAGCGACGCACTGCATCAAAACCCAGGTGCAGTGAAAAGTGGACATAGGTTCATACCATGGAGGTCGAGAAAGGCGATAGTAAATAGGGTATCTCCAAAATATAAGATTCGCATTGCTACATGGAATATAGGGACACTTGGAGTTAGTAGACACGATGAAACGTAGGAGAGTCAACATCGCTTGTATCCAAGAAACTAAGTGGAAAGGGATTAAAGCTAGAGAAATAGATGGGTATAAATTATGGTACGTAGGAAAGGAAAATAATAGAAATGGCATAGGAATAATAGTGGATAAGTAATTAAAGGATAAAGTTGTGGACGTTAAAAGAATCTATGATAGAATTATAATAATAAAAATGATTCTAGGAGAGCAGATTATAAATATTATAAGTGCATATGCACCACAAGTAGGGTTACAAGATATAATTAAGAAACAGTTTTGGGAAGATATGGAGGGAGTCATGCAAGAAATTCCCAACATTGAGGGGATATTTATAGGAGCAGACTTAAATGGTCATGTAGGAAAAGATAAGTAAGGATATGATAGAATACACGGAGGGTATGGTATAGGTGAACGAAACGAGATGGGGGAGAATATTCTCGATTTTACTTTGTCATATAACCTATCCATTGCAAATACACTCTTTAAGAAGAGGGATGAACACTTAATAACCTTTAAAAGTGGACTTCATAAAAGTCAAATAGACTTTTTTCTACTTAGGCATAATGAACGATCTATATGTAAGGATTGTAAGGTGATACCCGGTGAGAGTTTAACCTCACAACATAGGTTAATGGTTATGGATATTCATATCAAAAGATGGAGTAAAAGAACTGAACTTACTACACATCCAAAAACTAAGTGGTGGAACTTAAAAGGAGAGAAAATAACCTCATTCAAAAATAAGTTGATAGTAGAAGGAAATTGGAACTATGAAATAGAAGTAAATACCATGTGGACTAATATGGCTGAGTCCATTAAGAAAGTGGCAAAAGATATCTTAAGAGTATCTAAAGGTAAAAGGCTATTAACAAAGGAAACATAGTGGTGGAATGAAATGGTGCAGAAAGCTATTAAAGAAAAACGAATGCATTTTAAAGCATGACAAAAGATTAGAAATAATGAAAACTATGAACAATATAAGAATGCTAAAAACGTTGCTAAGAGAATAGTAAGTGAGGTTAAACTTAAAGCATATAATGAACTCTATAATAGACTAGGAACAAGAGAAGGTGAGAAAGATGTGTTCAAACTTGCAAAAGTAAGAGAACAGAAGGGTAAGGACTTAAAGCATGTTAGGTGCATTAGAAGCGATGATCAAAGGGTATTAGTCAAAGATGATGAGATCAAACAAAGGTGGGAAATATACTTTCAAAAATTGTTAAATGACAATGGCCCTGAGAATATAGGGATTGAAAATACTATAAATCTAAATAACATTGGATATTATAGATATGAACGTAGGATTAGAATACTTGAAATAAAAGAGGCCTTGAGAAAGATGAAATCAGGAAAGGCCATGGGGCCTGATGGTATACCAATAGAGGTTTGGAAGCATATGGGAGATATTGGGGTAGTTTGGTTGACCAAGTTATTTAACAAGATTATAAAATCAAAGAAAATGCCTAATGAGTGGAGGAAAAGCTTTATTGTATCAATCTGTAAGAATAAAGGAGACATTCAGAGCTGCACTAATTATCGAGGGATTAAACTTATGAGCCACACAATGAAACTTTTTGAAAGAGTGATTGAGAAGAGGCTACGGCATGAAACAAGTGTATCAGAGAATCAGTTTGGTTTCATGCCTGGGAGGTCTACCATGGAAGCTATTTTCTTACTAAGACAATTAGTAGAGAAATATAGGGAGAGGAGAAAAGACTTGCACATGGTCTTTATTGACTTAGAGAAAGCTTATGATAGAGTCCCTAGAGAGTTAATATGGAGGGTATTGGGGGGTAAAGGGGTTTCTCAGGGGTATATAGACATAATTAAAGATATGCATGAGGGAGCAGTAACAAATGTTAAGACCACTAGTGGCGTGACTGATGATTTTCCTGTCACTGTCGGATTGCACCAAGGATTGGCATTGAGTCCATACCTTTTCACATTAGTTATGGATGAGTTAACAAAACATCTGCATGAGGAGATTCCCTGGTGCATGCTATTTGCAGACGATATAGTCCTACTTGATGAGACAAGGGAGGGTGTAAACATAAAGCTAGAGTTATGGAGAGAAGCATTAGAATCAGAAAGTTTTAAAATTAGCCGAACTAAGACAGAATATATGGAATGCAATTTTAGCAAGGAGAGTAGGAGTGGAACACCAGTCAAGATTGATAACCAAGAGGTCCCCATGAGAGACCACTTTCGATACTTAGGATCATTGATCCATGAGAGTGGAGAAATTGAGAGGGAGGTTACCTAGAGAATCCAAGCGGGTTGGAACAAATGGAGATGTGCATCGGGTGTTTTATCTGATCTGCGGGTGCCACTCAAACTAAAGGGAAAATTCTATAGGACGGCTATAAGGCCGGCCATGCTCTATGGATCAGAGTGTTGGGCAGTTAAGGAACATCATACTCATAGGATGAGTGTCGCAGAAATGAGGATGTTGAGATGGATGAGTGGTAAGACAAGAAAGGATAGAATTAGAAATGAAAATATTAGAGGAAATTTAGGGATAGCACCAATAGGTAACAAGATGAGGGAGATTACACTTAGATGGTTTGGACATGCTCAAAGGAGACCAACAATGGCACTAGTTAGAAGGAGTGAGGCAATACAAGTTGAAGGTTCTAAAAGGGCAAGAGGAAGGCCCAAAAGAATGTGGATAGAAGTGGAGAGGAAAGATTTAAAAACTTTGGGACTAAATGAAGCCATGGTATTTAATAGAGTGGAATGGAGGAATAAGATTCATGTGGCTGACCCCTAATTGGGATGAGGTCTTGATGATGATGATGATGATCCAGTTCCTTCTTCAGTTTCAAGCGTAAAATAACGAGTCTAAACTCAAACTCTGAGAGATAGTACATTCTTGAAATTCATATCAGAATGTATTCTAGATGATTTCCAGTTGCTTCTTGTAGATATTTTAATTTGAACCCTTCTCTGCAAACATCACAACCATAATCCACGACATGGGCTCTTAAGCAACTCAAACACCACAGAGAGAAATTTGAAAAATTAACTTTTCTAGGAAAATAAAGAAGCAAAAATAAAGATGACAGGGGGTTCCTGTTCTTTCCAGTTGGTGCACATTCTTCAACTTCTACATGCAGATGATAGAAATATATTCAAGAATTATTTTAAATATGTAGTTTGGTTATATTGAACCACTGCCAAAAAATCAAGAAATCTGCTTCTTCTGGAACTAGCAGTAAAACCCTAGATCGTATCTTTTTCATGGAAAGGTATTATTGTTGATGAGCCAGTGAGGCAAACTTAACATGCTAACATAATCATAAGCCTCCACAGCATTGGACTGCGTCAGGTATCATGCTTCTACATCTAGTGTGATACTTGATACTCTTATATATAGAGACAACACGGAAGGTATCTGATGCATAATTTGGAGCATGGTGAGAACTTTTGAAATGTGAAGCTCTGCTAGGGCTTAAGTATTTACTCAAGGAACAATAGCAGGCTTCATTTCCTGAAGACTTCCAGTCTAGAACTTTTGGAGGTCGGCTGAACTAATCAGGATTGCATGACCAGCAGGCTTCCTTTCAATTACATATTTTAAAGGGATTGGCATTTATTCAATCAAAAGTTGCTTGCTTAGTTGTTGTCAAATCACTTATACAACCTTCTGTGGGCCAAAAGAGCATAAACCTTAGTTTAATTTGTATTTGATTTAAATACGTTCATGATTGCATTAAAGACCACTATTATTTACAGTCACTAACTTCTTGGACCTTCTCAGGTTGTGAGTTCTTTTATGCATGACCACTACTTTCTGTGCCAACGCATTAGGGAATGATAGCCATACTCCCTTTTTTTGGTACTGGCACTCCTTAATTGGACTTTTCTTGTGTTGTTGATAGTTCAATGGGAATTGCACAATCTCAACAAACTTGTAAAAAAATGAGTGGCCCACCATCAAAACTTGGAAGGAAAAGAGATGTACGCTATCATATTTTCTTGAGTTGTTGATAGCTCGATGGGAATGCACAACCTCAACATGTAAAATAACGAGTAGTGTACCATCAACACTAGGAAGGCAAAACAGATGTATTGTATCTTATTGTGTGCACATGTGTGCGTATATTTTATTTCAGGGTTGAATTACTAATGAACCATTTTGTTTGTGGGTGTGTCTGTGTCTGTGTCTTCCAACATAATGAGTCTTTCTTGTCACAGACACAACCTGGTAAAATGGAGAAAATAACCAATATGAGCACTATAAATCAAATGTTTTCAATTAATCAAATCTTCTGGAAACTAGATTAACAAGACTTGGAGAGCAACTGGGCAAAAAAGACAAGGAAACAAACAAGCAAGAAAGTTCATGCAACTTTAGAGATATCTAAATAACAAATTATCATGGTTTGTCACTTGAACTGAAGATGAGAAAAAGAGTGAAATTTGTGTTACAAGCTCTGGTGGGTGGCAAGGGATTTGATGAAGTGACTTGGTAATATTCTGTTGCTTTTGTGTTAGTAATCCGACCTTGGAATTTGAAACTGGCATCATTATGTCACTAATATGGATAACATAATGAGAAACCTGTGATTCCTGATTTTTCATGTTATTTAAATATTACAATTGGACTCCAATGCTTGACCCGTTTATTTTCATTGCAGGGGAAGCTGTTCTAGATCTCCAATTGTAGAGAAAGAAGAGGGGGAGAAGGACTTGAATCCTTGAGATATCTTCTTTGTCATTTGTTCTTCCCATAAAATTATGTGCTTCTTTACAGGTGTTAGACAAGAATATCCCTGTTACATTGTCTGCAGACGCAAAACTCTCCCCCTTGTAAAGAAATCACCTTATAAAAAATGGCATTCTTGCTCCTATCATGACTGTTGTCGCATGTTCTCTTACCGAAATAAGCTAAACATGTGAATCCGTCCATTAATAGTGTCTGAAGATTCTGAACTAAGTCCCACTATCAAGTAGAATGATTTTGTAGGCCGCGATGAGCCCTCGTGCCTACTTATAATTCAATGTTACTGGTGTATGTGATATGAAATCTAAAGCAAGTTTTTCCTTTTCAGGAAGGTATTTCTATCCTTGGCGCAATGCTAGAGTTGTCGTAGTGTGACCTTGAGGTCATGGGTTCAAGGCATGGAAACAGTTTCTTGCAAAATGCAAGGTAAGGCTGTGTACTATTGATCCTTGTGATCCGCCCCTTCTGCGAACCCTGCATGTGTGGGAGCTTCATGCACTGGGACTGCTCTTTTAGGAAGCTATTTCTATGTACCATAATGCCACAAGTCTTACTTGTGCTGACCAAGGAGGATGACCCCGGCCCATTATTATTTAGCACAGGAGCATGGACGTTCCTTCTTTATAGGTATTCAATCATGATACCCGGCAAGATTAAGTCTTGGTTACATGTAATCATCAACAGAAGCTTCAGAGTTGATCATTATTGTAACTGCCTCATCGGTCTGGATCTATTGACATTTGATGGCATTCAACCTTTGGAGCCCTCATGTGATCTTATCATCTGCACCATTCATGCTGGGCCTACGAAGGCTTGAAAATAATGCCGGCAATCAATTTTGACCAATGGATTTGTATGAATGTGAGACGAAATTTACCGGTGGAAATCAGATCTTCTCAAAGCGTGAATCATGGTGAGCATTCACAATGTGAGTCAAAATTCCCTTTTCAAAGCGTGAATCAAGTTGACCATTCACAATGTACCGGTGAAATCAGGCACATAATAGTCAAAATTTCTTTTTCAAAGGGTGAATCATAGCTACCATTCACAATCTCGTGGAGACTGAGGCGATACAAATGGGCTGTCGACATCATCTTCATGAGATGCCGGATGGAGCCTATCCGGTTCGGTAATTAAGGGAAGGCCAGTACATTGGTCACGGACTACACAGTTTCCCCAGTGGACTTCAGGGTGGCTGATCTGCCATGGCACAAAATTTCCAACTTGTCCGATCAGTGGCCTTAAATGTTCAAAAGCTGGATGACGCCTCTTTTGACCCAACTAGGAATATATTGGCGAGAGTAGCCACAGGAAATCTTTCTAAACCAGCTATTTCATTAATTTGCTGACTGGTACGTAGCTCAAGAATTGGAAGGTTGAAAGCCAAAAAGACCAATTCAATGATTATTTTGAATTGGCCCAGAGAAAAGAGAGATATTTCATACACAATGACCATCGTTATTGTAAGTAAACACAATGAAATCGAAATTAATAAATGCATTATCTTACATCATGTATCCGTAGGCGATTGCTTGAGCACCATATGTCCCGATTCATCCTTCTCAAACAGGCGCTCGATCAGTTCATCCCAGCTCTCCCTTTGTCGGCCCTTCTTAGATGAACCTGTTGAGGCCTCTGCAACTCTGCTGGAATTCTCACTGTCAGTTTCATCAAATGTCCCATAAGATGAGGGTGAGTAAGCATGTGGGACGGCCAACGAGACTGCTCGTCGGAGTGCTTCCTTGTATTCCTTAGTGTGTTCTCTTGCTAGTGTCTCTTGCCTCTCCATTCTTTGCTTTGCTGGGATCTCCATGGTGTGCTCCTTCTCCATCATAAGCTGATTTGACACAAGAAACGCTTCAGATTCATCACAAAATAAGAAGAATACTTGAACTTCAAGTCAAGGTGAGTTTGAATGGTGGTTTAAACTGAGTTCTGAGAGAGAGGAGGCAAAAAACACATTTGTGTATTTCATAAAAAACATGGTGGTACTGAAAGAGTTGTCAAAATGCAGCTTAAGCTCGAAAAACTAGACTCAACTGTAGGTTCTCCTAAATCAAGGACAGGACAAGTTTTTTATCCAGGCAACCTCTTCTATTATCCTACAATTTCAAGCTATTAAACTTTGTCCAGCAGAGCTCATGACAATTCTTGAAATATAGGGTTATTAGTTCAATTACATTGCATAGTCACTAAAACGTGAGAAGTGATATTATGAGATGCATGAAGATGGAATCTGCCCACTTAACTGATGTCAGCAGGGTCTGGATCTTTCATCAAGAAGAACCTAGTCACTGTTAGCAGTGTATACTATAGCGAAAAGTACATAGGTCAGGTGATCATATCCATTTGAGTGGTGGCTTAGAAGGGAGTGGAAAACTTTAACTGTCAATGTTCAAGTTTGCAGTCTGATGGTTAAAATTTCACCACTTAATGCAACTTTTAGCTAATGCAATTCCAGCGCAGAAGTCTAGATGAAGGGCCCGGATCATGTTATGTGACATGGAATAAGGCAATCAGATGATTATATCCATTTGACTGGTGGGTTAGAAGGTAGTGGAAAATTTTAACAACTGTCAATGTTTAAATCTGCTGTCTGATGGTTAAGAGTTTCGCCACTTATTGCAACTTATTAACTAATGCATTTCCAGTGCAGCACTATATATGAAGAGCTTCAATCATGTTAAGTGTGACTCAGAAGGTGTGTCAAATAAGGCATTTCACAACATCGTTCACCACAAATTATTGACAATACCAGGGTAAAATTGGTGAATAAATTAGGGTTGCTTTGGAAGTTTTCACCACATATACTAATCAGGACAGCCTAAATATTCTTTTTTTTTTTTTTTTTCCTAATGGTAAAACAACCTGAATTTTCTTGCCAGAATAAACTTCAATCATAAAAATGAAAGAATATTCATGAGCTTTTGAACAAAATCAAGACTTACATCTAGAGCTCTTTGTGCCTCTCTCTCTATCCAAATAATTGCATGGTCAGAAGTTGCATTGCATGAAAGAACAATGTGCTCAAACCTCCCATCCACAGGCACTGCTGTTCTGACGACTGGAGGAAATCTTCCAAGTCTGTAATCAAGTAAAGTACACTCAGAATCCAAAAACAACTGATTCTAAGGACCTCATTGGCAAGGCTTATATAGTCTAGCTTACTAGATTATGATAGATTATTCCTTACATAGGAATAAATCCTGCATAATCCAACAGAAAGGATCCTATAACCCTCGCCAATTGGGCCCTAAGTCTTCTGGTAGGAGTGACTGACCATCAGTGAGTGTACAAAGAAGTAGAAATATTTCAACAATTAGTCAATAAGAGAAGCAACCATTGTGACAAATGCTGTTGAGCATCAAAACCAGCACTCCTGGTGAAGAACAGCAGGGTTGCAATTCATTACCTGAATGGCTTTCTCTCAACAATGTGATACAGTCGACCAGGTGCATATAGACGCCTTGGATCTTTGATCATGCTCTCTTCTGGTATGCAGGTGTCTCTCAAACATCTAAGGCATAATATGCATGGCAAACTGTCCAAAGGAGAACCTCATTACCTCTTCACATAAGAAAACACTTGAGATAAAGACAATTAATGCTACAGAGAAAATGACAATACACTCAATCAAACCATGGAAAGTAGGGTAGAACTCAAATAGAAGCAAAAACTCATGACCATTCACTAATCCACTGAAAAGTACATTGAAACTCATATATTGGCCACCTTAAAACCCCCAGACCTAACTGATATTATTCCATCAATTCAACAATTGTTTAGAAACCCTCAACCAAGCTTCACTTTTAAGAAACACTGCTTTTGCTCATTGCTGTTTGGTCTAGTCCTGAGGTTTTCCCTACTATATCCACCAGCTTGTTCACAGTTTACTTGATTTGACTGATTCATCCAAGTAGTCAGCTGACCCAAGCAAGTTGACAGTCTTTGCTATATACACTTTTTGGTCCATATCAGAGTTTCAAATAAATTCAGAAAGTTTCTTACATGTTGCTGTCCTAAGAAATCTATTCGTGTCCTTTACACAAGGCCCAGTAAACCAACTTTAACTTTTTGCAACAATTAAATAAAATTCTCAAATATCTCTAGAAATCATAACATTCAACTGCCAAATTCTGTGATAAAGGAAGCAATACAGAGTTAACTCCTTGAATTCTTTCTTTTGATAGGCAATACAGGGTTTAATATTGATGTTAACATTCAAAAATATACCTCGAAACCTGCTTTGCATCTTTACTTATGACTGTATTTCCTTGAAATTGTCTTTTCTGAACTATGGGGTTTGTCAAGCAAATTTCTTTTAGAGCAGTAGTGCAAGAAGGGCCTCTTCTGTGGTACGCAGCAGGTCACCCGGTTTGAGGTAATTGTGGGGGTGTGTGTGTGGGTTCAACATTCAAAAACTAAATGACTAAAATTAAATATGGAGTTTGTCATCAACTGCACTTGATTACATCTCCATGATTGGAGAACCATTCAGTTCCAACAATTTATGATACTGAGTTCCTTCAAGTGACTTTGAAAGGGAAATATACTCCCACAACTCTTTGGGAGTATTGCCACATGCTCATTAGGGTTTTGCAGTAAAAGTACAAGTGGGCCCCACCTTTTTGAATGATCTGAACCATTCATCTTAAGTCTTGCCATAGATGAGTCCTGTCCAAAAATCATATGCTTTGGATGATCCAGCCATTGATTTTCTTTTCTGAGCTGTTTTATGTACCATCAATGTAATTACCATCCATTTTAGAACTCAAAATAGCTTAGAAAAATAATGGAATGACCATGCAAAGTACATGAATTTGGGCAACTCATCCATGGTGAGATCATTAAGATGAATAGTTGAGATCATCAAAGAAGATGAAGCCCACTTGTACTTTTACTAAAACCCAAATGAGAATTTGGCAATAGCCTAAAAGGGGGTGGGAATATCATCACCAATCTGAAAACCTTGGACGTAAATATAGATTTTCTCCTTTCATATTTTGCCTCTCGCTCTATTAAACCAACCATCTCAAGAGAAGTTTGAGCAATATGGTTGTCTATCTCTCAAGTTTGCATCTATCAAGCATGTTTAGGAAGTTTTATCAGCCTTAGTTTTAGCTAGCCAATAATATGTCAACTCTTTTATCTGGTTTTCCTTCCAAAGATATGAAGCATCTCATATCATGCTTGAGAAGATGCACCTAATTTTAAGATCTGAATTATTGAAGAACACTTTTAAGATGGATGAAGGTATGTACCTTTTTCAAATCAAAACTCGGGATAGGAATCCAAAGTGGCACTTATACTAAGACACATATGAAGGGAGTTATTTCACCAAGTACCACCCAATATGGAGCTTTGCTTCATCGTTTCATTACCATTCATTTCATCTATTACATGCGTTTCTCCATAATGCACTAGTTTCCTTAAATTTCTGGGAATTTTTCTTTATGTTTTCCACTATTTTCTAGCACAAACCCACCGTGTTAGTGAAATGACATTAGGATTATGAATAAGACTCCCGCTAGGAGCCGATGCTGAAGAGATTGTGGAGAAGTAGACTCCCCTTTTGTCTCATGCAGAGTGATAGTTTTTACCAGATCTAAGCCATCCATCATGTCAGTAATGGCTTAGATAGCCCATATACTAATTTCATGCC
The DNA here is from genome assembly GCA_035236585.1 of Warburgia ugandensis. NCBI lineage: Eukaryota > Viridiplantae > Streptophyta > Magnoliopsida > Canellales > Canellaceae > Warburgia > Warburgia ugandensis. The sequence continues at coordinate 31,302,155 of CP141129.1, read as the reverse complement.
CATTGCATGCATACAGCCTATGTTTGTTTGAGTTAAAAATTAGACAAAATGTTTTTATTAATTATTCAAGACCTATAACAAGTCGTTAGATTTAGAGTTACCTGAATGCAGTGATATCTCGTTTGTTACCTAATTTTTGTACTCTAAACATGATGAATGGCTTAGATCTTCCAAAAAATGAAAATGCTGGGGCCGAGTCTACTTCTCCACAAGCCCCTTGAGGGTCTACTCTTACCATGAAAGTAGGAATAAATGTTGGTCGAGTTCCATGTTTGTTATTTAACATATGATTAGACCGCAGTTTTTCACTTTGTCTTAGGATCTTTTGCAAAACTAAGACAAGTAGAACCCATGTCTTTACAGGACATGATTAAAATTTCCTTCAAAGACGGAAGAATTATTGTAATATTTATTATCTTTCCATCCTGTGAAAAGGTATTTCATTCTTCTTTCCCCATGAGCTACATCCCATCCCAAGCACTATTTGACATGGATTCTTTAGGACTAACATAAAACTGCATGTCCTGTTTGTACTTAAATCTGATAGAAATAAAATTAAGCTATCAGTATTTACAGCTAACAAGTACCTCACCTTCCTTCATGAACCATCACACCTTAACAATTTAGATTGCTTTTGTTCCTCCAGCAGTAAGTTGTCTGCAGGCCCTGCAAAATGAATTTTCTAGTGGAACCTGAATAGTAGCAGGGTTATAGTTTTCTCCTGAGGTACGCATTGTTCAGGATATGTTGGGCCACAGTTATGCCTCTTCATTTAGCCTTGATTCGTGATCATGGACCTGACAACTATAGCCTCTAACAAGTTTATCCCTGACCATCACAATCTCAAACAATTTTCCCATTCGAACTTTCTCTAATCTCAATTTGAAAGATCTAATAGTACAAACAATGCTAATTCTTGATCAAAGTAGGATATGGTCAAAACTCTACAATGGGAAACACTTCAAAAAGATGTTATACATTGGATGTGCATATTCTCACTTGGAAAATAAAATATGTAGGAGAAATTACAAGTGTGGCCACTCTTTTCATTGCTCCAAATCATTTATCTATTGGGCCCAAGCTATGGATGAGCAATCTGGTAAGTTTAGGCCCATGACAACTTTAAACCAAGGGTTAAAAGATGACATGGGAAACAACAGTCAACTTCCATCAGAAAGAACTCCCAGATATCAAAGGTTCTAAATCATCAACCAGCAGAAAACTTCTACATAAAAAAGATTCATACCACAACAACCAGGTAAATGGTTTGGATCATCAAAAGAGTGTGGTCCGCATCCATCATAGAACAGCTAGCACTAGTTTAATCCTTTAACATTGATATAAGGTCAACTTCAGTTTTGAGATCAACAATTGTGGATCTTACTTCTAAGTTTAGATCAGTGAAAAATACAGTAGGCAGTGTCTTTGACGTGGCAAACTATTCACTTTCATTTACAGAGGGGCATAAAAAGATAAATTTCTACAACCATGATTAAGTTAGGGTAAAACACAAATCCAAAAGAGGAAAAAACACTTAAAACCCTAGTATATTCCTGTACCTTTAATATATGCTCATTTTAGTCCTTACCTCAACCTTAGTAAAAGATCATTTCTAATACTCCAGTAACACATAAAAATGTAACCCACATGTTGCAGTCTCAAAAATATCACTGAAGTTTCTTTTACAAAGTGTTGTCCCAAAATCATAATTCCAGAAGTCATGTTACTGTCCAAAAGTTTCAAATTTTGGAAATTAACCATTTTCTGTGTTTTTGTATTGTTCTATCTAAACATGAACCATGATTTTTCACAATATGCCGATGCAACGAGGTTCCAACTGTAAAGTGGTTGAAGGTCAGTATTTACCAGAAAAGTGACTTGAAAATGTCCTCTAAGGGTGTAGCAGTTCGGGGTAAGAAATCATCCTGTGTCACAAACACTATTATAAGCACCCCAAGCACATATGACTGTGGATCAAATAATATCCAGTATGAAAGAATTTAAAACAAACAAATAAACACAAACTACATAAGTATCAATAGAAAGACTAATTTATGCAAATAATACAAGAGATCATGAAATACGCTTGTCACTGTCCCAATTGGAAAATGTACTGAAATTTACACAAAATGTGACCTCTGAACCAAAGTTAGTTGCTGCAAGTGTGATTCTTGAAAGATGAAGCAAACCAATAGCCAGATGCTTCTTTCTTGAATGATGGATGTAACATACATGAACATTTCCTCAAGAGTGTAACCTTATTTTCAGTGATTTGTGTGCCGAATGAAACTAATTAATCCTGACATTTAGCATGATTTCATCCATTTTCGGGAAAAAAAGAACGAGCTAAGGAGTTCATCCTTGAACTTCAAGTTCAACTCAGTGAACTTGATGATTGAACATTGGGCTTTATATAACCTGAAAATCATCATGAAAGAATCATCTTCACAAGGCTGAGGTGAAATATAGAGCCTTTGGAATTCACTTTGCCAACTAAAATTAGAACCATGACGGGAACATCTTGGGTTCTTGGTTTATTTGCCTTATACAGGTAATGCCCTCATTATAAGGCTTATTATGCTTAATGGATATTTTTGGTGTTTTGCGCATTCAGATTCAGAGTGTTGAATATTGTGCATTGGAACAGTTGAAAAAGGATATGTCAACAAAAAAGTCCAAGTATTTTAATATTCTATGAACAACTAGCACAGTCCACATCAATCTAGATGCCATGTCTAACCTCTACCCAAGAATGATGTTGTATGCAGCATTTGAGTGAAGATTGATGGGTAACAAGACCATGTGCGAAATACTAGGTATAGGAAGCTTTCAATGAGGTGGATTCCCTATGCATATCTAGATGTACATGAAAATTTGATTAAGTCCAAATAGTATATTGGTTGGCATAATCTGCAGATTCCACAAAGTGTTATTATCTAGCCAGGGAAGTTGGTTAAAACTTCTAGACGAAGATAGTTTTAGCAGCTTCTCTGTAAGAAACTCCTTGTCACAATAAACAGAACCAGGTTATATACCTATACAGTGACACTATCAACTTGCAACAACCAGTATTAGATGAATTTTGAGCGGTTATCTGGAGGTTGCTTTTGATCTATGAATTTCCTGTTTTGATTAACCGGCAAGGATGTCATTGCCACCAGCTAGAATAATGGACCAGCATCATCGTGCAGTCAATTTGCATATTATTTTAAGACTTATGGGAAATGATATAAATGCACACACTTATTCTACATTAGCCCTTACTATCAAATAGCATGGAGGTTATAACTCTAGGTGGGCCCATATTTCTGAAGATCCAAGTCTTTCAGAATGTTTCTCTTACTTAGATGGGCTATGCTCTGAAATTCTCATTTGTTTGATGATCATCCATTTTATGACTAAAAGCAATAGTGGTTCATCTAAAACAGATGTTGAAACTTTTTAGTTGTAAAATGGAGGATCATCAGATGGATGAGAATTTTTTAGCATGGCACCTCTAAATGAATAGAAATGCTGTTAGCAACTCAGATCTTCAAAATTCTGGGCCCACATAGAGTTATAGCCATCCATATAACTTAGTAAAGGACTAATGAAGAAAAAGTGGGGCAAATATCATTTCCCATTAAAGATCCATCAGCACAGTCCTTTGATATTCACTCATTACATGCTTTCTTGGAAGCTTAATTTGTGCTGGGTACATAAATGGTTAAGCACTTAAGCCAAATCCAGAACAGAGAAATGCTAGAAACCAGGAACTATTCCAAAGTCCAAAATCAAGTAACAACAGCCAACAGTTAATATCTGTTAAGTGAACCAACTGGTCTTGGATTTAGCCCTATTCAGTTAATCAAAACTTGATAACTCAAACTGGAGAAACTTATTTTAAAACCCCTGACCCAGGGTGAGCCCCATGGTCCAAGTCAGTTTTCTAACAATTGGAAAAAATAAGCAGACCATATTAAAAACTGATGTCTCAATGATCTTATCCTAAACTCTTTGTACATCTGTACAGCTAATAGAAATGGACCTAAATGCGGAAATCACAGAATTCAACAGTTCAAATTAAGAAACCTGCACTCTGACATCATGATACATGGTCAAACCTGACATTTGCTCATAACAGACCAACTGTATACAGGAATTAGATACCCTGAGTTTGGATTCGATTCAAATGAGAGTATATTATCCCATAATGGCAGTATCGATGACTAGTCTAATGGTTAAGTGCACCAAGTACTTCATATAACTATAATTTGACATTTCACAGAAGCCTTGACCTAATATCACCTAATACTTCTAATATCGCAGAAGCAAATACTCTTGGAATTTTACTGTATTTGATCATTTATGTGGTAATGTAGCCATCTGTGGCATGTTGGCAAGTACATGTAACAGTTTTCATCATGACCTTCTGACGCAGAAAAGAAACTGATTATCTGCTGTAACAGCTACGGACAAAACCAGTACCAAAATCACTATTTCTAGAGGAAGAAACAATGAGGAAGATGGGTGCCTATATCAGGAATCACCCACCCATGATTTCTCTTCTTTTTTCTTGTAAGTAGGCATCTGCCTCCCCTTCCTAGCATACTGTAGTGATAAATATGTTACCCAAAAACTCATTTTTAATGAAGCTCATCAATATTATCAGTATAAATAAGAGAACTTTCAAATGAAGGATGTTTCGACTTAATGTAATAATAAAAAAAAAGGGCAGCCTTGGTGCACAAAGCTCCTGCCAAAGCGCGGTCTGGGAAAGGGGCGGACCACAAGGGCCTAAAGTATACAGCCTTACCTTGCATTTTCCAAGAGGCTGTTTCCACGCTTAAACCCGTGACCTCAAGGTCACACGACGACAATAAAAATAGTAGGTTGCAGTACTAGAAAAATTCAAGGTGTTACGAAATAATAGGGATTAAAAAGAGTACATGGAAGAAACAACTCTGGAGCAGCTCCAACACTATAACAAAAAGGTAGGCTTTCTTTGTGTTTGAAAATTGGTGAACCAGTGTACTTCATTCCACAACCTTGGGTTAGGAACAAGTAAACATTATCACTGGACTAGGTGTTCTTTCCTCAAGAGCTAGACATTATTACTACAGAATGCCATCTAGCCTTTGATTAAGAGATCTCAGGCAGACAGTCTTGACAGTGGGACTCAATTAATAACCACTTTCAACTCATGCTAAACTAACATTGTCAGTAACATCAACAATCACATGAAAAATATTTAGCTAAGATAAGATTGTACTTGGTACTAGTCCAATAGTACACCCAGCACTTAACTTACACGGAGTTGCAAGTTTATACTTCTATCTATCTCTTAGATAAAACGGAACTATTTACAGGGAACTATTACTAAGAAGGGAAATGATAAGCCACGTGTCCCATTTAACCACCCATCTGGTTAACTCCCTTTGAGTGGTTACATGCACTAACCATTTATTGTAGTTAATGGGACACATGGCAGGCTGAGAGGGAGACTCACTTTGAGGCTTAGTAAAAGAGCCTCAGTCATTTCCTTGCTAAGCAGGCATGATTTGACAAATTAACAGTTGAATGCATTACATGAATTTTAACCTATGCTAAGTTCAGGTGCATAGCAAATTTCAAAAGAATAGGCTTGTTCGGGTAAAATATAAGGAGTTTTAAGTATCCATATGCTATACTCAAATATGGAGCTCTCCAGGGAAAATTTTTAAGTTATCCTAGTTATCACATTTACAATACACCTTACCATATCCACAGAAAGTTCAGAAATACCAATAGCATTAACAGGACACCAAACAATGGAAACAGAAGCCATTAAGTTCATTAGGCATCCAAGAGTTTCACTTGGGAAATGCAAAAGAAAGGAATTAAAGTTCTTAAGGGAGCTTAACAGCGACGTCCATGCTCGGACAGTGAATTGGAGGAATAGCAAAACAAATTCAAAATGGATGATTGTTACTTTCAAAATTAAATCCAGATATACAAATTCTCCAATGAATATGGAAATAAAACCAACTTCAATAATGTCTTCTATCAGTTGCTTTCTTCATATTAGAAGCCTAGAAAAAGAAAGCATATAACAAGGAAACAAGAGTAAATCACATGAACTTGCCTGGAGCACAACAGAATTAATCACGTCTGCATATCTCACTGACAAATTCAATGACATACACCTCGCAGGTGCAATGGCATAACATCTAACCCTCTTCCTATCGATATTTCCCAACCTATCACGATTTTGCACTACCACCATTGCCAACAATGATGCCACCCCTGAACCTAATGAATGCCCCGCAAACGTTAGATTATAATTTGGATGTTTCTCAACCAATTCCCTTAAAACATCACACTCTGCATCCAATACCCAACCAGCCGCCTTCAAGAGCCCATTATGTACATACCCACCATCAAATTTTCTCTGCCCAAGTTTGTTATCCAACAAAACTGCATAATCGCTTTCCTTTGCCAAATTAAGGCCTCTTATGGCAAGAACTATATCAGCATTGTCGTGATCAAGGTATATTATGTAAGGAGGGGCTCTGCCTTGGGTATCTTCATAGGTTTTTCTAAGAATTAACCAATCTGGATTGATGCCATATCCACCAGGGGGCGCCCAGAGGGGGTGGCGAAGATCGTCCTCATAGACAGAGAGGATTATACGGCAAAGACGCGGAACGGGCTCGAATTCTTCAGCAGATGCAAGGCCCCAGTTCTCACTGTCATGGCCAGCAGTGTGGAGACATCTTTTCCAGGCCCAACGTGCACAGGCGAGGCAGTAGACACATTCAAGGAGGGGAATGCCACAGGCTAGTGACATGGAGCCTACTGCTCAAGCATGGTGGAAAAGACTGGGAGATTGAAGGTGTCTTTTGGTAGAAGAAGGTTCTTGTCTTTCAAGTTTGTTAAGAAATTGTTTTGGTGAAAAAGGAGAGATGGGTCGGGCAACATCTGATATATGGATATTGGAGTTGGAAGGGAAAATTCAAGTGGACAGCAGTGAAGAAACGTACTTTGAGGGTAAAAGGTCGGCTGCAACTATGAGAAGTTGGAATGGCAAAGATGGATTGTAACGAGAGAAAAGGAATCGGTATCTTTAGGTGCTTAAGAAAGAGTTCGCGGAATGGGTGGAGCAATAGCTTGAATTAGGAAATGCAGAAAAACAGTTTTATACTGATAATCAAGAGTTTGTAGATCTTGGAAATGAATTTGCCGTTGTTGGACTGTTAGTTGCACAGCCCAAATAGAAATCCAGACACCAGAGTTGGCTTTTGTGGGGATGAAGAAGGGGCAGTCTTTAAGCTGAGATTATGGCTTTTTGAGGTTCGGAAGCTGGGAAAACGTGCATCCGGGATGAAAAGAGGATGATTTGGGTATTAAAAGAAGCAGAGATTTCAGTAGCAAATGATTTTCATGCAACCAAAAACTAAGAAAATTGAAAAGCGTATAGAAGACGTTTTGATCATGCTAACAAACACTAGAAATGGGTTGCTGACCAAATTAGAAATTGGGAAACTGCTACTTCCTCGGTTGAATTCTTGATAGAAATTTGTAATGATTTCAATGTGAAGAGCTATTTTATTTGTTATTCTGGATGAAAAGAAAAAGAACAAGTAGAACTGTAGAACCAACAACAAGTCAAAGATGGATTGAGGTGGTGGGTACTGCAGAGAGAGAGAGAGAGAGACAAACACCTCTCCCCCCAAATCTACCCCATTGCCTAGATTCTAGACGTTTTCAGACTCCCCACCATGCCTTTTCAAGGGTATTTTCGTCATCTAATTTCCCTTTGCCCTATTTTTTTTTTTAATTAAAAAGCCAACCAGAAGGAGATTCTTTATATATTTTTGAGTTCAGATTCTTGCGGTTTTAGTGGTTGAACCACTATTCTTGCTATTTGTTATTCTTTAAAAAAATGACATTTGCACATGTCTCATTTGTTAATTTCGGTTCCCACTTTATTAGACCTTTCTACATGATAAATAAATAAATATTTTTCTAACAAAAATAATAATCAAGGAAAGTTAATTAAAAGTGTAACCATAAAGAATAGTTTGAGATGGCCACGTAAAATGCCAACACAAGGGCGTGCACCTACTAAAAACTGCCCGCGGATATTAACCCATTTTCTTTGCTTTGTGGAGTCTAGGAAGTTTGAAATTAGTCTAGATTTCCCTATGCGTCTCTACTGAGTTAAGCTAACCAGCTACAGACTGCTTAGGCGGAGAAAATTGGATTGGTTTGTTTGTATCTTCTAGCTTGTCATTAATATTCTATTAACTAGTAATTTGCCTCGTGCGCGAGATGATTGATTTGTTTATTGATTTAAGCCACTGATTCAAGTGGATTTACTTCTATGAAAAATAAATAAATTATTAAATTAGCTAGGAGTATTTCTTTATTGTTTACAGTGACTAATAAAAGGAAGAAGACACAAATATATATACTACATACATATATGCATACTAGAAAAGGCACACGTTTTGTTCGACTAAGATAAAGAGAATAAGTGAGAAAATTAAAATGGATAGCTAAAAAACTAAAAATAGTGTAAATAAAAATATTATAGTTGATTTTTAAGAGCCAGAATACGGAGAGAGAGAGAGAGAGAGAGAGAGAGAGAGAGAGAGAGAGAGAGAGAGAGAGAGAGAGAGAGAGAGAGAGAGAGAGAGAGAGAGAGAATATTATTTAGATTTAAAGATCAAAGTAAAAGTGTGAGAGAAAAAAATCTTAGAAGATAAAGCAAAGTTAATAGATATATAAGGAATTAAGCTAATAGATATTTATGACACAACATTTACTTAGAGAAGGTTTAAAAGATTAGTCAACAACTTCGGTAAAAATATATACTTTGGACTGACATCCAAACAAAAAATATTTAGCAAAAAGTATAGTAAATTTAATATTTTAATCACCTTGAAAAGGAGGAAAATTTTCTTAATATATATGGATGTATGTATGTATAAAATAAATGCAAGAGTAGTTTGTATTTGGATTAATTGAAGTGCAACTTCACTTACCACTAACTTACCTTTTGTTTATATTTAAGCCATAGATCATGTCAGAAATGGCTTGGATAGGCCAAGTACCTATAATGACACTAGTTTTTTTTATAATACTTTTTCATAATTCTTTTTGAAAGTAGGGCCTCAAGTTTGAAAATAGTTTTGAAAACAAATAGTAAAAAACATTTTTAAAGCATGGTAGAAGACTAGAAATAATGAAAACTATGAACAGTATAAGAATGCCAAAAAGGTTGTTAAGAAAATAGTAAGTAAGACTAAACTCAAGGCATATGATAATCTCTATAATAGAATATGATCAAAAGAATGTGAGAAAAATGTATTTAAACTTGCAAAAATAAGAGAACAAAAGGGTAAGGACTTATACCATGTTAAGTGCATTAGAAGTAATGATCAAAAGGTATTGATGAAAGATAACAAGTTCAAACAAAGGTAGGAAAGTTACTTCCAAAAATTGCTAAATGACAATTGCCCTAAGAATATAGGAATTAAAAATATTCTAATCATAAACAACATCGGACATTATAGATATGACCATAGGATTAGAATACCTGAAATGAAAGAGGCCTTAAAAAAGATGAAATCAACAAAGGCCCTAGGGCCTGATGGTATACCAATAGAGGTTTGGGAGCATATGGGAGATACTTGAGTAGTTTAGTTGACAAAGTTGTTTAACAAGATTATAAAATCAAAGAAAATGCCAGATGAACAGAGGAAGAGATCTATTATACAAATTTATAAGAATAAAGTAAACACATGGAGTGCACTAATTATCAAAGGATCAAACTTATAAGCCACATTATGAAACTTTTTGAAAGAGTGATTAAGAAGTTGCTACAACATGAGACAAGTGTATCAGAGAACCAATTGGTTTCATGCCTAGGAGGTCTACCATGGAAGCTATTTTCTTACTATGACAATTGATAGAGACATATAGAGAGAGGAGGAAGAACGTCCACATGGTTTTTATTGATTTAGAGAAAGCTTAAGATAGGGTTCCTAAAGAGTTAATATGGAGGGTGTTGGGTAAGAAAGAGGTCTTGCAGGGGTATATAAACATAGTTAAAGATATGTACGAGGGAGCAACAACAAATGTTAAGACTACTAGTGGAGAGATCGATAATTTTCCTATCACTTGAGGATTGCACCAAGGATTGGTATTGAGCCTGTATCTTTTCACATTGGTTATGAATGAGTTAACAAAACATATGCGTAGATAGATTCCATGGTGCATACTATTTGCAGATGATATAGTTTTAATTAATAAGACAAAGGAGGGCATAAACACAAAGCTAGATTTATGGAGAGAAGAAATAGAACCTGAAGTATTTAAAATTAGCTTAACTAATATAGAGTCTATGAAATGTAATTTTAGCAAGGAGGGGAGCAGGAGTGGAGCATCAGTAAAAATTGATAACTTAGAAGTCCCCATAAAAGACCACTTTCAGTACTTAGGATCGATGCTTTAGGAGAGTGGAGAGACTGAGAGGGAGGTCCCCAGAGAATCCAAGTGATGTAGGACAAATGGAGATGTATATATGGAGTTTTGCATCATCTGCGGGTGTCACTCAAACTGAAAGGAGAATTCTGTAGGATGGCTATAAAACCATTCATGCTTTATGGATTACAGTGTTGGGCAGTTAAGGAAATGTTCATATGATGACATAACGAAAATGAGGATGTTGAGAAGGGTGAGTGGCAAGATAAGAAAATATAGAATTAGGAATGAAAGCATTGGGGGAAACTTAGGAGTAGCACCAATATGTAACAAGATGAGGGAGATTAAAGGGTTTGGATATTGTCTAACGAAGACTAAAAATGGCACTGATTAAAAGGAGTAAGGGAATGCAAGTTGAAGGTTCTAAAAGGGCATGAGGAAGGCCCAAAAGAATGTGGATAGAAGTGGAGATAAAAAATTCAAAAACTTTGAGACTAAATAAAGCCATGATACTTAAAAAGAGTGGAATGGAGGAATAAGATTCATGTGGCCGACCCCTAATTGGGATAAGGTCTTTATGATGATGATGATGATGATAATGGCATTTTCATATTTCTTTTTAAAATGTGGGGCCTTAAGTTTGAAAACAATTTTAAAAAAAAACAACAAAAAACATTTTTCCTTTGAAATCTATTTAAAAAACCCCAAGTGTCCACTTTTGACTCATCATTTATTTATAATTTTACCTAATTTTAAAATTTAAAAGATCAAATAAAATTTTATTTTTCAAGTAAACCATTTTCAAAACAGGTTCACTTTTTCATGGATCCATTTAGTCAACAGCCACAATCTCTGCATTATTTCAATTCAAAGTCCAAATACCATAATTATGCATATACAATCCATGTATGGTTAAAACATACCCTCAATATAAAAATGTCTTAATTAGCTACTTGCCCGATTCTTCTTTACTTCTATTTGTTTGAATTTGAGATATTATAAACATCCAAATATTTATAATATCTCAACAAACTATGCTTAGTAGGGGAATAAGATGCCAATGAAAACATGGTGAAACATTTCTTTTGCAATCTAATAATCATTTCAATGTATCAATAATTACATGATTAAATTTAAGATCATCTCTAGAATATCAAATTTCAAAGCATTTCATGTAAATTAAATATTGCATCATATTCAAATTACAATCAAAATGTGACGACCCGGGTTTTAGAATGCAATTTTATAAAAACACAACGAGATCGATCTCTATTTTTAAAACACTTTGTGCAAAAGAATGCAGGGAAAATTTTTCTTTTTCAGAAATCATTGTATAAAGAGCTCGAGTGTCACAATGAACTCTTAATGCATAGAGCCATGGCAATTTATAGACCAAATTGAAACAAATATTACTCCCAGGATTGTTAGTCACAGCCACAGCTATAAACAAATACTTACAACCAAGATTACAACAGGTACCAAAAGAATCACTAATTAAGTCTTACCTTTTCCTACTCGACTGTGGGTCTAACGCTTCTTGATACTCCTTCTATTTATATGTTGTTTGATCTGAAAAATAATGGATTGGGTTGAGTATTTATCATACTCAGTAGGTAACCTGACACTACCCTTTTTAAAAACACAGCAATGCATCATACAAAGTTTAAAGGGTTTGCATGTACGACATTGGGATACTTAATTTGAAATAAGTGCACATTTGTATGTCAAAAGTGTAAGCAATGCCATCTATTGAAATTATTTATTAAACCTCAGTATGCAATACTAGCAATATGTCTAATTTCAGAAAGCCGAAATCAATAGAAATCAATATATCCATGTCATGAGATCTACACAATACGCAAATCAATGAGTCATAAATAATGATTAGGAAATACTTAAAATAGTCTTCATATGAGTCAAACGATAGCATCATGCACAAGGTCTCAAGTCAACTAGTCACGAGTACTCGTTTATGACCATTTCAATGCTATATGCATATCAATCACACCGAAATCATAGGGTCACTATGCTCACAACCAAAATCCCTCTAGATCGCGTGTCTCTAGTATCTAGAGACCATTCCACTATAGTCTCCATGACGATTATGGATATATCCCCGAAAGGGTGCTGTGAACACCTTCAGTGGTCGTCCCTGTTTACCACAATAGTCAGGGAAGGGACAATGTCATTTTTGGTAGCTATACCATCCACCTTTTTGGTGGTAGAGGTCGGGAGGCCAAACCTGTACCCCTCAGCATAGTGCCCACTAGGCTCAATAGCCCAAAAACATACATAGATGATCCAAATCTCAATCAACATAATTCATGCAATTTATGCATTTGTTTTCAAAGTATGCGAGTATTGCATAAAATCTACTCATGCTAGTACCTTATGCAATGTCATGAATTTGTAACTCGTATAAAAACATTATTTCCCAACAGCATTCTTAATTCAATGCAAGATTTGTCAAATACATAAATCATGAAAGCAGGTCCCGCATACTTGTATAAGAACAGCATGGTTTAAAACACATACTAGAGACAGTAATAAAAACAGGTAACTTAAATAGAGTTTGGGATGCATTTTGAAAACAGAGTAGTATTAGACTACCTATCTTGAGCGTCGTTTCTGAGCTCGTGCCTGTCTTTAATTCGAGTCAATACCTTGGTAAAGTCTTGAATGACGTTCAAACATAAGATCCAGACGTTATTTCTAGGTTCACAGGGCAAAGGTTAGATCTATATAATTTGTTGATTTCTAGGGATCACTCTATGACATTCTTAGGTTGATCTTTATCTAAGCATGTCCTAAGGTCTCTCTTAAATCAAATTATAAGGTTTGATTACAGTTGATCTTATAGATTTATGAGATCTCTATGGCTTTATAGTTACCTATGTTAATCCCTTGATTCTAAATTTTATAGTCTTATTAATTGGGGTTTTTGGCGTTGCGCCAGGGACTGCGTTCACATGCGCACACATGCCCAAGCGACATGCTATGATGCGCGTCCTAGATGGCGTCGCGCAGATGCATCTTTGGTGCAGCCGCTGTGCGCCTCAGCTCCCAGGACGTCCCATGCTTCTCAGTCGAGCCAAGAAACTATTCGCACGTGACGCATGTGCGAGGACAGCCCATAGGGAGCTCGGCACGAGCGCGAGTTACGCCATGCCCCCAAGGAGCTCAGTATTGATTGAATGATTATGAATTACTATTAACTATATTCATTAGCTTCACATATTTAAGATATTTAAGATATTTGATGATGTTGATGATTGTTTTATCTTGAGATCGAATTCAACCTTTATTAGCATATTTGGAAATGAGTATACATGACATGTTAATTGTGCATAGAAAACTTGACAATAGCATTTTCATGGCAATTTTATCATGTAAATCTTATATCCACTACTAAGCAATGCTTGTTGAGATATTGTAAATGTTTGAATGTACAATATCTCAGAACTAGACCATCAACAATAAGAGGATGTGATACGAGAGATTCAAAAGCATCATCATAGACTGCAGGATACACTCTTGTGATTTGGGGCATTCTATTTGTACTAAACCTTGTTAGATATGTACTTATTTTGAAAAGTAGTGAATTTTGGACATCTTATGTAAACTATATAGGAATTGCATGTGTGTGGATGGGATGGATTCTATCTTGGTCTTTTCTTTTACTATTGGTTGAAAAAGAAAGTTTATCTTAGATCCACCTATACCTATACCTATACCTTTATATATATATATATATATTACATAAATAATTATTGTAATTAACTAATTGTAGTATGTGGGACAACACTTTGGGTTTTTTTTTTTAAATGGTATTTTAAAGAAAATGTTTTCCGCGGCCTAATTTCCATCCTTCTCTTTCCAAACATGGGGACCCACTTTTCAAAAACAAACGTATGAAAATATTATAAGAACACGGGCTATCACTGTTGGAATCAATACTAAACTATCTAGTCACATCCAGTTCCAGATGTCCAGGTAGAGATGATAAATCCAAGTATAGACCACGATGACATGAGTTGAATGATTAACTCACATAGGCAAGGTTGAACTCTGATTAGGGATGCCATCGAAGAGAGCAACTAGGAGCTCAGCTCAAAGAGTTACTGATTCTAGTACCAATGATGTAGGACGAGGGAATTAGATAGTGGAGATAGTCTCGCAAGTGTTGTAGGGCATCTTACCCCAACTGCAACATACATAGCACCATTATACCCTATGGTAGCATAGAGCATCCTAACTCAGGCACAGCTAGAGACAGTGCTTGGCATGTTGGTTCGCTCTCAAGAGATGCTAGCACCAGCACATGATCAACTCTCACCTCTACCTAGTACAGTAGTGGGTAGCTCGAGGAGCATGGATGAGAAGTTGGATACAATGGTGGAAAGATTCTAGATGATGATCCCTGAGTTCACTGATAAGGGAGACGTGGAAACTATCGAAGAATGGATTTTTGAGGTAGAAAAGACATTTGGGGTTATGTGGACACCTGCATAAATGAGGGTACGAACAGCCACTTACATTCTAAAGTAGGACACGATTTACTGGTGACGCTTTGCACCATAGACTTGTTTTCCAAACTATGAGGACATCACCTTGGATTTTATAATGAAATTCATTGAAAACATTTTTCGCTGCTTTGTCTTTGAAATTGTTTTCAAACTTGGGGCCCCACTTTTCAAAAAGAATTGTGAAAATTTGTCCTAAAAACCTGGGTTGCCACAGTTGGTATCAGAGCAGGTTCATCTACTCACAGCCAGTCCCAAAAGTTCAAGTTGAAATGACAGTCCAAGGTGAAAGTTAGAGATGGTATGAACTAAAGGATTAAATCATTTAATTTTTTTTTAAATTTGAATAAACTCTACTTAGAGGAGTTGATAAAGAAGCTAGAATTAGCAATGATAGCATGAAAATTATATTTAAATTAGATTCATATCATTAATGGAAAATGACTTAGTTGGACGTCATGAATAGTTAAGGAACAAGAAAAATAATTAAATAAAAGAAAAGTAAATTCTTGTGAGAATGGTAAGGTTCTTAAGGTGAGAAATTAGAGTATTGCATACATGAGTTAATGTTTATAATGGAGAATGTTATTGTTGATAGATGATTTATTAGTGAAGATAACTTACTATGAGTACACGTTCTAATGTGACAATAGTACGTGTAAAGTCTTGGAGAGTACATGGATTATCTATGAGAAAATATTGAAAGTAGGTCTTAGTGAATGAGCATTTTAAGAATTTATAAGATCATGAGAATGAATTTAGTGAAATAGTAGATACCTTTTATTGATAATTTTATGGCAAAAAAATAATTGATGGAGATATTAAGACAAAGAGGATTTGAATGTTGTTTATAGAAAGAAATGCTTATTTATAGACATGACTTGATTTTGGACCATGAAATTGGATATGATTATGAATAAGTCATTGGGATAGAAGATTACAGTGTGGAAATAGTACATGACAAGTAAGTATTTGATATAGAGAAATACGATATGTATGTTATATTTTATGAACGAGAGTGGAAAAAAAAGAATTCTTAAAGGGTATTATGAGGATCTTATAGGGTGTAGAAGACTTTGAGATTGTTTATGATGGAAGGATTTAGCCTATGATGATATGGATAGTGGGAAGTAAATGAGAATTTAAGCAAGAATACATAGAAATTATTAAGTAAATATTTTCAAAAAAGGCATAGTGAGAAATTGTATATAAAGATCTTATATTATGTTGTATGAAGGTGTATAATTTATAAAGTATAATTGATCTCAGTACATGACTAATGATATGGAATCAATTACACCTTGTAAATTGAACAAGAAGATGGATTAAAAGGAAATATTATTTGATGGGATTGGCATATAATGAGAGTCATTATAAATGTTTAGTATAAAATACCAAATAAGACATGTGATCTTTAATGACTGGAAGGAGTTAAATCAAATTTTACTAAGTGAGTTGAATGGAAACCATAAATCAACAACAATAACGATTTTTGGGAAAATGTGATCAAGAACCAATCATTAGATATATGAAACTTAACAATGAGTATGGGGATGCACTAAGATAATAATGAAGATTCAATTTATTTGATTAAACCACTATTTGAGTTGGAAGCTTTACAAGTTCTTATGCAGTCTTAAACGACAGTTTATAAAAGATGATGAAATACTAGTGAAAGAAAAATTTGGGATTGAGTTTTAGAGATCTTATATCTAAGTCAAGGAAGATTGAATTGATATATAGAATAAATTTTGAAATTGATAGAGATTGATGTCTAGAATATTGGAATAAATAGAATACTATAAGTGATCATTAGAATCAGTTGGAAGGAAAAGTATACATAGTGGAAATAATGGTCGAGAATTAGTTTTACCTTGAGAAATCTATGTTGATGATGTAGACACAATTGAGGAATCTATTGGATACAACAAGTTGTTAAGGTGCATAAACAATTATGGTGAAGCCAAGAAAAGCAGAGACAATTATAATGAACAAGCCTTGATTGGAAATCCAAGTATCAATTGAGAAATGAAAGGTGGTATCCCTATAAAGAGCAGTTTGTTGTAGTAATAAATCCCAAATTGAAATAAGAAATTTTAATATGGACATATCAGTCACATTATGTGGATTCACTTAAGTGAAATAAACATATTCAAATACTTGACATGGTTGTGCCATGATAGTATAAATGAGATGAGGAGGTATATGTGGAAATAATTGAGCATTTGTTGTAGATGTTTAGAGATGTTACTGACATAAAATATGGGAAGATATAAATTTTCTTTAGGAATGATGTTCAAAATAGTAGTACAATTAAAGAAGTGAGAGCTAGTGATCTAGGTATGAAGTATAACGAGGATTGAGACACATAAAAAAAAAAAGAAAAAAAGAAAGAAAGTAATGATGCCTACAAAGGTTAACATGCTTTTTTTTAATCAAGAAACTTAACTTTGATTGAGTAAGAGTGCTACCATGAGAATAGTAAAAGTTCCTAGATAAAACAAACTATAGTGTAAGATTATATGATGAACATTCTAATAGAAAAGTTACAAAATCATTTGGAGGTATGAAGTTTAATAGATATACACATATAGTTAAGAGTGAGCATGGGATGGGTATTGGAAAAATCTCAACCCATCCTATGAAAGTCAGGACATTGTCCCATCCCATCAAAAACAAGGTGCTTGTCCCCTCTCATCATAAACATCCCTAGTTCAAGACAAATAATGGGACAAGTAGCGTTCCAAATAATTTGCTATTGTATTTAAAAATATAAAAATTTACTACTTAAAAAACATGTAAAGTTACCTAAAACTCAAGGAGAAACATTATTTATGTAAAATTCAATAGCTAACATCCAAAACTCATACAATTTTTATAAAAAAAAATTATCATAAAAAACTATACATTAATTTAAAAATCCAGCCTTTCCCACTCTCATAATGAAGATATTAATAATTTTGTATGAGAAATAGAAATCCTTATCAAACATTAGTCTCTCTCTCTCTCTCTCTCTCTCTCTCTCTCTCTCTCTCTCTCTCTCTCTCTCTCTCTCTCTCTCTCTCTCTCTCTCTACCAGCATGTGCACATAGATATGCATGATTCAATTTAGACTAAGATTAAAAAAAAATAACAAGAATAAGAAGAAGAAAAGAAGAAACATAAACAAAGAGAAACTTTGGTGAGATAAAATTTTCTAAAAGAATATATATATATATATATATATATAGTTTATCTCAGGATGAAAATGGGTACTGTAATTGTCAAAGAATCTATCCCATGTCTAGTCCTGCACTTGTTGGGATAGGAATCCTTTATCCTATTTTCATCTTAGCTTTTATTTGGGATGGGACATCCCATCCCCAAAACCCTGGGTTTGGGATAAAATTTTAGATTTTTTTCAAAGTAGTAGGACATTTGCTCAGCCCCAGGAGGGGTCAAGTTGATTGGAAGAGGTAGTTCAAATCAGATTTTTCTCGAACATAAAAAGTTCATTGTAACAAAACAATAAATATACACAATCAACCATCATCAAATAGAAATTTCTTGTCAAAGAAACTACAAATCTAGCAAACAACTCTAATTTGTACTATAATGACCTTGGGCATGCCATTTTTCAAGTATGGATCTTCAAATCTTGATAATCAGGGTCATCTATATGAAGAAGCCCCTTTCCCTAGTAAGACATTTTAAACTTAAGATAAGATAATGTGAAACTTCAAATAATTTTTACTTAAGAAATATAGAGATATTCTTTTGTTTTTCTAAATTCAGTAGCTACCTATTCAATGATCTATAAATTTATAAAACTTACATCTCTCTTTTACAATATTCACATTAGATACAAATCAAAACCAAGTATAATGCAATTCTCAACCTCATGAGATGTTATAAATTGTTACCTATCTGAGGATGTGATGTGCACTTCACTCAACGATTGAATAGGTTTGTGAACTCCATCGACCCAATCAATAATTGAACACACATAATTACTATTTGTAACTCATGGTAAAAACAACAATTCTTGATCAATGCACGACCATGCTAGTATTTCCAGTACAATAACACTTGCCTTTGCTCAATCAGTCTTTGAGTTAAATTATATAGATCAAAGATTAATGCTTATCCACGTGAGAATCTAAGTAATTTTGTTAAACAATAGCATTAATTCATTAACTAAAATGTAGTAAACAACAAGAAAAACTGAATAGAACACTTACCAAACTCATGGACAATACATCAATTTCAAAGCTACAACTAGAACTATAATTCTAGAGATTTAACACAAATGCCATAGTAGAGTTTATTCAAGGGCTCAAGGAAACACAACCCGCATGGCTATGGCTAATATGTCCAACATCAAAAGTACTCCAAAGTTTTAAGAAAAGCAATATATGTCACTTATATTCACCATTCCTGGCATTATTGAAGGTTATGTGCTCTACATCCTAACCTTTTGGCAACTTTATTCAATTTAAATTTAATAAGTAATTAGGTAGTACTCATTTTAGGTTACTCTCCATGATTTCCCATCCAAACTCCTTCCATTACATAGGAGAATTGAACACCCAACATCATTACAATCTATTCATACATGTCACAATGTTCCACCATCAACAATTTTATTAAATATAGTACTTCAAAAAAATTCAGCACCCATGTTATCTAAAGACATTAATTTATTTGACTCAATTAAACATTTTATTGCCATTACAACAAGTTCAATATTAGAATACAAATAGTATGTATAACCTACAAATATCATAAAAAATAAAAAAAATTTCCAACAAAAGAAAGAAAGAAAAAAAAAACTCATGCCAAGGCATGGTTCCTACTAGCCTTAACATCCCAAATGGACTAAAATTTAGTGGGATGAGAGTTAACTCACTTGTAAAATCCATTTAAGTAAACCATACTCCCAAATCATTTCCAGATTCAAGAATCATCATCATCATCATCAAACCTTATCCTATTTAGGGGCTGACTACATGAATCTTGTTCCTCCATTCTCCTCTATTAAGGGTTATGACCTCATTTAGTCTAAGAGTTTTTAAATCTTTTCTCATCACTTCTATTCACTTCCTTTTGAAACCTTCAACTTGAGCCATTTCACTCCTTTTAACTTGTGTTATTTTTTGCATTCATTGGACACATCTAAATCATCTAAGTCTACCATCCCTCATCTTGTTCCACATTGGTGCTACTCTTAAGTTTCCTCTAATGTTTTCATTTTGATATTTATCATGTCTTGTCTTGCCACCCATCCATTTCAACATCCTCATTTTAGCTACACTTATCCTATGTGCATATTGTTCCTTACTTGCTCAACACTTTGATTCGTAGTGCACGGCTAACCTTACAGCCATCCTATAGAATTTTCCTTTTAGTTTAAGTGGCATCTATCAATTAAACAAACCTCCATAGGCACAAATACCTCTTTGCTCTCATAAATTATCAATGCCAAGTATTGAAAGTAATCTTTTTAGGGGACTTCTTGGTTATTAATCTTTACTGGTGTTTTACTCACAGGCCTCTTCTTACTAAAATTGCATTCCATATGTTCTTTCTTAGTTTCGCTAATTATAAATCATTTAGACTCTATAAAAATCTCTCAATAAGTCTATCTTTGTGTTTACTCCCTCCCTTGTCTTATCAATCACAACTATATCATTTGCAAATAACATGCACCATGGAATCTTCTTGTGTAGATATTTTATTAACTCATCCATAACTAATTTGAAAAGGTACATGCTTAATACTGATCCCTAGTGTAAACCCATGGTGATAGGAGAATTACCTTTCTCATTGCTAATGGTCTTAATATTTGTTACCACTCCCTTGTACATATCCTTGATTATGTTTGTATGCTTTCGTGAAACTCCTTTCTCACACAACACCCACCATGTTAACTCTCTAAGGACCCTATCATAAGCTTTTTCTAAGTCAATAAAGACCATGAGGAGGTCCTTCCTCCTCTGCCTATACTAATTAATAACTAATGTGAAAAGGTATAGGCTCAATGTTGATCCCTAGTGCAATACCTCGGTGATAGGAAAATCACCAGTCTCTCTACTAGTGGGCCTAACATTTATTAAATCTTCCTCATATATATGCTGAATTATACATATATACTCCCATTAAACCCCTTTTTTACCTAACACCCACCATTTTAACTCTTTAGGGTTCCTATCATAAGCTTTTTCTAAGTCAATAAAGACCATGTGGAGGTCTTTTCTCCTCTCCATATACTTCTTTATCAATTGTCTAAGTAGGAAAATAGCTTCCATGGTAGACCTCTCAGATATAAAACTAAACTGGTTTTTTGATACACTCTCTTAGGTCATAGCCTCTTCTCAATCACTCTTTCCCTAAATTTCATAGTGTGGTTCATAAGTTTAATCCCATGATAATTAGTACAACTTTGTATGTCTCCTTTATTCTTATAAATTGGTACAATAGAGGTTTTCCTCTATTCATTTGACATTTTCTTGAGCTCTACAATCTTGTTAAGTAATTTTGTCAACTAAACTATTGTGGCATCTCCCATATACTTTTAAACCTCTATTGGTATATCATTGCACCCTAGGGCCTTTTTGATTTAATCTTTTTCAAGGCTTCTTTCACTTCAAGTATCCTAATCCTACTTTCATATTTATATAGTTCAACATTATTTAGGTTTAAAGTTCTTTCAATCTTTATGTTCTCAGGACATTTATCATTTAGTAATTTTTGAAAGTAAGTTTCCCACCTTTGATTGATCTCATCATATTTGACTAGTACCCTTTGGTCATCATTTTTAATGCATTTAACATGGTCTAAGTCTTTACTCTTATGTTCTCTTATCTTTGCAAGTTTAAACACATCTTTCTTACCTTCTCTTGACTATAGTCTATTATAGAGATCATCACAAGCCTTGACTTTAGCCTCACTTACTACTCCTTTAGCAAACTTTTTAGCATTCTTATATTACTCAAAAATTTTGTTATTTCTAATCCTTGGCCATGTTATAAAACAAACTTATTTTTCTTTAATAACTTTTTGTACTTTTTTACTCCACCATCAAGTTTCCTTTACTGGTAGCCTTTTACCTTTATATAATCTTAGAATATCTTTTACCACTTTCTTAATGGACTTGGCCCTATCAGTCCACATGCTGTTTACTTCTATTACATTATTCCACTTTCCTTCTACCATCAACTTGTTTGTGAATGATGTTATCTTCTCTCGTTTAAAGTTTCACTACTTAGTTTTTGGACACCTATTAAGTTCATTTCATTTCTTTCATCTCCTAATGTAAATATCCATAACCATTAACCCATATTGGGTGCTTTTACTCTCACCATGTATCACGTTGCAATCCTTACACATTGATCTTTTGGTATTCCTAATTAGAAAGAAGACTGTTTAGCTTTTATTTGATCCAATTTTAAAGGTTAATAAGTGATCATCCTTCTTTTTATAGTGTGCATTTGTTAGAGCTAGGTTATATGCCAAAGCAAAATCAATGATAGCTTCCTCCATCTCATTTCTTTCTCCGACACTATACCCTTAATGTATACTATGATATTATTTCTTTTTCTTTTCCTACATGACCATTTAAGTGTGCTCCTATAAATGCTGGCTTTGTGTTGGAAAAATCTTACATTACTCACCCTTTCATATTTAAGAATCTTCCACTCAAAATTAAATTTTTTGAATTTCCTATTCCAGGTGAATCAAAGATGAAAACCAAAAATGAAAAACTTTCTAAACATAACATATCTGGATTTCAGAAAGAATGAAAAGAATTTCATGGAAATCCCCAATAAAAAATGAATGATTAGACTCCAAAACTTTCCAAAAAATGATTGACCCCTCATTAGAACTTCTAATGCAAGTGGATAACATGCAAATCCCATGAAATTCTAAATATTTGTATAGAAGATCTACACTTATAGTGTCAAGAAAGGTCACCGATTTGATCTCCTTTCTTAGATTTGTCAAAAATCAACCTCCTTTTTCATTTTTTATTCCTCTGATCTTCGTGCACTTTTAGTATTGGCCATTTTCATACTTGGTTTGAAGAATTTTGATGGGCAATTAGAATCAAAATGTGGATTTTTCCTCTATTTTCCATGGTTTGCAGTTGTAGTTTATCATGGACGAGAAAAGGAAAGTCATTCCATTTTATCGCACTTTTATCTTTTTATCTAAGAGGCCCACTTTTATGATAATCTAAATTGTTCATTGTAGCTGTCTTGCACTGGATGAGGTTTGACCCAAAAATCACATACATTGGATTACTGTACTATTGCTTCTTCTTTTTTGGTTCTAAAATGGACAATAAAAAATTTAATGGCATTTAAAACAACTAAAAATATCTATGTTTGAATTATTTAAATATGTG
The DNA here is from genome assembly GCA_035236585.1 of Warburgia ugandensis. NCBI lineage: Eukaryota > Viridiplantae > Streptophyta > Magnoliopsida > Canellales > Canellaceae > Warburgia > Warburgia ugandensis. The sequence goes on along the minus strand of CP141129.1, from coordinate 31,278,797 downwards.
ATTTTTGAGATATATGTCCATCTATTGCAAGATGCTTAAAATGAGTGATTTGAGCACTCCAAGAAAGTAGGCCACACATATACTTTTACCATAAAACCCCTAAAGAGGGAGTAGCATTAGCACTAAAGGGTTGCAGGAATATGAGTTTCCATTATCTAAGTCAGTTTTTTAAATGAAAATGATATTTTTTCCCTTTCACCAAAAATTGGGTCAGAGTTTGTCTATCGTACCCTTCATTTTTGCACTAAAATCTTTTGGGATTCTTCCATGTTCCAACTCTCAATAAATTTAAGCTTTTATTTTCTTTTTAAGTTGTAGAAATGGCCAAAAGTGAAAATTTCATAAAAATTTTCTTGGAATTCAATTCAAACATCAAATCAAGAATTGTCGTATAGTTGGTCAGATAAAAGTTCGATCAATTTTACATTTAAGGAGAAAAATTAGAGAAAAAATGAGGGGTGATTGTGAGACATGCATAAAGAAGAGGACCAAATGATACTCACTAGGTAGGCACAAGAAATGATATAGCGATTGACAATGAAGGAAATAAGAGTGCCATGGAAACGAACAAAGGCGGGGATTCTCGTGCTGAACTGTGTATCTGCAGGCAATCCGAGCATAGCAGAGGCGGGGGCAATACTAAGGGACCACAAAGGAGCATTCATCGTGGCAACCGGTTTTTTACTAGGGAACAAAACAAACAGTGCCGCTGAATGGGCTGCGTCACTTGCTGGTTTAAGATTGGCAGCTCACCCGCACTATTGATTGGCAGCTCGCTCACCTGTGCAGATATGTGGAGATTTTGAACTCAGCTGTCCACTCTGTAGCTACAGGCTGATGACATACCACGCAATTAGAGGAATGTAGTTTACTGTTGAGCCGACTATTTGCACACTCCATAACCGATTCTCTTAGAGAGGGAAATCTAGCGATAGTTATTTTGGCAGCGGAAGCAGCCTCGTCCTCGTCCACTGCATCATGGTTTGATATACCGCCTGGCTTTGTTCAACATGTACAAAGAGAGGAAGCTTGCGACACTGGAGTGCCAAGACTTGTACGTGCTTAATTTTGCTTTAGGATAGAACTCAAGTTTTCCTAAGAGAAAATACAAGATTGTAAGCATCATTGTAGAATAATAGGACCGCAAATTCGTGTCTAGTTATAAGATTGCAAACGGCTAGAATTTTGCTTTTCACCTTAAAATGGAAAATAGTGGTCCCAATTAGTAGTGCCTAAATAGAACTTCAAAAGCCTATGGTTCACCGTAATCTCCTGTAAGACCAGCAAAGTGTAGGCACACTAAAGAAGAGTGTGGGGTGAGGGACAGCCCTGGTGCACGAAGCTCCAGACTATGCGGGGTTCGGAGAAGGGATAAAATACAAAGGCCTATAATACATAGTCTTACCTTGAATTTTTGCAAGAGACTGTTTCCACGCTTGAACCCGTGACCTCAAAGTCACATGACGACAACTTTTAATGTTGTGCCTAGGCTCCCCTTCAAAGTATAAGTACATTGTGGTCCCTAAATTGACTAGTTCATTGTTTTGGATTCATTGGCATGTGGACTGCAGATGTTTAAACACATAAATACTGTGAGAACACAAAAGTCAATTTTGCTCTACTTATTTGCATGTGATCACAGATTCATAACCAAAAAATACTCATAATGCCCATTCAATTAAAAAGCAAAAGAGAAATGATCAATATACAAAAATCTATGTTTCGTGCACACATGCATGACGCATGTAATCAATAAAGAACAAACTACGATACTTGTTTGCAGACTTAGTGCAGCTGCTTGGTAAGAGGGTAGCGATACGTAGACAAAACTATTCATCAATCTATATATAGCTATCTTTTCCCTTGCTATTGGCTATTAACCATAAAACATAGACTAAATTATTAGAAGGTAGATAAGAATAATTTTGTCTATGTATATATTAGAGTTAAATAAGTGAAAGAGATTAAGTGCACGAATAATATTTTGTGAGGTTTAACCCAACAATCAAAACTTTTGGGGCTCTCTTACAGAGAAATGTCTAAAGAATAAGACCAAGACCATCAATAGAGAGACACACACCGTTTGAACTTCCCACACTTGCCCAATTATGAAGTTGATGTGAGGGAAGAATATGATAAGTGCTGTCATTTTAGGTTTATTTTGTTAGAAAATAATGAGTCTGTAAAATTGTTTATATAATCTACTCATATACTAAAGCAACAACTTTTCACCTAAATTAATTATTTTATCACGTGACACTTGTCATTTATCATTATCCTCCTTTTTTTTTTATATAATTTTTAAAGGTTATTTTTATTCTATCAATGCCATTTTCAACTTTAAAAAATGGGATAAATTTTTTTGTGGGGGGCTTAAAATTTGGTACTTTAACATCTATTTTGTATAAATGGATTGAATTGAAAAGGAGGAGTGCAAAATTTAATTTTTAAAATTTTGATATTTAAAGATAACTAATGAAGGACATGTAATAGACCATTGAAACTCCAATATTGGTAATCTACTCTGAAAAACAAATTCAATGATACTAAGTATGATAAAATTAGAGTTCGAATGAAATATTCATATAACTTTAATTAAAGTATTTAATTTAAATTAAATAAAGGATAAAATATAATTGCCTTTAGGTGGGACCCATGTGACGTGACATGCAATCATAACAAGTTCGTCAGCCATAAATGTAGAACCAATTCTTCACACATTAAAAGGGAATGATTATAATATTTATATAATAATATTAGTTTTAAAATCAACCCTAGTGCTGCTTCTCGCATGAACTCTAGCTCACCTGAGCCGAGGCTGCACTAAGCCTTGGGTTGCATGCTGACCAAAGCCCCACCAACAATTGCTGTTTCCTTTTCCCCTCCTCTTCTAGCAATGCTTTCACTGACAACCATATTTTTTCCCTCTTCTTCCTCCCTTGGCGATCCATGCCACCCAATGTCCCTCTTGTTAAGACTCCCCCACTGGACTACCAACCTCTACACCGACCAGCCATGTATGCCATTTTCCCCCTTTCCTCCAATCCTTTCCCATTCAGCCATGATTTTTCTTTTTGGCTAGCAATCTGTCCCTAGACAAATCCTACCAGACAGCATAGAACGATGCTAAGGATGACTGAGATATCTAAGCCATCCAATGAGATTGTGGGCCTCAAAACCTAAAACCCATTAGTATAGTGATGATTAGATAATCCTGGTCGTGGATTAGGATAGTCACTATTGGACTGTCTCATCGTCCTGCCAAGTCCCCACGACCAAGATGCATAAGAAAAACGCTCTTCGGTGATGCGCACGTCGTTCATGGAGGACAAGAGACGCAAGCGGGTAACCATGACGTGTGCTAGTGCATCCAGATGGCACGTCATGGACACGATGCAACCCCATGACAGGATAGATCCGTTTAACAGATTCGTGACCCGTCGAACGGAGCCGACCCATCTGTCTGACCCGTTTACACAATATAATTTTTGGTAAATCTAGACAGTTTAAATCAATTTAAAACATAAAATATTCAATCTAGAAGGCTATACAAACTCGATTTTTGTTCCAAAAAGTCTGTTGGACTCATCTCAATGACGTGGACCTATTAATTTAATAAAATTTTGTATTTGAGTACATATTGGACATGATCTAACTTAGAGACCTTGCATAGCTTAGATCCACTAGATTAAAAGTATTCAGACCTTAAAGACTGACTAATTGGATCATCTAATAAGGTAAATGGATTGATCATCCAAATAAACCAAAATCATGAAATGGACTGTAAGATAAAACATGAACCATATAATCAAGATAGATCTGTGATGACCCACGTTTTTAGGACAATTCTTCACAATTCTTTTCGAAAAGTAGGGCCCTTAGTTTGAAAACAATTTCAAAGACAAAACAGCAAAAGTTGTTTTCAATGAATTTCATTGTAAAATCTCGAGTGTCAACCATCAACTCATTATCTAATTTCTTTATAATTTAGTTTGATATTTAAACTTTGAAAATTCAAATGAATGTTTCATTTTTCAAGTAAATCTTTTAAAAACAAGTTTACTTCTTCAGGACCCATCCAATTTGGCCACAGTCCCTATATCATTACAAATCCAGTCCAAATACTAAACATGTACATATACAGTCTAAGTATAATTAAAACATGCACTTCATTTTCTTAATATCTCGATCAGCTACTCATTTGATTCCTCATCAATCCTGTCTATCTCTCAATATCTAAGGCATTGCAAAAATAGCACAATGCCTTAACAAGCTATGCTTGATAAGGAAATAAGATGCATGTGGAAACCAAAATAAAATATTTCTTTTCACAACATTATATTCATTTCAATACATAAAAACATTTTGCATCAATAATATGCATAGTTAAATTTAAGATAATCTAAAACTTAATATCAAAATTCAAAGCATTTCATGTAAATATCATGATTAAATTTAATGACAAATTATCATGTTCAAATCACAATCCAAATCTCAAGTAAAATTCATGAATAGATGTAAATATCATAATCATCTAGCCACTGCCAGTCCACATACTCCCAGCCACTACTGGGTCTACATATCCATTTGGTCAACATTGGGTATACATAATGGTCATGAGCTCATACTAGGCATATCATCATGTCGTACATCATCACAATCCGCACACATAGTGCAAAATATGTAAAGGGCTACTATGCTGCAATGCACATCCCCTACATCGGGATCCACTGCCATGCTCCACTAATACCGAGGTGGAAAAATACATCATCATGTCTATATGGGGAGACAGATTGTCATAGTGGAGCCTTCCCATAATTGCCACCATTGGATATTTTGCCTTGATATGGGCATGGTGTCCATATCATAAGTTTTAAAGGGCAGGTGGCTAAACCCTCATAACTCTCTTAGCATAGTATCTCTAGGCCTATGCCTGTTGAAAACAAAAATTCACTAGGCCGTCTTGCCTATATATAACATAATAATAATAATATTAGGCTACGTGCCTATTTCATATTAAACCTACAAAAGCATTATATCATATGAATAGTTGGTACCCTATACCAATATTAAGCCCATCTGGCTTTTAAAACAAATTACATGGATGGAAAATATGCAGTGCATTCTTAAAGCATGCATTTTACATAATTGACATGCACCTTTAACCCATGGAATCATAATATAATAAATTTCATATATATGAATATCACATTTTTATTTCATAAATCATGTCATAAACATTGCATGTATAATATTGCATAATAATCTCCTTTTATGAATAAACTAGGCAATTCAAATATCATGCAGTTATCAAAATCACATCATGATACATTAAAAGAGCATGTTATTTTGAAAAATTAGCATCTTAGATTCCACATACCTTGAATGAGGGCTATCCCAATCCTCAGAATGATCGATGGTCACAATCTTGGATTGATTGGTGTATCGTTAAGTCATATGTGCATGTAATGTCATTCTCCTATCACAATTCCTCATCTACAACTCATTTGGTCATTGATCACCTTTAAACATGATGATTTTGTCTTTACGGATCTTGATCATAGGTATATATCTATATTTTCATAATGTCGTTAAATCTTGATTGTTGATTAAATATCAAAGGTTCAGATCATTCAATTATTGTCAACTTCTATTGATCTCATCCTGACATATAGTCTATTTCATTTTTTAATGTTTGATCTATTGAACCATAGGTCATATCAATAGTTCCAAGTCCTCCTAATATGAAATCTTTGAATCTAAGGTCATGAGAATAATTTAACTATCAGATTAATCTAATAAATATTATAAATAGCTTAATTGATCTTTCTCAAGGTTTAATCTATTCCAATATTGTTTATTTTCTAGAATTTCTACATTTATAAGGAATAATCAAATAAAATACAATTTTAATTAACTTAAATAAGATGTGATAGTGATCATACCTCTGACTACCTAAATCCATGTATGACATTATGTCTGATATGGCTTGATCGGGTTTGATTGCCTTTAATCCAAAAATTTGAGAAAAATGGCTCAGATCTGGTACTAGGTCTATGGTCAAATCTAAATTGAAGCTCAAGTCAATGGTTGATCTAGGTGTTAAGTAGTTCATTCTAAGGTTAGATCATCTAAAAGGGATAGATCAGTCACATATCTAGCATCTATTTGCTGGTCAATGGTTCGATCATGATAAAAAGTCAAGTTGTTTATAGATATAGGTTTTAGTGCTTGATTAATGATTGGATGATTTGGGATTTTGCTGATTTGGTCATGGATTTGACATTTGGTGATATATCATGGGCTAAAAGATGATCAATGGTGGTTACAGATTAATTGGATTATGACCATACATCCGTGTTGGCTTTAGGTCATTATCGGATCTTCATCGATGGCCAAATTGATTGATGGATTTTGTTTCTTACGTTTGTGACGATCGCGATGAACATCTCAGATCAACAAGATCCCTCCTGGATTGAGGAGGGGAAGAGGTCAAAGTTCAAGGGTATAATGGGGTCCACCTATACCAAATAGCAAGAGGGAAAGAGGAGAATGGGGGAGTGGTGACTAGTGGTGGGTGGCGGCTGCTCTGGCACAATTGCTGCTCAGAGCTGAACCATAGAGAGATGCAGGGGGAAAAGTGAATAAGGCTGGTGCAACTAATCAGCCTGCGCTGGTCAGATTAGTGCGGAGGAGAGAATGCGAGGTAGGATGGAAAGGGGAAGAAGAAAAGAAGGGTTTGCCGGTGGTGGCTGGCTCAGGCAATCAACTAGAGGGAGAAGAAGAAGAGGAAGGGAAGGGGGAAAACAGGACTAGCATGCCCGTCGGGGCTGTGCTAGTTGGAGGAGAGTGGAGGGTGGGCAGGAGAGAAAGAGAGAGAGATACAAAGTTGGATTCGTGTACGATGGTTCTAATGGCCGGCCTGCTTAGGCTGTCTGGTCAAGCAGTGTTGCAAGCTACTGCCTTTGACAACCGAGAGGAAGAAGAGAAGGGATCAGAGAGGGGAAGAGAAGTCTGGTGCCAGAGGAGGCAGCCGACTGGTGGCAGATGAGTGCATTGGAGGAAGGAGAGAAGGGGCAGAGGAGATTGGGCATGCCGTCCTCCTGAGTTTTACCGAAAAAGCAAGGAAGAGAGGGGTTGTACAGTGTGTTGCTAAGCTATGCTCGGCCGCAATGTGAGGTGTGTTGATGGCTGTAGCAGTGACATAGGATGGAAGGGGGAAAGGAGGAAGAAAAGAAGGGAGGACTGCCTGGCTGTTGCGGCACCGACAAGGATTCTCTGTCGGCGGGCTGGTCAATGCCTGGTGCAACCTCAGGTTGGTGTGCTAATCGGCCAACAGCCTATTAGAGAGAGAGAGAACTACAGGGTAGGGGAGAATTAATGCAATTTAATTATATATAGTTGTGGTAATCATTACCCATTATAAATGCTGGTACAGTGTAAACTTGTTTGTACATTTATGGCTGCAATCATTACATGCCACATCACGTGAGTCCACTTGTAATCAATTATATCACTTTAATTATTAATTAGTTTAAATTAAATACTTAATTAAAATAATTACGAGATTTTCTTTTGACCTCCAATTTTGACATATTTATTGTCATTGGATTTGTTTTCTTGAGTAGATTACTAATATTGATGTTTTTATGCTTAATTTTGTATTTTTATTAATTGCCATTAAAAACTAATATCTTAAAAATATAATTTCACATTTTCCCTTTTCAATTCAATCCATTTGCATAAAATGGATTAAAAATTATGGGTGTTACATTCTTCCCCCCTTAGTGAAATTTTGTCCTCGAAATTTTTCACTACATATATAATTATCTCAAGGCATGTCTTACTCTTCTCATTTTCAAATATTTCTAAATACATCCTCATCTCATCATGAATTGAAGTTATCATAACTCTTTAACACATGTAAGTCTCAATTGTAACTCCAAATACCCACAGTACTTATCAATGTAGTTTTTATATCTTCTTCAAGCAATACAAATCGCTTCCACTGTACATTGATAATCTATTTTTACTTGATGATAAATCATCATTTAGTTTATACCAATATCCTTCATATCCTTATATATGTGTGTGTGTGTGTGTGTATAGGGGTGGCAAATTGTATCCGCGAGTTGTGTTCGTATTGTATCGAGATTGTCCCATTAGAGTATATGGGTTGACATGAACACGACCCGATTAATAATTGTGTCAAGAACCTATGACTCAAACACAACTCAATTATTAAACAAGTCAACAGGACACTATGTGTAACGCAATTATGTAAATGGGTCATGTTTGGGTGATACGACACGACATGACTCATGTGACATGATTATGTAAATGATTCGTGTTCGGGTCACATGACACAATTCGTTAACATGGCCTATTTATTAAATGAGTTGACACATCACGACTGATGTAACATGATTATGGCTGACACACCACAACACGGAACGGCTCATCTGACACGACATGATTTAGTATTATGTACCCCTACCAATAAAATTCCAATAATGTTTTATTCAGCAACTATCTTACTAATACATAAATAAAAATTGTAAAAGTAAAATAAATCAAAAATAGATTTCAAAAAGGGACACACCTAGACATAACAAATTAATACAAACTATTTAAAAAAGAAAAGAATGGAGAAATAGAGAAAAAAAATACAACCCAAAAATATGAATATACTAAATAACATACATGTCCCATTACTAAGTCTGTAAGTTATGAAAATATAGAAGTATAGATTAATCTAAATGAACTGTTTTAGAGTCTTAAGTTTGTTAAGGTGCTTGTGCACTGTTACTTATGCTTGTAATGTCTTTAGCAAGTTCATCCATATGTGCCTCCTCCAGTAATCAGTTCATTGAGGTGCTCTTGGAAGTTCCACCATTTGTAGGGTAGCTTCCTCAGCCATCTGTGCCTCCTCTAATCTCCTTTTTTCCTCCATCTTCAAGTGAGTGGCACCTACATATAAATTTCAGAAACAAATTCTTTTCATTTGTGAGTGGAAAATGTGTACCTCTTTTGAAGAGCAAATAACATAAGATGCAATTTGTAAGCAAAACATTAAATTAAACATAAGGTGATTCAACAGAGACTAGCCAACACCCTTTTAAGTTCAACCATTGATTACTTAGCCCCTTCTCCCATGATAGCTCTAGTAGATAAAATTTCAATTGACTGGGTTAACTGAATAATTTTGATTAATCTAAGAGGTTGTCCTACATGGTCATCTACAAAATTAGATTTGTGCTAATTAGAACAATGATAATGACCACAGTGTCCATACTATCATCACTGTTGATAGAAAATAGATAAGATGTAATATAGTTCAATTCACATGATTACAGTTGCAAGAGGCAACACAAGCTTGCCCCTTGACTAGTCTCCTTTCTTCCTCCATCTTCTAGTGCTGGAGTTCTGTTACCTATTATGAAATAGGGTTTTTGGCTAAATATTCAATCGAAAAAGGCTTTCATAGGTAGAGACGCACAAGATCTTTCACCTCCTTATTTGCATTGAGTGCCTCTTTGCAAGTGATACTATATAGATCCTTAGTCAGTTTTAAGTTCTAACTTTAGCCTCTTTGTAAATAAACTTCAACAAGGGGTACAAACCAAATATAACAAATTAATACAAGAAGGATAAATGGTCCTTCAATAAAATGAAATTAAAGTAACCTATCTAGTTATGGCATAGAGAAATTTTAGGGTTCAGGACATTAGAAAATCAAAATGGAGACACAATAGTCTATATTGTGTAAAAACAGGTAGTTTATATTGCATACCTTTTTAGCAAATGCTTAGGATTCGAGTGGTCTTGCTAAAACAGTCTACTTTCTAATCTTACTCAGAAATAGATGAATATTATTGGCTTCACAAGACAACTCAAAAAGTCATAATGTAGTTGCCTTTTAGTGTCACAACTAGAAGAGCAATACCTTCGTGACACATGACATCATTGGATTGACTACTAACTTTGTTATTGGTATTCATCGTAGATGGTCTTGGAAATGTGATCATGAAAAAAGTATGATTACATATGCAGTTTTGAAAGATATATCTTACTAAAATATAAACATGAAGTAGCACTGGATGATAGTTACTCTCATTCCAGAACAATGCAAATGTTTGATACTTTCTCTTCTATGATCTCCTTTTGAATTGAAGTTTAAGCTTAAGATTCAAAGACTATTTCTAAAAAATGGACGATCTAAATAAATATGATCATGAATACCTTGAAAATAGAAGCAACACAATTTACACCACTAATATGGTCCTAAAAGGGCATAATAGTATTCAAATGAATTAAATGATTGCAATAATAATTGATTGGAGACTAACTAGCACATGAGAGAAATCCACTTCCTTGTGAATGATAGCAAATTCAATATTAAACACAGCAAATTAGTGTAAGTTATGAAAAGTATAGAAGTACAAATTAATCAAAATGAATTATTCTAGAGTCTTCAAATTGTTGAGGTGGTCCTATACTATTACTTATGCTGTAATGTCTTCAGCAAGCGCATTCATAGCAACTGTAATGGCAGAGTCTACAATGATATAGAATAAACATGCAATAGTCATTACTTAGCTCTTGAAAATATAATATATATGTATCAAATAAAATATAGTTTTAAATATAAAATCATAAATTATTACCTTTCAATCCATATAGCTAATCTATTATACAAATCAATGCTTATATTGTATCTGGCTTTAGAGCAATCCTATATTGGTTAAGAACCCAACCACCAACAATAAAAGTAGGCTCTGATGCAACTATAGATATATGAATGCTCAAGACAGTGTGATCCATAGCAGCAAGTTCAAGATACCTAAAATCAACATTTTCATCAAATATAAATGCAAATAAGATTATAAAAAATATTATTTTTGTGGGATAAGAGATTATTAATCAACCAACCTATTTTGATTGCCTTTCTAGAATGTAAGAATGTCTAGCTTTGACTCTTGCAACCTTAGTTCATCCAAATAAAGGACCAATTGTGATTTTTGCATAGTCAAAGAACATTCTTTACTTTCAAATGAATCAAATTTCTAATGCAAATGTAATTATATTATTCAACTTAATGTAAGACAATTTATAATAAATTATAATATCATATGTCACATATGAAAGATATAATTACCTTCATCACATCTAAAACCTCTTGATTATATGATAAGTTCTGCCTATCATTAATATCAAGAGCACCACCACTAGTCATAGAGGAAGATGAGGAAGAATTAGGGGAACTCTTAACTATATATTCATTAAAGAGAGAGAATAACTTTTCTCGAACTAGAGAAAACTCCAAACAACTATTACCAAATAATTTCTTTTATGAGAATTTCACAAATGAGAGCTTATATCGAGGATCCAACACACATGCAATTGCCAAAATGGTGCTAAATTTAGACCAATACTTTGAAAACTTGGCAAGCATTTGAGTGGACATAGTCTTCATATAGTCATCATCACTTCTCATCTATTGTGTTAAACTCAAATAAATTACAAATTCTACATGAAAGTATAGATTTGTTGTAGGTTACTTGGATCTAGAAAACATGTAGGTATCATCATTAAAAATAGCCAAAAACTTCAAAATTTTGCAGCCTTTTCCCATTCGTCGATAGAAGGATAGTTCTTATAATTTGAGTCACTTAGTTCTAAGTCACAAAATGCACGTTGGTAACAAAGAGAAGTTTCAAGCATCACATAGGTTGAATTCCATCTTGTAGCACAATCTTGCCTTGAGCCCTTTTCTGTCTCAATTGACATGTTTTTCACAAGTTAGATGTCAAACTTATCCTACCATGGGCCAACTCTAACATCTCTTTTATCTTTACTTTTTCTCTTCTATATATTCTCACTACATTTGCTTTTACTATATTTCTACTAATCAAATGTAAATATGCATGCAAATATTTTAGAACAGCTCTAATTCCATCATACTTAACAAATTGAAAAGGAAAATCATTCATAACAATTGTGCTGCTATTGACTCATGAAAATCTTCAAGATCAAACTTCTCAAAACATAGTGACATACTTCCCTAACTTGGAGATAAAAGCAACTGCCGTATATCACGAGAGCAACTCTACTAACAAATCTTTAAATGATGTTTTAAATTACCTGTACCAAATTTGCTATCCCAAATATATACTACAAAGCACTTCATACATTTACACCTTTTCCTTCCGTCTTCTTATACTAGAAGGTGTTAAAAAAAAAAATTCCAAACTGGAGACATCATCTTCCTATGTTTTTTACCTCTATTGGATTTTGAAACTAACTCCTAATTCTCCAAATAGTAAGCTCATTATTTTCCTCATTGTCATCCCCCAGATTCAAATTATTAGATACATTATTGCTCCCAACTTGTGCCTATATTTCAATTGACAAGCAAAATTTAGTTTACAATTAATACTGATTACTTCATTAAAAGGTCATATTAATAAGAACATGGAATAAGCACAAAAACATAAAATGAAACAAACAAAAATCAAACTATATAAAGAATCACACAAATAAGAATCACAGAGCGAATAAGTAAAGAAAAACATATTGCTTGAGTGAGTACTAAAGAGAGAAAAATAGAGCTAAAGAAAGAACAAATATGAAGTACATACCTGTGGTGTTGTAGTTGTGCTCATGGTGTAAGAATTGTTGAAGGTATTTGGGAAAAAAGAAGGTAGAAATTCATAAGCAACCATCGATAGTTTGAAAGATGAAAATGAATAGAGTTTCTGTTTCACAACCTTTTCTAAATTAAAGATGTTTTTAGTAAATAGTTTTCAAGTTTCTAGCAGTTAATCTCCTCTTTCTCCTTTATAATACTTCCACCTGAAATTGTTAGTTGTAAGGGGGTGAGAATGACAACTAATAGTGATAGTTTACTTGGTTAAGTTAAACCATCATGTCAAAACAAAACAAAACCCATATCTACTATGACAAACAAGCAACAGAAAGAGAACAGTTAATGGTGCTATGCATTGAGACATGGAGTGATTGAAAGGGAAGAAAAACCTCCTAGGGCTTCCATGCAAAATTTCTAAATCTATCTCTCTTGCCTCGTGATTCTCCTCTGTTTTTGTTTTTTTTCTAGGGCTTCCGATTTCCAAAGTTCCTACTTCCACTCAAAGAGCCCCAGTTCTTTTTTTCCTTTCTCCTCAACCCTTCCTTTTTCTTCTCCACTTCCATACTTTGGACTTTTGTATTGCATCCGATAATTGGTTGTTTGTAAAAAATGAACAAATAAAATATACAATAATACAGGATGGTTCGACGATAACCATCCTATATTTAGTGATCAATATAGGATGATTCTCAAAGATTCGTCCTTCTTTTCCTTTACAAAAAATTGTCCCAACTACAACTTGTTATTTGTTAACATCCCACAATGTCTGTACTTCAAGCCACCTTATTAACAATTTTTAAGAAAAGGACACAAAATATAGGACTATTATTTTAGAACCGTCCTATATTCAGTTATAAAGATATGATGGTTCTCAAATAACCATCCTATATTTCATGATAAATATGGGACTGTTCCTTGAGAACCATCCTATTTTTGTTTTCCTTAAAAAATTATAGATAAGGTAGCCTAAAGTCAAGACCTCACGTTAATATGTTATTGTTGGGACTACTTAGCTACAATTAGCTTAGGTCGTCAAGTCGTACTAGATTAAAATTTTATTTGTTATAATAGTACTACATTCAATTAGAAGTTTAGAAGAATTAGAACCGTCCTATATTTATTTTCCTTTGCATAAAAATTGTGCGGGAGGTGGTTTGAGGTCCAGACCTCACCTTAACAAGTAGTTGTAGGGACCGCTTAGCTACACTTAGCTTAGGTCGTCAAGTCATGCCAACTTAAACTATTATTACATTAAGTAATACTAATATCAAACCATTAGTCTAAAGACTCTAAACCAATCCTAAAAATTTACATGATTCCCAACTTCAAACTCTAAAGTCTGACCATTTACTCTCTTATTAGCATTGATATTCTACTTCTATATGCTTTAGCCTTTAGGCTTTAAGTAATAAGGAGCTACTTTCAATTTCAATGTGCACTATAATACTTGGCCTTTAGTTGCTAACAATTATCAATTTTAGGTCATATAGATAACGTCTCCAAATCTTTAAAATGAATATAATAGTTATCAATTTTGGATCATTAGCAATATGTTTGACCAGTTGACCTCATGCTTCTTCCGTTATCATATTACAAGCTCATTTCTATTTTCTTGTCTGCCTAAATTTCTTTGTTTGTTATCATACTTTATAACTTAAGCTCAAACTATTCTAACAAGACAGATTCAAAGGTTAGCCAAATTCAATATGTCTTCTAATCATATCTCTAAACATGAACTAGACTGAGACTCCACATTGTTTTAGCATCTACTTTAGCAATATCCTGTATGTACATAAAGCCAACTACAAATAGAATTCTTTGTCATTCATAAATTTTTTCTAAAGGCTAGCATGCATAGCTAATTTGCATTCATAATTCCTTTCCATTCATAATTTGTTACCATAGAGAACATAGTAAAGAAATATTCAAGTTCAATATAAGACTTTTTTTGAATAACCGTTGTATATTTAAAAAATATAGGATGGTTAATAGAAAATTGTCCTCTATATTCTAAATAATATAAAATGGTTATGTACTAATGTTCCTATATTTTTTATTATTCTAGGTTAGTTGTCAAATAACCATTTTATATTCTAATTGTTTATGTGTTATGTATTATTGCTGATATAAGACGGTTGTTGTAAAACCATCCTTTATTATTATAAATATAGGATGGTTCATGGATAACGGTCCTATATTTTCCAATAAGTTAAAGACATTTATAAGATGGTTTCTCCAAAATCGTCCTGTATTATATCAATAATAATAGAGGATGGTTATATTAGAACCGTCTTGTATTTTACCATCTTAAAGAATATACAGGACGATTCTTTGATAACTGTCCAATAAGTTAAAGACATTTATAGGATGGTTTCTCCAAAATCGTCCCGTATTATATCAATAATAATAGAGGACGGTTATATTAGAACCGTCTTGTATTTTACCATCTTAAAGAATATACAGGATGATTCTTTGATAACTGTCCAACAAGTTAAAGACATTTATAGGATGGTTTCTCCAAAATCATCCTATATTATATCAATAATAATAGATAATCATAGGATGGTTATGTAATAGCTAGCCTATATTTATTACATAATATAGGATGGTTCTATGAGAACTGTCCTATATTTATTTTCCTTTATAAGCCCCTCTCCTGCTTTTCACCCTACCCAAATGTTTGAAAACCTTCCCTCAACTAGAGCAAAAACCTAGACCAGAAGAAAAAGAAGAATTAGGAGAGAGAAAGCATGCTAGCCAACTAATAAGTGTCTAATTTTGCATAAAAACTTCCTAATTAGTTATCCATGTGTTATAACTTATAGGGGTAAATTAGGGTTTTTAGACCAAAATTCGTAACACATGCATTTTTAACCTACTAGCCTAAAAGTTTGATATTTTATAGGTCCAGAAGCTAATCCAAGCTAATTATGTGATTAATCATGTTTTTAGTATTTAATTAGGATTTTTTACTTTTTGTAGGAAGTAAGATGGTGATCCAACAGTCGAGATCGATCAATATGAAATTGAAGATCAAGATCAAAAGATTGAGTCAAAACCTAAAAATTGTCCCTTCAACATGAAACCAAAGGCTAAGGTCATCTTGTAGACTAGTAATAGATATGATTAAAAGAGTTAAAGATGGCCAAAGTGGACCCATGAAGTAAGCCATGCATTCACACCACCTTTGCATTGAAGCCACTTAAGCCACCTTAGCCGTATAAGCCATGAAAGAAGGTGGAAAGCTAAGGAATTCAAGCTAAACCATACAAGTCACTCAAGCCGAGAAAGCTTCTAAAGCTAGCTATGAAGCGTAGTTAATGGAGCCTTCAAAGTTAGCCATCTAAGCCATCAAGCTAACATAAATGGAAGGCTAGGATTAGAGGAGATTCAAAAGAGTTATCCATGAGATATTTTGAAGATGATTAAGGGAAATATATTATAATAAGTTGGCATGTCGACCAATGAGATAAGAGCATTCAATTTTTAGTGTTTTCTTTTTCACTTTTCCCCACTTTTTTATTAATTTTCACCTCACCCTTAAGATGCACTATGAATTTCCAAAACTCTATCTCATTCCACCCTTTAGGAAACTTCCCAACCAACCAAATCTCTCGACCTAACACCCTTCACTTCTTTCCCAAACAATCCCCACCCACTTTCCTATTTCATAGAGGTCTCAGCATCTTTGGAAGGTGTAGATGCCCATTCCTAAAAAGGTGGCGTCTCCCACCTACTCCCCTCCTTAAGGCAACCACCTCCTTCCAGTCACTTTCCTATTTGATATCCTAACTTTTCCTCCATCCTAGCCATTCAATTTGACACTCTTTAATCCCCACCATACCTTAGCATTAGGAAAACCTAGAAAAATTAGGAGAACAAGCTTTAAAGCCTAGCAACATCCAAGCAAAAGGGGGACTTCCTCTTAGGAAAAGACACCTCCTCCATTAGGGAGGAGGATGCCCACTTCCTATAGCCATTTTGTCTACTCTTTTGCTTATTTTTTTGTGGACTCTTTGGGTGCTGCCACTTCCTTCCAAGGTGTATGCTTCTTCCTTAAGTGTTCAACCTAGGATTTTTGGGGTGTTCGATTCATCTTTGAAGGTTGGTTAGCTTCCTTGTTCTCTTTGCTGGAATTTATTTCTTTTCATGCTAGTTTGCTTTGTTTTCCTTTATCTTTTCTTGCTTTTAGACTAAGATTCAAGGCTGGTTTTACCTCGAAGTGATAGCCAAGGGAAATCATATTGAATCTAGTTTTTCCCTTTATCTTTCGTTGCATCTTTGTTCTCTTTCAGCTCTCTTGATTTCCAGTTTTATTTGTTTAAGTTCCATTGGTTGTTGCCTTAGTTTTCCATAGGATTTTCCCTTGATTTCAAGTATGTTAGTTTATGAGTGAATGTTAGAACAATTGAAGAAAAAATTGGCTTGTAATTAAGAAGTGATTAAGGTTAAGTAAACATCATTGTAATAGCATTTATGTTAATTTCCAGCACTATACAATCATGTTCACTTGAATTTTCAAAAGCCCAACTAGATTGTTAGATAGCTTAGTTATGTTAGAAACAGATTGCATGCTTAGGTTTCTAAAGTAGTTGATTAAATCTACTCCTATCCAATGAATCATGCATACCATTTCATGGTTACATGCATGCTGATTAGGTAGTTCTCCTTTCATTTTTTGTTAGTGGTAATTTTTCCTTTATTTCTCTTGTTTAGTTGTAGTTAGATTCCATTAATTTGCATCTTAGTTAGTTTGGAAACTAATTAATTTTGGCACACTTGTTAAAGTAGTTAGTTAATTAATAAAGTAGTTTGTTAAAGCATATTTTCCTTAAATTAGTTATTAATTTCATGTTTAGGAAAGTTGATAAATTGCATTTGAGGAAAGTTTCACTTTAGGAAAGTTTTTAGTTAGTAAAGTCATAAAATTAGAAGTTTTTAATTTAGGAATATTTTCATTTTAGAAAGTACATGTTTTGAGAAAAATTTCAATTTAGAATGATTCTTATTTTATTTATTCTCTAGTTTCATGTTTTAATTTCCATTTTTAGTTTAGGCAAAAAATTACTTGAATTTTGGCTAAGTTTGATAGTTTAAAGTAGGGACCACTAGTATCACATTAGTTCAACTCCTCATGGGATTGACGTCACTAGCATACTGTATTGCAAATGATTAATGTACTTGCAAGTTTTATTTAAAACAACGACACCAACACAAGGGGAGAGAGAGAGAGAGAGAGAGAGAGAGAGAGAGAGAGAGAGAGAGAGAGAGAGAGAGAGAGAGAGAGAGAGAGAGAGAGAGAGAGAGAGAGAGAGAGAGAGAGAGAGAGAGAGAGAGAGAGAGAGAGAGAGAGAGAAGAAGAAGAAGAAGAAGAAGAAGAAGAAGAAGATAGAGAAGAAAAAGGATAAGAGGAAATGGAAGGAGATAATCTAACTACTCTTGGAATTTCTATGACACCATTTTCTGACCCTTTTTTGTCATGTGACAAGCTTATTACAGTGCATCTCACAATATAGGGTTAACATTATTTTTCAGTTATAGGTCTTTTAAACTCATTCCCTTTGATGTCTTTGCATGCATATGCATGGAGTGTCTTGCATTATCCAAATGGCTTGGCATGTCTGTGAAAATAGAATAGTACCTATTTGAAAAATAACGCTTGCATTTTTCTTATTAGCAAGAGAGGTTTGTAGATGAAAACTTAGAAGATGGTATGAATAGACTTACTATCACATGACTCATGGAAACTTGGTGAGAATAGTACCTTTCTCACATAGCTTTTAAATAACCCTAAACTAATGAGCATGGAATTGAGACCATCCCAACTAATGTTCAATTCTTTTGCTTACTAACACCATTTTAAAATGTAACTTCTTTGATTTCAGACCTTAGTTCAGTTGTTTATTATTTGTTTGAATTACCATTATTTTCAACTGATCTAATTATAGTGTTTTCACTTATGAAGGAAACATGGAACATGAAGAATATGAACAAGAACAATCAAGTACATGTACACCTATCAAGATAAAGGGCAGAGGGCCAACAAAAATGGAACATATAAATAAGAGAACATCAATGGGAATAAAAGATACAGTACAATTCAATAGTAGAAGGCAAGCGATAAATGCTAGTGCACATTCTTATGCTAGTTTCATGTGCTACATTGTTAGAAGTATGGTGCCAGCCTCAGTGACTAATTAGAGGCATGTGTAACCAGCAATCAAAGATGCAATATGGTAAATACTCAAGGTATGTAAATTCTTCCTACATATAACATAATATTGTCCTTTATCTTATTTTTCTTTACATAGACTAACTTGCTTTTTCATTTTGTAGTCTGCCTTTGCCATCTTTGATGAGTATAAGAAGCATGCGTTACAGGGGGTCAGTGAACAATGGACGAAATGAAAGAGTGAGCTTGTAAGGAAGTAAATACTTTCAAATGTCAATGAGCCATCGAGGTTTAATATCGTCCCTGAGTTGTATTCCTACTTCATTGATTATGAAGCATGGAATCAATTTGTACAATTTAGGCTTTGAGCTAATTTTGAAGTAATTACAACTAGCCCAAGTTTTGATTCTTCTAAATATTAAAGTTGATTGTATTTTGATTACATTCCTTTGATGTGTAGGCAAAGCTCATGAAAAGACAATGGTGTGTGCAACTAATCATATGCAGCACCACCTTTCTAGGGTTGGCAACACACGATTACAAGAAGAAAAAGTAAGTATATGTGACAATTCATTTCTTCTAAATGTAGTAGATTTTTATTTCATAGACTCTGACTTTGTGTATCGCTTAACATCAAAAGAACGTTGGGATCATGAAGCCTATCAACCACACTCTTCTCTAGATAATGGCACATTCAAAGGGCGTAGCTCCCAGACCTTCACTAAGACGACAACTGTAGTAATTGTGTCATGAATTGTAAGTGGTTTTATGTGCCTAACTTTATATCTCTTGGATTATATTACATATATAATATGGATTTGATCATGTTATGGTAATTACATGTGCAGGAAGAGTTGACCCCAGAAAATGCAACTATAGGAACTCTAAGCAACACTGTTGCAAAGGGGGACATCCTTATAGAGCTACGTGTAACAAGGATGAGCACCCTAATGGAAAAGGAATCCTACAGTAGAAGCCTTGTAAGCATGGAAGGAGAAAACCTTTGAGGAGATATATAGCATGGTCAAGAATGATTTGTATAAGGATTTCGATAGTCGCAGAAGTTTATGTCAAGATATTGTCCCCCAATAACCCAATTTGATAATAGATGCACTCCTTCGTCTGAAGAAGAGTTAGTGGAGCAAGTCTTTGAAGGAGATTTCCCGATCAATGAGGCATGTATTGACATGTTTACTTTTGCAATGTTGAATTATTTAGTAACCTTTTCATCATTATATGTGTGTGTGTGTGTGTGTCTGTGTGTGTGTTATTTCTCAATTGTAGGTGGATCAGTTCATGTTACAGCTACATACATTTGAGAACTATGTCATTGTGGCAACACTTTACGAGGTTCATCCCATGACTTTCGCCACTTTGCAAGGTAAGTTAATGCATCCACTACTGCCATCCAACTAGATTCCTACTACCATTTCTAATACAAGAGGATGATATTGAAACTATTGGGGATGTAATTGGATATCGTGTGGCTTGGCCAAAAAATTATATAAAAACCAATGATATGCAAGGTATGTATATGGTGTCATGGCATCATTTTCATCTACATTTTTTAAGTTCACTCCTAAATTGTTAATTGATTAACGTTGTTTGCATCATGTAGGGTCACCAGAAAAAGCAAAAGGTGCCATTGAGGACGACCTCCCCAGCAACAAATTCTGGCATAGCCCCATCCCAGTCTTCCTAGGTATATATATATATATATATATTTATGATAAAATTTTATCTCTTTATATCTCTTCTTAGATATATATATAATATTCATTACTAATTTTTGGAACATTACATCTACAATGTAGGTATTAGGTGGAGGTTCCACTTAACACACCTCCATTTTTGAGTGGACTGTACAGACTGGTCAATGAAGATAAGGAAATCAACCCCATAAGGATAGAGGCAGGTGTGCTTGCAGACGACATGGTTGAGGTTTCACTCTTGAAGGAGGACCTCTTAACCATATATAATATGGATTAACTAGAATACATGCACATCGTCTTCTATATTGGGCATGCCGTGTAATTGTTCAATTAAAAATCAAAGCAACATTACTTATTTTTTTAATAAGACTTGATAATTATTTGACATTAACCGAAATTATCAATGCAAGTCTTTGCATGATAAATTGCAAAGATTAGAGGACAAGGAGATTTACAAGTTCCTTGACCCTACTATTTTCTTTAGATTGAAGGAGCATTTGCCCATGGAGAAACAAATTGAAGATATCATACTTGGGCTCTTACATTGTGCAAAGGGGCAAGCTTTATTGATTCCTTACAATAGTTGGTAAGTTATAACATATGTTGCTAAATTATGTCATTGCATACAAATGAATATTTATATCAGTTAAGATTTGAAACTTACAATTGAATTATTTTTTTTATAGGTCTCATTGGACACTGCTAGCTTTGAATGTGCATGTTGGGTATGTAATGTTTTTCGATTCTTGTAGAGTGCACATTCGGGAACACCTGATGGTAATTATCAATAAGTAAGTCTTTAATATTTCATTCATTATAATAACTACACATCCAATAAGTGATAACTATCATATTATTCATAATTTAATACTTTTCAATTATACGTGTATAGTGCATGGCATAAATGGGCTGAGCTAGAAGGTATTGACCACCCAGCAAAATTCAACTAGAAAAAGGTCAAGGTAAGGTTTACTAATTATTAGTTCTTTAATATAATTTATAACCTAAACTTATTTCACATGACATTTGAACCTGTTCTATTGTCTTTGGTGTGTAAAACAAAAATCTGATTGGGAGAGTGGGTATTATGTTCTCAGATACGTGAGAACCCTCATTCGCAAGGGATTTATAATCTCACAATAGAGAAAGGTAAGACACTACTGATCAATGTTACAGTTTTGTACATTTTTTTTATTGAATCCAATATTACATATCTAAGCTAATTTATTATATGTTTCTTGCATGTGGATTTGGGAAGCAAGAGTTATTCCCAATTGGACCTAGACGACATTAGAATGGAATGGACATAACATATTATGAATTTTAATTTGTAGTTCACTAATGTAAATAAATATATCAATCATGTATGTACTTTTTACTCAAATACAATTCAAAAAATAAGTTCATTTTTATGGATGTATTCCATTTATCTTTTGATTGAAGTATCTGTCAATGTGAATGCTTTCTTTGTTTCAATGATGGAAGTTGGTGTCTTAAACCATATATATGGCTGTCTATGGAGAAGAGTGAATATGTGGTGTATGTAGAAGTTATGGAATGTTGGAAATGACTGTGTACGATGATTGTAAATGTAGCCTCAAGAAGTGAAGTGAATGTATTATTTTGCCACATAGTGACTACTGAATTAATGTACTTTTTACACAGTTGAAATACAAAACGTATGTTCATTTTTATGGATGTATTCCAATTTTCTTTTGATTGATGTATATGTCAATGTGTGTGCTTTCTTTATTTCAATGATGGGAGGTTGGTGTGTTCAACCAGACATAAGGTTGTCTATGGAGAAGTGTGGAATTGTGAGTGTATGGGTGTGCTTTCTTTAGTTCAAATGTCCAATTCAATGTGAAGTGTAATGTATGGGGAAGTTAAATGTGCAATGTTTGAAGTTGGAAGTGAATGTGTATAATAATTGTAAATGTAGCCCACGGAACAGAGTGAATGTGTTATTTTTTCACATACTGACTGTTGAATTAATGTACTTTGAAAAATATAACTGCTGGAGGAATGTATGTAACAAACATAAACTAATAAAAATATATAGAAACTGGTCAAGATTAGAAAGATATACGATAAAGGATGGTTATTCAAAAACTGTCCCATATTAAAGACCATATAAGATGATTTTTCAAAAACATCTTATATTTCTATAAGAATATAGGACAATTACTAAAAAACTGTCCTATATTATTGTGATATAGGATGATTATTAAGAACCATCTTATATTATTACATTACACTTTCTAAGTTTCTAAAAGGTTAACAACTGAGTGGTTACCAATTAGTACCGTGCTATTATTGCTGTCTGCTGTTAGTCTTATAAGAATATAGGACGGTTTTTCATAACCGTCCTATATTTTAAATAATATAGGACGGTTATTGAATAACCATCCTTTATTATTATAGTAATATAGGACTATTATTTACAGCTGTCTTATATTATTCAATTTATGAATTATATTACACTTATCAGTTTACTGGTTAGGGGTTACCAATTTACTGTCAATATAGGATGGTTTTTAAGGAACTATCCTATATTAGTCTATATCAGTAAGAATAAAGGATGCTTTTTGGGTAACCGTCCTTTTTATTAAGATAGATGAATCAAGTTTTGTTTGCTATGCGACTTAGATGACTCAATATGATGGGTTAACATGTCACGAGTCATACGTGTCAATACGACAGTTTAACAAATTGTGAGTCAGACGGGTCAACACGACATGTTAATAGTTCGCATGTCATACTGGTCAACATGAAGGGTTAGTAGGTTGCGTGCTAGATGGGTCAACATATCCACAACAAGATTTTGGGCATCATTTTTGGGCTGACTCGATAAATGACACAAACACAATAAGACGTGACCCTAATCGCTAAATCTGCGTCGAGTTCATGTTATCATATCATGTTGTATTTTGCCTTCCCTACCCTTTAGTGCCTCCTAGTTTGGAAATATTTTTGGTGTCATAACTACAAAAAGCATACCCCTTCCATAGTGATTCCACAAAAAAAAGAAAAAAAAAAGGGCTAAAGTACTGGCTTTTCGATGCCCATGACCTATTATTTATTAAAGCTTCTTCTTTCTTTAATTTTTGAATTAAAGAATAACAAAGTAAAAAAAAAAATCCAAATTTGGAAACAAAAAAGTCCAAACACTTGCTATTGACCAATTTACAACAATATTGATTGTAGGGAGAGAGAGAGAGAGAGAGAGAGAGAGAGAGAGAGAGAGAGAGAGAGAGAGAGAGAGAGAGTGAGAGAGAGAGAGAGAGAGAGAGAGAGAGAGAGAGAGAGAGAGAGAGAGAGAGAGAGAGAGAGAGAGAGAGAGAGAGAGAGTGAGAAATGCATTTTCTTGTACCAATTCTATTTGGAGAAAAACCAATGGAAACAAATTGAAGAGATTGTGACATGAGAAGGAAAAAAGTTACAGTTGCAAGAAAATTAAAATTAGATAATTGGATCCAATGAAGATGAATTAAGTCTTCCTTGGTCTACCCAAGTGCTGATTTTTATACAAATAAATCTAATATGTCTTGGATTCCCTTTTTTTCTTTCTTTGAGTTAATAAAAAGGGTTAAATACATAAAAACTCTAGATTTTATTGTTTTGTCATTTTTACCCTAGATTCCAATCTCTTTTATTATTTACCCCAAATTTGAAAATTTGTTTCAATCCATACTCTAGGTCATGAAGCAAGTAAATTACATTTCTTCCTAAAACATGTGGCTAGCCTATGTGGCATTGACTGCATATGTGGACGGCAATTTAGCTTAATGGAATTTCTGTAAGTTTGAAGCTATCTTCTTCTTTAATGAATATAAAAGGAAACTGAAGAGAACAATTGCAGAACCCTAATCTCCAATGAAGTTCTTTTGTGATGATTTTTTTTTTAATAGTATATAGTAAGTAGGAACAAATCATTTCCTTGGAGGAATTATGACCCAATTCCTTTTCTTCCACTAAGATGTTATGTACTGGTGAAGAACCAAAAAGAAAAAGAAGGGATTCTATTGTGACAATTGAAACTAAAATATGACAATATGGTGAAGGACAATGACTTCTAGATGTGAAAGAGATCCATTCATAATTTTTCTCTTGCCTTTGAGTAGTTGGCTACCAAATTTCATCACCATTGGGTGATTTTAGCCATGTGTTTTAATGATTTTAAATCATATTCATTAAAACTTTTAACTAAAAGATTTAGTATATAGAAGCCTCTAATGGGCATGATTTTCAATATATGGTCTAAATAGGGTAGGCAAACATGATGAGCAATTTAAATTATCCAAATATGGGGACTATCTTTGTTGTGTCCTTTTTCAGCATAGAGGAAGAATAACTCTATGGACAAAAGCATGGAATATGATTTAAGAAAGACATAATCAAACACAATATCATTTACCCTGGCACAAACATAGTTGGCCAACAACACAAGCATGTTATACATGAGACTATTCGTCTGAATTAAAATAGTAGTAGTATCAGCAGCAACTCTTGGACTAGGAAAGTAACCTGCAAGAATGGTGATGATTTAGTATGACCACCATTCCATGTAAATAGCCAAATAGCTAGGTAGTGCCAGCTACAAAAGTGGCCATAGTGTGTCAGCTACAAAAGTGGCCATAGCTACTACAAAGCTATTAGCAAGAACAAAACATGTTGTGAGTGTAGAGCAATACAACATCATCTTTGTTATGCCTTGTGAACACAAATAAACTCAAAGAGGCTAAAGAAAAGTGTTTGTGTCAAATCAAGTTGAGAAAATTGGCAATATGTTGCTGCCATTGTAGTTATTTCTTTATCTTAGCCTATGAAAATAGTGATTGTCTTGAGGTTTATCCATAAAAGGCCAATGGGTGGGTTGGCAATTAGAAGAATCATAATTGTTCTCTAGGAGGAGATTGAAATTAGTTCCTAATTCTTGGGCTTGTGTGCAAATGGGTTCAAGCTTAAAGCAAGTTTAACAAGAACTAAATAACCAATGATGCTTTGAAACTGATCAAAAGGGCCCCATCTAAAATTAGGTTATGAATCTATCTTCAATCTCCTTGACTTTAAACTTTCAAAAATATCCTTAGGAAAAAGTGTTGTCCATGTGTATAATCAATGATACATAGGAAATCCACGTGTGTTAGAAACTAATGGCATTTACTTCACAATCTAGGTATGATTGAAATGGATTTGTAAATTTGGGTTACAATTCAACAACATTGGAATCTGGGGTAGAAATGGCAAAAAAATGAAAAAAATGGGGTTTAATGTATTTAACCAATAAAAAGAATGTGACAAACCATATTGTAAACCGCCATTTGTGATCAATAAACAAGATCCCATATGGTTCCATTGTAGAGAATCACCATATATAGAGTTACACAATATTTTCTATAAGATTCAAACACCACCGTGTCTACAATCATTCTAGATTCTCTCTCTCTCAACATTATAGACTCTTCTCTTCCTCAAAAATTGTCAAGTCCCATTAAACTTCTCCATATTTCTTGTTGTCCATTCATTCTTCAAAATGCAATTTCCACTCAACCACTACCTCTCTATCTAGTTCAAGAGTTCTAATTCTCCTCATATATCTCATTCTTTTAATTCACATTCCAATACCCCCCAATCTTAACAATATGTACCATAATAAACTAGACTAGGTCCATGACATAATTTCTTTACTCTTACACTTATGATGATTATCAATGGTTGTTCATGTTGTTGCTTTAATAAAAGAGAAAGAAATAATGATTCCCATCCCATTTGTTGGAAATCAAAGAAAGCCATGTCACAACTCATGATCACTTTTACCTTTTGATTAGGAGTAGATTTTGATTACATGTTAGGCTAATGGTAGGAGATTTACAAAGCTCAAATTAGACTTAGTCTCTCTCTCTCTCTCTCTCTCTCTCTCTCTCTCTCTCTCTCTCTCTCTCTCTCTCTCTCTCTCTCTCTCTCTGCTACAATTGTGTTTGGTGACAAGGCAGTTTGTCCCCCTTTTTTTCTCATTTTCCTCTCTCTCTTTCTGCAATTGGTTTCTTTCTCTCTTACAATTGTGCTATTGTAAATTTGGCCTATAACAAATGTTTGAACTTTTTTCTTTTCATACATAATGTAAAATAATTTTAATTAAAATTAAAAAAATAAAATAAAACAATAAATTGTGGGCTGTGAAAGCCAATCTGTTAGGTTTTTTTTTTTTTTTTAATGAAATTGTGATTATAAGGATTTGTTTGATGAAATTTTGGTTTAATCATTTCCAAAGTAGGAGCTGATTGGAAGTGGTAGTTTATGGTATATTGTCCATACATTTTTTCTCTTTCGGCTTTGAATATGCCATATGAACACTGTCGATGTTGGTCCCAAGCTCGGATGAAAAAGGAGGAGGGTCTTGTATAGGTGCCAACAGGCAAGGAAGAAGTTGAAGATGAATTTGATTTTGTTAATCTTTTCCTACTTGCAAATGAATATGCATTTGTATATTAGTTTATAAGCAAGAATAGAAGATAATGAAAATCATCTCCAACTTATTAAAAGTATGGCAACCCTACTATGACATGAATCGAAAACTGACATTCCCTCAATCTAGGACATCCCCATAAGTGACTTGCTGCATCGGATCTAGGGTGGAGTGAACAATGGAAGGGTTGCTAGGGCATTCCCTTAGAAGCGACATGCTACATGATCAAGGGTGTAGTGGAAAATGGGTAAGGGCTGCTAGAGCATCCCTCAGAAGCAATGTGCTATATCAAAACCAAGGTGCAGTGAAAAGTGGGCATGGGTTCATGCCATGGAGGTTGAGAAGTATGCGGGTAAATAGGCTATCTTAAGAGATTAAGATTCATATCGCCACTTGAAATATAAGGATATTGACAGGTAAGAGTCTGGCATGAGTAGATATGATGAAATGTAGGTGAGTTAACATTGCTTGTGTGCATGAAACCAAGTGAAAAGGGGTTAAAACTAAGGAAATCAATGGTTATAAACTCTGGTATGTAGGAAAGGATAATAACAAAAATGGAGTAGGAATAGTAGTGGATAAAGAATTAAAGGATAAAGTTGTAGACGTTAAAAGTATTAGTGATAGAATTATAATAATAAAACTTGTTTTAGGAGAGTAGATTATGAATGTTATAAGTGCATACATACCACAGGTAGGGTTAGAAAATATAATCAAGAGACAATTTTGGGTAAATATGAAGGGAGTCATGTATGAAATCCCAACACTTAGGGGATAGTTATAGGAGCAGACTTAAATTGCCATGTAGGAAAAAAAAGGAAGGACGTGATAGAATACATGGAGGGTATGGTATAAGAGAATGAAATGAGATGAGCGAAATTATCCTCAATTTTCCTTTGGCATATAACTTGGCCATTGCAAATACAATCTTTAAGAAGAGGGATGAACACTTAATAACCTTTAAAAGTGGACTCCATAAAAGCCAAATTAACTTTTGTCTACTTAGGAATACTAAAAGATCAATGTGTAAGGATTGTAAGGTGATACCCAGTGAGAGTTTAACCTAACAACATATGTTAATGATTATGGATATTTATATTAAAAGATATAAGAAAGGAAATGAACTTAATAGGTATAAAAAAAACTAAGTGGTGGAACTTAAAAAGAGAGAAAATAACCTCATTTATAAATAAGTTGGTGGTAGAAGGAAACTGGAACTATGAAACAGAAGTAAATTCCATGTAAACTAATATGGGTGAGACCATTAAGAAAGTGGCAAAAGATGTCTTAAAAGTATTTAAAGGTAAAATACAATTAGTAAAGGACAAATGGTGGTGGAGTGAAATAGTGCAAAAAGTTATTAAAGAAAAAAAGTTATGTTTTAAAGCATGATAGAAGACTAGAAATAATGAAAACTATAAATAGTATAAGAATGCTAAAAAGGTTGCTTAGAGAATAGCAAGTGAGGCTAAACTTAAGGCATATGATTACCTCTATAGTAGATTAGGATCAAGAGAAGGTAAGAAAGATGTGTTTAAACTTGTAAAAATAAGAGAACAGAAGCGTAAGGACTTAGACCATGTGAGGTACATTAGAAGTGATGATTAAAGGGTACTAGTCAAAGACTATGAGATCAAACAAAGGTAAGAAACATACTTTCAAAAATTGTTAAATGATAATGGCTCTGAGAATATAGGGATTGAAAATATTGTAAACCTAAATAACATTGAACATTATATATATGAACGTGTGATTAGAATGCATGAAGTGAAAGAGGCCTTGAAAAAGATGAAATCAGGAAAGGTGATGGGGCCCAATGGTATGCCAATAGAGGTTTGAAAGCATATGGAAGATACTGGAATAGTTTGGTTGATCAAGTTGTTTAACAAGATTATAAAATCAAAGAAAATATTGGATGAATGGAGGAAAAGCTCTATTGTACCAATTTATAAGAATAAAGGAGACATATAAAGCTGCATTAATTATTAGAGGATCAACCTTATAAGCCACACTATGAAACTTTTTAAAAGAGTGAATGATAAGAGGCTACACCATGAGACAAGTGTATCGGAGAAGAAGTTTGTTTTCATGCCTGGGAGGTCTCCCATGCAAGCTATTTTCTTACTAAGACCATTGATAGAAAAATATAGGGAGAGGAGGAAAGACCTCCACATGGTCTTCATTGACTTAGAGAAAGCTTATGATAGAGTCCCTAAAGAGTTAAATGCAGGATTTTGAGTGATAAAGGGGTTTTATGGGGGTACATAGATATAATTAAAGATATGTATGATGGAGCAGTAACAAATGTTAAGACCACTAGTGGCAAGATCAGTGATTTTTCTGTTATTGTAGGATTGCACTAAGGATTGGCATTGAGCCCATACCTTTTCACATTGGTTATGGATGAGTTAACAAAATATCTGCACAAGGAGATTCATGGTGCATGCTATTTGCATATGATATAGTCTTAATTAATGAGATAAGGAAGGCCGTAATGTGACATCCCGGGTTTTTACAATACTTTTTCACAGAAACTTTTGCAACTGTGGGGTTTCAAGTTTGAAAAACTATTTAGAAATCGAACAACAGAAAACAAGTTTCATGAGAAGACCTTAAAAATCACTAGTGTCAATTTTCTTTTCAAAAATAAGGATTTTTAGAGAAATGAATGCTACATTTCTCACCAAAATTCGATAGAGTCTCCCCTGTATTTTGGACCCAACATTAATGCATTGATGCAATAATTTGATAAACACAATATAGGATAAATAAACAAAGGAGACTCCGTCTCCCTCCAAAATACATCCATACACTTGGCTATTTATATTTAAATAATAAAAACTTTTTCTTGTGCTAAAAGACTAGGAAATAAAAGCAACATCCACAAGACCACTCCAGTCACAACCATATCTCCATAACTCCTACTTACATACCCACATGTAAATAAGGCAAAGTCATATTAAGTCAACATCACATCTTATAAGATCATAAACTATATTTCAAACCTGCTTGTTATACTTGTCATATTCTTCTTTTGAGATCGCTATCACCATCTTCTTCTCATTTTTCCTGTTTTGTTTCTTCGGACAATGTCTTAGTAAGCTTGCTCTTGTGTAGGCAGTTTTATCATTGAAATATGAGTTTATGTAGTTTTAAATCCAAGAGGAACACATAATCACATGTTATGCAATTTGGTGGAATATGATGCATAATGAGCAATATAACAAAATTATGAAATTTCAATCATGCTTTACAAATTAATATCATGCCAAACCAATTCAATTTATCAATTCCAATTTTCATTCATATTGTTTAAAAGACAACAGTAATCTTTGCAAAGTATTTTATTAGGTACGAAAAATTGCCAAAACTCACATTATACATCATTTCATAAATATACTCATCTCAATGTGTCTTAATAAACAAATATGTATAATACCATCAGAACCTCCTCGAGATCTAGCAAGTGTAGAACACTTGAAATTCTGCCACCTGCTGTTGGTCATGAGTACTCATTATAGACCTAAAATACTAGGATGCATTATCACCCAATATACATATAAATATGAAAATAATGGACCCTTTATATGATAGACAGGAACCAATCAAGTATGTGGCTATCACACCGATACCACAACGGATAGACTCTTTGCACCATAAGAGTTCCTCATAGTAGACACCCATAGTAGATATCGTATAGCTTGATGTCCCACTTGGGACTACCCACCAAGACTGACCAGGGTTGTCAAGCACCCTTTTTGAGGCCAAGTATCTAACACATAAACAATTTCTAAAGAACACTGGCCCCAACAATGTAATAATAGTAGGCATCATCACATGTCGATATAACCGATAAAACCATAAAAATTCACGCATTATTGAAATCATGCAATTTAAATCTCATGATACGATATAGCCATGCAAAAGCCACCATCACAAGGGTCGAGTTTGAGGATTCCGTATTCCTCATCATTTCATAATTCATGAAGTCCATATAACTTTAAATATGTTTTCATGCATAATTTTTTAATTTGATAATAAACAATATGGCATTCCAAACCAATAAGTTGCATAAAATACAAATATGTTAACTACATAAATAAGACATATCATAATTCCAAATCTTAAGTATTTTCAAATATGACTGAGTAGTTATTAGTAGTTTTTATGTTTCACAAAAGCATATCGATGTTAAAACTACTTACCTATCTCATTGTGCTTTACAATTTAGTTATATCCCTTCAGTTAATTCATCAATTAACCTGTTGATATTCCATATTCTTTGTTAATGACAAGTTATATAAACAATTACAAAAATGAATCCATTCTAGCCCTAATTTGATAGTCCAGATTATTTGTTAATCATGGAATCATTAGGTTACATACAATCCATCACTCCTCACTACATGATCTCAGCTACTTAAGCCGTTGATCTATTTTTCCCATCATGGATCCTTTAAGACCATTAGGGTTCTAATTAGTCATTCACCAATGACTAATCATTGACCAGATGTGAGGGAAAGTGTTAGATCATCCTTTGATCTGCTATTCATTGTTCATTTTCTAGATTGGTGATTTGATAGCTAATAATGGTTGGATCTTGGTATCAGCATGTTATTAGACATTTTAGCTAATAAAATAGTGAAGCTTAGTTCATTCTATATCAATTTGAGGTTTAAGAATGCAATGGTAACATCTGATCACAGATCAGGCATTGCCAGGCTCTTATTCCTTTATTGTCCACTCGAATAGTTCAGATTTTTCAAATAATTTTCATCTAGATCTTTCAATTTCTACCATATACTAGTCAATTCAATGTTCTAGAACTCATCCATGGATTTGATCATCAATCAGACATCAAGAAGTCACTATTTAAACAGTGACAGATTGGACGGCTGAGATTGTCTGATGGGTTTTCATCCTAGATCGACAATCTTAGCTAGATCTGGTTATATCATGCCCTTTTTTTATTTATTCCTAGGTTTGGATTAAGAAATGGATGGTTAGATCATCCATAAAACCTAGATATAGCATTAACAGTATGAATTTCTCTAAAAATCTCAAATCAAGAGTTGGATTTCGTAGATCTTACTCCTTGGATGCATATCTATGCATTTTCTACCCTTGGATGAGTCGGATTTATAGCCATTTTGCAAGAAATCCTTTGATTACATCGAGCGCATTGTTTCCTCTTTGATCAACTGTCAAAATCACCTCAGATCTCCCAATGACCTTGGGGTTTTGGTCGTTTGTTAGAGCTGAACAAAATGATTGGCTTGGAGCAATGATCTGAGCCGGCATCATCTGTGGCGATGACCTAGAAATCCACTGACTGAGAAACCATCGTTTTGCCCCTTTTTGCCGGCATGCCGATCTCCTCCGACATCTTGGCTCCCTCTCTTTCTTCTTTCTCCCTCTTCTACTCTCCTTCTCCCTTCTCCTCTTCTTCCCCTTCTTCTCCTTTCTTCCCCCCAGTTTTCTCTGCGTGCATGTGTCGGGTTTTGGGTTAGGTCTGTTCTCGTTTCCTTCAATGGGGAGGGGTGCCCGTATCCAATAAGCGTCCCCTCTATTAATGCAATTTTATTTTTTTTACAAAAATGCCCTTCACATTCAAATCTTCATATCTCCTCTATCTGAACTCGGATTTCAGTAAACTTAGTGTTGTTGGAATCATCTTTTCGATTAAAATCTAATTATGGAGGTCTCAATACTTGATTTGATGTCTATCAAGTTTTTCTCTTATTAAACTCCAAAAATAGGAAATTCAATATATTATTTTCATCCCAATTTAACATTTTTCAAAATTTACTCAAATTAAAATTAAGAATTAGGGATGTTACACATAAATATAAAGCTAGCATTATGAAGAGAAGCATTAGAATCTAAAGGTAAAGTTAGTCTAACTAAGATAGAATATATGGAATACAATTTTAGCAAGGAGAGGAGTACGAGTGGAATATCTATTAAGATTGATAACTAAGAAGTTCTCATAAAAGACCACTTTCAGTATTTAGGATTAATGATTCATGAGAGTGAAGAGATTGAGAGAGAGGTTATCCAGAGAATCCAAGCGAGTTGGAACAAATGGAGATGTGCATCTGGAGTTTTATGTGACCGGCAGGTGCCGCTCAAACTAAAAGGTAGGATGGCCACAAGGGCAGTCATGCTCTATCGATTAGAGTATTTGGAAGTTAAGGAACACATGTTCATAGGATGAGCATCACGAAAATGAGGGTGTTGGGATGGATGAATGACAAGACAAGAAATGATAGAATTAGGAATGAAAACATTAGAAAGAACTTTGGGGTAGTACACATAAGTAACAAGATGAGGGAGATTAAACTTGGATGGTTTAGACATGTCCAAAGGAGACTTAAAACGGTACTAGTTAGAAGGAGTGATGCAATGTAAGTAGAAGGTTCTAAAAGTGTAAAGGGAAGGCCCAAAAGAACGTGGATAAAAGTGGTGAGAAAAGATTTAAAAACTTTGAGATTAAATGAAGCGATAATACTTAATAGAGATGAATGGAGGAACAAGATTCATGTGGCCGACCGGTCTTGACGATGAACCAAACCATATATACTACCCTTTGTCCCCTATTTGTTGATGTATGACACTTTTAATATAGGCTTTTTAGCTAAAAAGCTATTGAACTTTTGAACCTTCTTCATTTTTATCTTGCAATATTGGAGTCCTCAACTTCAACATTTTTCCAAAAAGTTAGATCTGGGAGAGGACATGGCATTTGACTACCAGGCTGGCAAGGAAATTTAAGCGAATGCCTACATTTACCCTTCTGTATCTCCCCTTAACTTTCCCCTCCGTCCCCGAGAGAACTTAGTGAGCTGAATGAAACCAGTTTCTCTTGCAAGTGACCTGGAGTGACACCATCATTTTCTGTTTTCTTCTTAATTGCTCATCTGTACCTAACTCCTTTCACGCCATCAATGCCCAGGAAAAAAAGAAGAAGACCCATTTCTCTCTATCTGGTTCAATTCCAATGGATCCATGTATGTCTCTGATGGTCTCATCTCCATGAAGAAAAAATGGCTTGAATCAAACAAGTAAGAGCAGAAGAAAATCGAGAAGCTATTTTCCTGTTCTTTGGGAGTACAGGAAAACGTTTTTCTCTCTCTCTAGCCCCAACATTCCTGTTATCATGTACGCTCCAAAAGAAACTTCTCTTCCTCATCTCTCAATTTCCTCAAAAGGGCAATTCCCTTCAGCCCTGAAAACCAAATCCCATATCTTACTTTCTTTCGTCTCCTTTTGTTTCTTCTTCAATACTTTGATGTTGCAAATGGCAATTATGTCCCAAGCATCGATTCTATTGAATGATGGCTCTAATAAAGATGGAGCGGACACTGATAGCCGAAAATGGGGTGCGGATTGATGTTGCAAGTCCTTCTCTCTGCAGCCAAATCAATCCCCGGTAGAGCCGAATTCCGAGATCCATCTCTGTCTTCACAAATTTCTTACATGTCTGCAAGAGTCTTCACATGGGAATCATCTTACCAGGTCCCAATTTCGGCCGGAAAGTGGTATTGGCTCAGACTTCGGCGGCTTAAATGCTTAATGGTTCATATTTCACCATTGCTGCATAGGGGTATACACTCTTCCGCAACTTTAGTGCTTCAATCTTATCACAAGCTGGTACAATCAATACTTTGGCCTCTGATAAGGTTAAAATCTAATATCCAACAGAAATGCCAGAGTATATCGCTCCTATAGACGTTTACAGCACAGCAAAGAACGATGGTATCTAATCCGAAGATTAACGTGAACTACAATCTTACATGGGAGTTTCAGCTTTATTCAAACATCTCTTATGTGGTTAGATTTCACTTCTGTGAGTTGAAATTGACCAAGATAAATCAGAGGGTTTTGATAGTTTTCAACAGACGGGTGCAAACGTTATTGGATGGAGAGGGTCAAAGGTTGTGCCATTATACAAGGACAAGGACTTTGCTATGTTAGTAATGGGCTTAGGGGGTGGCCCTTCATCCCAATGCTATCTGCTTTCCTGGAGTTAGTTTAGTGTTATCTATCTGCTTTGCAGGATACCAGCAAAAAAAGAAAAGAAAAAAAAGCAGTAGTAATTCAAAGAGTAATTGATGGAGGGACTAAGAGACTATTAAAAGATCAACATCTTTATAACAAGGTGTTCATGAGTTTCAGATAGAAATTGAGATGCTTTCTAAGCTAAGACAGAAATTTGGAATCTTTGATTTTCTACTGCGAAGAAAACACTGAAATGATCTTGGTGTATGACTACATAGCTCACGGTGACGGTCACTAGTTGAAGAAACTGGTTTCATCCAGCTCACTAGGTTTGCTCGAGGACGAAGGGTAAGAGAAGGGAAGTAGTTGTGTATTACTCTCAGAAACAGAAAGGTAAAAGTAGGTTTATAGCTTCTCTTTCAAACCTGGCAGTCTGCGCCAAGTTAGCATGCCACTTCCTCTCTCACGGAATGGAGTCAGCCGATCTAACGGCCAAGATTATTTTGAAAAAAATGACAAAGTTGGGATT
Organism: Warburgia ugandensis; assembly: GCA_035236585.1. Lineage (NCBI taxonomy): Eukaryota > Viridiplantae > Streptophyta > Magnoliopsida > Canellales > Canellaceae > Warburgia > Warburgia ugandensis. The sequence continues at coordinate 31,243,265 of CP141129.1, read as the reverse complement.
AAAATGACAGATCAAATATTTCAGTATAAAAATGAACAAAGTTCTTAAGTTTATGTTTTTTAAGCTAAAAAGCCTTTAATATGTGTATGTGGGTTTTGTGATTTCTTACTCTTGGAAGGCAACTTCCAAGGCCTTTTCTGCAGGTGCGCAATTTAGGAGAGCATGGTCTGTTGTCTACGCATCTTGATTACACATAGGACGAGTCGTATCTGTTCGTCCTCGTCAATCTGTGCAATCCTCCACGGTGACTTTGCCTTGCAGGATGAACCAGAAGAGCATTTCGACTTTTGGTGGGCAGGACGAGTGCCATGCACGTTTATAAATTGTGTCAGGGTTTCATTTTGTGGCGTGTTCACACATTTTTGGGTTGTAATCTTCATTGTGAATTTTCTTGATCTGTCCGATGTTAAACCAATTCATCTTATTGCTCCGGGAAGATATCAATGTTTGCTATTCTGCGTCCTATATCTTTGTTCCATTTCAATGGAGGGGAGTCAGCATCTTCCAATTTCCGTTGTGCAGGTAGGAGTGTGTTCCCTTGGGAGCGCCGGCTCCTACCTGGTGAGAGCAGACTGCAGGGGGGCCGCTCTTAGGGAGGGAATCGGGCCTAAGTGAGACCCTTATCATAAATTTAATTCCAACTCTAGAATTTAATTTTTGAAGATTCTTTACCTTGAAAACTCGTCATTTTTGGGGATCGTTGTGCACATGATCTTGTTCATAAATGAAGGTTTTTCATTCAAAAACATTGAAAACAAGATTTTTCGTCAACAAAGTTCTTTTTATTTTATTAAAAAACCTTGAAAACTCATGAGATGAGCTTCTCAATGGTTGAGTTTGATGTTTTGATCTACAAACATATTTACAATCATTCAAAGATGATAGTAACAATAATTTAATTTTGTTATAATCAAAATTAAAGAGAGAAACTCAACAATGGTGTTTGACTTATTGGAAGTGGTGTGCAAATCACCATCCTTACTTTTCTACTGCACATGCAATAGCTATCAAAGGATCTCATGCAAAATTTGTTGAGGGCACGGTGCAAAGGCCTTCTAGTACAATGGCACTATAAGGAGCCTCACAGGTCGATCGCTGCTCATTGGAAACCTCATGAGGGAACTTGTTGGTTTTGCACCGTATGAGAAGCGGATTACTGAGTTCTCAAAGTTAGAAAAGACAAGCAAGCAATGAAAGTGGCAAAGAGAAAGCTTGAAACACACGAGGGCTAAGAAGGAGCGTGAGGAAATGGCTAATGTTCTGAGGAAGATGAGGTGGTTTGATTTCTTTGCAGCTGTATACATGTCCATGCACGCATATTCACCCCTAGTATGTGCAGTGCTTGTTTAGTTGGGTGCACCGAATTTGAATGCACGTTCGAGGGTCCCCTTTTTGTAGACGGAGAAACAGTATAGGCTGTGGGCAGTTTGCCTGCCAATCTTTTGTTTTGATATTGGTTCTCGGTTTATTCTGGGATTCTCTGATGGGCCTGTCGATTGACGTCGGAGCAGCAAGTGAGAATGTCTGAAAATGAGGACCGGTATCAGAACTAGGGAGTTCGCAGAGGCACACACATTCATCTTGTCTGGGTGCGCCTGCCTGAGCAATATGGTAATGGCCTTCATTGAAATCCATTATGTGCTTGCCTGACAGATAAAGCATGACACTAATGGACGCTTATTTTGCATTTAGTCTGCGCTCTGTATGGTAAAAAATGATCTGCACACTGAAATATAGTGAATATGGTTCTGTTGCTATTTTAAGCGCCCTGAAAAATGCTTTTTTTTTTGCGTGGGTGGGTTCCCTCCCCTTGGGGATCTGCGTCTGTTTCGATTTAGAAACCTATTTGGGAGGTGCAAATTTTATTTGATAGGGAGTCAAAATGTTCCGCCTCTTTCCTGGACGCTACACATGCAGGAGCTTTGTGCACTGGGCTGCCTCTTTTCTTTTTCATTTTGAGGGACTCTAAATGGGTTTTTGCAAGTCTGCTGGAGTTGGACAGAAGAAAAAGTAAGACACAGTAGGTCTAGAATTTTCCGGAGCCCAACACTTTTGTAAATTTGTTTTCTTGTAACTTGTTCGGATTTTGAATTTTTGATTTATGTTTCAGATTTTACACAATTGTATCCTCTCATTTCATGTGATCAGAACTGTTTAGTCTTTGCCAAATACTAAGTAAACTTGCATACCAGTGATTTACCATTTTCTAAAGCAGCGGTTGATCATAGCTAGTATAATTAGCTTTGTGTGTAGATGTTACCATTCTCGCAAGTAGCAGTTGAAATATGAAAAAATTGAGCAAATGACCTCGCATCGCAGTGGAGCATGAAATAGCTAGCTCCCTTGTGCATTTTCATTATAAAAACATCTTAGTTGAAGAAAGTAGGATAAGTAAAATGAAGATAAGCTCATTCTACGTGCAGTGCATCAATTTGCTAAGATTTCGGTAATATTATTGTCGCGAATTCTCTGAGCCAGACGTTTTACACAACAGAAGGATAGTGGCTATAAGATGATCAAAAACGAAAAAGATTACGGAGCATGAATTATGTGATCGGTTCAAAAGATCAGTTATTCACAGTGCCAAAATCTGGTCCCAGAGCCACTTAACTCGGATCTATATGCTTCGGTTTAATAGTACCTTGTAATTGTGTGTTAAGCTGATTTATAGCATTTACCAAGAATGGAAAAAAAGAAGCTATATTATTCATTCGTTCCAGAAGAATGCTCTCGTAGGATGGCGACTTCAATATGATGCTGCCAACTTCCACACAAGGTAACACCGAGGATTCATCTCAACCATCCATTTGGTCAGCATATTAGGTCTCCAATGGACCAAAGATCAAGCACAAGCTATGCTAACATCTAAGCATACAGGTGAGCAGGTGATCAAAACTGTCTAGGAGACAGTTGAGACTCTACTATCATGTCTGTCGCGAAAGAAATTGGAAACGACTAAACTGACTGAAAGGGAATTGAAGACAATGAAACTGAGCTAAAAGCAAACAAAAATCTCGCTAAACATGACTAAGCTGGCCATGCTTGAAAATGATGAGAAACGACACCTAGGCAGAACTTAAAATTGGAAGTTCTTTCAAGTGTTCTTCCCAAGTTTCAAAAGAAAATGAAGAATTCTGAATTCCTGCACAAGTTTGAGAAAAATACTTCGAAAAATGTCTTCTACAGATTCTCTAGCTCAGAATCCTCACCTTCATAAGTGAGACTTGGTCCTCTCAAATGCACATAGGCGAACGATTTATTTATGTTTTGAAACTCGAATAAAAAAGGAATTACGCTTGCTGTGGGATATGAACTCAAATGTCAATATCTTTAGTTTTCCTGGTACTTCCCAATCACAATTTTCAATATATTTCCATTCATAAATTGCTGCGAGTCCATCTCCATATGTGACCTTTGAGTGAGATGACCAACCTATAGATCTCCAAACAACTGAGCCCGCAATAGAAAACACGTCCAGAAAATGTAACTAAGGCCCCTCTAGAGTTGTAGATCTCACGTTTTTTCCAGCTTAGCATTCGTGAATGGTCATTAAACGCAGAATAAATCTAGAACGCAATGCAAAAGGAAGAAAAGAAGGATTGGAAGGTGATGCAAATATCAGAGAAATGTAGAAGGATCTTGTATCGGATACAGGTAACATTTGGACATGTTTACAGAAGGCAGATGAGGTAGCCAATTACTTTTCCATGAGCTTTGACGCTACATATTTCGGAGAAATGGAGAAATGAACGCCTACCTTTTTCGAAATTAACATTGTTAAATGATGCTTATGGTATTGTCTAAGACAGAAAACTTAAAAAACTTTGATGTATTTTTGTACTATTGGACTTCCTTGAGGTATTTTGGGTTTTGATTGAATGAATCATCGTTTATTCTAAAAACAAATAAAAAATCTGACACTCTAGAATGGAAGGAATATTTGACACGTTGGAGCAAAACTACCAAATTTTGGCATTCATGAATGAAAATAAAGTAAGACCTCCTCTTTAGTATGAAGTTGGAACCAGAAAAGCCATTGCGAGTTCCAACTCTTGAACCCGTCATTTTATTGGACCCTAAAGCATTCAAACATCAAATAAGGCCCTACATTTTCCTCAAATATGAGCAAATATGCATGGATATATGTGGGCTCATTGAACGTGGTTAAGCATCAATTATCAATAGGCCCACTTATTTTAAGCTCGAATATATGCTCACTTGCATGTCTGGGAGGTACATGTACATTGGTGGTCCCACATGCACGGCCCATTATATGCAATTAAACATTCATTATTAAAGGCCTCTACTTGTTTTTTGGCAATATTTTATTGTTAAATAATGTCAAGAATTTAAAAATATGAGTTCCAAAGCACTTAGAAAACTCAAAAAATAGAATTCAAGAATGTTAAATTTTAGTCCAAAATTCATGAGCGATGGTGATACTTCATGAATTCTGTGCCGTTCAAGTATAGTTCTAAAACTCTACAAGGCATAAGGGAATGCTTATACAAGGGATGGACTAGTAAGTGTCACATGAATGATTTTAGTATGCAACTAAGAGAAAGCGGCACTTCATGTGCTTGGCACTATTTCAAATGACCCACTTAAGTCCCAAAAATCACATGATTCTAAAAGTTGTTTTTTAGAAGTACCAATAAAGCTATTTTTTCTTTTTCTTTTTGCCTTTCTTTACAACTCAAACTAATGCTTTTTTTTTTTTTTTGAATAATGAAACTAAGGATAGTTAATGACGAGATTTTGATTATTTCTTGTAATATCGTGGTTTTTAGAAAGATTTAACAAATTTTAAGTTAGAAAGCAGTGAAAATTTTCTTGTTGAAAAAAAAAAGAAAAATATTTTCGAGTGATATTATATAAGTAGTTTTTCTAATTGCATCCTACTTCATACTGAGTGTCACTATCAAACTCCACATACATAATAAAATACAATTTCCTAACCTAAAGATAGTTAGAGAATCATGCCACAGGATCACATACTATCACAAATAGAATCACACATACTAAATTGACATGATTAAATAATTCATAATTAAGTTTTTACAGTCACCCCATGTGTCAACAAAAGAAACTAAGTTAATAATCATACATAAAACTCAAAATGGATCTCTATGTATGGAATCTAGTCTAGTAATATTGCAAAAAGTATCTAGCCTTACATCTAAACTAATTCGAGTACTTTTGCCTTCTTGGTATCCCTCACGCCAGCGCAACTTGGAGTATCATTTAAAATGTTGGTTGTTGGGAGTGAGCAAAACAGCAACTCATGATAGGAAGAAGAACTAATATAAGTTGGCATGCTAAAAATAAGGCAATCAATTATATATATATATACATACATACATACATATATATATATATAGTTATTGAAATAAACATTTATGAAAAGTGATGCAAAAGTTGACTGTAGATGACAGGTCTTAGGATCTATTTTTAAAATTCCCTGGATATCATGTAAAATATAGAAACACGACGTGTAGGGAGAAAATCCGTGAGAAAGGTTGATAATCTCAAGTCATGTGCAAAATCCAAAAGATGATGATAAGCCAATCAGTCCACTATGTTCTATATGGACAAAAGTGAAAAATCAAAGGCGTGTAACCCTCAATCCACAATACAAAATCCAAACCCATGTCATCGTGGAAAACTGATCTCTCTGAACCGCAATGGCATACTATCCTACCATTGGGGCTAGTCTAGACTCTTGAGAAATGACCAACATTCTCAACATGCAAAAACCACATAGACACATGCTCGTAGGGCCCTGCCATTACACACTGGCAACTACCGTGACCTCTATGTTGGCTCGTGGATACTGCATGACCATAGCTCATCGGACCCCATGGGAGCTACCCAGCCAGCAATCAAAGCACTTCCCCATGAAAATCTAATCTTAGGGCCTGTCGTGTCCACAATAGGGTTGGTATCAATATTATCTTAGAGGTCATTGGCCAACTACACCTCCTAGTATAGGGTCTTCGAACTTATGGCTTACTCACATAGTACACCCGCCAATAGCTGTCTGAGACTTAGGACACTTTAGGAGTGACTACCCAAAACCCTCAATGAAAATCTATAAATTTAAAGCTCATCGCCACTCATGTGGAACTGCCCAAGTATCATTGAAAACATAATTTCCAAATCTTTGAGAAAACACAATGTGTGATATAAAGATGTAATCACGCATTGGCTTCCTATTCCTGAGATTGTTATATCTTTTGTGTGTACTAGTGTCAGATACCTTAAGATTTCCATTGTCACCAATTAACGCTTCCTTAGTTGGTGTCATCACCTTTATAAAGTTTAAAGGTTAGATGTCCATATAGAATGAACACAAATAATTATTTTCATCTTTATGGTTATGGAATTTGGTATTCTAGTGGAATTTCTTTAGGAAATGACCTATTTACTTTAATCTAGGTTATAACATTTCTTACCCTATCCTTCTCTTCTATTTGAGTTCACTTACTTAGTTATTGTTCTAAGTTACTAAGTTTCATTAGCTATGTTCATAGTTCCTAAGATTTCACATTTTATGACTTAGGGAAGCACAATGTCTTCTATAGTCTATAGAGTCAAGATGCACCTAGTGCTTATTAGAGACATTGTTGATTGTTTAACCGCAAGTGCACAGGCTATTGTAGTGTAGCTTATGCAAGTACGGGTCGATCCCATGAGGACTTGATTTAAAATGATAGAGTTTTCAATAAAATTCAATTAATAAAAGAATCAAAACAAAGAATATAGCAAAATTCAACTAACAATAAAATAAAATCCATATTTATTCAATTGTTGCAATGTTCACAATTATTTATTCCAAAAACACATAAATTGCAATAAAATAAGCAATCATGGATAAGCCTGTCCTGGATTGCACTATCCTTGAATTGCACTATCCCTGAATAGTCAAAATGTGAATAAAACAAAACCGGGACATAAATGTAATTAAAGTGAGGACACAGTTGGAATTAAACTAGGGACACAGACGGTATTTCTGAAAAAGGATAGAGTTGGTATTAAAATAGGGACTCAGATGGGATTACTGAAATTTGCCAGGGGCAGACTTGTAATTTCTGGGGTTATGGTTTTTAACGAAAAAAAACCAAAAAAACACATGGGGAAGAAGAGGAGAAAACTGTAGGAGGGAAGAAGGAAGAAGGGAAGAGGAAGGAGGAGAAGGAAAGGGATAAAAGAGGAAAGGGAGAGAAGAAAGATGGGAGAAAACCCAACTCGGGTTTTCTCTCCCGGGGCGTCCGACTCGGAGAGGAGGGGAGAAAAGTGGGCATGCACTTCGGATTTGATCGGCGATGAAAAAGTGCCGGATCTGATAGAGGAGGAAAAGGATATGGGAGAAAACCCGTTCTAGGTTTTCTCTCTATGGTCGGCTGGAGATGACGCCGGAGGAGAAGGGAAAGCCGGATCAGATCGCCGAAGATGGTGAGATGTGTAGACGAGGACCTGGGTTTCGTGGGGCTGGTGATGCTATACACTCCGGAATAGAGAGGAAGATGGAGGGTGTGTTGATCAGTAACTGGACTGGATTATTCCAGTAAGATATATAAGGAACAGAGAAGGGGGTTTGGTGGCGCAAATAGTAAGAGAGAGAGCAGTGAGGTAGAGGGGAACCTGGGGGAAACGAGCGAGGGAGATAGACCGACTGGGCAAATAGAGGAGAGGGAAGGAGGAACACGGGCGTGTTTTGGGGGGAGAGAGAGAGAGAGAGAGAGAGAGTTGGGTGTGGAAAAGAGAAATTGAGTGGGGGAGAAGTGTTGCGTTGAAAAGAATAGAGAGTAGAGGTGAGGAAATTAAGTGAAAAAGAAAAGGTGATGATCTGCCTCCAGTTTAGCTTAGAAGGAAGGTGGAGAATAGAGGACAAGAGGGAAAGGGAGAGAAGAGGAAAAGGATGTGAGAAGAGTGAAATGGAGAGAGAGAGAGAGAGAGAGAGAGAGACAGAGAGAGAGAGAGAGAGAGAGAGAGAGAGAGAGAGAGAGAGAGAGAGAGAGAGGAGAATGTGCCAGTCGGCTCCCCTTCCCAAGAGGGAAAAAAAAGTCCCTTGGAGAAGGAAGAAGGGTGTTTTTAAAAGAGAGATAGGGAGAGACGTATAGGAGAGAGGGATAAGAGAGATAGAGAAAAAAGAGAAAAGAGAGGAGAAAGATAAGAGAAAAGAAAAGAAAAGAGAGAGGGAAAAGAGAGATAAGAGAGAGAGTGGGGTCCACTAGAATTCTAGACTTGCTAGAACTCTATAAGTCTTCAACTTTGTCTTGTACTAGGACTCTTCAAATTCCATCTGATTTCCATGAAACTTCATCCTCTTCATCTAATATCCTTGATTCGATCTGGAGCGTCGACACCTTAGTCGATTAATCTGCTGCACAAGACCCAATTAGAATCATCTAAACAGTTCAGTATTCCTCTGATTAGCTTTACTGATCATCTGACCACTAAATCTTTCAATTCAATGGTTGATGGGCAATTAAAGCTAAAATGAAATATTTTATGCAAAATCTTGAAATTAATGGCCTAGATGCTCTAATTGAACACTAAATTAGGGGTATTTTAACCAAAATTGAACACTTAACACACCCCCCAACCAGTATTTTGCTAGTCCCGAGCAAAAGATACGAAAAAATCAACTCATAAATTTTTATTTTTCAGGTTATCTCCATTTTTTCTTAGAGAATTATTTTAAATACATCCATCAACTTTAGCAAACTAATAAAGATGACTGAAGAATTCAAAACCCTACCCATATGCTAAAATATTCTATTTAGGCTCAGATCTCAAAGTGAGTGTGTGCATATACAGTCTACACATAGAATAATCTTTATCTCTAAGTAGACTTCTAACTTTTGAACTCCATCTGAAATATGTTTTGACCTCAATCCTTACTAATGACATACTCTCAGAAATAAAATCTCTCAGATAGAGGGTTCAAATCATATCTCTCATTTAATTATATGAGAAGAGTCAATAAAAGCAAATTTAGCTCACATATACTCATGAAGAACGGGAGTTACTAAGGAATTTAATTATTTTGATCCCTTTGGAATAGATGCCATTACCTTGGAATATTTAGAAATACTACTCTTTTAAATCCTATCTATTCATTTTCTCATCAAGACTATATTCATCCTAGAATCAATAGGTCTTTAATTGGGATGAAACATAGGCTTAGGACAGGGTACAAAAGAAAGCGTATAAGGATATTCAAAGTTTCTTCAAAAAATAAGTAGAGGTCTTCTACTAAAGTTGACAATTCTTATTTTTCTTTTGCTGAAGTGAATATTTCTTTTTCTACTTTTCTTTGTATTCTTCAAACTCTTTTCTTTTTTTTTTCCAGTACTTTTGACTCACTTTGAAGAATATTTTTTTTCTTGATATCCACTTTTCTACTTTCATTGCAACTAAAAGATATTTCTTCATTCATCTCTAACTTATTTTTCAAAGAAAATGGGTAATGGATAATTTATACTGGATTAATATGGGTAAAGGATAATTTTGGGTGACACAAGAAAAGGCTTATATTCAAGGCTCAAGTTGGTTGACTAGTGGTAAAAATACTTTATGGGTAGGCTTTATGTCTCTAGGTTAATAACAAAGATGGCCTAAATCATTTTCTAGGTTTCTTATAATCTATCAAATTCAATGAGCTTCTAGAATTTTAAAGGTAGTATTCTAATTATTCAGGTAATTAGCCAAATTTAAGAGTTTGGGATCAATTTTCTGTAAGCACACTGAAGAAAATTTAGAAACATCTATAACCTCTCAAAAAGGATGAATGGCCCTAAAACTCACTTAGGTTATAGGTCTCCACTGAATTTCTTCAGAATTTCTAAGTTGTAGTCACTTATCAATATAGATTATCTATATGCAACTGCGTGTATAGATGTAATATGAGACTTTGCTTTCATGGAATACTTTAAAAAATGAGTAAAATGATGAATTAATCATATTCAACTCCATTAATAAGCTAAAGTTATCTAGATTATACTTCAAAAAATCCAATTCTCATCACAGTATAGGAAATGACCTAAAAATTTTCATTTTTTCAAATTTTTTTTTTTTGAAAAACCTAAGGAAAACACCTAAAAATCCTAAAAAAAACTAGATTTCTAGAATTCTACACCCCCAACCTGACAAAAACATTGTCCTCAATGTTTTAAAAAGTAGGACCTATAATGAATGTGAGTGATGTAGAAAACAACAAAAATGAAAAACGTTGGGTTGCCTCCTAGTGAGTGCTAAGTTTAACGTCTTCAGCCAGACATATCCTCATTTTTCTTTGAGTTTTCCTGATTCCAATAATGAAATGGCAAGATTTCTCACGCCACTTCAAAATCTCACGATAGTCTATATATTTCATCCACCCTGAAATTTTTGGTGATGGTAGCATTATGACACAATAGACTACCACGAATGTAAATTGAGTGGGACCACTTTGATGATCTCCCATTTTCAAAATTTCATGGTAATCAATATAATTCCTCCACCTTGAAAATTTGGGTGGGGGAATCTCTATAACAATGTCAACTACCGTGAATGTAAATTCTTTTGAACCATATAGATGTGAATGGTCCTCCTTTTCCCTTACATTTTCTTGAGATTGAGGTATGGACAATGTATCAATGGACTCTTTTTCCTCATGTTCAATTGGCACATGTAATACTTCAGGTAGGCATAATTTCTTATCTAATGGTTGTTCAAATAAAGTCTATAGGTCCCAATCATAGTTTGTATTAACATGCTTATTTGGAATTTCAGGATCTGTTAGGGGTTCTACTAATGATGGGAGGGGAGTGATCTCATGTAATGGGAGCTCCTCAAAATGAGGTTTCCATTTTTCTGTATCCATGATAGGAACAAAATCAAGGAGGGCATTAACTTCCTTTATTAATGCATCCTCTTTAAACTCATTAAAATGGGCCAAACATGCCTCAAGTGGGTCCGACAAGGAAGATGACTGAAACTGATCTTGCACAACTGAATTAATCATGTTAACACTATGCAAATCATCAGTAGTTTCACCAGGTTGCATACAGATATTGAAGATGTTTAGCTCTAACGTCATATTGCCAAAGGACAGTTTCATGACACCATTTCTATAGTTGATTAAGGCATTGGAAGTAGCCAAAAATGGTCGTCCCAGGATGACTGGTATTACATTCTTCTCATTCACCGCCGGTTGTGTATCTAGAACTAGAAAATCTATAGGGAAACAAAATTGTTCTACCAGGACTAACGCATCCTCTATTACCCCTCTCGGTATTTTTACAGAACGATCAGCTAGCTGGAGCGTAGTAGATGTAGGTTTCAATTCACCCAGACCTAACTGTTCGTATACCGAGTATGGTAATAAGTTTATTCTAGATCCTAAATCAAGAAGTGCTTGGTTAATCTTGTAGCTGCCAATAATGCAAGCAAGAGTGGGGCAACTAGGATCCTTGTACTTTGGGGGTGTATGATGTTGAAGAATAGAACTAACATGTTCAGTAAAAAATTCCTTCTTTTGGACATTTAATTTTCTTTTGATGGTGCATAAGTCTTTTAAGAATTTGGCATATGATGGGATTTGTTTTATAGCATCTAAGATCGGTATGTTGATCTTGACTTGCTTGAAAATCTCTAAAATCTCATCATTAGATGCAGACTTTGGGGCTTGGCACAACCTTTGAGGGAATGGCGAAGGGAATGGACATGGGTCAATAGGTGAAACATGGTCCTTTTCTTTAGATTTTTCTTTATGTTTTTCTACCTTTTCAATCTTTTAAGACTCATCTTTCTCAATTATTTTACCACTCCTAAGAATAGTAACAGCTTTAGTCTGTTCCATGGTAGAGCTAGATGTTTCATCAGATGCATTAATGCTAACCGCATGCACTCCCTTAGGGTTTGCTTGTGGTTGAGCTGGGAATTTTCCTTTTTCCATATTTTGAATCATTTGACTCATCATATTTTTTAGTTCATTCATAGACTTTTCTAATTAAGAAATTTTCTTCTCTTGGTTCTTATTAACTTGATTATCCTCTACATGCCTTTTAGGTGGGGGCAAGTAAAGTCCAGGAGAATGAGGTTGATGAGTTTGGTATGGGGGTGGAGCAAGTAGTCCTTGGTTTGGTTGTTGATGACTCTGGTATGGGCCTGGTTATGAGACATTAGTATTTGGTCCATTTCTCCAACTAAAATTTGGATGGTTTCTCCAGTTGGGATTATATGTCTCTGAATATGGGGAGAAAGGTCTTTTATAATTATTAAGTGCATTAGCCTGATCATGAAGTACATCTTGAAATGCAGGGATGGTAGGACATTCCTGAGTAAGATGTGACGTACTTTCACAAATGCTACACACTTTTTCATCATTAGTTAAGGTTTTCGTTCCCATTTCCATGGCTTCTACTTTTCTAGCTAGGGTTGCTACTTTGGCATTGATTTCATCTTTTTCAGTCATGGCATACATGCCTCCGCTAGTAGATGTGGTAGTGGGCTTGGGTTTATCTGAATGTTCTACTCTTTCTGAGTTAGCCCAGGTCTGTGCACTTTCAGCTAGCCACTCCAAATACTCCTCCGCCTCATCTGGTTGTTTATTCAAAAAGTTACCATTGCACATCATCTCTACAAACTAGTGCATGTTAGAATTAAGTCCTTCATAAAAGAAGCTGATAATGCGCCATGGTTCATAGCCATGATGTGGGCAAGTAAGCAATAGATCTTCGAACCTTTCCCAGCATTGGTAGAATGATTCTTTATCTTTTTGGGTAAAGTTCATTATCTTACGACGGAGTGTATTTGTTTTATGTGTAGGGAAAAACTTTTTCAAGAATTCCCTAGTCATTTCATTCCAGGTCCTTATGGAACCTGGTGACAGTGCATTAAACCACATTTTTGCCTTTTCCTTTAAAGAGAAAGAAAATAGCTTAAGCTTGATAGCATCTAGACCTATATTTTGGGTTCTTTGGGTACTACATACCTCATCAAATTCTTTAAGGTGCAAATAAGGACTCTCACTATCTAGCCCATGAAATTTGGGAAGTAATTGAATTACTCCCATTTTTAATTCTAATGCACCAGCATTTTGAGGAAGAATGACACAAGAGGGTGTACTGGTGCATGTCGATTGAAGGTAGTCTCTTAAGGTTCTTCCATGAGGATTCTGATAAATATCATTTTCTCCATGGTCACTCTGTTGGTCCCATTCCCTATTTCCATTCCTTCTCCAATTTCTTTGTTGATGATTATTTCTCCTTGGTGGAGGTTGATATTCATCATCAATTAGAGGTGGTGGGTCCTCATTCATGATGAGTGGAGTACCTTGATCACCTCTGACACTACCATGGGGTGAGTTACCCCTTGATCGTTGATCAGCCATTGTTGGTCTGTCTTTTTGGTCGTATGAGACTAACCTACCAGTTTCGTTGCGCATCCAAAAGGGCATACAATGAAAGATCTTTTTGGTTTTTGGTTTTTTTGATTTTTTTTTTTCCATCCTAAATGATGCAACCTAAATGCCTACAATGATGAACAAAATAGGACACAATCAAGCAATCCCCTAAGGCTAGCAAGCATAGATATTTTGATTTTCTTGATATTCTATGGGGACAATGCTTTTAATTAGCCTAATCTAACACTCCTACTCTCTTTAGGAGTTGACTACTGCTTACCAGTTAGGTTTTAATCAAAGCGGTTAATACAACCCTCGTATAAGGAGGCGTTTAGATCTCAACAAACATAGACATGAGGTGGGGGAAGAGTGAGGATCTATTAGACAACCCCCAATAACCACAGTGATCAAAAGCAACCGGAGTGACAGTAATTCGTATCCTATTAAGAGGGTCCTATGAGTATGTGATAAGCCTATAGGTCTCTTCTGATTGATTTTAAATTAAAGTGAATGGTAGGGTTGCATGCTTGAGGTGATTATCCTAGGTGGGCCAAGGAGTGGTGATGAAATTCACCCTTGATCTTGTGGGGATAGGGTGCCCTTACTAATTAAATTTCACACACCATGGCAATTCAATCAACATATAATCCACCTTAAAGCGTTAGATGTGTCCTAAAATGCAATTGAAAGCAATAAACTAATGAAAAACCCTAAGATGCAACAATTATAATAGATGCTTTCTATATGCAATTAACTACCAAACAATGCAAATTATTCTAAATGCAAACCCTAATCTAGAAAATAAATGAGTGAGAAGACTTATAGTGAGGTTTCTGATGAAGATCAAGTGTGGGCCACCTTATCCCACACTTGCCCTGTATTATTACAACCCTTTAAAATTGAAATGGAAAATGCAAATTACAAAGGGGCCTCACTACAAGATTCACTCAAAAATAAAAACTCCTAATCTATGAAAGTAAGGAAAATCTATCTAAGTGATGATGCTCCACTCCAATTTCCTGAAAAAGAAAAATAATGATTAGTACCAAATTCAGGAAATAAAGTAGTTATGCAACTAAACATGCCTAAAGATGCACTTAAGAATGCCTAAAATTCAATTCCTAATTTTTTGTATTTTTAATTAAATTTTATAAAAACTCCATTGCAAGTCCCCGGAAACGGCACCAAAAACTTGTTGATTATTTAACCGCAAGTGCATGGGCTATTGTAGTGTAGCTTATGCAAGTACAGGTCGATCCCACAAGGACTTGATTTAAAATGATGGAGTTTTCAATAAAATTTAATTAATAAAAGAATTAAAACAAAGAATATAGCAAAATTCAACTAACAATAAAATAAAATCCATATTTATTCAATTGTTGCAATGTTCACAATTATTTATTCCAAACACATAGAAATTGCAACAAAATAAGCAGTCATGGATAAGCCTATCCTGGATTGCACTGTCCCTGAATTGCACTGTCCCTGAATAGTCAAAATGTGAATAAAACAAAACTGGGACATAGATGTAATTAAAGTGAGGATATAGTTGGAATTAAACTGGAGACACAGACGGTATTTCTGGAAAAGGACAGAGTTGGTATTAAAACAGGGACTCAGATGGGATTACTGAAATCTGCTAGGGGCAGACTTGTAATTTCTGGGGTTATGGTTTTTAACGAAAAAAAACCAAGAAAACACATGGGGAAGAAGAGGAGAAAACCGTAGGAGGGAAGAAGGAAGAAGGGAAGAGGAAGGAGGAGAAGGAAAGGGATAAAAGAGGAAAGGGAGAGAAAACCCCGGGGCGTCTGACTCAGAGAAGAGGGGAGAAAAGTGGGCATGCACTCCGGATTCGACCGGCGATGAGAAAAATGCCAGATCGGGTAGAGGAGGAAAAGGATATGGGAGAAAACCCATTCTCTCTATGGCCGGCTGGAGATGATGCCGGAGGAGAAGGGAAAGCCAGATCAGATCACCGAAGACGGTGAGATGTGCAGACGAGGACCTGGGTTTGGTGGGGCTGGTGATGCTATACACTCCGGAATAGAGAGGAAGATGAAGGGTGTGTTGATCAGTAACTGGACTGGATTATTCCAGTAAGATATATAAGGAACAGAGAAGGGGGTTTTGACCACTAAATCTTTCAATTCAATGGTTGATGGGCAATTAAAGCTAAAATGAAATATTTTATGTAAAATCTTGAAATTAATGGCCTAGATGCTCTAATTGAACACTAAATTAGGGGTATTTTGACCAAAATCGAACACTTAACAGACATACCCTAATTATTTTCTTTAAGATGTGAATCATAAAGCTTGGGGTAGTGACAAATTCTCTTTAACTTAGATGCATATTTCAACATGGTTGCCGGTTCATAGCATTATATTCTTATCCTTTATTAGGTCATTCTTCTATAATTTTTATAGAGGGGACTAACATTATGGTGTTGTGATTTTAAGTCTTAACTCGTAAGCACACGAATCAGTTATAGTAATTCATGCAAAGAGGTCTATCCCATGAGGAATTAAATGGATATTATATTAGTGGTCCTTACTTAGATTATTTAACCTAGCCAAAGATAATGAAATCCTTGTCCTAGACTAAAAATGAAAGATTAACACATGAAAAATGCTAAAACTAAAATAGGCTAAACTTAACAACTTTCCTAAAAACACATAATTTCTAAAAATAAAACTTTCCTAAATTAAGAACTTCCTAAAAATTAAATTTAATAACTTTCCTAAATCAAACTTTCTAATATAAAATTTAACAACTATTTTAAGGAAGCATATCAATTACCTTCCTAAACTAAAATTAGAAATTAACTAAGATGCATATTTGTAGATAGTGGAACCTAAACTAAACTACAACTAAACAAGAAAACTAAAGGAAAACAATCACTAATCAAGTAAATAAAGGAGAACTACCCAAGTATCATGCGTGTGACCATGGAATGGTGACCATGATTCATGGGGTAGGAATGGGTGTACTTAACTAGTTTAAAAACCTAACGCATGCAATTTATGCGTATACATGTATTCCAAATATGAAAATTGTGTTCTATTACAATGAATGCTACTTGATCTTAAACAACTAAAAAATACATGCTAAGCCTTCTCCAATCATCTAACATCAACCATAAGTAAGCGTGCATTAAGATCAATGAAAAATCCATTAGAAGGTAAATGTAAAGGTTGAAGAATAGTATGGAAAACAAGAAGAAAATCAATAGAACCAAAGAAGATCAAATGGCAATGAAAAGGAAAAAGAAAAAGAATAGAAACAAGGCAACTTTCCCTTGGCTATCACTTCAAGGGGAAAATAACCTTGGATCTAAGCAAGAAGATGCAAAGGAATGGGAAGGTAAGACAACAACTTCCTAAGCATGAAACTAAAAAGGATTAAAAAGAAATGAAGATTAAAAGATGAACAACTAACTTTTAATGGAGAAATAAAGGACAAGAGCTTGAAACCATGGTTGGAACACTAGAAACAAGAGCACCCACCTTAGGAGAAATATGTTGAATGCTAGAACGAAAGGGAAGAGGGAAGAAAAAGGATGCCTGCTCTTTTAGGAGTAGGGGTTCTTTTTTTTCCTGAAAAAGTTATTCTCCTTGAATTTTTTTGGGCTCTTTTATACTTTGTTTCCTAAGTTTTATAGGGTGACATAAGATAAAGGTAAGGTGGGGATGAAATAAGAAGAAGCATGGATGGTTAGGATGAGAACAGGATTGGCAAGCTAGGGTTCTTCAAAGAGGGAAACAAGTGAGGTATTTTGGCAAAAGTTAAGGTGGGAGATGCCACTTTTTCAGGAGGGGGTGTCTCCCCTTTGTGAAAATCATGGAGGCACTTTTGAAAATAGCAAGTTGGTTGGAGAGATGAAGTAAGAGAGAGAGGGTGAAGTGGAGAGTAAAAAAAAAAAAAACATGGTGATTGGTTAGGCTAGAGAGAAATAAGGAGGGTCATAGAGTGGATGAGGCAAGGAGGGGAGGGAAACTCCTATTGTGTAGGAGTTTCACATGGACTCCCTTCCTTGAGGTTTTTCATGTGGAATTCCGTGGGAATGGAAGGTGGGATGAAAGGAATGGATGGGAAAAAGATAAGGGAATTGAAGTAGAAAGAGATGATTGGCTAGGTAGTTTCTAGGAAGTGGGGATTGGTTGGATGGTTGGAATAGAAGTTTAGGAAAGTGGGAAAGTCTTAGAAAGATAGTACTCTTGGATGAAAAGTGAAATCCATAGTACCCTTTAGTGGAGAGGTGGAAAGTGATAAAAAAGTAAAAAAAACATGAAAAACAATAAAATTGGAGAGGTATCTTTCTATTGGTCCACATGCTACGTTATCCTAGTAGATTTTTCCTTAATTATCTTAAAAGTATTCCCAAAAATCTTAAGGATAATTCTTTGGATTCTCCTCCAATCATGGCTTTTCATGTAGCTTGGTTCATGTGGCATTTATAGCTAACTTTGAGAGCTCCATTGGCTTAGCTTCATTGATGGCCTTATTGACTTAGCTCTATGGCTCAAATCCTTAGCTTTGGTGGATGGCTAAGCTCCTTAGCTTGTCACCTTGCTCATGGCTTGAATATGGCTAAGTGGCTTAAGTGAAACTCATGCAAAGGTGGTGGATTTTGCATGGCTTGTGCATGGGCCCACTTTGGCCACCTCTGACTCCTTCCATTCCATCTTCAAGTGAGCTTAAGATGACCAGGACCCTTGATTTCATGTTGAAGTGATGACTTTGAGGCTTTGACTCAATTTTTTTTATCTTGATTATCAATTTTTATCTCTATCGATCTCGACTGTTGGATCCTCATCTAAAGACTAAGATCTAAGATTGGTTTTTCCCTTAAAGTGATAGCGAAGGGAAGTCACCTTAAATCCAATCTTTATCCATGCTTTCCATTTCCATTTAATTCTCTTTTAAGTTTCCTTGAATTCCAGCCTTGTTCTCTTAGTTTCCTTTGAGTTTTGCCTTGTTATTCCATTGTAATTTCCCTTGAATCTTAAGTTTATTGGAGTAGGAATCGTTATTGAGATATGGTTTTGGATTTAAGTGTGGAGAAAGCATGGTGTATTTTCATCAAAAGTGGTAAGAACCTTTTGTTGCATATTGAGGATATGCTGCTTTGTGTTGAAATCTCATTAATTAAAAGACCTAAGAAACCATGCTTCCAATCCAAAAGTGGAATGCATGGTTTTGAAGGCCTTAAAGGTTGAAGTTTGAACGATATTGTCAAATTGATTGTCCATTCATAGTTCATTAGTTTCATTGCTCATTTAATCAAACATGGAGAACAATTTTCCACTCATGTTGAAACCATGTGTGCTGTCCATAAGTGGTGTGCATGGTTTTGAATGATTTGGAGGATTGAAATCCTAGTTAGTTGCTTTCATTCATGTTAGGAAAGTAGTTTAGTTAGTAGTTAATTGTTGATCTTGAGTATTTTGTTTGCATGTTGTTGCTTAAGTTGTTAGTTGTTAAAGTTTCTATTCCATGAGATTAATTGCTTGCTTTAGAATTTGCATGATTGGGAAAGTAGTGTTTAATGCATGTTTCCCTAAGTTAGTTGCTTAATTTCATATTTAGGAAAGTTGTTAAAATTGCATTCTAGGAATATTTCATTTCATGATAGTTCTTAGTTTAGGAAGGTCATAAAATTAGAAAGTTTTCCATTGGAAAGTTTTATTTTTAGAAAGTGCATGTTTTAGGAAAATTTTTAATTTTAGCATATTTTTAATTTTTGCATAATTTCTATTTCCATGTGCTAATTTCTATACTTATATTAGAAGAAAATTTTCTTAAATTTTGGCTAGGTTAGATAGTTTAAAGTAGGGACCACTAGCATCACATTCATTCGATTCCTCATGGGATCGACCTCCTTGCATGAGAATACTACAACTGATTTGTGCGCTTGCAAATTAACTTTAAAATACGCATCACTTTGCTACCTACTTGCACAATGAACTAGTACTACTTACTTCCAATTCATGGAGTTTCTATCATTGGAATTCTTACAGGCAGGCCTCTCTAATCTATTCTAACATCCCTCACTCTATTAGGAACACACTCTAGCTTAATCTATTCTTTTTTAATTTTTTTTTACTACTTCTGGCACCATTTTCCTGTTGGAATCGTGCAGGAAAGTGGCACCAATCTACCACTATTTTGCTAAAAAAGATTCTATATTCAAGAAAATTTTAGAATGAAGAGTACTCCTTATTGTTGAAGCTCAATTTACAATTCCCATTGCCTTAGAGTGGGCCAACAGGTAGAGGAAAAGGTTGCCACTTTCCTACAATCGTGCACAAGAAACTTAACGCCTTTTCTCCTTATTTTGCACCCTCTAATAGTGGGGAATTTGTTTGAGTTTAAAGGAAACCATTATCCAATTTGAATGTTCAACCACCAATCTAAATGATCTATAAGTTAATTTCTTAGGATTTGAATAAATTCAGGGCTTTTAAATGAAGTTTTTGGGTGCCATTTTCTTTCGACCGCGTGCAGCCAAATGGTATTCACAAACCAGTATGGTTAGCACAGCTCAGATGCAATGGAATCATAGCAAAAGCTCAACTTTTCCATACTAAACTCATGCTAATTCATCAAGGAAGGGAACCCAAAAAGGAATTAAAAAAAAAGGAGGATTACAGGGGTGTTCATGCGTGTAAATCATCCCCTATTTCCACTACATGTAGAAAACAAAAATAGAGCATGACTACAATAGTTAAAAGCTTACGATTACCCATAACAAATGAGGTATTTCCAGTCATGCATTGTATCTATAACTACTGGCATTCAGCATTGCCTTTGAATTGCATGTTCAATCCAACAAAATTCAGTAATAGAAATGCAAAGTTTCAAGAACTCTAGGCATGTATCAATAGATATAATAACATGACTCTTCTCAAAATCTTTCAAGGCAAGACAAGTTTGTTTGTTTTTTGTTTTTTTCCTAAGGCTAAACCAATTCAAACATTAGTATCCTTTCCTAAATCAAAATCCTTTGTTTGGATTCGAGCTCCTTCAAGGGTGCAACTCCATGCCCTTTTTCTTTCTTAGTTGCAAGGAGTTCTCCTATGTGAAACTCCTCTCAGATCCCCCTAGTTTCCACTCTTGATGTTTCTCCTCTCCCACTCTCACTCTCCCTCTATGGTCCCTAGGAACCTCACCACATCACGCTTGTTTTCCCTACTTCTCTTCCCTAATCTCCTTCTCCACCTCACTGGTTCATCCTCCCCCTTATATTATCATGAACAATATAAGATGGTTTTTTAGAACTATCTTATATTATCATGTTTTCTAAGATAATTTTTAAGAACCATCCTTTAAATCTTCTTTTTAATATAAGATGAAGTTCAACATTTAAATTTTTACTCTCTGCTGCTTCAATGAAAACTCAAACATTGAGTTGGATTTACATACACTTTGTCCTGAACTCGTATATTCTTAGTTGATATCATTTGGGTAGTATTCATTCTTATTTTTGTCATATGTTTACTTTATTTCATGTTTATCAGTATAAAATTCCTTTTATGTAGAATCTTTTTTCTTCTTCATATGTTTGGATCAGTGTGAAGATCATTTATGTGTATGGATCAGTCATGTTTTTGCATCATTCTTACTTATCCCAATCCTAGACTTGAAAAGTTGACTCCTCTAATATATATTATATGTGTTTTTACTAACTACATAAATGTACATTTTATGTGCACACCAAGTATTTAGTTAAATGCCCAACCCATGCTAACAATCTTTTCATGTTTAGAAAGTCTTTGCACTCCTTTTAACATCAACATTTGGACAAAATAGACAAATATGCTTGGATGAGTTCAAAAAGATCATCAAGGGAATATGAGGAGGATATAGAAAAGTTCATAGAGTTTGCACTTGGGGTACGTGGTGATTGTAATCAAATGCGTGTCCATGTTCGCGATGTGGGAACCTAAAAAAGGTTACTATTGCTGAGTTGAGAGAATGTTTGTGCTTCAATAGGGTTGATGAAAGCTATCACCCCCGAATGTGGCATGGAGAGGGAATACTTTATAAGCCCTCAGTAAGGGTTGAATGTGTATATGAAAAAGAAGCCATTGTATGAAGTGTTGCATATAATAATATAGCTACACCTATGTTTCAAGATGTGTATAATGACTTCCAAGATGACCCAGAGCAATTTTAGACTACATTGGAGGAAGTCAATGAGCCATTGTATGTTAGGTGTATAGATTATACCAAGTTGTCAATATTTGGTATTTCATATCAAGGTTTTACCAAATTGTTGGAAGTCATTGGTAGAATTCTACCCAAGGAGAACAAATTGGACAGGTCAACATGGGAAGAAAAAAAAACCTTGATTGCACTAGGGTTAAAGCATGAAAAGATACATGCATATCCCAATGACTACATCTTGTACATAAAGGAACACAAAGACAAAATTATATGTCCAACTTGTAGACATTCAAAATGGAAGATGAAGAAGAATTAAAGTGATTGGCTAGGTCAACATGGGAGCATAAAAACCCTTAACTGCATTAAGGTTGAAGTATGAAAATATACATGCCTATCCCAATGACTACATCTTGTACAGAAAGGAGTACAAGGACAAAATTATATGTCCAACTTATGGACATTCAAGATGGAAGATGAAGAAGAATTCAAGTGATCGTCAAGTTAAAGATGTCCCTACAAAAGTCCTATGGTATTTTTCCCATATTTTAAGATTACAAAGAATGTTTCATGTTAAAGAAACAATGAGAACTAATATGGCACGTTGATGAGAGAGTGGGAGATAACTATTTATGCCATCCAACAGATAGCCTGCATGGAAGCTTATAGACTTCATGTGGCTTGATTTTAGAGAAGAACCCATAAACATATGACTTGAAATATTTACAAACAGGATTATTCCTCACGATTCTATGAGCAGTAAGTATAGTTATTGGCTTGTTATAACAATTTGTTACAACCTTCCACCATTATTGTGCATGAAGAGAAAGTTCATGATGTTAAATATGTTAATATTGGGTCTCAAGCAACTTGGGAATGACATCGACATGTATTTGGCTTTGTTGATCAACGATCTTAAGACAGAGGAAGTATGGGTTGCAGCTTATGATACATACTAGAAAGAGACAAGCACCCTTAAGGTTGTACTATTATGGGCAATAAGTGACTTTTCTGCATACAATAATTTGATGGGATGCACAGTGAAGGGATACAATGCCTGTCCTATTTGTAGTGACCAAAAGTATGTCACATGACTTCAACATGCAAGAAGATGGCATTGCTAGGCCACAGAGGATGGTTGCATAGAAACCATCCAAATCGTTTTAAAAAGGGAGAATTTAACGGTAGTGTATTGAAAAGGACACCTCCAAAGATGTTCACAAGATGACAAGTATTAGAACAAGCTAAGAACCTTAATGTATCATGGGGGAAGAAGAAGAAGGCAACTTCGCATACATATGAAAGCAACTCTAAAAGTTGTTGGAAGAAGAAGTCAATATTCTTTGAACTTGTAAACTAGAAATCCATACACATGCAACATGTGCTTGATGTCATGCACATTGAGAGGAATGTCTATGGAAGCTTGACCAGTACCTTATTCGACATACGGGAAAAATAAAGGATGGACTTGCAACTTGGATGGATCTCATGACAATGGGTTTGAAAAGAAGGTTGCATCCACAAGATAGAGGCAACCAAGGAACATAATCGTCTAAAGCAAATTATACACTTAGTAGAGAGAAGAGAAGAATAGTGTGTAAAACCCTGTCAGATATCAAAGTTCAAGATAGGTATTCTTCAAGCTTTAGAAACATTGTCTCCATAGAAGAGCTTAAACTCTTAGGAATGAAGTCTTATGATTGTTATGCATTGATGTAACAACTCTTGCTTATAGTAATATGTTTAGTGCTACCATTTAAAGTTAGAGGATCTATTACTAAATTTTGCTATTTCTTTAATACTTTGTGCAAGAAAGTGGTGGATACTTCTAAACTACAAGAAATCCAAGAGTATGTAGTGACAACCTTATGCCAGCTTGAAACAATCTTTCCACCATTCTTCTTCGATATCATGTTATACTTAACAGTGCACCTCATTGATGAGGTTAAGCTATGTGAACCTATTTATTTGCAATCGATATACCCATTTGAAAGGTACATGAAGGTGTTAAAAGGGTACATATGAAATCACAATCGATTAGTAGGGTATATTGCAGAATGTTACATTGTAGAAGAGGCGGTGGAGTTTTGCATTGAGTATTTATTAGGAGTGGATGATATTGGAATCTTTAGAAAGAAACATTCAAGTACATTAATTGATCCAAGAGTTAGTGAACCTCTCTCTAGTGGTCATGTATCGACCGTTGATCCTAAGGAACAGGACCAAGCACACCTTTATATCTTGTAAAATATTAGTGTTGATGAAGTTCAGCCATACATTGAGTACGTAACTAATGTTCTCTCTTTGGTTTCTTTCACATTAATTTAAACATTAATGTTGATGAAGTTTAGCCATAATGTACTGGCCATATATATTTAGCCATAATGTTGATAAAGTTTAGCCATATGTGTGTGTGTGTGTTAAAGGGTACGTAATGTATTATTAACGTAGGCATGTTATATATAATTTTCATCTTAGATCATTCTATAGTATGCACATGGACTTCCTAAAATAGAGGTATCTAAGAGTAAAGAAAGAGAAGTGGCTACAAGATGAATATTGTCGTTCCTTCACTACTTGGTTTCATTAAAAGGTATTTAATTACAACGAATAATGCTCTATTCAATTAATTGATTTGTAATAGCATGTGTGTATACATTAATCATATCAATTAATATTACATACAGGTTTTAGATCAGTGAGATGTTTCAGGTCATAGTATTTCTGAATGCTTAAGTTGGATGGCAATGAGACCTCGACTAGAAGTAATAAATTATGCTAAATATGCCCTCTATGGTTATCTCTTTCACACAAAAGACCATGATAAGTTAAGAGCATGACAAAGTAGCGGAGCTAGCTTAGTTGTTAAAGCTACTTTCTTTTCCAGTTCAAAGGACTACAACACAATTGTAACTAACAATGCTTATTATGGGATATACGCAAGATATGAGAGCTGGATTATGCTTGTAAAACTATGGCTGTGTTTAAGTGCGATTGGATGAAACACAACAAAGATAACATCAAAACCAATGCCCTTGGTTGACCTCAATAAGATTTGCTATCAAAATGACTAGTATATTTTGGCATGTCAAGCAAAATAGTATTTTATGTTCAAGATGGACATGATATGAGATGGTCAATTGTTTTATTAGCCTCCCCAAGGGACTTCTATGATGAAGACAACCTAAGTGACACGGCAATTGATTACCCTTCAATCATTACAACAATGCCATCAATTGATCTAATGGGGGAGATTTAGATGATTATGTGTGTAATGCTAGTGAGGAGGGTGCTTGGGTTGAATCTGATTGTATATAAGGGGACAAATTAAAGGGTTTGTAACATCTAATGTATGAAAAATAAATTAATTAATCAATTAAGTTTACACATCATGTGTCATGCCTAACACTAGTTGAACACTAAGGAAATAAGTGATGGGGTAACCTCTACACATGCTTTTAAGAATTTTCAGGTCCAAAGAATAGGTGAAACTACTTTAATACATATAAGACAGTTATTCATAAATTGTCTTATATTATTCAAACAAAAATTAAGCAAGCAGACGAATTGGCGAGAAAGACAACCCTATAATATAAGATGATAAAAAATTGTCTTATATTATGTGATTAAAATATAGGCCAATTTTTTTTTAAAATCATCTTATATTTTATTGAATATAGGATGGTTTTATAAAAACTATCTTTTATAAGTATAATATAGGACGATTTTTTTTAAAAACCGTCCTAGGTTCAATTCAACTTAAAAACCCCGCCCCACGCCCTACGAAGAAGAAGATGAGAGGAGAGAGAGAATGCACACCCTCCCCCCACCTTACTAGTGATCAGTTTTCTCCCTTTAGGTTGGCTCTCTATTTTGTTGATTTTCTTATTTTCATCCTTCTAGTTTCCAAGATCTGCTCTTTGTAGTTGTTTACATGAATAGTAATAGTATATTGCTTACTTAAATCTGTGTATGATTTTCTGCTTCATTAATGAATAGAAATGGTTGAAATTGATCATTCTAGATAGAGGACTTTGAGAATAAGAAGACTCATATGTTAGATTTTCAATTTTCATTCAAAAAGGAATCCAACTACTAGCTTGAAGTATACTACTTATAGTTGTCTGCGTGAATAGTAATAGTATATTGCTTAAATATGTGCATGGCTTTCTACTTTGTTAATGAATGGAAATATTTGAAATTGATCATTCTAGATAGATGACATTGAGAACAAGAAGACCCTTGTGTTAGATTTTCAATTTTCATTCAAAAAGCATCCAACTACTAGCTTGAAGTATGCTACTTGTAGTTGTCCACATGAATAGTAACATTATATTGCTTATTTAAATCCGTGTGTAATTTTCTACTTTATTAATGTATTGAAATCTTTGAAATTTATCATTCTAAATAGATGACATTGAGAATAAGAAAATCATGTCTTAGATTTTCAATTTTCATTCAAAAAGACATTCAACTACTAGCTTGAAGTATGCTACTTATAGTTGTTCACATGAATAAGAAGACATCAGCCCTGTAAGAATAGAAGCCATTGTGCTTGCCCGTGATGTAGTTGAGGTTCCAATCAAGAAAGAGGACCTCTTAGCCATATGTAATATGGCTCAGTTGAAATATACACACATCATCATTTATATTGGGTATGTCGTGTAATTGCTTTATTAAGAATCATATTGACATTACTTATTAGTAAGACATGATAGGTATTTGACATTAAGTTTCTATAGGTCTTTACATGAAAAATTACAAAGATTAGAGGTCAAGGACATTTACAAATTCCTTGACTCTATTGTCATCTCTGAACCAAAGGAGCATTTGCCCAAGGAGAAGCAAATAGAAGATATCATACCTAGGTTCTTGTGTTGTGACAAGGGGCAGGCTTTACTGATTCCTTATAATAGTGGGTAAGTTATTATGTCTTTCTAAATTATGTCATTCCACATAAACATGAATATGTATATAAGTTAAGTTTTTCAAATTTCAATTGATTGATTATATACATAAGTCCTATTGGATGCTGCTAGCTTTGGATGTGCATGGTGGACATGCATTTTTTTTTATTCTTGTGGAGCACATTTGAGGCCTATTGATGGAAATCATCAATAAGTAAATATGCCTTTTATTTTATTCATTACAATATTTGGATAACTGATAACTATCCTCTTTATTCATATATAATGCTTTTACTTATATATGTGCAGTGCATTTTTAAATGGGTTGAGATAGAAAATATTAACTATTTAGTAAAATTGACTTGGAAAAGGGTTAAGGTAAGGTTTACTAGTTCTTTAGTGTAATTGTATAACCTAAAATTATAATTACACATGATATCTGAACATTTTCTATTAACTTTATTGTGTAGTATCCTAAACAAGAATCTGATTAGGAGTGTCATTATTACATTTTTAGATATATGAGAACTCTCATTCGCAAAGGATTTACGATCTCCCAATTGAGAAAGGTTCAATTAATTGATTGAACATCATTCTTACAATTTTCTACATTTTTTAAATGACTCCAACAATGTCTCAATTGAATTAATATTTGTTGTCTAGCAGGTTGATTTTGATAGCAAGAGTTACTCTTAATTAGATCTAGATGACATCTTAATGAAATAAACTGAATATCTTTTTACTTTTAATTTGTAGATCACTGATGTTATTAATCATAAGACACTTTTATCACTAAAATACAAATTACAACTTCACTATTATGGATGTGTTCCTTTTTATTATTATTGAAGTATGTGTGTGCATTCTTTATTTCATTAAGATGATTTTTGAAAAATCATCCTATATGGCACAGATATTATAAGATGGTTTTTCAAAAACCATTATGTAATATTCATGGTTTATAAGATGATTTTTGAAAAACTATCCTATAATATTCACATTATTTTTTATATAAGATGGTTTTTCAAAAATCATCCTACATTACATAGATTTATAAGATGATTTTTGAAAATTTATAAGATAGTTTTTAAAAATTGTCATATATTACTCATATTCATAAGACAGTTTTTGAAAAATCGTTCTATATTTTATACTTATAAGATGATTTTGTGGAAGAATCTTATATAAATTAAACTTTATAAGACGGTTTTTTAGATCTATCTTATGAGACTTTTAATATAAGATGGTTTAAGAACCGTCTTATATTTGTTTACATTTTACAAGAAGGCCAAGAATAAGATGATTTTTTAGCTGTCTTCTATAGCTATTTTTAGCTGTCTTATAGACCATTCTTCATAGTTTCTACTAAAAGTCCAACAAAGTTTTCTTTGTTTTTCAAACATCGAGCATTTAACTCATGAGATACGAAACACCTGATAAAATATAAACATGATATTTTAATAAATAATTGGAGATTCATTCTCCTTATCAAATTCATTATGTTCCCATGATTGATAATCATAGCCCAAATTGCAAAATGAAATAACTTATAATCAACTTTATTTATATCATAATAATTACAACTATTTCTAGAATAGAAACTCCAAAACCTTATAACTTACTTTTTCTATTCAAAGTGGAGTGCTAAAAGTCTTTTAGTCTTCCTTCTTATTCTTTCAAGTTGATCTGTTGTAAAAATATTAGGTCAAGTATTCAACATACCCAATAGATAATCTAATACTAAAAAACCAAAAACATAAGATACATTATACATGATTTGAAAAAAGGTTTTTAAGATAATAAAACCATATGGCCATCTTACTTAAGTCATATCATGCAATGTATCATAAGCATTCATGTGCATATATATGTATCTACAGTCACACAAGAGAATCATCAACATAATTGACAAATCAAGTAACAAAAGAATTATCAAATTCTTAAAGTAGTAATCAATTAAATCGCATGTTAGCAATTCGAAACCAACAAACATCATGGTGTACATATGCACCTTGGCGAACACTTTAGCCAATTGGTCATGAGTACTTATATGAAGACCATCACAAGCTCATCTTATGTGAAGCCACAACTCATCTTATATGGAGCTACAAAAACAGAAATCGCATGGTCTACGATACTCACGACCAACTCAACTAATCGTGTGTCTCTAGTATTTAGAGAGCAGGCACCGTAATTCTCACGAGGGACTACAAATATGCGTTAAAAAGGATACTGTAAACACCTCTAGAAGTCGTTCCTTATCAAAATAGTTAAGAAAGATAAATGCCTTCTTTGGGCATGGATACTTCTCTCTCTCTCTCTCTCTCTCTCTCTCTCTCTCTCTCTCTCTCTCTCTTTGTGCAAATTCAAATATCATTAAATCATAATACATTTATCACAAGCCAAAGTCATGCATCTTTGTAACTCATGTCAAAACTAGATATTGATACATTTTACAAATAATTTTCTCTCTCAAAGATAAACAATTGCATGTCATAGAGTAAACAATATCATCTTTAAACTTGTGCAGCACTTGTGCGCTACTCCTTTGCAAAGCACAATTTAGCCTTCAACTCTCCACTCTCACTCGATAAGGCTATACTCACTCACCCTCTAGAGCAATGAGAGAACTTAGAAATGAGACTTACTTAAAGAGAACTTGTTATTTCTTAATTGAACTCAATTGAGTTGTCTACTTACAACGTAGGAGCTATCCCCTATTTATACTTGCCCTCCTCCATCCACCTTCACAATGGATGGCTAGGATTAATATGTGTCAACCATCTAATGGTTAATGACCATTCTAGAACTCTGTCTAGAAGCTTTTACATAAATATCTAAGTTTACCTCTTTTTTGTTATTTACAAGGACTCTTCCAGAAACCAAGCCTTCTAGAATTAGGCCTTGTTTCATGGATCTTCAACAATGGACCTAAGTCCCTCAGGCCACACTTAAAAGCTAAACAGGCCTTCCTTAGAGCATGTAGGCCTTGGTCATAGGTCTTACAATGCATGCTCGTGACATTCTCCCTCACCTGATAATGTCCATGCCCTCGTCGACACATCTTTATCGGTGTCGCAAACTTCA
Organism: Warburgia ugandensis; assembly: GCA_035236585.1. NCBI lineage: Eukaryota > Viridiplantae > Streptophyta > Magnoliopsida > Canellales > Canellaceae > Warburgia > Warburgia ugandensis. The sequence continues at coordinate 31,213,712 of CP141129.1, read as the reverse complement.
ACCTTTGGCATGTCTCATGTTTCCTCATGATCCTTATGACACACCCTACCTCGTTCCTCTCCTTACACATTAGCATCTTGCCATTATTGTGCTCCGAGGAGACTCTCCTTCTTGTGTGCCTTTGCACAGTTATCCTTTGTTGCACCCCCTGCACATTAATGTGACATTCATGAGCCTTTGTGCCACCTACACAAATTTTCTTGGTCTTGTTTATCATGGAGTCCTCCCATTGTGGCACACTTCCCTTTGTGCCAATAATTGTGTCAACACCCTTGTTGATCACCATTTTCTCCTTGGACTCATTAGACCTAAGCAACCTCATAGCACCTAGGCGTGGTAAGCCTAGCTGTGCCATCTCCACACTCGCTGTGGATCCCCTCATTAGTTTCATATCCTCCAACCCAACCACTTTGTCATGCAAACTAGTTATCTTGCCTTCCCCAGACTCAAAACAATCAGACATGCACTTCACTCCTTCAATAGCCTCAACATCCATAACGTTAGATGCCTTAGTTGTTCTTTGCATGTCATCTTTAAGGCTTTGTAAGGCATCTATGAAGGCACCATATTTGTTCAAACAAACAGATAGGGTCTGTTCGAGCTTACTGAATAGAGCTTCCAAAGTAAAAAGTCGAGCGTCCAAAGCCAACTTCTACGATAGGTCTCTAGATTCCCTTCTCAACTTTTGCTAAACCTCCACTGGTATGCTAGTCATTCCTGACTCACTTGCCATGATACTGCCATAAGATTTCTCTAATACTTGATAAGCAACACCTACTTCGACCTGCTCTGATACCAACTGTCACGGGGTAGCAATTTGCCTTTGCTAAACATGTGCAATACTTGTATGCAACTCCTTTGCAAAGCACAAGTCAGCTTTCAACTCTCTATTCTCACTTGGTAGGACTACATTCAGTCACCCTCTAGAGCAATAAAAAAAACTTAGAAATGAAACCTACTCAAAGAGAACATATTACCCTTTACTTGAACTCAATTGAGTTGTTTGCTTACAATTGAGAAACTATTTCATATTTATACTTGCTCTTCTCCATCCACCTCATCAATGGATGTCTATGATTAATAAGGACCATTCTAGAACTCTCTCTAAAAGTTTTTATATAAATATCTAAATTTATCTCTTTCTAAGTAATTACAAAGACTCTTCTATAAACCAAGCCTTTTAGAATTAGGCCTTGTTTCATGAACTTTCAACAACGGACCTAAATCCCTCAGGCCACACCTACATGCTAAATAGGCCTTCTTTGGAGTCTATAGGCCTTGGTCATAGGTCTTACAATGCAAGCCCATGACAATGTCTTTCAATCAAGGAAAAGTGCACGCAGAACAGCAAATGAAAAAAGGGTTAAGATAGCTAAACAATGCATCATGATTGAATTTTCGAACTGCCAATAAAAGTTGATCGAGACTTGCTTGTACTTATTTTGGAACTGATTCGGAACTGATTGTATTTGTGGTGCTATTTTGCCTAATAATAATCATAGAATATGCACGAAAGCAGTTTTTTTGTTTCTATATATGATGAAATTAGTTTCTGGATTATGTGTGTTAATTATTATAGCTGGTTAATTATTTGTATTTTGTTATAGCAAGCTTGTGACGTATATAAGAAATTTAATTTCAGGTTATCTTGACAATTGCATTAGGTAGATTTTAGAAGTAGGCCTTCTGCTTTTAGTTTCAATCTGGGCGTACATACTATATATTCTTTGGTCAAAGAGGATCAACTAAATAAATAATATTTTATTTCAGGATATTATAATCTTCAAAAATACTCCAAAACTGGAAATCCTGGATATTCAAAAAATTCTAAAAATGTTGAGGCAGATATTAAAAAATCTCATTGAATATCTAAATATCCTATTGTTGCAAAATCCCGAAATATCAGGATCCACTGACTCCCTGTTTGTCCAACCAGTTCTAGAAAACTGAAATTTCAGGTATCCGACTCGGAGAAGTAAACGAAGATCATCCAATGGTTATGACTTTTCGCTAGCCTATCTAACCGAGGACCAAAATCATTAAAGACTTAGATCACTCAGAAACTGCTAGCAGCGAAAAAATAAATAAAAATAAAATGGAAAAAGTGTTAGCACATGTGCTTTTACCCAGTTACCCACCGAAATTGCCTGCACAGACCCATTGCTTGATCAAGATTGTTTCGAGATTTGTTCTCACAAATAATGTGTAATTCAGATTCTAGAAGGGTGATATCGGATCGGAACTACCACAGTAAACTATGGAACAACAAATTCGGTGGTTGAGATCACGCAAACCCACTGAGAGCAATTTATGTAACGAGAACACCAGTACTAGATGAGATTAAATGGACGGATCCGATTATCAACTGTTTGTGGTGAAGCTGAGATTACGAGGAGAGAACAAACAAAGGTGAAATGGTTGATGGAAGCTCAGAAATCCTTTGCAGTTTAGAGAAAATCACATGGGGAGTAGAAACCCAATCAGTGAATCTCTATTTAAGGATTCATCATAGCAAAGTAAACAAAAATCTGAAAACCCGAAAATCACATACCTCACAACTCATTTGGTAGAAACTCAAGCAATCCAAACATGTCCAAACACCTTTCTGGGTTTCTCATCTCAAATGAAATGAACCCTATTTCTTCATCCGCATTCTCCAGGTAGAGAAATCACCCAAAACCATAATATTTTTTCCGAATGAGTAGAAAGAGTTTATATAGGACCCAGAAACCCTAACTCTTAGATGGAAAATGTGAGTTATATGATGCTCGACCGACTAATCCCACAACTCTAGTCGCACAGCAAAAACAATGTTAGGGCGAGCTTTCGGTGGCTGGAGCCGGATATCTTATGTGCCAGTCTAGATAGGAAGATGTTCTCCTGTTGGATGATACTAGATGTTCTTATCCTCGGGTAGAAACGGACGGGCGAAAAATATGAAATTAGGGAAAAATTGTACTTTTCGAGAACTTTCAAACATACTCTGAATTTTAAATCACTGCAGTTACACCCTATAATTAAACACCATTCTCAATTGTAACCAAAATTTTGCTCAGCCATTAATGACGCGAACCAAAGTTCTATGTGGATAGACGGTTGCTGCCTGGGTATTGAAAATATGACCTGGTAGCTAATGTAATCTTACCAGGGTTAAGTAGACGAGAAATTTTTTTTTAAAAAATGCTCTCTTTTTTCATCTTAAAATCGTTAGAAAATTACTATCTAGTTGGATTTACCCTTCAATCCAACACATTTCCATTGGTTTTACTATAAAAAAAAAACAGAATACGATAGTGGATAACTTAATACAAAAGGCAGTTCACACGGCATATAACTCTAGATTGTTGCATCTTAATAATTTACTCCAAAATGTACTAGACAATTAGTTGTATGGAACTCGATCAACCTAATAATTCATGGCACCTGCTAAAATAGGGAATGATGACAGTTGCACTTTTGGATGGAGATGGAGGTTGAAATTTTAGGTTGGACAACCACCACTGATTTATCATTCCCCAAACAATATTATGTTGCCAACAATTTTCCCAAACTGAAAATCATTCACCTCTACAAAATTAGGGATGTAGCAGAAACTAGTTGCCAAATCAAACCCCAAACAAACCCAGAAATTCAAGCAATAATCACATTGCATCTACTTCAAACAAACTCACCCTATACAATAATCATGCAACATCTTGCTTCGAACAAACCAAAATAGACCAGCATTCCCAAATAAGTCCAAAAATCCTAAAAGTCCTACCAGACAAACACTTAAAGGATATGTACACGGAGAGGGTAGAGAGATCATGGGAAAGAGAGATAGGGGGACGATAGTTCACACTTCACCATAGCCCTAGTCTTCACAACAGGGACATTGGGGAAGAATGCCTAAGCATAAACTCTTTCTCATTTTCTTCTTCATTCTAATAGTCAGTGAAACAAATAATATTGCATCTATTTGCCATATCACATTGTAAAGCCCATGTAGCAACTAGTTTGACAAATCTCTAATCCACATAGGACATTTATTAACTCCATTAATGGCTAGGTGATATTTGGGTATGATTGAGAATGGTATTTAAGTATGCAATAGAATTCTGGTAATTTGAAGTTTAAGGCATTGACAATTCATACCTCATAGTAGCTTTGGTCTTCACAACAAGGCAATTGGGAGAGAAAACACATTTCTCCTTTATTTCTACATTTTATCAGTCAGTGAAAACAATATCACATCTAACTATCATGTCGCATTGTTAATGTCTAGCTAACAACTAGTTTGAGAAATCACCCATCCACATAGGACTTCTATTAATACCATTAATGGATTGGTGAAATTTGGGTATGATTGAGAATTCTTGAAAAGTATGGGTTTTTCTTATAATTTCCCTTGAAATTAAGTTTTCAAGTTCATTCAAATGAATGATTTGAAGGGAAAACATGATTCTTACCTTGAGCTTTGGAAGTTTTTACAAAAATAACTAGAAAATTTTTACTTCGCATCTTGTACCCTAGGCATGCCATTTTTCTTTAAAATCCTCCTAAGATGTTAATACATCTAATAGCATGAAATAAAGTCCTATTACATCGTATGTGACCAGTGAAGACATTTAACTATCCATTTTTATAACCTTTTCTCTGAAAAAAAGAAAAATTCATAAGCAAAGAAATATATATATATATATATATAATCATTCATATCTATTCCTCCATTCCTATCTATTAAGTACCATGACTTCATTTAGTCCCAAAGTTTTTAAATCTTTGCTTACCACTTCTATCCACGTTCTTTTGGGCCTTTCCCTTGCCCTTTTAGGATCTTCTGCTTATATTGCCTCACTCCTTCTAACCGGTGCCGTTGTTGGTCTCCTTTGAACATGTCCAAACCATCTAAGTATAATCTCCCTCATCTTGTTACCTATTGGTGCTACCCTTACATTTCCTCTAATATTTTTATTTCTAATTCTATCCTTTCTTGTCTTACCACTCATCCATCTCAACATCCTCATTTCTATGATGCTCATCCTATGAGCATGATGTTCCTTAACTACCCAACACTCTGATCCATAGAGCATGGCCGGCCTTATGGCCATCCTATAGAAATTTTCTTTTAGTTTGAGTGGCACCCACCGATCACACAAAATTCCAGATGCATATCTCCATTTGTTCCAACCCACTTGGATTATCTAGGTAACCTCCCTCTCAATCTCTCCGCTCTCATGAATCATTGACCCTAAGTACCGAAAGTGGTCTTTTAGGGGGACTTCTTGGTTATCAATCTTGACTGGTGTTCCACTCCTACTCCTCTCCTTGCTAAAATTGGATTCCATATATTCTGTCATAGTTTGGCTAATTTTAAATCCTTTAGATTCTAATGATACTTTCCATATCTCTAGCTTTATGTTTACACCCTCCCTTATTTCATCAAGTAAGACTATATCATCTGCAAATAGCATGCACAGGGAATCTTTGTAATAGACTTGGGGTTCCAACAGTAACGATATTGTTAGCTTTGGGCGTAGCCTGCACAGTTTTGTTCTTCCCCGGCTTCCCAGGGAAAAGGCCTCATTACCATTAGAGCCATCCAGACTCTTATCAATCAGCCCAGATCTCCCTCCCCAAGCGATGTGGGACTAACTCTCAGTACCTCCCCACCCTCGTCCCCTCAGACCATCTTAGGCTATTGCCTCAGACTATCTTGGGGCATCTCCCTCAAGCCATCTTGGCTCCCCCTTTGGCCATCTTGGTAGACGCTTGTGGGTTCACCTTTCCCCCTTTAGGGACACGCGTCCACGCATGCGGCTAGCCCACCCCATCACCAGGGAACTGGCTCTGATACCATTTGTAACATACCCGTGGTTCCAACAATAACGATATTGTTCGCTTTGGGTGTAGCCCGCACAGTTTTGTTCTTCCCCGGCTTTCCCTGTTGGAACCCTGGGTCTGTTACAATCTCCTTGTGCAGATGTTTTGTTAACTCATCTATAACCAATGTGAAAAGGTACGACTCAATGCTAATCCTTGGTGCAATCCTACAGTGATAAGAAAATCACTAGTCTCGCCATTTGTGGTCTTAACATTTGTTACCGCTCCCTCATACATATCTTTAATTATGTTTAGATACCCCTTGCGAAACCCCTTTATCATCCAACAACCTCCATATTAACTCTCTAGGGACTCTATCATAAGGTTTCTCTAAGTCGAATGTGGAGGTCTTTCCTCCTCTCCCTATATTTCTCTACTAATTGTCTTAGTAAGAAAATAGCTTCAATGGTAGACCTCCCAGGCATGAAACCAAATTGATTCTCTGATACACTTGTTTCATGTCGTAGCCTGTTCTTAATCACTCTTTCAAAAAGTTTCATAGTGTGGCTCATAAGTTTGATTCTTCGATAATTAGTGCAGCTCTATATGACTCCTTTATTCTTATAAATTGGTACAATAGAGCTTTTCCTTTACTCATCAGGCATTATCTTTAATTTTATAATCTTGTTAAACAATTTGATCAACCAAACTACCCCAATATCTCCCATATGCTTTCAAACCTCTATTGGTATACCATCGGGCCCCATGGCCTTTCCTAATTTCATCTTTTTTAAGGCCTCTTTTACTTCAGGTATTCTAATCTTACATTCATATTTATAATATCTAGTGTTATTTAGATTTATAGTATTTTCAATCCCTATATTCTCAGAGCCATTGTCATTTGACAATTTTTGAATGTATGTTTCCTACCTTTGTTTGGTCTTATTATCTTTGACTAATACCTTTTGATCATCGCTTCTAATGCACCTAACATGATCTAAGTCCTTACCCTTCTGTTCTCTTACTTTTGCAAGTTTGAATACATCTTTCTCACCTTCTCTTTTTCCTAGTCTATGAGCTCATCATATGCTTTGAGTTTAACCTCACTTACTATTTTCTTAGCAATCTTTTTAGCATTCTTATATTGTTCATTGTTTTCATTATTTCTACTCTTCTGCCATGCTTTAAAATACATTCGTTTTTCTTTCATAAAACCCACCGAACACCCCTTATGTGTTTGTGATGAGAAAAATCCAAAATTAGATTTCCATATAGAACCCTAGATTTCAATACTTTAATAGACATTATCAGAGAATAAAATGGTAATAAAGGTACAATTGAAAACAAATAAAAGGAAAAGGTGCTTTATGTTATTTCACTTTCCCCTACAATATACCATATCTAAAAGAATGATAATTGGTCATATTTATAAGCAGTGCTTGAAAACCCATTGATCTTGATTGATTGAAGCTAGGAGTTCTCTGAGTCTTGGTGTATGAGTTACTATTTTATTGGCATTACTTGTTTCTAGTAGGAAGTCTTTGAAACTTATCAATGTTCACTTATAATAGTTGCATTAGTAAAATGGCATTGTTCTTATACCAATTCCTTCATATATCTATTGTATGGTAAAATGTTTTAGGGTTAGACATTGAAAATCTATTGTTTGTCAACATGTCATTTGTCGTCTATTATGTTGCTTTGCAGCTAAGAGAATAGCTCTCTTATTCCCTTCTCCATCATCTAAAGTATATCCAAGAGTTGGTCACCTTGCATCATAATGATCCTAACCCAATTAAGGACCCTATTTCTTCCTTTTTGAAGCTTTAGATTTCATCAAGCTTGCCTTAGAGCATCATATAAAGCTTAGATCATCCCAAGCAGCCAATAGCTAAAATTTGTGGAACTACCCCATTTGGAACAAAATGAGGAATAGGGAGGGAGCATGGAAATTACATGGGCCTCCAAGGTTTAAGTATTTTCTTTGGGATTTAGGGTTCAAAGTTATTAGGAATGGGAAGAAAGGGGTTTTCTAGTTTGGGGGTTTAGGGTTCTTACTAAAAGAGGAGAAGGGGTTTTTAGGTTCTTTATTTTAATTTATTTTGGGCTTTAGTTTCAAACATAAACAATCCCATTTTACAAGTGAATGGTTAGCTACCAAGGTGGATGGTCAACAACTGCCATGTAGGGACTCCATTTCACACCTTTAAATGCATTAATTACTAGACAAGATTTTGAAAAAAAAATGGCAAGTCCAGTGTTCAAGATGCCAAGTCAAAAACTCCAAGTTATCTGTTAAAAATACCAAAGTTCATGGTTAAAATCATATTTTTTGATGATCTAAATGGTTTCCCTTTCTTAACTAAATAGTATTAGTATTGTTTGGACTTTAGAAATGTGACATCTCAGTATGAAGTGGGATGCATTGCAAAAAACTAATATAATATCACTCAAAAATCTTCTTTTTTTTTTTTTCTTTTTTTTTTTAAAACAAGGAAATTTTTACTGCTTTCTTACTTAGAAGTTGTTAAATCTTTGTAAAAACTAGGATGTTACAGATTTTGGTATCAAAACACATGCCATGTTGATTACAACTAGAATCATGAGAGGAACAATCTGTCAGCACTTAGCATACTATGTTCTAGGTCTAACTAGAGAGTTAGGTACTATACCTAGTAGATGGGTCTCATTAGAATCTTATTTATCTTTTAGATGCCTCCACAAAGATAGTGTTGGCTTGATACCTCCACTGGATGTGTAGGTAGTTGATGGAACTAAGGATAAAAGTAGGGCCCAGAGATACCTAACTGATGAACTGGTCGACCACCTATTACAAAGGATGACCCAGAGGCTGAGAGCCTTGGCCAATACATTTGCCACCAATGAAGTTATAGATTAGGAGGGAGGTGGGAGTCCACCAGTGGATAACCTTCTCAGGACATTTAGGAGGATTGCTCATAATTTCACTAGTAAAGATAGCTCGAAGGCTGCCAATGCATGGCTATTTGACATAGAGAGGATATTCGAGGACCTGGCAGTGCCAGATCATCTAAAGGAGACATGGATACAATTGTGTTGAAGGGTAACACCTCCCAGTGGTGGCCAACTATGTGGAGGAGTTATTTTGATGGTGTGACTGAGATCTCTTGGGACGACTTCAAGATTGTCTTTACTAAGCAATTTCTTCCTCCACATCTTTAGGAGAAGATGGTGCTCAAGTTTTTGACCCTCATACACAGTATGAGGACAATACCGTAGTACAAGGTGGAGTTTGCACGGTTACAGAGATTTGCCTTAGAGGTGTGCTCTTTAGAGCATAAGGCAACCCAGAAAATTATTCGAGGGCTGAACTTTGACTTGAAGCACCAACTTCACAGTTTACCACTATAGTGGGAGTTGAGGGACACCTACAAAGATTAGGACAGATTTGGAGGCCTTAGACCAGCATCAGGAGAGGCTAAGAGGAGGAGGGTTTCCCTTGCGAGGATAGATGTGGACCTACTTGACTCGCAGTAGGTCAGGCCAAGGGTAGAGATAGGGGTCAGGCGGTGTGTTATAGGTGTCAGTGACATCATCTAGGGCGACGCTGTGCGGGATTAGGACCAGGTCCCACATGATTTGCTTGTTACTAGTAAGGTCACATGGTGCGTGATTGTCATAGAGTTAGTAGAGTGGGACCACCTCGATGAGACTAGGTACCCCGACAGGATCAGGCACCCTGACCAAGACAAGTTCTTAGGAGACAAGGGCAGGTGTTCACACTTTCTACCTACTGGGCTTATGCATCCAGTGCTATCATGGAAGGTGCCCTTTTTGTTGTTAACAGACATGCTTCTGTGCTTGTAGATCTAGGATCTACTCACTCTTTTATATCTACTAGTTTTGCTACATGTTTGGATGTCTCCTTAACTATATTGGGGTTTATGTTAGAGGTCAACATGCTGGTGGGTGAGCTAGTGATAGTGCGGGAGTTTGTTTAGGACGTATCGATGATAGCCTCTGGTAAGAGATTTAGCACAAACTTGATTGTCTTGATTATGACAGATTTTGATGTTATATTGGGGATGGACTGGTTGACTAAGCATGGAGCTATATTCAATTATAGGAAGAAGCAAATGACATTGTACACCTCAGATGGCAAGTTATTATGCTTTGAGAGGAGATTGGATACTATAGGAGCATGTATTATCTCTGCTAATAGGGTGGCACATCTTTTATGTAGCTGCTATTAGGCTTATTTAATATATGTGGAGGCACAAAAGGAGCAGATGCTTAGCATTGAGGAGATTAATGTGGTGCATGACTTTGGGGATGTATTTCCAAATGAGTTGCTTGGGATACTACTTAGGATGGAGATGGAATTCACCATTGAATTGATGCCTAGAGCGAATATTATCTCCAAGGCTCCCTATTGCATGGCTCTAGTGGAGCTTAAGGAGTTGATGCTATAGCTATAGGAGCTACTAGATCTGGGTTTCATCTGCCCTAGTGTCTCACCATAGGGAGCACTAGTCATGTTTTCTAAGAAGAAGTACAACTCCTTGAGGTTGTCTGTAGATTATAGAGCACTAAATGGTGCAATAGTGAAGAATAAGTATCCATTTCCCCTTATTAATGACTTGATAGATCAATTATAGTTAGCTAGGTTTTCTTAAAAGTTGACCTAAGGACAAGGTATTACTAGTTGAGGATTTGGGACAAGGGCATCCCTAAGACTACATTCAGGACTCAATATGGCAACTATGAGTTTCTAGTGATGCTGTTTGGCATAATGAATGCACCGGAAGCATTCATGGACTTGATGAACAAGGAGTTCAGAGACTATCGAGACAAGTTCATGATCATGTTTGTAGATGATATACTTGTGTACTCGAGTACTATCGAGGAGCATATAAAGCACTTGAGGACTATCATAGAAACTCCTTTGGCGCATCTGCTGTATGCTAAATACTCTAAGTGTGAGTTTTGGTTAGATTGGGTTTATTTCCTTGGACAAGTCATATCCAAGGATGGTGTTGTAGTGGATCCACAAAAGGTTGAAGTAGTGGCTAGCTAGGGGTGTCCTAAGACTATGATATAGGTGTGCAATTTCCTAGGTTTGGTAGGTTATTATTGAGAATTTATTGAGGGATTTTTTTCAAATTGCACAACCATTGACAGCCCTTGCTAGGAAGGACCAAAAGTTTGCTTGAATTGACAACTGTGAGAGTAGCTTCCTAGATCTGAAAGGGAGGCTTACCTTGGTGCCAGTGCTATCCCTTCCTCAGGGTGATGACAGTTTTGTAGTGTACAATGATGCTTGAAGACAGGGTATGGGGTGCGTTCTCATGTAGTATGGCAAAGTTATCACATATGCTTCAAGGCGGTTGAAGAAGTACAAGTAGAACAACCCTACACATGACATAAAGTTGATAACTGTTGGTTTTGCTGTAAAAATCTAGCAACATTATCTATATGAAGAGAAGTTTGATGTTTTCATTAATCACAAGAGCCTCAAGTACTTATTCATATAGTGCAAACTCAATATGAGGTAGAGACATTGGCTAGAGTAGTTGAAGGACTTCGACTTCAATGTGTAGTATCATTTGGGCAAGGTCAACGTAGTCACCGATGCCTTAAGTAGGAACTTGAGTGGTGTGGTCGCCAATCTCACCACCCAATCAACCTTTATAGATCAGATCTTACAAGCACTATAGTTATGTAGTGAGACTCAGGTGCTATGTGACAGAGATAGTTTTGAGAGGGGGACTGATAGTGGACTTAGATTTTGGGGTAGATTGGTTGTGCCAGTCATATCAAATTTGAGGTAGGAGTTGTTGAGGGCAGCCCATAACTTTAGATTAGCTATGCGTCCACGAGGTACCAAGATGTATCATGACAATGAGGAGATAGTTTTTGTGACAGGTTAAAAAGAAGGATGTAGCTCAATGTACATGTTAGTAGGTCAAGGCTGAGCATCAGAGGTTTGCATATTTGCTACGGACTATAGAACTTACAATTTGAAAGTGGGATCACATTATGATGGATTTAGTGATTGACTTACCTAGGACATCTAGTGGACACGATGCCAGTTGGGTTATAGTGGACCAGCTTACCAAGTCGGCTCATTTCCTCCCTATTAGACAAGGATAGACCTTGAAGAGCCTTCCTAAGATCTATATCTAAGAGATAGTCAATCTACATGGAATTCCCTTAGTTATCATTTCATACAGGGATAGCAAGTTTACATCCCATTTTTGGCAGAGTTTGTAGGAGGGGTTAGGGACCTCTACACATTTCAATACAACATTTCACCCTCAGATCGATGGTTAGTCTAAGAGGTTGATTTAGATGCTAGAGGATACGTTGAGAGCCTGTGTACTAGATTGTAAGGGTTGTTAGGACAAGCACCTACCATTAGCAAAGTTCACCTACATCAACAACTATCACTTGAGAATACGTATGGCTCTGTATGAGGCATTGTATGATAAACTATGTCTTACACTGACATGCTGGAATGACATCAGTGAGAGACAATTTGTTAGATTGGAGTTGATAGAGTAGTGTGTAGAAAAGGTGAGGCTGATTTGGAGGTGAGTGATGGCTATTCATAGTAGATAATAAGAGCTATGCCAATATAAGAAGGAGATATTTAGAGTTCTAGGTTGGAGACCACATCTTTTTGAATGTATCTCCAACCAAGGGAAAGCTGAGCCTCAGATTTGTGGGATCATTTGAGATACTAGAGAGGATCGACAGAGTTGCCTATAGATTAGTGCTCCCTCCCTCACTTGTGGATGTGTATGACGTGTTCCATGTTCCTATGCTAAGGAAATATATTATAGATCCTACTCATATCCTGAATCAGGTACTAGCCAACTTATATCCAGACTTGACATTTCAGGAGCAGCTAGTACGAATCCTTGACAGGAAGAAGAAAGTATTACGAACTAAGATGATTTTTCTCTTCAAGGTTCTATGACAGCACCACTCATATGAGGAGGCCATATGGAAGGTTGAGGAGGATATGAGAGCATTTCCCAAAGTTGTTTTGACTTGTTGATCCACATCTATACAATTTTGGGGAGGGAATCTTTATAAGAAAGAAGAGTGTAATATATGTAAATATAAAATTCCAATGAATAAATTAATGAATTTACAAAAAAAAGGGGTAAATTTATTTATTTATTATGTGTATGTCTTAATTGGTAATGGAGAAATTTGATAATTATTAAGTAACTTCTAGACAGAAAATTAAAATTACAAATATAAAATGGTACCAGATGGAGGAAATAAATAGGTCACTAAAAAAGGGAAGTCCTAGCCTCAGCCCAACTCGAAATACATGGAGAAACTCCAATGAATCAATTAGGAATGAGGAATTTATTATATTACTAGTTAGGATACAATTACAAAATTGACCTTTACCAGGACATAATTGAGAACTTTAGGCAAAATGGAAGGTTTTATTTAGAATTTAATTGGATAGATTAGATAAAAAGGGGAGAGATTTGGCCAGCCATGTGAAACCATTTTTCCAAGGCATCTATCTTCCCTTATGATGCCACATGTCATTGTCCTTTTAAAGAAAACTTAAGTATAAATATAAGACAGTTTTTAAAAACTGTCTTATATTCTCTTAACAATATAAGATGGTTTTTCGGAGCCATCTAATATCTTATATTGTTAGTGACAATATAGGACAGGTTTTGAAAACTATCTTATGAATTAGTTTTTATAAATTGTTCTCAAAATCATCTTATAAATTTTTTTATAAGACTGTTGTATTTAAACTACCTTGTTTTTGTGTCTTATAAAACCCAAATTTTAGTAGTGTGTAGTGTTCATTTTGTTGAAAATTCTTGTTGTTAGAAAAAAAGTCATGATGAAAATGAAACTAAGTTTTTTAAATGAATTTAAAAGAAAAATATTCTATTGCTGTCATTTGTTTTCTAATTAATTTTTAGTAGAGATCGATCTCGCTTAACAAAAGAGTTTTGAAATTAAAAATGCATTTCAAAACTCTAGTCATCATAAGATACCTCACTTAAAAAGTAATGGTAACATGTACAGTTGACTTGTAATTTACATACATGCTTACAGGTTATGAAGGAGCTAGCAACAATAATATAGTCTTAAATGTTATGCTAAAGAGATTGTGGTGCCCTTTTATAGTGCCGCAAAATATTTTTTCTCTAGGTCCAAAACTATTTAATAATCTTTTGTTATGTAGGAAAATATTACTTGGCAGATGGTGGTTATGGAAACTGATTGTAATTCATAGCATCTTATCGTGTTGTTCGGTACCGCCTAAGTGAGTTTGAGGAACAAAATTAAGAAGTAGAAAATCTTAAACAGCTCTTCAACCACCGCCATGTATTACTTAGGAATGTAATAATATGAATATTTGGTGTTTTCAAAGCTTGCTATCCACACAACTAGGGCATCACTCTCAGTAAACACACAAGTAAATATGGTGATGGTTCTATGTGCAATACAATACCTATGAAGAGAATGTGCTAATGATAAAGTTCTGATAATAAAGGGGCTAGGAAAACTCTGAGAATGAGTTTGATGGGGAGTTAGATGATTATGAAATAGAACATGATGCTCAAATACTTCAAATCAAGGGAGAGTGCATGTAGAAAAGCAAATAGAAAAAGGGATAAGATGCTAACCGAATGTACCGTGATTGGATATTACGGGTTCCTGATTATCAGTAGTTGTTTAGGGTTTGTTTTCTGAACTGGTTGACTAGATATTCAAAAATTTCATCGGATATCAAAACATTATGATTGTTGCAAAATCCTAAAATATCTTAATTCACTAATGTAATATCCTTAATTTTTAAGATAAAATAGGAAATCATTAAATAAATTAAAATAAAAATTTATGGATGAAATTTTTCCCTGAAAACATAATAATTAGAAAGTGCTCGTCGATACGAATCCAACGCCACCAAGAACGCGAGAAACGGAGCTCAAACGAGGGAGTTATGAGCCGTCAAAGTTGTAAGGGCAAATTGGTCTTTTGACAGAAACGTGTTACACAGGGGTCCAAATTGATAACGGCACCCCTGTCTACACACGTCTCTACCAGTCCGGCGAAATCGCCGGAGAGACATGGGAAGAGACGTGTGGGGAAGAGTTTCTCTTCCCCAAGACTCTAAAACCCTATATCTATGCTCCTCTAGGAGCCAAAACGCTCCACTTTGAGCGTTTTCCCTGAATGCTACGCAAAACCCTAGCCCTGCAAAAACTTAGATTTTCCGGCGAGTGGAGCCCCGGCAACACAAGAAACTCCGGCCAGGTGCAAGGTAAGCCTCAAACCTATGTTTTTTTAGTATTTATTAAATAGAGAAAATAATTAGAAAACGTTTAAAAATTAGGAAAAATCAGATTTTTAGGAACTTTAGGCACGCTACTGTTGGAGCGTGATTTCACGGACCAAACCTTGTCCGTTTGGAAATCGCACCGTCCAACTAGTGCACAAGAGATCCAAGAGCATACCCTTTAAATTTTGGAGTGATCCAACGGTGGATTTCTCCAGAAAACCCAAAAACCAGTACATAGGGATGTTTTTAGGAACTTGGGAAAAATTGTTTAAAAACCATGGTTTTTGGAAAAATTAGTGCAAAAGGAGGGCATAAATGGATTCTAGAGAGAATTCTGAAGAAAATGGCGCAAAAATCACGCAAAACGGAGCTTTGTAGCTCCGCCGGAGGCAACCGGAATCCGGTCGTCTTCTCCGGCGTCGGCGCCCTGGCGCTGACGCCAGGACGCACTCGGAGACGCACCGAGGACGACGTCATACGACGTCGTCGTCGGCGCCGCGCGCGTGCGGGACGGCCTCGGTTGGCTGTCGCGGTGGGACCGGGACGCGGCGCGTCCTGGCGACCGTGACGCACGTGCGCGTCCCGTGCGGCGTCTGCGTCGCCATGCGTCTTCGTGCGCCAGTGTACGCCGGTGTAAACCGCCGGAAAAGAGGCGCCGCCGGTTTAAACCACCTTATGGTGGTCCGGTAGGCCCCATTTGAGGGTAGTTTTCACTAAAACTTGATTTTTAGGAGCTAGAGAGGTCTAAATCACGATCCGGAAGAGGCGTTGTGACCGTATTGACGACGCGGACCTAGTTTTAACTTAAAAACTTAGAAATGACAACTTTTTCTTTAGAAAAATTTTAAAATAGTGATGTGACATGTACAGGTGCACGTGAATATACTAGTTAAAGGGAGTTATTAGCAAGCTAGTGGTCTCACACTGAGGTAGGTGACGACAACTAATGTTTTGCCTTGATTGTTAAACCATGTTTAAACATAGCATCATGTGTGATTGTGTTTTAAAATGCAATTACTATTTACCGTGGATTTCATGCTACATTTCGTACAGGATAGTTATTCCAAATTGAAATCTTTTACTGAATAAACTTATTTCAAATGCTTTTACAAGCATGATGTTAATTTGTTATGCTTAATTAGAGACATATTTCTTATTATATATATATATATATATAATGCATGGATTTACATGGAAATGAGAATAGAGGCTTATTAGCTGGTCCTTTGATAGGCTAACCCCAGGATGAGGGGCATGTCTTGGGGATTGCAAGCTATAAGTGCTCTTGAGTTTTAGCATATACATATGATTTTCGTGTTTTATATTTGATGACGGGTGCTCTCGCCCGGTGGGCGTCATGCTAGGAGGGATAGGGCCGGCCACCCACCTTCCGAGATTATGATGTGATGAGTTTGTGATATGATAGACACCTGCCCATAGATGGCATTCGGTAGGGGTTTGGTAACATGGATAGTCCACACTACCGGTCTGAGCCTTTCCATGGGGACAGACGCTAAGTCTCCCGTTATGGTGTCGATGGGGAGCGGCAGTGGTTGATACCCATGGAGGGTTGCCACTGCAGCATGATGGCCCATATTCTTATTATGTGTGCATGTATGATGAGCATGGTTATGGATGATATGCTTGGGTGTGACGACACTCAGAGGTTGACTATGTGTACTCCTGATCAGGGATGTTAGTGCGATATGGTGGGACCCATTACCTTAGGGTGCCCTTATTCTTGTTGTATGCTCCATTTTATTGATTCATGTCATGTTTTAACTCTATGATTTTCATGTTTTAGCATATGGAATAAATTGGCATTTATTGAACATGGCATTATGATATCACTATCTTCATAAATGTTAGATTTTTCATCAGTATTGTTCATTAATTCTTGCATTTATTACATTAATTGTCTATGTACCTACACAAGCGATAGCTTGCTGAGGCATTGCTTTGTTTTGCAATGCCTTAGATCTCGAGCGCGATAATAGGAAAGGCAAGGCTGTTGAGAAGCCGTGAGAGCTGCTGAAGACCATTTTTCTATAGTATTAGACAGTGATGTGAGTCATTAAACAGGATTATCATTTGGATTTTTATTATGGACTGCATATTTTATATTGGGATGTGATTTAGATCTTTGGACATATGTTGGACATTTATATGGGATGTTATGATGGATAGACCCTGGGCCATATTATTATTGTCTTTTGGACGTTTATTTGATTTAAAATAAAGGCGCCTATTTATTTGACGTTGATTTATACGCGAATTATTTATTTATGTTTACATTACATGTACGTCATTTTGAGAAAGGAAAACTAACACCCGGAGTTTTTAAGATAGGTTTAGTAAAATGTTGAATAAAATCTTTTCTTATGGGATCCCAAATGCTCTTAATTAAAATGCCAAAAAAAAAAAAAATGTCTTGAAAATCCGGGGTGTTACAACTAACCTCTTGTTGAGAAAAGAGGAGATGATTGAAGACGCTCGTATATTTATGTTTATGGTTTAATTGGCTTGGTATATCCCATGTGATTTTCAAACCTTATGAAAAACAAGATTTTGAAAAATCCTAATCTTTTTGAGTTTTTTCTTGGATTTCCAATTTAGATGGGCTTCAAATATCTAGATATCTCAAAGACTTGGATTTTCACCACCAACAATGCAAGCAATCTAGCCATAGTAGACCTACTTGTAAATATCTTTGAGAGAGTTTTTGTCATGCAAAAATTTGCATTGAAAAAATATGCATGTTAGAATCATTTTTAAAAAATTTCATCAATCCTAACCATTCATTGAATTTTCCCTATTCTAAATAACCTTAGTACCAAACATCTCGTATACTTGATACCTCTAAGACTTGAAAAGTAGACCTTTTGTGGTTGTAAAATAGATGATTATGAGTTGCTTTTGTGTTACACCATCTATTTTTGAACGACAAAAGTCTAGATAAAATACATCTTACTTGTATCCAATAGATGAGATGTTTCATACATGGCTCTTTAGGATAAACCAAATTCAATGAACAGCTTAGATCATTGAAAAAATCTAAGAAGTGGGCCTAATAGACTTATTTTTTCAATAAAAAGCTATGCAAGAGAGAGAGAGAGAGAGAGAGAGAGAGAGAGAGAGAGAGAGAGAGAGAGAGAGAGAGAGAGAGAGAGAGAGAGAGAGAGAGAGAGAGAGAGAGAGAGAGAGAGAGAGAGAGAGAGAGTTTTTCCTTTAACATTGCCAATTCCTTGGTGATTTCAAGTCTACTCTCAAAGGAACCTTTTGGTTCTGAGTTTTCTTTCCTTGTATCACTTTGGTTTCGAGGAGCTTTTGTAATTTTGTTATCCATTTGAAATTCTCTTTCTATCTTTAGGGAGAGAGAGAGAGATATTATAACAAAGCAGATATCATGTACGAGCCTTAGTAATGTATGAACAATCCGGTTCTTAGGAAAGTTTAAATAGGAAAAAGAAAAGTTGTAAGAAAAATGCAAATTGCATCCTACTATGGATTTAAATTGTAAAAAGAAACCCAATTAAGAAACATTGAACAAAAGAAGACATGAATGTTGGGTCCACACCTATGTGAGTCAATTGTCAAACAGTTTATATGTTTGACAAAACCATATTAGCAGTCACTTGCAAAAGAAAAAAAACTAGAAGCCACATCAAAAAATCAACAGTCGGTGCCAGAAAAGTTGAAATTAGCACCGACCAATCTAAACAGTCAAAATCAAACAACTAGATCTGTGGATTTGCCAAGATCTGTTGCACTACAAATCTTAACAATCAGATCATCTGGACCTTATAAATAGGAGAGATCTGATCTTTGGTGTATGGTGTAAAATAATACAGATCTGATTTGATCTATGAGAGAAAGAGACTGAGTGAATTGAGTAGAGAGAGGATCTGATTTGATCCTCCTCCTTATGTGTAATCTATGCTAGATAATGATAGTTTCTCTCTTCCCATGGATGTAGGTTGGAATTTGGTCAAACCATGTTAATCCTTGTGCTCTTATGTGTGTTTGTGTTTCTCTCAGTCTCAGATCCACAGATCTAGTGGTTATATCTATACAGATTGGCAAATTTGAGTCGCTATAGTAGTATTAGAGCTTCCTCAATAGTGGTATAAGAGCCAGTCCAGATCCAGACCAACCCAACCCAGTGCAGATCTAGGCCGAGGAGAGTGGCCTAGATCCTGTAAGCTCAGTCCAGCCCAGATCTAGCCTAGGCTGAGGAGATTGGCCTAGCACAGATCAAATCCATCTTACGCTGAGGAGCTGCCCAGTCCTAAATCGGAGGAGCCTAAATCTAAAAACATCCCAGATCAAATATTGCTCCTGATCAAAGGCATCCTAGATCTGACAGTCTAGATATGAGATCTAGGTCAGAGAGCTTAGACCAGATCGGAGAGACCAGATCTGAGTCTGAAGAGTTAAGACCAGAGAGTCCAGATCTTAGATCGGAGAACCCTCAGATTGGGGAAGCTGCAAAGAAAAAAAGAGAGGAGATGAGTGGAGAAGGAGATAAAGACCAGCGACAGTGAAGTCGCTAGCCCCATGGAAAACTAGATCAGTGAAGAAAAGAGAAACCTTATCTATTGGAGGGAAACGAAAGTTCAGGGGAAAAACAACGATATGGTGGAGGGCTAGTGAATTTAAAATTGAAAAGTGGAATGTCAATAGCTAAGCATACTAGTGAATTTCAGAACCTAGTAAACCAGCTCGTATCAATAGAGTTTCCACCAGGAGATGAAGGGCAAGCCTTCTTACTACGGAGTTTATTACTTGAAAGTTGGGAGCCTTGGTAATCTCCCACAATAACTTAGCTCTAGAAGGAAAATTAACCATGGCAATGGTTAAGAAAGCCCTATTCAATGAGGAGGCTAGGAGAAAAGAATCCAGAATAGACCAGACACATGCTCTGGTCATAGAAAATAAAGAAAGTAAGAGAGGTAGAGGTAGAGGAAGAAGCAAAAGTAGAAGCAGGGGAGATCGTAAGATCGCGGTAGATCCAAGAGTAGGCATAGGGGGCAATACAAATTCCTCAGTATTCTAAGACATATGAAGAACGATTATTGAAAACTAAAGAAGGAGATGGGACAAAACAAGCTAAAGGAAGATAATGGTGAAACAAATATCACCGTTGCACAGGACATATCAGTACTAACGGATGAAGAAGAAGCATGCTTGCACGTGGTCAACAGTGAAGCTAAGTGGGTAATAGATACATCAGCCTCCTACCATGCAACTCCACACAAGGAATTCTTCACCACTTACAAGCAAGGAGACTTTGGCACCATGAAGATGAGAAACAACAGCTCATCCCAAATAATTGGGATTGGAGATGTGCAGATCAAAACAAACCTTGGTTGCATAGTAGTGTTAAAGGAAGAATGACACATGATGATATGCAGAGATAACCTTAATGCAGTGGAGGACGAAGCATCACCAAATCTTTGGCACAAAAGACTTGGACACATGGGAGAGAAAGAGTTATTCACACTTGCCAAGAAATAGTTCATCAAAAAATCTAAAGGTATAACTCTTGTAATGACCCCAATTTTTGTAATATTAAAATCCCATGAAAAGTTCAGTTTTAAAGATAAGGGAATTTTGGTCATTTCATGAGTTTCCTTGACTGAACCTAGAAATTTGGTCCTAAAAGTGGTTCCATTAGGTGTGTCTCAGAAAAAAGAATCCAACGAGACCAAAATCACCCAAAACGGAGTTAAAATGAGCAAGATATGGCCCTTTGAAGTTTAGGGGCAAAACTGTAAATTTCACAAAAAACGACTTAACCTGAAAAACACAGGAGCCCGTTTTGATACAGGCACCTCGTCGTCTTCAACCTCTAGAGGGTTCTAGAACGGTAGTGATTTGAGGAGAAATCACTGCCATTCAGGAGGTTTCTCCACCGCCATTCAAAGGCGGTGAGAGCCCCCTCCAGAACCCTCTCTTAGCTCTATAAATATAGCTCTTGGGTGCCTCTAATGGAAGGCCAAAACCTTGGAGAAAACCAGTCGTGAAGCAGTGACCTAGAGGGGAAAACGAGGAGAAAAACCCAGCAACGAGCCAAGTATGTCCGAGATCGCTCAAAACCCATCTCCCCCATAGTTCCAAGGTCAATTCCCCTAAGTTTTTGTATGAAAAACCATGCAAAACGGAGCCCAGGAGAGCCACCAAGGACCCTAGGACATCCCCAGGGCCGCATTGGTTCGACAGGGTCAAACCAGGGTGACCTGAGGATGACCCAGGTCTCTAACAAGTGGGACGATCCAATAGGAACGTCCCACATCGACCTGCGTCAACCTCCGTTTGAAAAACCAAACGGGCGCGTCCAGGGACGCGCTCGCTAAAGAGAAAGATAGGCAGAGCGTACCGCGTGTCTGCATACACGCCCGCTGAGGCGCACGCCGCAGACGCACAGCGCTAGCAGCACGTTGTCTTTTGGTTACCTAAGGAAGCTGGGCGCACGTTGCAGACGCGCAGCGCTCTAGCATTCCGTCTTTTTGTCTTTAAGACTCTATGTACATACGACACTAAAACGCTTATAACTTGAGATCTAGAGCTCCGATTAAGGTGCCGCAAAAGGCGTTGTGTCCGTATCGACGACGCAGACACATCCAAACTATAAAATCCTTGATTAAGGCCCAATAAAATGGGGGCATGACCCTTAGAATAGGATGGTGGCGCGTGGCCACTAGACCTTTGGAAAATTGATAATACCAAGGCCCAATTAGGACCTTAGGACATCCATAGGCATAGGGATGGACCCCTAATGCCTAAGTAATAAGACCCAACTACTCTAAAACCCATAAAAGATGGGTCAAACTAACCTTGAGTCCCCAAACCATGTTCAGGAGCGTACGAGGACAAATGGGTTAGCGCGACCTAGCCAGGTAGGTGCTCTATCACTATTAGATTCTTTTAAAAGAACTATTATTATTTTGAGAACATATGTTTTAAATATATGACTTGATTTGCATGACTTGACTCAGCATGCATGATAAATTCTTTGTACATAGCCATGTTTTGAAATGATTGCATATACATTATGCACATATATGTGTTGCAAACAAGTACATACATTGCATGATTTAAGTACTTGCAAAGATTACATGTCCTCGAGGGTTGCCAAAAGATGCTGGAGTGCCGGGGGCTAGGCAGTTGTGAGGGACCCAAAGAGGACAGGTTTTAACAAGAGGTTTTGGCTTATTTAATGTGATTTGGGCAAGTAAGCCCATGGGTGCTATGCCGAGGGGTCTGGGTTGGCCACCTGGCCTCTACCACTAATAGGTGGATGGGTACCACGCCCAAAAAGAGGCAAGTCCCTACGTCGACTGCATGTGGTACAGGGGCTACCACTGGTGTCACGGCATTGGGTCGACATGTCATAGGCCTCGTGGAGGCTATGAATGAGTGTCCTCAGGTACCCGGGGACCACACGGCGAGGAGGTCGTGGGCATAGTGGACCCTATGGTTTGATGTGCATTGCATATGGCATGATATGAGGTTGGTCGACCATACCATACTAGAGATCCATGAGTTGGATTCCATGAAGCATTTTATACATATCATAATGCTATGATATATATGTATATGATACTTTCGATTTTGGATTATATGATCCTTTAAGTCGTTAGTATTTCAGTTTGGCAATGGATTTTGATGTCGATATTGAACTTGAGAATTTAGACATGCACATGTTTTGGAAAGAGCATATGATTTTAAAACATTGCATGCATTATAAAACTAGTAGTGATAGACTCCTACTGAGTATAGTATATACTCACCCTATCCTTAACATTTTTCAGGATAGTTCCACTCATAAATAGAAGATGTCTCAGGAGATACTAATGCTACGAGCAAGTGAATCAAAAAGAAGGAAGTTATACATGTAAGTAAACTCTCAACCCTTTGGACATGAAGTTGTATTTAATTACAGTTGGGCTGTGTGCTGTGACTGGAAAGACTTGGGGAAAAATATTTATGATTTCTAAAGTTTTTCAAAAACCACTTTGGTTGTTGTGAAGGCAAATGATACTCGGGGTTTTCAAATATGAGTTTAAAACTAAAGGTTTTCCGCTGAAATTGCATGGTTTTTATAGAATGGTTTTCAAATAGGGATGCATCCCGCCTTAGGAAATTAGGTATTGCATTTAAAAATGCATGAGAAAACCCGGGTCGTCACAACTCTTAACCCTTGTAATTATTGTTTGTTTGGTAAACAACATAGACTTGTATTTTCATCTCCTAGTAATAAAAGGAAAGAAATATTGAGTTTGGTATACTCTGATGTATGTGTTCCCATAGAAGAGGAGTCTTTAGGAGGAAAAAAATATTTTGTAACATTTATAGATGATGCTTTTAGAAAGGTGTGGGTATATTTTGTAAAAAGAAAGGACCAGGTTTTTGAGCACTTCACGAAGTTCCACGTGATGGTGGAAAGGGAGACAGGAAAGAAATAAAATTATCTCTAAACAGACAATGGAGGTGAATACACTTCTAGAGAGTTTAAGGCATACTACTCTGATCGTGGTATTCAACATGAGAAGATGGTCCCTTATACCCCACAACACAATGGCGTTGCTGAAAGAATGAATCGAACCATTGTAGAACAAGTCAGAAGCATGCTCAGTATGGCTAAGCTACTTAAGCTATTCTAGGGAGATGCTATTCGTACTGCCTATTACCTTATCAATAGATCACCATCAGCACCATTGAATTTTGAAATCCCAGAGAAGCTATGGTTTGGTAAGAAAGTCTCCTACAAACACTTGAGGGTGTTTGGATGCAAAGCATTTGTGCATATATCTAAGGATTTAAGACAAAAACTCAACCTCAAGTCAACTCCATGTATCTTCATCGGCTATGGAGACGAATTTGGATACAGGCTATGGGATTTAGAGGCTAAGAGAGTTATTAGAAGTAGAGAAGTTGTGTTCCACGAGAACCAGTTGTACGAGGACTTTAAGAAACCAACAAAGTCCAGTGAAGAAAGTACCAGTTCTTCAGATATTGTTCTAGTCCTGCACCAATACAGTCCACCACTTACAAAATGCAGGATGACCTTCCGAAAGCAGAAGAAGAGGATATAGAGGGTGTTGAGTAGGGGGAGCAACAACCCCCTCTGTCAGAAGTTGCAGGATCATCACATTAATCAAATGATGAAGAAATTCCTTCACTAGAAGATAATGAGCCTCATCCAAAGGCATCTTTAAGAGGTCGTGTATTGATTCTCTTAAGGAGATATCCATAATCAGAGTATATCATGCTTACTGATGAGGGGGAGTTAGAATGTTTTCAGGAAGCACAAAATAATGTAGATAAGAGTAAGTGGATGCAAGCCATGCAAGAGGAAATTGATTCACTGTAAAAGAATAAGACTTACTAGTTAATGAAGCTTCATAAGGGTAAGAGAGCACTGAAGAACAAAAGGGTGTTCAAGCTTAAGAAAGACGGTAGTGAAAAGCTAGTGAAGCACAAGGTTTGATTGGTCGTCAAAGGATTCGAACAAAGAAAAGAAATAGATTTTGACTAGATCTTCTCATTAGTAATGAAGATGAATTCAATTCGAATTGTATTTGGATTGGTGGCTAGCTTAAATTTGGAGCTTGAACAGATGGATGTGAAAAGTGCATTCCTAGATGGAGATTTAGAGGAAGATATCTACATGGAGCAACCTGAAGGTTTTGAAGTTCTATAGAAGAAGCACTTAATCTACAAATTAAAGAAGAGCCTTTATGGTCTCAAACAGGCACCAAGGCAATGGTACAAAAAGTTTGACTCATTCATGATGAGTCATGGGTACAAGAGAACAATAGCAGACCAGTGCATATATGAGTAGAGATTCCTTGATGGTAAGTTTATTATACTCCTCTATGTAGACGATATGCTCATTATAGGACAATATGCAATTATAATTAGCAAGCTGAAGGAGCTATCTAAGTCCTTTGACATGAAGTAGTTAGGCCCAGCTTACCAGATTTTGGATATGCAGATTGCTTGCGACAGAAAGGCAAGAAAGTTGTGGCTATCACGACAGATGTATGTTGAACGAGTGATCAAGAGGTTCAACATGGAGAATGCTAAGCCAGTCAGCACTCTGCTTGGTAATCATTTCAAGTTAAGCAAGCAGACTTATCCTTCTTTAGAACGGGAGAAAGAAAAGATGTCAGTGATATCATACTCATCACCAGTTAGGAGTCTGATGTACAAATGGTGTGTATAATACCAGACATTGCTCATGCAGTAGGTGTAGTGAGCAAGTTCCTGTCCAACCTAAGAGGAGATCAGTAGAATGTAGTGAAGCGGATCTTGAGGTATCTCAAGGGTACATCAAAGTTGTGCTTGTGTTTCAGATAATCAAAACCTATCCTGGAAGGATATACAGATGCTGACGTGATAGGAGATCTTGATGGCAAAAAATCAACATCAAGATTCCTATTCACTTTTGTGGGGGGAGCTGTATCTTAGCAGTCCAAGTTGTAGAAGTGTGTTTCTCTATCGACAACAAAAGTAGAGTATATTACTACAGTTGAAGATGGCAAGGAGATGTTGTGGATAAAGCAATTTCTTCAGGAACTTAGAATTATACAGGAGGAATGCAAGGTACATTGTGATAGTCAAAGTGCTCTGGACTTGAGCAAGTATTCAACGTACCACTCACGCATAAAGCACATCAACATTCGTTATCATTGGATATGCGAAGTGATAGAGTAGGAACTGTTAAAGATAGAGAAGATCCACACTAATGAGAATCCAGCAAATATGCTAACAAAAGTGGTACCATACGAGAAGCTAATGCTATGTAGAGACATAGTATGAATGGACTCAAATTGAAGAGATGAAGAATATTCTCCTCCCATGGGTATGGAGGGGGAGAATTGTTGGGTCCACACCCATGTGAGTCAATTGTCAAACAGTTGATATGTTTGACAAAACCTTATGAATAGTCACCTGCAAAAGAACAAAAGCTAGAAGCCACATCAGAAAATCAACGATTGATGTTAGAAAATTTGAAATCGGCACTGACCAATCAAAGTCCAACAACCAAATTTGTGGATTTGTCAAGATCTACTGTGTTACAAATCTTGACAATCGAATCATTTGAACACTATACATAGGGGAGATCCAATCTCTAGTGTATGTTGTAAAAAAATACAGATTTGATTCAATCTATGAGAGAAAGAGAGTGAGTGAGTTGAGTAGAGAGAGGATCTGATTCAATCCTCCTCCTCTTTCAGTGTAATCTATTCTAGATAGTGATAATTTCTCTCTTCCCATGGATGTAGGCTGGAATTTGGCCAAACCATGTTAATCCTTGTGCACTTATGTGTGTTTGTGTTTCTCTTAGTCTCAAATCCATAGATCTAGTGGTTAGATTGTACAGATCGGTAGATCTGAATCACTACAGTGGTATCAGAGCTTCCTCAACAATTGCCTTTTTAGGAATTAAGCCTCATTTGGTCGGCTTAGAGAATGGAAGATGCTCACGTATTTATAAGTTGCAATGGACCAAAACAAAACACCAGGGATGCCGAATTATTTAGCAATTTATAGAGTGAAGCTCATGGATCCATCATAGACATTTCAAGTGACTGGAGGCACTTTTGGAAAATCATTAAGTTTCTTTACAAGATTACAAAATGGAGTGATGCAATTCTTCTTAGGGGAAAGACACAGCTCAAATATCTTACATAGCGTCTCATGGGAGGAATCTAAGCCATCGTGTGTGGTTTCAAATTGGAGATCAAATGAAATCTAGATTACTAAACTTCAATAGGTGTCTACTCAGCATTAACAGAGGTAACGTAGGAGCCATTTTGAATGCAACAGCTTGCCTACTTGCATCATTATGTTAATGTGGCTCTAGAGTTGGGCACATCTGGCGTGAGGCTTATTGATCATCAGGTTCTCCATAAATATCCACACTCCAGTGCATATGATGAGCTAAAGGTTGGGCAAATGTCGAAAGTTCTTGGTACAGTTTCCTCTTTATAGGGAGATTCTAGAATCTTATTTCTCGCCTCATGTGTTGAGACAAGTGAATTAGTGGATGATTGGATTTACAATGTGGTGGGGCATCTAAGAACTAGTTGAAATGGTGATCTGCGTCGCTACCAGACCTAAGGGAGTTAGTTATCTCAAATCCGTCTGCCTTGGATCTAGGAGGTTCTAAGTGCCTTGACATCTTTGCTGCTTTGCATTTATACCATGGGTCTGTTACTGCTTCATGGTCGTGAGATCCCATAGGCCTCTTAGGGGAGTTATACCGCGTTTGATGAGATTAGTAAAATGAAGCTAACCCATGAATTTGCAAGCTGCAATAGGCTAAAACAAGATTATGGGATGCTAGATTCCTCTGCGACTTGGAGAGTGAAGCTCATGAATCAATCAGAGATAATATCAAGGCCTACTTTTTATTGCTCACAACCATATAGCCATCTAAACTACAAGTGTCAACAAATAGGGGATTAGGTTTAGGATCACTTATAGCCTTTAATTAGGATCTCATTGAGGTTTTGATGGTTTTAGATGCCTCCTAGGAGATGACGAATAGCTCTCCCTCCTATAGATAGGTCAACTACTATTGAGACCTAGGGCAATGCTGGGTTCCAAAGTGGCACTTTAGAGGATGTAGTTGAGTTGCTGCTTTAGTGAATGAAGCAACAATTGTAGGCTCATAGGAGAGCAGGGAACCCTTCCATACATGTGGACTTGGATGATGAGCATCTTAAGGTGGACAATTGTACCACCCCTAATTTTTTTATTATAGTTTCATCACATATAAATATTAGTTGAGAATTGTATAAAACAAAGGATTGAAAATTTCAAGAATTGAGTCTATTAGAAATAAACTTGAAGAAAATATATAATCACCTTTTGAAACATTAATATTCAATCATCTACACTAAATAAGCTTTTAACAAAACTGAGAATGTTAAAATCAGAGTTTGGACCAAAAAATTCATAATTATTTTAATTAAGGTATTTAATTTAAATTAAATAAAGAAAAATAATAAATTAACTTTAAGTGGGACCCATATGATGTAACACATGCCTTTAGTGAAATTATGAGCCAAATACATTGCCATAAATGCAATGTTAAGTCTTTTTGTAGTTAAATTCAATGATTGGTAATAATTACAAAATAAAAAATTAGCATTTAAAGCTGATTTTTTCCTCTCTCTCTCTCTCTCTCTCTCTCTCTCTCTCTCTCTCTCTCTCTCTCTCTCTCTCTCTCTCTCTAGTTAGCCATGCACAAACCAAAGCAGCATTAAGCCCAGAGCCGTCGACTGAGGCTTCTTAGTTCCTACACTCAACTGTGGCCACCCTACCACTCCTACTCATCTTACTTCTCTGATGGCCTAATGCCTTCCAAAGATCCATCTCTGGTTGGATCCCCTCACAAGGTCATCCCAGCCATTACACTAGCCAATCCTCTATAATCACTCCTTCGCTTCTAATCACTACTACACCTTTTGTAGTCTAGCCGGCCAACCAACTCTGGCCTTGCACCAAGGCATGATGCACCCATTGCCAACACCCCTCTATTAAGTATTTCTTCTTTGGCCACTTTGTCAATAGCTCCGCCTAGCTCGGTGAGCCACCCTAGTGCTGCCATACTAACCTTCCCCCTCTGACCCACTACTCCACCTTTGGTCATCTTTCCGATAAGATCTTTGGCCTTCACTCAATCTCCATCACACCCCACCACTCCAACTGGCCTCCTCTTTCTCTTCCCTTTGCCCCGGTTTCTTCTCTGGCTTAGTCATTGTTTTTTTGACCACCTTGCCTTCAGTTATCCCTCTTCTCTAGCTAACCATTCTCCTTTGTCTCTCTCCCTCTCCAGCTAGCTTGCTTTAGCTCTGATCAATCACATCTAGTTTTGCTTGAGGATGCACTAGAGCAATGTCACTAGAAGAGCAAGCACCTAGTGTCCCTATGCACGAGGCCATGCACATGTGTGACATCCTCTGACCATGATGCTTACACATGTAATAACCCCAAATTTTGTAAATTGATTGAGAAAATTAATTTAGTTTGAATTTTAAAAAATTTTGAGCTGGAATATTAGGTTATTGGAAATGCTCTTTTTATGGAGATTAAAACATGATTTAAAACTTATAAATTATGAATGTACTCAAAAAACTGATTGAAATGACACTAAGTATGTTCAATTCTGAGTTTGGGAGGATGAAATAAATTTTTCTCCATAAAAGGGCAAAATGTTCCTTTCACACCTCTATGGGGCCCACAAATGGATCTAATGGCCAAAAAACATGTAATGAGTGGCCACACCACTACCAGATGATAGTGGAGGATCCAATGTTAATTTAATATTCAAAATAATTAAAATATAATTATTACAAGTAATTACGAAAAATTCAAAAACATCTATAAATACACCCCCAAAAATCCTCCAAAAATGTTCATTAAAATTCCCACAAAATTATCTTGCTTCACCTAAAAAACTAGATCTAGATTCATTACCGAATTCCTCAAACTCCCAAAAATCTCTCTTCTTTCACTTTCTCTCTCCTCTCTAGATTGGAACAATAGACCTAAATTCAATTAGGCACTCTATTCCAAATCAAATCTTACAAATCTCACCATTCATATTGTCCTAGACTACCTTATCTACAAAACCCCAAAATGAATTTCAAGATCCAACAGTGCAATCCACTGGAAATCACAAAACAAGCGGTTATCGGGTGATCTTATCATCAATGGAATATTTCTTTAAAATTGGGCTACAAAACCTATGTTTTTCTCCAATCAGGTAGGTTGAAACTCTTCCTATACTTATTTCATGTTAGTTTATATTATTTTTATTTTTTTAAATTAGTTTTAGGTTAAAAATTATTAAAATCAAGTAAGGACAAAAACCCTTCATTTCTGTATGATGGATGGCTCAGATGGAAAATCTGAGCCATCCAATCGATCCAGAAGGACCCAAAACCCCTAGTGTCAAATTTTCATGAAATTTAATCAAGTTTTGAGGGAGGAATTGATTGGGCGGTCCAAAATAGACTATCTGATCTTCCTAATAAGATCGGGCTCTCGGGATGTCGCACGAAAACGCACCCTGCGAGAACGTCTTTGTACACACGCTTCGTGTGAGACACCATCTCAACAGAATGACCTCGTGACAGCACAGGTCCCGGGCAACGCGTTACCTCGTGCATCTCGGTGAGGGGAGCACAGCGACCACTTCGCTCGATTGAACCCGCTCTGCCCGAATAATCCGAGCCATCCGTTTTGATGGGCCCAGATCAAATCTGGACCCTCAGAACATCTGTGAACTTCAATCTTCAATTGTGGAGTCATCTAAACTCCAAATTAAGATTAGAAAGAAGCTATTGAAAGCTTGTAATGTCTATTTTCTTTTGAAATCATAAAATTAAGTAAACTCTTCAAGAAACTTTCTATTTTTAGGAAATACGCTTCCAATTTTTATGATCTTTAAGATTTGAGATGATCAGATATTGGGGATTTGATATAATGATGAAATAATGTTGAAATAAAGTAATATATATGATTTATTTTGACATATCTAATATAAATTGAGAGATCTACTCTTTATGGTAGAAAACCTATAAAAAATACAAAGGGACCCACTTGATCAATGAGATCAAGCATGATTAGACCCTTTGGATGGGTTGTATGAATGGGATTATGATAAAATCTAGTTAGATCATGGATTAAATGTGACAAAAATAAATGGATATGATCTTTGGACCTTAATGAAGTAAAAGCCCTAAATGTAATTAAAACCTTTGATCTAAAGGAAAAGATCTAAAATCTAATGGTTGGATCATAAGTAAAAGTTTCTAATTATCTTAATCTAAATTAGTTTAATTGTTGTTTATTTGATAATAGAGTTATAAATGTGATTTATGTTATAAACTAGGAAGCATGATAGTATAATTCTTAAATTTTAGCATGTTATGTTCTATATGTTATTAGATTGTTATAAGAGGTTGGTAATTTAATTATCTTAGGGTCATGTTAGTTTAAATTTAAGATTTTAGCATGATTCTATTAGATTACTAGTAAAATTTCGTATTTCATAACTTATGATCATGCTAGTTTAAGTATAGCTTTATTTCATTAGGTTTAGTTACATTCATAGGAAGCATGTTAGTATAAATGGTTGTTAAACTTATATTGGATTTAGGCTTTAATGTTTATGATTTAATTGCTGTTAAATTTTATTAGTAGATTCAAATGTTAAGTAGTTGTTGAGATATAATGAGCATAAATAACCAAAAATGTAAACTAATGGAATATAGAGATTCATGGACAATAAAGAGGAGTGAATGACTTTGACTTAATATTAGTAAGGGCTATAGTTAGTAGGACAATATAAGGATTGTCAAATCCTTGGCCCAAACAAGGAGAATAATAAACCCCATGAATGACATTTTAAATGTTCATGAATTTAATTAAAATCAATTAGAAAGAGTACTTAGGGTTAAAATGCCCTTAGGAACCTTATGAAAGGTTGAGCTAAGGTCACTCTAGTGAATGCTGAACATGGTGGTTAAGGGGGTTCTCTAATAGAGCCTTGCTCTTTCCCTACCTTCCGTTGACGTTTGTGAGGTCTAAATGCCTTCTTACATGAGGATTGAAGTAATCACTTTATGTTAAGCCATTCAGCTAGTAAGCTTTAGTCAATTGGAAATGAGAGGAGCTGTCTAGACTTAGGATGGAATAAGCTATCTTCAACCAGTAAAACATTAACTGGTTGAATAATAATAATAAGAGCATAAAAGATTAGTAAATTATCTAATCCTAAAAAAAATTGTAAGTAAGATAAGGATGATCAAACAAGATCATAGGATCTTGAATGATCAAGAACAATAAAAATTTTAATGTCATATTTTATTATGTATGTATGTATGTATGTTTTAGATAAATCTAGATAGAGAATCCAAACCCTTGATCAAATATGACTCAAGGAAAAGAACCAAGATCCTCCTCCTTAGGGATGATCAAACAACTGAATTTAGATCAAAGAAGAACTAGATGTTAGAAGATCTAAGCCCTTGATCTTTATCAACAAGTATAAATTGTTGATCAAAGGATCTATGAAAGATCAAGATCAAAGAAAAGAATACACAAAGACTTAGAATAGAAAATACTTAGATCTGAAAGATTATAAGATCATTCTAACCATTAGATCTATTGATCAATAGAATAGACACTATCTGAGGAAGATAGATCATGATAGGACAAAAGATTTAGATCCTTTATATCAAAGGATAAAATTAAATAAAGAATATAGATATGATCAAAACTATAGGATTATTTAGATTGTATAAATATTGATAGCATGTATGGATTTACAGATTACATACATCAGTCAAAATTAGGGAAGATCTAAAGAGATGGATCACTACTTGAAGGTAGGAGGATTTCATGAATGCATTTACATGAGATATACATGTTGAATACATGATCTTATGTCTGGAAATGTTGATGAGTGTAAAGTAAATACTTATATTAAATCCCTTGAAATCCCTTATGATCCAACCAAAACATATATGAAATGGTTAAGTTAGAATTGAGAAAAAAACTTTAAGTGAATAGGGAACTAGAAGATATTCCAACCCTAAGTAAACAAACAGATTGTCTGATATGTATGAGAATTACTTTACATACAAGCATAGAGGCTTGTGGTTTTGTTTTAAATAAGCATATGCCTGGGGATTCTATGCTAAGAGAGTTAGTAGGGTTTGGCCACCTGCTCTCCAAAACTTGTTATGATATGGATACCAAGCCTAAGTGAGGCTAAAAGTCAAGTGGGGGAATTATGGGAAGGCTGCCACTATGATAGCCATGGTCCCCCCATATAAACATAAATATTGTGATTTCCACCAAGGATGGTATAAGTGGATTATTAGGCAGTTATCCATGCTCATTGGTATGGATTATGATTGCATGCATAGTAGTCCTTTGAGTATTTTTGCATTATGATGCATGGTATAGTGAAATGCCTTATGATATGGTATGATGAGATGCTAGGTAATCATGGATTACTGATACTGCCCAAATGAGGGAGTATGTCCAGCGAAGTATGGATGGTGTATCAACTCAGTATAAACTGAGTATGATTATGTTTTGAGATATTAATTATTTTTTATGATTTTGATCGTATATATATATATATACACAAAGTATACAGTATGTATGTGCAAGGATGTACATATACGACTAAGTAAAGAGATTGATCCATGAGTATGAATAATGTGATTATGAAGTATTAGGATTATACTATCAAATTATTATGCTTCTTGAATCCCCTACCAAGCATAGCTTACTGAGATATCGTAAATGTTTCAATGTTTACAATATCTCAAATACAGAGAAGGAGAGGAGCTCAAGACTTAAGAAGACTTGGAAGAAATAATCAATCAGGGTATATCCCTTGATGAAATGTATTTTATTTGAGAGCATTGTATTGTATTAAGGATTTTTATTGTATCGTGAGCTTTGAAATTTGGATTATTTAATTTGTACAAGTATTGTACTGATACTCGGGCTATACT
Source organism: Warburgia ugandensis (assembly GCA_035236585.1). Classification (NCBI taxonomy): domain Eukaryota; kingdom Viridiplantae; phylum Streptophyta; class Magnoliopsida; order Canellales; family Canellaceae; genus Warburgia; species Warburgia ugandensis. The sequence goes on along the minus strand of CP141129.1, from coordinate 31,180,040 downwards.
GTGAACCACTGGATGGATTCTATAATTTAATAAAAGTATATTCCTTCAATATAATTTTATCTCATACAAAAATTCTACTTATGTTATGTATGAAGTGACAACTTTGGTTTTTCCAAACAAGTTCTAAAGAAAAGAATTTTTGCTGCTTTGTTTTGAGAAATTTTTTTACTATTAAGGGCCTTGCCTTTCAAAAATGTATTACAAAATGTGTTACAAAAACCTGGGTCTTCACAACACACATCCTGGTGACCAAGATGCACGTGGGTGTGTTCAGGTAGATCATCATGGATGTGGTGCGTCCCAATAGTAGACCCATATCCATCTATGTGACCAATGAACCCAGAACATCTGGTTTCTGATTTGAACTGTTAAAAACCAATCTTAGACACAAAAATCAAGATTCAAAGAAGAATATAGTCCAATATCTAATTTGAGATGTCTGCTAAATTCATCTCGACGATGGATAACCCATTCCATAGAGAAATTAAGGATTTGAGCCTTCTCTGATTAGCAATCAACAATTAACAACTTTAGACAGCATAGATCAAGTAGACTAGAGGCGATTGAATGTGAACAAACACACTAGACCACACATGGTGCTTGGAATTAAGCACCTAGAGGTAAGACCTCCATCAAACCCTAATTTGATTAAATTTTATTTTTTATTCCAATTATGCCATATAAAGTGTAAAATACATGCAAAACCTTTTATGATCAGAACAACTTTAGACCTTAAAATGACCAATTGGACAATCTAATAAGGTAAATAGACCAATTTAATTGTAAACCAGTTCGAATAAACTGAAATAATGAATCTAGGCCATAGGATAAAGTAAAAATCATATATTTGATTGATCAAAATTGGATCTAATTATCATATCAATCAATCAATTTCTAAAATGAATAATTAGATCATCTGATTTACTCATTGGACCAATCTAATGGTTAGATCATTCTAGTAACTCCAAATTTAGTAGAATGAAACTCTAGAGTAATTAAGAACCATTGATCTGATTGAATAAAGATGAATTTGATTGTTAGTTCAATGGATCGACCATTGAAATGTGAGAAAGAATATTCTTATGACATAGATGTGTTAAAATGAAGCACAATTACGTGATCTGGACCGTTGATCTTTGATCAATGGCCAGGATCTGATGATCAGAGAAGAATTAAAGAAATAGATCACTAAATAGTGACAAATAAATGGAAGATCATCTAAATTAATGATGATCAAGGACTATATAAATAAAAATGAGAATAATGGGATCGAAAGTGACAATATATTGTATGTATGGCATGACAGATATGGTAGTTTACACAGGTTAGATATATTGCGCATTCTTAAGGATTAACTCCTTGTTTTTGAGGTAGGTAGAACCTTAAGATGCTGATTTCTAAACGTTGTATGATCTTTACTAAACATGATGTGATTTAATACTAGCATGAGATTTAATTGCATAAATTGTTTATAAATTAAAATTTATTAAGAGTTAATATGCATGTAGTAACTATAACATGATATATGATGTGATTATTATAACATGATTACAATTTCATGATTGGAAACAAATGTTCATTGTTTTAAAAGCATGATATGAGAATGCATTACATGTTTTCCCCCATGGTATTTGAATTGATAGTTGGGAAAACTACACTCTTGGTACATGGGTCATCATCATCATCAAGATCGTATCCCAAGTAGGGGTCAGCAACATGAATCTCATTCCTCCATTCCTCTCTATTAAGTACCATGGTTTCATTTAGTCCCAAAGTTTTTAAATCTTTTCTCACCACTTCTATCGATGTTCTTTTAGGCCTTCCTCTTGCACTTTTAGAACCTTTTACTTACATTGCCTCACTCCAACCGATTCCATTTTCGGTCTCCTTTAGACATGTCCAAACCATCTAAGTATAATCTCCCTCATCTTGTTACTTATTGGTGCTACCCCTAATCACTCTTTCAATAAGTTTCATAGGTTGGCTCTTAAGTTTGATCCCTCGGTAATTAGTGCAGCTCTCTAGATCTCCTTTATTCTTATAAATTAGTACAACAGAGCTTTTCCTTCATTTATCTGACATTTTCTTTGATTTTATAATCTTGTTAAACACCTTGGTCAACCAAACTGCTCTAGTATCTCCCATGTGCTTCCAAATCTCTACTAGAATACCATCGGGCCCTATGGCCTTTCATGATTTCATCTTTTTCAAGGCCTCTTTTACTTCAGATATTCTAATTCTACATTCATATCTATAATGTCCAATGTTATTTAGGTTTATAGTATTTTTTATCCTTATTTTCTTAGAGCCATTGTCATTTAATTATTTTTGAAAGTAAATTTCCCACCTTTGTTTGATTTGTCATCCTTGACTAGTATCCTTTGATCATCACTTCTAATGCACCTAATTTGATCCAAGTCCTTACCCTTCTGTTCTCTAATTTTTGTAAGTTTAAACACATCTTTTGCACCTTCTCTTGTTTCGAGTGTATTATAGAGATCATCATATGCCTTAAGTTTAGCCTCACTTACTATTCTCTTAGGAACCTTTTTAGCATTCTTATATTGTTCATAGTTTTCATTATTTCTAGTCTTCTGCCATGCTTTAAAACACACCCATTTTTCTTTGATAACTTTTTGCACTATTTCACTACACCACCATGTTTCCTTTACTAATTGCCTTTTCTTAATGGACTTAGCCATATTAATTCGCATGGTGTTTACTTCTGTTTCATAGTTACAGTTTCCTTGTACCCTTAACTTATTTGTGAATGATGTTATTTTCTCTGCTTTTAAGTTCCACCACTTAGTTTTTAGATACGTATTAAGTTCATTTCCTTTCTTACATATTTAAATATAGATATCCATAACCATTAACCTATGTTGTGTGGTTAGATTCTCATGGGGTATCACCTTACAATCCTTACACATTGATCTTTTAGTATTCCTAAGTAGGAAAAAGTCTATTTTGCTTTTATGCAGTCCACTTTTAAAGGTTATTCAGTGTTCATCCCTCTTCTTATAGAATATATTTGCAATGGCTAGGTTATATGACAAAGAAAAATCAAGGATAGTTTGTCCCATCTCATTTCATTCTCCTATACCATACCCTCCATGTAACCGACCATATCCTTCCTTTTCTTTTCCTACATGGCCATTTATGTTTTCTCCTATAAATTTTCCTTTAGTAATAGGAATTTCTTGCATGACTCCCTCCATATCTTCCCAAAATTGTCTCTTAGTTATATCTTCTAACCTACTTGTGATGCATATGCACCTATAACATTTATGATCTACTTTACGAGAACAAGTTTCGTTATTATAATTCCTTCACTGATTCTTTTAATGTCCACAACTTATCCTTTAATTCCTAATCCACTATTATTCTTATGTTATTTTTGTTATTATCCTTTCCTACTTGCCAAAGTTTATACCCATCAATTTCTTTAGTTTGAGACTCTTTCCACTTGGTTTCTTGGATACAAGCGATGTTGACTCTCGCATATTCCATCGTATCTACTAACTCCAAACTCTTACTTGGCAATATCCCTATATTCCATGTGGTGATACAAATCTTATACTCTTGAGATATCCTATTTACCCTCCCGTTTCTCAACCTCCATGGTGTGAACCTATGTAAAATTTTCATTGTACCTAGGTTTTTGATGCATCGCGTTGCTTCCGAGAGGATGCTCTAGCAGCCCTTGCTTATTTTCCACTACACTTACAATCTGATGTAGCGCCACTTTTGGGGAAATGCCCTAGCAACCCTTGCCCATTTTTCACTGCAACCTGGGATTCGATGCAGCATATCGCTTATGGGGAATGCCCTAGCTTAAGGGAATGTTAGTTTTCGATTCATGTCATCTTTGCAAGTAGGAAAGAAATAACAAAATCATCTTCAACTTCTTACTTGTCAGTTGGATCATGACGTAAGACCCTCCTCCTTTTTGCAGATGATATAGTCTTCCTTGTTGAGACAAGGGAGGGCATAAACACAAAGCTAGAGTTATGAAGAGAAGCATTAGAATCTAAAGGATTTAAAATCAGCTGAACTAAGATAGAATATATGGAATGCAATTTTAGCAAGGAGAGGAGTAGGCATGGCATACTAGTTAAGATTGATAACCAAGAAGTCACCATAAAAGACCACTTTTGGTACTTAGGTTCAATTATTCTTGAGAATGGAGAGATTGAGAGGGAGGTTACCTAGAGAATCCAAGCGGGTTGGTACAAATGGAGATGTGCATTAGGAGTTATGTGTAATCGGCGAGTGCCACTCAAACTAGAAGGAAAATTTCATAGGATGGCCATAAGGTTGGCCATGCTCTATTGATCAAAGTGTTGGGTAGCTAAAGACATCATGTCAATAGGATGAGCATCACAGAAATAAGGATATTGAGATGGTTGAGTGGCAAGACAAGAAAGGATAGAATAATGAAGGAATTTGATGAGAGAGGCAAATATCTTTCTAGTATTATTATATTATATACATGCATGGAGACTTGGTAGATTTTGTTTTAGTCACCTGCTCCCTAAAACTTATGATATGGACACCATTCCCATAGCTAGGCAAAATGTATGATGGTGGTAATTATGGGAAGTCTATATTATGATAGTCTGTCTCCCCATATAGGCACGGTAATGTATTTGTTCACCTTAAGTTCAGTGGAGTATGGCTATGGATCATGGCGGGTGGGATGTGCACTGTAACATAGTAGTCCATTATATCTTTTGCTCTATGTGTGCAGATTGTGATGTGACTGGCATGATGATATGCCCAGTGTAAGTACACATGACCATTACAGAAGCTTAGTGTTGACTAGTTGATGTGTAAGCCCAATGTTGACTGGATGGATGTGTATACCCGGTGTTGATTGGATGGATATGGACCTAGTGATGACTAGATGATCATGGGTCCCATATACTTAGGGGTGTGACCACCTATGGTCATATTCACTACTTTTTACGAGTTTACATTATTTGATTTGTATTGATGTTATGATCACTCATTTGGGAGTATAAATGTGATTTGCATTAGTGATTTCATTATTGAATTGTGCATGATATTTATGAAAAAAATGATTTGAGAAATTATGCGATAAACTTGCATTTATCTTGAGTAGATCATGGAAATTTGATTATCATATTGTGAACTAATATGTTTGACACATAGAATTGATTGTTGAAATGCTAAAATGTCTAACACATAGACGATCGTTGAAATTTGAATAAGCTGCATCTTATATTTTTTCATATGCATCTTAAGTTCCATACTAAGCATAGCTTGATAAGATATTGTAAATGTTTGAATGTTTACTATATCTTAGATTCATACAGATAGGAGTAGGAGGGTACAACATGAGGAATATGTCAACACTTTTTGCTGATTGAGGGTACACATTTAGCAATATTTCGAAGTTATCCTTATTGAAGAGTTGGATTATACATGATATTCAAGATTTTGAGTTTTGGACATCTTATATACCTAATGCAAGGGCTATGTATGATGATAAGATGGATCTTGGTTTCAACAATTCATTTTCCTACTGTTTAACTCTAAAAGAAAATTTTATTTATAGTTTCAAAAATTATATATACAATTATACTAGATAGATAATGAAGGATTGAAGGATGACTCTTGGGTTTTTGAAAATGGATTTCATAGAAAATGGTTTTTGCTATCTGATTCACAACTTTCTTTTTCAAACTTGGGGCCCCATTGATTAAAGTCCATTATTTTATAAATGACCCTCATTTAGCATGACCTTTAATATATTTTTAAGATATTATTTTACTATTTATATGAAAAATATACCATTTGAAAATTTTATAATCTAACCATAATTTGGTAAATTTTCAAAGCCAAATGATCAACCAAGGTAAGTATGTTTATAGGTGGTAAATTAAGATCCATGTGGTTAGATCAAGTCGATCAACATCCTAGATCTCTGATCAAGCTTAGATTGAAATGGATGGCTTGGATCAATCTAGATTATCTTGATCAAAATCAAGAAGCAAAGATTACTATAAATCCTCAAGCATCAAGTCCAAATAGTGAGCACAAGAGAATTCAGAATGATAAGAGTTTTTATGTTTAATGATGGAAAGTGAAAAGGATGAAGAGAGAGGAAATAGTTTCCTCATATGAAACTTAGTTAAAATTAGGAAATTTGGTTCGATTTAGAATTTTTAGAGAAAAGGAAAGAGATTGGATAAGAAAATTACTAAAATTTGAATTTAAACAAACTTCCCATCATCTACAAAAACTAGATTGAAGATGAAGATAAAAAAAAGCTTGAAAATTTGGAGAAAAACAAAGGTTGAAGAAGATGATCATTGCATGTGTAGGCTAGTGAATAGGGGTACTTTGCAAGTCAGTTCCAGCTTCGATGCTTGATAAAAATCTTTGAAATTTGGTTCATCGCATAGAAGACATCAAGGAAAAGGAGACCCAGGTGTTTAATTTTCAATTTTCATTACAAATCTTGTAACTTGAATTGAGTAAAGTTAGTTACTTGCTACTATTTGCATGAACAATAACAATGAGTTACTTAAAGTTTTACACCTTTAGTTTGGTTTATTTGACTTGTTTTTGAATGATCTAATCCTTTGCGTATATTTTTATTTGAGTTGTGTTAAGTGTTTATTTTTGACTAAATGATCCCTAGTTTAGCATTCAATTAGATCATCTAACCATTCAAAATTACAAAATTTAGCTTGATTCTTAATTTAGCTCAAATTGACCATCTAAACCTTAATTTCTCAAAATCAATGGTTAGATGATCATTAGAGTTTACTAGATGACTAATGTGTAGGTTAGATGATTCTAATTTAGTGTTTTATTTTTCAGATCAACTAAAAGAAATTGGATGACTCAGATTTAATCTCAATGTTGCAGATAAGTGAAGATCAATAGTGAGAAGAGTTCTAACTGGAAAAGAATTCCTAATGAGAAGAGTCCTAAGTTGGGAGAGGATAAAGTTTCCTCATAGGAAGTTATGTCTTCAAGGAAGGAGGTGGATGAAGATAAGGAAGGAGGTGGAGAAAAACCAGGAAGTGAAAGGCTATAAAGAGGAAAATCGTATGGGGGAGAAGGGATTTTTTGTTTTGAGTTGTTTTGCTTTTACCAATTACATTCCCTTCTTATTATTGTTACTACCCTCTTCCTTTTTTTATTTAGAGTTCTCTTGTTTACGCATCTATCTCTTTCTCTCGTTTACATAAGTTGCACACTCCCCTTCAGCTTCAGTATTTCGCTCTTCTTTCCCTGCATCTTCCTTCTCTCCAATACCACCGTCTCTCTTCTCTCTTAGGCTCCATCTCCCTTGTTAGCATTCACTGCTTATCTGCATCCATCGCACACACAAGATCCACCTCTCTTGTTTTCATCCATTCACCGCATACATCAATACACCTTTGCTTTCATTCTTCCATTACCACATCAGCCCTATCCTCTCAACCATTCGACCAACCAAACCAAAGGAGTCATTTTTCCATCTCTCGCTCCCCTGTTTTCCATCTTCACCACCCAGAGAACCACACGAACCAGTCGTTCTCCTGTTTTCCACGCCCATCTAATCCAGATGGTACCAGACGACCAGCCAATCACCGGTCCAACAGAACCCAAAATCAACGCACCAGGTGTCAATCACTGGCTCTGACCCTAGTACAACCAGTTTCTCTCCCTTTGCTTCCCTGCCACGCACCGGTCGGCCAAGGAAAGGAAACCCAAGTCGGGCTTCCTCCCGTGTCCCTCTCCTCCTCTTCCCTCTCCTTCTTCTCCCTCCTACGACTTCTCTCTTCTTCGTCGGGTTTGGTCTGGTTTTTCTTAAAAACCAGATTTTTTCAGTTAATTCTGACTTTGCCCCTTTGCTTTTACCTTTAATTACATGTCTGTCCTTTTTCAGTAATTCCATCTATATCCCTGACTATTCTGGTTCTGGTTTATCCTTATTCTGCTTATCCAGGAACAGATTAATCAAGACAGATCAATTAAGGTCTAACCCAATCAACGGGTTAGCCTTAACCAATCAAAATCTTCAATTCCTCATCTGTTTATCTTTTGATTTCAAATTAATTTTATAGATTCATGGTGAGGACATCCATTGTCATGATTAATATCTCTGATCTTTAATCTGAACCCTAGAAAGTGATCTAAACCATCCAATGCCCAAAATTCTTATTTAGGCCAGATCTCTTAGAATTTATGAAATCTGCCTAATTCATTTGGTGGATCATCAATCAGGAGTACCAGAAAGATTTTGATGGAGTTTGATCAAAGTTTATACACTTAAATTTGAAGAAATTGACAATAAACAGTCTAGGGAAGTGAAATTTTCTTGTTTCTTTAGTTAATTTCCGTTATTCTTGTGTTGAACTTTTGTAATTCTCATTGATAAATTATATTTGAAGTTGAAATTTTTTTTAGTGCAATTTTATCAATTGATTGAATTTTAAATAATTAAATTTTATTAAAAACTCCAAAATTCTAAAGCGAGTCCTTGTGGGTTCGACCCATATTTGCATAGCTATATTACAATAGCTCGTGCACTTGTGAAAAAACATCAACAAGTTTTTGGCGCTGTTGTCGGGGACTTGCAAAAGAGCTTTTATAAAATTTAATTTAAAAAATTAAAAAATCCAAAAAAATTGGAAAAATAAAAAAATATTTGGAATTGCTTTTTCATCATTTTTAGGTGCATATCTATTTTTATTTTTTTTAGTGCATAACCTCCTAATTTCCTGAAACTGGTACTTATTTCTAATTCTCTTTCTCAGGAAGCAGGAAAGTGGAGGAAATTGGCAAGAAAATTTTCATCAACATGGAAATTTCCCTGCTTTCCTAGATTAGGATTTTTTTTTTTCCTTTTGAGTGAAGCTTGTAGTTAGGATCCTTGTAAATTTCAATTTCAATTTTCATTTTAAAGGGTTGTAATAATACAAGGCAAGTGTGGGATAAGGTGGCCCACACTTGATCTTCATCAGAAACCCCTCTGTAAGTCTCCTCACTCATTTAAATTCCTAGATTAGGGTTTGCATTTAGAGTAAATTTGCATTGTTTGGTAGTATAAATCATATAAAAAGCATCCTCTTATAATTGTTGCATTTTTTGGTTTTACATTAGTTTATTGCTTTTATTTGCATCTTAGGACATAGTTAATGCTTTAAGGTGATATATATGTCGATTGAACTACCATGGAGTGTGAAATTAATTAGTAAGGGCACCCTATCCCCATAAGATCAAGGATGGATTTCATCACCACTCCTTGGCCCACCTAGGATAATCACCTCAAGCACGCTACCCTAACCTTCAATTCAAATTAAAATCAATCATAAGAGACCTATAGGGCTATCACATGCTCATAGGACCCTCTTACTAAGACTCAATTTATTGTCACTCCAGTGGCTTTAGAGCACTATGGTTATTGAGGGTTGTCTAATAGAGCCTCGGTCTTCCCTCACCTCTTTACGACGTTTATGAGGTCTAAACACCTCCTTACACGAGGGTTGTATTAACCACCTTGTGAAGAACATAATTGGTAAGCAATAATCCAGTCTAAAGGAGAGGTGGAGCACTAGAGTAGGCTAATTAATAGCATTGTCCCCACACAATTTCAAGAAAATCCATATGTTGCATATTAGCCTCAAGAATTCTATTGTGTCCTTTATTTGTGCATCTTTCTAAGAAGTTAGGTTGCATCATGTAGGTTAGTTTTCATCTTTAAAAAAGAAAGAAAAAGAAGAGCCTATCAAGAAGGGGATAGATTTCATAGATTCGATGCATAGATGGATCGGTTAGATCTTATGGAAAGTCAATTGCTTAGGCTAATAGCTTCTAGGCAAGTTGTGCCACAACCTCAATACCATAATGATTATACCTATTCTGAGCATCCCTATTCCACTTCTTCTTGGCCCCCATCAAGCTCCACATACAATGAATACTATCAGGAGCCAGTGGATGCACTTAATGCATTCACATACCTTAGCAATTTTTATTCTAAGACGCATTATCAAGACTCTAATAAATGTGCTAGGCATCATGAACAACCATGGTATCAGCATTACCAATATCAGGAAGAACCACAATGGTCTCACCCTGGTCAGTACTACCATGATTATTCAGAATATCAGAGTCAACCATCATGTGTTCAGCTTGCTCAGTCCTTTTTCGGTACCCCAATGCCACAACAATACCAACCCTATTAGTCATTTCATTTACTAGAAGAACCATTATTAGAAGAAAATATGCAGCATAGGTGTGAAATAAGAGAACAAGAATACATGGCTGCTAGGAATAAGAAATTAAAACAAATGATGGAAGAGTTCAATGGGAAAATAAAATGAGGGAGGGAGGAATTTAAGGAGTTACTAAATCAAATTAGAGAGGATAAAGAGCAATGTATTCTTGACACTAGGATGAAAATTTCTTATGATCCTTATGAGTCACAAAGTCTACAACCATCCTTAGAAATCTCCAACTTCGATATACTTGAGTCATGTCCTGATTCTAATTATGAAGAGACTTCCATTGATGAAGCGCATAACACTTTAGAAAAATCCAACCCTAATCCTCTAGATGCATGTCCCACCTATTTGTATGACTCTGATGAAGACACATCTATTGAGGAGATGCCTAAGTTGTTGGATACTATGCCTCTAATGGACACTTCTAGATGGCAAGCCAGAGTAGATGATCCTAAGCATGAAATTCAAATTGCACCTTTTAATGTAGAAGATGTACCTGATTGGGAACTAGTAGCCTTATTTGAACAAACATCAAATGATAATATAGGCCCAATTGATACCATGCTTGTGCTTATCAAACAGGAGGTAGCATAGTCAGTTGATATGTATCAACCTACTGTAGGATACACATTAGAAGATAACTAGGGTTTAAGCCAAACCTTGTCCCTGCCTCTAGTAATACAAGAACAATCTATTAGAGAAGGGCAAAGTCAGGTTATTACCCTAGTTCAGGACAATGATAGGGACATAGAGGAAAATGATAAATTGAATAGAATGGTCATTCTTATCCCTTAATTTGGTCAAGACAAGGACTGGTTGTCACCATATGGTCCAAGGAAATACATGGTAGTTCATGCAGTCATTAAGTTACCCTCACCTCAATTTTTGAGGTGGAGCAATTATATTGACTACCGTGAAATATTAAAGATGGGGGATCATCAAAATGGTTCCACCATTCTTATAATTGCAGTGATCTACTGTATTATATTCATATCACCACTAAAAATTCAAGGTGGAGGCCATATATAGATTACGGTGAAATTCTGAAGTGGCATGAGAATTCTCACCATTTCATCTTAGGGTTAAGATAAGGACAAATAAAGCTGACCTAGTTAGCTTAGGAAATGTCTGGCTGAAGACGTTAAACTTAGCACTTATTGGGAGGCAACCCAAAGGTTTAGAGTATACATCCCTCCACTTTCATATAGAATCCTATGTTTCAAACATTAGGGACAATGTTTCATTCTGGTTGGGTGGAGTAGATGCATTAGAGATATTGAGTTTTCTTTAAAAAAAAAAAAATGAAAATTTTTGAAAAAAAAAAAGAGTTTTTAAAGTAGGGTTCCCTTACTATGATGAGAACTGAATGTTCAGAATTTAGCAAATATATTGTTTTCACCTCTTAATGGGAATGCATATGATTAGTTTTGCATATCATGCATGTGTTGAAGCATTTTATGAAAGTTAATTCTCGGAAACCAAGTACACGCAGCACATAATGAAGACTAATATTGAGGTATGACTTAGAGACCCTAAGGAAAATCAGTGGAGACCTATAACCTAGTGAGAGTTTGAGACTATTTTTTTTTAGAGAGTTATAAGTAATTCCCTAATTTCTTTAGCGTACATACATTAGTGTGATCTTGTTATCATTATTTTGGTTAAACATCAAGAAGAAATAGGAGTAATAGCTTTAATTCTAAAAATTTATTGAATTTGATAGGCTTTAGGAAACCTAAGAAATGATAAAGGCCTCTTTGCTCAGCCCAGAGACATAAGGCCTACCTAATATAATATACCACTAATTAGCCTTTTGAGCCTATTATTAAGCCTTTTCTTTCTTAACCCCATTCACCTTAACCCAGAATAAACCAAAATAAATAACCATTACCCATCTTCAAAATGAGTAGAGTAGAAAAAATTCAAAAATAGGATAAAAAGTCAAAGAAGTGAGAAAAATTAGTTGTCTTTCTTCCAAAGAAGAAAAAAAAAGAAAAAGAAAAGAAGAAGAAGAATAGAAAGACCAAAGTCTGAAAGAGGAATTCACTTCAAGTACAAACCAAAAGAAAAGTTGTCCCAGAAGATATTCATTGAAGTCATCTACTCAATTTTGAACCTTTGAAATCTTTATACCTTTCTTTTCTAAACCTGGCCTAAGCCTACATATCGTCCTAAGTAAAGACCAATTGATCTTAGGTGGACATAGCCTTAAAGAGGAGATAAAAAGAAAGAACTAAGGTGAAAGACCCCTCATATTCTTGGTGTTAACATCCACTCTTATGGATCACTTTCCTTTGTCTCATAAGCGTTGAAAAGAATTATGTGAACCATCAGCTTGTTGGATTTAGTCACATAATGAGAGAAATATGTTTAACCCCTTATCTGAGAGTTTATTTCTAAGCGTACACCTGTGAGGATTTGAGGCCAAAGCATATTTCTAGTGAAATGTAAGCATATCCAATTAGAAGTCAAGATTTATGTGGCTATACACACACATATGCACTTTGAGAAATAGCTCAAATAAGATGTCTTTAATATGTGTATGGTGGGTAAAATTGTCAAATCCTCTTTATTAAGTTGTGAAAAACTAGTCAATTTGCTAATGAATGAGGATTCTCTAAGATAAAATAGGGGATTTGACTTTACTGAATTTTGTGGGTATATTCACTGCAAACCCTCACTAGGCATAACTCGTCTACTAGGGGTAACCTAGCGGTTCAAGGGCTTATTGCATATGCTAAATGCAACCATGAGTACCTATGAAAGTGGCACTTTGTACCAGTTTTGTATAAAATAGTTGTCTGCATATTTTACTCGGGACTAGCAAAATGCCAGTTGTGTTAAGTGTTTATTTTTTACTAAAAGACCCCTAGTTTAGCATGCAATTAGATAATCTAACTGTTCAAAATTACAAAATTTAGCTTGATTCTTAATTTAGCTCAAATTGACCATCTAAACCTTAATTTCTCAAAATCAATGGTTGATGATCATTAGAGTTTATTAGATGACTAATGTGCAGGTTAGATGATTCTAATTTAGTGTTTTATCTTGTAGATCAACCGAAAAAAAATTGGATGGCTCGGATTTAATCTCAATGTTGTAGATAAGTGAAGATCAATAATGAGAAGAGTTCTAACTGGAAAAGAATTCCTAATGAGAAGAGTCCTAAGTTGGGAGAGGATAAAGTTTCCTCATAGGAAGTTATCTCTTCAAGGAAGGAGTTGGGTCAAGATAAGGAAGGAGGTGGAGAAAAACAAGGAAGTGAAAGGTTATAAAGAGGAAAATCGTATGAGGGAGAAGGGAGTTTTTGTTTTGAGTTGTTTTGCTTTTCCCAATTACATTCCCTTCTTATTATTGTTACTACCCTCTTCCCTTTTTTGTTTAGAGCTCTCTCTCTCTCTCTCTCTCTCTCTCTCTCTCTCTCTCTCTCTCTCTCTCTCTCTCTCTCTCTCTCTCTCTCTCTCTCTCTCTCTCTCTCTCTCTCTCTCTCTCTCTCTCTCTCTCTCTCTCGTTTACATAAGTTGGACACTCCCCTTCACCTTCAACATTTCTCTCTTCTTTCCCTTCATCTTCCTTCTCTCCAATACCACCGTCTCTCCTCTCTTAGTCTCCATCTCCCTTGTTAGCATTCACCGCTTATCTGCATCCATCGCACACACCAGACCCACCTCTCTTGTTTTCATCCATTCACCGCATACATCAGTACACTTTTGCTTTCATTCTTCCATTACCGCATCAGTCCTATCCTCTCAACTTCTCAACCAACTAGACCAAAGGCGCCATTTTTCCATCTCCCGCTCCCCTGTTTTCCATCTTCACCACCCAAAGAACCAGACGAACCAGCCGTTCCCCTCTTCCCCTTCTTCTCTTTCATTCTTTTCTCTCCCTTTAGCCCATGCCTTCAACGCACCTTTCCACTGGCTTGTGTGACGCCCATCTAATCCAGATAGTATGAGATGACCAGCCAATCACCAGTCCAACAGAACCAGGAATCAACGCACCAGGCATCGATCATTGGCTTTGCCCTTAGCCCAACACCTTTGTTCGTTCCTCTGTCTCACGAGAAACAACCCTTTTCTCTTTCCCCTCTTCTTCTCCGATCAGTTTCTCTCCCTTTGCTTCCCTGCCATGTACCGGTTGGCCAAGGAAAGGAAACCCAAGTCGGGCTTCCTCCTGCGTCCCTCTCCTCCTCTTCCCTCTCCTTCTTCTCCCTCCTCTGGCTTCCTTCTTCTTCGTCGGGTTTGGTCTGGTTTTTCCTAAAAACCAGATTTTTCCAGTTAATTTCGACTTTGCCCTTTCCTTTTACCTTTAATTACATGTCTGTCCTTTTTCAGTAATTCCATCTGTATCCTTGACTATTCCGGTTCTAGTTTATTCTTATTCTGCTTATCCAAGAATAGATTAATCAAGATAGATTAATCAATTAAGGTCTAACCCAATCAAGGGGTTAGCCTTAACCAATCAAAATCTTCAATTCCTCATCTGTTTATCTTCTGATTTCGAATTAATTTTACAGATTCATGGTGAGAACATCCATTGTCATGATTAATGTCTCTAATCTTTAATCTGAACCCCAAAATGTGATTTAAACTGTCCAATGCCCAAAATTCTTATTTAGGCCAGATCTCTTAGAATTTATGAAATCTACCTAATTCATCTGGTGGATCATCAATCAGGATTACCAGAAAGATTTTGATGGAGTTTGATCGAAGTTTATACACTTAGATCTAAAGAAATTGACAATAATTAGTCTAGGGAAGTGAAATTTTCTTGTTTCTTTAGTTAATTTCCATTATTCTTTTGTTGAACTTCTGTAATTCTCATTGATAAATTATATCTGAAGTCTGAAATTTTTTTAGTGCAATTTTATAAATTGGTTGAATTTTAAATAATTAAATTTTATTAAAAACTCCAAAATTCTAAAGCGAGTCCCTGTGGGTTTGACCTGTATTTGCATAGCTATACTAAAATAGCCCATGCATTTGCAGAAAACATCAACAAGTTGGAAAGAGTTTCATATAATTTTTTTTAATTTAATGATTAGATTTGTTTAATTTTATAAAATAATCTTGAAAGATACTATTGCGTATGTTGGTGAATAGCCTATGTTTGTGATCGAATATTTTAGTTTTTTTTTTTCTTGATTTGAAATGTCATTGTAAAATTTCACTAAAAAGTAAAAGAAATCAGTGGCCAAAGTTAGTAAAATCTTCATAGATTCTAACTGTTTGTGGATTGTAAATAGGGACTAGTTTAAATATGGACTATGAACAGTGATAAGATAATTGCTTAGCTAATGTCACAAGGGTTTCTAAGTTATCCATTTCTTTTTTAGTAACGCTCTCTCACTTACAAATGCAATAAGAGGTGTTGCTCTGGTATTTTTATTTGAAAAAAATTTAAAAATTTGTGAATAAGATCTGATGTGTGACACATCAAAGAATGTTATGGGTGATCTAAACAAAAAGGTAATCTAAGCTATTCAAGTCTTATATTCTTTCTTTAGTCAAGATCATCAGATTTTTAGAAAATTTGCATCATCCAGTCATTGAATCTTTAATTTGAGACTTGAGGAATGGATTAATGAAGGCTGATAAACTTAGATGTGGCCATAATCAAAGAATTTTGTATAATCAACCTAGGGAGTGAATTTTAATTGATATTTTGTATAGTTTTCTATCTTTCGATGTCAAAAATTTATGTTTTTCATTAATTCAATAGATTTGAGTTTTTAGTTCATTTTTGTATATTTATGGCCAATAAAATTTTGTTTAAACTTCAAAAATTTTAAGTTGAGCCCTCATGAGATCGACCCGTACTTGCATAAGTTGTACTACAATAAGTTGTCCACTTGTAGAAAATAATCAATAAGTTTTTGGTGCCATTATTGAGGATTCACAATTGAGTTTTCATAAAATTTAATGAAAATTTGAAAAAATCCAAAAATTCAAAATTCAAAAAGAAATTAAATTTTTTAGGAATTACATCCATTTAGCATTTTAGGTGTGTTTTTCAATTTTTTAGTGCATAATTACCCTACTTCCTAAAATTTGGTACTTATTGCTATTTTTTTACTTTGTTGAAAATTGGAAAAAGAGGAATTCAAGTAGGACCTCAATGAGGATAGCCAAAATTTTATTTTGAGTGACTTGTAGTGAGACACAATGTATTTTTCATTAATAACAATGCATTTTAAAATGGTTGTAATAATATAGGTCAAGGATGGACCATTATAACTTAGAAGTAGAGGTAAAATGTAAATGGTCCCACCCTTGTACGAGAAGATCTTATCTAGGACACCATTGTGAACAATCCTCACTCCTTAAAATTCCTAGATTAGGGTTTGTATATTTAGAATAATTTGGCATTGTTTGGTAGTGTAATTGCATATTGATAGCATACTTGATAACTATTGCATTTTAGGGTTTGCATTAGTTTATTATTTTTAATTGCATTTTAGGGCATTTTTATTGCTTTATGGTGATTTATATGTTGATCAAATTGCCATGGAGTATTAAAATTAATGAGTAAGGGCACCCAATCCTATAAGATCATGGGTGGATTTCATTACCACCTCTTGGCCCAACTAGGATAATGACGACAAGAGCATTAAGCAAACTTAAAATTAATTAGAAGAGATTTATAGAGGCCATCACGTGCTCGTAGGATCCTCTTGGAAGGAGGTGACCTATTGCCACTCCAATGGCCCCTGTCTAACTGATTGTGATGGTATTTAAATGACTAGCTCTGCCAGCACATTCTATGACTCAAACTACCTACGGCTAGTTGAGGAGGGTGTAAAGTGGTTGGTTATATTAGGATTAACTGGTAAGCGTGGGAAAAGTCTGAAAGAAAGGAGTATTAGATTAGGTTAATCTAAAAGCTTCTCCCTTAGACAAATTTAAGAAAATTAAAACATATTAGTTTGTTATCCTTAGGGATTGTTTGATTGTGTCCTTTGTTTGTGCATTATTCTTGACATTAGGTTGCATCATTTAGTTTAATTTTCTTAAGAAAAATAAAATAGCATGATCAGTTGCATTCAGTGAATAATCTAAACACCAATCAAAGTGGTAATCCTTACTCCAATATTAATGAGATGATATTTCCCAATGGAGGAATAATCCCCTTTTTAATTATGATGAACTACCTCTTGTCACAGATGGACGAATAATCCTCTATTTGATATTGATGATCCTTCACCACTATTTAATGATAACATACAATCATGGAGGAATCATTCACCACCACGTCAAAATAGGAGAAGGAATTATAATAAGTAATGAGATCAAAACAAAGCACATGAGGATAATTGGCATAACCAAAATCCTCATGGGACAACATTAAGAGATTATTTGCAGCCTAATTTTACTAGCATACCTTCATGTATAATTTTACCTCAAAATGCTGGTATGAATGCTATAAAGATAAAAGTAATTCAATCACTTTCTAATTTTTAAGTGTTGGATAGTGAGAGTCCTTACCTATATTTAAAGGAATTCAATGAAGTGTGCAAGACCCAACATACATAAAACATCGAATTAGACATGGTAAGACTCAAACTATTTTCTTTTTCTTTAAAGAAAAAAGCTAAAATGTAGTTTCATTCATTGTCATCAGGTTCCATACTAAAATGGCAAGAAATGACTAGGAATTTCTTGAAAAAGTTTTTTCCTATACATAAGACAAATACTCTCTATCAAAATATAACAAATTTTATCCAAAAGGATAAAGAAACTTTCTACCAATGCTGGAAAAGATTCAAAGAATTATTGTTAATTTGTCCACTTCATGGATATGAACCTTGGCAGATCATTAACTTCTTTTATGAAGGACTTAATTTTGATATGTCCCAATTTGTTGAAATGAGGTGCAGTGGCAATTTCTTAAACAAATAACCAGATGATGTGCAAGAGTATTTGAAATGGCTGGCAGAGAGTGCATAAACTTAGGTTGATTCGAAAAAGTAGGTTACCCAAACAAGCCCAAGTGCACTACCACATCCACTAGGGGAGGAATATATGTCATGATTTAAAAAGATAATATAAATACTAAAATAGCATCCCTAGCTAGAACAGTTGAGACCATGGAAATGGGTAAAAAAATTTCTAAGAAAGTTGAATAGGTGTGTGATATTTGTGACAGTAATATGCACGCCACTAAAGAATGTTTCACTATTCCTACATTCCAAGATACGCTTCATGAACAGGCACATTCTTATGAGCAACCTTTTTCCCCATCTTCAAAGACGTATAATTCCAATTGGAGTAATCATCCTACTTTCAGTTGGAGAAATGAATATAATGTTAATGTCTTATATAAGGCCCAATACCACCCTTACCTACCACCACAAGGTCCACTTACTCCTGGACCCTATATACCCCCACTTAAGAGGCAGATGATAATTTTCATCAATTTATGCAACACCAGGAGAAGAAAAAATGCTCAAATTGAAGCTCAATTAAAAGAGAACACATAATCCATGACTAAATTGAAAGACATGATGTCTCAAATGCTACAAACCCTTGAAAAAGGGCATTTTTCCACCTTGCAGTAAGTGAGATTAATTCTTCAAATTCAACCATGGAACAAATAAAGGCAATTACTTGTTCTTCATGGTGGTAAAATAATTAAGAAATTTGGTCCTAAAGAGGCTGAAATGGTAATAAAATTTGTTAGAAAAAAGATAAATTTATTGATAAGGGAAACATTCTACCCACTAAACCATACTACAGTCCTACTCTGTTTCTACAAAGGCTACATCAAGCTCCTAAGATTGTATCTAATTATGACAAGTAGCCTAGAGATATATTTGACACCGTACCAAGTGTTGAAATGAAAAATTCAAAATTACAAGATAAATTTATGCACCTCTCCTTTTTAGAGACCTATCTAGACCATTTCTTATGGGACCTAGGGAAGTTTCAAACCTTGTAATTTTTTTGAAAAATTTTCATATGTAATAATTATGTGCTGTTATTTTTAAGAACTTTCCTTTTCTACATATCTCATTTCTTTCTTTCTCAATGCATTATCATCATCCTATTTTTTTAAACATTGAGGACAATATTTCACTTAGGTTGGGGGTGTAGAATTTTGGTGAATTCTAATATTTTTGTAGTTGTATTTCTCATTAAAAAATGATAAAAAAAATTTAAAAGAGAAGAAAAGAAAAAAATTGAGCTATTTTGATTTTTTTTGTTGTTGAGATTTTAGGTTAGTTCCATACAATGATGAGAATTGGATTTCCTGATGTCTAATATTGATTTTCATCTTTAGCTTATTAATGGAACTATACATGATTAATTCATGATTTTGCTCATTTTTTAAAATATTCTATGAAAGTTAAATCTCATATCACATATGTACACACAATTGCTTATATATATTCTAAACTATTAAGTATTTATAACTTAGAGGTCCTGAAGAAATTTAGGGGAGACCTACAACCTAAGTGAGTTTTAGAGCCATTCATTCTTGAGAGATTATAAATGTTCCCAAATTTTTCTTCAGCATGCTTAAACTAAAATTTGATCCCATTAACTCTTAAATTTGGCTAATTACCTAAATTATTAGAGTATTACCTTTAAAATTTTGAAACTTCATTGAATCTAATAGGGTATATAAAACCTAGACAATGATCTAGGCTATCCTTATTGTTAACCTAGTTATCTAATTTGAGCCTTTATATAAGCCTTTTTTTTTTTCTTATCCAAATTAACCCTTACCCATGCTAACTAGTATAAATTATCCATTACCTATTTTCTTCAAAAGATAAGTTAGAGATGAATTAAGAAATACTTTTTAGTTGCAATAGAAGTAGAAGAGTAAATATCAAGAAAAAAAATATTCTTCAAAGAGATTCAAAAGAGATGAAAAGGAAGAAAAATTTTAAAAAATGAAAATGAAAAAATGAAACTATATTCACTTTGATACAAACTAAAGAAAAATTTTCAACTTTAGTAGAAGACCTCTACTTATTTTTGTAGAATTTTGAATACCCTTTATACCCTTTCTTTTCATGACCCTGTCCAAAGCCCATGTTTTGTCCCAGTTGTAAAGCTATTGATTTTAGTATTAATATAGGCTTGATAAGCATATGAATGGACAGGATTTAAAGAGTAAGGGCAGCCCCAGTGCATGAAGCTCCCACCTATGCGAGGTCTGGGTAAGGGGTGGACCACAAGGGCCTATGTGTCTAAATGTTCAAAAGTAATGGCATTTTATCCTTTCAAAAAGGGATCAAAATTAAATTTCTTAGTAACTCCCATTCTTCACGAGTATATGTAAGATAAAATTTATTTTATTGATTCTACTCATATATTTAGAAGAGAGATGATTTTAACCCTTTCTTTAAGAGTTTTTATTTTTGAGTGTGTGTGATTAGTGAGAAATGCTGTTAAAACATATTTTAGATGGAGTTCAAAGGTTGTATTTTACTAAGAGATAAGGGTTATTGTATATGTAGATTGCACACATTACACATTGAGATCTAAGCCTAAATAAAATATATTTATCATATGAGTAGGGTTTTGAATTTTTCATTCAATTTTATTAACATGCTAAAGTGGTATTTTGAGTATAGAATGAAGAAAATTTTCAAAGATAAATTTAGGAAACCTAGAGGTTTAAGGGCTTATTGCATATGTTCAATGTAATTGCGAGTACTTACGAAAGTGGCAATTTGTATCAATTTTATAATTTGATTTTTCACATGTTTTGCTCAGACTAACAAAATGCTAGTTGGGGGTGTGTTAAGAGTCCATTATTGTGTAAATTACCCTCCTTTAACATTAAATTTTGAGATAGTTTTTTAAAATTTATATGAAAAATATCATTTGAAAATTTTATAATATAACTATAGTTTGGTAAATTTTCAAAGTTAATGATGATCAAAGGAAAGTATGTGTAAAATTGAATGTTGTATAATACTAATTAGGTTGTTTTGTAGATAATAGATCAAGATCCATGTGGTTAGATAAGGTTGATCAATATCCTAGATCTCCAATCATGCTTAGATTGAAATGGGTGATTTAGATCCATCTAGATTACCTAGATCAAAATCAAGAAGCAAAGACTTTAGTTCAATCCTCAAGCATTAAATCTATACCATGAGTATAAGCGAATTGAGAATGTTAAGGAATTTTATGCTTAATGATGTAAAGTGAAAAGGATGAAGAGAAAGGAAATCATTTCCTAGTAAGAAACAAAGTTGAAATTAGGAAATTAAGTTTGATTTAGAAATTTTTTGAAAAAAGGAAAGAGAATGGAGAAAGGAATTACTAAAATTTGAATTCAAACTAACTTCCCATCATCTATAAAAACCATATCTTAGATGGAGTGCAAAGAAAGCTTGAAAATTTGGAAAAAAATGGAGGTTGAAGAAGATGGACAGTGCACGTGCAGGTTGGTGAATAGGGGTACTTTGCACATTGTTTTTTACTTTAATATTTGACAAAAATATTTGAAATTTTGTTTATTGGATAGAAGACATCAAGGAGAAGAAGATCCAGGTGTTTGATTTTCAATTTTCATTCCAAATCTTGATTTTGAATTTATTAAGTTTAGCTACTTGCTACTATTTGCATGAATAGTAATATGAGTTACTTAAAGGTTTGTACCTTTAGTTTGGTTTATTTTGATGAGTTTTTCAATGATCTAATCCTTTCCTTATATTTTTATTTGTATTAAAAAGAGTTTCATATAATTTTTTTTTGAAATTTAATGGTCAAATTTGTTTAATTTTATGAAATAATCTTGGAAGGTACTATTGTACAAGTTGGTGAACAACCTACGTGTGTGATTGAATATCTTAATATCTATTATTTTGATTTGAAATCTAACCATACAATTGAATTTATTGATGCCAAATTGTTCTAGGTACCAAGTTTCATTGCAAAATTTCATAAAAAAAGTAGAAGAAATCAGTGGCTAAATTTAGTGACATCTTCATATATTTTGATTATTCATGGATTTTAAATAAAGATTGGATTAATCATGGAACAAGGATAAGATAACTACTTAACTAGTGTCAAATGTGCGTGACCATGCATGACTATCTCAGTTATTAAATGCTTTTCTAGTGACACTCCCTCACTTGCAGAAGTAGTGAGAGGTGTTGCTCTAGTATTTTAATTTGAAAAAAAATTAAGAAAATTTGTGAATAGGATTTAATGTGTGACCCATCAGAAAATGTTATGGGTGATCTAAAAAAAATGGTAATCTAAGTCGTCCAAATCTCAAATTCTTTCCTTAGTCTAGATCATTAGATTTTTAGAAAATCTACATAATCCAAGTGTTGAATATTTAATCAAAGACTTGAGAGAAGGATTAGTGAAGGTTGATTAACTTAGATGTGCCCAAAATCAAAGAATTTTGTTATGATCAAGCTTATGAAGCATTTTTTAATTGATATTTTGTTTAATTTTTTGTCTTATATCTTTTGAATTCAGAATTTTGTATTTTTCATTAATTAAATAGATGTGAGTTTCTAGTCCATTTTTTTAGTTTTTTTATAATTTTTTTATAATTTTTGAAAAATTAAATTAAATTAAATCTCTAATTTCTTTAAGTTGAGTCCCCATGGGATCAACTGGTACTTGTATAAGAAATATACAATAGCCTGTGTACTTGCAGAAAATAATCAACACCCACCTTTTGAAAATAAATATGAAAAAGTATTAAAAAGATAGGTCATCATAGTTAGTATTAGAGACAAACCATCCACTCACAACCACTCTCAAATGTCCAATGTGGAGATGACGATCCAAGGGTAAATAGAAACAATGTATGTCAAATTGTTAACTCATGTAGAATATGTTGAACTATGAATAGTTGCTACCTTAGAGAGCGACCAAGAGATCAGCTCAAAGAGTTACCGATTCCCATGCAAGAATATAGTACAAGAGAATTAAGTAGTTAAGATAGTTACACTGGTGTTGTAAGGCATTCTACCTTAGTTGCAACACACAGACTTCGTTACATCCTATAGCAACACAAAGCACTTCAACTTAGGCACAGTCTGAGACATTACCATCATGCTAGTGCACTGTTAGGACACACAAACACTAGTGCAAGATCATTCCTCACCCTTACCTATTATAGTTGCAGGTAGTTTGAATGGTATAGCTGAGAAGTTGGATAAATTGGTGGAGTGATTTCAGAGGATGGTCCCTGAGTTTAGAGTAATAAGATCCAAAAGTTGATGAGGAATGGATCTTTGAGGTAGAGAAGGCATTTGGGGTTATGGAGAGCCTCGTAGTGAGGAAGGTGGGGATTTCCACCTATGTTTTGAGGCAGGATGAGACATTTTGGTGGAGATCAGTGTAGAAAACCTATTTCCTTAACTGTGAGGAAGTTGCATGGGAGGAGTTCAATGACAAGTATTTTCGTCCTCTCATATGAGCAATGAAGGCAAGAGAGTTTGTGAGCTTAGTATAGAGGAATCTCATGGTGTTAGAATACAATAACAAGTTTGTGCAATTCAAGAGGTTCGCACCAAATGTTTGCGCTGCTGACATACAAATGACTGATCAATTCCTTGAGGGTTTGAACCATGGACTGAGGATTAATGTCTTGGGTACAAGACCTAAGTCCTTAACAAATTGTGTTGAGATGGCATCTAGATTTGAGCAATATTGTAAGAAGAATTAGTCTATGAGACATGAGGAGATGAGAAACACCATCACAAGACTCTTTAGAAAGGGTAGGTGACCTTTACAACACAAGGGTCACACAGATACTAGGGATAGCATGTAGCAAGTTAGAACAAGAGACCATGTCTCAGATGTAAGAAATTCCACCCTAGGAATGTCTACCCTAGGCTAGAATAGTAGCAGTAGAGACCTCCTATTTGATTATAGCTGTGGAGAGCTTGGGCACATTGGAAGTGCATGAACTAAGTGACCAATAATTGGCAGGGCCAGACTAGAGAATGTTTCTTAACATTAGGGAAGGGTGGTTTCCAATACAAATGGTCAAGCATAGGCTTCCAATGCATTGGTAAACGACACATTTCTAGTCTCAGATAGGCACACCAAGGTTTTACTTGACTCGGGATTTGTACATTCTTTTATTTGTTGCACATTTGCATCTTGTGTGGAGTTACCCATGCAAAAGTTGGGGTTTAGTTTAGATTTGATGACCTTGGTTAGTGAGTCAGTTATGGCACAAGAGTTCCTTCAAGAAATACCCATTGAGGCTGTGGGGAATAGTATGGATGTTGATCTCATCCTACTTGACATGATAGATTTTGATATCATTTTAGGAACGGACTAGTTAGCAAAGTACTGGGTTGTTATGGACTGTTGCAAGAAGAAAATCACTTTTTATACTCCTGATGAGGAAGTGACTATGTTGCATGGGAGATAAGACACACTAGTCATATGCATCATATTGACTGTAAAGATATCCAAGCACATCTCCAAGTGCCGTAAGCATGTTTGCCAATTGTGGTTGTCGTGGATGTTGAGCGACCTGAGAAAGAGGAGTTGAATGTGGTCAGTGAGTTGTAGGATATTTTTCCTAAGGAACTTCCTGGGTTACAACTTCGATGCGAGATTGAGTTCACCATTGAGCTCTTACCAAGTACATCTCCAATCTCTAAGACACCTTATAGGATAGCCCTAGCCAAGTTGAAAGAGTTGAAGAGTAAGCTACAAGAGTTAGTAAACAGAGGGTTTACTCAACCGAGTAGTTCACCTTTAGGAGCACTGATCCTTTTTGTTAAGAAAAATGATGGATCAGTGTGATTGTGTATTGACCATAGGATACTAAACAAAATCACTTTGAAGAACAAGTACCCTCTGCCATGCATTGATGACCTGTTTGATCAATTCCAATTAGCTAAGGTATTTTCTAAGATTGACTTGACATTGGAGTACCACCAGTTGATGATACAGGGTGAGGATGTCTTGTAAACAATATTTAGGACTTGGTATGGTATTATGCCATTCAGTTTGATGAACGCACTTGCTGTGTTCATGGATTTGATGAACTAAGTCTTTGGAGCTTATTTAGATAAATTTGTAATTGTGTTTGTCGATGATATTTTGATTTACTTTACTAGCATTCAAGAACATAGAGAGCACTTATGGATTCTGCTGAACAATCTCTACACTTATTAATTGATCACCAAATTCAGTAAGTGTGACTTCTAATTAGAAGAAGTTAATTTTCTTAGTCATATTGTTTGTAAGGACTGTGTTGTAGTAGACCTTACAAAAGTTGAAGAAATGATCAATTGAGAAAGACCCAAGTAAGTTGTGGACATTTAAAGTTTTCTTAGCCTTGTAGGATATTATTGTAGGTTCAATAAAGAGTTTTCTCGCATTGTCATACCCTTGACTGCATTGACAAGAAAGGGAGTTAAATTCATTTGGAGTGATACCTGTGAGGAAAGTTTTCAGGAGTTGAAGAAAAGGCTGACTATGGCACTAGTTTTGGCTCTTCGATTAGGCAGTGAAGGTTATGTAATTTATTGCAATGCTTCAGGAAAGGGCCTAATGTGTATTGATGCAGCATGGAAAAGTCATCACTTATGCTTCTCTACAACTAAAGAAGCATTAAGTGACCTACCTTGTACATGATCTGGAACTAGCTGATTTGCCTTAAAGATTTGACAACATTACCTATATGGTGTGAAGTTTGAAGTCCTCACTGATCATAAGAGCCTTAAGTACATCTTGACAAAAGCTAACTTGAATATGAGGCAGAGATGGGTCACCGAACATAGTGGCTGACACACTGAGTACCGGTGTTGTATTTGCTAACATCACTATTTGTAGATCGTGTACTACAAACTCAAGCAGAAGATGTAGAAACTCAAGAGTTGTGAAAGAACAGTGATTTCAACAAGGGAACAAATGGAGGAGTCCACATCTAAGGTAATCTAGTGGTCCAAAAATTGCAAACTTGAGGAGGGAACTACTGCATGAAGCACACTAGTCGTTATTTCCCATTCACCCTAGAGGTATGAAGATGTATCAAGACTTAAGAAAAACTTTTGGTGGGATGGAGTAAAAAGAGATATCGATGATTACGTAATTAGGTGCTTGACGTGTCAACAAGTCAAAGTTGAACATCAAAGACTGGAGGGGATGTCGCTGACTCTAGGACTTCTTGAGTGAAAGTGGGACCACATCACTACGATTTGGGTGATAGTGGACAGATTGATTAAGTTAGCACATTTTCTTTTGATCAAGCAAAATCAATCAGTAGATAGCTTCGCCAAGTTATGAGGGAAGTTGTGAGTCTTCATGAGGTGTCATTATCAATTATTTATTGCAGGGATAGCATATTAACTTCTAGATGTTGGAGGAGTGTACAAGAGGCATTA
Organism: Warburgia ugandensis; assembly: GCA_035236585.1. Lineage (NCBI taxonomy): Eukaryota > Viridiplantae > Streptophyta > Magnoliopsida > Canellales > Canellaceae > Warburgia > Warburgia ugandensis. Next base: position 31,153,457 of record CP141129.1, on the reverse strand, counting down.
GGTGTATCTATGAGATTCAATACAACATTCTACCCTTAGACAAATGGTCAGTCAGAAAGGACCATCCATACCTTGGAGGACATGTTGAGAGCATGTGCATTAGTTTGGAAAAGGAATTAGGATGAGCAACTCTCATTGATTGAATTTGCATACAAGAACAATTTTCATGAAAGCATTGGCATGGCACTATATAAGGTATTATATGGATGATCTTGTTGGTCATAGACTTGTTGGAGTAATGTGATAGAAAGAAGGTTGATAAAGTCAAAGCTCATAGAGCAATGTGTAGAGAAGGTTAGACTAATTAAGAAAATGATAGTAGCTGCTCACAGTTGTCAAAAGAGTTACGTAGATAGGAGATGCAAAGATTTAGAGTTCATAATTGGAGATCATGTGTTCTTAAAGAACACGCTTACTAAGGGGATTATGAGGTTTGGAATGAAAGGAAAGCTTGGCTCTAGATTCATCGGCTCTTTTGAGATTTTGGAGAGGATTTGTACAATTGTCTTATAGGTTAGCTTTACCACCATAGCTAGCAAAGTTACATAATGTTTTTCACATCTCCATGCTATAGAAGTGCATACTGGACCCCACCCATGTACTTGTAAGGGTACCAGCAGAGTTGAGACAGAATTTGACTTTTGAGGAACAAGCAATACGGATTCTATACTAGAAGAAGAAGAAATTGAGGATCAAGATTATCCATTTGGTCAAGGTATTGTGGCAGTGTCATTCAGTTGAAGAAACCACTTCGGAGATCGAAGATGAGATGAGTACGACGCACATAGAGTTATTTATATAGAAATGTATTAAGAAATTTCAAGGATGAAATTTTCAATAAGGGAGGAAGGATGTAACACCCCTAATCTTTTTGAAATTGCATAATCTTCACCAAATAAGCTTTCCAACAACACTGAAAATGTCGAAATTGGAGTTTAGAAGAAAAAAATCATAATTATTTTAGTCAACCACGAACGAACCAAAACTGCATCGAAGCCTCCGAGTCCCTCTGCCCAGCCGCTGCTGCCCGACTCCACCCAATGCTCCCCTACTCCTCATCCTTCTCTAGTGACCCAGCATCGTTCGGTGACCCATCTCAAGGCCGTGCCGACCATTGCATGTGCCAGCCCCCACCCGTCACTCATCCGCTTTTGGTCATTGCTGTAATTTCTGTGCTCTTGTTGGCCAATCAACTGAGCACCTTAATCACAACCTCGAACTAAGGCACAGTGCAACCATCACCGATGCTCCTCTCCTCTGTTCCTTTTCTTCTTCGACCACTTCGCCAGGTAGCTCTGCTTAGCCCAGCGAACCACCATAGTGCTGCCCCACCCACCCACCCTCCCCTCCGATCTGCTACTCCACCTCCAGTTGTCTTCTCTATCGGATCTTCGACTTTTGCAGGATCTCCGTTGTACCCCGTAACCCAATCTACTTCCTCTCTCTTCCCTCTGCGTGGGTTTCTTCTTCGACTCCCCTCTTCTTTGGCTAACCTTCTTCCTTGTCTCTCCCCCTCTCCGGCTACCTCGTTTCGACTTAGGTCAATCACATCTATTTTTGCATTAAGGATGCACCAGAGTGACGTGGCCGGATATGCACGCACCCAGTGCTCATATTTACAAGGCCATGTGTGCGACATACTCCGGTGGCAATGACTCTGCATGCATCCTAGTGACCAAGACACACACGAGTGCCTTCCGGTAGATTGTCATAGATGCGGTACGTCCCAGTGATGGACATAACCACATAAAAAATCTAGATTTTGATCTAAATCATTAAAAATCAATCTGATACGCAAAAATGAAGATTCAAAGAAGAATATAGGTCTGATGTCTAGTCCAAGATGTCCGTTGGATTCTTCTTGATGACATGGACCCCATTCTATACAGAAAATGAGGATTTGAGCATTCTTTGGCTAGTAATCTATAAATAACAACCTTGGTTGGCCTAGATTAAGTAGATCAGGTGGCGATCTGACATGATTAAACACTCCAAACCCCACTTGATACTTGGAAATAAGTGATCTGAGGTGGGAACTCCATCGAACCTTACTTATTTTGATTAAATTTTATTTTTATTTCAGTTATGCCATATAAATTGTAAAATACATGCAAAACCTTATATGATTAGAACAACTTAGACCTTAAAAGGACTAATTGGATAATCTAATAAGGTAAATAGGCTATCTAATGGTTAGGTCACCCAAATAAACTAAAACCATGAATCTAGACCATAGGATAAAGTAAAAGTCATAGATTTGACAGATTAGAATTCGATTTGATTGTAAGATCAATGAATTAATTTTTAAAATCATATAGATCATACAAAAAATATATGACTAAGATAAATCAAAACCTAAAATGAATAACTAAGACCATCTGATTTAGTCATTGTATCAATCTAACGATTAGATCTTTCTAATAACATCAAATTTAGAAGAATTAGACTCTAGAGTACTTAGGAACCATTGATTTGACCAATCAAAGTTAATTTTGACTATTAGACCAATGGATTAATCATTGAAATATGATAAATACTATCCATAAGACACAAATCAATGGGAATGGAGGACAATTAAAGCAATCTGGATGATCTTTAAAAGGACTAGTGATGAATAAATGAAAGATCATCTAAATTAATGATGATCAAGGACTATATAAATTAGAAATGAGAATAATGGAATGGAAAATGATGATATATTGTATGTATGGCATGATAAATAACTGGTTTGCGCGAGCTAGATTAATTGTCTATTTTGAAGGATTGGCTCCTCATTTTCAAGGTAGGTGGAACCTTAAGATGCTATTTTCTAAACCTTACCAAATCTTTGCTAAGCATGATGTGATTTAATACTAGAACGAGGTTTAATTGCATGAACTACATCTAAATTGAAAATTATTATGAGTTGATATACATGTAGTAATTGTAATATGATATATGATGTTATTATTATAACATGATTATGATTTCATGATTAGAAATGCAAGTTCATTATTTGAAAAGTACAATTTGAGAATGCGTTCAATGTTTTTCTCATGGTATTTTAATTGATAGCTGGAGCTAGAAAAGTCACACTCTTGGTACATGATTATTAAGTACTTATATGTTATAGTTTTTTGTAGATTTGATGAGATGGGCAGATAGCTTGCTAGTATTATTACATGCATGAAGACTTGGTGGATTTTGTTTTAGAAAGGCATAGGCTTGGTGTATATTGTGCTAGGAAGGGCTAGAGGCTGTTGAGATGTGGCTATACAACATAGAGATGATCATTACAGTGATAGGAATCATATGACAGACAAGACAGCGACTACCTTTGCCTTGATAGGTGAGGCTGCATTCTGGTGGCCAACTATAGAGAGGAACTTCTTTTAGGGTGGAGATGTGATAACTTGGGCATACTTTAAGATGGTGTTCACAGACAAGTACTATAATTATTTTGGAGAAGATGGAGTTGGAGTTTTTGAGCCTCGTGTAGGACTCCAGGATAGTGGCGCAATATAAGGTATTTGTTGAATTAAAGTGGTTTCTACCGCAAAAGGTATGAATTTTGTCCTGAAGAGCAAGATTTTGATTTGCCAACCTACCATTATGTCCAAAGTAGTGGAGTTAGCATCTATATTGGAGAGAGAGTTATGGGTTCCTTCCAGAGATAAGGGTAGGTATAGTGGCCCTGAGCTCAGAGAGAACAGGTAGAGGAAGTTTGTAGTGAAGAAGAATTTTGGAAGGCCTACTAAGCTAACTCTTAGCCATTACAGAAGAAGAGATAAAGAGCAAGGTTAGTGTCCTACTTGTCACTGCTGACATTCAGACAGACCATGTTGGGGTAAGGATGGTTGGTGTTTTCATTGTAAGCAGAAGGGCCATCTCATGAGGGATTTCCCAAAGCTCAAGAGAGACGTCCCACTTTGACAAGACACGACCCTAAGTGTTAGGGTAGAGTATATACCATGATGATGGATCACACTCGTACCTCCAACATTGTTCTAGAAGGTAAACTCTTGATACTTGATAGACATGCACACGTATTGATTGACCCAAGTGCTAGCATTGATGTTGTTGCAAATAGATTTGGGTTCAGTCTAAATGTCAATACTTTAGTGGGGGAGTCAATGATTGCACAAGAGTTTGTATAGGTTGTTCCCATAGTTATTGTAGGCATGAGATTTAGAGCCGGTCTAATCATCCTAAGTATGATGAACTTCAACGTAATCTTGGGCATGGATTGGTTGGCAAAACATAGGGCATTAGTAGATTGCAAGAAGAAGCATGTTAGTCTTTATGGGATAGATACAAGGTTTTCTATATTTCAAGGATGACTTGACACATCTAGTGTCAAGATTAGTTTTGCAAGGCGGGCAATATGCCTAGTGTCTCATGGATGTCGAGAATACTTGGCCAATGTGGTGGTTCAGGAGGAGTCTGGACCTCGAATTAAGGAGGTAGAAATTGTGTGAGAATTTCAAGATGTGTTTCTTGAGGAGTAGCCTGGTTTTCCACCAAGGTAAGAGATGGAATTTACAATTGAGCAGCTAACTGGAGTAGCTCCCATTTGAAAGCTCCATATCGCATGGATCCTTTGGAGTTAAAAGAGATGAAGACTTAGCTATAGGGTTTGTTGAATGAGGGCTTTATATGCCCAAGTGTTTCTTCATGGGGAGCCTCGGTCTTATTTGTGACGAAGAACGATGGTTCCCTACTATTGTGTATCAATTATAGGATGTTGAATGGGGTTGTAGTGAAGAATAAGTGTCCCTTTCCTTGTACCAATGATCTCCTCGACCAATTATGATCAACCAAGGTATTTTTTAAGGTTGATTAGAGGGGTGGTTATCATCAACTCATGATATGGGATGAGGACATTCTCAAGACATCATTCTAAACTCATTATGGTCATTATGAATTCATGGTAATGCCATTCAAGTTAACAAATGTGCCATCAACATTCATGGACCTGATGAATTAGGTATTCAAGGATATTCTAGATAAGTTTATGATTGTTTATATTGATGACATCCTTGTTTACTCTAGTAGCATTGAAGAGCATAGGGCATAATTAAGAACTGTGTTGAGTATCTTAAGTGCTCACCAGCTATATATCAAGTTCTCAAAGTGTGAGTTCTGCCTAGATGAGGTCCATTTCCTTGATCACATTATATCCAAGGAGGGTATTGTTGTTGAAGTAGTTTCTAAGTGGGAGAAGCCTAAGATTGTGACTGAGCTATGCAACTCTCTCGATCTGGGTAGTTATTATCAAAAATTCATCGAGGGGTTATCCTATATTGAGCAACCACTGACCACTTTGACTAAGAAGGATTAGACTTTCATTTGGATGGATGACTTTGAGAGAAGCTTTCAGGTCTTGAAGAAAAAGTTCACTTCAGCTCCTATCTTGTCCTTAGTATATAGAAGTGGAGTTTTCATGGTCTATAGTGATGCATTCAGTGAGAGATTAGGATGTGTGCTTATGTAGAGTGGGAAGGTAATTGCTTATGCATTGAAACAATTATAGAAACATGAGAAAAACTGCCCCACTATGACTTGGAGCTTGTAGTGGTAGTCTTTGCTTAAAGATATGGAGGGACTACTTGTATGGTGAGAGATTTGATGTGCTTACCAATCACAAGAGCCTTAAGCATCTCTTCTCTAAGAGCAACCTCAACTGAGATAGATAACCAGGTTTGAATACTTAAAGGACTTTGATTTCTTTATCCAGTACCACCTGGGCAAGGCTAACATAGTGGCAGATGCCTTAAGCAGGAAGTTGAGTGGCATGATCTCTAACAAAACCATTCGCTCAGCATTTTTTGACCAAGTCTTGTAGGTGTAGAGCTCATGTGAAGAACCCTAGGCATTATGTTAGAAAGATGGGTTTGAGAAGGGACTAAATGGTAGTGTGAGGTTTTGACGGTGGCTGGTGGTGCCAGTGACTGCAAGATTGAGGTAAGAATTGCTAATGACAACATATGATTCCAAGTTCACCATTTTTCCAAACGGTACTAAGATGTACTAAGAATTGAAACAACATTTTTAGTAGCAAGGAATGAAGCATGACATTGGAGAGTGTGTTGTTTGGTGCATTACTTGTCAAAGGGTGAATGCGGAGCATACTAGAGCTTTTAAAAGGGAAATGGGATCACATAACTATGGATTTTGTGGTCAAGCTGCCCAAGACTCCTAGTGGGCACGACTCAATATGGTTCATTGTGGATTGACTAACCAAGTCAGCTCATTACCTACCCGTTAGGAAGAAATAGCCACTAGGAAGTTTAGCTAGATTGTATATGAAGGAGATAGTAAGCCCACCTGGAGTACCACTTACCATCATTTTAGAGTAAAGATGGCAGGTTTATGTCTCATTTTTGGTAAGTGTGAAGGAAAGTTTGGGTATGTCTTCATGATTTTGTACAACATCCTATCCATAGACTGATGGGCAATCTGAGAGGACAAACCAAATATTGGAAGACATGCTAAGTGCATGTGCACTTGATTGGAAGGGTAAGGGTTGTTGGGACGAACATCTACCCTTTGGCCGTTCACCTACAACAACAACTATTATTCTAGAATTAGCATAGACCCTTATGAGGTTTATGCAAACCATGTCATACACCTACGTTCTGGAGTGATGTAGGTGAAAGGGAGTTCATCAAGTCAGAGTTAATTGAACAATGTGCTGAGAAGATTAGACTAATTCAAAAATGATTGTTGGAAGCACATAGTAGACAAAAGAGTTACATTGACTTTGAGAAGAAGGGATCTCGAGTTTGAGGTTAATGACCATGTTTTTTTTAAGGTTTTACCCACTAAAGGAGTAATGAGATTTGGATTGAAGAAGTTGAGCCCCATATATGTGGTTTCGTTTGAGATATTGGAGAGTATTGGCATATTTGCTTATTGGTTGGGACTACACCCTTAGCTATAAGAGGTCCAAAGTATATTTCATGTATCAATGCTGAGAAAGTACGTGTGGATCCCATGCACATCCTTGATTAGGTACCCACAGAGCTTCAACCATATCTTACTTTTTAGGCGCAACCAGTACGTATCTTGGATAGGAAGGATAAGACCTGAGAACCAAGACGATCCCTCTCGTCATGGTTCTATGACAACATCATTCACATGAGGAAGCCACTTGAGAAATGGAGAGCAAGATGACATAGACTTTCCATAAGTTGTTTTGACTTGATGTATTGATGCAATTTTGGAGACAAAATTTTGAAAAAAGGGAGTTTTTTTTTTTTCTCTCTCTCTTTTCTCTCTCATCAAATTACCCTAGACAAAGTAGTAGCTTAGGTTTATCCTAAGGAGAGCAAGGTGTCTAGGTGTGTAAAGAAACATGGGTAAGATAGGCTAGGGAACTTATCAAGGGTGACTTCCAATCACTAAGTGTGTGTGAAGAGTGTCGTACCTCGGTGTATTATGCATGCTTCTTTATGGGAGAACGAATTGGTAAGTAGGAAAACCTAATATCTAGACTTACTAAAACCTAAGTAATTAACAAAATAAGTGTAGTGGAGTAAGCATAATGACATCATGCATGCCCACGTGCAAATCATGATAGATATAACATATATGGTGTGTGTGTGTCTATATATATATAATGTAAAGTATGGAAGTAAGAGCTTGAGTGGATGGCTAGCTTTTGCATGCATGCAAGACCAAGCTCCACACATGATGTTTAGTGAGGTGGAAGCTGGTCTTGTTGCATGCAAGGAAACTTCTCTCATGCATGAAAGGTGGAGTGAAGAGTTTGCTAAAGTGGAGTAAAGTGAATGGAGAAAGGATATTTTCTCCTACCTTGGATGACTAAACCAAGAGAGGGAGTGTAGCTGAGTTAAAAACCAGCAAAGGAGAAGAAGATTTCTTGGAGATCTGTTGGAGACACGTAAGAAGAAACCAAGGGAAAGAGGACAATTGAAAAGAGAAGGAGCAACTTAGTGGAGGAAAGTGCCCAACCGAGTGGAGAAGAAACCCACTATTGGGAGCTGAATTCCAGTAGAGAAATATCAGAAATTTTGAGAAATTCTTCACCATGTTTGTGATTATAGGAATGCTTAATGTATCCTACTACTGAATCTTTAGAAATTGCTTGTTTTGATAGGACACCAAGCTAGTTTTCTCCATGTGTTTTCAGGTTGAGTATATTGTGAATGACTTGAAATTTGACTTAAAGTATTGATCCCATTATTTTGTGATCATCTTGAATGCTTCCATATGTATTATACATGAAATCAAGAGTAGATTCATGCTTTAATTTGGCTGGAAAAGATTGAATGGTTGATGCTCACTTGAGGTGAAAGTGGCATGTGTGTATATAGGACGTGAGATCAAGTGAGTTAGGGTGTTACTCTGGCAGTGAAACGACCTTGGATTGCTACTATCTCTATTGATTTTTGGACTGATCTTGACCTTACCATATAGCTTAATGAATGGGTGTGATCCCATCTTAAAACAACAAGAAGAAACTACTGTTTAACAAGCTAAAAGAGGAGGGAATTGGCCATCATTTTCTACACATTTGCTGCAAAAAATTGATGCATCATTTCCTCTTTTAATAAACTAACTTGGAAGACTTATGGGCATGGAATGGTTATGAAATTCTAATGTACTCTTAATCCTATAAAATTTCTTTAAATCTATGCAGAGGAATCAATGTTGAATTGGGGAAAAAATGACTAGAGTTAACGAAGTGCTCATTGTAGAAACTTGCAGTGAGATGCCTCATTCACTAAGTGATTTGGTCACAAATTCCTTGTTACATATTTTATTTATTTATGATCTCTGAAAATTTTGGCTTTGAATAATGTTGGGTGGTAGCCCAAATTGAACTAGAGATTTCACTTTGAAAGTCGTGTGTAATGGCAGTTTGTGTAATGTTTCTATTATTAATGAGAAATTATGTTAAATCATGCTATTAGGATATCTATGTTGATTATTGATTGTAGGAATGTGGAATGGATGTGTATGATTAATTTCCATTGGTTGAATGGTCTGGAACATGATTATAGGTTTCACCTTGATCCAACACATGACATCAGCTCTTACTTTGGATGTTTTAGCATGTAACTTATGGTCTTATTGGGTACCCTTTTCTATGGATTTTTATCATCCTATTATTCCTAATATGATAGGGTGGAACATGTAATGAAATACTGCAAACTATGGACATGGAACATGTGTATGATTCATGGACTTTTGACATAACTCTAAGCTATGAAATAAACTAGTTTGACACTTGGAGCATGCATTATTTTAGGACCAAATCCTATGATGAATATGGGAAAATCTACACCAATAACTACTGAAAATTAAATGTCTAAATTGATCTAATGAGGAATAATAACTGTATGTTAAATGTAAGAATGTTTTAACACTTATTTGACCCTATAAAAATGAACTTGAATAAAATCAATTATAAACAAAAACAACCTAAGACACATACATTGAAATAACTTAGTTTAGCATATCAATGGCTACTCCCATCCATCCTCATAGATTTTTCATGTTTCATGGACTTGATTTGATCATTGATACACCGATGGGGTGATTTACACTTATAAGCACATGCTTAATTGCTTTTTTGTTTCACAATTTCTGGAAATGTTACTAAGCATTTTGGTTTTGGAAGAGGGCCAAGTTTGCCTAATGATGCAAGCTACTATAAATTGCATTCATAATGGAGGGATTTCCTAGATAGAATGATACATGGGCTATGTTGAAAAACGTTTACACTAAACGACTTCTTAATGTACAATAAAATTTTCCACCAAAAATGATATACCATATTCACACTAATCATTATGTAACACCTTTGCTTTTTTAAATAATAGTTTACCAAAATTTTGAATTATGTGAAATCAGTGTCAAGTAAACTTTAATTCAAGAACCACTCTCTCTCTCTCTCTCTCTCTCTCTCTCTCTCTCTCTCTCTCTCTCTCTCTCTCTCTCTCTCTCACACACACACACACACACACACACACACACACACACTCACACACACACACACACACATTCCCACCTCATAATTAATTTAATCATTTTATTTTACTTAAAGTTCTTTTATTACTATAGTTTTTGTACTTCTTTGGTTATCACATATTTTTAGTTCTATAGGAGTGTTTCTACAATACTTTGTGGCACAAGTAAACTTTGGAAGCTTAGTGTTAATCAAATACATATAGTCATTTAAAATTAAGAGGTTCAATCCTTAAGAAATCTTATGAATGACCATTAACACCCTAACTATGTGATCAGACTTAGTGTGGGATGCATCTTTCCCACTAATAAGGTGTTATTTTAAAAGTTGTTTACAAATAAATGACATTAAAAGTCATTTATTACTAAACAACTTCTTTATGTACAACAAAATTTACCTTAAAATACGAATTAGGAATTTTTCATTTTGCATTTCATGTAATAGACCTTTTGAAATATACTTATTTTACACTTAAAACCTTAATATTGGGAATGTACATGTCGAGATGATTCCAACAACACTAATTTTGCAAGAAACAGACTTCAAACGAAGAAGTTATGATGTTTTGAATATGGAGAATATTTTAGAAAAATAAAAGAAAAGACTAAAATAGAGGGTCCATTTTGATATTGGCACCCTCCCTCTCTTAATAACCTAAAACTTGATGACCTAGTTAAAACCCAAATGTCCCATCCCTCTAAGCCATCTTCTTCCCCATCTTCCCAGTGACCCACAACTGGCCTAATCTCCCACTGGCAACATGCAAAAGCCTTAGGTTTCCCTCTGATCCAGCCAATCATGCCCAACCACTGGCCATTCGAGCCGATCACCACTATCTCCCACGGGCAATGTGCAAAAGCCGTTGAGTTTCCCTCTAACATAGCCAATTGTGCCCAACCACTGACCACTGCCAATAGTACCCAATCACCACTATCTCCCATCAGCAACTCTGCAAAAGTTCCTAGCTTTTCCCTCTAATTTGGCCAATCGTGCCTGACCATCAGTCAATCATGCTCGATCAACATTATCTTCCACCGGCAACTGTGTAAAAGCCCCTGGCTTTCCCCAACAGAAGTGGCCAATCGTGCCTGATCACCATAATTGCTCGCCGACAACTACATAAGAGCCCCTAGATTTCCCTTTGACATCACCAATGCGCTCAGCCACTGCTAATCAAGCTCAACCACCGACCACCTGCATCTTTATTTTAAGTAAGAAAGTTGATATTTACTATTTCTAGCATAAGACTCCATTTGCATAGTTGTTTTATATTGGATTTGTGATATGATCTTATATGTGTTTTATATTATATTTGTTATCTCTTCAATTTTCATGAACAGTTGAGATTTAGCACAATTAGCCTAATTTTTGTAAATATGCATACTTCCATTGATTTTTGCTAGTTGTAAGCTTTAACAATCATGCAAATCATGTGAATTGAGTAACTTTTCATTTTTTATTGCTTCATATATTTGGAAAGTTAGTATACTTTGTTTTGATTATAAGAATGTATAATGACATCTTGCACAATTGGAAGTATTTGATTTAATGAATTGATATGATAAATTAGCAAGTTGAGATGCCTACTAAATATATATTTTTGGAAAGTTTCTAAAAATAGAATAATATTATTTTGAAATTGCATTTTTGGAAACTTTGTTATGCCTAATAAAAAACTAGGTTATGCCAAGGACTGTTTTGATAACTTATACATTATTGAAGTTGAAATATACTGTTGCTTTGGCAATAAATCAAGAATATGGTAAGCCATCTTCCAAGAGGTAAAATACATGAAAATGTTAGAGAAGTGGAGGACTATCTTGGAGCACAAATTCTCACAAATAAAATAGGAATTTGATGCCTAGGATCATTCCCCATTTGGGTGGTGTTTGGCCATGAGAAAAATGCAAACAATGGTGACATGACCTAGCTAACTAAGTAATACAAATCCTAAGGAAAAGTGACCTAAAGTGTAAGAACCCTAAAATTTTAAATTCTATTTCAAATAATTATGAATTACTTTTGATACGTACAAATTGGAAAATGTTCATGTTTAGGTTACACATAAGTTTACCTTCAGAAAGACACCTAATTGAAGCTTAAAACCCTAAAATTTGAATTATACTCAGAAACATGAATTTAATAACTTAAAGAATAATGAAATCTAAGTTCAAATGAAGTAGTTATGACACTTTAAGAATGAAGGGTATTTTTGTAAAATTAAGATAAAAAAAAAAACATATCAGTGAACGAGTGGGTGCTAAATTGATATTAGCACCCCTCTCTGCTTAAGCTAAACGCCCTCTCTGCTTAAGCCAAACGTAGTGAACCACACAGTTTGTTCCACCAAGCCCGACAAACAAACACACGCACACACACACACACACACACACATAGAAAACTGAGGGAGTGCTGGCACGCTGACAAGGAAAAAAGAAAATAGAAGGTGGTTTTATCATCATAGTTGGAGCTTGCCAAAGATAACGATAGCTTGGATCATTGATTTGAGCTAGTTATATCAATGGTGCATCAAGAAGAATGAAAGCCACTTGGAGATTTCAAGGTCGGGGCATTTTCATTGTGGGTTTTTGGAGAAATTGATGACAACGACGACTGTGGATTGCCCTACATTAAAAAAAACAAAAAAAAACACATCAAATCATCAACTCCGACAATTGTTTGAATGAGAGAAACACTATTTCAAGTGTGTAACCAATGATTCACTGTCTGTACTTTGGATTCCATCATTTTAGGGATTTGCATGCTAGCTTTAGGTTTTATGGATGATTTAACAATTGATTTCCTAATCAGTGATTAGAAATGGATAAATGCTTACCTTTTATAGCTCAAATCTAGCTGAGATTGTTGATTTAGGTTGAAAACCAGTTGAAGAATCTCAGTTGTCTGATCTATCACTGCTTAAATAGTGACTTCTTAATGTCTAATCGATGAATTCTCGAATCCTAAATTAACTAGGGATGACTAAAATTGTGAAATTTGGATAAAATATATTGGAAAATCTTAGCCATCTGATTAGTTACTAATGGAAGAGGAACTTGATGACATCTGATCAATAATTAGATGCCACCATCATGTTCCCTAACCCTCAAATGGTAAATATACTTTGAAAACCTATGGTCAGAGTACATACCATTGGAATGAATCCATAGATGGACAATTTTGATTAAGAACAAATAGTTTTCCTTGTAATGATGAACATACAAACTCCGCCAATGCTGGTCCCAAGCCCGGATAAAAAAGGAGGATGGTCTTGCATCAGGTGCCAGCCGGCAAGGGGGAAGTTGAAGATGATTCTATTATTTCTTTCTTACAAATGAATATGCATTTGTATATTAGTTTGTGAGGAAGAAATGAAAATCATCTTCAGCTTCTTAAAAGATGGCAACCCTTGTGTCAGGTAGCCAGCCGGCAAGGGGGAAGTTGAAGATGATTCTATTATTTCTTTCTTACAAATAAATATACATTTGTATATTAGTTTGGGAGGAAGAAATGAAAATCATCTTCAGCTTCTTAAAATATGGCCACCCTTGAGTCAGGTAGCCAGCCGGCAAGGGTGAAGCTGAAGATGATTTTAATTGATTTTAATGAAAATCATCTTCAGCTTTTTAAAAACTATGGCAACCCCAACATGACATTAATCAAAAACTAAAATTCGCTCAAGCTAGGGCGTTTCCCATAAGCGACGCACTGCATAGTATCCGGATGTGGTGAAAAATAGGCAAGGGTTGCTAGGGCGTTCTCCCATAAGCGACGCGCTACATCGGATCCTGGGTGTAGTGAAAAATGGGCAAGGGCTGCTAGAGCGTCCCCTCGGAAGCAATGCGCTGCATCAGAACCCAAGTGCAGTGAAAAGTGGACATGGATTCATACCATGGAGGTCGAGAAAGGCGATAGTAAATAGGGTATCTCCAAAACATAAGATTCGCATCGCTACATGGAATATAGGGACACTAACAGGTAAGAGTTTGGAGTTAGTAGACACGATGAAACGTAGGAGAGTCAACATCGCTTGTATCCAAGAAACCAAGTGGAAAGGGGCTAAAGCTAGAGAAATAGATGGGTATAAATTATGGTACGTAGGAAAGGAAAATAATAGAAATGGTGTAGGAATAATAGTGGATAAGGAATTAAAGGATAAAGTTGTGGATGTTAAAAGAATCAGTGATAGAATTATAATAATAAAAATGATTCTAGGAGAGTAGATTATAAATATTATAAGTGCATATGCACCACAGGAAGGGTTACAAGATATAATTAAGAGACAGTTTTGGGAAGATATAGAGGGAGTCACGCAAGAAATTCCCAACACTGAGGGGATATTTATAGGAGCAGACTTAAATGGCCATGTAGGAAAAGATAAGGAAGGATATGATAGAATACACGGAGGGTATGGTATAGGTGAACGAAACAAGATGGGGGAGAATAGCCTCGATTTTGCTTTGTCATATAACCTATCAATTGCAAATACACTCTTTAAGAAGAGGGATGAACACTTAATAACCTTTAAAAGCGGACTTCATAAAAGCCAAATATAATTTTTTCTACTTAGGAATAATGAAGGATCTATATGTAAGGATTGTAAGGTGATACCCGGTGAGAGTTTAACCTCACAACATAAGTTAATGGTTATGGATATTCATAACAAAAGATAGAGTAAAAGAACTGAACTTAATACACATCCAAAAACTAAATGGTGGAACTTAAAAGGAGAGAAAATAACCTCATTCAAAAATAAGTTGATGGTAGAAGGAAATTGGAACTATGAAACAGAAGTAAATACCATGTGGACTAATATGGCTGAGTCCATTAAGAAAGTGGCAAAAGATGTCTTAGGAGTATTTAAAGGTAAAAGGCTATTAACAATGGAAACATGGTGGTGGAATGAAACAGTGCAAAAAGCTATTAAAGAAAAACGAATCATTTTAAAGTATGGCAGAAGATTAGAAATAATGAAAACTATGAACAATATAAGAATGCTAAAAACGTTGCTAAGAGAATAGTAAGTGAGGCTAAACTTAAAGCATATAATGAGCTCTATAATAGACTAGGAACAAGAGAAGGTGAGAAAGATGTGTTTAAACTTGCAAAAGTAAGAGAACAGAAGGGTAAGGACTTAGAGCATGTTAGGTGCATTAGAAGCGATGATCAAAGGGTATTAGTCAAAGATGATGAGATCAAACAAAGGTGGGAAACATACTTTCAAAAATTGTTAAATGACAATGGCCCTGAGAATATAGGGATTGAAAATACTATAAATCTAAATAACACTGGATATTATAGATATGAACGTAGGATTAGAATGCTTGAAGTAAAAGAGGCCTTGAGAAAGATGAAATCAGGAATGGCCATGGGGCCTGATGGTATACTAATAGAGGTTTGGAAGCATATGGGAGATATTGGGGTAGTTTGGTTGACCAAGTTGTTTAACAAGATTATAAAATCAAAGAAAATGCTTGATGAGTGGAGGAAAAGCTCTATTGTACCAATCTATAAGAATAAAGGAGACATTCAGAATTGCACTAATTATCGAGGTATCAAACTTATGAGCCACACCATGAAACTTTTTGAAAGAGTTATTGAGAAGAGGCTACGACATGAAACAAGTGTATCGGAGAATCAGTTTGGTTTGATGCCTGGGAGGTCTACCATGGAAGCTATTTTCTTACTAAGATAATTAGTAGAGAAATATAGGGAGAGGAGAAAAGACCTACACATGGTTTTTATTGACTTAGAGAAAGCTTATGATAGAGTACCTAGAGAATTAATATGGACGGTGTTGGGTGTTAAAGGGGTTTCTAAGGGGTATATAGACATAATTAAAGATATGTATGAGGGAGCAGTAACAAATGTTAAGACCACTAGTGGCATGACTGGTGATTTTCCTGTCACTGTTGGATTGCACCAAGGATCGGCATTGAGTCCATACCATTTCGCATTAGTTATGGATGAGTTAACAAAACATCTGCATGAGGAGATTCCCTGGTGCATGCTATTTGCAGACAATATAGTCCTACTTGATGAGACAAGGGAGCGTGTAAACATAAAGCTAGAGTTATGAAGAGAAGCATTAGAATCGGAAGGATTTAAAATTAACCGAACTAAGACAGAATATATGGAATGTAATTTTAGCAAGGAGAGTATGAGTGGAGCACCAGTCAAGATTGATAACCAAGAGGTCCCCATGAGAGACCACTTCCGATACTTAGGATTATTGATCCATGAGAGTGGAGAGATTGAGAGGGAGGTTACCTAGAGAATCCAAGCTGGTTGGAACAAATGGAGATGTGCATCGTGTGTTTTATGTGATCGGCGGGTGCCACTCAAACTAAAGGGAAAATTTTATAGGATGGCTATAAGGCCAGCCATGCTCTATGGATTAGAGTGTTGGGCAGTTAAGAAACATCATACTCATAGGATGAGTGTCGCAGAAATGAGGATGTTGAGATGGATGAGTGTAAGACAAGAAAGGATAGAATTAGAAATGAAAATATTAGAGGAAATTTAGGGATAGCACCAATAGGTAACAAGATGAGGGAGATTAGACTTAGATGGTTTGGACATGTTTAAAGGAGGCCAACGACGGCACCAGTTAGAAGGAGTGAGACAATACAAGTTGAAGGTTCTAAAAGGGCAAGGGGAAGGCCCAAAAGAACGTGGATAGAAGTGGTGAGGAAAGATTTAAAAACTTTGGGACTAAATGAAGCCATGGTATTTAATAGAGTGGAATGGAGGAATAAGATTCATGTGGCCGACCCCTAATTGCGATAAGGTCTTGATGATGATGATGATGATGATGATGAATGATGAACATACAAATCAACACTAACAATGAATAAAAAATGATGACTTGGTTAGGTGATCGAAACGTGACAAAGGAAGG
Source organism: Warburgia ugandensis (assembly GCA_035236585.1). Taxonomy (NCBI): domain Eukaryota; kingdom Viridiplantae; phylum Streptophyta; class Magnoliopsida; order Canellales; family Canellaceae; genus Warburgia; species Warburgia ugandensis. Next base: position 31,136,580 of record CP141129.1, on the reverse strand, counting down.
GATATAGCAAAATTATGAAGCATGATAAGGGAGGTAGGTAGTTTCGACATCAATATGCTTTCTTGAAACATGAAAACCATTGATAACTAATCTATCATGTTTGAAATTGCTTAAAACTTGGGATTTTGATCTTTTGATATATGTAGTTAGCATACCTGTATTTCATGCAACTTACTTGTTTGGAATACCATGCTGTTTTACTTTCAAATTGGAAACTTGCATATGAAAACATATTTGAAAACTACATGGATTTCATGAGTTATGAAATAATGAGGAATGTGGATACCTCAACATAGCCTTAATAAGTGTTGCTTTTACATGGTTATATTATATCATGACATTGATTTACATGATTTCACTAGTGTATGGAAGTCTATGGTTTTATATGTTATGATGGCATGTATGACGTCAAGTATTATTATGATATGGTGGACATATTGGAAATGCATAAATTAAGCATGAACAAGGGGAAGTGCATGAATTAAGTATAAAAGTATGCATGAACCAAGATGTAAACTAACCAAACATGGAATGTATGAAATTAATTGACTAATGCATGGAAACCTAAACTAAACAAGATAAATAAAATATTAAGAGCTAACTAATATGCACGAATCTACAGTGGAATGTGAATGATTCATTACATTGATAATGTATGAATTACAAGTAAGAATAGAAAGCATGGTGCACATGATTATAAGATCTAAAAGCATGAAATAAGATGCAAACTAACCTAGATAAAATACATTAATGTAATGCATGTACAACCAACCAAAACAAACTAAAATTTTAAGGAGAAACACTTCAAAACTATGAGCATGAACCATGGGTTTGTGCCCCTAGTTCATGTGTCTCCTTTGTATGAGATTCAATTGTAGCTAACTTAGGATAAAACACAAGCAATTAAGCATGAAAGGAACAACTAATAGCCATGAAAAAGTAATTACAATGGTGATGCACACCCTCCAAGGGGTGTGTGTACCCTACTTAGAAGTAATTACAATGACCAAAATCAACTTCTAATCTATCTTCAATCATCCAAATATCAAGCGACAATGAACATGCATGTGAAATGGACAAGGAAATTTAAGGAAAAAGATGGCAATGTACTTAATTTAAGAACTACGCTCTCATCCCTCATAATTTAATCATCTTATTTTGCTTAAAGTTCTTTTATTACTACCTTTTTTGTACTTCTTTGATTATCGCATTTCTTTAGTTCTATAAGAGTGTTTCTACATCATCTGTGATGCAAGTAAACTTTGGAAGCTTAGTGTCAATCAAATACATATAGTCATTTAGAATTAAGAAGTTCAACCCTTAAGAAATCTTGTGAATGACTATTAGCAACCTAGGTTCACAGACTTAGTGTGGGATGCATCTTTCCCACTAAGAGAAGTGAACTCGAAGCAATGGAGTTAAGGACTAGTGAAAGGTTTTTAGGATTTGTAGCCGTTTTAAAAATATCTATACTAAGCTAGCTTATATTTTTCATGCATGCTTTATCTATTTTGCTTGTAATTTGTTTGCCACATATGTTAGATATTGTATGTTTATGTGAATGGATGGAGACGAAGTGTCCTTTATTTTATTTTATTTTTTACTTAAACTCTGTTTATTAGGGACATTGCATTTGCATGTGTAAAATTAGTAAGTCCAAAAAATAGAGGAGACTCTACCTAATTTTTTATAGAAATGTAGGGATAATATATTTAAAAATCTTGATTTTTACAAACACCACAGTCGAGATTTTTAAAGGCCAATTCACTTAACAGTGTTTAAGAACAAAAGATGGGTGTGCATTTGTGCTTAAGGACAAGTGGCAACTAAATTATTAAGAATATAGATGGACTAAAACTAAAGCAAATACATTCTTATTTCCCATAACTAATCAATAAATGGTCCTAGTACATGCTTAATCATTTTGATAAGAATGACTTACAAAGCATTTTTAGAAATGGGCATGAATAAGATGCAACAAGACATACATGCAAGCTTATTAGTAAATGCTTTAAGATGTATCTCTTGATTGTCAAATGATATTAGTTGATTATATAAAGCTAAATTGTTTCAATCATGTTTATATAAGTGCAAATGAATATGTATATAGATGTGCTATGTGATGCTTAGAATCATGCAAGTTAACATTGCTTTACTTACAATCATGCAAATTAGTTTCTAGGTTTAGCTTTGGAAAAGTTTAATTTTATAAATATTTATTCTTTAGAAAGTTTCTACTTTCATGCATGTTTTATCTTATTTGCTTTCGGTTTGTTTGCCGTATATGTCATGTCGATTTGGTTTCTTTAAATGAAATACATGTTCTTTTTTATGTCATTGTTCTAATATCATTGTGTTCTTCTTTGTAGTGATGATGGAAATGAGAAGAACATCAAACCGAAGATTACAACCACATTGAAGAGCATAAAAAAGAAGCTAACATGAGCACTCAAAAAAGAAAGGGAAGAGGGTGAACAACAATGAGAAGGTTATGTAACTACCCGAATTTTTATAAGTATGAATGTTTTATAAAATTTGATTTTTTTAAGTGAGAATTTATAGAAATCAAATTTGTTGGAAATATCCTCATAATTAGGTTATACTTGAAAAATGGAATCCAATGGCGCAAAGAACACTAAAAATAGAGTTTAGACAAGACAGTTACGAAACTTTTAAGAATAAGGGTATTTTGATAATTTCATAAATAATATATTGAATTCTTTCAAATTTTGAAAGGGTCAGAATTAGAAACGGTCATTTTTTATAATGGCACCCCCTCCATCTCTAACTTAGTCGCTGCTGGGGGAGAAAGTCGATGATCGCCAACGATAAAAGCCCCCCTCTTCACCCCCATCTCACTCTCCCTCTCCCTCTCCCTCTCCCTCTTCTTCTCATCTTCCTCCCTTCTTTTCCCTCTCTAATGTCCTTGTTCTTTGTGTTTTCCAATGATGTGAGACATCAGTGGCATAGAACTGCATCTGTATTATCAGATTCACCTCCTCTCCTCTCTAGCAAGCCAGGTAAGCTTCTCCCCCCACTTTTCCATTTCATTTCCCTTCCTTTTTCCTATTTTCTATAACAACCCAGGTTTTGCTAAGAATTTTTAAATACAAAAGATATTTACTTGGCGAGATCGATTTCTATTGAAAATCATTTTTAAAAATTAAATAATAGCAAAAGAATCTTTTCTTTTAAATTCACTTCGGTGTCATTTTTCCTTTTTCAAAACAAGGATTTTTGGTGAAATGAGCGCTCATTTCTACCAAAAATTTGGCAGAGTTTCCTCTATTTTTTGGACAATAGACATTTAATACATGTCCTTACAAAGTACCAGATAAACATTCATTTGAATTTCAAAATGTAATTGGAGACTCCGTCTCCTTTTCAAAACATCTAACATGCAACATTCCTAAGATTTGTCAATCATAGCCAATTACAATGTAAACAACACATGAGGTAGAAACATTACCTATAGTCAACATAATTTAAGTTTTAGATAGAAACTCTGTATTATCTTGCTTTTTATGTTTTGAAATCTTCAAGTGGTTTTTCTTAGAGTTTTAATCTTCTTTCTAATTCTTTTTGAGTTGACCTGTGGTAAAAATAGTAGGATGAGTATACAACATACTACTGTAAAACCGAAGTCACGGCATACACATACGATGATTTGAAGAATGATTTTTCTAATAATAAAATCATGTTGTCATAAATCATTTCAGGGAATGCATCATATCACACATATGCATGTATATACATATATGTATGTCACCAACAAAAATCTATATCATACTTGCTAATCAAGTATCATATCATTACTTTAAAATTTAAAGTAAGATATAGTTAAACTACATGACGGCCATTTTAAACCACTACATGTAGTATAATTTCAAATAACGAACTCATCATGTAAAAACATATCATCCATAGTAAAACAAAATAACACAAAAGGTCTTTTGACAACACGTGTCAGGTAGACCAACCATATAGGGCAAATAACCAAGTGTCCTTTTGCAACACATGCAAGCAAACTAACCATATGTCCCTTTGCAACACATGTGGGTGGACTAACCACATAGGGAAAATCACTAAATGTCCTTTTGCAACACATGTAAGTGGACTAACCATAGAGAATAATCACCAAATTTTCCTTTGCAACACATGCAGGCGAACTAATCTAGTGTCCCTTTACAACACATGCAAGTGGACTAACCTCATAGGGTAAATCACTAAATGTCCCTTTGCAACACATGTACGCGGACTAACCTATGGTCCCTTTGCAACACATGCAGGCAAACTAACCTTAGGTGCCTTTGCAACATATGCAGGCGGACTAACTTGTGGTCCCTTTGCAACACATGCAGGCTGACTAACCTGAGGTCCCTTTGCAACACATGCAGGAGGACTAACCTATGGTCCCTTTGCAACACATGAAGGTAGACTAACCTTATAGGGCAATCACCATCAAAAGATCACATCATACTTCTCAAATCATATAAAATAGTATGCATACTTTTTACAAAACTATATTTCTCAAATATTCTTTTCAAAGCATAGCTCAATAGCCAATCCAGCTCATCTTCATATTTGTATACCTCAAAACCATATCATATGACATGCATATCTTGAAAAAAACTATGCATTTTGAAGCTTTCCTTCCAAAATATGGAATTCATGCATATACAAATCACGATTTTCTCATGTCCCACAAGTAAATTAAGCATTTAAATACTTTGAATAGAAGAATTCATGGTTCTTTCCAGATTAGGCATGCAATATGAATTTAAAACCAGATATCAATTCACATGCTTCATTTGTAAGATATAAGAAACATAAGAAAAATCATGAATCTATAAGAAAATCATATACACTCACATCACACACACACACACAGAGATATGCATCATGTCATTGGTATAATAATTCAAAACATTCTAAGCCAAAAATAGTTCTCAAATCATTTTCTCATTTTGAATATCATTTGAAACTTAGCAGTATTAGATTACTTACCTCTTAAGATAGTTTATCCTTTCTCCATAGCTTTTACAGTCCACTCTCTATCGTAAATCAATTTGCGTGTCAATCTATGCTCTGCATAAAGTAGATGTTCACAATATCAGTTCTAACTATCATACCACTATAAATCCATAACTTATATTTTTACTCATCTCACTGTCTAATAGTTTAGACCATCTCAAGGTCATACAATTGCTAGACTTAAGATCTCCCATTGATCCATGTTTAATCATTTTAATCATTTTATCATCTAAAAGTCATATTTGCCTATTCCACTATTTTACCGTTACTGTTCCTAGGTCATAAATGGAGATATGATCAAATCATTATCTAAAATCATTTATACAACCAATGGAAACAGTCATACTATGTTTCTAGTTGATAATCAATAATGATAAATGTCAGATCAGGCATGACTTATTACATCTCTATACTGGACAAGACTACACATCATCTCATCACTATAAGAATCATACAAGCATGATTTCCATTGATAAGGATCATCTCTTTAAAGTAGCATGAGATCTCAAGGATCTAACGGTTAGACAAGCTGATATAGGCATACTCGTACAAGGATTGATGATCACATTTACCTTTTCAGAATCATCTGTCCATTAAAATTTGTTTAAGGACTTAAACATGCTTCTATAGTAATTGAACATATATTTTACAGATGATCCACTAGCTACAACTTATTAAGAATGGTCAGATCTATCTCTTACAAATGATCCGACTATTCTAGTTCATTGAAGGTGATCTGATCCACCTTTTTCATGTGATCTGCAAGCCAACGTTCATATAAAAAGGGTCAAATTCATCATTTACAAGGATTCAATGATTATCATTCAGTGGAGATGATCAATTGATCTTTATAAGGCACAGATTGATGATCAAAGTGTTAATGGAGTGACTGCATCTTTGAACAGTCGTTGATCATCACAATAGGTGAAAGATGATCCTCAAGTTAATGTTTTACCATGAATCTAGGGTTCAAATCCGTCTTTTATAGGAAATCCGATGGCCACAACTCATTAAGAATGCCAGATCTACCTTCTTCAGATGATTCGATAGCTAGCGCACACTGTAAATGGCCAGATCTGTCTTTTACAAATGATCCGATGGCCAACAAACATGAAGAGTAGTCTGATCCACCTTATATTGAAGATCCGATGACTAAGATTTCTTTAAATGGTTAGATCTGTCACTGTAAGGCCCGGATCTATATATATGGTTTGGATTTGATGATCAGAACTCAAACGGGGATTCTTGGAGTTTAGATCGGTTTCCATTATCTCTAAGATAAAAAAAAAAAAATGATCTGTTGTCTATAAAATCCTAGATCTATACACATCTACAACAAATCAATGTTAAAATGAAGATGGGTTTGCAAAAAACCTACCTCTTAACATTCTCAACTCCCCCATCATTGCTGGAGAAGACAACATTTTAGATTTTTCCAGCAACTGCTCCCGTGCATGCTATTGGACTCCGATTGCATGGTTGTTCCTCCTTCAATCATGGCAAAACCAAAGGGGTTTTGTTCCTTAGCTCTTGAAGAACCGATTGGACTGTTGGATCTTCGATCTATGTCACCATTGTCACTGGCGAACTCCGTTTCACCGGTGACCATGGATTTCTTCTCCATCAGCAAAAGCCTAGATCTTCCAGCTCCTGACCCTCTTTCTCCTCTCCTTCTATCCCTTCTCCTCCTTTCTTCTTCTTCTTCTTCTTCTTCTTCTTCTTCTTCTTCCCTCTCCATGTCAAGTTTTCTCCTTATTTTGTTGGGTTTGGGAAAACAAACTGTCTATTTTTCATTTTGCTTAAGGGGGGTGCCAATATCAAAGATGGCCCCTCCTTTACTTACTTTTATAATTCCTTTTTAATTATTTAGAAAGGTTAATGTCTTTAATTAGTATTGGCCCCTCCAATCTTTAATGTCTCCAAAAGTAGTTAACTCAAAATTAAATCCCTCCTATAATATCTTATCTTACTTTTCATCAAAGAATTCCAATACTAATAAATTAAGTTCAATACTATAACTTATCATCTCTTTATGTCAATGATGAAAGCTTTTCATGTATAAATTTCTAATGATTAGTTTTTTGTGACTTATACTCCATTTCTTGTAGTGGCTTCTGCTTATTAGGAACACCATTATGTAGATATGATTCCCAATCCTTTTCTTAAGGAATCGCCATAGACAATGAAATTTCCACTTTAGTAATCACACTCACACATTACTCAGTAAATCATCTATCAGTCTTCTCAACAAAGATAACATGCATTCTTATTGAAGTCTTAACTTATCAAAAATACATCATTAGATCTATATGTATCATCAAAAGCAACTCTTACATCCACATTGTGATCATTAACTATATAATCAACAATTCCATTCGTGAATTAATAAAGAAGTTTCCTAAGGGTTTCAAAAAGATTAAGTTGGCCTCTATTTGTCTCTCCCATCATTACTAAGACTTGTCATAAATGTCTATATGTAATTTGGTTCATATAACTATGTTAGAATTCTATACAGGATACTAAATTACACATATACTATCTACACCTTAAGCAAGCTCATATGATATAGAGGAAGATATAGAAGAAAGAATAGAATTAGTATCTAATGATATCTTAATGGGCATGTTATATGTATTTGAAGTGTACCTTTTATCTCTGTATCTGATGTTCGTCTTTGTCCTGAGGTGATTTCAAGTACATGACCTTCACTTTCAATGATCTGATCCTTTTGAGGTTTTTCTTCTTTCTCATTCTTTGGACAGTGCATGGCGATGTGTCCCATCTCTCTACAAATGTAGCACTTGATGTTACTACAATGTTTACCTGGATGATAGTTCCTGCATCGTGGACATGTTTTATATGCTAGTGATTTATTCCTGTGGTCAAATGGCCACTCCTGTTGAGGATGGGGACTTGAAGACTGTATTAGTCGTTTTCAACTGTTGGCATGCCCACTTGTGTTGGCATTCTTTTTCCACTTTTGTTGGTCTCCCAATGTCCTTTGATAATCCTTCTAAAAAAGAGAAGCCAACTCTACTACCTTTGCCATAGCATCAGGTTAAAACCCTATAACTCTATTTCTCAAACTAGGGTTTAATCCATCAACAATTTTCTCTACTGTCTTAGACTCTGTGAAACATACCATGGGTGCAAATCTATGAAGATAAGGAATCTATTTTTATATTGCGTTACCATAAAATTTCCTTGCTCCAAATTCATAAATTCTCTCTTTTTCTTTTTCTCATGTCTTGGAAAATACTTTTCATAGAAGACAACTTTAAATTCTTCCCAAGAAATGACATCTTTTCCTTCAAAATGTACTCGTTCGGCTGTTTCCCACCAAAAGGCCACTTCTCCTGTCAAGATAAAGGTAGCCATTATTACTTTTCTATTCTCTAAAATTTTCATTACTTTCATGACCTTCTCTACTTCAAAAATCCATTTCTTTGCCAAGTAGGATTCATCCTCTCCAGAAAATGATGGGGTCAGCTTCTTGAATCTTTCTAATTGAGCTTTCGCTCTTTCATTAGCTTTATTAGATGTCTCTATTCTAGCTATTATTTCTATTTTTTGAAAAATTGCCCTACGTGCTCCATGAATTTCTGCACTGTTTCAATTGATGAAGCTTCTTGCTTAAGGAAGTTGTCAGGATTATTATTATTCCTAGGCTCATATGCTTACTCCTCTTACATGGCATTTCTATAATTTCACGTGTACACAACTCTAACTGAGCACTTATACTCTAGTTATCTATATTTCCAATGTGACATCTGTTTTCAAGTTACACTAATTCTATAAAAGTATTTTCTCTAATTACTTAAACTAGAAAATAATTTCTCTTAATAACGTTGACTATTTGTGATTTTTCACTTGTAATTGGCTGTGAATGACATGAATCTGGGTTTTGATACCAATTGTAATGACTTCGGTTTTTATAAGACTTTTGAAATATAAAAGACATTTACTTGGCGATATTGATCTCTATTGAAAATCAAATAACAGTAGAAGAATCTTTTCTTTTAAATTCACTTTTAAAACCCTGGTGTCAATTTTCTTTTCTCAAAACAAGGATTCTCGGTGAAATGAGTGCTCATTTTTACTGAAAATCCACCAGAGTTTCCTCCGTTTTTTGGACAATAGACATTTAACGCATGTCATTGCGAAGTACCTAATAAACATTCATTTGAATTTCAAAATATAATTAGAGACTCCATCTCCTTTTCAAAACATCTAACGTGCAACATTCCCAAGATTTGTCAATCACAGCCCAATTACAATGTAAATCACATATGAGGTAGAAACATTACCTATAGTCAACATAATTTAAGTTTTAAACAGAAACTCTGTATTACCTTGCTTTTTATCTTCTTGAAATCTTCAAGTGGTTTTTCTTAAAGCTTTAATCTTCTTTCTAATTCTTTTCGAGTTGACCCATGGTAAAAATAGTAGGGTGAGTATACAACATACTACTGCACAAATGAAATCACTGCATACACATACGATGATTTGAAGAGTGATTTTTTTAATAATAAAATCATGTTGTCATAAATCATTTCAGGGAATGCATCATATCACACATATGCATGTATATACATATATGTATGTCACCAACAAAAATCTAAATCATACTTGCCAAAGTGCCTGCCATTTACTTCAATGTAATGATCAAAAAGTGTGGAATGAATTTGTAAAAGTCCACATGTTCATTGAATTTGAGGTATATGCCTTCTCTAGGTCCCACCCAAAAAAGGCTCCCTAAAGAAATGGATCAAAAGAAGGGGGACTTCTGCAGGCCACATGCTTGTTGAAGAGTGAGCCAGCCACTCATAGGCAATGGCTTGGTTAAGGGAATCTTTGGGACCATACAATTCTATTACATGAAGTGCCCCAAACCCAAAGTAAGCCAACCCTAAGTATGTGTGTTTGATCCTTATGGTATAACCAAAAAAGTACAATCCATGAATTTAACATGGCTGTAGATGGTTTTGATCTTTTGTTTTTGGCAGAATAACAATTCCTAATTATTGCACTTGATTATTTACATACAATGTTCAGCTAAATAGTATGAGAGGGAGAAAGGTGCATGAAACTAATATATAGCACCACCTCTCCAGGTTGGACTACACCCATTTGGAAGAACATGAAGTAAGTATTATGATAATTTATTACTTTTAAATTTTACTAAAGTTATAAATGTTTCATCACCTAACTATAATGTCTTTCTTGACAACAAAAGAAAGCTGGAACTACGAATCCCATAGATTGCACCCTCCTCTAGAAGATGGTGCATTCAATGGGTCATAATGCCTAAACCTTAATAGACAAAGCTACTATAGAAGTTGCTTCTCGCATTGTAAGTGGTTCCATCTATCTATCCTCGACTACCTTCAATTTCATACACTTAATGAATTCAATTGATTACATGCTTCTATTTAACTTTTGTATGACATAATTAACCAATTAAGCATAAGTAATGGAACTCTAAACACTGCTACCAATGAAAACTTCTTGTATAGAGCTGTGGGCAAGAAGGACCACCTTGGCCGTGTAAGGGACATTAGGCATGGTCTTGTTCCTTCTAAATTCTTTGGTCCAAAAGTACCTACAATTGAAGATGAGGGGGATATGTGTGATAAGATAAAGATGAATATACTTACGCAATTGCCACAAGGAGGTTTGGAGATAGTTTCTCATTCTTCTGAACCTCATTCTCATATTCCCTATATACCTACATCAAATGCTAATTGTAATTCTCCTACAAAAGAAGTTCATGAAGGACAACCTGCACCTTTCAAAACAGAAAATTTGGCTAAGGAGGTATATACATAAACACTGAAACATTTTCATTTTCCTTAAGTAATTCTCCTATCCCGACCTCTCTAATGTATGATGTATTTTTTATTTGTAGGTGGGTCAATGCCCATTGGCCTTGGATACCCATTGAAACATCATTGTAGTTGGTTCATGCTATGAGCTTGAATCAACTATTTTTGCACAAAATTAGTATACCTCCATACGTAAAGCACATGCCTATTACCATGGCTTTAAATGTGAATGCCTACCTAACATTTCCTTTAGGAATGAAAATATTATAACTGTTGGGTAGGTTGTTGCATATCGCTAATATCTTTTTGGAATGTTCTCACGGATTTAGAGGAGAGATATCAGAACTCAGAGCTTTTTTTGCCTATGTACAAAGCTATGGTAGAGGTAGATCAACTCATTAAAGCAGACATTGTGGGCTGCTTTGATAACATCAACCATCAAGGCCTTCTTCGACCCTTTGAATCATTATATAGAAGATGATAAGTTCTCTAATCTCATTCATGCTTTGCTTACTACTGATATTAGAGATAAAGAAAGAGCTACTCAGCCATCGAAAAGGGTATACCACGAGGCAGCTCTCTATCACCGGTACTAATGAATATATTCATGCATCAATTCAATTGCCAAATCATGAATCATGACCCTCATGTAAGATATGCCCGATACGCAGATGACTTTCTCTTCTCTATCAAGCCAGGCTATATACAAAGACAAGTGAGGCTTTGCAATCAACAATCAAAGGAGTCATGACCAAACTACAGCTTAAGTCCACAATGAATGTATTCGCTAGAAATAAGGAAGCAAATAGACCTTGTATCACATTGGGAGTCCTGTTATCTATTGATTCAAAAGGAAAAGGAAGGTATATATCTTGGTTGGAGGAATTTGTCATTCCCATAGTCCATGGTATATATCTTTCCATACTACCATCCTCAACAACATTTTTTACCAAGAGACCTCAATTTAATTGTTTATTAACTATATCTAAAGTTAATCAATAGTTGAAAATGCCATCGAGGTCGCCCATTGTTGCACCATTAGCTACTATTGTACCAATGAAATTGCTACTAGTATTTATGTTTATTTTTATCATAGTTATTGACTAGTATTAATTAAAAATATTACAACTTTTACACATGTTGTCTAAGGGTCATGTAGAAGTCCCAACTAACATACCTCAATACTTAAGGCTACTCTATGGACTCATCAATAAAGTTAGGGCAATCAACCCCATAAGGATCAAGGCTGAAGTGCTTGCCGATGTCATTGTTGAAGTGTCACTTATGGAAAAAGACCTATTACGAGTTTGCGAATAGGATTAACTCAAGCACCCTCACATTGTCTCCTAACTGAGGTAAATACAAATGTATCCTTTTATAATACTTGATGTTACATGTTATCTTTTTATGATAGGTAATAATTATTTCTTTTATGTAGATTCTTGGAAGATGCAATGAGTCATTTTGAGGCTGAGGATGTACTTTACCAATTCCTTGACTCCAGCATCATTTATAGGTGACGAAGTAATGACCAATGGGGAGGCGAGTTAATGATATATTACTAGGGTTCTTTCGGTGCTCTAAGGAGCAAGGCTTAATGATTCCCTACAATAGCAAGTAAGTTTTCATTTTTGTGTTTTCTTGCGAACTTATTCTACACATAAGGATTGTAAACTTTGATTGCAATTCATATGATTGTATATAGAGGTCTCTTAAATGCTGCTAATTTTGGACATGTATGGTGGGCAACCTTTTCTTTTTTATTCTTGTGGATTACACATCCATCCTGCCCTCATAGAAATAATAAATATGTAGTTTTTTAATATTTTTTTATAGATAAGTAATTTTTTATCCATATCTAATGCATTTGAAATATAAAATTGTAATGCATTGTTGACAATAGCTAATGTAACTAAGACTGTGCAACGATTGAAACTCTCTTGGAAGAATGGCAAGGTATAAAAAGTAGTTAATTACTCTAACTTATAACTAAGCTTACAATTTTACAAATGATATTGGTTGATCCTTTCAATTTATCTTTTAACAGTACCTTAGACAATAGTTTGATTGGGAGTGTGGGTACTATGTGATGAAATACACGGCAACCTTAGTACTTGATGATGTTTGATGTCTCCCAACTAAAAAGGGTAAGACACTTTTTACTGTTTACAATCTTACTTTTTTCCTAAGTTTTGACAAATTTCAATTTAAAGAATATGTTAATTGCATTAATTATGTTGTATTGCAGGTTGTTGTGTTTCTGAGTATCCAAATAAGAAGAGTTACTTCAAAGCATACTTTAACAAAATACAAAATAAATGGGATGAGTGTGTAATGAGTTTTAATTAGAATAATTGGAATAACTACATTAATGTACATTACCTTATCCACTAATAAAATATTCTTTTCATTGATATGCATATGTCCTTCTAGTTTTTATTATTTTCATTAAAAATATATATATATATTATGGGATGAATGAGTGGAACCTAGAGTATGGAAGTAAATGGGTATGTGTGTGTAGACTTGTACTTAAAATAAAGTGAATATGTTGTAGTTTTTTTATCAAGTCTTTTCAAGATAGATGTGGATGGATGATATATTTGGATGTTTTATACCCAATGTGAAAGTGAATATATGTTTCTTTTTCATGTGTCTAAAGATTGCAACAACAACATAGCAGGTGGTACATTGAATGTATGCAAAAATATAGGTAGTGATTGCATTGTAGACAAAAGGTACTTCTAAAGTTGGATTTTGGAAATCTAATTAAAAGAATGTTGAATCTGGAATTCTACCTTTAAAGGTTACTTTTAAAGTTAGAATTCTACAATCTAATTTTAAAGTTACTTTTAAACATGGAATTTTAGAAATTGATTTTAAAATTTTTGAGAATTTTGGCTTTAAAAATTCTTAACTTCTTTAAAATTTCCTAACTTCTTGAATTTTGGACTTTTTAAATTCATAATTTGGAATTTTGACTTAAAAAATGACTTTTGAAGTTGGTTATTATATTTTGACTTGAAATGGTATCCATAATTAATGACTTTTTAAGTCAAAAACTATAAACCGACTTAAAAAGTCCCAAAGCTTTAAAGTTAGTTTCCATTAACCGACTTGAAAAGTTTGTAAGCCACTACAAATCAATGCTTTTGGATGATCCTATCCATTTGTTTTGGTCTTTAAAAAATTAAAGCAACCAATTGTCATGAAATTTGATTAATCTCCTATCTAAGTCATTTCAAGCACGATGAATGACTTGGATCCACAAAACATAATCACCATGAGTAAAAAAATAAATCCTTGTAAGTTTCTATACTAATCCAACGTCTATTCTTAGAGGCTTATATGTGTCTACACTAATTGGAATTTGAGAAAAAAGAAAAGAAAAGGGCAAGTAATGAGCCTTACCCAAAAATTGACTTTTGTAATTCAATTGAAGGAATTAAGTACCCCTAATTAGGTCGATCTAATTTTTTATTTTATAGAAAACAAGGCTAATAAGCACCACCTTGACAACATTCTTCTGTTTATTTGTTATTTTCGACACTACTACACATGAGACTTTTAAAGTTGATACAAAGAAGTCGTTATTTCCACTACAGGCTTAATAAATATTTTGCAAGTCATTTAGAAAAAATAACTTCAAAAATCACATTTAAGAAGTCATTTAATAGAAAAATGACTTCTTTAGTTTGGCATAAAGAGCAATTTTTTTACGAGAAAGGACTTTTAAAGTCATTTGACTAAAAATGACTTCAAAGGAATGGAGTTTTAAAGTCATTTTCCTAAACAACTTTAAAAGTGTACAATTTTAAAGTCTTTTTCAACAAATGACTTTAGAAGTAATATTTTGTTTTAATAATTCTTTCATCAACTTTTGGTTTTTTTTTTCCGACTATCTATCCTCAACCAAATTCCAACTATGAATTAGAATTACATTTATATATCCTCGGTCAATATCAATTTTTCAATCTTGGTTAGTGTCTCATTTGTTTGTCTCATATTATATATATATATATATATATATGTATGCATGTTTGAAGAAATTTTCATTGGTACCTAAGTCTTTTGCATATTCTTGTATTTATTATATGCATAATGCATAATTGAACACTGATCTATGTGAAAGATTATTTGGCATTGCATAAGTTAGTGAATTTGAAGTCATGAAAAAATGGGTTTAAGGACTTTTAAAGTCATTTTCCAAAAAATGACTTCAAAAGTCCTTCTTCGTCTATAAAAGGCTGAAGTCATCTCACTTTTTCTTGTATCCCCTGTTCATATTCTTCATCTTATGGGTGGCATGATGACCTCCTCTGGTCCTTGAGTCTCTGTGTGTCATGTTTCCCTTCTTGCTTTCCATTATGGATATTTTGATTGGTTGTGGCATGAAAAACACTGTAAGTATACCAAAGGCTATTTTGATCATGCATGCCTTTCTTATTACAAACTCTATGTTTGCATTTTGTAGATCAAGTGGGTTTTGTCATTATAGATGACGGGTTTAAGAAGTGTGTTACATCATCGTGATTTTGACAAAAATCATATGATTTCATTACAAACAACAACTG
The DNA here is from genome assembly GCA_035236585.1 of Warburgia ugandensis. NCBI lineage: Eukaryota > Viridiplantae > Streptophyta > Magnoliopsida > Canellales > Canellaceae > Warburgia > Warburgia ugandensis. The sequence goes on along the minus strand of CP141129.1, from coordinate 31,121,147 downwards.
CTTCTCTATTTAACCCTCAACTATTGAAGAAAGGGAGAATATTATGATTGTGGTTTTCAACCAAAACTAGGGGTTGATGAAGAGAAATTATACCATCAAGTTGGCTAAGGAAGTTGCAGCTTAAAGCTTTACCTTCTCTCTCCTCTTAGAGTGGTGTCAGTTGAATACTAAGAGGCCAAATTTTGATAAAATCATTTTAAATTAGCTCTTTGATCATGATCTTGTATTAATAAGATCAAATAATATGTAATATTTGATATATGTAAAAAATGACGATAAATGAGGAGTTATTTCAAAAAATACTTTGATTTCCTTATTCTTGTGTTTGTTTATATGTGTGTGAGTTGGGCAAAGAATCCATGCTAACCAACATAGAATATTGATTTCATTGTATATTTATGTAAGATATTGTAAAGTACTAAAATAAAATATATTTGAAGTGAAAATATATTACTTTTTGAAGTCATTTGAAGAAAACAATTAAACCTAATGACTTTAGTTTGGTGCAAAGTGATTTTTTTGCAAGAAATGACTTTTAAGTAGTTACTAGGAAACAAATTTAAAATTATGGACTTTAAAGTTGTTTTCTAAAAACAACTTTAAAAGTATTAACTTTTAAAATCATTATTTGGAAACAATTTTAAAAAGCCTATACTTTGAAAGTCATTTTCAAAAAATGACTTTGAAATTACTACTCTGTTTTAAGAGTTATTTTATCAACTTTTGCTTTGGTTTTTCCAACTATCTTCATCTATGCGCAAATTGAAGCTCATATATGTTGACTTTCATTGTGGCTATCCTCAACTAAATCCCAACTATGAACTGGAATGACATTCATACATTTGTGGTCGATATTTATTTTTTGATGTTGATCAGTATTTCTTTGTTAGCCTCATACATACATACATACATACATACATACATACATACATACATACATACATACATACATACATACATACATATGCATGTTTCAAGATTTTTTGCATGGTTATGGTTAAAAACTTCCCTTTTTAAAGTTAAATTTCTTTTTGAACATATTTGTCATATTTTGCTTCTTTTTTCATTGTTAAGTGACAATTTTCACATGTGTGCATGCATGTAATTTAGTTATTTTAAATACATATTTCTTGTATACCGAGTGTTTGGTAAAATGCCTAACCTAATCTTTTTATGTCTAACAAATCTTCACACATAGATTTGTTTCAATTCTTAAGATAATGTACAAATATGCTTGGATGTCTACAATAAGAACATTAAAAGAATATGACGAGGGAATAGAAAAGTTCTTAAAGTTCGCACTTAGGGCAGTTGTTGATCTAATCACATGCATTGTCCATGTTTGAAATGTGAAAACTTGAAAAAGTAAATATAGGGGTGTTAAGAGAACACTTGTGCTTCAATGGAATCGATGAAAGCTATCACCCATGGATTTGGCATGGAGAAGAACTTTGAGATAGTGCCTCGACAAGGCCTAGAAGATATAAAGACACTGCAGGAAGTGTTGTAGACTATACAGTTGCACTGATGTTTGAACCTGAACAATTTCATACTACATTAGAGGAAGTCAATGAGCAGTTGTACCTTGAGTGTAAAGATTATAAAAAGTTATCTACAATGATAGAACTTTACTATGTGCAATCAAGATTTGATTTTTTAGATCAAGGTTTTATAGAAGTCTTAAAAGTAGTGGGTAAGATGTTACTAAAGGATAATAAATGGATGAGATCCACATGAGAGGCATAAAAAACCCTAGCTATATTAGAGTTGAAGTATGAGAAGATACATGTGTGTCCCAATGATTGTATCTTATACAAGAAGGAACATAAGGATAAAACTACATGCCCAACTTGTGGACAGTCAAGTTGAAAATTAAAGAAGAATTCAACTAAGATAGTTGTAGACTTTCCTACAAAGGTTTTATGGTATTTTTCCCTAATTCAAGGTTCAAAAGAATGTTCCATATTACAAAAGTAGTGAAGAAATTAGTATGACATGCCAAGGACACAGTAGCTTATAGCTTTTCATGCCATCCAATAGATAGCCTAGCATGGAAGCTGCTAGACTTCATGTGGCCTAATTTTGCTAAAAAACATAGAAACTTATGACTTGCAAAAGATTGGGCAGCCCTTTCCCTTAAGGTTTACCATCTTGGGAGGCTCAATACCTGACAGCTCATGCCTCAGGGTTTACCATCTTGGACGGCTCCACCATGATCCCAAAGAACCAGGTAGCCCTTTCCATCAAGGTTTACAGTCTTGGGAGGCTCAATAACTGACAATCCATTCCTTGGGATTTATCATGTTGGGTAGCTTCACCTTAGTTGCAATAAACCAAGTAGCCACTTAGGGTTTGCCATCTTGGAAGGTGTCATTGTAGTCTACTAGGTGGCCCCCAGGGCTTACTATCTAGGGGAGATGCAAGGGCGAGGACGGATGGAAAGAGATGCAAGGGCAAGGAGCTCAATCGAAAGAGAGGTGACTAGAGAAGAGTTGGTCACTAGGAGAAAAAGGAAGAGAAAATGCCTAGGAAAAAGTTGTTGAGCGATGGCTTTTTCCTTTATTTTTCAGTCACCTATGCGTGGAGTTGAATCCAAGCGGTGAGTTTGACTCCCACATGCTGACTCGCTTTCTCAACTCACCGTGTCAAAGAAATCAACATAAGGGATTCCATTATCAATTTAAACCCCTCACATCATTTGTAAAATTTGGGAAATTTTGGTCCCTTGTCTTTGTTTAACATGTTTTTAGTGTCATTGCAAAGCTCTCATTGAGCACAATTCAAAATTTGACATCTTGTAATCTAATTTCAATGTTTAATTTATTTTTTAATTTCTTGATTTTTAATAAAAATTTCAATTTATAGAAATTTTGCCCAAAAGTTTTCTATAAATAAAAAATGGACTTCCAAGTTATTAAATTCCTAATAAGGTATGTAATTTAGCAGGTTTTGATGTTTCAATTTACTCAAATTTGCACTAGATGGAGACCTTAACTCATACAGGGCCACTACTAAATCCATCCTTACTTGCCCTGTTTTACAGATTTTTAGAAAATCAATGAGTCAATTACCTTTTTACTCTAATCCCAAGACATGATCATGACAACATAAATGGTACCTTCCAAAAGATGTCTAATGTATTTATCTGCAGACAACATGGCATCTCTACTAGTCATGTTGGGTCAAAGTTTCGGGGTAGCAGTTTCCCCTTATTGAGGAGATTTTAAGTAGAGTTAAGAATCAAGGTATGGCTTCTTGCTAGGTGAATTTCCATCATGGAAAGCTTCACATGGGTCCACATTACAAAAACATGCATGTTGCATTTAACAAGTATATTAGGATCGACACATTTTCTCACAATTAACATCATCATAATAGTTAAGCATGGTTAACTAGAATATTATATGATAATTTCAACAAGTAATTACAATTCATATTATTCATATAATCAATATGATAATCTATATATTCTATGCATCCATAGTCTTAATTATAAAGTGAATAGATCAACAAGAATTTAAGGATAAAGATGGGTTTAGGCTTCTTATTATATTCGTGGCACAATTCACAATTCAATTACCAATGTCATTCAGATTGTATTCAAAACTTGTTGGGACCACTTGTTTTAGGTAAATTTCATAACTATATATAAATTACTATAATTATTTTAAGATCTTTACTCATAATGTCATTGATCTAACCTCTGATATCTAGATTTATGATCAAGACACAAATGTGTCTACTAAGATAAGCACCATTGGTCTCTAAGTGATGTTCTAGATAGAGCACATACCTCTAAAGGTTTTAATTCTCATCATTAAGATAAGTTGTTTAGCAATTCAATTATTTTAACCAATATCCATAATCTGATCACTTTTGCCACCTTAATCATCCCCAATTGAGTTTTGGATGGTCCAATTGGACCTCATATTAATTATCTCATTTTTGATAGGTCATTTTTATCACATTTGAGTATTGATGTGCAATTAGAGTCACAAATTATGGAAATCTACCTTCTGATCATACTTTTAATGGTCAGATGTAAAGACCTAGGCTTCCTAGACCTTACTATATTTTTCAATCAAAATTTTAAGGATCAATTGACTTCTGATTGACATTCTATCTTCAAGGATGAAAAGATCAGGTGTGATTTATCCAAATAACAAAAATTTTACTTTTTCAATTTTTAGGGGTTCACCGGAAAAAGGCCACTGTTGTTAGAGAAGGAGACCCGATTTTGGTCGTCGCTAGTGATAGAGATAGTACCCATTTTTATAAATTTTTATATGGGAATGCTCAAAATGACTTGAATTTTAGTTTTTTGTCCTTAATTTCCATAAAATCATGGTTTTTGGTCAGATTTTTCAATGTTTTAAAACTCATTGAAGTTACTATTTTTCTCCTATTTCGATGTCGTTTTTCAATCGATCTTTGTAAAAAACTAAAGGAGTTTTACTTATAATCATCTAAGGAATTGAATGAAAGGTTTGATCATAAATCCAATACTAGTCCTTCAACTATATTTTTCAACCAATTAGTTCCCTCACTGTTCCCGTCGTCAAAAGGTGGTGATAGTGGGAATAATTGGGGGGGGAAAGAAGGAAGAAACCAAAAGAATGAAAGGAAGAGGATTTACCTACCATTCTAATCAACTGTGCATAAGATGTCGCCAGTGTAGTTCATCATGTCATGCCCAAGAGAATGGAGGGAGAAAGAATGAGAGATGGGGAGAGATGCAAGGGGGGGGGGGGGGGGGGGGGAGCTTAATCAGAACAGAGGTGACTAGAGAAGAGTTGGTCTCTAGGAGAAAAAGGCTAGGGTGATGGTTTTTTCCTTTGTTTTCTTGTCACTTAGCCGTGGAGGAGCTGAGTCCACATAGTGAGTTCGACTCCCATGCGCTGACTTGGTTTCTCAACTCACCATGGCAAAATAATCAACACAAGGGGTGCCATTATCAATTTGAACCACTATCACGTCATTTGCAAAATTTGGACAATTTTTGGTTCTTGGTCTTTGTTTCACACGTTTTTACTGTTGCTAGAAAAGCTCTCATCAAGCATAATTCAAAATTTAACATCTTGTAATCTAACTTTAATGTTTAATTTATTTTTAAATTTCTTGATTTTTATTAAAAATTTTCAATTTAAAAGGAAAGTTGCCCAAATTTTTATATAGATAAAAAATGGAGTTTCAAGTGATGAAATTCCTACCCAATTTAATAGGTTTTGAGGTTTCAATTTACTCGAATTCACCCTTGATGGAGACCTTGAGTCATGCATGGCCACTGCTAAATCCATCCTTACTTGCCCTGTTAAAAAGATTTTTAGAAAATCAATGAGTCAATTACCTTTTTACCCTAGTCCCAGGACATGGATGTGACAACACAAAACGTATCTTCTGAAAGCCATCTAGCACATTTAGTCACAGACAACACGGCATCTCTCCTCATCATGTTGGATTGGAGGTTTGAGGTAGCAGTTTCCCATTATTGAGGAGATTTTAAGTATTTTTAGGAATAAAGGTCTATCTTATAAGTAGATGAATCTCTATCCTGGAAAGCTTCCCATGGGTCTACATTAAAAATAAAATAAAAAAATGAAAGAAAATGAATGCTACGTTCAACTCATAGTTTTTCAATAATCTAAACCATCGAGGCATCCTAAATTCACTACATATAAAAAGTCTCATCCATTAGACATCCTTAAGACTATGCTTGTTGGACCTTTTGGTGTTGTGACGTGCATGGTGAAATGCTCAAAATCGTCTATTTCACAACACAAAATTGGCCAACAAACATGGTCTTCCAGATATCTAGTAGAAGAGATTTTTTATATGTAGAGCATCCAAGATTGTCCAAATCAAATGAACACTTGAGCTCACTGAAAAATATAAGTGATGGGCCCAGCTTGCATAATGAAAAGTCATAGAACGCTTTCCATTGATAGATATTATCATTAGGTAGATGGCTTCATAAACTCTTTGCTGTAAAATAAATAAATAAATAAAAGTGTATCTAGTTTTGAAGAAAATAAAGGGTATCCATGCCTCTACCTTCGCTCTGCCGGCAAGCTAACCCAATAACATTCAGTATTATTTTGTCCCTTTATAATGCCAACTCTCTCGATCGATCGAATTGCCTAACAGAGTAGAATTAATGTCAAGAGCCATTCGCCTAAACAGGTAAAGAATCTCTCTCCCTCTCTCGTTGTAGGCAAGCGGTTAGAGAAATTCTCTCACTATAAAATATTCTCTCGCAGTTGGTATCTGTAACACTAACAGCTAAAGCGAACCGACCATTCTTTCAGGTTGGAGGGGAAGGTGGCAATTGTCACCGAAGGCGCAAGCGGCATTGGTGAGGCAAGTGCCCGACTCTTTACTGAGCATAGTGCACGCGCAGTAGTAATTGCCGATATCCAAGATCAACTAGGTGAATAAGTAACCGCATCGATTGGCCTTCACCGTTGTACCTTCTTTCACTGTGATGTCACCAACAAAGATGAGGTTAAGCTGTTAGTAGATCAAACGGTCCAAAAGTACGGTCTCCTAGACATAATGTTTAGCAACAATGGCGTGCTCAATCGGAACCAAGGTATCCTTGATCTAGACTTAGATGCCCTCGATCGTCTCTTCGCCATCAATGTCCGAGGTACCGCTGCCTGCGTTAAACACGCGGGGCTTGCCATGGTTAATGCAGGCATCAAAGGGAGTATCATATGTACGGCCAGCGTTGCAGCCAGCTGTGGAGGTGGGACTCACATCGATTACTGTATGTCCAAGCACACACTGCTGGGATTGGTGAAATCGGCATGTAAGGGACTTGGGAAGTAGGCGATAAGGGTGAATGCCATGTCTCCTTATGCAGTGGCGACGCCGTTGCTTTGTGGGGTCACTGAGCTTGATGAAGAGGGTGCGGAGAAGGCTTACTTTCCCCACACTAGCTTGAAGGGGGTCATTCTGAAAGCCTCTCATGTAGCCGATGCTGCTCTATTTCTGGCTTCTGATGAATCCGCATTTGTTAGTGGTCATAACCTTGTGGTAGATGGAGGTTTTCTTCGTTGTCTGTGAGTCAATTTCGAATTTTCTTCGTGGTATGCTAGTGGTCTTCCTGTAAGGACTGGTATACCTTGGTGGTATACAAGTTGAGATGAATGTTTCTCTTGCAATTACGAGAAATTGATCTTCATGATGAAAGATAAATCCAAGCGCGGGCTTGGATCTTTATCCTATGCTTCTTTGGCTATGATTTACAACTTAAAAGAAACACGGGACAAAGTATTGTTATTATTTTCAACTCAAAAGAAACATAAAATATTATATCTAATGGGCATGAAAATTTGATAAATATTAGAGACGTACACAACATGTCAGTGACTTTGATTTACAAAAGAGGCTAGTGAGATCAAAGTAAAGCACACTTGGACTAAGTAAGATCCAAGTGCACCCTTAGATTTATTTTCCTTGCAATCTTCATATTTATAGGTATATGGCAAAAGGTCAACCTTAGATAAGGATTGGAAGATACAATTTTGGTAAGATAAATCATTGACTACTAAACAATCACAACTACATACAAGGATTTAAAGTTGCCATAAAGAAGTAGCTTATTTGACCTCCGACTTCATAAATATTTTACAAGTTAGTTTAAAATAAACGACTTTAAATATGTAGACTTAAGAAGTCGTTTAATTGTAAGCGACTTTAAAAGACTAGGGATGAGGGAATTTTTCACTGGAAGCTCTTTTAAAGTCATTTAACATTAAATGACTTCAAAATTATACACTTTTAAAGTCGTTTAGTAGAAAACAACTTTTAAAGTCATTTTACGTAAGCGACTTCAAAAGTATCCAAAAAATTTGGCGGGAATATTATATTTAGTGAGAATGGATTTGCAAAGTTGTTTAATAAAAAAATGACATTAAAAGTGATCGAATTTTAAAGTCTTTTAATACAAAATGACTTTAAAAGTGACCCTTTTTTAAAGTCATTTATTCTAAGCTACTTTAAAAGTGTGAGAAGAAATTTCGCAGGCTGATTAATATTACGTGAGAATGGGCTTTTAAAGTCATTTGACACAAAGCAACTTAAAAAGCCAATAACTTTTGAAGTTGTTTAATTATAGGTGACTTTAAAAGTCTCTCACTTTTGAAGTTGCTTTACTGAAGTGGCTTTAAAAGTCAATTCTCATATAACTTTTAAAGTCGTTTTGTGCTAAGCGACTTCCAAAGTTTATCATTTTTGAAGTCATTTATTACTAAACGACTTCTAAAGTCATCATTCTTTTATAAATAGCTGTCAATATTGCATTTTTTCCTGTGACCTCTTCTTCTCACGGTTGGCATAATGGCTTCCTCTTTGGTCCTTATGCTTCTCTCTTTTTTCCTTCCTGCTCTTCATTTTTATATTTTGACTAATTGTGTCATGAAAAAAATGTAAGTAAACCATAACTTCTTTTAAATCACGAATTCCTTTCTTGTTACTAACTCTCTCTTTATTTTCATTTTGTAGATCATGTGGGTTTTCCACTACAAATTATGGGGTTCAAAAGTCTGTTAGATCGTCCTTATTTGCAAAGATCATATGATTTCATTGAAAATGACACCTACTTCTCTCTCCAAGCCTCACTATTAAAGAAAAGAAGAACATTACGATTTGTGGTTCTCACCCAAAATAAGGGTTTGATAAAGAGTGCTAGTTATACCCTCAACTTTTGGTTGAAAGTTTTGAAATGCACTCTTTCTCTCTCCATAGAATGGGTGTCACCTAAATACTAGGCCAAATTTTGATGAAAAAGAGTAGATTTCTCTTTGATCTTGTATTAATAAGATCTAATAATATGTAACATTTAATATATATGTAACATTGAATGTAATAAAAAAATAATTTGATTTCCCTGGTGTCGTGTTTTTATGTATATGCATTATATATGCCTGTGTTTATAAAATTAGTTTCATTGTGTATTTATGTAAGGTTGTAATGAGAAAAAGTAAAGATGTATATATCTAATGTGAAAATGTAAAAAGTATTAAAGTCGTTTTTTGAAAACAACTTTAAAAGTCCAAACTTTTAACGTCTTTTACAAAAAAAAATTAATTTAAAAGTCTACACTTTTAAAGTCATTTAGAAAAAAACGACTTTAAGATATGCACTTTTAAAGTTGTTTTTTGTAAATGACTTTAATTGTACGTTTGTTTTAAGAATTATTTTGTCGACTTCCGCTTTGCCTTCTTGCTCCGTGTTTATTATCTGTGCACAAAATCTAAACCAGATTTCTTTTTCCCTACTCTGTTACAGTTCCTACTTATGAATTGTAACTACATTCACAAATTCATGGTCAATATCGATTTTTGAGTGTTGGTTAGTATCTCTTTGTTAGGTAGATATGTATTATGCATATATATTTGAAGAATTTTTACAAGGTTGTGGGTTAGAAATTTTTCTTTTGAAATTTAATTTCATTCATGAATGTGTCTGTCATATTTTTCTTTTTTTCATTATTAATTGAAAATTTTCATGAAATAAAGTTATTTTAAATACTTCTTATTCTTGTATATCTAATGTTTAGTAAAATGTTTAACCTAATCCTTTTATGTCTAACAAGTCTCCAAGCACATTTGCGTCAATTTCTTGTGATAATGAACAAATATGCTTGGATGACTACAACAAGAATATCAAAAGAATATGAGGAAGGAATAGAAAATTTAATAGAGTTCATACTTAGGGCAGGTATTGATCATAATCACATACATGTTCAAAATATGGAAACTTGAAAAAAGTAGCTGTACGAGTGTTGAGAGAACACTTGTGCTTCAATGGAATCAATGAAAGCTATCACCCATGGATTTGGCATGGAGAAGAACTTCTGCATAGGCCTACCACAAGGCCTAGAAGATATGATCAAGACACTATAGGAAGTGTTGGAGATAGTAGTACAGCTGTATTGATATTTCAGGATGCATATGAAACTTCTAGGATGACCCTGAATAATTTAATACTACATCAGAGGAAGTCAATGAGTCATTGTACCCTGAGTGTAAAGGTTATACCAAGCTATCCGCATTGGTAGAACTTTACAACATGAACTCAAGACTTGGATTTTTAGATCTAGGTTTTACACATGTCTTGAAAGTGGTGGGTAAGATCCTACTAAAGAATAATAAATTGGCGAGGTCCACATGGGAGGCAATGAAAACAATGGATGCACTAGGGTTGAAGTATGAGAAGATACATTTGTGTCCCAATGACTGCATCTTGTATAAGAAGGAGCACAAGGATAAAACTACATGCCCAACTTGTGGACAGCTAAGATGGAAGTTAAAAAAGAAATCAACTGAGATAGTTATAGGCACTCCCGCAAAGGTTCTATGGTAATTCCCTCCTATTCCAAGGTTTAAAAGAATGTTTCATATAACAGAAACATCAAAGAAATTAGTGTGGCATGCCAATGATAGAGTAGTTGATAGCTTTTCACGCCATCTAGTAGATAGCCCAGCATGAAAACTCATAGACTTCATGTAGCCAAATTTTGGCAAAGAACCTACAAACCTATGACTAGAATTATCTACATATAGGATTAATCCTCATGGTTCTATGAGTAGTAAGTATAGTTTTTGGCCCATTATATTAGTTTGTTATAGCCTTCCACCATCTCTATGCATGAAGAGGAAGTTCATGATGCTAACTATGTTGATATAGGGTTCAAAGCAGCCAAGGAATGACATTAACGTGTACTTGTCTCCCTTGATCGATGATCTTGAGACATTATGGGACATAGGCATTGAAGCATATGATGCATACAGGAAAGAGTCATTCACCCTAAAGGCTATACTATTGTGGATACTAAGTGACTTCCCTACGTACGGTTGTTTGTCTGGATGCACTATGAAGGGATACAATGCTTGTGCTATCTACAATGATCAATCATGTGCTATACAACTTAAACATGGTAGGAAAATGCCATTCCTTGGCTATAGAAGATGGTTGTGTAGAGATCATCCATATCATTTTAAGAAGGGAGAATTTAATTGGTGTGTGAAGACAGGGATACCTTCAAAGATGCTGACAGGATGACAAGTATTGGAGTAGGTTGAAACCATTAATGACTTGTGGGGAAAGAAGAAATCAAGTAAATGTGCAGGTAAAAGTAATTGTGGGAGTTGTTGGAAGAAGAAATCTTCTTTCGTCTGCCATAATAGAAATTACTAAATATACCCCATGTGCTTGATGTCATACACATTGAGAAGAATGTGTGTGAAAGCTTGACTGGTACCTTGCTTAATATCCTAAGAAAAACAAAGGATGGACTTGCAGCTCGAATGGATCTTATGAACATGGTTTTGAAGAGGAGGTTGCACCTAAAGGATAGGGGTAGTTGAGGAATATACTTGCCTAAGGAAAATTATACTCTTGATAGAGAGGAAAGGAGAATAATGTGTAAAACCTTGTTCGAGCTCAAAGTCTCAGATGACTACTCTTCATACTTTAAAAACATTGTTTCCATGGAAGAGCTAAAATTGTTGGGGATAAAGTCCCACAATTGTCATGCATTAATGCAACAACTACTACTAGTAGCAATATTTTCGGTGTTACCAGACAAAGTTAAGAGAGCTACTACAAAATTCTCCTACTTCTTTAATGCTTTGTGTAAGAAGGTGGTGGATGTTTCAAAATTATAAGAAATTCAAGGTCATCTAGTGATAACTTTATATGAGCTTGAGACAATCATCCCACCATCCTTCTTTGACATCATGGTACACTTAATAGTGCACCTTAATGATGAGGTTAGACTCTGTGGGCTAGTTTACTTGCGATGGATGTATCCATTTGAGAGGTACATGAAAATTTTAAAAGGGTATGTATGTAATCACAACTGCCAAAAGGGGTGTATAGCCGAATATTACATTGCAGAAAAAGCAGTGGAGTTTTGCATAGAGTACTTAATAGGAGTGGATGCCATTAGAATCCTAAGAAAGAAACAATCAGTTACATTTCATGATCCCAAGGTTGGCGAACCTCTATCAAGTGGTCATGTATCGACCGTTGACTATAAAGAACAAGACCAGGCTCATCTTTATGTGTTGCGAAATGTTGAAGAAGTCCAACCATACATTGAGTAAGTTGATCATGCATGCACTTATATAAAATTTAATTGTTGATGGTTAATTACATTTTCTTTAATTACGCTATTAATTTGTTTGTGTGTACATAATGAATGGGCTACTATGATCGAGATTGTACAACTACCAAAACTCACTTAGAAGAATGTCAATGTATATGAAATAGTTAATTGCTCTAAGTTATCACTAATTAAACCTACATTATTACAAATGATATTTATGAGTTCCATTTTGTTGTCCTTGTTGCACAGTGCCCTAAACGACAGTTTGATTGGGAGTGTGTGTATTATGTCCTAAGGTACTTAAGGACCTTCATATTCGATAGTACTCTTGTCCCCCATTTAAAAATGGTAGAACAATTTTTATTTTGCATAATCTTATATTTTCTATAGCTTTTATGGATCTAGCTAAAAAGTTTTAACTTAATTAAATATGTTGTATTTCAGGCTATTGTCCTTTCTGAGTAGGCAAATAAGAAGAGTTACTCTAGAGTAAATCTCAAAGAAGTAAGAACTGAATGGGTTGAGTATGTAATGAATTTATATTAGATTACTTGGAGTAACAACATGAACCTGAAATACATAATAAAGTATTTTTTATTGACTTGTGTGTGTTCCTTTAGATTTATTATTCTTTGAAATATATATATATACATATATTTGTATTTAAGTAATGAATGAGTGAAAATTTGGAGTGTGGGAATAAATGAGTATGGATGAAGTGAATTTGGAGTTTGAACATGAAGTGAATATGTGACGGTTGAATTATATAACTTTTATGAGATGAAGAATGAGAGGGTTACTTAGAGTGTGAAAGTTAATGTGAATGTGTATGGATTTACAAATGAAGTGAATGTGGATGTTATAGACAATGCATATGTTGAAGTTTCTTATATAAATTATTTTCAAAATAGATGTGTATGGATAATGATGAGTATGGATGTTTTTGTAGCCATTATGGATGTATTAGGTATTATATTTTAAGAACAATTTGAGGTATCAAGAAAGAAGTGGATGCATGTTGTATTAGATGTTTGGTTTTTCGTGTTTATAAAGATTGTTTGTATCAAGTGAATAGAATGTTTGTTATTCAATTTATACACAAGTGGTAGTATCAAGAAAGATGCTGATGCATTGTAGTGGATGGTGGGTTGGAATGTGTATGGAGATTGAAGTATTAGGTGCATATGATGTTTGGTTTTTCATGATTATAAAGATTGTTTGAAGTATTAGGTGCATAGAATGTTTATTATTCAATGTATACACAGGTGGTAATGTATTAATAAATTAAGATGTGGATGCATTGTAGTAGTCGTTGGTTTTTCATGTTTGTAGAGATTGAAGTGTTTTAATGTATACAGGTGGTATTGTATTAAGAAGTGGATGAATGTTGTATATTAATAGGTTTTTAATCTTTATAAACATTGTTTGAGTATGAGGTGTACATGGGATGTTTGTTATTCAATTGTACGCAGGTGGTGGAGCATGAAAATAAATTTGAAAAAACAAATACTTTAGAAGTCATTTTCATCCAAGCAATTTCAAAAGTACAACATTTTGATGAACTTTTGAAGTCGCTTACAAAAAAATGACTTTAAAAGTGGGTAACTTTTAAAGTTGTTTTTAAATAAGTGACTTCAAAATCTCACATTTTGACAGACCTTTAAAGTCATTTTTTTCTAAACAACTTCAAAAATTCTTTAGTTTTGAAGTCGTTTAGTAAAAAACGACTTTAAAAGTAGTTTTCTTTTTCAATTTTTTTTTTTGAGCTCCACCACCTATATACAATTGAATAATAAACATCCCATATACGTACACTGATATTCAAAAAATGTTTATAAACATTAAAAACTTGTTAATATACAAGATTCATCCACTTCTTGATATAATATAACATCTGTAATTGCATAACAAACATCATATATACCTAATACTTCAATGTCCCCAAATATGAAAAATCAACAACTACTATGATGCATCCACATCTTAATTTATTGATACATTACCACCTATGTATACATTGAATAACAAACATTCTATGCTCCTAATACTTCAAACAATCTTTATAAACAAGGAAAACTAAACATCATATACACTTAGCTAGTACTTCAATCTCCATACTCATTCAAAACCACCATCCACTACAATGCATCGACATCTTTCTTGATACACTACCATCTGTGCATATATTGAATAAAGAACATTCTATATACCTAATGCAAACAATCTTTATAAATATGAAAAACCAAACACCCATTACAACATGCATCTACTTCTTTCTTGAAATCCCAATTCGTTCTTAAAATATAACACCTAATACATCTATAATGGCTACAAAACATCCATACTCAACATTACCCATCCACATCTATCTTGAAAATAATTTATATAAGAAATAACAACATATGCATTATCTATAAAATCCACATTTACTTTATTTGTAAATTCATACACATTCACATTTACTTTCATACTACAAGTAACCCACTCATTCTACAATTCATAAAAGTTATATAATTCAACCACCACATATTCACTTCATGTTCAAGCTCCAAATTCACTTCATCCATACTCATTTATTCCCATACTCTAAATTTTCACTCATTCATTACTTAAAATACAATATATATAGTTCAAAGAAAATAATAAAATCTAAAGGAATACACACAGGTCAATGATAAAAAATACATTATTATGTATTTCAAGTTTATGTAGTTACTCCAAGTGATCTAATTGAAACTCATTACATAATCAGCCCATTCAATTTGTATTTCATTTAGATTTACTCTGAAGTAAGCCTTCTTGTTTGCTCATTCAGTAAGCACAGTAGCTTGAAACACAAAATATTTAATTAAGCTAAAACTTTTTAGCTGGATCCATAAAAAATATAGAAAAAAATAACATTATGCAAAATAAAGTGTTCTACCTTTCTTAAATGGAAAACAAGAGTATTATCAAATATAATGATCCTCATGTACCTCAGGACATAATATCCACACTCCTAATCAGACTATTGTTTAGGGCATTGTGCATAAAGGACAACAAAAAAGAACTCATAAATATCATTTATAATAATATAGCTTTAATTAGTGATAACTTAGTGCAATTAAATATTTCATATACCTTGACATTCTTCCAAGTGAGTTTTGGTGGTTGTATAGTCTTGATCACTGTAGCCCATTCAAACTAAGACCTATAGATTTAAATTTCAAATGCATTATAGATGAATAAAAAATTAATTATCAACACATAACACATGAAAAAAAAAAAAATGCTTACTTATTTATAATATTTGTGAGGATAGGATGGATGTGTGCTCTACAAGAATAAAAAAGAAAGCATGGCCACCATGCACATCCAGAAAGAGGAGCATCCAATGAGACCCACATAGATGGTCATATGAATTGTAATGGAAGTTGACAATCCCTAAGTAAAGAATAATTTGGCAAGAAAACAAGAAAATTAAAACTTACCTGCTATTGTAGGGAATCATTAAGCCATGTCCCTGAGAGCAGGAAAAGAAGCCTGGTAAAATATCCTGAATATGCCTCTCAATTGGTCATTGCTCCACCCCTCCAGAAATGATGCCAAGGTCAAAGAATTGGTAAAGTGTACCCTCGTCCTAAAAAAGGCTAGTAATATCATTTAAGAAGTTTCATAAAAGAAATAATTGTTACATATACCATTAAAATATAACATGTAGTTCAATACCAAATGATTTATAAGTAAGTATGTGCATATACCCCATGCGAGAGACAATGTGAGGGTGCTCAAGTTGAACCCATGGGCAAACTCGTAATAGGTCCTCTGCCATAAGTGGCACTTCAACAACGTCCTCAACAAGCACTTCCCACTTGATTTGTATAGAATTGATTGCTATATTGTCGTTGATGAGACCATAGAATAACCTTAGGGATCAAGGCATGTTAGGTGGGACTTCCACACACTCCTGGGTTGGCTACTGTAAAATATGTAAAAAAAAATAATTAATATTAATATATGAAGAGGGCCTAATTTATGATGAAAGAAAAACTAAAGATATATACAAGTACCTATTCTATTAGTGCCGCAACCATAGGTGACATTGGAATGGCGACCAATCTCAGTGTAACATTTTGTTAATGAATAACCGTATATAGTTATTAAACAATTAAGTGAGGTCTTTAGCTAAAAGATATTAATGAGGAAGGTAGTATGATAAGATACATACCATGGACTCTATGAGAATGACTAGTGCCCTTGGCCAAGCGATGTGATATGCAACTAGCTGCCCAACAGTTATAATATTTTTCATTTCTAATGGGAATGATAGGCAAGCATTAGCATTCAAAGCCATGGTAATGGACACCTGCTTAGTATGTGGTGGCATACTAATTTCATGCAAAATGTTTGATTCATGCTCATAACATGAACCAACTACCACGATATTTTGACAGGAATCTAAGGCCAACAAGCATTAACCCACCAGCAAATCAAATATGCAATAGAGAGGTTGAGATATGGAATTATTATAAAATGACAAAGAAAATTTATAGTTTTGTCTATGTATATACCTCCTGGGAAAGAATTTCCTTTTCGAGGGGAGGTGGATGTCCTTCATTATCTTCTTTAGTTGGGAAATTGTAGCTCGTAAGTGATGGAGGTACAATGAGGCTGTGAGTATTATGAGTAGGGGGTGGAGTAATAATCATCAAACCTCCCTTACACATTGACTAAATATATCAGACTTTATTTTCCCAATGAGCTCATTGTAAGCCTCCTCATCTTCTTGAACTTTAGGTATATGTCCTCTACTAAAGAATTTAGAAGGAACAACATTGCGACCCATGCCCCTAGTTTGACTAGGGTGGTCCTTCTTATTGCCCATAGCCCTATATAGGATGTCGTCCTTGGTAGCAGTGCTACTTAAAGTTCCTGTAGTACCGCTTTCTTGGGTAAGAATGTCCTGCAAAATTTAATTAGAAAGACATAATCATTTAATCTAATTGATTGTAAAAATTTATTAACAGGTGAAAACCACTTACTATGCGTGAAGAAATTTGTGTAGTAGTTTCATCTGAGAACTTGTTGCCAATATGGCCCACCAAATGTGCCATCTTCCAGAGGAAGGAGCGATCAATGGGTTTCATTGTCCTAGCTTTTTTTCGTTGTCAAGAAAAGGCATTATAGTTAGAGAACATGTATATAACTATAGTAGCATTAAATTGAAAGGTATAAATTGTCACAGATGCTTACTTCACACTCTTCTAAACGAGCATAGCCCATCCTTGATAGGTGGTGCTGCATATTTGTTTCATGCACCTTTCTTCCCCTTGCACTCTTCACCTACACATTTTTACATGCATGATCAAGTGCAATAATTGAACATTATATGTAATTAAAAGAATGAAGCATCGTTTTTGCACATACCTCAAACTCGGCGGAGGTGCGATTCTATACAAATGCATTCCAAGCCTTTTGGTCAACGACATTGGAGTAAATGGAAGGCATCGTGTACATCCTTGACGAATCATTGACATTTGGAGCTATGTAATTATAAACAAGGTAGTTCTTCCATTTTCTCCATTGCCCACCAACCCCTTGTAAAGCATGCATCTTCTTATCATCTGGCACATCAAAGGCAAACTGCAAATTGAACACATCAAATTACTATATTTGAAAAATACGGAAAGTTATAATGTAAATAATACATGTACTTAATGTTTACATACCTTCACCATTTCCCATATTGAATCTTTTGTCGAGGATGGCACATATCTCCATTCCTCAAATGTGATAGGAACCATGCTTCTTATTGTAGAGCAGAGGAAACTACATAAGTAGGTGCACTCGCACCAATCTATTGCCCTCTACTATTGTATTGGATAGTTTCTTTAATTCCCTTCAACTTTCTCTTGATAACCTTTTCCATTGTTGTTCATCCTTTTTCCTTTCTTTTTAGAATAATGCTCATGTTGGCCTCTTGTTCATGCTCTTCAATGTGGCCGTAATCTTCGGTTTGATGTTCTTCTTGTTCCATCATTACTACAAAGAAAAACTTAATGATATTAGAGCAATGACATAAAAAAAGGCTATTTATTTCATTTAAAGAAGCCAAACTGATGTCCCTGATAAACATAGTTTAAGTGAAAAAATAATTAAAGGAGTCTCCCTCTCCATCCATTTACATAAACATACAATATCTAACACATGTGATAAACTAACCTTAAGGAAAATGGATAAAGGATGCATGAGTATAGATATTTGTAAAGGGGCTACAAATCCCATAAACCTTTCACTAGTCTTTAACTCCACTGCTTGGAGTTCACATCTCTTAGTGGGTGTAGGTATTCACAAGTAGTGATAAGCTTAACTTATGCTTGATGTTCATCTATGTACATGTGCACAATTCATGTTCCAAATTCCATCCAATATAGTTTATGATTCATGTAAGTTTCTCTTGGTTATTTGCATGCTTGAAGTTCATTAAAATTTTGGTTTTATGATCATGTTTCATGTCTTGAATCACATGCACCATGTCATTTCATGCCTTGTTTGACTTAAGTTTCATGAGTATCTTACTTTTGGAATTTTACTTTTCATGAGTCATAAATAATTTCGAGCAGTCCATACACTTTATTTACTTGATTTCTTAAGAACAACTTTAGCTTTTTAGATAGTTTAGTTACTAATTTGGTTAGATCTCATGTTAGCAAACTTTTAGTCCACACATTTCATGCATTTTCTTACTCATGAACCATGCACACAATTCCATGGGTCATGCTCATGGTGATTGGGTTATTTGTCTTTAAGTGGTTTATTGTTCCCTTGTTTCATTATAATTTAGCATTACTTGTTTAGTTATTTGCATCATAGTTTATCTTTAGAAGATTTCTTTGTTTAGTTTTAGAATGTTTTATTTTTAGAAATTTTTAGAATTAGGAAAGTGTTAGTTTAGGAAAGCTTCATTTTTAGCAAGTTTCCTTAATTAAAGCTTCCTAGAATCATTCATCTTAGTTTAGCATTATTTTTTTTTAATTTAATGCATGTTACTTAGGAAAGTTTCTAATTCCATTGGAAATCTTTATTTTTAGAAAGTTTCCTTTAGCTCATGTCTAATTTTATGCATGTTTCTCATTCCATGTTGTTTAAATTCCATGTTTATCAAAGCAATCTTTCTTTAGCTAAGCTAAGCAACTTAAATAAGATCAAATCAATTGAAAATTTCATGAGATTCCTCATGGTATAGACCACTCTCACATGTAATTATTACTTTGATTTGTGCGCTTGTGAGTAATTTTAAAGCTACACCACCTAACCTAAGAGAGATTGGCTTCATTTAACTAGAAAAGCAAATAACATGATACTTTAGAATTACTTGTTTAGTTATCATAATTTAGTTTGAGAATGCTTCTTTGTTTAGTTTTAGAATGTTTTATGTTTAGAAAGTTTTAGGATTAGGAAAGTGTTAGTTTAGGATAGTTTCATTTTAACAATTTTCGTTAATTAAAGCTTCCAAGAACCATTCATTTTAGTTTAGCATTATTTTTTTAATTTAATGCATGTTAGTTAGGAAAGTTTCTAATACCATTGGAAATCCTTATTTTTAGAAAGTTTCCTTTGGATCATATGTCTAATTTTATGCATGTTTCTCATTCCATATTGTTTAAATTCCATGTTTATCAAAACAATCTTTCTTTAGCTAAGCTAAACTAAGCACCTTAATAAGATCAAATCAACTGAAAATTCCTTGAGATTCCTCATGGGATTGATGTCTCTCACATGCAATTATTACTTTGATTTTTGCGTTTATGAGTAATTTAAAGCTACACTACCTAGCCTAAGAGAGATTAGTTTTGATTTAACTAGGAAAGCAAATAACATGAAAATGGAAACATGCATTGGAGTTACTAGATGTTATTACCAGACATGTTAAGAAACAAAAGAAAAGAGGAAGCAATCAAGCACATGTAAGATCATGCTTGTTAGCTTTGATTCCTTTGAATGAATACCTTCAATACTAAGGTTTGCACATGAATAACTTAATTAGCCAGAACCCAGAACCCAGTTCCCTAGCCCCTGCCCACCACCACGTCAGAACCCAGCTCCCCTCCCCCTACCCACCACCATGCCAAAACCTAGCTACCCTCCCCCCTACCCACCACCACACCAAAACCCAACCCCTCCCCCCACCTGAACCCAACTTCCCTCCTCCCCCCCACCGCCCAACTCCCCTCCCCTGTTAGAACCTAACTTCCCTCCTCCTCCACCCCCTTGCCTACCCGAATAGCTCCCCTCCTCCCCCGCCCACCCAAGCCCGGCTCCCCTCCTCCCCTGCCCACACCTCCACACCGGACCTAACTCCCCTACTTGATCCCAACTCCCCTCCTCCAATGCCCACCCCTGCACAACTAGAACAATATGTACCACACCTCTTCTCCTCTCCTTCCTTGTTCCTCTTCTCCTCTTCTATCTTCACCCTTGATTTTATCCTGTGTAAGTTGGGGATGGCGAGAAGTCTGTTTTGTGATTTAAGTAGGGGTACATAAAGAAGTTGTTTATATGTAAAATGACTTTAAAATTGCATACCTTTAAAGTCATTTTTCTATAAACGACTTTAAAAGTATATAATTTTTTTGTAATTTTTTATTCAAAATATATACACCTTTTATGTTAATACTTCACAATATCTAACAAGTAATACACAATGAAATAGATTTTTCATGATAGTCAACATTGATTCATGTGTTTAAGCATCAAGGTTCAGGGTAAGGGTACATACGTAAGTGTTCAGGGTTCAAGTGTTCGAGGTTCAAGTGTTCAAGGAATAGGTGGGGTTAGGTTAAGGGCTCAGGATTAAGGTTCAAGGTAAGGGTTTAGGGTACTTACACAAGTGTTCAGGGTTCAGGGTTCAAGTATTCGAGGAGCAGGATTAGGGGTTAGAGATAAGGGCTTAGGGTTAAGGTTAGGGTTCATGGTTGATCTACACTTAATTAATTTAAATGAATATATGTATTTGATTGACATTAAGATTCCAAAGTTTACTTGCACCACAAAATAATGTAGAAACACTCCTAAAGAACTAAAAATATGTGATAACCAAAGAAGTACAAAAACTGTACTAGTAAAAGAACTTTAACCAAAATAAGATGATAAATTAATTATGAGGTAGGAATGTGGGTGTGTTAGCTTAAATTTTCCTATCCATTTCATGAGCTATGCATGTGTGTGCGTGTGGTTCTTATATTAAAGTTTTCTTGACACCAAATTAACATAATTGTAACTTTTGTAAATTGTTATTTGATGTACATATATACTTTAAAAATGTACACTTTTAAAGTCAACATAGATTCATCCATATATTCTTTGTACGTAAATATAGCTAGCTCACTTATCAATCTATATAGCTTATGACTAAAAATTATAAATACAAAATTAGGGTTTAGGGTTAGGGTTTAGATTCAGGATTTAAGGTTCGAGGTTCATGGTTTGGGGTTAGGATTTAGGGCTCAGGGTTATACTGAATTTTAAACGAATACATGCATTTGATTGACTCTAAGCTTTCAAAGTTTACTTGTGTCACAAAATAATGTAGAAACACTCCTAAAGAACTAAAAGTATGTGATAACTAAAGAAGTATAAAAACTATACTAATAAAAGAACATTAAGCAAAATAGGATGAATAATTAATTATGAGGTGTGTAATACTTTTAATGTCATTTTTTAAAAACAATCATAAAAGTTAATACTTTTAAAGTCATTTTCTAAAAAACAACTTTAAAAGTACTCACTTTTAAAGTCATTTTCTAAAAAACAAATTTGAAAGTATTTACTTTTAAAGTCGACTTTATAAAAAAAATTTGTTCAAAATATATACACCTTTTATGTTAGTACTTTACAATATGTAATAATTAATACACAATGAAATGGATTTTTTTTTTATAGTCAACATTGATTCATGCATTCTTTGTATGCACATATAGCTCACTTATCAACCCATATAGCTCATGACAAAAAGAGCTAAAAATTATATATATATGAATTATATATATATATTGCAACGACTAATATACATATTCCACATATCCCCAAATATATATTGTTTTCAAACCTAAGCAGCTTCTTCACCATTTTCACGCACATAATCCTCATTCTCACTGAGTACTGCTTTGATTGATGGGATTGTTTTAGTAACAGAAGGGTAATTTGTTTTAGTATCTCTTAGATCGTCTTTATCATAAAAATCCCTTAAACAAGATGATAAAATAGTTGACCATCTCTTATCACATTCTTCTTGTACATAAAATACTTGTTTTGCTTGAGATGCCAAAATAAATTGATCATTTTTATAACTAATCCTATTGAGGTCAAATAATGTAAATCCAAGGGCATAAGTTTTAATATTGTTGTATTCCACCCAATCGCAATTAAACACAACCATAGTTCTGAAAGTATAATCCAAGGCCCAAATCTTTCTTATAACTCCGTAATAAATATCATCCGCCACTATTGGCCTATTATCCTTTGAATTTAAAAAGAATGTAGCATTGGCAATTAATCTAACTCCACTATTCTATTGCATTGTTGAGTTATCATGGTCTTTTGTGTAAAAGCAATAACCATTGATGGCAAATTAGGCATATTTTATTACTTCTTGTCATGGTCCCATCACCATCCAACTGAAGGTTTTTGATATACCATTGCTTACTACTTTTTACTGATCTTGAATCTGCATATATTCATATTAAGTAGGCTTAAGTAAGATTAATACATACATACATACATACATACATACATACATACATACATACATACATACATACATACATACATACATACATACATACATACATACATACATATATATATATATATATACAGAATGTAGTTTTTTAACTTGAGTGAGATTTCTTTCATTTTACCTTCTTACATAGCCAATTATTGAAAGTGCGACAATACTAAATTTTGTAGCCACTTCTGTATCTTTGCACAACTTGGATTCTTTGCCTTTAGTACATTCATGTGTTCACTGAGTACACACACAGATAACAATTAATAGAATAATCATGGAAAATGTAATTAACCATCAATATTTAAATTTTACATAAGTGCATACATGCATGATCAACTTACTCAATGTAAGGTTGGACTTCATCAATATTTCGCAACACATAAAGATGCGCCTGCTCACGTTCTTTATAGTCTATGGTCAATACACAACCACTTGATCGAGGTTCACTAACCTTTGGATCATGAAATGCAATTGATTGTTTCTTTCTTGGTATTCTAATGGCATCCACTCCTACTCAGTACTCTTTGCAAAACTCCATTACTTCCTCTATAATATAACATTCGGCTATACCTCTGGCTGGTTGTGATTACATACACACCCTTTTAAAATTTTCATGTACCTCTCAAATGAATACATCCATTGCAAGTAAACTGGCCCACATAGTCTAACCTCATCAATGAGGTGCATTGTTAAGTGTACTATGATATCAAAGAAGGATGGTGGGAAGATTATCTCACGTTCACATAAATTTGTCACTAGATAGCCTTAAATTTCTTGTAATTTTGAAGCACCAACCACCTTCTTGCACAAAACATTAAAGAAGTAGCAGAATTTTGTAATAGCTCCCCTAACTTTGTTTGATAACATAAAATGTATTGATGCTAGTAGTAGTTATTACATCAATGCATGACAATTGTGAGACTTCATTCCTAACAATTTTAGTCCTTCTATGAAAACAATATTTTTAAAGTTTGAAGAGTAGCCGTCTAAGACTTTGAGTTGGAACAAGGTTTTACACACTATTCTCCTCTTCTCTTTATCAAGAGTATAATTTTCCTTAGGCAAGTATGTTCCTCGACTGCCCTATCCTCTAGGTGCAACCTCCCCTTCAAACCCATGTTCATAAGATCCATTCAAGGTGTAAGTCCATCTTTTGTTTTTCCTGGGATATTAAGTACTAGTTAAGCTTTCACACATAACTTCTCAATGTGCATCACATCAAGCACATGGCGTATATGCAATGACTTCTAGTATGGCAAACGAATGAAGATTTCTTCTTCCAACAACTTTTATAATTACTTTCACCTGCACGTTTACTTGATTTCTTTGTATTCTTTTCCCATAAGATCTAATACTTGACATCCTATCAACATCTTTGAAGGTGTTCTTGTCTCTACCCTCTCGTTAAATTCTCCCTTCTTAAAACGATATGGATGGTCTTTGCGCAACCATCTTCTGTGCCTAAGGAATGCCATTTTCCTACTATGTTTAAGTTGTATAGCACATGTTTAATTACTATAGATAGCACAAACATTGTATCCCTTCATAGTGCATCTAGACAAATTATCGTATGCAAGGAAGTTGCTTATTGTCTACAACAATGTAGCCTTTAGGATAAATGACTCTTTCTCGTATGCGTCGTATGCTTCAATGCCTACATCCCATAATGACTCAAGATCATTGATCAAGGGAGACAAGTTCATGTCAATGTCATCCCCTGGCTACTTTGGACTCGATATCAACATAGCTAGCATCATGAACTTCCTCTTCATGCGTAGAGATGGTGATAATGGGCAAACAACTATGCTTGCTACTCATAGAATCATGAGGATTAATCTCATTTGCAGATAATGTTAGTCGTAGGTTTTTAGGTTCTTCACCAAATTAGACTACATGAAGTCTACGAGTTTCCATGCTGGGCTATCTACTAGATGGTGTGAAAAGCTATTAGCTACTCTGTCATTGGCATGCCACACTAATTTATTTACTGTTCTATTATCCAAAACATTCTTTTGAACTTAAAATTGGAGGGAAGTACCATACTACCTTTGTAGGAACACCTGTAACCGTCTTAGTTGAATTCTTCTTTAACTTCCATCTTGGCTGTCCACAAGTTGGGCATGTAGTTTTATCCTTGTGCTCCTTTATATACAAGATGCAGTCATTAGGACACACATGTATCTTCTCATACTTCAACCCTAGTACAGCCATGGTTTTCTTTGCCTCCCATGTGAACCTCGCCAATTTATTATCCTTTGGTAGCATCTTACCCACTACTTTCAAGACTTCTATAAAACCTTGATCTAAAAATTAATCCAAATCTTAACTTCACATTGTAAAGTTCTACCACTGCAGACAACTTGGTATAATCTTTACACTCAGAGTACAACGGCTCATCAGCTTCCTCTGATATAGTATGAAATTGTTTAGGGTCATCCTAGAAGTCATCATATGCATCTTAAAACATTGGTATAGCTATACTACTATCTATAACACTTCTTACAGTGTCTTGATCATATCTTCCAAGTCTTGTCGAGGGCCTATAAGAAAGTTCTTCTCCATGCCAAATCCATGGGTAGTAGCTTTCATTAATTTTATTGAAGCACAAGTGTTCTCTCAACACCCCTACCATAACATTTTTTATGTTTCCACATTTTGAGAATGGAAGACACATGCAATTACGATCAATACCTGCCCTAAGTGCAAACTATATGAAATTTATTGTACCCTCCTCATATTCTTTTGATGTTCTTGTCATAGTCACCGAAGTATATTTGTCCATTATCATAAGAAATTGAAGTAAATTTGCATGAAGACTTGTAAGACATGAAAAAATTATGTTAGCCATTTTACCAAACATTCTATATACATGAATTAGAAGTATTTCAAATAACTACATTTCATAGAAATTTTCAATTAACAATGAAAATAAAGAAAAATATGATAGACATATTCATGAATTAAATTAAATTTTGAAAGAAAAATTTCTAACCCACAACCTTGTAAAAATTCTTCAAATATATATGCATAATACATATAAGCCAAACATAGAGATACTAACCAACACTCAAAAATTAATATTGGTCTCGAATTTGTGAATGTAATTACAATTCATAGGTAGGATTTGGTATAAAGTATGGAAAAGAAATCTGGTTTAGATTTTGTGCGCAGATAATAAACACCAAGTGAGAAGGCAAGGTGAAAATTGATGAAATAATTCTTAAAACAAAAGTACAATTGAAGTTGTTTCCAAAAAAACAACTTTTAAAGTTGTTTTCAGAAAAGCATGGTTAAGCTTATTACCTCAGGATTGAAACATTTTCTCACAATTAACATCATCATAAAAGTTAAGCATGGTTAATCATAATATCATATGGTAATTTCATCAAGTAATTGCAATTCATATTATCCATACAATCAATATGATAATGTATATAAATAATACATCCATAGTCTTAATTATAAATCTAATACATCAACAAGAATTTAGGGACAAAGAAGGGTGTAGGGTTCTTACATGTGTTCATGGTACAATTTACAATTCAATTACCAATGTTGTTCAGATTGTATTCAAAACCTGAATTTAGAATACTAGTTCTAAGTGAATTTCATAACTATATCTAAATTATTATAATTACTTTAAGATCTTTACTCATATTGTCATTGATCTAACCTTTGATATCTAGATTTATGATCAAGACACCAATGGGTTGCTATCTACTAAGATAAGCACCGTTTTTCTCTAATCAATGGTTTAGATCAAGCGTGTACCTCTAAAGATTTCTATTCCCATCATTAAGGTAAGTTGTTTAGCAATTCAATGATTTTAACCATAATCCATGGTTGGATCACTTTTCCTAACCTTCAATCATTGTCGATTGAGATTTGGATAGTGGGATTGGACCTCATATTAATTATCTCATATTTGAGTGGTCATTTTTATCACATTTTAGTACTGATTACTAATTAGAGTCACAAACTACGTAGATCTAGCTTCCGATCATATTTTTAATGGTCAGATGTAATGATCTAGGCTTCCCTACTCCTTACTATATTTTCTGATCAAAATTTCAAGGATCAAATGATTCTTGATCGATGTTTCATCTTTAAGGATAAAAAGATCAAGTGTGATTTATTCAAATAATAAAATTCTACTTTTTCTAATTTTTAGGAATTCGCCAAAAAAGGCCACCTTCATTAGAGAAGGTGACTGAATTCTGGTCATTGCCAACAACACAGACAGTACCCATTTCTATAAATTTTTATATGAGAATGATCATAATGACTTGAATTTTAGTTTTTTTTTTTTTTTTTTTATGTTTTTCATCCTTAATTTCCACTAAAATTGTGGTTTTTGGTTAGGTTTTTTCAATGTTTTAAAAGTCACTTTCTCCTATTTCGATGTCTATTTTCAATCGATCTTTAAAAAACTAAAGGGTTTTTTACTTATAATCATCTAAGGAACTAAGTGAAGGGTTTGGAGCACAAATCCAACACCATTCCATCAACTGTATTTTTCAACCAGTTAGTTTCCTCACTATTCCCGTAGTCGATAAGTGGTGATAATAATAGAAATGGTGGGAGGAAAGGAAGAAACAAAAAGAATGAAAGGAATAGGATTTTCTTGTCATTCTGATCAACAGTGCATAAGACATCACTAGTGGAGTTTGTCACATCATTTGTAGTTCATTGGAGAGAATGGAGGGAGAAAGAATGAGAGATGGGGAGAGATGTAAAGGCGAGGAGCTCAATTAGAAGAAAGGTGACTAAAGAAGAGTTGGTCTCTAGGAGAAAAGGGAAGAGAAAAAGCTGTCGGGCAATAGCTTTTTACTTATTTTCCCACCACTTAGGCGTCGAGGAGCTGAGTCCATGTGGTGAGTTCGACTCCCATGTGCCAACAAGCTTTCTCAACTCACTGTGCCAGAATAGTCAACACAGGGGGTGCCATTATAAATTTCGACCCCCTCACATCATTTGTAAAATTTGGGGAATTTTGATCCCTAGTCTTTATTTCATGCATTTTTAATGACGTTGGAAAAATCTCATTGAGCATAATTCAAAACATGATATCTTGTAATCTCATTTCAATGTTTAATTTATTTTTCGATTTCTTGATTTTTAATAAAAATTTCAAGTTGAAGAAAATTTGCCCAAAATTTTCTAAGAATCAAAAATGGAGTTTCAAATCATTAAATTCCTAATAGGGTGCACAATTAAACAAGTTTTGATGGTTCAATTTACTCAAATACACACTTGATGGAGACCTTGACTTATGTAAGGCTGCTGCTCAATCCAGCCTTGCCTTGTTTCATAGATTTTTAGAAAATCAATGAGTTAATTACCTTTTTACCCTAATCCCAAGACACGAGTGTGACAACACAAATGGTATCTTTCCAAAAGCCATATAACAAATTTAGCCACAGACAACATGGCACCTCTCCTCGTCATATTGGGTTGGAGGTTGGAGGTATCAGTTTCCCTTTATTGGGAGATTTTAAGTAGATTTAGGAATCAAGGTATGCTTCTAGGTAGGTCAATTTCTATCATTGAAAGCTTCACATTGGTCTAAAGTAGAAAAATAAATAAATAAATAAATAAAAATATGCATGCTGCATTCAACAAGTATCTTGGGATTGACACATTTCCTCACAAGTAACATCATCATAACCATTACACATAGTTAACCAAAATATCACTTGATAATTTCAATAAGTAATTGCAAATCATATTATCCATACAATCAATATGATAATCTATATATATTCTATGTATCCGTAGTCTTAATTATAAAGTGAACAGATCAACAAGAATTTAATAATAAAGAATGGTTTGGGGTTCTTACTATGTTCGCAGTACAATTCACAATTCAATTACCAATGTCATTCAAAACATGAATTGATAATACCAGTTCAAAGTAAATTTCATAACTAAATTTAAATTACAATAATTACTTTAAAATCTTTATTGGTAATGTCATTGATCTAACCTCTGATATCTAGATTTACGATCAAGACACCAATGTGTCACTATCTACTAAGATAAGCACCATTGGTCTCTAATTAACGGTCCAGATTGAGTCATACCTCTAAAGGTTTTAATTCCCATCATTAAGATAAGTTGTTTAGCAATCCAATTATTTTAACCATAACCCATAGTCCTATCACTTTTGCTAACCTTTAATCATCATCGATTGAGTTTTGGATGGTTGGATTGGACCTTGTATTAATTATCTCATATTGGATCAGTCATTTTTATCACATTTCAGTACTGTTGCATAATTAGAGTCATAAAATTAGTAGATCTACATTTTGATTATATTTTTATTGGTCGGATGTAAAGATCTAGGCTTCCCTACACCTTACTATATTTTTTGATCAAAATTTCAAGGGTCAATTGATTCATGATCGACATTCTATCTTTAAGGATGAAAAAATCGTGTGTGATTTATCTAAATAGCAAAAAATTTATTTTTTCAATTTTTAGAGGTTATCTGGAAAAGTCGCCATCGAAGAAGGTGATCAGATTTTGGTCGTTGCTAGCTATACAAACAGTACCCATTTTTATAAATGTTTATATGGGAATGCTCATAATGACTTGAATTTTAGTTTTTTGTTATTTTGCACCCTTAATTTCCTCTAAAATAGTGGTTTTTGGTTAAGTATTCAATGTTCTAAAAGTCACTAGAGTTACTATTTTTCTTCTATTCTAACATCACTTTTCAATCGATCTTTATAAAACTAAAGGGTTTTACTTATAATCATCTAAAGAATTGAATGAAGGGTTTGGATAATAAATCTAACACTATTCTGTCAATTGTATTTTTGACTAGTCTATTTCCTCACTGTTCCCGTCATTGAAAAGTGGTGACAATAATAGAAATGGTGGTTTAGGAATAACTGGAAGGGGAAAGAAGGAAGAAACGAAAAGAATGAAAGGAAGAGGGTTTACCTATCATTCCCATCAAATGTGCATAAGACGTCGCCAGTGGAGTTTGTCACGTCATCTGTAATTCATCAGAGAGAATGGAAGG
Source organism: Warburgia ugandensis (assembly GCA_035236585.1). Classification (NCBI taxonomy): domain Eukaryota; kingdom Viridiplantae; phylum Streptophyta; class Magnoliopsida; order Canellales; family Canellaceae; genus Warburgia; species Warburgia ugandensis. Next base: position 31,091,234 of record CP141129.1, on the reverse strand, counting down.
AGAAAGAATGAGAGATGAGGAGAGATGAAAGGGGGAAGAGCTCAACCAAAAGAGAGGTGACTAGAGAAGAGTTGGTCTCTGGGAGAAAAAGGAAGAGAAAATGCCTAGGGAAAAGTCATCGGGCAATGGCTTTTTTCCCTTGTTTTCCCATCACCTAAGCATGGAGAAGCTGAGTCCATGTGGTGAGTTCGACTCCCATGTGCCAACTCAGTTTCTCAACTCACTGTGTCAGAATAGTCAACACAGGGGGTGCCATTATCAATTTGGACCACCTCACATCATTTGTAAAATTTGGGAAAGTTTAGTTCCTAATCTTTGTTTCACGCATTTTTAGTGTCGTTGGAAAGCTCTCATCAAGCATAATTCAAAATTTGACATCTTGTAACCTAATTTCAATGTTTAATTTATTTTTGAATTTCTTAATTTTTATTAAAATTTTCAATTTAAAGAAAATTTGCCCAAAATTTTCTATGAATAAAAAATGGAGTTTCAAGTCATGAACTTCCTAATAGGGTATGCGATTCAATAGGTTTTGAGGTTTTACTAATTCGCACTTGATGGAGACCTTGACTTGTGCAAAGCCATTGCTCAATCCATCATTACTTGACCTCTTTTATAGATTTTTAGAAAATCAATGAGTCAATTACCATTTAATCCTAATCCCAGGACACGAGTGTGACAACACAAATGGTATCTTCGTAAAGCTATCTAGTGCATTTAGCTGTAGACAACATGGCATCTGTCCTTGTCATGTTGGGTCAGAGGTTCGATGTAGCAGTTTCCCTCTATTGAGGAGATTTCAAGTAGATTTAGGAATTAAGGTATGGCTTCTAGGTAGATGAATTTCTACCATGGAAAGCTTCCCATGGGTCTACATTAAAAAATTAAAAATAAAAACGAATGCCATGTTCAACAAATAATTTTTCAATAATCTAAACTATTAATCTGGATATCCTAAATTCCCTACATATAAAAAATCTCATCCATTGGACATCCTTAAGACCATACTTGTTGGACCTTTTGGTGTTGTGATGAAATGCTCAAAATCATCTATTTCATAACACAAAAAAGTCCAACAAACGTGGTCTTACCGATATCTAGTAGAAGAGATTTTTTATATGTAGGGCATCCAGGATTTGTCCAAATCAGCTCATTGAAAAATATAAGTGGTGGGTCCAGCTTACATAATGGAAAGTCATAGAATGCTTTCCAATGATAGAAATTATCATTAGTAGATGGCTTCATAACTCTTTGTTGTTAAAATAAATAAATGAATAAAAGGGTACCAACTATTCAAGCAAAGAAAATGGTATCTGTGCCCCTACCTTCCCTCGGCCGGCAACCTAACCCAATAAATTGGGTATTATTTTCTCCCTTTATAATGCCAACTCTCTCTCTCTGTCTCTCGACCTGCCGAACAGAGTAGAATTAATGTCAGGCGCCATTAGCCTGAACAGGTAAAGAATCTCTCTCCCTCTCTCGTGGTAGGGAAGCGGTTAGAGAAATTCTCTCACTAACTAAAATTCTCTCGCAGTTGGTATCTGTAAAACTAACAGCGAAAGTGAACCGACCATTCTTTCAGGTTGGACGGGAAGGTGGTAATTGTCACCGGAGGCGCAAGCGGCATTGGTGAGGCAAGTGCCCGACTCTTTGCTGAACACAGTGCACGCGCAGTAGTAATTGCCGATATCCAAGATCAACTAGGTGAACAAGTAGCCGCGTCGATTGGCCTTCACCGTTGTACCTTCTTTCACTGTGATGTCACCAACGAAGATGAGGTTAAGCTGTTAGTAGATCAAACGGTCCAAAAGTACGGTCACCTAGACATAATGTTTAGCAACGCCGGCGTGCTCAATCGGAACCAAGGCATCCTTGATCTAGACTTAGATGCCCTCGATCGTCTCTTCGCCATCAATGTCCGAGGTACCGCTGCCTGCGTTAAACACGCGGGGGTGGCCATGGCTAATGCAGGCATCAAAGGGAGTATCATATGTACGGCCAGCGTTGCAGCCAGCTGTGGAAGTGGGACTCACATCGATTACTGTATGTCCAAGCACGCAGTGCTGGGATTGGTAAAATCGGCATGTAAGGGACTTGGGAAGTATGGGATAAGGGTGAACTCTGTGTCTCCTTATGCAGTGGCGACGCCGTTGCTTTGTGGGGTCACTGAGCTTGATGAAGAGGCTGTGGAGAAGGCTTACTTTCCCCACACTAGCTTGAAGGGGGTCATTCTGAAAGCCTCTCATGTAGCCGATGCTGCTCTATTTCTGGCTTCTGATGAATCCGCATTTGTTAGTGGTCATAACCTTGTGGTAGATGGAGGTTTTCTTCGTTGTCTGTGAGTCAATTTCGAATTTTCTTCGTGGTATGCTAGTGGTCTTCCTGTAAGGACTGTTATACCTCAGTGGGGTCAGATGGAAATAAAAAGTTAGAGTAAAGCCTTCTAATACGATGACAATCAGACGTACAGGCAAGTTCCAGGAAAATCGTTTCTTGGGCCCAATGCAGTAAATGCAATGGACTGAGCAGGCAGCTTATTAAACATTTTATTTGGTCAAAATCCATGAAGATTTGAATAGTTGCCACTAGTACAACAAGTTGAGATGAATGTTTCTCTCGCAATTACGAGAAATCGATCTTCATGATGAAAGATAAATCCAAGCGCGGGCTTGGATCTTTATCCTATGTTTCTCTGGCTATGATTTACAACTTAAAAGAAACCCGGGACAAAGTATTGTTATTATTTTCATCTCAAAAGAAATGTAAAATACTATATCCAATGGGCATGAAAATTTGATAAATATCATTGATGTTCCCAACATGTCAGTGACTTTGACTTACAAAAGAGGCTAGCAAGATCAAAGTAAAGCGCACTTGGACTAAGTAAGATCCAGGTGCACCCTTAGATTTATTTTCCTTGCAATCTTCATATTTAGAGGCATATGGCAAAAGGTCAACCCTTAGATAAGGATTGGAAGATACAATATTGGTAAGATAAATCAATGAATACTAAACAATGGAAAAAAACAATATTTCCATGATTCTAGTGATCCTATACACGTAGACACTTATCCTTTGATATGGCCCTTCGAGTTGAGCAACTTGTGTATTCAATTAGAAATTCATCGAAAATGAATTTTATGGCTCAAAGTGGCTTGGCCATGAAATCTGCCACTTGATTTTTATTATAAATGAATAGGACGTCAAACTGAAATTGACTTAATCATAGACAACCTGAAATTGACTTCTACATTATTTTTCCTGGCATAAAATAGTGTATTGATCATTAGATACGTAGTCACATGATTGTTGATACGCTTAGAAATATGACATGTAATATTCTTATATTTAGTAGTTTCTAATCTTAAAATTAACTTAAATATTATTAATTAGGATTTATTTTACAATTTGTAGGATTAGGTGTAAGTGAGAAAAATGCATATTTTTGGCAACTAAGATCCTAAAAGAGAGCATGAAGACTGTCCAAGCAAATACATGGGTCCAAATGCCATAAACATGAAGTTCAGAAGTTAAAAATGCTATGGTGGTGTCCTTATCATGTTCAACATTGTTAGGAATCCCATGCACAACCCTGACCTTATCTGTGTAAAAGAGATTATCCTTATTTAAAGATAGGGTGGCAAACTTCTCTTGCATGCATGTAACCATTCCACCACATTGGGAAAGCTTCTAAGTGAAGTTCAAATCACATACAATGGATACACATGTATATGATCCTTTTCTTTAACAAAACAAGTCAAATATTGGGACTTATATAAAGCATCTTCCATTCACTTTCTTTCTCAACCCACTTCAAGAGGGGACCACCTAAGGAGCCACATGATTTTTCCATGTAAGGTGGTTAGTCACTCTCTGTTCCATGTTTTTTAGGATGAGAAAATAAAGGAAAAGAATAAGTGAAGAAGAGAGAGAGATAATCTACAAAAACTCTATAGCCAACATTTATCCTGACCTTTGAAGCATTCAATGGCCAAGATCTACCCTCGGTGATTGCTATCCTAACCATCCAATGTGAACTCACTTAAATAAGGATCCACCAGCAAAAGAACAAGATTGTAAAGAAGACCATAACTGAACCTCATTGGTGGAGATTTTTCTAGTGGGCTGCCCACCTTAATTTTAGAAGAAATACTTGTTCCTTGAGGGAAGAAAATGTCCTCCACTCTTTATATCTTGTTGACCAAAGAGAAAAAATGAATGGGAGAGAACCAAGGAGTGGAAGGTATCTGGATAAGGAAAATTTCAATGGAATCCAAACCATTCACTCTTAAGTATATGTGGTCCAACGAGTGAGAATAAAGGAGATAGAAAACATGATCTTTTGGACAAGGAAAGTTCTAAGCAGTCACAACTACTCTATCCAGGGTGAAGTATAATCCAATGGTATGGAATGAAAAAGAGAAAGCCATGAAGCCTTAGCTACCATCTTTCATTCCATACAAGGGCGATCGAATGCATTCAACATAAGCAACAAGAAGGTGGCATCATTTTCTAAGGTGAGTTTAACTCTATTTTCAAATAAGATTTGAAGGAAACATCCATCAAATTAATACTATGATCTCATCCCCTCATCTCCACCATTCAAGAAAGAAGGACAATAATCCAACCATCCATCCCCATGGCCAAGCTAATCCATTTTCCAACTCCATGATATTCTATTTTATCTCTTTCCATTCTCCTTTATACCCTTTATTCTTCTTTCCTATCCTTCCCTATCTCTTTCCTTTCCTTCTAGCATATGTTTCCTTCCTATCCTCATCTAAATCCCATGCCAAATCTTCCTCCAAACCTCCTCAAAATTCAACATAATCTATCCCAATCCAATGCATTCCATGGCGCCGTCTTTCCATTCTCTCTTATTTCCTTCCATTCCCCTTTCCATGTCAACCATTCCCCAATCCCTTCCTCTTATTAACCATTCATTTCCTATGGCTTTCACTCCAAAAATCTAATAATAGAGTTAAGAAGAAGTGAAAAACCATCTATTACTTCCCCTAAAACCTAAAGCAAAACTTTAGAGAAATAGAGGAAGAGAGATCATTTTGACCTTTCTCCCATTATAGCTACACGTCCACATCCCTTGGAGCTAAGGTAAGAGCATAAACCATCATTGTCCATCCTTGTTGAAGAGAATAATATGAGGCTAGGGATAGAGGTTGTGGCGCACTTACATTCGTAGTGGCAACCACTTTGCTTCCATTGTAGGAAGCACCTCTCTTCATCAACTTCTCCAGTCCAAGGTTGGATGCACCACTTTTCCTTCTTCCATCCATTTTCACTTCTCCAAGTGGAATGCCTTGTTCTTTCTTCCATGCCATCCCTTCATCCCTTATAGTCTTTTATTTTGATATTCTTTTCTCCTCTTAATTCCATGCAAACTCCCCCTCCATCTTGGCACTTTCACATCCCCACCATTCTTCTCACCTACACACCCCATCTCTTACTCTTAATTACATGGACCCTCCAATTTTCTTCTATGCCTCCACCATCCTCTAGCCTTACATGATTCCTGTGATTAATTTGTACTCACTTATATTTTGATTTCTGTAAGAATTTAGTGAAGGTTTGGAGGAGAATCTCAAGTAGGATAGGCTTAAACTTTTACTTTTGAGTGAATTGTAGTTAGGACGTGATTGGAAATGTTATTTAATCACAATTCATTTAAATATATGGGTTATAATAATAGAGGTCTAGGGTTGGCCATCCTAATGTATAAGAAGAGGTGGTATGTACTTGTTCTCACCTTTGTACGAGAAGATTTTATTAAGGACCCCACTATGAGCCATTCTATCTCCTTATATTTCCTAGACTAGGTTTGCATTATTAATATTATTTTACATTATTTGGTTGGTAGATAAAAGCACATAGTTGCATTCATCTATTTACCTATTGCATAATACTTAGGATTGTTGCATAAGGTGACACCTACTTAACAATTGGATTCTTTTGTTTAGGCTAGTAAGTCATCAAGGTAACCTTGGTATGTGGATGTTTACCTATTCTAGTTTAGTACATTTTACTACTTTGTGCCAATCAAACTCCTTTAGTTATCTATACATCTTTGTAGGAATGGATTATGCATCCAAATCGATAGAAGCCATACTTTGTAAGACTAATGAGCACAAGGTGGTGGTCAAGTTTTTAAAGAAAAATATATGTGCACGGTTTGGTACCCCAAGGCCCCTAACTAGTGATGAGGGAAAACACTTTTGCAACACAGTGTTTGGGAATTTAATGAAAAAATATGGTGTCACCCATGGGATTGCTACCTCTTATCATCCTCAGACTTGTGCACAGGCAGAAGTGTCAAATAGGGAGATAAAGCATATTTTAGAAAAGACAGCTAATCAAATAGAAAATTAGTCTTTAAGACTTAGTGATGCTTTATGAGTCTATTGTATTCTATATAAGATCCCTATAAGCATGTCACCCTACTCTTGTCTATGGAAAGGCTTGTTGCATACTAGTAGAACTTGAACATAAAGCATATTGGACTATTAAAAAGCCCAATTTTGACCTATATATTGCTAGGACCCATAGAAAACTTCAACTCAATGAATTGGATGAGCTAAGGAAAGATGCATATGAGTCTCCAAAGCTATACAAAAACTGCATGAAAAGTCATCATGATAGAGACATTTTGAGAAAGTCTTTTGCCCTAAGACAAAAGGTCCTTTTGTATAATTCTAGAGTGCATCTACTTCCTAGAAAATTTTGATCTTGATGGATTAGACCTTACATAGTTTGTACCATTTATCCTCATAGGGCTGTTAAGATAAAAAAGGATGGAGAGATTTCCAAAGTCAATGGGCAAAGATTCAAACCCTATCTCGAGTTGGTCCACTATAAGGTGGAAGAAATCTTACTAATCTACCATGATCCACCTTAGCATGTTCCAATACCTACATTCATTATAAATCTGCATTCATCATAGCATTGTATGTCTGGATGAAGATGTTGAACTTAGCACTTACTGGGAGGCAACCCAAGGATTCTTTTAGAAAGTCTCATTATTCTACATTACCAATTTATTATAAAGAAGTCCTATATTCTAGAACATTGGGGACAATGTTTTGTTTAGGTTGGGGGCTATAGATATGCATGAGATTTCAAGTTTTTGAAATAAAAAAAAAGAAAGAAAGAGTTCTTTGAGTTTTTTAGGTCAAAGTTCATTTACTATGATGAGAGTTGGATTTTTAGAAGCTTAGTATTTCTCTTACTTTAACTTCTTAATAGAAATACATATGGTTAATTCTGTGTTTTATTCATGTCTTAAAGTATTATGAAAGTTAAATCTCAAAACATACTTACACACAATGCATAGACTAGACTAATAGATGGTTATGATTTAGAGACCCTGATGAAAATCAATGGAGACCTATAACCAAGTGAGTATTAGAAACTATCATCTTTCTGAGGGTTATAAATAATTTAATATTCTTCAGCACACATATATTTGAAAGATCCTAGTATCTTTGTTTTGGTCAATTACTAAGAATCATAATAGAAGTACTAACTTTGTCTCTTGAACATTTATTGAATCTACTTGGCTTTAAGAAACCTAGGAAATGATATAAGCCATCCTTGTATTAGCCCAATGACATAAAGCCTACCTAGTATATTATGCCACTAATTAGACCCTTTAAGCCTATTTATAAGCCTTTTAAAAGAAAAGAAAAAAAAAAAGAAAAAAAAAGCCCATTTACCTTGACCCAAAAACCCAAATATAAAGTATCCATTAACTATCTTTCAAAAATGAGTAGAGATGGGTACAAAAGTAGAAAAAGGACAAAAGTCTAAGAAGTAAGAAATATCGAAGTGTTTACAAAGAAAAAGCTTTTCCTTAATGAAATATAAAGAAAATTAAAAGACTTATCAGAAAAGAGAAAAGAAAAATGTAAAAAGATATTCTCTTTGGTGTACTCAAAAGAGAAGTTGTCTAGCATTCATTGAAGACCTCTACTCATATTTGAAAATTTGAATCCTCTTTTCCCTTTCTTTCAAAACCATTCCTAACCCTACATTTCATCCTACCCAAATACCTATTAATCTAAAGGTGGAAGATAGCTTTATGGAAGATATAAATAGGAAGAAATTAAGGCAAACTACACCTACTAGTCTTGGTAATCGCATCCATTCTTAAGGATCATATTTATTAGTCTCATTTATGCTTAAACTTATGTGAGCCATCAATATCTTTGGATTCGGTCACATAGTGAGAGGAATTTTGTTTCTTCTCTAAGAACCTTGTTTCTAAGAGTATACCAGTGATAATTCGAGGTCAAGACATCTTTCCAGTAGAGTATAAGCATTTTTATTTAGAAGTCCAATATAGCCTCTACACACATTGCACTTCAAGATATAACTATAATAAAATGGCTTAGGTATGTAAGTAACTTATAGAAATTTTCATTCATCTTTATTAAGTTGTTAAAGCTAGTAGAGTGCTAATGGACGATAACTCTCTTAGATAAAATAAAGGACTTAGCCTTACTGAATTTTATGGGTATATTCGCTACAAACCCTCATGAGGCTTAACTTGTCCACTAGGTTATGACCTAGGGGTTTAAGGACTTGCTACATATGCTAAATGCAATCATGAGTACCTATGAAAATGGCAACAAATTTTGTTTTCATGATTTTTCATATGTCTTGCTTGGGACTGGCAAAATGTTAGTTGGGGGTTTGACAAGTGTTCAATTTTGTATATTAAAGTACCCAATTAGTATCTCATGTGTTATAATAGATATTATTCTAGGTTTTTTCTAAAATTTCATAGCACATGCATTTATGAGCTAATGATTCAAATTTTTAATATTTAGCAGGTTCAAAAGCTAATCCAAAGTAAACATATGAATTATCATAATTTTCTCAAATTTAATTAGAGTTTTACTCTTTTGTAGGTGTTGAGAAGATGATCCAACAACCAAGATTGATCAAGATCAAAAGAGAGAACAAGGACCAAAATTTCATCATTCAGAAGTTCAATCAAGGTTCAACTTATCTTAGGGCAAGCAAGAAAGCAATTGGAATAATCAAAGATGACTAGGAGGGGCCCATGGAAAAAGCAAAGCAATTCCACCACCTTTGCATTTTAATTGGAGCCATATAAGCCACCTAAGCTATTAAGGAAAAGCTAAGAAAGCCATGTCATTCAAGCATTGACAACAAGGGACTTAGCCACCCATGACACATGGAATCACATAATTGAAGGACTTATAGAAGCAATTATCCTAGGTTAAATAAGTGAATTTCAAGGGATAATTAGGAGTTTGAGGGAGATTTGTACATGGTAAGATAGGAAAACATAGGTGGACCAATCAACAAAAAACCCATCTTTATTTCCATTTTTCATTCCTCTTTCCAACCTCCAAAAGGGGTTTCCATGATTTTTGCTTAAAGGGGGAGACACCCTCTTTAAAAAGTAGGACTTCCAACCTTAAGATATCCAACATACCATTTAACACTTTCTAATTCCATCCTCCATCTTATCTCCCCTCTCCCCATCTTTCTACTCTCTTTCCTTCATCTTTCTACTCCTCCACATCAAGCATCTCAATGGAAGGGCGTTCCATGCCAAATCCCTTGAAAAGTGGCACCTCCCCCTTCCTTTGCTTATCCTTAGAAATCCCACCTATCTCACCTTCCACTTTCCTAGAGTCCTACCTATAATTACTTTCCTAACTTAATCAAATATTATTTTTTTTTAAAGGGAAATTCATCTATAAATAGCAGCAAAAATCCCATCTCCCATAAGATGAATTCCACGACCCATCCTAGGCTGGTCTTCCACGCCAACCTTCAAGTCTTCAATGCATCCACCTTGGCTGCCTTTCCTTGTGTTCCATGTCTTCTTCTTGCTTTGTTTCTTTAGTTTTTGCACTTCAATTCCAGGTTAGCTCCTTGCCTTATTTTCCTTGATTCCATTGTTGTTTATTGCTTCCTTTGAGGTTTAAGTGCCATGCACATAGTTCCTCTTTGATCTACTTTAAATCTTGCTTCAACTTAGCTTAATTTTCATGCTTAGTTCTTCAAGATCAAAGTTACCTTTTATCTTATAGTGATAACCAAGAGAACGGTAGCTTTGAATTCTCTTGTTTTCCTTCATCATTTTCATTGTTTCTCACTTAGATGTAGGTTTATTTCATGTTGATTTCTTTTCCATCTTCATGCTCTTTTATGCTCTTATTCTCTTGATTTCTCTCTTGGGTTACACATGCATGATATCTAATATTAGTTTGAGATTATTAGAGTGTGTTTAATCTTTTCTTTGGATCAAGTTATAGAAAAGTGCACAATTCCTACTTTTCTATTCATGTACATGCACACATCTTTGAACATAATTTTCAATTCAATGAATAAACTTCTTGGATGAGAATTGTTACTATTAGATTCTAGAATTAAATTATTTCCAATCTTAAGTGTTACTTTCATGAAAAGTGTGCGCTAAGTTTCTTTCCATGCCTTTGTTTCATGCATATCTCTAGATTTTTGCTCTTCATGTTTCATGCTTAGTTTTCATTAGATCATGCATCTTGTTTACTTGATTCCTTAGGAATCCATCTAGCTTCTTAGGTTATTTAGTTAGTTCTCCATTTAGATCCATGTGTACAAGCCTTTGTTCATTGCATTTTTTCCATCTTTCCACTCCATGAACCATGCACACACTTCCATGAGTCATGTGCATAGTGGTTGGGTGATTTTCCCTTAAGTGATTGATTGAGCTTTGTTTTACTTTAGTTTACTTGATTAATTACTTATTTAGTAGTATCATTCTAGTTTAGATTCCATTGATTACTTTCTTGCATCTTAGATTTAGATTGTTTCTAAGCTTGTTTTTTAGAAAGTGCTAATTTTGGTAAGTTTCCTTACTAGTAGTTTCCATTTTCCATGCATGTTTCCTTTTTGATATTTGTTTTCCTAGTCTAATCAAAACCATCTCTCTTTGGTTGAAGATAAGGCATTTAAATAAGATCATTATGGGGTCGACCTCTCTCACATACAATTACTACATTGACTTGTGTGCTGGTGAGTAATTTTAAAGTTACACCAAAATATCATACTTAAGATATTGGTTCATTAAGAACCAAAAAATCATACTTAAGACGTCGGTTCATTAAGAATCAACTTCTTTAATGTGGTAGGATTTTTTTACGAGTATAGTCTTTCCAGTCAGTTTCAGATAACTAACTTTAAAAGTCACTTTTAAAGTCATTTTAAAAAAAAAACACTTTAAAAGCCCCTAACTTTTACTATAGCTGAAAAAAATATTTTTTTTAGGAAAATATTTTAAAATTAAATTTTGAAGAATGAATTTATAAGTACTAGCTTTTAAAGTCAAATTCTAGAAAAAAAAACTTTAAAAAGTACTAACTTTTAAAATTGATTCAAGAAAAATGGCTTTAAAGTGGAGACTTTTGAAGTCGATTTTCTAAAACCAACTTTGAAAGTTGGTACTTTTAAAAGGTCTCTTTCAGAATCAACTTTAAAAGTTAGTACATTTAAAGTTGGTTTCTTAAAAGTATGACTCCATTATATGAATTTTTACATTGTTTTGGTTTTCTATTTCTAGCTGTCTTCATCTATATACAAACTGAAGCTCATATAGATGCATCTTTATTGTGGGTATATTTTATGAAATCTCAACTATCAATTGGAATTACATACATATATATATATATATATGTTTTCAACATATATCAGTTTGAGTGTTAATTATTATCTCCTTGGTTGTCTCATGTATGTTTTATATATTTTGCTTGCATGGTTATGATTAGAAATTTTCTTTTTTAAAGAATATTTTCCCTTTGAATGGATCTTTCATGTTTTCCACCCTTTTTTATTGTTAATTAAAAAAAATTCAGTTTGTATATATATATATGTGTGTGTGTGCAATTTAGTTTTTTGTCAAACACTGATAATTCTTATGTACCTAGTGTTTGGTAAAATGCCTAACCAAGTTTACGATAACCTTTTCATGTCCAAGAAGTTGTCACACATATTAGCTTCAATTTACTGAAAATATGGACAAATATGCTTGGATGATTTACATAAGAACATCAAAAGAATATGAGGAGAGAATAGAAAAGTTCATAGAGTTCACACTTATGGCAGGTGGTGATCATAATAGCATGCATTGTCCATGCTCAAAATGTGAAAACTTGTAAAAGGTAACTGCAATAGAGTGGAGATAAAACTTGTACTTCAATGGAGTTGATAAAAGCTATTATCCATAGATTTGGCATGTAGAAGAACTTCCACATGGGCCCTCGACAAGGGCTAGAAGATTTGAAGGCACTATAGGAGGTGTCTTAGACAATACTACTACATTGATGTTTTGATGTGCATATGACGACTTACTGGATGACCTTGAACTATTTCAAACTACATTAAAGGAGGGCAAAGAGCCATTGTACCCTAGGTGTAAGGATTTACCAAGTTGTATGCAATGGTAGAACTTTACAATGTGAAATCAAGATTTGATTTTTCATATTAAGGTTTTACAAAAGTCTTAAAAGTAGTGGGTAAATTTCTACTAAAAGAGAACAAACTGATGAGGTCCATGTGGGAGGCAAAGAAAACCCTAGCTTCACCAAGGTTGAAGTGTTAGAAGATACATGCTTGCCCAAATGATTTCATCTTGTATAGGAAGGAGCACAAGGATAAAAATACATGCCTAACTTGTGGATAATCAAGATGGAATTTGAAGAAGAATTCAACTGAGATAAATGTTACTGCTAAGGTCCTATGGTATTTCCCCCTATTCTAAGGTTCAAAATAGTATTGCGTATTACAAAAATAATGAAGAAACTAGTATGGCATACCAAGGAGAGAGTAGCTTATAGCCTTTCATGCCATCCGATGTATAACCCATCATAGAAGTTCGTAGACTTCTTGTGGCCTAATTTGGAACAAGAACCTATAAACTTACAGCTTGCATTATATATAGACAGGATTAATCCTAATGGTTATATGCGTAGAAGTATAGTTGTTAGCCTGTTATAATGATTTGTTACAACCTCCCACTATTTCTATGCATGAAGAGGAAGTTCATTATGTTGACTATGTTGATATCAGGCTCAAAGAATCCAGGAAATACATTGATGTTTACTTAGGTCTCTTGATTGATGATCTTAAGATGTTATGGGACATAGGTGTTGAAGCTTACTATGCATACAATAAAGAGTCATTCTCCCTAAAGGCTATACTAATGTGGATAATAAGTAACTTCCTACAACAATAATTTGTCTGGATGCACCATGAAGGGATATAATGCTTTTCCTATCTATAATGACCAAATATGTATCATACAACTTAAACATGGTAGGAAAATAACATTCCTTGGAAAAAAAGATGTTTGTACAAAGACTTGATACCAAGAATTTAACAGTAGTGTAGAGACAAAGATACCTACAAAGATGTTGGCAAGATGACAAATACTAAAACATGTTAAAAAATCTTATGGGCGAAGAAGAAAGCAACTAAATGTGCAGTTAAAAGAAACTCCAAAAGTTGTTGGAAAAAGAAGTCAATATTCTCTCTACTTGCATACTAGAAATCATTGCATATGTGCCATGTGCTTAATGTCATGAACATCGTGAAGAATGTATGTGAAAGCTTGACTAGTTTGAGGAGAAGGTTATGTCCACAACATAAGGACAGTTTGAGGAACATACTTACCTAAAAATAATAATTTTGCTTGATAGAGATGAGAGAAGAGTAGAGAGTAAAAAAATATGTCTGAGCTTAAATTCTTAGACAGCTACCCTCCAAACTTTAGAAACATTGTGTCCATGGAAGAGGTCAAAGTGTTGGGGATACAGTTGCACGACTGCCATGCATTGATGCAACAACTCCTAACTATAGTAAGATGTTTAGTACTACTAAACAAAGTTAGAGGATGTATTACAAAATTTTGCTACTTCTTTTCTTCTTTGTGCAAGAAGGTGGTAGAAGTTTCAAAATTATGAGAAATCTAAGGACATCTAGTGACAACATTATGTAAGCTTAAGAGAATCTTCCTAGCATCCTTCTTTGACTTCATGTTACACTTAAAAGTGCACCTCATTCATGAAGTCAGACTCGTGAGCTAGTTTACTTATGATGGATGTACACATATGAGAGGTACATGAAAATTTCAAAATGATATGTTCAAAATCACAACCAGCTAGAGGGGTGTATAGCCCAATGTCACATTGCAGAAAAAGCAATGGAGTTTTACACAAATATTTATCAAGTGTGGATGCTATTGGAATTCTAAGAACAAAATGATTAGTTGAATTTTATGATCCCAAAGTTGGCAAACCTATGTCGAGTGGTCATGTATTGGCAGTTGATCATAAAGAATGGGACCAACCACACCTTTATGTGTTGTGAAATAATGTTGATGAAGTCCAATCACACATTTAGTAAGTTGATCATGTACATTGTAAAAATTAATTAATGGTTGTACTTTCTTTGATCACTCCACTAATTTGTGTGTGTGTTTGTTAAGTGTTTTTTTTTTTTTTTTTTTTGTATAAAGTACCCTCATTTAGAATGACATTTGATATATTTTTATGACATTATTTAGAAATTTACATGAAAAATGTATCATTTGAATATTTTATAATCTTACTATAATTTGGTGAAATTTCAGGGCTAGATGATGATCTGAGGCAAGTATATGTGAAATGTAATGTTATATTGTATTAATTAGGACTTTTTCTACGTTTCGTAGGTGGTAATCAAGATCCAAGTGGTTAGGTCAAGCCAATCAACAATTTAGTTCACTGGTGAAGCTTAAATTGAAATGGATGACTCAAATCAATTCAAATGATCCAATCAAATGTAGAAATAATAATTTACAACATTGTTCAAGCACAAAAGAGCTATCATGTTATTCTCGGTAAAGTAACTAATTTCATGAATCTTAATGCCTTTAAAGAGAAGCCATGCAACTAAGGAATTATAAGATGAAATGTTTCATTAGGTATGAGGTCCATATCATTTAGGAATATGTTTTCACCTAGACAAGATATTGAGCTACTAGAAAGTGCAAGAGACACTTGATATGTGTTGCACATAATAAGAGTTGTATGGGATAACTAGTTAAGTTAGCAAAATCTAGCTTGAGTTAAGGATACATGTGGGGCTAGTTTCTAATTAAAGAGAATGATCAAGATAGCATAGAGGGAGGGATGTCTAATGGAAAGTGGCATAATATGAGAAGTGGATTAGTTTTAGGAACTTTCTAAAAGAGTGGGCTATTCAATAATGACTTTGAAAGGAGCTGCTTGTGAAGGATACTTTGAAAATAGGAAAGGATCATATGACAAGCTTTATTTTATAAACAAGAAATATGTTTTCTATTGGGCAGATATTCCATAAAGTTGGGAATGATTGAGATAGTTTCCAGTTTGGAAATCAAACTAACGTAGATGCTTCTTACATGGTTTTGGAAAGCTAAGCACTGGTCTTTAAAAGGAGAGAAAGAAAAAATTGCTTGGAGAGGAAGGATTGAGATTTAGAAATTCCAAATTGATCTATTAATCATTTATAAATACCAAATTGAAGGGATTTGAAAAAGAGCTTGAAAATTCAGAGAAAAAGGAAGAAAATGAATAGTGAGCTTGTAGGCTGGTGAATAGGGATAATTTTTGTGTCAATCCCTGGTCCAATGCTAGACAAAAGTCTTTGAAATTTGTTCCACTAAATAGAAGACATCAAGGAAAAGGAGACCTAGGTGTTTAATTTTCAATTTTCATTCAAAATCTTACAACTTGAATTGATTAAAGTTAGCTACTTGCTACCATTCACATGAATAGAAACATTGAGTTAAGTTTTACACCTTTAGTTTGGTTTATTTGATGACATTTTGATAATTTAATAATTTTATTAATTTTATAAAATAAGCTTGAAAGGTATTGTTGAGTAGGTTGGTTAACAACCAATGTTAGTGATTAAATATCTTCATTTTTTTTTAAAATTTAAAATCCAACCATACAATTGCATTTCTTGATATCAAATGGTTCTAAGTACCAAGTTTCATTGAAAGTTTCGTCAGAAAGTAGGAGCAACCAGTGGCCAAATTAAGTGAAATTTTCACAGATTCTGACTATCCATGGATTGTAAAATAGAGAGCAGTCTAATCATGTATTATAAATAGGGATAAGATAATTGGTTAGTTAGCATCACACTTGTGTGACAACACATTATTGTTTGAGCTATACTTCTTTTCTAGTAACACTCTCACTTGCAGACGTAGTGATAGTTATTGCTTTGGTATTTCAATGTGAAAAAAGTTGCAAAAATCTATGATAGGATTTGATGCTTGACACATCAGAGAATTTTATGGGTGATCTATATATATATATATATTAGTTTCCTTAATTAGAAAGTTTTATTTTTATAGAAATTCTTATTTATTTTTATAAATTCTAGAATAAATTCAAAAATTATGCTAGATTAGTTTTCTTTTGCCCAAGATTAAAGTGACTTTATTCTTAGGTTAGAATACAACTTCTGAAATTTTTAATGTTTTAATTGTCTTAATAAATTAATTTTAAAAATTAAATTACTTTAGAAAAGATAAATTTTCCTTAGCATAATTCTTTGATTTTATAATATTAATTTTCATAGTAGATGCTTGGAATTGATCTTTGATCTATTATAATTAGGTTTAAATTATCTAGGTTTTTAATGTTTAAAGTTTTTAAATTAATTTTTCAAAGAAATATTTTTTAAATATGATAATTTTAGTTTAAATTTGATTCTTGAGTTACAGAAAATAAAAAGTGGCAGATCTAATTTAAAATAAGTGATATTTAAGCTTAGCAATTTAAGTTAAATTTAAAATCCATTTTCTCTCTCATCCATTAAATTGGATACACATCATTTTTCTTTAATTTTACATTTTCTTTAGGATGATTAGTCTAAATCAACTTTGATTCTTTATTTTATCATTATGGACTTGACCCTGCATAATATTACAACTAACTACTATTTGCTTACAAAAAAACTCAACTAGTGTGCGCGCGCATGTCTATATATGTATGTATGTATGTATGTATGTATGTATGTATGTATGTATGTATGTATGTATGTAGTGATCACATGGATGTCCACATAGCAAAGATTCCATGTAATGTAAAGAAACAAAAGTGGCTGCAATTTGAGAATCATCACACTTTCAATACTTAGCTCATTAGAAGGTAAAATGAATTAATTTGTACTAGTAAGAAATTGAAATTATTATATATATATATATATATATTATACTTACTAGCAATAATCATATCCCACTTAATATATATGTATACACAGGTTCAAGATAAGCAAGACATTTCAAGCAATGGTATATTCAAATCCTTGGGTTAGATGACGATGTGACCACAATTAGCAATAATAAAATATATTAGGTATGGCATCAATGGTTATCGCTTTTACATAAAAGACAGTGATAACTCAAGAGTACAATAAAATAGTGGGGTCAACTTAGTTTCTAATGCTACTTTCTTTTTTTGTTTAGATGATGACATGCCAATAGTGGCAAATGATACTTATTACAGGTTTATAAGCGATACATGAGCCTTGGATTATATTTGCAAAACTATGGTTGTGTTTAAGCAAAATTGTGTGGAACACAACAAAGATTGCATCACAACTGATGCACTTGGATTGACATTGATTGATCTTAATAAGAACATTTATAAAAATAATTAATTTAGTTTGGCATATTAAGTGAAACATGTATTTTATGTGTAAGACAGATATACTAAGTGATGGTCAACTATTTTATCATCCCATCTGAGAGTTTTTTATGATGAAGATGATTTAGGTGATATTGCAATAGATTACCCTTATATTACTAAAACAATTCCATTAACCAAAATACTTGGTGAGAATGAGGATTATGTGCATGATAATGGTAAGAAGGGTGCTTTGAAAAGACAACTTTAAAATTTTTAATTCATTTTTTACTTTAAAAATTATTTTTAGAGTTAGTTTTTCCAACTTTAAAAATAACTTCTAAAGTAAAAAAATAGAAAATGACTTTAAAATTCACTTTTAAAGTCATTTTTTCTAAATTTACTTTAAAAATCTAACTATACGTGCATCGAATTGCATAAATGTTGCTATTTCCCTTATGTCTCTATCATCCGTAGTTGTTGTCTCTGTGAATCGATGCCAACCCCAAGAGAAGTTCGTACGTCTTTGTCAGTGATAGGTAAATCTCTAGCCCCCTCTATCTGTCCTCCTTGGTTGCTATAGGCAGTGCAAGCATCCTCGACCACCTCCCTCTCTCTAACTCTGTCCTCCTTGCTTGCTAGCTGTCCCTTCATGCATCCTCAACCCCCCCCCCCCCCCGCCCCTCTCTCTCCCCGGCCAGCCATGTGCATGAACCTATGCCCCCCCCTCTCTGTCTCTCTCACTGGTCAGCTGTGTGCATGTCCCTCACCCCTTCTCTCTCCAT
This sequence comes from Warburgia ugandensis, assembly GCA_035236585.1. Taxonomy (NCBI): domain Eukaryota; kingdom Viridiplantae; phylum Streptophyta; class Magnoliopsida; order Canellales; family Canellaceae; genus Warburgia; species Warburgia ugandensis. The sequence continues at coordinate 31,072,759 of CP141129.1, read as the reverse complement.
CCTCCTCAGTCGCCGGCCAACTTAGTGCGTAACCCCTTCCTGTGTGTGTGTGTGTGTGTGTTTTCTTTTTCCTTTAAGAAACCCACCAAGCCCTATCAAAAGGGTCCCCTATTCACATTTGCACTCTAAGATTCCTCCTCCTCTCCCTTCTTCATCAACTTCAATCACAGTCATTGGCATTCATAGTCCCAGTATTTTTTATTTTTCCTTTGTGTGTGTGTGTGTGTGTGTGTGTGTGTGTGTGTGTGTGTGTGTGTGTGTGTGTGTGTGTGTGTGTGTTTTGTCCTTCAAGAAGCCCACCAAGCCCCATAGAAAGTGGTCAATCACAATTGCTAGCATGCTCTTTCTGAGTTTTTGTTTAGTCTATATTTCTAATAATTTTGAGGGCTATTCATTGTTGAAAAAATTGGACTTTTTCAATTGTGTATAATGAGAAAATCGATAAGAGTTGTTAGTATTTTCCAGCGTGTATTGTTTGTGTTATTGATTAACGAGATTCTATATTTGAATATGGGGACTTGAACAAGGATATAAGATATGGGGACTTGAATAAGGATATAAGATACAGGGACTTGAATAAGGATATATGAACTTGTATTTTACATTCACCTATTTATGTGTACTTCATGTCAAGAAAATAGCAATTGCTTACTATTTGATATTGGTTATGCTTTGAGAGAGTTGAATGTGTAGTTGAGGAAATTTTTTAACATTTATAGTGTTTTGATAAGTTCTTTTGATTTTAAACTGTCCAGTCTAGAGGGTGGTAAATGAATGTGTTGTTGAATGCATGAATGGAAATGAGAGTATATCGCAATAGTTAATTTGCTTATATGTGTCAAATGATGAAAGTTTTACTTTTGTATATGTAGATGGAGTGGGATGGATATGGTTCTAATGAAATTATTGAAAACTAAATGGATAACCAACTGAATAGTCAAAATGGTGGTAAAAGAACTAATAAGACTTGGATCCAAGAAGTGGCGACATTTTTGGATATGTTGGTTAACCTAGCCGACACTTGCATGCACCTCTACCTGGGTACCAATGCCCCACAGTCATCAAAACTAAAGTACTCTCTACACTTCTTATCAACCAAGGACAAAGAAACCCATTAATGATTTTAATAACTAATTAAAAATCTTGAAGAAACATCACAATGAGCTAAAAAGGATTTTAGGTGCATCTGGTTAGGGCTGAAAATAGACTTTATTGTGACCAAGCAATGTAGCTTGCATATAAAAGTGTTAATAGCTTTAGTTTTTAATTGCTTCATATATGAAAGAAAACCATTTTCATATATAAAACATGACTAATTGATATTGTGATCCAGACTCATAAGAGAGGAATAGATTTAAGAGTAAGACTTACAAATACTATGAAGCACTTTGTACAGTTCTAGAAGGCACATGAAATTCCCTCAATCTACTTTGCCACATTGCAAAACTGATGGATATCATTTATGAATTAATTTATGTCTATTTGATTTAATTTTTAGTCCATATTAAGGTTGAAATAGTTTAGTTAATTATAAATTAGATTTAATTAATAGGAATGAGATTCTTGAGTTTTTATGAGTTCTTACTGTAGGATTAACCTTACCCATTTCATCTAAATCTAGTTGTGCATATTAGGAAGTTCACGTGTTTTGAGAGGTTGATCAATTGGACAATGGAGATTAGCTATCAAGGAGACTTTCTAGAACAAAAATGCTTCTCATTTTAGGATGCATGTTTAGAAACCTTTTATAAAAATGGGAAAGACTTTCCTAATTAGGAAAGTTTCCTTCTCACTGCTACTTTCTTAAATGGAAACATCATTAATGGAAACTTTCATGAATAAGCAAGTTTCTTTTATCTTTTTTCCTTATTTAGTAACTCATTTTCCTAGAGGAAAATAATTTCCTAATAAAAGAAAGAAACTTTGACTTTTATTTGACCAGTAAAAAATGTCCTATTTTAGGATTGTTTTTGCATTTTTTTTGGATTTTTTTAGAAAGGAAAAGAAGGAAAGAAAAAGGAAATTAGGAATGCTTGCCAAATAATTTCTAATTAGGAGAATTTCTACTTAACATCTACACTTTATCATGAACACGAAAATAGGCTCTATGATAAAACATACAAAACTAAATGATGAATGGATGCTAAGATATGGACTAAATGTATGATTCTTGAAAGAACTAAACATGCAAAGCTTTCATGTATGCAAACCTATCTATATAAGTGTCATGTGTTTACTTTCTATTTAGAATGTTTTTGGCTAAAACTTGCTAAATATATAAATATGTATGTAAGTTTCTATATATCAATAAGCTAATGGATGCCATTTCTATTCTTCTTGTCATGCTTTGGTGAGAAACTATTAAGTGTGAGGTGCTTTAGTGTTGTCATATTGTTTAACTACAAAAGTTAGATCCATGAAATTTCCATCTTGAATTGGAAAGAAGCATGTTAATAATGGTTTATACTTATATGTTTACTTTAAGTGATAATATCTTATTGTAGGTGGTCTTTACTGAATCCTTGGGTAAGATAATTTTAGAGGCTTTTGTAAGTTTTGCACTTACAATCTCTTATATTATTTATTTTGTCTCAAGTTTCTGTTAGGGATTATTTTAATCATGTTATAAATTTGCTTGAAGGTTTTAGGATATTAGAACATGTCCTTGTCATTAATCATTTGGAGTTTGATTTTGATTCATTTGTGCAGAAGAGGTAAAGTCAATAGTTTTTCATTTTGTTGCATTTCTTTGCATTATATCCATAAAATGTTTACATAAATAAGTACATAGGTAATTTCTTTGATTTTATATACTCTATTTTTGATAGATTAGAAAATAAAAATGAATAGTCGATGTCTATGCCATAGTTCTCATTTAAATACCATTGCAAATTCATAGGCTAATTGCACCTTTGTACTCAAAAAAGCTTGTTTAGTATTTTTTGTTCTACTTTTGCATTCTTTAAATGCATTCCATAGACTATTCGATTTTATTGTTCAAATATCATTTTGTTCTTGTTTGCAATAAATATGAACCTTGAACAATATCAACATGAAGAATATGAACAACATGAAGAACATGAACAAGAAGCCAACCTCAGTAGCACTCAGAAGAGAAATGGCAATGGGTGAACAACAATGACAAAAGTTTTTAAGAGAAAGTCAAAGGAAATCAAAGAAATTGTCAAATACAATAGTTAGGGGCAAGAAATAGGTGACAACACAACATCTTATAGCAGTTTGCTCTACTCTAAAGTAAGAAGCATGGCACCTATCAAGATTGATGATTAGAGATGTGGGCCACCAACAATAAAAGAGTCAATATGAGAGATGGTGAAGGTATGTCAAAATATTATGCATTATATGATTTATAACATACCTTATCTTCTTATTTTCAAATATAGTATCGCATCTTTACTTTGTAACCTACCTTTGAGGGGTCTAAGCAAAAGAAGTTGCATGCTTTGCTAGGGACTAATAAGTGATGGAAAAAATGGAAGAACTACCTTGTTCACAATCATATAGCTCCATATGTCAGTGATCCGTCGAGGCTGTACATAATGCATAGCATTTATTTTGACGTCATTGACCAAAATGTGTGGGATGAATTTGTAAAGGTCCACATGTTGAGGTATGTGCCTTCTCTTGTTCCCACCCCCAAAAAGGCTCCCTAAAGAAATGGATCAAAAGAGGGTGGACTTCAGCAACAGGCCGCATTCCTGTTGAAGAATGAGCAAGCGACTCATAGGCAGTGGCTTGGTTAAGGGAGCCTCCCAGACCATACAAGCCTATTACATGAAATGTGCTAAACCCAAAGCAAGCCACCCCTGAGTATGGATGCAGATATCTAAGTATTGCACTTGATTATATACATACAATGTGTAGGCAAAGAGTGTGAGAGGGAGAAAGGTGCATAAAACCAATATGCAGCATCATCTCTCTAGGTTGGCCTATACCCATTTGGAAGAACGTGAGACACCACTAAATTTTAATTCATGTTATGTAAATGGATTGAATTGAAAAGGAGAAAAGCAAAATTCATTTTCCAAGATTTTAAATTTCAAGGACAACTAATGAAAGACAGAATTGACAACTAAGTATGTCAAAATCAGACCTCGAAGAAATAATTATTTTAATTAAATTATTTAATTTAAATTAAATAAGAGTATAAAATAGTAAATTGACTTAGGTGGGACCCACAATATGCAATTATGAGTAGACATGTCTCCGTAAATGTAAATTAAATTTATCACACAATAAAATGAAATGATTAATTGCATTTATGGTGGCTAATGATAAATAATAATAAAAAGAAGAAAATAAAAATAAAAAATAAAAAATTAGCATCTAAAGTTGATTTCTCTTACATTGATTACCCCCAACCTCTCTCTCTCTCTCTCTCTCTCTCTCTCTCTCTCTCTCTCTCTCTCTCTCTCTCTCTCTCTCTCTCTCTCTCTCTCTCTCTCTCTCTCTCACTATCTAGTTAGCCCTCCTAGCTTTAGGTCACATGGAACCGTGAGCTTACACCCGTCGACCACCCCCCCTCTGGCTTCCCCCTCTCTCTAGCTATCCAATCCTAATAAAATCCCTCTCCAAGCAATGCTACAGTTGCCAAAATTGCATGCAATACTAATAAGTTCCACCCCCTTTCCTTTATGCTTTTCCTACTCATTCCCTTTCCTTTCACCACACCATTCCCCATTATTGTCACCATTTTTTGGTGACAAAAATGGTGAGGAATGGGACTATGAAAAACATTGTCAATGAAAACGGCATGGTATCAATGATCTAATCCATTCATCTTAGTCTCCACAAGAAAATGAAGAAAACCCCTTTGGTTTGGTGACAATTGGATGGTTAACAATGTCAGAAAAAGGGAAAAATAGTATGGTCAGTAAATTTTTAAAACTTGTATAAATCTGACTAAAAACTTATTTTCCTGTGGAAATCATAGATGGAAAACAATGGAGAGCTCAAATAAGTGAAATTTAGAAAAAAATAGTATGATAATCTCAAAAAATGGCACTATAGTATCAATAGAGTTGGTCAAAGTCCAATCACCTTCTCCAGAGATGGCAACCAGCATGGCTTATTGGACTCCTCTCCCAAGATGCACATGGTAGATGTGCAAGTGGAACACGTGTGCGTGGCATGCCTACACGCGTGTGAACACTATGCCCACTGTTTGCAGAATGCATAGGACTCAGGTGTGTCTTAGTGACCATGACAAGCACATGTGTGTCTGGACAATGCGTCATGGACCCAGTGCATCCAAGTGACACTGTTTTTTTATAATTTTTTAAAAACAAAATTAATTTGGAGCATTTTAAATTGATCTAAAACACAAAAATTCAAATTCAAGAGGCTATATAAACCCAATTATAGATCAGAGAGGTTCGATGGATTCATCTTGATGATGCAGACCTATTAATATACTAAAATTTAGAATTTGAGTAAATCTTGATCACTAATTTTATGCCATAGACTTTTAATGGCTTAGATATGCTAGAAAAGAGGTAATCATACTTTAAAAATCAGAATGATTTGATGATCTAACACAAAATATATACTAATTTAGATCATCCAAATAAACTAAAATAGTAAAAAATTTACGATCAAGAAATTAAAGTCATCGATATGACCCATTAGAATTATATTTGACTATTAGATCAATAAATTACCTTTAGATATACAATTAGATCATGCAAAATACCAAAAATAAATAGGACTAAGTCTGATCAAGCTCTAGAAGGAACAATTAGACCATTCTAGCTTATAGATTGGCCTATTAATGCCAAGATAGTAGACTTTGAACCTTGGGATAATCAGAAAACCATCGATCTGACTAATCAAGATCAGATCCGATTGTAAGATCAATGTATCAACCCTTGAAATTTGAGGACTATTTGTAATACATTAATTAGTGGGAATAAAGTAAAATCAAATGATTTGAAACATTAATCCTAATTAACAGTCTTGATCTAATGATCAAACTAGAGTTAAAGAAAACAAATCAATGATCAATGATGGATAAAAGTTTAAGAAGAGCAATTATGTTATTTATATAATTAATTAGACTAAATCTAATGATAAGATTATTCTATTTGCTTTAGCTTATGGTCTGGAACTATTGATCTAACTGATCACAATTCTATATGGCTGCCAAGAATACACAATATGCCAAGCTAAGATCAATAGAAATTGAGAATAGGTAGATGATCTAAATTGTTGATCTTTAATCAACAGCTAGAGTTTAAGAATATGAAAAAAATAAATAAAGATATATACATATGATTAGAGATTTGTAAAGACAAGATCATCATGTTTAAAGATTATCAAAGACTAAATGAGCTATAGATGAGGATTTATGATAGGGGAATGCCATTATATGCATGTATGACTTGACAAATATGCCAATTGATACGTCTTTGAGACCATTGAGCTTTCTGAGGATTGGGATAACCGTATTCGAGATAGGCAAAATTTAAGATGTAGATTTTGCATGATCTATTAACATATCTTGATGTGATTTTAATAACACCATGAGATTTGAATTTCATAATTTCTTTATATAATGTGATTATTATTCAATATGATATATGTAGTGATTATGACATGTTTTATGAAATAAAAAGGCTCCAATGTTATAATTGAAAATTTATTATATTATGATTCCATGGATTTGAAATGGATGTCATTCATTTAAAATGAATGATTTAATAATGCATGACATGTTTGATCTTCACATGATTTGACATAAAAGCTAGATGGGTTTGAATTGGTATGGGGTACCAACGATGTATACAATATAGTATTTCCATGGATTTGATATGAGACAAGCATGTGTCCTAATATTATTATTATTTTATATTTTACATATGGGCATGGAGGCCTGGTGGATTTTGTCTTTGGACAAGCATAGGCCTGGGGATAATATGCTAGAATAGATGTAGGTTTGGCCACCTACACGCTAACTTTATGAGATGATAGACACCTACCCCGAAGATCAGCAAATCTCATAAGAAATGGTACCAAAGGTTGTCCTCATCTAATTGTCCAATCAACCCCCATGCATGACTGACATTTAGTCTTTTGTTCTGGTGTGATGGGGAGCAACAGTTGATAGAGTTAGGAGTTGGTTATCTCTACAGCATAACAATCCCTTGTATATTTGGCACTATGGTGCAGACTATATGGCATGATGATATGCCTTGTGATGTGACACGATGATATGCCTAGTATGAGCTTATGACCATTATATATATCCAATGTTGACTGAATGGATATATGGACCAAGCAATGGTTGAGTGTATGTCGACTAGTAGTGTCTAAATGATTATGATTATGATTATATACTATAACTTTACTATTTGATGTTATTTAACTCGTATTGCTATTCAGAAGCTTTATTAGATATTTTGATCATGATTGGCATATGGTAATGCATCACTAGATCTCTTTATAATGTTTACACTTATTTAGTAAGTTTACTCAAGATTCTGATGGTGATTTGAACATGATATTATACTATTGAATTTATTTCTAATATTTTATGAAGTGCTTTAAAATTTAATATTCAAAAGTTTAAGATTATCTTAAATTTAATAATGCAAATTATTGATGCAAAATATTTTGATGCATTGAAATGATTATTATACTATGAAAAATTGTTTTATTTTGGTTTTCATATGCATCTTATTCCCCTATCAAGCATGGGTTGCTGAGGCATTTTTCTTTTTTGCAATGATTCAGATAGTGAGAGATAGAGAGGACTGAAGAAGGATCGTGAGAGTAGCTGATTGAGACATCTTTGGTTGAGGGTATATTTTAATCATACTTGGATTGTATATGTAAATTTGTAACAATTGGACTTTGATTTGTCATGATGTTGGGACTGTGGCGGTTGACTGAATGGATCTTGAAGAAGTAAACTTGTTTTTAAAAGGTTTACTTGAAATTTGAGAAATTTATTTGAGTTTTCAAATTTTAAATATCAAACTAAGTCATAAATAATTAAATAGTGAGTTGGTGGTTGACACTCAAGGTTTTAAAATAAATTTCATTGAAAATGTTTTCATTATTTTTTTCTAAATTATTTTCAAACTTGGGACCCCATATTTCGAAAAGAATTTAAAGTGTTATAAAAACTGGGTCATGAAATTTTGGTATCAGAGCAAGTTCATCCAATCACAACCAGTCCCAAAAGTCCAAGTTGGGACAATAACCCAAGGCGAAAGTTAGAGATAGTATGTGTTAAATGATTAAACCATTTAAAATTTTTTGAAATTTGAACAAATGCCACTTAGAAGGATTAGTAGAGGAGTTAGAATTTGCAAAGACAGAATAATTTTTTTATCTAAATTAGATTCACATTATTCAAGGGAAATGACTCAAATAGAAGTCATGAGTAGTCAAGGAAAAAGGAAATTACTATCCTTATATGAATAAAATAAAAGTAAATTCTTTTGACAATGATAAGGTTCTTAACATAAGAAAATAAAGTATGGTTAGTGTTTTTGGCTGAGAATGTTTATTGTTGATCAATGAATTATTAATGGAGACAATCTACTATGAATACAAGTTCTAATGTGAGAACAATACGTGTAAAGCCTTGGAGAATATAACAATTATTTTATTATAAGTAGTCTAATAAAAATGAGAAAATATTTAAAGTTGGTCTTAGTGAATGAGAATTTTAAAAATTTAGAGGATTATGTGAATGAGTTTTGTTAGTTAGTAGATACCTCTTGTTGATAATTTATGACATGATGAAAAATTAATAGAGATATTGAGGTAAAGAGGATTTGAATGTTGTTATAGAAGAAATTCTTATTTATAAACAAATTGTTTGATCTTGGACCATGAATTTGGATATGATTATGAATAATTCATTGAGATAGAAGATTTCAATGTGGAAATAGTATATGATAAGTAAGTATTTGATATAAAGAAAGACACTATGGACATTGTATATTGTATGAACGAGGATGAAAGGTTCCTTAAAAAGTATTATGAGGATCTTGTAGGAGGGTAGAAGACTCTGATATTTTATGTACAGGATCTAATTTATGATGTATTATTTTACTTATTTGATGGAATTAAATATGCGCAAGCTGTTTCATATAGTAATATAAAGTAGAAATATGAAAGAATTAATTGGTGACTTGAGTATACTATCATAAGAGAAACATAAAATTATCATGTATAAGTACAACTATTGTTTAAGATGAAATTATCAAATTTCTCTAAATTCAAGTTCTACGTAATCAATCACACATTATGATTACACCATGTATAAATAATCTTAAAACTAGTGCAAAGAAATAGTGATCAATGAGAAAGGAATCAAACCTCCTAAACATTTCTATTATAACAATAGAAGCAGGCCCACATTATGGATGATTTGATTGTGAAAGGTAAGTAGGAATTTAATCAAAAGAATAGACATGTTGGAAAGTAAATATTTGAAAAAGTACTTGTATGAGTGCGTAGTCTATAAAGTATAATTGACCTTGGTGTATATGCAATGATATAATATCGATCACATCCTCTGAATTGAAAGAGGAGGATGATAAAAAGGAATGAGTATTTAATGAGAGTGACATATGATGAAAGTCACATGTGATTACCACAACTAATGAATTAGACATGTGATCTCTAATGACTAGAAGGAATTAGATCAATATTTTATGAACCTAGATGGATTTAGAATCATGAATGAAATATAATAATGATATTTGACTAATCGGATCAAGAATGAATTATTACATGCATGAAACTTAATGGTGAAATGAAGATATATAAAGATGATAATAAAGGTTCAAACTACTACACATGAGGCTTTTAAAGTCAGCATAAAGAAGTCATTATTTTGACTATAGACTTCATAAATAATTTACAAGTTGTTTAGGAAAAAATGACTTTAAAAGTATAGACTTAAGAAGTCATTTAATAAAAACGACTTCTTTAGTCTGGTGCGAGGATGCATTCTTTTCCGAAAAAGGACTTGTAAATTTGTTTGACTCAAATAATTTCAAGTGTATATTTTTAAATTCATTTATTTATACATGACTTTAAATGTGATTAACTTTTGAAGTCATTTACTCCTAAACAACTTTAAAAGTATGCAGTTTAGTCTAACGCGAAGAGAAATTTTACTTGGAAATGGACTTTTAAAGTTGTTTGATTCAAACGACTTCATAAGTCGATAACTTTTAAAGTCATTTGGAAATAAACAACTTTAAAGCCATTGAGACTTTAGAAGTACTTTTCCACATAAAATTACACTTTGTGCCAGATTAAAGTGTATACTTTTAAAGTCATTTGACTCGAACAACTTCAAAAGTGTATACTTTTAAAGTAATTTAGGACTAAAGGACTTCAAAATTCCTTGTTTGTCTATAAAATGCCAAAGTCATCTCATTTTTTACTATATCCTCTGTTCATATTCTTCTTCTCAATTGTGGCATGACAGCCTCCTCCTCTAGTCCTTGTGTATGTCTCTAACCTTTTTCCTTTCTTGCTTTGCATTTTGGTTATTTTGATTTTTTATGTCACGAAAAACACTTTAAGTAAAAAGATAACCCCTTTTTATCACGCATTGCTTTCTTATTACCAAATCTCCCTATTTGCATTTTGTAGATATGGGCTTTTCACTACAGATGATGGGGTTAAGAAATGTGTTAGATAATCATGATTTCTACAAAAATTATATGACTTCATTGCCAACAATAATAGCTTGTCTCTCTAAACCTTATTATTGGAGGAAGGGAGAACATTATGATTTATGATTCTCATCCAAAATTAGGATTTGATGAAGAGAAATGGTACCAACAAGTTGGCTGAGGAAGTTGCAACTTAAAGCTTTACCCTCTGTCCCCATAGAGTGGTGTCAGTTGAATACTAGGGGGCCAAATGTGGATGAAATTGTTTTAGATTAGCTCTTTGATCATGATAATTGTATTAATAAAATATAATAGCATATAACATTTGATATATATATATATAATAAAAGGATAATAAAAGAGGAATTATTCAAAAAATACTATGATTTCCTTATTCACATGTTTGTTTAAATGTGTGTGTGTGTGTGTGTGTGTTTGCGCGTGTGTGTCAAAGAATTCATGAACCAATGTTGGGTATCAGAAATAATTGGCTTCATTGTGTATTTATGTAAGATATTGTAAAGTACTAATATCAAATATATATTTAAAGTGAAAATATATTAGTTTTTAAAGTCATTTGATGTAAACAACTTTAAAAGTACTAACTTTTAAATTTACCACTCTATTTTAAGAGTTATTTCATTGACTTCCACATTGGTTTTTCCAATTGTCTTATGTCATTGACTTTAGCATTGGTTTTTCCAATTATCTAATTTCATCGACTTCAACATTGGTTTTTCCAACTATCTTCATATATACACAAAAAATAGCCTGGATTTTGGTGTGGCTATCCTCAACCAAATCCCAAGTGTCAATTTGTAATATCCTTAATTTTTTGATAAATTGAAAATTTATTAAATCAATTAAATTAAAATTTTATAGATGGAAGAAAAATTAAGACTTTGAAAGTTCTCGTCAATAGGATTCCAATGCCATAAAGAACACATAAAACGGAGCTCAAACGAGGGAGTTATGAGCCGTTGAAGGTATAGGGGTATTTTGATAATTTGGCAGAAACGTAAAACACAGGGGCCCGAATTGATAATGGCACCCCCCTTCTTCTACACGTCTCTACTGGATCTGGCGAAATCGTTGGAGAAACCAGCGGAAAGAGACGTGAAGGGAAGAGTTTCTCTTTCCCTTAAACTCTACAGTCTATATCTCCCTCATCAATCGCCAAATCACAATACCTTCTTCCGTTTTCACTGAGTTTTTCATCAAAACCCTAGCTCTAAAAATTTTAAGTTTTCTGGCGAGTAGAGCTCCAACAATGTCCACCAACGCCCAGCCAGACAAGGTAAGTCTTAATCCCTTAAATTTTTATTTATTAAATAGGTATATATATAATAGAAATACATTAAAAATCAGGAAAAACTATGTTTTTCCTGAGAACCCTGTGCACGCTACTATTGGGGCATGATTTTATGGATGAAACCACATATGTTTGCAAATTGAACCTTCCATATAGTGCATGATAGACTAAATTTTGGAGAGGTCTAGCGGTTGGTTTCTCTAGAAAACATGAAAACCAGTACCTAGGGAAGTTTTTAGGAACTTGGGAAAAACCACTTAAAAAACATAGTTTTTGTAAAATCAATGCAAAAGGAGGGTAGAAATGAAATCTAGATGAAATTTTGAGAAAAAATGGTTCAAAAATCGCAAGATTTGGGCACCTATAGCCTTGCTGGAGACGACTGGAATCTAGCCGTCCTCTCCAGCGGCGGCAACCGCATCGGCGCCCAGCGGGATGCCCCAATGAAGACGCCACATGGGTGCTCGATGTCGCACGTGCACGCGGTGCGCAAGGGAGATCACGTGCATTGTCTTGGTGGGTCGGGACGCACGGCGTCCTGGCGACTGTGACGCACCCCCGTGTGTGTCACGGTACCAAGGACACACGCGGCGCGTCCCCACTGCGTTTCTCGAAGGTGAGCGTCTTCGTGACGCTGGTTTACATTGGTATAAACTGGCGTAAACCAGAACCGCCGATGCAAACCACTTATGGTGGTCGGTCATGCCCCATTTTACGTATATATGCACTTAAAACGTGATTTTTGGGAGCTATAGGAGTCCAAATCACGATCCTAAAGAGGCGTTGTAACCGTATTGATGACATGGACCTAGTTTTGGCTTAAAAACTTATAAATGATCACTTTTAATTTAGAAATTTTTTTAAATAGTGATGTAACATGGACAGGTGCACTTGAACATACCAGTTAAGGGATTTATTAGCAAGCTAAGTGGTCTCACATTGAGGTAGGTGACGACAATTAATACTTTTCCTTAATTTTAAAACTATGCATAAACATAACATCATGAGTGATTGTGTTTTAAATTGCATTTATTACTTGCCATTGATTTCATGAGACTTAGAGTACATTATGATTATTACAAATTGAAATCTTTTATTGAATAAACCCATGAAAAATGTTTTTATGAGCATGATATTAATTAATTATGCTTAAATAGAGACTTCTTTCTTATTATATATTGGAAATGCATGGATTTGCATGGAAATAAGAATAGAGGCTTGTTAGCTGGTCCTTATATAGGCTAACCCCAAGATGAGGGGTGTGCCTTGGGGATTGCGAGCTACGAGTACTCTTGAGTTTTAGCATATACATATAATTTTTGTGTTTTTATATTTGATGACGGGTGCTCTCACCTGGTGGGCGTCATGCTAGAAGGGATAGGGTTGTCCACCCACCCTCTAAGATTGTGATGTGATGATATTGTGATATGATAGACACCTGCCCATAGATGGCATTTGGTAGGGGTTTGGTAACATGGATAGTCCACACTACCGGTTTGGGCCTTTCCATGGGGACAGACGCTAAGTCTACCATTATGGTGTCGATAGAGAGCACGCGGTGGTTGAGACCCATGGAGGGTTGCCACTACGGCATGACGGCCCATATTCTTATTATGTGTGAGTGTAATGACCCCAATTTTTGTAATATTAAAATCTCATGAAAAGTTCAATTTTGAAGATAAGGGCATTTTAGTTATTTCACTATTCACCTTGACTAAACCCAGGAATTTGGTCCTAAAAATGGTTCCATTCGATGCGTCTCAGAAAAATGAATCCAACGAGACCAAAATTACCCAAAACGGAGTTAAAATGAGCAAGTTATGGCCCTTTGAAGTTCAGGGGCAAAACTGTAATTTTTACAAAAACGGATTTAACTGCAAAAACACAGGAGCCCGTTATGATACGGGCACCCCTTCATCTTCAACCTCTAGAGGGTTCTAGAACGGCGGTGATTGGAGGAGAAATCACCGCCATTCTGGAGGTTTCTCCACCGCCATTCAAAGGCGGTGAGAGCCCCCTCCAGAACCCTCTCTTAGCTCTATAAATAGAGCTCTCGAGCGCCTCTAATGGCAGCCCAAAACATGGAAGAAAACCCGTTGAGGAGCAGTGACCTAGAGGAAAAAACAAGGAGAAAAACCCAGCAACGAGCTAGGTATGCCCAAAATCCCTCAAAACCCATGTCCACCATAGTTCCAAGATTAATTTCCCTAGGTTTTTACATGAAAAACCATGCAAAACGGAGCCCGGGAGAGCCACCAAAGACCCAGGAACGTTCCCTGGGCCGCACTAGTTCGACAGGGGTCAAACCAGGGTGTCCTAAGGACGCCCCGGTCCCCCAGACGACGAAACATTCCAGTCGGAACGTCCCACGTCGTCTTCGTTTGAAAAACCAAACGGGCGCGTCCCTGGACGCGCCCGCAAAAGAGAGAGACGGGCGGGAAGTTTTGCTCGTCTGCAGACGCGCCCGCTAAGGCGAACATTGCAGGCATGCAACGTGCTAGCGATGCGGTTTTTTGTTCTTCCCTTCAGGAAGCCGGGGCGCACGTCGCAGACGCGCAGTGCCCTGACGTTCCGTCTTTTTATTTTTAAGACTCCTATGTACGTACGACACTAAAACGCTTATAACTTGAGATCTAGAGCTCCGATTGAGGCACCGCAAAAGGCATTGTGTCCGTGCCGACGATGCTGACACATCCAAACTCTAGAATCCCTAATCAAGGCCCAATCAAGGGTAGGCATGACCCTTAGAATAGGATGGTGGCGCGTGGCCACTAAACCTTTGGAAAACTAATGATACCAAGGCCCAATTAGGACCTTCGGACACCCATAGGCATAGGGATGGACCCCTAATGCCTAAGTAATAAGACCCAACTACTCTAAACCCATAAAAAGATAGGCTAAACTAACCTTGAGTCCCCAAACCATGTTCAGGAGCGTACGAGGACAAAAGGGTTAACGTGACTTAGTCAGGTAGGTGCTCTATCACTATTAGATTCTTTTAAAAAGAACTATTATTGTTTTGAGAACATATGTTTTAAATATATGACTTGTTTAGCATGACTTAATTTAGCATGCATGTGATAAATGCTTTGTACATAGACATGTTTTGTAAATGATTGCATATACATTATGCACATCTATGTTTTGCAAACAAGTGCATACATTGTATGATTTAAGTACTTGTAAAGATTGCATGTCCTTGAGGGTTGCCAAAAGACGCTGGAGTGCAGAGGGCCAGGCAGTTGTGAGGGACCCAAAGAGGATAGGTTTTGAAAAGAGGTTTTGGCTTATTTGATCTTATGTGATTTGGGCTAGTAAGCCCGTGGGTGCTATGCCGAGGGGTCTGGGTTGGCCACCTGGCCTCTACCACTATTAGGTGGATGGGTACCACACCTAAAAAGAGGCAAGTCCCTACGTCGACTGCATGTGGTACAGGGGGCTACCACTGGTGTCACGGCACTGGGTCAATGTGTCATAGGCCCCGTGGAGGCTATGACCAAGTGTCCTCAGGTACCCGGGGACCACATGGCGAGGAGGTCATGGGCATAGTTGGACCCTATGGTTTATGGACTTATGTGCATTGCATATGGCATGATATAAGGTTGGTCAACCATACCATGATAGATATCCATGAGTTGGATTCAGTTGAGCATATGATGCATATTTTTATGATTATGATATATGATACTTTCGACTTGGATTATGATATTTCTTTAAGTCGTCAGTATTTCGGCTTGACAGTGGCTTTTAATATCGATATTGAACGTGATTATTCGAACAACATGCGTATGTTTTTATGGGCACATGATTTTAAACATCGCATGTATTATAAAACTAGTAGTGATAGACTCCTACTGAGTGTAGTATATACTCACCCTATCCTTAACATTTTTCAGGATGATTCCATCTATGAGTAGAGGACATCTATGTTAGTGCTACGAGCAAGTGAATCAAAAAGGAAACAATTATACATGTGAGTAAACTCTCTACCCTTTGGACATGTATTTATTTACAGTTGGGCTGTGTATTGTGACTGGATAGACCTGGGGAAAAACATTTGTGATTTCTAAAGCTATTCAAAAACTACCTTAGTTGTTGTAAAAGCAAATGACACTCGGGGTTTTCAAAATGAATTCCAAATAAAAGATTTTTCCGCTGCATTGCACTGTTTTTCAAATCGGGATCCCACCTTAGGAATTTAGATTTTTCATTTAAAAATGCATGAGAAAGCCCAGGTCGTTATAGTGAGTGTATGATGAGCATGGTTATGGATGGTATGCCTGGGTGTGACGACACTCAGAGGTTGGCTATGAGTACTCATTATCAGTGATATTAGTGCAATGTTGTGGGACCCATTACCTTAGGGTGCCCTTATTCTCATTGTATGCTCATTTACATTGATTCATGTCATGTTTTAACTCCATGAAATGCATGTTTTAGCATATGGAATAAATTGGCATTATGTTGGCATAACTTGTGATACTTTTATCTTCATAGATGATAGAAATTTTATTTTATCAGTACTGTTATTCGATTATTTCATTTTATTACATTAATTGTCTATGTACCTATAGAAGTGATAGCTTGCTAAGGCATTGCTTTGTTTTGCAATGCCTTAGATCTCGAGCTCGATAACAGGAAAATGCAAGGCCATTGAGAAACAATGAGAGCTGCGGGAGATCTTTTTACCTAGAATTTTAGACAGTGATGTGAGTTAATAAACAGGATTATCAATTGAATTTAATTATGGACTGTATGCTTTTATTTTATGGAGTTGATTGAGATGTTTAAACATATGTTGGACATTTATATGGGATGTTATGATGGATAGACCCTGAGCCATATTATTATTGCGTTTTGGATATTTACTTAATTCAAAATGAAGGCGCCGATTCATTTGACGTTGAGTGATACGAGTATTGTTTTAAATCTATTATCATAAAAATTTATTTATGTTTTAAATTATATATGTGACATTTTGAGAAAGGAAAAATAACAACCAGAGTTTTTAAGAGATGTTTTAGTAAAGTGATAAATAAAACTTTTCTCATGGGATCCCAAATGCTCTTATTTAAAAATGCTATTATTATAAATAAAAAAAATGTCTTAAAAACTTGGGGTGTTACAAGTTGGTATCAGAGCCCAGTCTAGTCCATCATAATCTTTGCAAATGTTCATTTATATGTGAGCAACAGTCCATAAATTATTGTAGAGAGAGAAATTATGAGAGAGGAACTTACACTTAGTGATATTTAAAACTTTTGATAGATGGCTCCTTGAAGAAGGACAAGGTCTACCCCTGCTACACCAGTTGCCCCACCTGCTAAGTCCTCTGATCAAGGGGATCGAGATGCCAAGTTATTGAATCGATTAATGTCAGGGCTAGTACCACTCATACAGCAGCAGGTTAGGACTACTGTTCACGCTGCTAACCCTAGCCCTATTCCACCACCACAAGTGGCACCTATGGTCTCGTCAGTTCATTCCTCCCAACTAGTATAGGAACCACCAGCACCTAAGACCACTGAGGGCGATGCTACTGTTAAGTGTTTAATTTTGGTCAAAATAACCCTAATTTAGCATTCAATTAGATCATCTAACCGTTCAATTTTACAAAACTTAGCTTGATTTTGAATTTAAATCCAATTGACCATCCAAACCTTAATTTGTCAAAATCAACGGTCAGATGATCATTAGAGTTCATTAGATGACTAATGTACGCTTCAGATGATGCTAATTTAGTCTTTTCTTTTGCAGATTAACCAAAAGAGGCGTTGATGGATACGATTAAAAGTTAACGGTGCAGATCATCTTAAAGGGCAATGGATGGACCAGATCACCCATGAAGATGGATGTGATAGTTTCCTAGAAGACAATGGAGCTAAATTTGGAATCATGGAGAAAAAGGCAATCATTTCCCCCACTTCTTTCTTTCCTTTTCCTTTTCCTTTTCTTTTTCTTTTTCTTTCTTTCTTTCCTTTCTTTTCTTTTTCCTCCTTTTCCTCTTTCCTTCTTTCCTTCCTTTTCTCTTTTCTTTCTCTCTTTTTCTTCCATTTCCTTTTCCTTCTTTCTTTCCTTTTCATTTTCCCTTCCTCATTCTCACGTACCCACTTTCCTTACTTTTGCTCCTTCCCTCAGCGTCTTTATCACCCTTCTATTCTCTTTGATTTATTATTCTCTTCTCACCCTTCCTCTTCGGGGGACGTAGGAAGGAGGCAGACCACCTCCTTTCCTGTTGTTTGCCCCAGCCTGCTCCAGACCCCTCTCAACTCTCCCTTTGTTCCACTTTTCTCATCTCTTCCACCACCCTCTCAAAAGTGCTATCTTTCTCCCCTCCTTCTACTCCCTCTCCCTTCTCAACGTACTGCTCTTTTCTCCTCTCTTTCTCTCTTCTCATCTTCCTCTCTACTCCCTTCTCTCACTCCCCAGCCTCCATTGCCCCAGACCTCTTCTCCTCTCTCTTTCTCAACCGCACCAACTCTCCTGTCTCTCTTTCCATTCCTGTTAGTGCGTTCCTAGTTTCTCTCATGTTCCCAACCACCTTTTTCCCTCTAATCTCTGTTTTTGTTTATCGTACCCTCTACCCAGGCCGCACAGCACCACCAAACCCATCACCTTCTCATCGTTTCCAGTCCATCTCCCCACCACATCGTGGCTTCTTTCCATCTTAGCACCCTATTCTTTGCCTAACACGCACTAACCCAACCTCCTGTCCACCGGCACTCCTTTCACCACACCAACTAGCAAGCATTCAGACATTGGACAGTACCCATCACCATCGCACCTCTTAGCCTCCACTGCCTTCACTGCCCTAGATCACATCTTCATTCCCTATGTTGCTCACTTCATTTCCCAATTTCCCATCTCACTTTTGCTCCTAGGTTTTTCCAGTCGATTTCCACCTCTGATCGTCATTTTCTTTCTTCACTTATTGCTCTCCATTCTTCCATCAGTGAACCATCACCGGAAGCTTAGGCGGGTTTGTCCCTTCCACAAACACCGGACAGTAACAGACGATGCCCAGCCGGGATTGCACAATTGTGCGATGCCCCACCTTCTTCTCCGGCTTCCCTCTTCTCCATCTCCGGCGTCGTTCTCTTTCACCGGCCAACCAGGAGAAGGAAACCCGACGCAGGTTTTCCTCCCGCATCCCTTCCCTCTTCTTCCCTTTCCCTTTTCTCCCTCCTCCGGTTTCCCTTCTTCATCGGGTTCTCAGTCTGGTTTTTTTTTTTCTAAAAACCAGATTTTTCGTGTAATTCTGATTTTGCCCTCTCTTTAAATAAAATTACAAATCTGTTCATTCTCGTTAATTCCATTTATGTCCCCAGTTTATTTACATCTGTGTTCCAGTTATTCTGGTTTTGTTTTATCTTCGTTTTTCTTATCCAGGAACTGCCTAATCTGAATCAGATCAATTAAGGCTTAACCCAATCAATGGTTTTGCCTTAATCAAAACCAAATCTTCAATTTCTCCTTCGTTTCTCAACGGAATTCTAATTAATTTTACAGAGTCATTCTTAAGACATACCTAGACATAACCAACACTTCTGATCTTAGATCTGAAATTCAGAAATCAATCTGAGCCGTCCAAATCTTGAAATCACAATTTAGCCCAGATCTTGACCATTTTGAAGAATCTGTCAAATCCGACCAGTGGATCACTAATCAAGAATGTGTTGAAGATATTTGTAAAGGTAGATCAGCTTTTAGAATACCAGAAGTGAAGATTTTGATGAAGATTGATCTAGGGAAGTAGTTTTTTTCTCATTATTTGATTTTATTTGTTTTCTTTAAGAATTGGAAATTCTGTATTTTTGAGAAGTTTATTAGATCTGAACATTGATTCTCATTTTAATAATTCCAGTAATTTTGAGTGATTTATTTTTAATTTTAAATAATTAGATTTTATTGAAACTCCATCATTTTAAATCAAGTCCTCGTGGGATCGACCCGTACTTGCATAAGCTACACTACAATAGCCCGTGCACTTACGGTTAAACAATTAACAAGTTTTTGGCGCCGTTGCCGGGGACTTGGAAAGGAGTTTTTATAAAATTTAATTAAAAATCCAAAAAATTCAAAAATTCAAAAAAATAAACAAATTAGGAATTGCAATTTTCAGAATTTTAGGAAATTTTTAGGTGCATTTTTCAATTATTTTTAGGGCATAATCACCTTGTTTCCTGAATTTGGTACTAATTTCTAATTTTATTTTTTAGGAAATTGGAAAGTGGATCTTCACCAAAATGGAAACTTCCCTGCTTTCCTAGAATAGAACTTTCTTTTTTCTTTTGAGTGAATCTTGTAGTGAGGATCCTTATAAATTGCAATTTTCATCTTAAATTTTAAAGGGTTGTATAATACAGGGCAAGTGTGGGATAAGGTGGCCCACACTTGATCTTCATCAGAAACCCCACTGTGAGTTTCTCACTCATTTATTTCCTAGATTAGGGTTTGCATTTAGAATAATTTGCATTGTTTGGTAGTTAATTGCATATAGAAAGCATCTGTTATAATTGTTGCATTTTAGGATTTTGCATTAGTTTACTGCTTTTAATTGCATTCTTAGGGCATGTTTAATGTTTTAAGGTGATTTATATGCTGATCGAATTGTCATGGTGTGTGGAAATTAATTAGTAAGGGCACCTTACCCCCATAAGATCAAGGGTGGATTTCATCACCACCTCTTGGCCCACTTAGGATAATCACCTCAAGCGCACAAACCTTCCTTTCACATTAATTTAAAATCAATCAAAAGAGACCTATAGGGCCATCACTTGCTCGTAGGACCCTCTTAATAGGACGCGGTTTACTATCAGTCCAGTGGCTTTTGATCACTGTGGTTATTGGGGGTTACTTAATAGAGCCTCGCTCTTCCCCCACCTCTTATTGACTTTTGTTGAGGTTTAAACGCCTCCTTACACGAGGGTTGTATTAACCACTTTGGACAGAACCTAACTGGTAAGCAGTAATCAACTCCTAAAGAGAGGATGAGTGCTAGTCTAGGCTAATAAAAAATGTCGTCCCCACACAAATCCAAGAGAGTCAAATATATTGCTGCTTATTACCCTTAGGATTATTTGAGTGTGCCCTTTTGGTTGCGCATCATTCTAGAAGTTAGGTTGCATCATTTAGGTTAGTTTTCTCAACAAAAGAGAGAGAGAGAGAGAGAGAGAGAGAGAGAGAGAGAGAGAGAGAGAGAGAGAGAGAGAGAGAGAGAGAGAGAGAGAGAGAGAGAGAGAGAGAGAGAGAGAGAGAAGAAAAGAAAGAGAAGTACTCATTCTTTGTATACAATGATTTTGTTGTATATAAAGATTGATTACAATGGCTCATCAAAAAGGGGATAGATAAAGGATGACTCGTACAAGGGATAAGTTATTTACCCCAAGGCAAGATACTGAGTCATATTCACAACCTCAGTACAACAATTGCTATACTTATCCTAAACCACAATATCCTAATTCTACTTGGCCATATGGCTCTGCATATAATGATTATTATCAGGAGCCAATGAATGCACCTCATGCATTCACTGAACCTAGCAATAATTACTATCCTGAGACAAATTATCAAGATTATAATGGATGGGCTAGGCATCATGAACACTCATGGTCTCAAGATTACCAACCATCTCTAGAAGAACCAACATGGTCATGCCCTAATCAACCCTACCAGGATTATCACAAAAACTAGGGACAACAATTATGGTTCCAACCAGAGGAAGACACATTCTACGAGACCCTTGGGATATTAGCATAATCGACTAAACAAGTTCATGAAGAGATGGGTCGATTGCATGCTGCATTGATGGAAAGATTTGGAGAATTTGAACCAAATGAGAATAAGGATGAACCATATATTAATGATGATAGGATAGAGAAATCATGTGATCATTTTGAAATACAAAGTCCCCTACCATCCATAGAAATCTCCAATACAGATATACTCGAGACAGATCTAAGTCATTTTTATGATTCCGATGAAGAGACATCCATTGAGGAGGAGGATGAATTCATAGAAACCTCCAACATAGAACCACTCAATTCGTGTCCTGCTTATTTTTTCAAAAGTAATGAAGGAACATCCTTTGAAGAGGTAAAGGAATTGTTGGAGATTGTGCCACCAATGAACAATCCTCAATGGCGAGACAGAGTAGACCCCTTTATAGAGCCTCAAATTCAAATTGAGCATTGTAATGTTGAAGATGTACCTGATTGGAACCTACAGACTTTATTTGAACAACCATTAGATAAGAAATTAGGCCCACCTAATTTGTTGCATATGGCAATAGAACAGGTAAAGAAAGAGTCCATCGATATACTGTCTGTACATCAACCGACTCTAAGGTACATACTAAAAGATAATTAGGATTTAAGCAAAACCATGCCTCCTCCTCTATTAATATCAGAACACTCTTTTAAGGAAGGGCAGAGTCAGCTTATGTCTCAATGTCAAGAAAATGTATGGGAAAAAGAGGACCATCCACATCCATATGGTTTAAAAGAATTCACGGTAGTTCACATTGTTATAGAGATTCCACCACCCAAATTTTCAAGGTGGAGGAATTATATTGATTACCATGAAATTTTGAAGATTGGTGATCATCAGCGTGGTCTCATTCAATTCACATTCATGGTAGTCTACTTTGTTATAATTCTACCATCACCAAAAATTTCAGGGTGGATGAACTATATAGACTATCATGAGATTTTGAAGTGGCGTGAGAAATCTTGCCATTTCATTATTAGAATTAGGAAAACTCAAAGATAAATAAGGATATGTCTGGCTGAAGACGTTAAACTTAGCGCTCACTGGGAGGCAACCCAGAGTTTTTCATTTTTGTTGTTTTCTACATCACTCATATTCATTTTAGGTCCTACTTTTTAAACATTGAGGATAATGTTTCTGTCAGGTTGGGGGGTGTAGAATTCTAGCAAATTCTAGTTTTTTTAGTTTTTTAGGTGCTTTCCTTGACTTTTCAAAAAAAAATTTAAAAAAAATGAAAAATTTTAGGTTAATTCCTACACTATGATGAGAATTGAATTTTCTGAAGTATAATCTAAATAACTTTAGCTTATTAATGGAATTGAATATGATTAATTCATCATTTTACTCATTTTCTAAAGTATTCTATGAAAGTAAAGTCTCAGATCACATCTGTACACGCAATTGCATATAGATAGTCTAGATTGATAAGTGGCTATAACTTAGAAATTCTGAAGAAATTTAGTGGAGATCTATAACCTAAGTGAGTTTTAGAGCCATTCATTTTTTTGAGAGGTTATAAATATTCCTAATTTTCTTTAGCGTGCTTAAAGAAAATTGATCCCAAACTCTTAAATTTGGCTAATTACCTGAATAATTAGAATATTATCTTTAAAATTCTAGAAGTTCATTGAATTTGATGGATTATAGGAAACCTAGAAAATGATTTAGGCCATCCTTGTTGTTAACCTAGAGACAAAAAGCCTACCCAGAAGTATTGTTACCACTAGTTAGCCAAATTGAGCCTTTTATAATGCCTTTTCTTTTGTCACCCAAATTACCCTTTACTCATATTAACCCAATATAAATTATCCATTACCCATTTTCTTTGAAAAATAAGTTAGAGAAGAATGAAGAAATACCTTTTAGTTGTAATGAAAGTAAAAAGTGGATATCAGGAAAAGAAATATTCTTCAAAGTGATTCAAAGGTACTGAAATATATATATATATAAGTTTGAAGAATACAAAGAAAAGTGAAAAGAAAAGAAATATTCACTTTATCAAAAAAAAAGAAAAAGTTATCAACTTTGGAAGACCTCTACTTATTTTTGAAGAAACTTTGAATATCCTTACACCCTTTCTTTGGTACCCTGTCCTAAGCCTACATTTCGTCCTAGTTAAAGACCTATTGATTCTAGGAGAAATATAGTCTTGATGAGGAAATGAATTGACAGGATATAAAAGAGTGGTATTTCTAAATATTCAAAGGTAATGGCATCCATTCTAAAGGGATCAAAACAAATAAAATTCCATAGTAACTCCCATTTTTCATGAGTACATGTGAGAAAATTTTGCTTTTATTGACTTTTCTCACATAATTAAAAGAGAGATATGATTTGACCCCTCTATCTGAGAGATTTTATTTCTGAGTGTATGTTATTAGTGAGGCTTGAGGTCAAAACATATTTTGGATGGAGTTCAAAAGTTAGAAGTTTACGTAGAGATTAAGATAATTGTATATGTAAACTGTACATGCACACACACACTCTGAGATTTGAGCTTAATTGGAATTATTTTGGCATATGGGTAGGGTTTTGAATTCTTCAATCATTTTTATTAGTATGCTAAAGTGATGTGATTTATTGAAGATAATTCTCTGAGGAAAAAGAGGAGTTGACTTAAAAAATTAAAATTTGAAATCTTCAAATTTGGTTTTTCGCATGTTTTGCTCGGGACTAGCAAAATGCTGGTTGGGGGGTGTGTTAAGTGTTTAATTTTGGTCAAAATAACCCTAATTTAGCATTCAATTAGATTATCTAACCGTTCAATTTTACAAAACTTATCTTGATTTTGAATTTAAATCCAATTGACCATCCAAACCTTAATTTATCAAAATCAACGGTCAGATGATTATTACAGTTCATTAGATGACTAATGTACGCTTCAGATGATGCTAATTTAGTCTTTTCTTTTACAGATTAACCAAAAGAGGCATTGATGGATACAATTAAAAGTTAACGGTGCAGATCATCTTAAAGGGCAATGGATGGACCAGATCACCCACGAAGATGGATGTGATAGTTTCCTAGAAGACAATGGAACTAAATTTGGAATCATGGAGAAAAAGGAAATCCTTTCCCCCACTTCATTCTTTCCTTTTCTTTTTTTTCTTTTTTTTTTTTAGTCTTTTTCTTTCTTTCTTTTCTTTTCCCTCCTTTTCCTTCTTTCCTTCCTTTTCTCTTTTCTCTTCTCTTTTTTCCTTTTTTTCTTCCTTTTCTCTTTTCTTTCTCTCTTTTTCTTCCTTTTCCTTCTTTCTTTCCTTTTCTTTTTCCCTTCCTCATTCTCATGTACCCACTTTCCTTACTTTTGCTCCTTGTCTCAACGTCTTTATCACCCTTCTATTCTCTTTGATTTATTATACTCTTCTCACCCTTCCTCTTAGGGGGACGTAGGAAGGAGGCAGACCACCTCCTCTCCTGTTGTCTGCTCCAACCTGCTCCAGACCCCTCTCAACTCTCCCTTTGTTCCTCTTTTCTCATCTCTTCCACCACCCTCTCAAAAGTGCTATCTTTCTCCCCTCCTTCTACTCCCTCTCCCTTCTCAACATACTGCTCTTTTCTCCTCTCTTTCTCTCTTCTCATCTTCCTCTCTACTCCCTTCTCTCACTCCCCAGCCTCCACTACCCCAGACCTCTTCTCCTCTCTCTTTCTCAACCGCACCAGCTCTCCTGTCTCTCTTTCCATTCCTGTTAGTGCGTTCCTAGTTTCTCTCATGTTCCCAGCCACCTTTTTCCCTCTAATCTCTATTTTTGTTTATCGTACCCTCTACCCAGGCCGCACAGCACCACCAAACCCATCACCTTCTCATCGTTTCCAGTCCGTCTCCCCACCACATCGTGGCTTCTTTCCATCTTAGCACCCTATTCTTTGCCTAACACGCACTAACCCAACCTCCTGTCCGCCGGCACTCCTTTCACCACACCAACTAGCAAGCATTCAGACATTGGACAGTACCCATCACCATCGCACCTCTTAGCCTCCACTGCCTTCACTGCCCTAGATCACATCTTCATTCCCTATGTTGCTCACTTCATTTCCCAATTTCCCATCTCACTTTTGCTCCTAGGTTTTTCCAGTCGATTTCCACCTCTGATCGTCATTTTCTTTCTTCACTTATTGCTCTCCATTCTTCCATCAGTGAACCATCACCAGAAGCTCAGGCGGGTTTCTCTCTTCCGCAAACACCGGACGGTAATAGACGACGCCCAGCCGGGACCGCACAACCGTGCGATGCCCCACCTTCTTCTCCGGCTTCCCTCTTCTCCATCTCCGGCGTCGTTCTCTTTCGCCGACCGGCCAGGAGAAGGAAACCTGACTCGGGTTTTCCTCCCGCATCCCTTCCCTCTTCTTCCCTTTCCCTTTTCTCCCTCCTCCGGTTTCCCTTCTTCATCGGGTTCTCAGTCTGGTTTTTTTTCTAAAATCCAGATTTTTCGTGTAATTCCAATTTTGCCCTCTCTCTTTAAATAAAATTACAAATCTGTTCATTCTCGTTAATTCCATTTGTGTCCCCAGTTTATTTACATCTATATTCCAGTTATTCCAGTTTTGTTTTATCAGCTTTTTTCTTATCCAGGAACTGTCTAATCTGAATCAGATCAATTAAGGCTTAACCCAATCAATGGTTTTGCCTTAATCAAAACCAAATCTTCAATTTCTCCTTCGTTTCTCAACGAAATTCTAATTAATTTTACGGAGTCATTCTTAGGACATACCTAGACATAACCAACACTTCTGATCTTAGATCTGAAATTCAGAAATCAATCTGAGCCGTCCAAATCTTGAAATCACAATTTAGCCCAGATCTTGACCATTTTGAAGAATCTGTCAAATCCGACCAGTGGATCACTAATCAAGAACGTGTTGAAGATATTTGTAAAGGTAGATCAGCTTTTAGAATACCAGAAGTGAAGATTTTGATGAAGATTGATATAGGGAAGTAGTTTTTTCTCATTATTTGATTTTGTTTGTTTTCTTTAAGAACTGGAAATTCTGTATTTTTGAGAAGTTTATTAGATCTGAACATTGATTCTCATTTTAATAATTCTAGTAATTTTGAGTGATTTAATTTTAATTTTAAATAATTAGATTTTATTGAAACTCCATCATTTTAAATCAAGTCCTCGTGGGATCGACCCGTACTTGCATAAGCTACACTACAATAACCCATGCACTTGCGGTTAAACAATCAACAGCTACTAGTGACTCTAAGAAGACAAATAAGCTATTAGAGAGATTTCAAAAGATGGTGAAACGATGACATGGGCAGCCTTTAAACAGGCTTTCGACACTCAGTACTTTCCACCCCATGCATTACAGTCATTGAAGAAAGAGTTTGCCACCTTGGAGCAGAGTGACATGACGGTTCAACAGTATTTGAACAGATTTACACGACTAAGGAGATTTGTACCTTATGCGCTAGCCTCAAACTCAGAGGCAACAGACAGATTTGTGGATGGGTTGACACCTTGGCTAAGAGATCGAGTGATTTCTTCACGACCCACTTCTGTGCGAGATGCTGCTGACATGGCCTCCATGCATGAGAAGAACTCTCTCAGGACTAAAGGGGGTGCATACCAGCCCTTTAAGGGCAAGAGATAGTTTGGTGCTATGCAAACACATGGTGCATCAGGTCATCCATCGCAGGCCAAGTTTAAGAGAGATACAGAGAGGAAGAGATGTGATAGGTGCAAGGGTTGGCACCCTAGGCGAGGGTGCAATAGATCTGACAGGCCAAGGTTCTTTTTGACATAAGGTCTACACATTCTTTTATATCATGTATTTTTGCATCTTGCTTTGATGTATGTGTGCACAAACTAGCATTTGGATTAGATATTTTGACACCTATGGGGGAGACAGTAGAGACTACCGAATATCTTAGAGAAATACCTGTACAGATATCAGGCGTGAGTATGGACACTGACTTCATCTTACTAGACATGGTAGACTACGATATTATTTTGGGAATGGATTGGTTAGCCAACTATTGGGCTATGGTAGACTGCCGAAAGAGGCGAGTCACTTTTCTTATACTTGGGCAACCAAAAATAGTGTTCCAAGGTAGGAAAGATCAGTCAGGTACATGCATCATTTCTGCTATGAAGGCAGCACGATATGCACGAGGGTGTAGCGCATTCCTCGCTTATGTGACGGTTGAGGACAAGGAGCAACCACGGCTTGACGAGATTGATGTTGTTCATGAATTTGCTGATGTCTTTCCTGAGGAGTTACTAGGATTGCCGCCAAGTAGAGAGATAAACTTTACCATTGACTTGGTGCTGGGTACATCACCTATCTCTAAGGCACCATACAAGATGGCTCCAGCAAAGTTGAGAGAGCTTAAGGTACAGTTGCAAGAGTTATTAGATAAGGGCTTCATCAGGCCGAGTGGATCACCATGGGGAGCACCAGTCCTTTTCGTGAAGAAAAAGGATGGATCACTGAGACTATGCACTGACTATCAGTTGTTGAACTGTGTTACTATAAAGAACCGATACCCTTTGCTACGCATAGATGATTTATTTGATCAACTCCAATTGGCACAAGTGTTCTCCAAGATAAATATGAGGTCAGGGTATCATTAGCTGAGGGTTAGAGAAGAGGATATCTCGAAGACTACTTTTAGGAGTCTCTATGGTCATTATGAGTTCTTAGTGATGCCGTTTGGATTGATGAACGCACCTGCAGTGTTCATGGATCTAATGAACCATGTTTTTCAAGCTTATTTGGATAAGTTTGTGATTGTATTTGTTGATGACATCTTGATTTATTCGCCTAGTCATGAGGCACATAGAGAGCATCTCCACACGGTATTGGACACACTTCGTCGACATCAGTTGTATGCCAAGTTCAGTAAGTGTGATTTTTGGTTAGACTAAGTGTATTTTTTAGGCCACGTCATATCTAAAGATGGAGTGGCCGTGGATCCAGCGAAGGTAGAGGCAGTACTACACTGGGAGAGGCCCAAGACAATGACTGAGATATGCAGTTTTCTCAGTTTAGCAGGATATTATCATCGTTTCATAGAGGGATTCTCTAAGATTGCATTACCATTGACCACCTTGACCAGGAAAGACACTCAATTTGTATGGACTGAGGCTTGTGAGGAGAGCTTCCAAGAGCTCAAGAGGCTTACTACCACTCCGGTATTGACATTACCATCAGGTGCAGGTGATTATGTGATTTATTAGGATGCCTCTAGCAAGGGATTGGGAGCGGTGTTGATGCAACATGGGAAGGTAATTGCCTATGCGTCTATACAGCTAAAGACACATGATGTAAATTACCCAACACATGATTTGGAGTTAGCAGTGGTGGTATTTGCATTGAACTCCTGGAGACATTATCTTTATGGTGAGAGATTTGAGGTATTCACTAATCATAAGAGCCTCAAGTACTTCTTTACTCAGAGTGATTTGAACATGAGGCAGCATAGATGGATGGAGTATCTCAAGGACTTTGACTTCACCATACAATACCATCCTAAGAAGGCTAACATCGTTGCAGATGCCCTAAGTAGGAAGTCTGGAGTGATGATTGCCAATTTGTCGACTCGGTCTAAGTTCTTCGACAGGATCTTAGAGGCACAGGACAAAGGTAAAGAAACATAAGATCTGACAGATAAGGCAGATTTTTTGAGGGGACCAGATGGAGGAGTCAGATTTAAGGAAAGGTTGGTAGTACCGGCAGATGATGAATTGAGGCATGAGTTACTTCAAGAAGCACACCAGTCCCCGTATACAATTCATCCTAGGGGTACGAAGATGTATCAGGATCTCAAGAGGCATTTTTGGTGGAATGGTATGAAGAAGGATGTTGGAGAGTGTGTTGCACGGTGTTTGACGTGTCAGCAGGTCAAGGCTGAGCATCAGCATCCATCAGGACTACTCCAGACACTGGACCTTCCTGAGTGGAAGTGGGATCATATTACCATGGACTTTGTTCTGGGTCTTCCAAGGACTGCTAGCAGTCACAACATGATATGGGTTGTTGTGGACAGGTTGACTAAGTCCGCTCATTTTCTTCCTATTAGACAGAATCAGACTATGGATAGTTTAGCGAAATTATATGTGAAAGAGATCGTAAGTCTACATGGAGTTCCCTTGACAATTATATCAAATCGAGCTACTCAGTTTACCTCAAAATACTAGAAGAGCGTGCAAGAGGCATTAGGGTCGAGACTGAAATTTAGCACAACATTCCATCCTCAGATAGACGGACAGAGCGAGAGGACCATCCAGACTATTGAGGATATACTGCAAGCTTGCATTATGTATTGGAAGGGTAGCTGGGAAGATCATTTACCTTTGGTGGAATTTGCCTATAATAATAGTTATCACGCTAGTATTGGTATGGCTCCATACGAGGCACTTTATGGTAGACCTTGTCGGTCACCCTTATGTTGGAGTGATGTAGGAGAAAGATGCGTGGTGAAGTCTGAGTTAGTGGAAGAGTGCAGAGAAAGCCCAACTCATCTGAAAAATATTATTGACAGCTCACAGTCGACAGAAAAGTTGTGCAGATAAGAGGTGAAAAGACTTAGAGTTCTTTGAAGGTGAGCATGTATTCTTGAAAGTTTCTCCCATGAAAGGAGTGTTGACATTTGGAAATAAAGGGAAGCTTAACCCCAAGTATATTGGACCTTTTGAGATCTTACGCAGAGTTGGGTCAGTGGCATACCAACTAGCCTTGCCACCACAATTGGCAAATATACATGACGTCTTCCACGTGTCCATGCTGAGAAAGTACATGCTAAATCCCTCACACATGTTGGAGCAGATCCCAGGAGAGCTACAGCCTGATATGACGTTTGAAGAGAGACCGGTGTGCATACTGGATATGAAAGTCAAGGAGTTAAGGAATAAGACCATCACATTAGTCAAAGTCCTTTGGCAGCATCATTCATTATAAGAGGCTACCTGGGAAACAGAAGAGGAGATGCAAAGGATCCATCCAGAGTTATTTACATAGAGGTATGTAGCTAAATTTCTAGGACAAAATTTTTATAAGAAGGGAAGGATGTAATATCCTTAATTTTTGGATAAATTGAAAATTTATTAAATCAATTAAATTAAAAATTTGTAGATGGAATTTGATCCTAAAAACTTAATAATTTGAAAGTGCTCGTCAATAGGATTCCAACCCCATAAAGAACGCGAAAATGAAGCTCAAACGAGGGAGTTATGAGCTGCTGAAGTTATAGGGGTATTTTGGTAATTTGGCAAAAACGTAAAACACAGGGGCCCAAATTGATAACGGCACTCTCCTTCTTCTACACGTCTCTACTGGATTCAGAAAAATCACCAGAGAAACCAGTGGAAAGAGACGTGAAGGGAAGAGTTTTTCTTTCCCTTAAACTCTACAGTCTATATCTCCCTCATCAGTCGCCAAATCACAATACCTTCTTCCGTTTTCACTGAGTTTTTCATTAAAACCCTAGCTCTGAAAATTTTAAGTTTTCCAGCAAGTAGAACTCCGGCAATGTCCACCAACGCCCAGCCAGACGAGGTAAGTCTTAATCCCTTAAATTTTTATTTATTAAATAGGTATATATAAAATAGAACCCTGTGCACACTACTGTTGGGGTGTGATTGCATGGATGAAACCACATCTATTTGCAAATTGAACCCTCTATATAGTGCATGATAGACCCAAGAATAAACCCTTTAAATTTTGAAGAGGTCTAGCGGTTGGTTTCTCTAGAAAACGTGAAAACTAGTACCTAGGGAAGTTTTTAAGAACTTGGGAAAAATCGCTTAAAAAATATAGTTTTTGCAAAATCAATGCAAAAGAAGGGTAGAAATGAAATCTAGATGAAATTCTGAGAAAAAATGGTACAAAAATCGCATGATTTGGGCGCCTATAGCCTTGCTAGAGACGATTGGAATCCGGCCGTCCTCTCCGGCGGCGGCAACCTCATCGATGCCCTGGCGCTGACGCCGAGACACCTAGCAGGATGCCCCAATGAAGATGCCACATGGGCGCTCGACGTTGCACGTGCACGTGGCGCGCGAGGGAGATCACATGCGTTATCTCGGTGGGTCAGGACGCACAGCGTCCTAGCAACCGTGACGCACCGCCGTGTGTGTCACGGTACCAAGGACGCATGCAGCGCGTCCCCACTGCTTTTCTCAAAGGCGAGCATCTTTGTGACACTAGTTTACATTGGTATAAACCAGCGTAAACCAACGCCGCCAGTGCAAACCACTTATGGTGGTCGGTCATGCCCCATTTTATGTATATATGCACTTAAAACTTGATTTTTGGGAGCTATAGGAGTCCAAATCATGATCCGGAAGAGGCGTTGTAACCGTATTGATGAAGCAGACCTAGTTTTAGCTTAAAAACTTATAAATAATCACTTTTAATTTAGAAAATTTTTAAAATAGTGATGTGACATGGACAGGTGCATTTGAACATACCAGTTAAGGGGATTTATTAGCAAGCTAAGTGGTCTCACATTGAGGTAGGTGACGACAATTAATATTTTGCCTTGTTTTTAAAACCATGCATAATCATAGCATCATGGGTGATTGTGTTTTAAATTGCATTTATTATTTGCCGTTGATTTCATGAGACTTAAAGTACATTATGATTATTATAAATTGAAATATTTTATTGAATAAACCCATGACAAATGTTTTTATGAGCATGATATTAATTGATTATGCTTAAATAGAGACTTCTTTCTTATTATATATTGGAAATGCATGGATTTGCATGGAAATAAGAATAGAGGCTTGTTAGTTGGTCCTTTTATAGGCTAACCCCAGGATGAGGGGCGTGCCTTGGGGATTGCGAGCTACAAGTACTCTTGAGTTTTAGGATATACATATGATTTTCATGTTTTTATATTTAATGATGGGTGCTCTCACCTGGTGGGGGTCATGCTAGGAGGGATAGGGTTGGCCACCCACCCTTCGAGATTGTGATGTGATGATATTGTGATATGATAAACACCTGCCCATAGATGGCATTCGATAGGGGTTTGGTAACATGGATAGTCCACACTACCGGTCTGGGCCTTTCCATGGGGACAGACGCTAAGTCTCCCGTTATGGTGTCGACGGAGAGCGGGGGTGGTTCAGACCCATGGAGGGTTGCCACTGCGGCATGACTGCCCATATTCTTATTATGTGTTCGTGTATGATGAGCATGGTTATGGATGGTATGCCTGGGTGTGACGACACTCAGAGGTTGGCTATGAGTACTCATTATCAGTGATATTAGTGCAATGTTGTGGGACCCATTACCTTAGAGTGCCCATATTCTCATTGCATGCTCATTTACATTGATTCATGTCGTGTTTTAACTCTGTGAAATGCATGTTTTAGCATATGGAATAAATTGGCATTATGTTGGCATGACTTATGATACTTTTATCTTCATAGATGATAGAATTTTTATTTTATCAGTACTGTTATTCGTTTATTTTATTTTATTACATTAATTGTCTATGTACCTACGCAAGCAATAGCTTGCTGAGGCATTGCTTTGTTTTGCAATGCCTTAGATCTCGAGCTCGATAACAGGAAAGGTAAGGCCATTGAGAAACCGTGAGAGCTGCTGGAGATCCTTTTACCTAGAATTTTAGACAGTGATGTGAGTCAATAAATAGGATTATCAATTGAATTTAATTATGGACTGTATACTTTTATTTTATGGAGTTGATTGAGATGTTTAGACATATGTTGGACATTTATATGGGATGTTATGATGTATAGACCCTAGGCCATATTATTATTGTGTTTTGGATATTTACTTGATTCAAAATAAAGGCGCAGATTCATTTGATGTTGATTGCTACAAGTATTGTTTTAAATCTATTATCATAAAAAATTATTCATGTTTTAAATTATATATGTGACATTTTGAGAAGGAGAAATAACACTCGGAGTTTTTAAGAGATGTTTTAGTAAAGTGATAAATAAAACTTTTCTCATGGGATCCCAAATGCTCTTATTTAAAAATGCTATTATTATATATAATAATAAAAAGTCTTAAAAACCTAAGGTGTTACAAAATTGGAACTACGTTTACATCTTCATGGTCGGTATCAATTGTTGAGTGTCAATTTAAGAGTTTCTTTGTTTGTCTCATGTGTGTGTGTGTGTGTGCATATTTGAAGAATTTTCACATGCTTATGGTTAGAAACTTGCTATTTTAAAGTTAAATTTCTTTCTGAAGGTATGTTTCATATTCTTCTTTTGTTTTCATTATTAATTGAAAATTTTCAATGTTTGCATGCATGTAGTTTAGTTATTTTAAATACTTATAATTCTTGTATACCTAGTTATTTTCGACTATCTTCATCTATACACAAATAGAAGCTCATATATATGTTGATGTTCATTGTAGGAAAACCAAATCTTAAGTATGAATTGGAATTGTATTTATATATATTCTCGGTGAATATCAATTTTTGAGTCTTGGTTAGTATCTCTTTTGTCTATCTCATATCTTATGTGTGTGTGCGTGTAATAAAGGGATGATAAATGAAGAGTTATTCCAAAAAATACTTTGATTTCCTTGTTCATATATTTGTTTATATACATGTGCATGTGTGTGTCTATGTGTGTTTGCAAAGAATACATAAATCAATGCTGACTATCATAAAAAATTGATTTCATTGTGTATTTAAGTAAAATATTGTAAATACTAATATAAAATATATATTTGTAGTGAAATTATATTAGTTTTTAAAGTCATTTGTTGTAAGCAACTTTAAAAGTCCCAGACTAAAGAAGTCGTTCGATATAAATGAGTTTAAAATTCTATGATTTTTAAAGTTGCTTGCATCAAACGACTTTTAAAATAGTGACTTTTAAAGTTGTTTGCATTAAACAACTTTAAAAATCACAAACTTTTAAAGCCGTTCATAGTAAGAGACTTTAAAATTACTACTATAAATTGTAGCTATCCTCAACCATTTCCTAACTATAAATTGAAACTACATTCACATATTTGGGAATAGATATTGATTTTTGAGTGTTGGTTAGTATCCCTTTGTTTGTTTGCATGGTTATGGTTAGAAACTTGCCTTTTGAAAGTTTAATTTCTTTTTCAATGTATCTATCATGTTTTGCTTTTTTCTTTTTCTTTTTAATTGAAAATTTTCACATGTGTGCATGCATGTAATTTAGTTATTTTAAATACTTAAAATTCTTGTATACCTAGTGTTTGATAAAACGCCTGAGCTAATCTTTTCATGTCTATTTCTCTATCATATATGGCTAAAAATATTGTCAATCTAAGCTTAAAACCAGTCAGACAATCGGGCCATTAGATATGTTATTATGTAAATAGTATTCAGTAATGCTTGATCAATGATCTGACATTACCAGTAGGTTCCCCATCCTTATAGAATGAATCAAGATTTTCAAAGATCCAAACTGGGAAAGTTTGATAGACTAAATGAGGATTATTGATTTGTAAATATGCATATTGATTGGTCAATGATCAAAACTCCAACAACTTTGCCAAAGTTCAGATCATTGAGTTTTAACCTTGAATAACAAATCTAACTACTCAAAATTGTTGGATCCTAAATGAAATTATCAAATCAAAATCTTTGATTGTTTGATCATGATCTTAACCTTAGACTTGAACAGTTTGAGTATAAAATTAAACTCTAAAATACTAAGTCAGATCACTAACTTGGAGAATGGATGATATATCTCAGAGGACTTGATCATATCTGCATATATAGTCTATGACCAGTGGAATCTATATGGTTTATGATTGATCTGGACAATCGCAATCAAGTTAGCATTGCTATGATCCAGCGACAATCTGACACTTTTGGACAATCTATTTGACAATGAAAGGTGTAATGAAACATGATTTTATGGAGAAGTTGAGTCTGTATTTCATTGGACCATTCGAGATCTTGAAAAGGGTTGCACCTGTGCTTACCAGCTAGACTTATAACCCCAGTTGGCAAATGTTCATGATGTTTTGCATATATCTATGTTGAGGAAATATATAATGGATCTTTCCCACATACTAAAGCATATGCCTAGAGAACTACGAACAAATCTAACCTTTAAGGAAAGTGTTGTAAGAATTTTAGATCGTAAGATACAGGAGCTGAGAAGTAAAACTATTCCACTGATCAAGGTTCTTTGACAGCATCTTCAATAGAAGATCCACATAAGAGATTGAGGAGGAGATGTGAAGGACACATCCCAAGCTTTTTAAGAATTAAGGTAATAAGAAGAATTTTGAGGATGAAATTCCTATAAGGGGGAAGAATGTAATAACCCCAAATTTTAAATTTCATTCAAATAATCCCCAATATATTTTGATAAAAAAAAAATTTAATTGTGTGTTTAATTAGGTCCCATGGAATTTGCCCTTAGAAAAATACTCAGTCGACCCATAAAACCTAAATAATTGATTTTACTTGAGAAAACAAATCCAACAATATAGAGAACACTAAATCGAAGATTGGATGGAGAAGTTATGAATTTAATAATGCAAGGGAATTTTGGTAAATGAATAATTAATTAATTAAAAGGTCAATAATTGAATAATTAAATAATTAAACAAAAAATATCTTTACTTAGTGGGATAGGGCCATTTTGGTATTGGCACCCTCTGTTAAGGTTTAATTTTGGTCAAAATACCCCTAATTTAGCATTTAATTAGATCATTCTAACCAATCGAATTTGCAATTTTTAGCTTAATTTTTATTTTAGTTCTAATTAATCATCTAACCATTAATTTGCAAAATTTAATGGTCATATGATCATTAGGAGCTAATCTATGAATTAAAGTATGACCAAGATGAATCTAATTGAGTTTTGTATGGTGCAGATCAACCAAATTGAACATTGAATGACTTAGATAGAATCAATGGACTAGATCATCATCAAGGAACAAAAGAATGTGTGGCACCCACAATACCAAATGGAGTTGCCTAAAGGAATAAGAAAGAAAATAGAAAGCTAATTGAAGAAAAGTAGGAGGCGAGTGAAAATTAGGAGATAGTTTATAAGAATGAGGAAGGCAGCTAGAAGGAAATAAGCCATTCTCTCCACCTTCTCTTCTCCTCTTGTCCTTCTTTGTTCTTTCTTTCCCTCTTTCCCATACTCTCCCTCTCTACCATGCTCTTTCCCTCTCTTTCCACCCAAGCAACATCACCAACCCAGATAGCACAAACCCAGACCCCCACTTTTCTCTCTATATTCCGTATCTTCTTCTTCTTCTCTCTCTGTTCACTAATGTGTCACCAGCCACCCGACCCTCTCTCTCTTTCTTGGACTTGCAGCAGTCTACCTAGCTCGTCCTCTTCTCTCTAGCCCTTCCTTTCTCCCTCCCACCTATCTTTCCACCCAACCAGCACCTATCACCCATCTCTCCCTACTCATATCCCCTTCTCGGATCCTTATGCCTCTCTCTCAGCTCCTAACTCCCTTTGCTCCAACCTCTATCTCCATCTCTTCACCAGACTCACACGACGACGGCAACAACCCAACGCTCCTGCACCTCTTCTCTCTTCCACTTCTCTATTGCCTCCCTCTATCGAAGAACCTTCACTATCTCCCTACCCTTCTACCCTCTATCTGTTGGCCGATTTAATCACTGCACCATCCTTGCCAGTGGTGACACCTGCTCAACTCGTTGTGCACCACCCTCACCTTTGGCCAACATCTCCTCCATCCCAACCGTTGTCTATTCCACCTTCCCTCTTTCTTGCATCATTCGGCAGCTCCTCTTTCTCCTCCCTCTTGTCTTTTCTTCACTACCCCATCACCATAAGAGAAAACCCAAATTAGGTTTTCCCCTAATTCTTCTCTTTCCCCTTCTTCCTCTTCTTCTCTTCTTCCCCTGCACTATCTTCCCCCTCTGGTAGTTTCCTATTTTTCATTTTAAACCAGTTTTTCCCTTAAATTCAAAATTTTCCCTTAGGTCTTTAATTCTAATTCCATTTGCATCCTTTTCACCTTATTCCAATTTTTCTTTATCCCTGTTCTGCCTATCCAAGAACTCTACAATCCAAGCCTATTTATTTAAGTTTAACCAAATCAAAGGTTAACCTTAATAATTTTCATTATCTGTTTCACATCAAAATTCAAATCAGTTTCAAGATTTTGTTCTTAGGACATCTCTTAGCTTATCCAATGTCCTTGATCTTCAATATGAAATCTTCAAATTGATCTAAGCTGTCCAAAACCCAAAATATTATTTAGTCTAAATCATCAAAATTTTGGGGAACTAGCTTAATCCTGCCATTGGATCTTTAATCAAGGACATGTTGGAGAGACTGATGATGGTTGATCGACTTTCATGATTTTAGATTTGAAGAAATTGCTATGATCAAGTTAGGGAAGTAGATTTTATGTGTTTTTTAATTAATTTTTTGTCTTTTTGAATTTGTGATTCTGGAATTTCCATCAGTTAAATAGATTTGAATTTTTATTTCATTATTAGTTAATTTTTGTTATTTTCTTTAATTTTTGAAAATTTTAAATTTATTTAAACTCCATATGCGTTAGCTATACTACAATTGCCTATGCGCTTGAGGTAGAACAATCAACACCCTATAAGATAATCATGAAAAATATAAACAAATATTTTTTTTTTAATTTAAGGAAGTGGGGCTAGTTCGATATTGGCACTCCCCTTCCCTTGAAGGAAAAAATGACACAGATCTATACATTTATTACTCAAAATTGAGAAAGAGAAAGAGAGAGGGAGAGAAGAAGAAAAGGGGAAGATGAAAGAGAAGGGAGAGGAGAAGGAGAAGGAGAGGAAGAGGAAGAGGAAGAATGAGGAGAAGCGGAAAGAAACTTAACATTGGGAGATGCGTCACACCGGGGGGGAGGAAGATGAGCGTGTTGTCTTGCTAGAGTTGTAGACCATTGCCAAAGGCTGAGAAAGAGAGAGTGAGAGAAGTAGAAAAGGGGAAGAGGAAAGAGATAGAAGTGGAGAAGGAGAGGAAGAAGATGAGAAGGGGGAAGAAATTACACACCAGGAGACGCGTCAAGGCGGCAAGGAGGAAGACGAGCGTGTGGTCTTGTCAGAGTTGTAGACCATTGCCAGAGGCCAAGAAGGAGAAGGGGGAGGGGCGAGGGGGAGGAGACCGGAGGATTTCACCTCAAAACATGATCAGTCCATCTCATCCAAGAGAGGACAAGGGATGGAAACACACTTCAAACTTGAGATATACAATACACAATTTTTTATTTTTGGTTTTAGGCCTTATGCATGTGATTTCGAGCTAGATATGGATTTCTAAGCTAATCTAGTCATTGATTTCATGATCATGTTTAGATAAGTCTAAAATAGGACTAGATTACCTTAGATCTAGCTAGAAATTGTAAATCACTTGGTTTTTCACTTAGGCATCGTTCACTCTATTTTTTGCACTATAATTGTGAATGTCTTGATGCCATGATTCACTTACTATTTTAGATACCTAATCCATGCTATTGTTCCTAT
Source organism: Warburgia ugandensis (assembly GCA_035236585.1). Lineage (NCBI taxonomy): Eukaryota > Viridiplantae > Streptophyta > Magnoliopsida > Canellales > Canellaceae > Warburgia > Warburgia ugandensis. Next base: position 31,033,576 of record CP141129.1, on the reverse strand, counting down.
TTATTAATGAGTCAAGCATGTCTAACTTCAGTTTTTTTCATGACAAGTATTGGCTCATTGTTATAGACATTATTACCTCTAAAGTTCCTACTTGATTTCAATCATTGTTTACCATGTTTCAACCTCTATTATGGCATGCAATTACTGTTATGTATACTTTAGTTTTAGATGCCCTAACCTTACTACCATTGCACTAATGTTCATGCTCCATCTTTTGATGTGTTATATCATTCTAGAAGCAATGGGCAGTCATAGTCTAAGCTTGCTCTAGCTGAAATGGCTAGCAGTAAGCTTAGCTATAGCAAAGAACTTACCAAGCGTGAAGACCATATCTTCACAATAGACATTTTACAACATGTTACCATTCCTTAATTTAGGCATCATTGTGGCCTACTATGCATGCATGGAAAATAGATGTCATTTTGCAACTAGCATGGCATTGATTTTGAGTTGATTTCACGCACATGCTTAAAAATCTAAATGTTTCATGGAAGGTTTTAGATGATCTTTAAGTGTGAAATTCATGCCTTTGAGTTAAATTTATTTGACATGATTTGTGTGTTCTTGAGTTGGTTTTCACTTGCTTTTGCAAGTTTCTTTAGCATGAGAGTTTTGGTTTGAAAGCCAACCTAATAAATGATGTTTTCTAAGTCATAGAAGAGATATACTTGTGCAAGGTTTTACCATGCTAATTTTTGAGTAAAATTACTGGTTTTTTATGAGCATTCCATATTGATCAATTTTCAACTTATTTATATCTAAAAAAATATAGTTTTGAAATTTTAAAACAAAACTAGTTTTAAACATGTAATAATGCCTAAAAAATGGTAAGTTTTCAACGATGATTTTCAAACTAAGTTATGCTTGGTTTTATCCTAGAGTTGTGCCATGGTTTCAATGTTTTGAAAATGATTTTCAAAACAGGATATCAATACTTGATTTAGCTTAAGAGTGAGTTGTGATTTATACTATAATGTGCACTTGTGATTTAGCTTGAATAAGAACTCTACTTGACTTGGGAGATACAGGAAAGTTAGATTGAGGTAATGTTAAGTATCTGTATACCCTAACTGAGGATTTCTTAAGAATTTCATGGTGAAATGGTACCTTAACTTTACTTGAATAGACATGTGGATATGTATTATCTAATCTTGAATGGATGGCTATGACTGGAATGATTGTGGGGGTGCTGGTTTAGTTCCTAGCCTTTTGGTATTGCAAAAATATTTCTCTTTCTTTCAAAAGGTAAACTATCTTTCAAAAGGTAAACTATCTTTCAAAAGGGTGAAACACTTGCAAATGTTAGTGAAGTGGGAGATTATCTTGAAGCACAAATTCCTGCAAGGAAAATAGGATTTTGAGACTTAGAATAATGCCCCATTTGGGTGGTGTTTGGCCATGATAAAAATGCAAACAATGTTGACCATGACCTAGCTAACTAAGCAATACAAATCCTAAGGAAAGTTGACCTAAAGGTAACTTCATGAGGAGAACTAATAAATAGTTTTACACCCTTAGGCTAAAGGTGCTAAAGTAACTGAGTGAAGTAATACTATACCTAAGGGAATATAAAACCAAATAGAAGGCATGTTACACTTGGCCTAGAATAGACTAAAAGCATCAACAAATCTAATTAAAACTCCCAAAACTAATCAGTAGGTGGTCCTAGTACACACTTGATCACTTTGATAAGAATGATTAATAATGCGTTTTTAGAAATGTGCATGAATAAAACACAACAAGACATACATGTAAGTTTACTAGTGAATGCTTTAAGAGGTATCTCTTAATTGTTGAATGGTAGTAGTAGCTTACATATAGCTAACTTGTTTCAGTCATGTTTATATGAGTGCAAATGAATGTGTATATACATGTGCTATGTGATGGCTAGAATCATGCAAGTTAACATAGCTTTACTTATATCTTGAGTAAACGGGAACATGTGGTGGAATGTGAATGATTATTGCAACATGTAGTTTTCTTTTTCTAGTATGAAAACTTCTATTATGTCTGTTCATTTCTTCTCACAATTGTGTAGTTTTTGCTTGCCATGGTTAGACTTACAAGTCAAGAATTTCCATTTGCATTTTGAAAAATGAAAAATCAAAATTCCTTTGCATCTATAGTTAGACTTACTACTGATATTTTATGACTACATTTTTTTTTTCTTCCATATCTTGAGGTCTAAGTTTCATTTGTGATTTACTTGTTATTTGATGAAAATGAAAAAAAAAGTAATATACACCATCAGTATAATACCATCTATAACATCCCATCTCATGGTCAACATGCATTGTCCACAATGACACTCTCATAGTATCAATGAAACTATCATTTAAGTTGTATAATGTATAAGAAGATATGTACATGATGCTAACAAAATGAAAAAGCAAACCTTGTGCATATTAAAATTGGAGATGGTTTATCCATTTATCAATGTGAGCTTCCTAACAAAGACAAATGCATTGCTAACTCAATCAAATTTTTTTTTTAGCTAGTATACTAAGAAACAATAAGCAATCCTTAGAAGCTTTAAATTTCTATAACCCATAAAGCTTTAAAAGTGTCAAGTTGAAGATGTGAAAAGAACATGCACAGCCAAACATTAAGAAAAGAATGTACACAACCAAACATGGAAATATTGTAAAATAGAAAAAAAAAAAAAAAAAAAAAAAAAAAAAAAAAAAAGACAAACTTGCAATGGATGAAAGATGAAAAACTCACCAACCAATCTTCAAAGAAATCAAAAGCTGCAAAACCCTAAAAATAAGGGTTTAGGTTTCATGTTGCCCCCTACATGTATCATGTGCACTCCTCTTAAGTTTTAATTGCATGTTTTATTTGTATTGTTAGTCCATATTTAGAGGTTGTCCTTCATTGATAAGTTTAATTGCATGCTATGTTAGGTTTAGTTTTCATTGCTTAAAGTTGTTGTATCTTCCGAATAGTTTAGTTTTAGGAAAGTTTAATTTAGAAATATCTACACTTAGAAAGTTTCTTTTTTCATGCATGTTTTATTTGACTTGCTTTCGTTTTGTTTGCCACATATGTCATGTAGATTTTTTTTCTTTAAATGGATTACATGACCTTCTTTTATGTCATTGTTCTAATATCATTGTGTTCTTCTTTGTAGTAATGATGGGACAAGAACAAGATCAAAATGAATAATATGGGCAAAATGAAGAGCACGAATAAGAGGCCAGCATGAGCACTACTCAAAAGAGAAAGGCCAGAGAGCAAACAACAATGGAAAAGGTTATCAAGAGAAGTTGAAGGGAATTAAAGAAACTATCCAAATACAATAGTGGGAGGCAAGAGATAGGTGAGAATGTAGCCTCTTATAGTAGTTATCTCTACTCCATGGGAAGAAGCATGGTTCCTATCACATTTAAGGATTGGAGACTTGTGACATCCTCGAAAAAAGATTCAATATGGAAAATGGAGAAGGGAGATAAACATTAATAACATGTATTATATAATTTATAACGTACCTTATTTTCAAATATAGTAATTTCATGTGTACTTTGTAGGCTGCCTTTGACGTGCCTGAGTAGAAGAAGATGCATGCTTTACAAGGAGCTGGTGAGCAATGGAGAAAATGGAAGAACTACCTTGTTTGAATTACATAGCTCCATATGTCAACAATCCATCAAGGCTATACATAGTGCCTATCATTTACTCTAACATCATTGACCAGGATATGTAGAATGTATTTGTACAAAACTGTATGTCTGTTGAATTTGAGGTATGTGCGAAAATGATGTTTCATTTAATTAATTACATGTAACATCAAATTATTGCACTTGATTATATATGTACAAATGTATAGGCAAAGAGTGCAAGAGGAAAAAAGGTGCATAAAACTAATATGCATCACCGTTAGTCCAGGTTGGGCTATGTTTGTTTAGAAGAACGTGAAGTAAGCATCTGTGACAATTTATCCCTTTCAAATTAATGCTACTATATTTATATACATTTTTCTTTCTAACTATAGTGTCTTACTTGACAGCAAAAGAAAGGTGGGACTACAAAACCCATTAATTGTTCCATCCTCTAGAGGATGGTGGATTTGGTGGGTCATATTGGCTAAACATTCTTAGATGAAACTATGGCACATTATTTCTCACATTATAAGTGGTTCCACCTGTCTATCAATTTTACACAATTAATTAGATGACATGATCATGTCTTTCTAATTAAATTTTGTAGGACATTCTTGCCCAAGAAAGCACAAGTACAAGAACTCCAAGCAACACTGCTGCCAATGAGGACAACCTGTATAGGGCTATGGGCTATAAGAAGGATCACCCTAGTCAACTTAGGGGCATGGAGCATGGTATTATTCCTTCTAAATTCTTTGGTAAAGGTTTAATTGTAGTTGAAGTTCACGAGGCCTACAATGATTTGGTTGAGAGAATAAAATTGAATATATTTAAATAGTTGCATAAAGGAGGTTTGATGATAGTTTCTCAATCCCCTGCACATAATTCTCACAACTCCCTTGTACCACCATCAAATGCCAGCTGCAATTCTCCAATTGAAGAAGATCATGAAGGACAACTATCGTCCCTTGAAAATGAAATTCCAGCCAAGGAGGTATATATATATATATATATATATATAGAAAAAAACTTAAAAAAAATTGTCATCCTAATGTAATAATTCCCTATCTCAACCTCTGTATTGTATATCTGATTTATAGGTGGGTCAATGCCTATAGGCCTTATATTCCAATCAAAACATCTTGGCAATTGGTTCATGCTATGAGCATAAATCAACTATTTTGCATGGAATTAGTATGGCGTCACATACTAAGCGAGTGTCCATTACCATGGCTTTGGTTGCTAATGCTAGCCTACCATTCCCTTTAGAAATAGAAAATATTATAACCATTGGGGAGGCAATAGCATATCATGTCTCTTGATTAGAGGCACTAGTTATTCTCATAGAGTCCACAATATGTATCTTATCATGCTACCTTTCTCATCAATAATGTTTTAGTTAGAGACCTCAATTTAATTATATATTAACTTTATATGGTTAATCAGTAACAACATGCACCATCGAGGTCACCCGCCATTGCACCATCACCTATTGTCCAAAGGAATAAGTACTTCCATATATATATATATATATATATATCCATCATAAATTAGGTCCCCTTCATTGATTAATATTATTTAGCTAAAAAAATTTATATCTTTTACAATAGCCATTTATGGATCACATGGAAGTTTAATAAGCCTCAATCCCTAAGGTTAACGTACGATCTCATCAACGAAGATAGGGCAATCAACCCCGTGCAAATCAAGGAGAGAGTGCTTGTTGAGGACATTATTGAAGTGCCACTTATGGTAGAGGACCTATTACAAGTTTGCCTATGGGATCAACTCGAGCACCCTCACATTGTCTCCTCATGGGGTATATGCACATATTTGCTTATAAAATATTTGACATTAGATGTTAGATTTTCATGGTATAAGTAATAATTATTTCTTGTATGCAGCTTCTTCAATGATGCAACTAGCCTTTTTGAGGGTGAGGGTACACTTTACCAATTCCTTGACCCTAACAACATTTTTGAAGCAGTGGAGTAATGGCCAATAGAGAGGCGTGTTCATGATATTCGACCAAAATTCTTCTAGTACTTTAAGGGTGAAGGCTTAATGATTCCCTACAATAGTAGGTAAGTTTTAATTTTCTTGTTTTCTTTATAACTTATTCTCTACTTAGGAATTGTCAAATTAATTATAATTCACATGATAGTCTATATAGGACTCATTAGATGTTGTTCGTTTTGGATGTGCATGGTAGACAGGATTTATTTTTTTATTCTTGTGGATCAAACATTCGTCCTACCCTCATAGAAATTATAAATAATTAAGCTTTTGTTATTTTCATGTATTATATGTTATTATCTATAATACATTTGAAATTTAAATTTGTAGGGTATGCTACAAATGGGCTAGTCTAACCAAGATTGTACAACCATTGAAACTCACCTTGGAAGAATGTCAAGGTATAGAAAATAGTTAATTACTCTATTTTACTATTAATTAAACTTACAATATTACAAATGATATTTATGGATTCTTTTTGTTGTCCTTGTTGCACAATGCCCTAGACAACAGTCTGATTGGAAGTGCGAGTACCATGTGCTGAGATACATGAGGACCCTAATATTCGATAGTATTGCTGTCTCCTAATTAAAAAAAGTAAGATATTTTTTACTTTTTGAATGTATATATTTTTAAATGATAAATGAGTGGAGAGTGTGGGAGTAAATGAGTATGGATGAAGTGAATTTGGGGCTTATAATGAAGTGAATATGTGGTGGTTGGTTTTTTTTATATTCATTCAATTATATAACTTTTATGGGATGATGAATGAGAGTGTGAAAGTAAATACAAATGTGTACAAATGAAGTGAATGTGGATGTTGTAGTGAATGCATATGTTGTGGTTTCTCTATGGAGTATTTTCAAGATAGATGTGGATGGATAATAATGAATTTGGATGTTTTGTACCCAATGTGGAAGTGAATGTATGTTTTTTTTCATGTGTATAAAGATTGCAAGAAAATTGTATCAGGTATTATATTGAATATATACAGTTGGTAGTGCTCGGAATGTAAAAAATGAAGGGGAAAAAAAGGACTTTTGAAGTTGTTTAGGGCTAAATGACTTCAAAAGTATTTTACTTTTGAAGTTATTTAGGGATAAACTACTTCAAAAGTCACTTTTGAAGTTGTTTAGGCCTAAATGACCTCAAAAGTCCCATACTTTTAAAGTTGTTTGGTTAAATAACTTCAAAAGTCCTTGATTTTTAAAGTTGCTTATCTAAAAGACTTTAAAAGTTATCAACTTTCGAAGTTGGCTTAATCGAAGTTGTTTTTTAACTGAATTCTATTAGCATTTGTTACCAACTTTAAAAACCTCCTATGTAGTAGTGTTAGTTGACTTAAATTGAATCGTTACCTTCAAGTTGAAAGCATTATGTATCGTATGAGGTCCTATATAGCAATTCAAAAAGAGTGAACAAAGGTAAATGAAAGAAAATAGTGGGATCAAATTTAAGAAATCTTATACTTGGGTTGAGAAAGAGATGAAGTTAATAAAAAGAATGAACATGGAGATTGAATGTTATTAATGTCTGAAATGTGGAAGTACATAGAATGTTATATATGTAATGACTAAAATTTTATAGAAAGAAAAGTATTTGTAGTGGAAATAATAGTTGAGAATTTCATGTGGTGACGCATATAGTGTTGACAAATCTATTGGATACACCAAGTTATTATGGTTCATGAACAATTACAGTGAAGCTATTAAGAAGCAGAGACAGTGATAATGCATAAACATTGAATTGGAAGTATAGGTATTACTTTAAAAATGGAAAGTAATATTCAAAAAAAAGTTTTGTGATAATAATACATCCCTACTTAAACAATAAATCCTTATTGGGTCACACCAATCATGTTATGTTGATACATTTAATGGAATAGAAAGATTTAAATACTTGACATGGCAATATTGAACATGTTATCTATTTGGAATTAAGAAGAAACATCAACTAAGAGGATGAGAGAAAGTTAATCATTAATAATTTTAGTAAATCCTATCCAAAGTAGTAAATGGACATATTGAGTTTTTCTCATAGATATTTAGAGATATTACTGATATAAATTACAAGACAATGTGGGATTATTTATGAACCAAGTCCAAATAGTTATCCAATTAAACAAGTGAGAGTTAGTTATCTAAATATGAAGTATAAAGGGAATTGAGATATGCAATACTCATAGATGAGAAAACAGATGATGCTCATGAAGGCTAATATAATTTAAGAAAATCAAGGAACTTTGATTTTGATTGAGTAAGAGTATTACCATGAGATTAGTATAATTCTCAGATAAAAGAATTACAGTGTAAGATAAAACAATGAGTATTATAATGGAAAATTTAGATAATCAATTGAAACTAAGGAGTTTAGTTTATGCGTGGATCATCATCATCATCATCAAGACCTTATCCCAATTCAGGGTTGGCCACATGAATCTTATTCCTCCATTCCACTCTATTAAATACCATGGCTTCATTTAGTCCCAAAGTTTTTAAATCTTTTCTCACCACTTCTAGCCACGTACTTTTGGGCATTCCCCTTGCCCTTTTAGAACCTTCAACTTGTATTGCCTCACTCCTTGTAACTGGTGCCGTTGTTGGTCTCCTTTGAACACGTCCAAACCATCTAAGTCTAATCTCCCTCATCTTGTTACCTATTAGTGTTATCCCTAAATTTCCTCTAATATTTTCATTTCTAATTCTATCCTTTCTTGTCTTACCACTCATCCATCTCAACATCCTCATTTCTGTGACACTCATCCTATGAGTATGATTTTACTTAAGTATCGAAAGTGGTCTCTCATGGGGACCTCTTGGTTATCAATCTTGACTGGTGTTCCACTCCTACTCTCTTTGCATGGATGTGAGATATATTTATATACATCTAATTATGGGATTAGGTAATATTTGAAATTTTTCCTGAAAGGAACTATTTAACTTAAAAAATTTGCTAATGATGAGAAATTTTGGTGAACAAAAGATTAGGAAACAATGGTATCTTATGAATTAAGAACATGTGGAAAAACACGGGGGATCATAATTCATCAATTATGAATGGTAAAGAGATAGCAATACCTAATAATTACAGAGGAAGCATGATTAAGAGATCACAGTTGTAGTGCTGGATATAAAAACTTAGAGACATACCTATGTGGGAAGAGATAGCAAAGCATGGATGGTCTATTAACAAGAGAGAGCTGATTTTTAGAGTTCACAGTGGAAACAATTCTTGTTGCTTGAACGAAATAGAAAAGTTACACCAATGAATGTTATGAGTATTAAGAGCTATTCATTAAGAGTGCTATGAGTGTTAAGGAGTATGAGAACTTAAACCTACAATAAGATGAAGATGCATTTATAATTAACTGAAAGATAACATGAAAAATTCAAATATAGGAGGCTATAAAAACTTAATTTTGGATTAGAATGATCCGTTGGATTTGTCTTAATGATGCAAACCTATTAATATATAATAAAAAAATGTAGAATCTAAGTAAATCTTGAAAGTTGATTTTAGGCCATAGACTTTGAATGACTTAGATTTGTTAGATTGGAGGTAATCACACTTTAAAAATAAAGATAATTAGATGATCTAACACAAAATGTATATTAATTTATAGTTAGATCATCCAAATAAACTGAAATAGTAAAATTTTATGACTAGAAAATCTAAAATCAACGATCTAACCCATCGGAATTAGATCTGACTATTAGGTCAATAAATTACCTTTAGATATACAATTAGATCATATAAAACACTAAAAATATACAGGACTAAGTCTGATCAAGTCTAAAAAGAACAATCAGCACAATCTAACATCTAGATTGTCCTATTAACACCAAGATTAATATAATTTGATCTTGGGATAGCCAAAAAACCATTAATCTGACTAATCAATATCAAATTCGACCATCAAATCGATGGATCAACCCTTGAAATATGAGGACTATCTATAATGCACTAATAATGGGAATAAATGAAAATAAATGATCTAAAACATTGATCTTTAATCAACGACCATGATCTAATGATCAAACTAGAGTTAAAGAAACAAATTTATGATCAGTGATGGATAAAAGTTTAGGAAGAGCAATTATGTTATCTAAATTATTAATTAGACTAAATCTAATGATGAGATTATTCTAAATGCCATAGCTAATGAAACTGAGCATTAGGATGGTCTTGAACTATTGATTTGACTTATTAGAATTCGATTTGGCCATCAGATCAATAGATTAAATGTTGAAATATGAAATAGACTATATGCTAGCTAAGGTTAATAGAAATTGAGAACAAGGAGATGATCTGAATCATTGATCTTTAATCAACAGCCAGGATTTGAGTATATGCGAAAAATGTAGATATATACCTATGATCAAAGGTCTGTAAAGACAAGATCATCATGTTTAAAGATGTTCAAAGACTAAGTGAGTTACAGATGGGGCTTTGTAATAGGGAAATGACATTAGATAAAGTATGACTTGATAAATATGCCGATTGATATGACGTTGAGACCATTGAGCATTCTGAGGATTGGGATAACCATATTCAAGGTAGGCAAAACTTAAGATGCAAATTTTTAAAATTTGTATGATTAGTTAACATATTTGATGTGATTTGATAATTCCATGAGATTTGAATTTCATAATTTTTTTATAAATTGTGATTATTATTCAACATGATATATGTAGTGATTATGACATGTTTTATGAAATAAAAAGGCTACATTGTTATAAATGAAAAAATATTTTATTATGATTACATGGATTTGAAATGCTTTCCATTCATTTAAAAAGCATGATTTAATAATGCATTACATGTTTTATCTCCATATGATTTGATATGAAAGTTGGATAGGCTTGATTTGGTATGTGGTACCAACCCTGCTTTCAATATAGTATTTTCATGGGTTTGATATGAGATAAGCATGTGGCCTGATATTGTTATTTTACATATGGGCATGGAGGCTTAGTAGATTTTATTTTTGACAGGCATAGGCCTAGGGATGCTACACTAAGAGGGATGTAGGGTAGGCCACTTGCTCTCTGACTTTATGACATGATAAACACCAGCCTCAAAGATGGACAAATCTTGTAGGAAGTGGTATCATGGCTAGTCCATAACTATGCATCTGATCAGCTCCCATGCATGACGAATATTTAGTCTCCCATTTTGATTTCGACGAGGAGTGGTAGTCCATAGACATATGAGTTGGTTATTGCTGCAACATAGTAGTCCTTTGTATATTTTACACTATGGTACAGAATATATGGCATGATTATATGCCTTGTGATGTGACATGATGATATGCCTGGTATGAGCTCATGAGCATTCTAGCCCAATTGGAGTTCCAATGAAAGAAAGAGTAGGTGTAGATCCTATTTCAATGGAACTTGATGAGTCGATCTACCTCCATGTCTTGCCTTTACTTCTATATCGGGAGTTACTCCATGCATCACTTGACATAAAATAGATAGTGGATTTGTTTTTGTATTTTATTGAACTTTTTCATGGCTCAATAGATAATATGATATGTCAGTGGGTTTTTTTTTGTGTTTCAGAATATGGTTAACCAACATGTTAACTAATTGATTATGATAAGTTGGTGATTGGATGGATATGTGGACCCAGCAGTGCCTAGGTGTATGTAGATTAGTGGTGGTTGGATGATTATCACTAAATACTATTATTTTACAAGTTTGATGTTATTTAACTTGTATTACTATTCAGAAGCTTTATTCAATATTCTGATCATGATTTGCACATGGCACTATATCGATGGATCTATTTATAATGTTGACACTTATATTGAGGTTCTAATAGCAATTTGAATATGATATTGTACTGTTGGATTTAATCATGTTATTTTCATGAAGTGCTTTGAAATTTGATATTCAAAAGTTTGAGATTATCTTAAATTTAGTCATGCAAATTATTGATGCAAAATATTTTGATGCATTGAAATTATTATTATATTGTGAAAAGAAATTTTTTATTTTGGTTTTCATATGCATCTTATTCCCCCACCTAGCATGGCTTGTTGAGGCATTGTGTTGTTTTCGTTATGCCTTAGATATTGAGAGATAGAGAGGACTGAAGAAGTATCAAGCGAGTAGCTGATCAAGACATCTTTAATTAAGGATATGTTTTAATCATACTTGGACTGTATATGTGCATTTGTAGCATTTGGGCTTTGATTTGTAATGATGTAGGGACTGTGGCCATTGACTGGGTGGATCCTGATGAAGTAAACTTGTTTTTAAAAGGTTTGCTTTAAAATTAAAAAATATATTTGTGTTTTCATAAATAATTAAATAGAGAGTTGATGGTTGACACTCAAGCTTTTAAAATGAATTTCATTGAAAACATTTTCATATTTGTTTTCAAACTTGGATCCCCACATTTTCAAAATAATTTAAAAAGTGTTATAAAAGCTTACATCATCATAGAACATGAAGTATCTATTATAGTTTTTTTCTTTCAAATTATATTGTAGTTATATACCTTTCATTACCTAACTATAGCATCTTGCTTAGTAGTAAAGGAAAGCTAGAACTATGGATCCCATTGACCGTGCCCTCCTCTAAGAGATGGTGCATTTGGGGGCCCATAATGCCTAAATCTTCCCAGACAAAGTTACTACAGAAGTTGCTTCTTGCAATGTAAGTAATTTCACCTATCTTCCCTTGACTACCTTCAATTTTATACACTTAATTAATTTAATTGATCATGTGCTTTGAATTAAATTTTATAGGACATACTTAGCTAATTAAGCATAAGTACTAGAACTCTAAGTTCTACTACTGCAATGATATCATCTTATATAGGGCTATGGGCAAGAAGGTCCACCTTGGCTAAGTAAGGGGTATTGAATGTAGTATTATTCCTTCCAAATTATTTGGTTGAAAAATACCTACAATTGATGATGAGGTGGCATGCAAAGAGATGTGTGACAAGATAAAAACGAATATAGTCAAGTAGTTGCATGAAGGAAGTTTGGAGATAGTTCCTCGTTCCCCTGAACCTAATTCTTGTACCACCCATGTACCTCTATCAAATGCTAATTGTAATTTTTCTATAGAAGAAGTACATGAAGGGCAACATGTGCCCTTTAAAAGAGAAATTTTGGTGGAGGTATATACATAGACATTGAAACTTTTTCATTTTTTTTTTGTAATTCTCCTATCCCAACCTCTCTAGTGTATAATGTATTTCAAATTTGTAAGTGGGTCAATGCCTATTGGCCTTGGATACCCATCAAAACATCACTGCAATTGGTTCATGCTATGAGCTTGAATCAAATATTTTGCACAAAATTAGTATACATCCATATGCTAAGCACATGTCTATTACCATGGATTTGAATGCAAATTCCTACCTACCATTTCCTTTAGAAATGGAAATATTGTAGCCATTGGTCAGGCTATTGTATATCATGTCACTTAGCTGGAGGAATTTGGCATTCCCATAGAGTCTATTATATATATATCTTTTCCTACTACCATCCTTAACAATATTTTTTACCTAATAACCTCAATTTAATTGTTTATTAACTATATATGAGGTTAATCAATAGTAGAAAATGCCATTGAGACCACCCACCATTGCACCATTAGCTACCGTTGTACTAATGAAACTAACAATAATATTTATGTTTGTTCTTATAAAATTAAATGTCTTTATTGATCAATAGTGACTAAAAATCTCTACAACTTTTACACCAGCCATCTAAGGATTGCGAGAAAGTCCCACCTAACATAACTCGATATGTAAGGTTACTCTATGAACTCATTAATAAAGATAAGGCAATCAACCCCATCTGGATCAAGGCTGAAGTGCATGGTGATGTCATTATTGAAGTGTCACTTATGGAAAAAGACTTATTACAAGTTTGCCAATGGGATCAACTCAAGCACCATCACATTGTCTCCTACATGAGGTAAATACAAATATCTACTTGTATAATACTTGACATTACAAGTTATTTTTTCATGACAGGTAATAATTATTTCCTTTATGCAACTTCTTGAAAGATGCAATGAGCCATTTTGAGGTCAAGGATGTACTTTACCAATTCCTTGACCCCAACATCATTTATGAAGAGATGGAGTAACGACCATTAAGAGGTAAGTTGATGATATGTTACCAAGGTTTTTTCAGTATTGTAAAGGGTAGAGCTTAATTATTCCTACAATAATGGGTAAGTTTTAATTTTTTTTACACATAAGGACTGTAAACTTTAATTGCAATTTATATGATTGTGTATGCAGGTCTCATTCAATGCTACTTATTTTGGACATGCATGGTGGGAACCCTTTTCATTTTTATTCTTGTGGGTCGTACATCCATCCCACCCTCGTAGAAATCATAAATAAGTATTATTTTAATCTTTTTTGTGTATTATGTATAGATAAGTAATTTTTTTATCCACATCTAACGCCTTTAAAATATAAATTTGTAATGTATGGTTAAGATGAGCTAATGTAACTGAGACTATGTAATCATCAAAACTTACTTAGAAGAATGTCAAGGTATAAAAAATAGTTAATTATTCTATTTTATGACTAAACTTATAATATTATAAATGATATTTATTAATCCTTTCTATTCTCCTTATTGCACAATACCGTAAACAACAATTTGATTGGAAGTGTGGGTACTATGTGATGAGATACATGAGAACACCTAGTAGTTGATGTTGTTGGTGTCTCCCAATTTAAATGGACAAGACACCTTTTAATGGTTACAATCTTACTTTTTGTTTCACAATTTTGATGAATTTTAATTCAAAAGAATGTGTCAACTAAATTAATTATGTTGTATTACAAGCTGTTATGCTTTTTGAGTATTCGAATACGAAGAGTTACTACAAACTAAACCTTAACAAAATGCAAAGTGAATGGGCTTAGTATGTAATGAATTTCAATTAGAACAATTTGAGTAACTATATCAATGTACATTACCTTATCCAATAATAAAATATTCTTTCATTATAAGCATGTGCCCTTCTAGTTTTTATTATTTTCATTGAACTATAAATACATACATATATATATATATATATATATATATTATGGGATGAATGAGGGAATCTTGAAGTGTGGAAGTAAATGAGTATGTGTATATAGACTTGTAATTAAAGTGAATGTGGAAGTTGTAGTGAATGAAGTGAATATGTTGTAGTTTCTTTTACCAAGTCTTCTCAAGATATATATGCATGGATGATGCATTGGATGTTTTATACCCAATGTGGAAGTGAATGTATATTTCTTTTTCATGTGTTTAAAGATTGCAAAAACAATATAGTAGGTGGTACATTGAATGTATACAAAAGTGTAGGTAGTGAGTGCCACATAAACAAAAGAAAAAATAAATCAACTTTCAAAGTCGAGTTTTGGAAATTTCAATTTAAAAGAAAGTCAAGAGCTTTTAATGTCAGATCTAGAATTTTTTCTTTAAAAGTTACTTTTAAAGTCAGAATTCCAGAATTTGACTTTAAAAATTACTTCTAAATTTAGAATTTCAAATTTTGACTTTAAAAAATTCCTAAATTCTTCCTCAATTTTGGAATTTTATTCAAATTTTGGAATTTGGACTTAAAAGTGACTATTAAAGTTGGTTAATACATTTTAACTTTAACTAGTATTCACAATTAATGACTTTTTAAGTCGAAAACTGTAAACTGGCTTAGAATTTCCCAAAATTTTAAAGTCACTTTTCATTAACTGACTTGAAAAGTTTGTAACCCACTAGAAATTAATGCATTTGGATGATCCTATCCTTTTTTTTTGTCTTTAAAAAATTAAATAAAATGGATGGCCTTGTTTTTTGCCCAAAGAAATATAGGATAAAAGCAACCAATGGTCATGAAATTTGATTTGTATACTAAGTCATTTCAAACTTGATGAATGACTTGGATCCATAAAACATAATCACCATGAGTAAAAAAAAAAAAAGCTAGAGTCTAGAGGTTTATAAGCATCTACTATGACCAGGATTTGAGAGAGAAAAAAGTAAAAGGCAAGTAATGAGCCTTACCCAAAGATTGACTTTGGCAATTCAATTGAAGGAATCAAGCTCCCATAATTAGGTTGATCTCATTTTTTCTTTTATAGTAAACATAAGCTAATAAGAACCACCTTGACAACATTCCTCTATCTATTTGTTATTTTCGAAATCATTGTAATCGACAAGATAGAACCATTTTTCATACATTTGGAAGTTCACTTCGAAATTCTTTCATAAGGAAATCTTCTTCTTAACTTCTTATTTGGAAATGATAGGATACCAATTGTCACGACCCGGGTTTTTATATGATGCAATTTTGATAAAAAGGCGAGATCTCTTGTTTTATAAGTATGAGATGCATGAAAATCTTTTTCGTTTGGAAAACAATCTTTCATGAAAACCCCGAATGTCAAAACACATTCTCAAATTATTTAGCCATGGAAAAGTTTAAATCAATATTATGCCCAAGAAAGAGTTAGTCACAGCCCCAACTATTAGAGAGTAACTATAATCAAGTAACATTGAAAGATAAGGTAAGGGTTTACTTACTTGCACTTAGCCTAAGTGTCTTCTATCACAAGTGTTCCTTGCCCTTAAGTATTTACTTGGTGTCTGAAAAATGTTGAGGATTTGGATGAGTATATACTATACTCAGTAGGAGACTATCACTACTAGTTTTATAATGCATGAGATGTTTTTAAAATTATATGCTCATTCAAAACATGTGTATGTTTGAATACTCAAGTGCAACATCGATATTAAAATCCATTGTTAAACTAAAATACTAACGACTTAAAGGATCATATAATCCAAAATCGAAAGTATCATATGCATATATATCATAACATCATGATATGCATAAGATGCTTCATGGAATCCAACTCATGGATCTCTAGTATGGTATGGTCGACCAACCTCATATCATGCCATATGCAATGCACATAAATCATCAAACCATAAGGTCCACTATGCCCACGACCTCCTCGCCGTGTGGTCCCCGGGTACCTGAGGACACTCGGTCATAGCCTCCACGGGGCCTATGACATGTCGACCCAATGCCGTGACACCAGTGGTAGCCCCCTGTACCACATGCAGTCGACGTAGGGACTTGCCTCTTTTTGGGCGTGGTACCCATCCACCTAATAGTGGTAGAGGCCGGGTGGCCAACCCAGACCCCTCGGCATAGCACCCACGGGCTTACTAGCCCAAATCACATAAGATCAAATAAGCCAAAACCTCTTTTCAAAACTTGTCCTCTTTGGGTCCCTCACAACTGCCTGACCCT
Organism: Warburgia ugandensis; assembly: GCA_035236585.1. Classification (NCBI taxonomy): domain Eukaryota; kingdom Viridiplantae; phylum Streptophyta; class Magnoliopsida; order Canellales; family Canellaceae; genus Warburgia; species Warburgia ugandensis. The sequence continues at coordinate 31,016,662 of CP141129.1, read as the reverse complement.
CGGCACTCCAGCGTCTTTTGGCAACCCTCAAGGACATGCAATCTTTGCAAGTATTTAAATCATGCAATGTATGCACTTGTTTGCAAAACATATATGTGCATAATGTATATGCAATCATTTACAAAACATGTCTATGTACAAAGCATTTATCACATGCATGCTGAATTAAGTCATGCTAAACAAGTCATATACTTAAAACATATGTTCTCAAAACAATAATAGTTCCTTTAAAAGAATCTAATAGTGATAGAGCACCTACCTGACTAGGTTGCGCTAACCCTTTTGTCCTCGTACGCTCCTGAACATAGTTTGGGGACTCAAGGTTAGTTTCGCCTATCTTTTATGGGTTTTTAGAGTAATTGGTCTTATTATTTAGGCCTTAGGGGTCCATCCCTATGCCTATGGGTGTCCTAAGGTCCTAATTGGGCCTTGATATCCTTATTTTTCCAAAGTTCTAGTGGCCACGCGCCACTATCCTATTCTAAGGGTCATGCCCACCTTTGATAGGGCCTTGATTAGGGATTTTATAGTTTATATGTGTCTGCGTCATCGACACGGACACAACGCCTTTTGCGGTGCCTCAATCGGAGCTCTAGATCTCAAGTTATAAGCGTTTTAGTGTCGCACGTACATAGGGTCTTAAGAATGAAAAAAACGGAATGCTAGGGCGCTGCGCATCTGCGTCGCGTGCCCTGGCTTCCTTAAGGAATGAGAAACCCGCAGTGCTAGCGCATTGCGCGTCTGCGGCGTGCGCCTCAACAGGCGCATCTGCAGACGCGCCGAGTTTTTTGCCCGACTGGCTCTTTTGCGGGCGCGTCCCCGGACGCGCCCATTTGGTTTTTTCAAATCGAGTCGACGTGGGACATTCCGACTAGAACGTCCCACTCGTTGGGGAACCGGGGCGTCCTCAGGACACCCTGGTTCAACCTTGTGGAACCAGTGCAGCCCAGGGGATGTCCCTGGGTCCTTGTTGAGTCTCCAAGGCTCCATTTTGCATGGTTTTTCATGCAAAAACCTAGGGAAATTGACCTTGGAACTATGGTGGAGATGGGTTTTGAGGGATCTTGGGCGTACCTGGCTCGTTGCTGGGTTTTTCTCCTTGTTTTCCCCTCTAGGTCACTGCTCCATGATGGGTTTTCTTCAACCTTTTGGGCTGCCAATAGAGGCGCCCAAGAGCTCTATTTATAGAGCTAAGAGAGGGTTCTGGAGGGGGCTCTCACCACCTTTGAATGGCGGTGGAGAAACCTCCAGAATGGCGGTGATTTCTCCTCCAATCACGGCAGTTCTAGAACCCTCTAGAGGTTGAAGATGAAGGGGTGCCCGTATCAAAACGGGCCCCTGTGTTTTGCAGGTTAAAACCGTTTTTGTAAAAATTATAATTTTGCCCCTAAACTTCAAAGGGCCATAACTTGCTCATTTTAACTCCGTTTTGGGTGATTTTGATCTTGTTGGATTCCTTTTTTCAAGACGCATCTAATGGAACCATTTTTAGGACCAAATTCCTGGGTTCAGTCAAGGTGAATGGTGAAATGACTAAAATGCTCTTATCTTCAAAAACTGATCTTTTCATTGCTAAACTTGGAATTTCAATATTACAAAATTGGAGTCATTACACCAATGGTTCTCAAAGATTATGTTTGAAGCAGTTGATTGAATTGGTTTAGGCTTATGGTTGAGCCATTCCATCATTTATAAAATTAGGGTCCTTTATATATAGATTCAATTTCACTGGTGAATTTGTTTAGCCAAGAAATTATATTCTAAGGATACATATCATAGCTAACAAACAAATGGTATCTTCCAAAATGTTGTCTGATGCATTTAGCCATAGATAACATGGCATCTCTTCTCGTGATGCTAGGTTGGAGGTTCGAGGTAGCATTTTCCCGTTATTGAGGAGATTTTAAGTAGATTTAGGAATTAAGGTATGGCTTCTAGGTAGGTGAATTTTCTATCATGGAAAGCTTTCCATGGGTCTACATTAAAAAAATGCATGCTAAGCTCAACAATAATAGTTTTTCAATAATCTAAACCATTCATCTGGACATCCTAGAAGCCCTATATATAAAAAAATCTCTTCCGTTGGACATTGTTAAGACCATGCTTACTAGACCTTTTGAAGTTGTGAAATGCTCAAAATCATCTATTGCACAACACAGAAAGGTACAACAAGCATGGTCTTAGGAATATCCAATTGAAGAGATTTTTTATATGTACAGCTTCCAAGATTACCAAAGTCAAATAAACTCTTTAGATAATTGAAAAATATAAGTGGTGAGCCTAGCTTGCATAATGAAAAGTTACAGTAAACTTTCTATGATAGAAATTATCATTTCATCAATGGCTTCATAACCCTTTGCTATTGAAAAATAAATAAATAAAATGGTATGTGTCATCATCATCATCATCATCATCAAGAGCTTATCCCAATTAGGGGTTAGCTACATGAATCTTGTTCCTCCATTCCCCTCTCTTAAGTACATAGCTTCATTTAGTCCTAAAGTTTTTAACTCTTTTCTCACCACTTCTATCTACATTCTTTTGGGCCTTCCCCTTGCCCTTTTAGAATCTTCTACTTGCATTGCCTCACTCTTTCTAACCAGTGCCATTTTAGGTCTCTTTTGGACATGTCCAAACCATCTAAGTTAATCTCTGTCATCTTGTTACCTATTTGTGCTGCCCCTAAGTTTCCTCTAATATTTTCATTCCTAATTCTATTCTTTCTTGTCTTACCACTCATCCATCTCATCATTCTCATTTCCACAATCCTCATCCTCTGAACATGATGTTTCTTAATTGCCCAACACTATGATCCATAGAGCATGGCCAGCCTTATGGCCATCCTATAGAATTTTCCATTTAGTTTGAGTAGTACTCACCATCACACAAAATTCTAGACGCAAAATAAAATGGTATGTGTACTTCTCAATAAAAAAATATATTTGTTCCTCTAACTTCCCTCTGCCAGCAACCCAACGCAATAATATTCAGTATTATTTTTTCCCTTTATAATACAAACTCTTTCTTTGCTGCTTTGCATCTCTCTCTCTATCTCTAGACTTGCCTAACATAGTAGAATTAATGTTAGGAGCCATTTGTTTGAATAGGTAAAGAATCACTCTCCCTCTCTCATGGTAGGCAAGTGGTTAGAGAAATTCTCTCATTAAGAAAATTTTTCTCACAGTTGGTATCTATAACACTATCAGCTAAAGTGAACCAACCATTCTTTCAGGTTGGACAAGGAGGCAATTTTCACCAGAGGCACAAGCAACATTGGTGAGGCAAGTGCCCAAATTTTGGCTAAGCATAGTGCACGCACATTAGTAATTGTCAATATCCAAGATAAACTAGGTGAGCAAGTAGCTGCATTGATTGGCCTTCACCATTGTACCTTCTTTCACTATTATGTCACCAATGAAGATGACGTTAAGCTATTAGTAGATCAAACAGTCCAAATGTACAGTCACCTAGCCATAATGTTTATCAACTCTGGTGTGCTCAATCAAAATAAAGCCATCCTTGATCTAGACTTAGATGCCCTAGATTGTCTCTTTGACATCAATGTCTAAGGTATCTTTGCCTACATTAAACATGTGAGGTTTGCCATTGTTAACATAGGCATCAAAGGGAGTACCATATGTACGGCCAGCATTGCAATCGTGTGTTGAGAGTCTTTTTATTTATTTTTTGAGTCTTTTCTTTATCTAAAATGATATGATAAGTTCCTTTACAATGATGAGAATTCAGATTATTTGAATAAGTACGTCTTTGAACTTTAGGCTATTAATATATTTGTATACAATGAGTTCATATTATTATCCTTTTTCTAAAGTTTTCCATGAAAATTAAAGTCAAAAAAATTATTGCACAAATAGCTATATAAATAGTTTTTGTTGAAGGAAAAATATAACTTAGAGATCTTGAAGAAGAATAGTAGAGATTTATAATCGATGTGAGATTAGAGCTATTCTTTCTTTGTAAGGGTTATACATAAATTCCAATTTTTTCTTCAAAGGACATAAATTTCTAATTAGTCTAATTATTCTTTGTTTTAGTCGACTATTGAGGTGTCATAATAAAGACTATACCATATAGCTCTTGAGTTGATGAACATATTTGAGTCATATGAATCTTAGGAAATGATAAAGGATGTTAAGTTTTTAATTTTGGCTAAAATACCCTTAATTTAGCATTTAATTAGATCATCTAAACAATCAATTTTGTAATTATAATCAATTAATAATTTTAGCTTTAATTGATCATCCAACTATTGATTTGTAAATTTTAACAGTCAAATGATCATCAAAGCTGATCAAATGTGTAAATTACGATTTAGATTATTCTAATTTAGTCTTATGTTTTGCAAATCAACCAAATTGAGAAGTGGATAGCTCAGATCAAAATGAATAAAACCAAATCATCCTAAAGAGCAGTAAGTCAAGTTGGAATGGTTTCCTAAAAGAGAATGGGTTCTAATTAGAGAAAAGGAAATCATGGAGAAGATTTTCTAAATAGGAAATCAACTTTGGAATAAAGAGCTACACAATAGAAAGGGGAGAATAGTTGGAACAAAAAAATAAATAAATAGAAGCTTGAACTCATAGAGGGAAAGAGGAGATATACTTAGAAGGGGAACCAGAGAGAAGGAAAGTAAAAACTATAAAAGAAAAAAGGAAAGTGAGTGGGGGAGTATCACTATAAATACATAGAAGTAGAACTTAAGAAGGGAGTTGCAAAAAGCTTGGAAGAGGGAGACTGAACCTGCTCTTATATCCATCCCTCTCTTTCTATTTTTCATTCAGGGTTCCTTTACTGTAGGAAAACTGAGCTCTCACCCACATCTCTCTATTTCTCTCTCTCAAATTCTCTGCACTCAGGAGAGAAACCCAAACTTGCATCGCACCTCATCTCCTTCATTTCTTCCCTATCTGGGGTCATCTTAATGTTCAACTTGGGGTTTCACCACCCCACTGTCTCTCTTGCTCTCTAGGTCTCTTTCTCTCTGCCTCCTCGTTGTCAGGAAGACCCAAACCACAATCCATCTTCATCCCTAGCTCCCTCTCTCTCAACTTTCTCTACCTTTTACTGTGTTTTTTTATTGTTCACTAGTCATTCTCCATTATTCTTTGTTTTCTTGTCACTCTCGTTCACTAGTCATTCTCCCCCATTCCTTATTTCATCTTAAATCTCTCTCCAAGCTTCCTTTTCATTCTTTGTTTCTTCAATTTTCACCGTATTCCATTCCATGTATCACCACTTCTCCCTTCGTTTTACCACCCATTTTTATTTTCACAAATTTTCAACGAAAAATTCCTATTTTCCATTCCTTACATTGTTTAGGAGAAAAACCAATTCGGGTTTTCCCCAAATTTTCCTATTCTACCTTTAGTTCCCATCCCCTATTCATCATCGTCCACCTAGGGTTTTCTCTTCTGTGATTAGGGTAAAACCATAAATTAAACAAATATTTTAGTTTTGCCCATATTACTTATTCCTTAGTTCCATTTTGATCCCTATTTTATCTTTTTCTTAGTTGTCTTATTCTTAACTAGGATTGTCCTATATCAGGTTTATTATGTTCCCAATTAATCCAGGAATTAAGTGATCCAACCTTAGTTTTTTACTAAATCGAAGAGCAATCATTGACCTCTAAGCAATAGCTATTTTGGCAGGGCAGTTATAATTGCAAGTGTTGATTGCATATTGTAATAAATAAGAGAGAATGTAGTAACTATTTGTAGACCATATATCCTTGCCCCATATGTTATTTGTCATGAACATGTCACCGACCTTCTGCATTTTGGTTTTATTGTTGGATAAGTTTATAATGTGGAATCAAATCTAATGTTTGTTATCCTCTAAACCGATATCAGCCACTCTTTCTTGGATTATTGGTTTTTCTTTATTCAATCTCTTGATTAAGTTATAGGAGCCCAATAGGGTACACACTCTTGACCATCAATAGAAGTCCATGCCTAATTTTTTGTGTGGTGAAACTTTGTTTTGTATATTTAAGTCATTTATCATGTTTAAAATGGCTTAGATAGGCTAAAGATCAAATTCCATGTTCATTGAATACTTTTAAAATATGTTTTCATTAATTTTTTCCAAAGACCCAAAAAGAGTAGTAAGGATCATCGAATTGCATCGGTTCTAATGGCTTACCTACTTTTGGTATGGAGAACATGATAAATAGCTAAGATCTACAAAAACCTATCATGCATATAATAATAATAATAATAATAATAATAATAATAATAATAATAATAATAATAATAATAATAATAATAATAATAATAATAATAATGAAGAAGAAGAATAATAATAATAAGAAAAAGGGTATGGACTTCTTCTCACACTCAAGACTGTATAGGGACTAACTTTTAATGTTAGACAAAGTTTACAATGTAGAATCAAAATCTAATGTTCGTTGTGCTCATATGCCTTTTCACAATTCTTTCTTGGCTTAACGACATTCCTCTCTTCGATATTGTAGCCAGTAACTGTATTATCATATGGCTGCATCTCGATATTAGGAACTCAATTTTTTGGCCATCACTTATGTTATAGATTGTGGTAAGGACATCTCTAACCGCAGGTAGGTTCAGATTCATAATTAGAGATCAAAGTCCTTCAAAATGTCGACTATGGTGCTATATACATCGTCATAGCATGTGTTACTTTAAGTTGAGAAAATGGACGGTGAAATTTGTAAGTATGTAAAACTCAGCGAGCAATGGTTGATTAGCTATTATAATGGGTAATGGGCAAAATTGCCATTTAAAACAAGCACTAAAAGGTGCTTTTTTGGCTTTCCCAATTGCAAAACTGTTATTCGCTAAATATGTTCTGCAAAAGAAAAAATTTAGAATCAATACTTTGAAAAATACTTCTGTTGCATATTTTTTTGTGGAATATGAAAAGGTAGAAACGAAATTCTTCACGAAGCCGCAAATGTTTATTTCAAACATAAATTTGTCAAGATGTAAGGCGTCGGTTATTTGCATGACGAACCTCAACCAGACGGCTAAGTTCGCATTATAAAATCATTTGCCTCCGCTCAAAAATTGGGATGAAAACAACTTTATTACAATTAAACCTGAACCTCTTAACGTTAAATGGACTCCTCCAAAACAAGATTTTCATCCAACTCTGCTTTTGACGGAGCATCGGCAAGCAATCCAGGATTGGCAGGACTAGGGGTATTTTTAGATATCATCAGGGTAATTTTCTTGCAACATATGCAGGGCCTATGGGAAGGAAAACCAACAGCCTGGCCGAATGGGAATCCTTACTGCATAGAGTCTACTTGCAAAACAGATGGATTTTACTAAATTGCAGCTGTACGGAGACTCACAGATTGTAATCAGAGAGGTCAGTAGGAAAAAAAAAAAGAAAAAAGGAAAGGCCCCGATCGTGGTTGACTCTTTGGAGGCAGATTGAATGCAAAAGGATTTTGAACAGCATATTTGGAAGTGAACTTTTGCTATATATACAGTAATGCAACTATGCTTGAGACAAACTCGCCATAGCCTAAAACTTTGTTTTGAATCAATATTGAATCGATCTCCACCGAACTTTTTGAAAAATATTTGTATCAACATATCATAGGAGTGGAGGAGAAAACACATGCAATGTAATGTTTTTCTGTCATGAAACGGTACGTATTTCAAAAAAAAAAAAACATAGAGTAATTAAAGTGGGTTGTGATATATGTGCCCCTTATTTTTCCTCATAAACCACTCAATAAATGTTTACAAATAACTATAATTTTGGGTGGGCTATAGTTTTTGAAAAAATGCATTGTTCACATCATTTCCCTTGGGTTAGATCAGTCATGATCCAAACTTCTCATCCATTAGATTATTCTAGCAATTACTGCTTTCAATTGCAACATGGATGGCGAGACATTCAATGGGTCATTTTTTAATTAAGAAAAACAGCACTTTGGATCATCTAGTGGCTAAGAATTTTGGAGTATAAGCCATCTAAGCAATAGAAAACATTATGAACAATTATGATCTTAAAAAACTTGTGCCTAATCTAAAGTTATAGACATTTGTATCATTTATTAAAGGGCTCACGAGGAAAAGCAAGGGGCACAAATATCAATAAGATGGTAAAAAACGAGGGTAAGGTTGTAAATGCAAAAGTAAGATAGGATAGATCATGGAACAAAATAGCACCCATGTATAAGTTATAAATCGATACACCAGATTTTCTAGGATAACGATACGTTATCTTACTGATATTATAAGTAGAATAAAATTATCATAAACATTGCTATGGAATGGCTGATATACGGGTAGTGAGTACATCAGACAAATATTGGATATATGGTGATAGATACAATATTTTACATCATCTTTTCAATTTTAGTTTCTCATATATCACTATCTCATATCTAGAAACACGAATCTATCACTATTTCATGATCCCTTTTCTTTGGTTATTTTATAGGGTTGTGACTGATATTTGCACTCACCTATATATTGATAAGTTGACTTATGATAGGCTGTTGCAGCCTTTTCTTTTAAAAAAAAAAAAAAGTCTTCATAGGTGCACACAACTTGAGAGAGAGAGAGAGAAGAAGAAGAAGAAGTACATACCCTTTCTTTCTCATGTACAATAACACATTTGAATGATCCTAGTTACTTGTTTTTGGTCTTTGAAAATTTTAATAACAATAGATAGTTAGTATTTTGTATAATAAAAACATGGGTAAAAGCATCCTAGGAATCTGAAATTTGATTCCCAACCTATTTAAGCCATTCCTAATATGATAAATGACTCATATCTATAGAAAAATGCTTTTACCACACTTAAGAAGTGTGTACTTGTCTCTCAAAACCATGTACGTCTACCAAGGCTCTTAGAAAAAACACTTCATGGCTTTTTTCACTCGTGGTGACAATGTTTTATAAATCTAAGTAATCCATCACGTTTAGAATGGCTTCTCAAATTTCATAACCACTTATTACTTGAGTCCTCATATTTTCAAATGCTAAAGCAGCGTCTTACTTTTAAATACTGATTTTTTATAATTTTATGCTTGATTTTTGTAAGATTTAATCCATCCATATTTTTTGAGATCTCTTAGATTACCCCCACATCAAAAGCTACTTCTACTTGATGCTTGAACCCTTTTGTTTCTTTGTAATTTGAATGACATTAGCTTAAATAAAAAATATAACAAAAAAAAAAGGTTAGGACCATGTAATTAATATGATTTTTTTGAGGTAGAGTAAAAACAAGGGTCCAAACAAGATAAACACTTTAGATATATAAAAAATAAAAAAAGAGAAAGAAAAAAAAATGTAACAAAGAGGTAACATCTGAAAATAAGATACTACCTTAAGTTTGAAAATATCAGGACTCTATTACTTCTAGCATATGTTTCTTTGGTTTGGAAATCAATACGATTCATTTCTCTGAAAATTTTCAAAGACCCAATATAAGAGGTTAGGATTGTCCAAATGATTTCTTGTTGGTTTCCTAATTTCTAGTAGGAAAACATCTACTCCTTAGGATGCTTATGAGCAGCTACACCTCATTAACTTAGTTGTCAATCGTGTGGCTTGTGGAACTCATTCATGGTAGATTCAAGAATTGACAAATATCTGATTCATTGACTAGGAGTTAGTGTTTAGAAGTTGCATTTCTCCAACCTATCGATTTGACACCTCAACATGAATTGTAATTGCCTATGTGATATTAGAGGTTAAGACTATTAATGAAAATTCTAAGGATAAGATTATATGGACCCACATGGGCGCTTTGGAAGAGAACACTTGTGTTTGTTAAGATGACTTGATTTTCATTCCTACTCTGGATCTAGATTGTTATGATTAACACATATATTAATTACTATCTTGTATTAGAAATAAGTCAATATTAGCTTTACAATATTTATAATTACGATCTTTTCTATCATAGCTTTATAACTTATTTTGTTTATATATTTTTAAAAATTAATATGAAAAAAGAAAGCAAACAAATAGGTCACAATATAGTTAACAAAACACTATAATTCATATAAAAAATAGCACATAAAACTTTTAGGTAGAGATATATGGATGAAAAAGTAGATAAAACATACTTAACTATAAATCCAATGCTAAAATATAAAATATTGCTCCATTTATGCAGCATGTGATTTCATAAAGGAAGTTTCACACCAATATGGCTCATTATGACCGATATAAACCTTGATATGACTCCATTATAAAGGTTTTGGCTCCAAGTAATTGATACCACAAATATAGTTGTTTAGCCTAAAACCCAACAAAGAGTTATTGGCCTTTATATATTTTAGAATAATCTTAGAGAGGGGTTGGCCAAGTGGTTGGATGCAGTTTCATAGCCTTCTTAAAGCAGCTACATGTAGGAAAGTCAAAATCATAGGAAAGCTATGGAAAGGAAGCATTTGTGATATTTCTTTTGGAAGAGAGAAAAGAAACAAAATATTTGCATGAAATTATCAAGATGTCCTTGAAAAACTATTCTATATTTAGAAATATGAAGGGTAAATAGTCTTTTAGCATATTTGTCTTGATAAAGGAGGCAGGTGGGTCAAGGACCTCTTTGTTTAATTAAAAGAGCATAGGTAGTCAAAGAGCTAACTGCTTTTCAACCAACCTGCTATGTGCCTCCATAATAAGTTGTAGATAATTAACATTGGGTTTGGCTAATTCAAACCATTTACCTTAGTACTAGCAAGGCAAGATTTTTACCATGCAAACAATTCATTAGGTAAAAGTAAGCTAAGTCTTTGTTTGTTTTTTTAAAGGTAAAAGTAGAGACTTTTATTAAAAGGTGAACGAGAAAATCACAATAAGTACAACTCTCACCTCAAACTAGAGCTTCAAATTAAAAAGAAAAATCCTCACAGCCAGGAGGTGGCCTAAAGGGCATTACTGGCTACTAAAGAATCGCCATACTATAGTGTAGTAATGGCCAAGTGAGAGAAACCATTTTGATAAGGGCATACAAACAAGTAAGTAGGAAGAATATGCACATCATCAATCCAAAATATAAAAATGGCCCTTAATCTAACAAATCTCAAAGTGGTTACCTAAAGCTCCTCAAAAAGAACACCTTTGGCGAGTTCACCATCTTTGGAGTTGGTTGATTGAAGAGTGTGTTGAAATTGAACATTTTTTATTTAAAATTTCTGCTCTAATTTTTTCAACCACTAAGCATAATCTCCTTGGAGTATCCTTGTTATTCTTCAACCAGTTAATAATACTTAGCTAAATCTCCTTCGACAAAGTAGGGTGTGAACCTTTATCTCATTCCAAATAGTAATGTCTCGAATCACTAAAAGCACCTTAGGCTTCATATGAGTCACTCCATCCTAGTGGACCAGAATAATCAAACAATGTGTTGACACTAGCATAGTCTAAAAACTTGAGACTTGAAAGTTAGGCAGTTGAGTCAACTTGAAGCCACTCACTACTAACTCAAAAGTACTGGAGAGATATATAAAATGAATTTTTTCAAATGTGTATTTACATTCTCCATTTTTAATATATATGGACATATATACTCTAGGGAAATTGGTTTATTTTTATTTTGTAGCAAATTGGCTTGATATTCACTCAATTTGCTACTGAGTCGAATAATTCGTATGAGTGTTACAAGTCGACTCATGAGTTTTAATACCATGGCCATTAGGATCATGAAAAATGGCACCCACACCTGTGACTCTTGAATTTTCAAAGCATGCTTAGTTAAAATTCAACTGGAAAGAATCTTGTGGTAGCGGGCTTCGTTGAGGGTTACACTTTTGCTTTACCACCTAAAGCAATGAAAATATGTTACCACTTCCTTTATATTTCATTTACAAAGCATGGAGAGAAGTCTTTTGAAATTGAGACCTAACAAGCAGCCACGTAAAGAATTTTCTCTTTAAGAGAATCGATTCTTTTCTGAACTCCCTTGAAGCACCTATTATTTCATTCAAGTGACAGCTCCCACATGGGGGCCATTAAGCAGCAGATCTACATTGTCTTACCTTTTGACTTGAGTCTAGCTGCTTCCCATCGGATGAGAAATTGATCAAAGGAGAATGACATCACCCAAGAAATGCCGAGATTGCTTAAAACAAAATTCCAAATTTCAGAGAAGTTTTACATTAAAACATGTCGTCTCTAGATGCCACATTAGCCCTGCACATGTAACAAATGGATGGACTAGGGGCGGCAAAATATGACACGACACGATAACACGACACGAACCCGACACGAATTTAGCGGGTTCGGGTTGAGTCTTATCGTGTTCGTGTCATTTTCGGGTTACCCAAAAATGACACGCCAAAAATCGTGTCGTGTTCGAGTCAATCAATTTGACCCGTCGTGTCGACTTGTTTGACACGCGACCTATTTACTCATCACCTTGACATGATTCTAACCTATGGAATGGTTGAAAATATAGGACGGTTCTTGAGGAACCGTCTTATATTGCTAGTTATATAGGACGGTTCATGAAGAACCGTCCTATATTGCGAGTTATATAGGACGGTTCATGAAGAACCCTCCTATATTGCTAGTTATATAGGACGGTTCATGAAGAACCGTCCTATATTGCGAGTTATATAGGACGGTTCCAGAATAACCGTCCTATATTGCTAGTTATATAGGACGGTTCATGAAGAACCGTCCTATATTGCGAGTTATATAGGACGGTTCCAGAATAACACCGTCCTATATTGCGAGTTATATAGACGGTTCCTGAAGAACCGTCCTATATTGCAGTTATATAGGGCGGTTCTGAAGAATCCCTATATTGCTAGTTATATATGACGGTTCTTCAAGACCCGTCCTATATTACTAAAAATTAGACTAAATGCTAAAAATTAGCTAAAAATCATTAATACATGAAGATTCAAGCATGAGTAAGCTATATATGTGGATAAGAATAGGTATTAACTAATAAATATAAAAAATAACAAAATTTTCCTAATTTTCGTAACTTTTTTTTTTTGGAAAAATTACAAAAAACTAAATTACAAAAAAAAAAGAGATGAAAACATTATCACACATGAATACACAACATGGGAAAGCTCTATATGTGGATAGAAATACTTTTCAATGAAGAAATATGAAAAAACAATGACTTTTTTTAAAATTTTCGTAACTGATTTTTTCGAAAAAACAATAGAAACCTAAAAACAAACTCAAATCTAGAGCAAAGAAATATAAAACTCAAATGGAATGCTTCTCATACACATAGAACTAAAACCCATCAAGATCTATGAAAAATAGTTAACGAAAAACAAAAAAAATAAATCTGATTATAAAATTTGTAAATACATACCTTTTTTTGCTTAAATCTATGAAAGATCGAAGAGGAATGGTCGTTTTCACCTTCTCAGACTAAAACCCATCAAGATCTATGGAAAATAGTTAACAAAAAACAAAAAAATTGAAAAAAGGGTACCGGCTTTTATGTTTTTTATAGAGCGTATCTGATTGTAAAATTCGTAAATACATACCTTATTTTGCTTAGATTTGTGAAACATCGAAGAGGAATGGTCATTTTCACTTTCTCATTAGTTTGGACCATTTGCCGAAGATTGAAAATTTGAAATTAGGGTTGATCAAGGTGAAAAATGATATATAGAACAATATAGGACGGTTTTTAAATAATCATCCTATAATATATATAATGAAATATATGATGATTTTTTTATAACCATCCTATATAATATATAGGATGGTTATTTTATTTATTATAAAGTTATAAGACGGTTGTTAACATGTTGTTGCATAACCGTCATATAAACTATAAGAGTTATGTATTTAATTAATCTTAGTTGAGGATGTATTTAAATAAAAATAATTATTAAGTATAGAGTAAAGAAAGAGTTATGTAATTAACTCATCTTAATTTTCTGAAGGATGAGCTTCAAAAGATAGAGCATATATGTAATTAACTCATCTCAATTGAGTATCAACTTAAAAACAAAGTTATGTAAATAACTCATACTGTCATACTCAATTCAATAGTTGTTGAGGTTGAGGATGAGTAAAGTAAGTGTTATGTATTTAACTCATCTGATCTCAGTTGAGGATCAGCTTAAAAAAGCAAAGTTATGTAAGTAACTCATACTCAATTCAAAAGTTGTTGAGATAAGTAAAGAAAGAGTCATGTAATTAACTCATTAGGTAAGAATGACTGAATGAGAATAGAAACAATTATGTAATTAACTTAGTAGCTTGAGAGTTGAGAATGAGTATAGAAAGAGTTATGTAATTATCTCATTGGTGGATAATGAGTATAGGAAGGGTCCGAAGGGAATAATTATTAGTTATGTAATTAACTCATTAGGTGAGGTAAGAATGAGATCAGAGAATAGGAGTTATGTGTTGAATTAACACAAATGTTGAATGATATTACTAAGGGAGTTACTTAAATTTTACTCTACATGAATGATGAATCAATGGATTATGGATGAATGAGTTATTCCTAATATATTATCATCAATTGGGAGCTAGAAATGAGAAACAAATATTGACTTATATGAGTTGGATACATGATATTCATGAATTTGATTAAAAAGAGATATATTAGATCAATTGGTGATGACATGTGAAATTAACATAAGAAAATAATTAGCATTTATAATTTTATACAATATTTGACAGTTAGTTAGTCTCTCACTTCACTTGTCCTTGTACAAGTTACAAAACTTGGTTAACTAATTTTGTACTAAGTGTGACTTGTAAGTTTGTAATTGATAATGTGTAACTAATCTTAAAATGTTTGATAAGAAAATTAGAGACAGTGTATAGATGTAGCTAAGTCTTAGGTTATAACTTATAGTTATAGCAAACAACCCGCAGCGAGTGGCTTTTGCTTAAGACTTCTAATTCAATTGGATAATTAGATTGAGCTTACTTACTTACATACAAAAAGACAAAACAATTGCCTTGAGAATTGTATATAAAGAGTTATGTAATTATCTCATTGGTGGATAATGAGTATATGAAGGGAATAGTTATTAGCTATGTAATTAATTCATTATTTGAGGTGAGAATGAGATCGAGAGAATATGAGTTATGTATTGAATTAACATAAAAGCTTATCAAGAGAGAATTAGAAGGATATTGATATGATAACTTTGGTGAAACTAAAATTAATTATGGATTGTGGCCTATACTCTATAGTGAAAATTGAAAAGAAGTGGCATTGATGGTAAAATGAATAATAATCATGAGAGAAAAAACACATGTTAAATGATATTACTAAGGGAGTTACTAAATATTACTCGCATGAATGATGGATCATGGATGAATGAGTTATTCTAATCTATTATCATCAATTAGGAGTTAGAAAAGAGAAACAAATATTGAGTTATATAAGTTAGATACATGATATTCATGAATTTGATGAAAAAGAAATATATTAGATCAATTGGTGATGACATGTGAAATTAACATAAGAAAATCATTAGTATTTATAAATTTATACAATATATGATAGTTAGTTAGTCTCTCACTTCACTTGTACTTGTACAAGTTACAAAAACTTGGTTAACTAATTTTGTACTAAGTGTAACTTGTAAGTTTGTAAATCGACAATGTGTAGCTAATCTTAAAATGTTTGATAAGAAAATTAGAAACGGTGTAGTACGTTAGTAAGTCTTAGGGTTATAACTTATAGTTATAGGCTTT
Organism: Warburgia ugandensis; assembly: GCA_035236585.1. Taxonomy (NCBI): domain Eukaryota; kingdom Viridiplantae; phylum Streptophyta; class Magnoliopsida; order Canellales; family Canellaceae; genus Warburgia; species Warburgia ugandensis. Next base: position 31,000,985 of record CP141129.1, on the reverse strand, counting down.
ATAGCAAACAACCACCGGCTAGGCTAGGGTGCTTTAGCAAACTTAGCTTTGGCATACGACTTCAAATTTAATTGGATAATTGGATATGGGAATAGGGCTTACTTACATACAAAAAGACAAAACAATTGTCTTAGGCTAGTTTGACTTTGAAGACCTAGATAATTATTAATAAGTCAAACCTGTATGTTTTCGGTTTTATTTTGTTTTCCCGCCACTACAAGGGGGGCCCACACGTCGGATCTAACATTAAGGACTCAAAATATTTGACAAATGATTGAAGTGTAAGTTTCATTATCTCTAGTTGCCACTTGCCAGTTTGGAATTGGAGGAAAGAAACCTCTCTGTCCCTGTCCGGCAGTCCGGCGCCAAGGCTAGGCCGCTTGCCGACATAGGCAGGCAGTCACCTTTGGAAGTCTGACACATCACAGCCACGCTCATAGATTGGTAAAGTACTAATAAACCATATCCATATGTGTAAAAATAGGACGGTTAGTCGTTAACCGTCCCCATAAAACATAAGCATATAGACGGTTATGACATAACCGTCTATAAAACATAACATATAGGGCAGGTTATTTCACAACCGTCCTATAAAAACCCATAACATATAGGACGGTTACGATATAACCGTCTATAAAACATAACATATGGACGGTTATTTCACAACCGTCCTATAAAACTATAACATATGGACGGTTCGATTAGTCTATAAACGGCCCTATAACATATATGTGACGGTTATTTCACAGCAAAGTTTTATAAAACCCATAACATATAGGACGGTTCTCGATATAACCGTCCCCATAAAACATAACATATAGGACGGTTATTTCAAAACCGTCCTATAAAACCCCATAACATATGGGACGGTTCTGATTTAACCATCCTATAAAACATATATAGACGGTTATTTCACAACCGTCCTATAAAACCCATAACATATAGGACGGTTGTGAAATAACCGTCCTATGTTTTGTGGTTAGTTTGGCTCCATTCACTTGGGAGCAGTTTTTTTACTAAGTCGTAATAGGGAAATCGAGTCGTTTCATGTCGTGCCGTATATCCAACATAACTCAGTCAATTAATCGTGTTACACAGGTCGTGTCGTGTTATTTTTTTAAGAATCGGGTCGTGTACGAGTCATAGGTTTTTGACACGACTATTAATCGTGTCGTGTTCGTGTTGACCCATAACTCTAATCGTGTCGTGTTCGTGTCGCCGCAAACACGACCCGCCAACCCGAATTGCCACCCCTAGGATGGACCATGAAATTCAAATGATAGAAAGCTTGTCGAAGGTGGCAAGTTTATTCCCGGCTGCTCTCCAAACGAAGAGGGAGACATTGGTTAGGATTTTTTTAGTTAGAGTTCCAAAGAAGCTTAGCCGTCTTAGTTATTCACCGTTGGCAAGAGAGACGTATACGCATAATTATCCAGTTAAGAATATTATTGTTCTTTCTTTGTAAGCTTTTATCCTATAGTTTAGCACAATACTAGGTAGGACGAGAGAACTTGTGAGCATAGTCTATGTTAATAGAACCTTCATTCGGAGTCGATGGTGAAGGGTGTGCGAAAAAGTACACTTTTAGAAAATCTAAGCTGTTCATTATATTCATTGTACTAGAAATAGGAACCATGCGAGAAATCATTGCATCCGGTTAATAATTAAATGGTGGATAACTTTGACATAAAACATTTGTTTCGAGCAAATTGATCAGATGAATGGTTTGGATCATTTCTTGGTAGATAACTTCCACATATTACTCATTTCCTTTGGAGCTTCACCAAATAAATAATTTGGATCATTAAAATAATGTCCGGTGGATATATTTGACATATTATTCTTTCATTTTGAGCTCTATTAAATAAATAGTTTGGATCACTTAATTACTGTGTCATCCTTAGTACTTTCTGCACTTCTATAAATAAATAAAAGTTATTTTTTCAGTCGGTATACTTCAAGAGTGGGTCATTTTATGTTATGCTGCAAAGATGGCCATGAGAGTAACACATCCGAAAAGTTTTCAAAGGTTAATTCTCAAATTAAAGCTAAATCAAGGTACTTAAGCACGCTCCTACTTTTTGCATATTATGGGTTCACTTATAGATGGTCTGCCTAGTCATCTGTTTCCTTTGGTTTTGGATGTGTCCTAATTCAAAAATCATGCACATTGGATGATTCTACATCTAAAGAAATCTTCTTCTGGTAGATGGTGAGAAACTTTTTAAACAACAGCTTGCATGCAAAAACAAAAAAGCATAATCATGTAACATGTCAATCTGCATGATTTTTAGACTAGGAGACATGTAAAGCCAAAGGAATTAGATAACTAGATAGATCATGTAAAAGTGGAACCATGTTGCAAAAAGTAGGAGGTCAATTAAGCATCTCTATTTCTCATTGGTAATAGGAAGGGACAACCATAAAATTTGGGGACATAATAGACTTTTAGGCAAGCGATTGAAGTTTTTGCCCGATGCAGCACCAACTTGAACCTGCCTGCCACTATCCATTTATAGTCTTTCTATTTTTATTTTTATTTTGAAACAAAGAGTATGAAGTAAACTGCATATTCTAATTGCTAAAGGTTCCATAAGAACTAAAGAAAATCAAACAGACAGCGCAAAACTTTGTCAAACCTCCTAATTCTAAAATAGTAACATTTTCATTATCACTGAACAAAAAGATCCCAAATTACACTGCAAAGTTCATTGCATGAACCCTGGCCATACAAAATACAAAAAATGCATCCCATTAGCTGCTCAATTTAGCAGCAAAAATCAAGAGTGCCATCACTGAATCCACAAACAGAAAAATTACAGCAAAAAACACGTCCGTATTGACTAAGCTGCGAAATCACGAACTTCAATATTCGCTACTTCCATTCTGTTTATGACAGAATATGAGGGTCCTTAATAACTAGCAGAAGCCATTAAATCTGACAATGTTTTCCGGCAACTGGTGGAGATGATGGTCACGAGGGTTTACTCAGCAAGAAGACGAATAAAAAAGTGGCTCTCTACGATTTAACCCTGCTCCTTTTCTTTCTTTTAACCCTTTTTTCTTTTCTGATTTTACGCTCTACAGAAAAATACCAAGAAAACGGAAAAAAGGGAACGCAAATTTTGTGCGTGTCCATCAATGTGCCATCCGTTAATGAAATCAGCCAGTTGTTCAACAGAAGGATCGCCTCTTCGTGAAAAGTGACACTTTTGGTATCGTCAGTGTCAAAATGATGTAGGTGGAGTGCTACTGTAGTCACTTTAGATGAAATGGCAAGGACACCCTTACGTGGCAGAACTATTATTATCCTTCAGTTTCACCATTGGGTCCACAATCAAGTGGTCACGGCCAACTACACATCAAGTGGACCGCAGATTATCACATACATGAAGAAGGCAGGAGCCTTTATTATCCTCTTCACCCTTCTATAAAGAACCCCTCTTGAAAAATATCCTCAAATGTCGTACAAGAGGTACCCAAGAATTACATTCCCAGCTCTCAACAGCTAAACTACATGGAGATTTCCTGCGGATACAAAAAATAATTTCCAGATATAAATTCAAGTCGAGGACTTGAACTTCTGAGTGATTCTCTCCACTCCCTCCCTGCAGTCTCCAACGAGCCTCTTGGCTCCGTCTTTGATGCCTGAACCAAAATTAGTGGCATTTTGCTGAAGCCCTTCCACTGATCCACTTGCATTCAAAACGACAATGCCCTGAAGATTTCGTGCTTGCTTGGCAACCTCAGAAACCCGCTGCTTCAAATCCGAAATTAGATATTCTATTTTCTGGATTATTTTCTCAATCACGATTGACGATTTGCCCTTTATTTCACCTGCCATCACCTTCAGTCTAGCGACTAATGTCTTGCCCCTGTTGACAGCTTCCACAGTTGGAGACTCTTTGCCAGCTTCGAGCCATGTAACCCCGGCATTAGCGTCATCCCGAAGGTCTCCTTCAACGACAACTTTGATCCCATTCCTCTCCCACCTTTCTCTAGCTTCCTCTAGAGCTTTTGCTTGCTCCCTTGCTCTTTTTGCTTCATCCTCTGCCCAAGCTCTGATGACCACACAATAAAAAACAAAATAAAGGAAACGCAATGCAGTGTTTTCAAAAAATTTATCTGCCAAAATCCAAAAGTTGATGCATAACGAAGTCAATATAGATAAAAGCTCGTTGATTTAATCTGGCAAGAGGGCATTGGCAAAAAAAAAAAATGTACATATAAGAAGATAGTTAATTGAAAAACTGAATGCATGTTAGCAGAGCAATCACATAGGTTTCCTCTTATGAAGGGAAAGATGTGGGGAGGATTTCACTGGCAGCTATAGAAAACTTAGAAGACAGTAACGGACATTACAAACAAATAATATAATTTACTGACGGTATAAATAAAAGGCATACATAAAATTAGGAGAGCAAAACACTACAACTGAAAAGGAAAGCTATTATATTCTTACCTGGCCATCGACAATGCCTTCCTTTCGACCTCAAGCTCATACTGTAACTGGGCGATGGCCCGGTTTTCATTTTCTGCTTCCTTCCGAAGGTTGTTAATCCTCTCTCTCTCAAATGCTATCTCTGTTTTGCTACTTAAAAGGTTCTGTAACTGCTCCTCAACCTCAAGACGGAGTCTTGAAAGAACTTCCATTTCTGTTTCAACAGCAGCCCGCCCTTTCATCAGAACATTATTTTCTTCCTCTCTTTCAGCCCTTAGCTTTTCCAATTCCAGCCTTGCATCTTCTGCCAATTTCTCCATGGCATCTATCTTCTCTCTTTCCATGGAAAGCTCCCTCTCAAAACTCAAACTGAGGTCATTCTCAACTTGAGCTACAAGAGCAGAATGGGCTGCAACAGCAGTTTCGGCCATTGACTCTGCTTCAATACGAGTAAGCTCCTCGCCCACAACTTCAGCAGCATCACCAGTGGCAAGAGCAATAGCAGCTTGGGCTTTGGTTACTGGTTTGTTGGGCTGAAACAGTCTTGTGAAGCCTACAGAAAGATGGAAGAACTGTGTGAAATGGCAATGAATGAAGGCAAAGATTGTACGGCTTAAACAGCTATGAGCAGAAAAAATGAGGAATACCAAATGCAAGTGCTGTGATTCCATGTTCTGTAGCAGAAAGGTCTGCTACAATGGCAGGCCATGCATCTGGGTGTATCTTATCGATGTCAATATAGCCAGACAACTCATATACAATCTGGCAATAAAATGTACAGTTATAAGTCTCATATCCAACTAAAATATCTTGCAAGCAGTGGTAAAACAACAAATTCAAAGGAACCTGTCTGTCTGCAGCTGGGAGTTGTCTTTTCTCTAGTGCCATCTTCCAACTTACAAGATCCTGACGCGATAAGGGGCTGAAACAAAAACGTTTGATGAAATGAGCAGCTAATATGAAGCAAGATTTTTAAGTATTTCTGCCTCCCATTGGGAGTACCACTTGTTGAGGGGACTAGTAATTTGACAACTACGAGCAGAAAGATAATGCAAATGAAGATCTGGATGACTTAATTTGAAGGCAGCACTTGAAGATTCACCTTTCAGGGGAAAAGAGGACAGGACCCAGCTCTTCTTCTGGAGGATGATGTGCATCATTTCTCGAGAGTTTACTTGAGATAAGACCAGCTTCTGCCAAACCTAAAGAAAAAAAAAATGCAACATTCTCTGTGTCAAACCGTCAAACAGATGCCAAATTGATGCATATTAACAAGAGATGACCTTTGAAAGTAAAACTGGTTTGAACAGCTGAAAGACCTTCCTCTTACAAACTAACCATACATCTTAGATACAAATTAAATGTGGAACTATCTCACCTTGAATAGCTGGAAAGTCTGGGTCTTCGGGGGTCACATCATCAAAAGCAAGTTCCGTAACATTCTCTATGTACATTGCAGGATACACTTTTGATATTGTGTTTCTGCATAAGAGAATTAGAAATTAATTGCTCAAAGTAATAACTGGTTTACTTTGTTATATACAAACACTCATTATGCTTTTCCTTCTAATGGAAGATGCTTTATTAAGCAACAAAAAGGAAATTGTTCAAAACAAAGCTGATCTTAAATAGGCACATATGAAGAACTTCATGCTAATTATTTCAAATCTGTGTTGTAAAATCATCACCATATAAAAATCATTGACCAAGCTGGTCCTAAAGGCATATATGACACAGATCCAAATTAAAACAATAACTGCCAGTCTTAAACCTTAGCGGTAGATCATCACCATACAAGAACCACAGTACAGAGATTTATATACCTTGACAGCACACTGCTTGCAGATACCAACCAACGAGCATACTCACGGCGAGAGCATAGATCTGTAGGTTGAACATCAGCCTCAATAACCTTTGAAGACAGAAATTGTCAGAATTGAGCTATGCTTGCAAACTCTCAGAGTTCAAAAATTGCAAGAAGAAAAAATGGTGAGCATAGGTAAGTAGGTTCAGCATCAAACTCAACAACCTTTTGAATTTTGAAGACAGAGAAATGGTTAGAATGAATATTTGCATGCGGGCTTCCAGATTTCAATAATTCCCTAGTGCTACAATATCAATTAGAAAGAGAAGTGCAAGTAATATTTGATAAGTCTACCGTACAGAGAAAATTTTGCACATGCTTCTCAGCCCTATTAGGAAACTTTCAGAGTTGGCAAAGTTTTCCCAAAAGGCAGCTTCTTGTCCCAGTTAAAACTTTATGCAATAGAGTCCATTTAAAGAAGCAGGCCACCTTATTGCCCGACCAAAGTAGACTTGGTTTTACTTGTGAGATCATTTGTCCGAGTCTGAGTTTTACACCAGTTGGTATAGATGTGGCTTTACTTAAACATGAAAACTCAATCCCCTCAACCCATTTCAAATGTGCAGATAACGAAAATCTGTACTTTTCCCACTGTGTACAAATTAAGCCTGTCAATGAACAACTCCCCAAAGTCACCAAGTCAAAGTGAACTCCTTTGTACACACAAGATTTTGACAAACCTGCTAAATCAATAATCCAGGATGAACCTTATCATGATAAGAGTTTCTAACTGCTGCTATACTCATGCTGTCGGTCTTCTTTGTCCATTGACTTCTTTTTCTTCCCGCCTTATGCTCTCTTCTTTCCTCTTTCAAGGGGATAAGATTGCTTATATGGATACCACTACAAGATATGCACTTTCCCAATAACGAAACTCCCACAACCAAGAAAGTAGTAAAAATTCAAAAGAATAACAAACATAGAGCCTTTTTTAACCATACTCAGATCTTCAATATAAGGTTGAAGAGTGACAACAAAGAAGTATGCAGCAAGCCTGTTTAGCTGCATATGGCAAATATTTGAAGAGATATGCCAGTAATAAGAGCATCCAATCAATAATGAATTCTAAATATTGGTACGAGTATAAATAGATATGCAATACAAAGTTGAGCAATAAAGCCAAAGGCACATGAATGCAGCAAGCCTGTGCAAATGTACATGGTAATGTTTGAAGAGACATGTCAGAGAGAAAAAGCATTCAATTGGTAAAGATTCATAATGTATAATGCAAGCAACAAATAGAGAATGGAGTATAATACATTTACATAAACTATTAATAAAATAAAGCAGATGAAAATAATGCTTTCTAGAAAGCTATTACAAGAAAAATTAAAAAATAGAAATACAAGAAGTAATTTATGTGCCAACAAAAGGAATAGGGACAAGATATACTTGCCAAAGAAATGTATACTGGCAAGAAATTTTTACTTATTTTGTGGAAACCTACAAGCTGAAGGATTTGAATTGCCGCAGCCTGTTATCCATGCCTTTGCATTCCACCCAATCAAAACTCCAAGCTAGTTGCCATTTAAAAAAAAAAAAAAATTCTGTCCATGTCATCCCTTTGCCTACTGTTTGTCTTCTCTGAGAGAGCACTGTCATTGAAAATCAGAGGCTGCCATGCTCTTTCATAACAAATATTTTAGGCCCACATTTACCAGGTGATATGATCATACCCGCTAATCTATATGTCATCTCAGACACATTCCATTGCTGATTTTATCAGTATGAGATTATCTCAGGGCCTTGCTCAATCAACCTTGTCTGCGGTTCTGCAAGCAAAACTTGAACCATTTTGTTGAAATATATCTTTCAGACAGGAGTTTTCCATGGGACCACAATCATGTGGGTCGCCTACTCATGGTTTACAAGCTCAACACCCTCAATCACATGCATTTGCCCATGTGGGCCCAAAACAATCCCATGGTGCTATCCACTCCATGTCCCCCTAAATGTCTTTGGGAAAGGACGAAAGAGAAGGTAGATAAATAGGTGATGGAGGCAAGTAGGGGAACCGCCTTTGAGAGATGGCAAGAAGCCTTCTCCGAGATCAATTCAAGGAGATAGTGAAACGAGACACTCTTCCAAATCCATACATGTGAAATGGACACAATCAAACCAGTTGATCTAAAAGGTGAACACCCATCAGCCATGTTGCTGCTGATTTTACCTTCGTCGGCTGATCCTATATCTTCGATCTACAAAGCTTCTAATGAGGGTTCTGTTGGCAAATGTAAAACATTAATTTTCTTTCATCAACTGTATCTTGCAGTTGAGCTACCCTTTCACATGGAACCAGAGCAATGTAGGGTGGCTTTTCATGGTCTGCAACTTCAATGATCCTACTTGTAGTGGTAAATTTCCACATTAGAGCCCACAGAGTTGAGCTTCAAGCTTGGTCTTGACTCCATTGTGCGTCCTTTATCCAAAAGTGGAGAGAGACACAGATGAAGAATGGAAGAAAGCATCATTTCATATCATTTATGGACCCACTTACTAGGTATAATGTCAGTTCACTCAGTGTTTAAATGACGGAAGCAAAGGTAACTTTCAGATTTTACTTTTTGATTTTATAATAATAAAACCTGGCTGGGTTACCTTAATACAACGTGTGGTTTTCCACTAGATGACAAAGTAATTCCTGCCATTATACATTTCTTCCATGGGAAAATCATTCCTTAGGGAATATCAACAACACAAAGTTTGCAACAAACGCCTAACAAAGAAATCAACAAAAAGAGAAACAAAGTCAAAATTCACCTTAAGAACGTGCAATGCTGCCACAGCCTGCCCCTGGACCTGATCAACAACTGCAGGGACCACAACTTTTCCGGGAGGCACCTGTAGAGCTGCAGAAACTAAAGATGGAGCAGGTATACCAGCATAGGAAAAGGAACTCTCAGGCATTGATGACTCAAACAATGACCCACTTCCATTAATTTCACTATGGCCATTCATGTCTGATTCATTTTCATATAGATCAGATAGCACTGGTGTAGATGTTGCTCCAGATGGTCGAGTTTCACTTAAATTGTGCCCTTCTGGAGCTGATCTGATGCCTTCACTCTGGTGCAGCGGCATTTTGCTCAGATTTGAATCTTGTTGGCTTGAAACAAGGGTCATGGCATGCAACATATTTGCAGGCTCAACTTGGGAATCTAGTGTAACATCTAACTCTGAATTTGCCAAACTATCTACAGTTGAAGGGTCGCTGGGAACCTGACCAGAGGAACCAGGAGAAGAGACTGAACTAAACTCTGAGTGTTCCATTCTCACTGGACTAAACTTTCCCTCCTGACTGTCAGTGATAACGTTTCCTGAATTGATATCAGAAAGGGAGGAATTAACAACTTCAACAGTGCCCAGATTGTCTTTGAGTTCAATAACTGCCTCTGGAATATCAGAAGTCTTGATGCTGTGAGAATCTTCAAGGCTAAAAGCATTAGAAGAAAAGTCACTTATAGCAGGTTCTAAGAATTCAGGTGAGCTGGCATTGGAGGCAATGGGCACTAGAATGTCATCAACAGCTGGGCCGATTTGCACATCTTCTTGACCGGAACCATTGCTGTTGGATTCCACATTTTGTAATGACGAGACCCGTGTATGAATTTTATCTTCAGGTATATTTTCAGAAATATCTTCAGCAGTTTCCATAGGTGAAAATGAGTCCTGGTCTGTACCTGTTTTATACTCTGAACCAGAGTCATTATGCTTATTTTCTTCATCTGGCAAGAGTATGCTTCCTTCTTTTCTCAGGTTATCAACATTTCCATTCCAGTCATCATTTGCTAATAGCACTTCTGTCTGGGTTGTCAGGGGTTCCATCTGATTTTTGGGTCCTATAAAGCACCCAAATAGTCAGCAACATACTTAACACTTTTGACTTTCAACATTGAAAATTCCCTGTCAGTTGCACCTATTGATAACAAAATGTACATACAACCAGCATACGATAAGGCCCTCATATAACACTATTTCAAAGCTATGCCTTTGAAACCATATCTAACCAATAGTCACCACCAAGGGACTGAAGCTTACAATCAAAACCTTTCTTTGAAGCATGGTAATCAGGTTGTAAACCACCAGAAAGAAATGTAATGCCTGACACATGATATTTCTCTTCAAATAGATTCCTGTGCATAGCCAAGAAAATAAGCAAAGAAGGATCAACATACCAGAGGCACCCCTCTTAAGTGATAGTGATGCAAACATGACACCAGCAGCAAGAAATAATCCAGCCAATCCTGCTCCCATAATCCCTGAAAGTAGGCTACTAGAAAAGTGTCATTAGTAAACCAAAAAACCTTGAATTCTCACACACCCATTCAGAGATGAATAAAATATGAATCTCAGAGGCTCTTCTGTGCCAAACTAAGAACAGACTTGACAAGTCAACCTTTAATCAATATATTAAGATAAATTACAAAAGAACCTGCAATAAAAAATTAGATCCTTGTTATCAACGTGCACCTTGAAGCTTATAGAGATTATTAAGTATAGGTGAAACCAATCATTCTGTCTAAATATGATACATTTCTTAGCTGGCTAAGTTATCCAGAACATGGAATGCAGAACTGCAGGTTCTCGTCAAGTATAAATCTAGCATGTCCCAATATAAGAATTGGAAGCTAGGAACCTCTTAGGAAGGATCAATTTCCAATCATATGTCAAGAACTGGCACTCCATTTCCATCAAGGACAGTAGTAAGCAAAGAAACTCATTCAAAATTCAGTGCTTTATTTAAGTTTCTTGCTAAGGCATCTGAAAATGCTAAATATGCATGGGCTGAAGGAGATGAAAACCAGGTGATTGATTTGTCCAGGCTCCCAGGAACGTGCAGGTGAAATAAGAAAGGGCACCAAGGAAAGATGTACAAACTGATCTTCATGGGCTCTTCCAGATAAACGACCATGGAGACTATTAGCAAATGCCCAAACTTGAGCTCCAGATTAAGCTACGTCAAGAAATAGAAGTTCTGCACTAGCAACTCCTCAATTCAGAAACTACAAATTAGAAGGTAATCATCTCAACTTGAGTGTGGGGAACAGGCTATAGGTTAGAACATTGGACATATGGTATACTGGAACTTACCAGGAGATAGCTCTCCTAATCAAGCAGGCTGCCTACTATAATATATGGATAGATTGCACATTGATGCCATGACATTTGTTGTGAGATACAAATAGATTTGCAAGTTTCCAAGAGAATCTCTGTACCCAATAGGAACGGTAAAGACACAAGGTAGTCATCCAGAACTACTATTGCACACTCCTAGCATTGCTCATTTGGTCATTTGCCACCTTGGTGGGAAGAGCAAAAGAAATTAGTGATCATGGACTGACCCAAATTCAACTATGACCAGGAAACATTATCACTTGGGCATCTTGAACATTCTGTCTATTAAGAGTGGAGGTGACAGCTGGGTCTTCCAGAAATAATATTCAGTGCTTTGATTCTCTCCTCACTAAAAAGATGATGAAGATCTCAAAGACTCCTGAATTCCAGTATACCTGGAGCATGCTTCTACAGTCTATCCTAATAAGAAGGTGAATTCTGTGACAAAGTTACAATTGGCAAGTCTAGACTACTACTGCTCTACAACCATTACATGTATGCCTTCTTGTGGTTTATGAATTAACGCCCGACTGTGAAACAAAATTCCCTTTTTCTGAGGAATAAAAAGAGGACATCATCATCATCAAGACCTTATCCCAATTAGGGGTCACCCACATGAATCTTATTCCTCCATTCCTCTCTATTAAGTATCATGGCTTCATTTAGTCCCAAAGTTTTTAAATATTTTCTCACCACTTCTATCCACGTTCTTTTGAACCTTCCTCTTGTCCTTTTAGAACCTTCTACTTGCATTGCCTCACTCCTAACCGATGCCGTTTTCAATCACCTTTAGACATATCCAAACCATCTAAGTCTAATCCCCCCCATCTTGTTACCTATTGGCGCTACCCCTAAATTTCCCCTAATATTTTCATTCCTAATTATCCTTTCTTGTCTTACCACTCATCCATCTCAACATCATCATTGCTGAGACGCTCATCCTATGAGCATGATGTTCCTTAACTGCCCAACACTCTGATCCATAAAGCATGGCCGGCCTTATAGCCATCCTATAGAATTTTCCTTTTAGTTTAGGTGGCACCCGCCAATCACACAAAACTTCAGATGCACATCTCCATTTGTTCCAACCCACTTGCTATGTAGTCGCAGGAGCAACTAGTCACAAGGCACATGAAGGCGCATGGCATGCAACTCGACTTACCCCAGGTGCAGCCACTTAAGTCGCAGCGCGACTAGTCGCGCGCCTGGATGCAACTTGCGCCTAATGCACCCCCGACTCCAGGCGCATCGACAGTCTTAAAAATAAAACCCTAGTTACGAGGTTTTTTTTTTTTTCATTCTTCTTTTTCCCCACTAGACTACTTCCTTTCTAAACCTTTGATCTTCCATCCAACTCCAAGTAATTGAGGTAAGAATCATAAGATTGTAACTTCTATTTAGTATTTACTGTCATTGTTTTGTTTTTTTGTTTTTCTGTAAAAAAATGGTAAAACCAGTATCGTTTTTTTCATTTTTTTACATAATGCTTCTTTTTTCTTTAAAAACTCAACATATGTATACTCTAAAGGTAAAAACGAAAACTCCATTTCATTCTTTCCATCCTTTTTCATTGATTTAGTTTAATATGCAGTAAATTTATAGTTTTCTAGAATTTTTTACCCGAAAATGATAAATACATTAGTAATCCATATTTTTTTCATTTTTTTAAAGCAAATATGCATATCCTCACCATCATAATGCTAAAAACGATTGGCCCATGAGCTTAATTGACTTTTTTTTTACTGTCTTTATTTATTTTTATTTTTTTACAGAAACCAATAAAAAACAGTAAGGGTTTTTTATTTTTTCCATCTTTGTAACAAATGTGTAAGTGTCATCATAGGATGATACTAGGAATGCTAAAAACAACTTATCAATACAATGTTTTGATGTTTTTTTCTTACTTTTTTTTTTTTCCCCACTAACAATAGTATTTTTTTATTTTGTAATGTTAATTTTTTTTTTTTGTTAACTCTGCCAATGCCGGTCCCAAGCCCAGATGAAAAAGGAGGAGGGTCTTGCGTCAGGTGCCAACCGGCAAAGGGGAAGTTGAAGATGATTCCGTTATTTCTTTCTTACAAATAAATATGCATTTGTATATTAGTTTGTGAGGAAGAAATGAAAATCATCTCCAGCTTCTTAAAATACGGCCACCCTTGTGTCAAGTTGCCAATTGGCAAGAGTTTAGCTGAAGATGATTTTTGTTATTTCTTTTATGCTTGCAAATGAATATGCATTTGTATATTAGTTTGTAAGGAAGAAATGAAAATCATCTTCAGCTTTTTAAAACTACAGCAACCCAAACATGACATGAATCGAAAACAGACATTCCCTCAAGCTAGGGCGTTCCCCATAAGCAACGCGCTGCATCAGATCCCAGGTGTGGTGAAAAATAGGCAAGGGTTGCTAGGGTGTTTTCCCATAAGCGACGCGCTACATCGGATCCCAAGTGTAGTGAAAACTGGGCAAGGGCTGCTAGAGCATCCCCTCGGAAGTGACGCGCTGCATCAGAACCCAGGTGCAGTGAAAAGTGGACATGGGTTCACAGCATGGAGGTTGGGAAAGGCGGTAGTAAATAGGGTATCTCCAGAACATAAGATTCGCATTGCTACATGGAATATAAGGACATTAACAGGTAAGAGTTTGGAGTTAGTAGATGCAATGAAACGTAGGAGAGTCAACATCGCTTGTATTCAAGAAACCAAATGGAAAGGGGCTAAAGCTAGAGAAATAGATGGGTATAAATTATGGTACGTAGAAAAGAAAAATAACAGAAATGACATAGGAATAATAGGGGATAAGGAATTAAAGGATAAAGTTGTGGATGTTAAAAGAATCAGTTATAGAATTATAATAATAAAAACTATTCCAAGAGAGCAGATTATAAATGTTATAAGTGCATACGCAACACAAGTAGGGTTACAAGATATAATCAAGAGACAGTTTTGGAAAGATATGGAGAGAGTCATACAAGAAATTCCCAACACTGAGAGGATATTTATAGGAGCAGACTTAAATGGCCATATAGGAAAAGATAAGGAAGGATATGATAGAATACACGGAGGGTATGGTATAGGTGAACGAAATGAAATGGGGGAGAAAATCCTCGATTTTGCTTTGTCATATAACCTGTCCATTGCAAATACGTTCTTTAAGAAGAGGGATGAACACTTAATAACCTTTAAAAGTGGACTTCATAAAAGCCAAACAAACTTTTTTCTACTTAGGAATAATGAACGATCTATATGTAAGGATTGTAAGGTGATACCTAGTGAGAGTTTAACCTCACAACATAGGTTAATGGTTATGGATATCCATATTAAAAGATGTAGTAAAAGAACTAAACTTAATACACATCCAAAAACTAAGTGGTGGAACTTAAAAGGAGAGAAAATAACATCATTCAAAAATAAGTTGATCGTAGAAGGAAATTAGAACTATGAAACAGAAGTAAATACCATGTGGACTAATATGGATGAGTCCATTAAGAAAGTGGCAAAAGATGTCTTAGGAGTATCTAAAGGTAAAAGACTATTAGCAAAGGAAACATGGTGGTGGAGTGAAACAGTGCAAAAAGTTATTAATGAAAAACGGATGCATTTTAAAGCTTGGCAAAAGATTAGAAATAATGAAAACTATGAACAATATAAGAATGCTAAAAACGCTGCTAAGAGAATAGTAAGTGAGGCTAAACTTAAAGCATATGATGAGCTCTATAATAAATTAGGAACACGAGAAAGTGAGAAAGATGTGTTTAAACTTGCTAAAGTAAGAGAACAGAAGGTAAGGACTTAGATCATGTTAGGTGTATTAAAAGTGATGATCAAAGGGTATTAGTCAAAGAAGAGGAGATCAAACAAAGGTGGGAAACATACTTTCAAAAATTATTAAATGACAATGGCTCTGAGAATATAGGGATTGAAAATAATATAAATCTAAATAACATTGGATATTATAGATATGAATATAGGATTAGAATACTTGAAGTAAAAGAGGCCTTGAAAAAGATGAAATCAGGAAAGGCCATGGGGCCTGATGGTGTACCAATAGAGGTTTGGAAGCATATGGGAGATATTGGGGTAGTTTGGTTGACCAAGTTGTTTAACAAGATTATAAAATCAAAGAAAATGCCTGATGAGTGGAGGAAAAGCTCTATTGTACCAATCTATAAGAATAAAGGTGACATTCAAAGCTGCACTAATTATCGAGGGATCAAACTTATGAGCCATACCATGAAACTTTTTGAAAGAGTGATTGAGAAGAGGCTACGACATGAAACAAGTGTATAGGAGAATCAATTTGGTTTCATGCCTGGGAGGTCTACTATGGAAGTTATTTTCTTACTAAGACAATTAGTAGAGAAATATAGGGAGAGGAAAGACCTACATATGGTCTTTATGGATTTAGAGAAAGCGTATGATAGTCTCTAGAGAGTTAATATGGAGGGTGTTGGGTGGTAAGGAGGTTTCTCAGGAGTATATAGATATAATTAAAGATATGTATGAGGGAGCGGTAACAAATGTTAAGACCACTAGTGGCATGATTGGTGATTTTCCTGTCACTGTAGGATTGCACCAAGGATCGGCATTGAGTCCATACCTCTTCACATTAGTTATGGATGAGTTGACAAAACATTTGCACGAGGAGATTCCCTAGTGCATGCTATTTGCAGATGATATAGTCTTACTTGATGAGACACGGGAGGGTGTAAACATAAAGCTAGAGTTATGGAAAGAAGTATTAGAATCTGAAGGATTTAAAATTAGCCAAACTAAGACAGAATATATGGAATGTAATTTTAGTAAGGAGAGTAGGAGTGGAACACCAGTCAAGATTGATAACCAGAAGTCCCCGTGAAAGACCTCTTTCGGTACTTAAGATCATTGATCCATGAGAGTGGAGAGATTGACAGGGAGGTTACCCAGAGAATCCAAGCAGGTTGGAACAAATGGAGATATGCATCTGGAGTTTTATGTGATCGGCGGGTGCCACTCAAACTAAAAGGAAAGTTCTATAGGATGGCTATAAGGCCGGCCATGCTCTATGGATCAGAGTGTTGGCCAGTTAAGGAACATGATACTCATAGGATGAGTGTCACAGAAATGAGGATGTTGAGATGGATGAGTGGTAAGACAAGAAATGACAGAATTCGAAATGAAAATATTAGAGGAAATTTAGGGGTAGCACCAATAGGTAATAAGATGAGGGAGATTAGACTTAGATAGTTTGGACATGTCCAAAAGAGACCAACAACGGCACCAGTTAGAAGGAATGAGGCAATACAAATAGAAAGTTCTAAAAGGGCAAGGGGAAGTCCCAAAAGAACGTGGATAGAAGTGGTGAGGAAAGATTTAAAAACTTTGGGACTAAATGAAACCATGGTATTTAATAGAGTGGAATGGAGGAATAAGATTCATGTGGCCGACCCCTAATTGGGATAAGGTTTTGATGATGATGATGAATTATTTTATTTTGTTGTTAATTTTGTTGTTCTATTTGTTTGTAGGTTTTTTCTTTTAAATCTCTGATTGCTTGATTTGATTCCACTTTCCATTCCACTCTAAAGTCTCCAATAGTTTCCTGTATTCCTATTGATACATCAAGTCTACAATATGTCATCATCAAGGGGGCTCCAGCAATGCTTCTTCTAGATTAATGGATGCGGGGTGGGAATATGCAGAGGCACAGGATCCAAATGATAAAAATTTGATATGGTGCAAGCTATGTGTGAATAGATAGAGTGGAGGAATTTTTATATTAAAGCAACATTTGACAGGTGGGCATAGGAATGCCAAAAAATGCCCTCTAGTCACTCCTGAAATATCAAAAAAAAAATTAGATTATATGAATGAAACAAAGAAGAAGAAAGAGACTAGAGAGAGAATAACAAGGGAGATGGAACAGCCAAAAAATTTGTTTGGCTTGAATGATGATGATGAGGAGGATGTGCAGGAGATTGATAGCACCAGGCCTGCTAGTATTTCTATTGGTGGGGATAAGAGGCGTAAGATTCCCGCACAACAAACAAAAGGGCTTATTGATTATCTCTTTGCTCCCAACCCTAAGGCCCAGAGTAAGGGTAAGGGAAAGGCACCCATGCAGCAGCAAACGACAATGAATCAAGCATACAAGAAAGAGTTTAGAACAAGAGCATGCAATTATATCGCCTCTTGGTTCTATGAACATAGCATTACATTCAATTCTGCTCGTAGTCGTTCATTTCAGACCATGCTAGAGGCAGTTGCACAACATGGTCCAGGTATATATCTTATATTTTTTATAATAAATAGTTATATATTTGTTTAGCCTTTTACCTAATCTTATATCGTATAATCTTATGTGACTAAGGTTTCAAGGCACCCTCGTATCACGAGTTGAGGGTGAATTTTCTTCAGAAGCAAGTAAAGGAGACAGAAGAATACATAAATCTGCGTAGAGGTGATTGGATTAGGTATGTGTTTAGTGTCCTTTTTTGCAACCTTGTATATTACTTTTAAGTCTTAAAGTGACACTGATACTAACAACAAGAGTGCTCTATGGTATTAGTCCTTTATAGGTATGGGTGCTCCATCATGTCAAATTGGTGGACCGATGGCAAGGGTCACACCCTTGTCAACTTTTTGGTGAACTGTCCAACTGGGACAGTATTTTTGAAATCTATTGATGGGTCTGCACATGTCAAAAGTGCAAGCCTAATACTTGACATATTGACGGAGGTGATTGATGAAGTTGGAGAGAACAATGTGGTTCAGGTAATAGTTTAAATTTATATCTATAAGTTGTTAAGTATTTTAAATTGCTTATAAGCATATACTGCAAGTTCATCTTATATAATTTGACCTTTTTTGCATTTTAGATCATAACTGACAATGCCTCCAACTACGTTGCTGCAGGAAGGGCGTTGATGGTGAGGAGGCCGCATTTATATTGGACCCCCTGCGCAGCTCACTGCATTGATTTGATATTGGAGGACATAGGAAAATTATCAATTGTGAAGAAAACTGTGGCAGAAGTTAGGGCGTCGATGGTTTTTATATATAGCCACACACATGTCCTTCATCTGATGAGGAGGTTTACAAAGAAAGGGATTTGGTCAGACCTGCAATAATGCGCTTTGCCACCAACTTCTTGAGCCTAGAGAGCATCTACAATTTTAAGATAGAGCTGAGGGCAATGTTCCACTGTTCAGAGTGGATGAACAGTAAATGGCCAAAAAGGCCTGAGGGTAGAAGAGCTGAAAAGATTGTATTGCGCACCAGCTTCTGGAACCACATCCAATTCTGTTTGAAGATTATGGCTCCCCTCGTAGAGGTATTGAGGGTGGTGGATAGTGAGGAG
Source organism: Warburgia ugandensis (assembly GCA_035236585.1). NCBI lineage: Eukaryota > Viridiplantae > Streptophyta > Magnoliopsida > Canellales > Canellaceae > Warburgia > Warburgia ugandensis. The sequence goes on along the minus strand of CP141129.1, from coordinate 30,982,227 downwards.
ACGCTAACGATGGGATACATCTTTGAGGCTATAGTCAGGGCCAAAGCCAAGATTCAAGCCAATCTAGCAGGGGATGAGCGCCAGGCCACTCATGTTTGGCGGATTATCATCAGTAGATGGAGTTCTCGGCTTCACCAGCCTTTGCATGCAACGGGATATTACCTCAACCCGTCCATCTATTATACCATGACATTGAAATTGAGCATAATGGTGATATCAAGAATGGTCTAATGCATGCCATTAGTAGGTTATATGATGGAGATGAGGCTAACATGGTGATAGATCATATATCTCTTTATAGACATGCTAGAGGCTTGTTTGACAATGACCTGGCAATACACAAAAGAAAAACCCTAACCCCTTGTAAGTATTTTATGTTATCCTATGTTTTAAGTTTTAAGTTTTTTTTTTTTTTAACTTTAATTTTTTTCCAAAATGTAGGTGAGTGGTGGATTACCTTTGGGGCTGAAGTCCCACAACTTCAAATATTTGCCATTAAGGTCCTCTCCCAGATATGCAGTGCATCTCCTTGCGAGCGCAACTGGAGTGTCTTCAAGAATGTAAGCTACTTAGATATTAAAATGTAGTACAGTACTAGTAATTAGTTATTAGTAATTTAGTATAGCATTTATTGTATTCTAAATTTATATTTACTTCTTTTTTTTCTTCATTTTTTCAGATCCACACTAAGAAGAGGAATAGGCTGCACACTAAGAAATTGAACGATCTAGTATTTGTTCAATACAATTAGCGCCTTTGTCGTCGACATGAGAATCGTTTGAAAATGCAAACGTATACAAATCCTATTCTATTAAGAGAGGTCGACGAAAGTGATGAATAGATTGTTCCAGAAAATGCTAGAGATGATCTGGTGCATCAAGGTGATGACCTCACCTGGTTAGATGTTGAGCTTGCCGAAGGATCAAGTGAACACGATGCTCCATCTACTAGGCAATACCAGAGGCGAGGGAGGGGGCAGAGGGGGAGCCACATTTCTCAAGCTCATGCTCATCAAGAACCAGATGAGGATATTGGAGAAGAGCAGGGCGATGAGGAGACTGGGGAGGAGGAGGATGTCAACATCTCTCAGGGAGATGATTCTGATGATGGTCTTGATCTTCCTGATAAGGAATAAGAGGTGCAGGAAAATAGCTATTAAGTTTTAATAGTTAACTTTAACATGTACTTTACTTTATTTACAAAACTATTGTTTGATTGTTTATTGTTCTTGGATTTATAGGAAGATGGCGATGATGATGAGCATGAGACCACAGCAGATTGAGGGAGTAATCCCTCTCTGGCTGCTACTCCCTGTTATTTCATTGTTTATTGTATTTGTATGTTCCTCAAGACTCAACTTACTTCTATGTATATAAGTGTATGATTGATTGTTTGATTTAACCTTTAGTTCCTTAGATTGTTAGCTTGTTATTGTATTGTTGACAAGTATTTATTCATATCTTTATATTTCTATACTTTTTAATTTTTTTAGATTTTTTTTTACAATTTTTTTGATTTTTTCTTTTTTAAATATTTAAAATTCTTATTTTTGCGCCTTGATGCCTAGGCGCGCCTAGTCCCTCTGGGCGCAAGGCACACCCCTTGCACCTGTGACTACATAGCCCACTTAGATTCTCTAGATAACCTCCCTCTCAATCTCTCCACTCTCATGAATCATTGATCCTAAGTACCGAAAGTGGTCTTTTAAGGGGACTTCTTGGTTATCGATCTTGGCTGGTGTTCCACACCTACTCCTCTCCGTCATAAAATTGCATTCCATATATTCTATCTTAGTTAGGCTGATTTTAAATCCTTTAGATTCTAATGCTTTTCAACATAACTCTAACTTTGTATTTACACCCTCCCTTGTTTCATCAAATAAGACTATATCATCTGCAAATAGCATGTACCAGCGAATCTCCTCGTACAAATATTTTGTTAACTCATCTATAACCAATGTGAAAAGGTATGAGCTCAATGCCGATCATTGGTGCAATCCTACAGTAACAGGAAAATCACCAGTCTTGCCACTAGTAGTATTAACATTTGTTACTGCTCTATCATACATATCTTTAATTATGTCTATATACCCCCGCAAAATCTCTATCTCCCCCAACACCCTCCATATTAAGTCTCTAGGGACAATATCATAAGCTTTCTCTAAGTTGATAAAGACCATGTAGAGGTCTTTCCTCCTCTCCCTATATTTCTTTACCAATTGTCCTAATAAGAAAATAGCTTCCATAGTAGACCTTTTAGGCATGAAACCAAACTAATTTTCTGATACACTTGTCTCATGCCGTAACCTCTTTTCAATCACTCTTTCAACTCTGTATGTCTCCTTTATTCTTATAAATTGGTACAATAGAGCTTTTCCTCTACTCATCAGACACTTTTTTTTATTTTATAATCTTGTTAAACAACTTGGTCGACCAAACTACCTTCATATCTCCTATATGCTTCCAAACCTCTATTGGTATACCATTAGGCCCCATGACCTTTCCTGATTTCATCTTTTTCAAGGCCTCTTTCACTGTAGGTATTCTAATCCTACGTTTATATCCATAATATCTAATGTTATTTAGAGTTATAGTATTTTCAATCCCTATGTTCTCAGAGCCATTGTCATTTAACAATTTTTGAAAGTGCGTTTCCCACCTTAGTTTGATCTCATCATCTTTGAACAAAAAATAAACTATATATTATTAGATACAATCCATACAGCAGTATGACCATTACCTTCCAAAATCTCTAAAAGTACAAAATACTATCTTGCAACGAAAAGGAAAATATCCTAATGAATCAGCTAATCATTTGTCTTATGCATGACATGAGAAAAGGCAAGTCTAAACCGCAAGACCACCCCGAATTTCCTGTAGGATTTTGTCAAATCAAAAGCTTCCTTGATATGTTAATTCCACAAGTATTTAATTATGGATAAACCATATTAGCTGTTTCAGTGTCCAGCAATGTACATTGACTTTTGCTAGTTACTTCCAATAAAAAAAAGTATTGTATCAAACTTGTTTTGGACTTAAAAATTCATTGAAAGATCGATCCACATCTTCCAGACAATATATGTATATTTCTCGGGACATTGTGATGCTGAGCATCTCATCCATTCATTAAAAAGGGCAGCCCTACTGCACGAAGCTCCCACATACACAGGGTCCAGGGAAGGGCAGACCACAACAGGCCTACAGTATGCAGTCTTACCTTGCATTTTGTAAGAGGCCGTTTCCATGCTTGGAACCCATGACCTCCAGGTTACACTACGACAACTCAACCGTTGCACCAAGGCTTCCCTTTTGTAGGCCCTATTTTAAGTGTTTAGTCATATTTAAAGTTGTTTTAAATTGTCTTTATGTAGTGGGACAGGGTTGTGTAGTTTTTCTCGCTTAAGGGTATAATGGTGTTTGGTTGCAATTTACTTGAGAGATAAGAAAAGTGGCGCCCCTCTTGTGTCTATAAAAAGGATTAGTCTTTCTTTCGTGTAGTTTTGTTTGATAGTTGAATTAGATTGAAGTCTTCTTCTTCTCTTGTCACTTCTGGTCCAATGTGGGCTGTTTCAATTTATTTCTAGTCGAATTTTCACCATTGACTGAATAAACAAGGTGGAAAGGTTAATTAGGAGTGTTTTATGGTTAAGAAGCACTTGAAAACCAGCAGGTTTTTCCCTAGAACTACCTAGAATTTTCTTTTAAAACCCTAATTTTAAACACTTTTTAGCTTGCCTGCATTATATTGTGATATTTCAAACTTTAATTATGAAATCCTTATATTTCCTCACAGACCATGGAGAATCAAAGGGAGGAATAGAAAATAAATAATAAAATAAAAGACCATAACACCATGGATTTGCTTGCCAACAATTTTATGAATTAGTTGTTTCAAAAGAAAAGCAAAAATAAGGAGTTCAGATTGATAATGTAGACCCTGTCCAAGATAAAGTTCGAAGATCATGGAAAGTGATTCTTGGTTCCCAAACAAATTTTCACAAAGACATTTTCCTGTTTTCTTCCATCTTTATTAGAAAAGAACTCCACCACTCTTGATAACAAAACCCATGTGGAGCCTCAGCTTCTGAACCTCAATCCTTCAATTCAGCATTTGATGGATTTGTGGGTACCTTTAAGCAGAATGCAACTGTTGAGATGACCCAGTCCAAGTTAACACCAAAGGATCTTTTATCATGAAGTCAAGAATCTTATATCATTTAGAAATTTGAAGTGCCCTTTTCTAGTTTTCTCATGGATGGACTCCATAGAAGATCTGGGACAAATATGAGGTAGGAAGATGGAAAATTTCATGTATTAGGGAGGTTGGCAATTTTTCTAAACCCAAGAGGAAGAAGCTGCAGGCTTAACTGAACCCATTTGTATGGAAAAATAAGAAAGTAGGAAGATATGGGAGAGGGATGCTGCTAACATGCCCGAGGGTTTGATTGGAACATCGATAAAACCAGTGTCTGGAAGTGGAGCCTGCCAACCTGGGAAGAAGAGATAGACGACCAAGCCCATCATCTCTTCACCTCCTCCTCCTCCCATCAACTGAAAAGCCACCATATCTGACCTGTTTTACAGTGAGGATCAAAGTCTCCACGACAAAGAAATAGAATCTTTTCAAATAGCAAGTTTAGGAAAACCTTTACTTTCCCAACTTTTCTCGACACTGGCAATCAAGCAGGTATTGATGTGGATCAAGGAGTACATATTGTATAAAAGAGCCAAATAATATGCTAATCATTGGAATACCTCCCAGTTAAAACTCAGGTGCTGAAGTTGAACCCTGGCTCTGAAGGTAGTGGAGTATAAGTTGTGAGGAGTCTTCGAAAACATAAAGCATTTGTCCCAGTGTTTTGATGGTCCTCTGTAAATTTCATCTCTTTGACGTTACTGCAGAGATTGTTGACATAAAGGCCTGTTACCCATGCACTCTATCTGTCTATCATATCCATTTTAACACAACAAGGTGGTGGAGATGCCTGCTTGAAACTATATTCAGAGAATGTTTCTAGCACAAGAGGTGATCTAACTTGAAGCTATTGAGAATGAACCTTTGTCTCCGCTGTTGCTGTTCATAAATTCAGCTTTTGTTTTATTCCTGTTTCTCAGACCATCTCATCCTCTTCTGTGAAATTACCTTTCTTTGCTCAAGAAAAAGCAAAAAGAATAGGATTTAAATTTGTACGCACACTTACTAAGCTCTTCCGCACTTCAGACTAGATCTAATTCCCTTAACATAATCAATTAAATAAATACGGTGAAAATCTGACTCTGATCATGTCTACAAAATTACAGATACTTCACCAACTGTCTATCATATGTCACCAGATGCAAATATGAGACTTGACTAGAGTCCTGATCATTATTGACTGATGTGCCTTAACTGTAATAGTTGAGCTTTGACCCATATATTGCACTTTCATTTGAGAAGGCAACTTCTTTATTTATCTCCATATTCAAACTATACCTTTTTTACATAATACACTCAAGATATTCAAAACGTATTCAACAATCCCAGAGCTCACCGATTTTAGTACTTATGTTGCTGTCGACTGCATTCAATAATCTCCTCTTAAAGCAAAAGAATACCTAAAAACTCACCAACTTGCAGAAGTAAAAGAAAGAAAGGAAATACAACCATCTTAGTACCCAAAGATGCAAAACAAATTAAATAGGAAGGAAGGCAATCGAATTATCCTATATTTGAGAAAGCAAAAGAAGAATTACTACCTCCAAACCCCTGTTTTGGGTCGCCATTGCCAGAATCCTTATCCAACCATCCAGAGAACGAATCTTTTGATGAACCGGAAGTTGTCCATGACTGGTCACGTTTATCACCGTCTTCAGCAGTACTTCCACCAGCAGAAAATGCAAGGATTCGAGGAGAATTTATTTTCAGGAAATTGATACGAAGAAAGACACAATTGCATTTCCTGCATTTAAACCCTAATCGAAGCTGAAATGAATTGGGAGACGAAGCAGTTGTCAAAGACGCCATTTCGCCACCTAAAATGAATTGGGCGGAGAAAGTCACAGATGACACAGGGTGAAATTATAGTTGAAATTGCAGAGTTAAAAATGAAGTTCGAGGATTAGGGTTTTAATTTAGGCAGAGGAAAGAGGTTCGGGAGTAAGAGGAAGATGAGAAATTACGAGGGGACGATGAGAAGGGTTGCTTGGTTTTACTTTGTTTGTCCCTTTTCACTCTCTCTATCCGTCTTTTTCTTTTCACAGACCTTTCTTATTCGTTAGGCCGTGAGGTTTCCTACTTCCGGAAACGTGAATCTGTATTTTAAAGCCGATATTTCCGTGCCGCGCACCTTTGCGGTTTTATAGTGAAGTTACATGTAGGGTCAGTTCTTTAATGCTCAAACCGGTTACCTTAAGTATGCTGTACCTCAAAAATCATAAATTTTAAATAGTCTAAGCATTGAGTTTTTAGTTGTCCCAATATTGTTAATTTTCTGTTTTAGATTGAGAACTCAAAAAAAAGCAATAGGACAATCGTCCCATGTATATGTTAGTAGAGGATATATTGAGCTAGGTTTAGCCTAATATTGGGCATTGATGGTTATTCCTAGTCCAAAAATGAACTATGATCCTTTCATGGTTGGAAAACAAATTTGGACATGTAAGACCATAAAATATTATAAGGATAAAAAATCATAAGTAGAAGTGAACTTGTTTACTTTAGGGAGAAGAAGAAATAAATGAATGTCACATGACACTTCCCTTAGAACATGTGCTTTCTGCTAAACAACCCAGCACAAGATTTGATGAAGTAGCATAGTGACGTGGTTATCACTAATGGAAGATCCAGTGCAAGTTCACCTAGTTCTCCTTAAGCCCTTGGTTGCACAAATGGTCCAACCCGAAAGTTGGTTGCATCATCCACTCCTTGCAACATCATTCTGTCTTTATGTTTCAACTTCCATCCTATCATCTCTGTCTCTTCTTCTCTTCTTTCTACTTTTCCAACTTCTTATCCTTTCTCTTCTCCTTCTCTTGGTAGTTGAATTTGTCTCTTCTTCACCCACCTATCATCTCTGTCTCTCCTTCTCTTCTTTCTACTTTTCCATCTTCTTGTCCTTTCTCTTCTCCTTCTCTTGGTTGTTGAATTTGTCTCTTCTTCACCCACTACATATATCCACACTAAATGAACAAATGACCTTCAATGTAGGTGAAAATCTCGGCATGATCAAGCACATGCATCACTAGCATTTTTACCACATATTATGTATATTGTTTTGATATAAATTTCATCAAATTATGTCAGCTACATGTGTGCATCATTGCAGTAATGGATATTAGTGATAATTGGGCCTACTATGCTGGTTGGATACTTAACATAGGATCACATTAGGTGGAGACTATTTGTGTGCCCCACTTAGAAGATGGATAATTACATGGATGGCTTGGGTAGTTAAGTTGTCCATTGGAGAGAAAGGCATTGCAATCTAAAACAAAAGCTCTTCACAAGTGGAAGGGTATGGTTGTTCTTGGTTTTGGTTATATATATATATATATATATATATATATATATATATATATCTGTGTGTGTGTTGCCTCTTACGATGAGCCTGATAACTTGTGAATTAAAAGAGAAATCCCCAAGCTACTCCATTACATATTGTTTAATCTCGTTTCTACTATAAGTATACACATGTATGCCCTTCTTTTCAATTTATTAGAAAAATTGCATTCCTTTCTATTGGTCTCTCTCTCTTTCATTTCTTCCATACATACTTATGTATTGATATGTACTAAAAGAAAAATGGTGTTTGGGGTCACTTATTGTATTTTTTATCAATCTAAGATGTTCATATGATTATGCTTCAATCAAATGTCCTTGGTACCAAAATTCATATCTATTGGAATTTTCATCGTAAAATGGACTATAAGAGGGTTCTTTTGTTTTATCCCATCCATTATATGACAATAAGAGGCTTGGAAATGAAGGCCTTAGATATTACCATTAGAAATGAGTTTTGTGATCAAGAACATCTGATTGAGGCTAAATCAGATGAACATCTTGGATCAATGAAAAAATGCAAAAAAAGTATGCTCAAACACCATTTTCTTCAATACATATCAATATATACATTTAAGAAAAAGGACAGCCTTGTGCAGGAAGCTCCTATGTATGCAAGGTCTAAGGGAGGTACAGACAACAACAGGCTTACAATATGTAACCTTACCCTACATTTTACAAGTGGCTATTTTCATGCCTCGAACCCATGATCTCTAGGTCACAAGGTAACAACTCAACCATTGTGCCAAGGCTCCCCTTTTATATCAATATATACATATGTATGGAATAAATTCTCCTTTGTCTTCTCACTTTCACCATCCCCCATCTTTTGAATCTTATAAAATAATAAAGATCAAAACTACCACATAAATTTTATACCTTTATTTGACATGTCTCAGCCCCATTACGATGAAACTACCTTCTTAATTAGGTGGAGCTTGTAAGTACTTAGTTAAGTTGGTTCAATGTCTCGTCTCACAGTTAAGAGATTGTGGGCCAATACGCATTGGTAAAGATGCATTAGTGAGAGCAAAACTAGATCAATTAAATTGTAGTTGTAGAATTAGTAAAATAAGTGGTACAAGATAAAGGAAGACATTTGAATGTATGAAAAAAAGACCTTCCAAGGAGTTGAGGAGACTACATGAAAGAATTTTGGTTTTTGTTTGCTTTTTAGTTTTGTTATGTATAGTATCTTATAGTAATGTATAGGTAGTCTGCAATTTTTTACTTAGTTATTCTCGTTTCTTTCCTTGTTATGACATGTGATTCTATTTTTATTTGTACTATTCTTTATCATTCTTTTAATGAATGTGAGGAGTTGAATGCAATGTAATGGAAGACATTTCATATTCTCTTTAATTTGAAATGATCTCAAGTGCCTCTTTTGTATTAGTGGGCCTCACTTTTGAATGATCTAGCTTGCTCATCTGATTTCTATTCATTGCTGATACTAGCACATATGAAATTCTACTTTTGATCACCATAAATACATAGTTAGAACTTTTATTAGACAATGCTCTAGAATCCTTTGAACCTCAACATTTTATGGTCGCATGATATCCAAAACAAGAGAAATTAAACGAACATGTGAGATCATCTAAAGGTGGGGTTCGTAAAAGTGGACACTGGGGTTAGAGGGCTTTGTTATAGCATTCCACATGAGATAATACAACTTTCATGTTGGCTAAGAAAAAGAAAAAAAAAAGACTATGTCTAGAAAGGTATTTTATTTAATGAGGCTTCCCATTTATATCAAGTGGATCCCATTCTAAGTTGCTTATCTTAGCCAAAGAAATAAGATTTTGATTAAACTAGGAGACTAAACAACATAAGATGAGTAACATGCTTCCAATTAGAAATACAACTAAAGGACACTTTCTAAAAATAAAGATATTCAATGAAATTAGAAACTTTCCTAACTAACATGCATTCAATAAAAAAAAAACTAATGCAAAACTAGGATGAACAAATCTAGGAAACATGAATTAAAAAAACTTGCTAAAAATGAACTTTCCTAAACTAACACTTTCCTAAACCTAAAATTAGAAATTTTCTAAAACTAAATAAGGAAACTTTCTAAACCAAACTAAGATACAAACAACTAAGTAAATTATGCTAAACTAAGATTAAAAAAATCAAATAAAACAAGGCTTAAAGAGGATTTACCCAAGTACCATGGGATGGTGCACTTAGGTCATGGTTTATGGATTAATCAAAATTCTTTAATGAAAAGATTATTAAGATGAAATATAATCAATACACTTACTAAACAACCTAAAAATCTAAATGGGTTCCAAGGTTCCAAAGATATCAATGAAATAAGGTGCATAGACTATTGAAAATTATGCATTAACTTTGAATGAAAAAAATTCTAGATTTTAAGTACTAGAGAAACTCAATTCAATCAATCAATGAACAACAACTTAATAAGCACTTTTTATGCAAGATAACATTCAAGATTTAAAGTACTTAGCTAGTGGAATCAAGCATGAATAATGAACTTCAATTAACTTTGTTGATGGAATGGAAAAATACATTAGAAATAGTGCACATGATACATAGATGTAAAACTGAAAATGAAACACTTTTCCTAAGCCTAAAACTTGATTAAAATCAATGTTAAAACACTCTCCAATAATGTTAAACTAAAATTACATCACATTGAAGTGAAACCCAGAAGAGAATTAAGAGAAAAGACAGTTGGAATGATGGGAACAAATTAGGAAAAAGATGCCTAAAACTTGCTATCTCTCTCTAAGAAAAAAACATGGAAAATATGAAAAGGAAACAAGTATTCAAACTACTTTTTCTCTTGGATATCACTAAGAGAGAAGAAATAACTTTGATCTTGAGAGATTAACCAAGAAAAACTATGAATATGGAATCAAAGATTGAAGGGAAAACAAGGAGGATCTATGCATCTAGAATTAAAGAAACAAAATAAGAACAAGTAAGCAATGAAAGCAAAGCACTAACCTATAATTGAAGTGCAAAAGCAAAGGACTTGAGGAATCCAAGAGAAAGCAGCCCAAAGAGAACCAAAGCTCCAAAGATCACCAAAGTGGAATGCTTCTTTCAAGGTTTTGATGCAAAGCCCCTACTTCGAAAAAAAAAAAAGTGGAATTCAAGGAGCTTTATAAATGGGCTTCCAATTGAATGAAGCTTATTCTAGAAAAGGAAAGTGGATCTACATCTAGGGTTTCAATGAAGAAAGTTAGGTGGAGAGTGAGGTGGAGGAATGATGTAAGCAAGGTGACATCATGGTGGCTACCATCTTTAGAAAGGGGGGAGGTGCCACTTTTGTAGGAGGTGGCATGGATCTCGTTGCCTTCTAATTGCATGTGGTTTGGCTATTGGAAAAGAGAGAGAGAGAGAGAGGAAGATAGGAAAGCATCCAGGGTTTGAGGTGTTTCGAGTGTGACATAGAATTAGGAGTTTCCATTTAGGAAACCACCTAAGGTGACAACCAAGCTAGGGGCGGCTATCACTTTTTAGGGAGGTGCCTCCCTCCTTAAGAAAAATTCATGATACCCTAATTGGCGAGGGTAAAAAGATGGAAATTTTAAAATGAAATGTGGGGTTTTCTCTCTTCATTGGTCCACCTATGCATAATCATCTTATCAATTACAATTTTTCATCAAAACCTTCTAATTATTCTTTAAAAATTATATTTTAAACTAGGATAATTGCTTGAATTGATCGTCCAATCATGTGACTCCATGTGGCATGATGGCTCACTTTGATTTCTTATTCCTTGCTGGCTTGAGTAGCTGACTCCCTCGGCTTCAAAACATGAATAGCTTGGCTTCTTTAGATTTCCTTATTACAGTAGGAAACCTCATATGTGGCTCCAATTCTTATGCAAAGTGGTGGACTTGCATGGCTTTTTGCATGAACCATCTTAGTCATCTTTGATTCTTTCTATTGCCTTCTTACTTGCCTTAAGATGACCTTAAACCTTGATTGAGCTTTTAAATTTAGATCTTTGGCCCTCTTTTGATCTTGTTCTTCGATTCTTATCATACTTGATCTCGACCATTAGCTTGTCTTCTAGACACTTATAAAAATTAAAAATCTTAGTTAAATCTTAGAAAATTATGATAATTCACACACTTACTTTAGATTAGCTCTTGAAACTATAAAATATCAAACTTCTAAATTATGAGGTAAAAAGCATGTATTATGAAATTCTAGAAAAACCCTAGAATTATGCTTATAATTTATAACACATGGGCTACTAATTAGGTACTTTTTGTACAAAGTTGAACACTTATTAGCTCTCTTGTTGAGTTTCTCTAATAAAAGAACTCTTCCATGTTCCAAGCCTCAAATTCTATGAATGGGACCCATACTAATTAATAGATGGGCCCCACTAATGAAAAAAAGCCCCTAGGGGCTTCCTCTTGTTTTAAAATCTTTTAAAAATAAAACCAAAGTAAGAATGTAGAAAATGGGATCCTATAATACCTCTAAATTTTAAACTTATCTAGTTATGAATGAATGAAGATTTTCTTTTCATAAGTATGAATAATCTTTAGGGCATTGTAAAAGTAAGCTTTACATTGTTTAAATGATGAAAGAACACAACAAAACTAACCTAAAGATATCGATGCACCAAGGTGGGAAGGAAGCCTATTTGAAAATGTCTAAGTGTTAAGAGGTGGCTTAAGAGAGAGAGATGAATGGAAAATGCACCCTAGACCTAAAGGCCCTTAAAGGGAGTGTGCATGGATGTTAAGGACTGAGGAGAGGTCCAAGCTATAAAGCCCATAAGGATTAGGATCCATGGGCTTACTAGGGAGAATTTCTCCTAAAGTTTTGTTTCATTTAGGCCTGTCCAAGCCCACATAGATAAAAATAAGAGGGAATCCTAATGGATGTAGGACTCCTAATGTTAAGTAAATTCTAATGCAGAGTGCTAACCTTTGGGCTGGATATTATGAACTTAGACACTTAATAGAGTCTTAGGAAGATGAAGAAACCAAAAAAGAGAAAAACACCTAGGCTAGGATAAGATAAATAGAAGAAAGGAACTCCAAGTAAAGGGCATGGAATCTTCCTAGGGTAGGATTTTTTATAGTTAGCAAAACAAGTTTTAAAAAAATCATGCTTGATCATGTTGTTTTCATGCCCAAAATATCTAAGTTCATCCATGCTTTAGTTCTTTTATTAATGTATATATTTACTTGAGATACTTACATGCTTAGATTGAGATTTATTCATGAATTAAGATTGTAAATCATGCATGACATTAGGCTTAGGTCATGACATTAGGCTTAGGTTCAGCTTGATCTAATCCAAGATTTTTTGCATCTATTGAATCAGTTTTCATGGATGGAATTAGATGTTAATCCTTGACTGTTTTAGTTATAAGTTTTAGCATGTTATGCGATAGTATTTACTTGCTTTTGATATCAAATTGATGATTGATCTTCCCATAGAAGTAATGTCTAAAAATTACTTTTGGTATCATGCTTGAATCCATGCCACTTTTTCTCTAAATCTAAACCTTCTTTTATCAGTTCATGTTTACACAATGAAACACTATGAACATTGTTACCTCCTAGTTTGCTAGAAAACTAAGTAAGTGCATACAAATTTAAAAAATTTGACTCAAACACATGATTTTTTTTGTGTTTAGGCACTTCTTTGGGTAGCCTATTGCAAGGTTATCTAGCAACTAATTTTGCAAATGGTCCAACTGAAAGTTTGGGGTAACAGATGTCTTCCAAGCACCTAGCATGCCCACAAACTCACCCTATGTGATGTATACTCAATAATGGATAGATTAAATAGGTCCAAATAAGATCATAACATAGTTATATTATTGTTTCTATAAAAAATAGTCAGTAGGTCTACTAAAGTGGTAGCATATAGCCTAACTAAGTTTTTGTGTATGCTATGAATTTCTATTACCTTATGCACTTGGCTATTTGTATGCTTAATATATTCAATGATTTAGTTATTAAGCAAGGAAAATAGTGGCATAAAGGTAGCCAATTCACTTAGTGGTTGTTAAACATTTAGCACAAATAGTGAACATTTTAATGGTTCACACAATAAATGCACTGCTAGCATATGATACTTCCAAGATTTTGTAGATAGAGGTTATATTAGTAAATTATTGTATCATTTGCCTCATCATGTGAGATTTTGATCAGTGAAATACATTAGTTAAAAACTTATTGACTAGTACACGCCACATATTCCAATTAGTCTATGACTAGTTATAGGGAACATATAACATCATAAAAAGATGTTGATAACTTCCTTACTTGTTCAAGCCTACAAAACCAAATAAACATATCGGTAATTTCCTCATTTTAACACTTGTTGTAACACTACAATCTCACCCCTATCATTCTTATATAAACATTTGAAATCCCATTTGCTTTGCGTACCATATCTCATTGACAGTAAACCAAAAATCTATTATCCAACAAGCAAAGTTACTACTATCATCTCAGAGGAATATGATTATGTGATTGTGTATGATTAAACATTGGATATCAGATAATGCATAAGGGTGCTGTGAATCCTACAACACATGATAGTCATTTTGAGGGTTCAAAAACCATTATGGCACTATCCTAGGAGGGTTCAAATTGGTCCCTAACCTCCAAATAGGATACCTGCCTAACATGAGGGTTTTATGTCCTAGGAGTATGTATCATGGGAAGACTACTTCCATTCTGATCCAACGGCTCATGAGAGTTGGTGTAGACCGTATGATGTTCATAGTGGAGCATAGTTGGAAGATGATTCCTTTATGTGTATAATTATCCATTTCATTAGTTAGGCATGATGTACATGTTGGTTATCTTTGAGGGTTCACACCATTGCCTACAAGACCTGATGCTGGATGCTGCTACCCAAATCTATGATCTATTAGTATTATATATTTGTGTGTGTGTGTGTGTGTGTGTGTGTGAGCATTTTCATATTTATAGCTTTTATTTGACTTATTATTTATTGTGAATTTAGTATTGAATACTTGATTAGAATATTATGTTTGATTTTGCCTAGTTATGTGATTGTCGTAGTTTTTAAATCTAGTTTAGAAAATTTTCACTAATTGGTCATACTCACTCCCACCAACATTTTACGAGAGATATTGTGGATAGTTTGGACAAGCAAAGAATTGAAGTGGACAAGTGAAGAAGAAGAAAAATATGAACAAGAAAGATTATTTTTCCTTAGTTGAACTTATTTATTCAACATATGTTTAAACATATTATTGACAGACATGTAATATAGTTTCGATTATTATATGTGTGGCATTTTATAGATTATTTAGTTGGTTGTGTCTATGACCAGTGGATCATGCATGTGCTCATATGGTAATATTTATTTTGATTATAGGAGTTTTCTGATAAGAACAACAAGGCTTGAAGAAGTAGTTTTTGGAAACCAATGTATGCATATACTTGTTATCATTTAAAATGTTTTTCAAAAAAAAAATTAAAAAATAAAGGTGACTGGCATTTTAAAAAGGATTTGAAGAAAAACTATTTTAGAAAACCTAGGTCATCATAGTTGGTATCAAAGCATGGTTTAGACTATTCACAACCAAACAACTAGAACCATAAAGAGTCAACAATAAGTTTATATGTTTTAGGCTCACTAGATATTGTTGATAGGAAACTTATTAGGACTTTTCTAGTGATGAACATATATAGATGCCAATTAAGAGACCTAGAGCCACTGCTTAGCTACTTGCTAATGAACTTGCCCTTACAAAGAGTAAAGGAACACAAAAATTTAGGGGGATGTGATGTGTCTTGATAATTACAACAAGTCACAGCTCCATTGGAGTATAGAATTGGCAAATATAGATCGATCCCATGAAGACTCTTTAGTAAAATAGTTAATTAGAGTTTAGTTTATCTTACTTTAACCTAGCCAAACATTCAAAAGAAGGACTTTTTTTAAACTAAAACTAAAGACAAGGAAAATAAAGACATAAAGCAAGAAGTAAGGAAAACTAAAAAGAAAACAACTAAACTAACTATGCAACTAGAAAGTAAACCCTAAATTAGAAAGAAAGCAACTGTGAAGCTAAGAAACTATCTAAATAAGTGAGGAAATAAGATAGGAAACTTTCTAAAACTACAACTAGCTAAGAATTAAAGTAAAGAACAAATTAACTAAGAAAAGAAAAAGAACTCATTCATTAATTGAATTGTTACATAAGTAAAGGAAAAGAAGGAAATAAAAGTCTTTCAAATCTGAGCTTAAATTCCACTACAGGACCCTCATGTTGTGTCACTCAACAAGAGCTTGTACACTTCTCTTCAACCCTAAATGCATTAAAGTTACCACCAAGTGTTTCTCATCCCCTTAACCTAATATGCCACAAATCAAATCAAATCCCACTGATTGATCCTTAGGAATGAAGTATTAGGGCAGCCAAGAAAAGATATTGGCATTGTGTTTAGGAAAGTTAGTACTCCCATTGTGATTATTGCAAATTGACCAAAACAAAGATATTGGGATCTTTCAAGGTTGATGTTCGTTGAAGAAAATACTTTTTTATAAGCCTCAGAAAGATGATAATCTTTAATACTCATCGGGTATAGATCTTCACTGATTTTCCTCAAGGTCTCTAAGCCATAACCATCTATCTATCTAAACTATGCACTGTGTGCAAGTGGGTTTAGAGATTTAATTTATAAATAGTTTAGAACATGGATAAAATGTAGAATTAACCATATGCATTTGTATTAGTAAGTTAAAGTTGAAGAGATACTAAGATTTAGAAATTCTAATTCTCGTCATAGTAAAGGAACTTTGCCTTAAAAAATAAATTTTTTTTTTTTAAATCACAAAAAGTTCAATAATCTCATGCATATCTACAAACCCAAACATGAACTGAACATTGCCCACAATGTTTTGAAACATAGGACTCCTATATATTGATTAGGTAATGTAAAAAAATGAGACTCTAAAAACCCTGGGTTGTCTCCCAGTGAGTGCTAAGTTTAAAGTCTTCGGCCATATGTAAAGTGATATAATATAAGGATGAATGCATGCCAGACTCATGATGAATAGATATGTCATGGAACATGGTATGGTGGGTCCTAGTAAATGGGATCCTCAAGCAGAATCTCCTCTACTTTAGGGTTGACCAATTTCACTAAGGGTTTTAACCTTTGACCATTCACTTTAGAAATTTCCCCATCCTTTTCAATCTCGTTAGCTCCATGAGGATAAACAGTTCAAACACTGTAGGGTTTAGTCCATTGAGAATGAAGTTTACTAGGAAATAGATGCAACCTAGAGTTATACAGGAGGACTTTTTGTCCTAGTGTGAGGGACTTGAGCAAGATGTGTTTATCATGATATGCCTTTATTTGGTCCTTGTATGTCCTCATAGTCTCATAGGCATCTTTCCTAAGTTCATCCAACTCATTGAGTTGAAGCTTTTGTGGATCCTAGCACTATCTAAGTCAAAATTGAGCTTTTTAACAGTCCAATATGCTTTATGCTCAAGTTCAACAAGGAGATGAAATGCCTTTCCATAAAGTAGATGGTATGATGACATGCTTATAGGCATATTGAAGCAATATGGTAAGCCCATAATGCATCACTAAGTCTCAGTGACTAGTCTATCCAACTAAGATTAACTATCTTTTCTACGATCCGCTTGATTTCCATATTAGATACTTCCACCTATCCACTAGTATGAGGATGGTATGAGGTAACAATTCTATGGATGACACCATATTTCTTCATTAATTTCTCAAATACTCTATCACAAAAGTGTTTTTCCACATCATAATAATGGCTTATGGAGTACCAAAACATGTAAAAATATTTTCTTTCAAAAATTGAACCACTACTGTGTGGTCATTAGTCTTAATGCTATGGCTTCCACCCATTTGGTCACATAGTCCACTTCCACAAGGATGTAAAGGTTACCAAATGAATGGGGAAAAGGTCCCACAAAATTGATGCCCCAAACATCAAAAGGATCAATGATCAGAATGAGGTTCAAGGGCATCATATCTTTTTCACCTTTACTACCTATCGATTGTCATTTGGCACATGAGATGTAGTAAGAATGAGAATCTCTAAAAATGGTAGGTGAGTAGAAACCACACTGCAAAATTTTTGCAGGCATCTTCTTTTCACTGAAGTGATCTCCACATGCATGGTCATGGCAAAAGGAAATGATTTGTTGATGCTTACTATCTGGTATGCATCTCCTAATCACCTGATTGAGACAATGCTTAAATAAATATGAATCATCCTAGGAAAAGTGCTTAGCCTCTGTAAGAAATTACTCCTATTTCGTTTTGACCAGTGATTAGGCATTTGACCTAAACAAGATAATTGACAATATCAGTGTACCAAGGTAACTGGGACATTAGTACAAGTTGTTCATCTAGGAAAGATTCCATTATAGGCATAGATTCATTAGAAGACTCTACAATCAATAAGGACAAATGGTCTACTACAACATTTTTGGAACCTTTCTTATTGTAAATTTCTATATCAAACTCTTATGGCAATAAAATCCATTAGATCAATCTTAGTTTAACACCCTTCTTGGAAAGAAGGTATTTCAGTGCTACATGGTTTGCATAGATGATGACTTTAGATCCTAACAAGTAAGTTCTAAATTTGTCTAACGCAAATAAGAAAGCCATCAACTCTTTCTCCATAGCAAAATAATTGAGTTAGGCATCATTTAAGGGTCTTGCTAGCATAATATATCACATGGGGGAGTGTATCAATATGCTGCCCCAACACAGCACCAATCGCGTAGTTTGAAGCATCACACACTATCTCAAATGGTGTACTCCAATCCAAAGGTTGAATGACACACACATAAGTGAGTTTGAGCTTTAGGTACTCAAATGCTTTCATATAGTTCTCATCAAAGTAAAAAAATTGGCTAATTCATAAGTAAATTACATAGGGGCTTAGAAATTTTGCTGAAATCATTGATGAATCATCTATAAAATCCAGCATGACCTAAAAATGAGTAAATTTCCTTCACCATCCTAGGAGGGGAAATATTAGAAATAAGATCCACTTTAGCTTTATTACTCTCTATGCCATTGTGTGATACTATGTGCCCTAAGATAATGCCACTTTGTACCATAAAATGACATTTTCTCTAATTTAGCAAAAGATTTTTCTCTTAACACATAGCAAGAACTAATTCAAATTGTGCATGCATTCATTAGAGAATGATCCAAATACTAAAAAATCATTCATGAATACATCTAAGAACCTCTCCACCATATAAAAAAATATGCTTAACATATACCGTTGGAAAGTAGTTAGGGCATTACACAATCCAAAGGGCATACGATGGTAGGTGAACGTCCCAAAAGGGTAGGTGAAAGTAGTCTTCTCTTGATCTTTAGATGCTATGGGGATTTGGTTATAACCAGAATAACCATCAAGCAAACAATAATATTTATAGTTTGCCAACCTTTCTAGCAATTGGTCAATGATAGGAAGAGGAACGTGTTCTTTTCTTGTGACTGAGTTTAGTTTTTAGTAATGTAACAAACTCTCCCCCCGGTGATCATGCTTGTGGGGATCGATTCATTATCCTCATTGTAGATTACTATGACTCTGGATTTCTTGGGTACAACCTGAACTAGGCTAACCTAAGTGCTATCATAAATGGGGTATATAACACCAACATCTAGTAGTTTGAACAATTCATCTCTGACAACCTCTTTCATGTTAGGGTTAAGCCCTATTTGTGTTTCCTTGTACGGTTTATTATTTTCTTCTAGATGAATGTGATGCATACACATAAAAAGGCTAATCCCTTTGATGTTCACTACTCCACCCTAATGTTGTCTTATGTTCTAGTAGAACATTAAGTAGCTTTCTTTCTTTTTCTTGATTGAGATACGAGGCAATGATCATAGGCAAGGAACCATCAGGTCCTATGCAAGAATATTTCAAATTTTCAAGCAATGGTTTAAGGATTAGAGTGGGTGGTTTTTCAATTGAAGGCACAGGAACATATGTGGATAGAGGAAGAGGTTCCACTAGAGGTACCCATTTGGAGCTATCCATGATTGGTGAAGCATCTAAGTGATTATTCACTTCATCCATGGACCTTTCTACATTAAAATCACAATTAAAATGTGCAAGATAGGCTTCAAGTGAATCTAGGGTAGACAATGGTGGAATAGCATCTAGATTTAGACCTTCAATCAAATTGACTATGTAGGAGTCATCAAGGTTTAGATGTTGATGATCATCATTAAACACATTAAGCTTTACTTTTATGTTTCTGAAAGATAATTTCATGACACCACTACAATAGTTGATGATGGCATTGGACGTCCAAGAATACTTGGTTTATGACTACTGAGGTTTTATATAGGCTGGGTTTGTAGGATAATAAAATCAACGAGAAAATAAAACTGGTCCACCTGTATTAAGATATCTTAAACCATACCATATGCAATTTTAACTTGTCTGTGTGCAAGTTGTAATGTGGTAGTGGTTGGTTTTAGTTCACCGAGCCCAAGTTGCACATGAACAGAATATAGTAGTAGGTTCACACTAGCCCCTAAATCTAATGGTGCCCTATCAATGACGTCGTCTCCAATAACACATGAGATGGTAAGACAAACTGGGTCTCTAAACTCTAGAGGGGTCTGGTGCTAAATCAAAGAATTCACCTGCTAAATGAGGAAGGCTTTCTTTTACACATTAAGCTTGTGCTTGTGTACAGAGCTCTTTGAGGAACTTAACATAAGTAGGAATATCTTTTCTTGGATTGAGTAATGAAATATTGCTTTAAACATGTCTAAATGCATCTTTATCTCATGAAAATTAGTCCCTTTCTTAGCCTTGTTCAACATTTGAGGAAATGTGCTTTAGGCACATAAGGTGCCCCTACTATAAGGTCAGATGGAGTTGAAGATTTTTGTCTTTTCTCCTTTCCTTCATTGTATCTTGGTCATTCTCCTCTAATCTATCCTTAGTCCACACTAACTTGTTATCTATCTAATGGCCACTCTTAAGGGTAGTTATGGACTTGGCATGCTTAGGGAGTTGCTTTGAGTTTGAAGATGATCCTATTTCAAGCTATCCCTTAGGGTTTCAGATTGGCTAATTGGAAATTGTTCCCTTATCTAGTTTGGCAATAGCTTGGGAATTTATTTCGAAGCCCTATCTACTCTTGTTTTGAAGATGGTTTGTAACACCTCGGATTTTCTAAACCTTTTTCCAATTTCATATAATAATAATAATAATAGTAATTTTTTTTTTATAAAATAAGCAGGACCCCTAAAAATAAAAACTCACAATTAACATAAATAATGTAGCATTCAAAAAAAATGTCCCCAAAAGAAAACCTTGAGGGTCATCAACGTCCAAAGTTGCGACAATAAACAAAATCAAATCTTTGATACGATGAGCATGCTCAATATAAAACCATGACAAATCAAACACAATCGTGAAAAGAACAATAACAATAACATGTCCAAAAATCCCCCAGGGTCCATCCATAATCACCACATCATACACACATCACCACGTAAAAGTACACTACACAATAGTGTGGGTCAAATCTATCCAAAATATAAACATCCTTGTATAGCCCAAAACTCTAACTATAAGTCAGAGAGACATATGCTAATCAGTCTCTGATGTACAAAAAGGCAGATGGTCCTCGAGGTCCTCGCTCAATCAATGCTACTCCACCTACATACCCTTAGTGTTATCGCACTCCAAATCTATGGCATTGCAAAATAAAGCAATGCCTTAGTAAGCTATCGTTTGTGTAGGTGATCACATTTAATAAGAAACATAATAAAATCATGTGGCATGAAGTAATAATGTCATGGTGAATCTTATAGGACAAAACATGTACAAGGCATGTCAAATCAATAGACGTCCATAATAATAACACATGAGAATCTTAAGTCTGAGCAAGTCAATATCAAATCTCATTATCATGGTATGCAAGACATGAACAATACATGGATAAGCATCCATCAAAAGCAATAAGAATCTATGTACACATTGAAATATAATGCATGTCATGATAAACAGTGCACTATGCACAATCAAACTCGATGAATGTCTCAACTACACTCACGGCAATGGCAATGAGTACTCGTTCCAACCCTGGGTCCCTCACGTGTAGCACACATCAGCCTTTCCCGACGAAAGCCTGACAGCTATTACTGGCCCACCCTCAAATCAGTAAAAGACCCGGCTTATCGCACATCACCCTATACATTCCAACCCTGGGTCCCTCATGTGTAGCCTGCATAAGCCCTTCCCAGCGGAAGCTTGACAGCCATTACTGGCCTGCCCTCAAATTGGTACAAGATTCGGCTTACCCCACTTCAGCCTATACATTCCAACCCTAGGTCCCTCACATGCAGCATGCATCAACCCTTCCTGACAAAAGCCTAAAAACCATTACTGGCCTGCTCTCAAATTGGTACAAGACTTGGCTTACCCCGCTTCACCTTATATATCCATGTCACATGAGCATACAGAATAAGAGTATGGGCTACTATGCTGCAGTGGAAGCCACACTAGGATCTTAACCATTGCTGCTCCCCGTCGACATCATAATGGGAGAGTTCCTCCATCCTACATGGCATAAAACAAACCAGTAAGGGGGACTACCCACAATACCACCACCTACAAACCTAGCTCTCTTAGGGGTGGGTGTCTAATCATCATCACAACGTCAGAGGGTGAGTAGCCAACCCTACAACCCTCCTAGCATAGTACCCAACGGACAACAACACCTATCATAAAATAGTAAAACATGCTATAATCATGTGATGACCTGGGTTT
Source organism: Warburgia ugandensis (assembly GCA_035236585.1). Lineage (NCBI taxonomy): Eukaryota > Viridiplantae > Streptophyta > Magnoliopsida > Canellales > Canellaceae > Warburgia > Warburgia ugandensis. The sequence continues at coordinate 30,959,886 of CP141129.1, read as the reverse complement.
TTGTAACACATTTTATAATACATTTTTCAAAGGCAGGGTGCCCTTAGTAAAAAAAATTCACAAACAAAATAGTGAAAATCCTTTTCTCCAAAACTTGTTTCAAAAAAACCCAAGTCATCACTTCATACATAAAATAAGTAGAATTTTTGTACAAGATAAAATTCCATTGAAGGAATATATATTTTTTAAATTCCAAAATCCATTTAGTGGTTCATAGTACAGCCTGGTATCAGTACAATACTTATCCAAATTACATAATCCAAATTTCAAACCTCACTCAAATAAAAATACATGTCTTCAAGGGATATACTCTGATTGATTATTCTTCCAAGTCTTCTTAAGTCTCAAGCTCTTAATTCTATTTCTCTATATCTAAGATATTGTAAACATTGAAACATTTACAATATCTCAGCAAGCTATGCTTGGTAGGGGATACAAAAAATACTACTTCACCAATATAAGAATACGTACCTCAATCATTATTCTATCATGGTTATCTACTCATGGCTAATCTCAACATAGAGTATATATGTTATTTATGTAGTATAGGATAAAGTAGTTAAAATAGTGAAGATTGCTCAAAACTTGTTCCTTCCCTGGGCTATACTTTCACTTAGGAGATCAATATGCAGCCAATTCTCATATGAGGATTTTCTTTCCAGGAACTCATGTAGTAGCATCTCATCATGCCATGACATTTCACTATGCCTATCATATGTACATCATAATGCAAAATACATTAAGACTATTATGCCGTAGTCTCAATCTGTACAACGTGCCCTGATAACTGCAAGATAATCCACTAATACCAACTATGGAAATAACAAAATCTAGGTTCGCATGGGGGGAACCTTGGCTGTCACAGTGGTGGCCTTCCCGTGATTGCCCCACCCGACATTTAGCCTCTCTTTGGGCATGGTATCCATCATATAAATTTCAGGAAGCAAGTGGCCAAATCCTCATAATTTCCTTAGCATAGTATCCCCAGTCCTATTACTATGTAAAACAAAATCACAAGCCACCATGCTTGTATGTAATATACATTGTACATATCAGACAATGTGTGTATTTAACTAAGGCTGGAATATTTTCTATGCCCTATTCTTAGGGTTTCCTTAGTCTACCCATCTCATTACTTTCACCTCATTTAATTAGGTCATTAGATAGTTAAATTAGATCATGGGATTGGTTCACTTAGTTGGATCATGTGATTGGATCATGACTATGCTAAGGTACTAAGCATACTTATATCATGAAGGTCTATAATTCTAGACAAAAGATCATGTATGTATACACATGAATCCTTAATACATTCTTGTACATCCACCTACCTCAAAGTGGTATCATGTCTTGATCCATACATCTCAAGTGGTATTTACTCCATATTGTCCATCAAGATCTTGATTCATACATCTTTCCAACCATATGTATAAAATTAATCTTCTATATAAGTATTCTTTCTACATGTATTTGGATTATCCTATGAGGGATGCCCTAACTTTCCTTGAATCATATAGGATCAAAGTTTCAAATCTTCTAAGGTCACAATTTACATTATAAGTAAAATCATAGAAAAATACTACAATCTACATTATAATTTTTTTCTTTTTGTTTGTGATCTTTCAAGATCTCTCTTGGATCTTATTTGATCTTCCTTATCTTATTTACAATTTTTATTAGGATTAGATAATTTACTAACCTTTTATGCTCTTATTATTATTATTATTATTACTTGATCAGTTAATGTTTTACTGGTTGAGGATAGATTTTTTCATCCTAAGTCTAGATAGCTCTTCTTATGTTAAATTGGCTAAGGCTTACTAGCTGAATGGTTGAACACAAAGTGGTTACTTCAATCCTCATGTAAGGAGGCATTTAGACCTTACAAATGTCAATGAAAAGTGGGGGAAGAGCGAGGCTCTATTAGATAACCTCCTTAACCACCATATTCATCATCCATTAGGGTGGCCTTAAATCAACCTTTCATAAGGTTCCTATGAGCATTTTAACCCTAGGTACTCTTTCTAATTGATTTTAATTAAATCAATGAACATTTAAATGTCATTCATGGAGTTTCATTATTCTCCCAATTTAGGCCAAGAAAATGATATTCCTTATATTATCTTACTAACTATAGCTCTTAATATCATTAAGTCCATGTTATTTATTTTGTGTAAATGTCCTTCAATTCTAATTTCATTTAATTACATTTTCAATGTAGTTTTCATAACATAAGCATTAAATCATAAATAAATAAAGCTACAATTAAATCTACTAAGCAATAAATGACAATTATAATAACATTTAATACTTCAATGTAAATCTAATATGCCATAACTATTCATCATGACCTAACGGTCATAGTTGATTTCTACCCTTTTTAGGATATAGATATTGATCCTTTCATTTTCCTTTAGATTTAATATATCTTTTTAATGTGATTAGATCATTGATGCATCTCATCAAATGATCTGATCCTTCTTAATCCAACCGATTAAGAAGATCTTAAGTCATTTTATCCAATTTAAGGGCATAGATCTTGATCTATCCCAAATCATCATCATCTAGTCCATAATTTCTTATAATATTAACTTCATATCTTTATCAAAACACATCCATACTATCCAATCATCCTTGATCACTTTGATCAAGGAGATTACCATTCATTTTTATGGATCTTACTAATTTTTAAGGCTAGATCTCTTAATTAATCATAGATCAGTCACTTATAACCATTGATTCCATGTCTCACAGTCACAAGATCATCAATGGATTAGAATTATATAGTTTGATCATTCCAAATTTCACTAATCATAAGAATTAGTAATACTTTTCTTTATTAACAGAATTTAAGATGCATCAAAACATAAATTTGCTAAGTTCAATAGGTTCTACTCATCAAAAGGAATCCATCCCAACTTTTTTATGTCAATTTGGAGTTAAATTAAGATCTAAATCTGTTTTAAGGGTTGAATTTTGATCTTACTATTTTTGTTAATTTTCTTGATCTAGAAACCCAAAATTTTTACTTTGATCATGGTCCTTAAGGTTTTGGGACCTCCTAAACCCATCCATAGGTTCATATCTCAATTTTGAGATAATCTTGATCACGATCCAACACTGTTACTACGAATTTTTGTGATTATAGCCGATAAATACAATTTAAAACATACATTTCATGAGTTTAATATCTTAAACAAGTGATAAGGAATCTATAAAAGCTTTCAGATCTAAAGTTAGAGCTATATCAAGCTCTTAATTGAAGATCTAAGATTTCAGTTAAAATTTAGACGGCTCAGATCTAATCTGGGTGTACCAGGTGCAAGGACAACTAGCGGCCCACGTCTCCACCATAGAGACCCAAGCAGTGTTGTTCACGCCCCACCTGGTAGCTTGCATGTGAGCGCACACGTGGGGGCATGCCCACAGGGAGCATCCATGCTTGTGTTTCACTCTAGCGTGCTGGAACCTGATCTGTTGAGATCGGTTGAGACAGTCTGATCTGGACCGTCAGATCAACCTTTCTCCATATCTCCTAAATTAGAAAACATCAAGGGCTAAGATTTCTTACCCTAAAGTTTTTGGGCCTCAAAAACTCATCCAAAAGCTCATAATTTGTATCTGAGTCAAAAAATGAGGAGATCTCAACCCTCCATGCTGGATCCATCATTCCTGACAGATCAACGGTCGAGGAAATCTTCAGGTGGACGAAAAACACCCAAGAGATGCCATAATTGAAAGAGGAATGGAGGATCCACCTACCTGTGCCAGTCCGGTGAAGAGATGGTCATCAACAAAAGAGAAATCTCATTGGAGAAGATATGAAAACCCTATACGCCAGCAAATGCATTCAGTCATGGAATTCTCCATTACCGTTGCTGGAGAAGGTGGGGGACTATAGGGCTTTGGTAGATCACCATGAAAGGAAGACATTTAATAGTGCAAGATCACCGTTTAATGCCCAGATTGGTTGGAATTAGAAGGAGAACGTGTTGGAGACGGTGATTCACCGATGCTTGTTCTTTGTTTGGGAATTTTCGACGATCCATGTGGTGGATCATTATGGAACCAAAGGGCTTTTGTATATCTCCTTAGTCTGGACACATTTGACGGTGAAGATCTGGTTCCAACAGTTGGAATGTGATAGCCAATTCAATTAGGGTTTCTAGGCAGAAACCCTGGTTGATCAGGGACGAAGCGTCCCTGGATGCGTTTGACACAGATATGGGGTCATCTGCCCGGGTGCATCTGGGGACATGCCCACGGAGAATAAGGGAGAAGGAGAGAAAGAATGAGGATTGGGGGAGATCAGGGAGGATTTTGGAGTTGAGATTTTGGGGCATTCTAAGGGACCTTGTGATGAACATTAGGAGAATTTTTGGGAATTTTATGAGCTATTTATAAGGGTTTTTGGAATTTTTCATGATTACTTGTAATTATCATGTTTGATTTCTTTTGATTATTAAATTGCCTTTGGATTCCCAGTACCACCTCCTTCTCCACAAGTAGCTGGTAGTGGTTTGACTCATGATGACTTGTTTTTTGGCCATTAGATCCTTTTGTTGGTACTTTGTGGGCCTCATGGAGGTGTGAAAGGACTATTTTACCCTTTTATAGAGAAAAATTGGTTTTATTCTCTTGGACTCAGAATTGAGTGTACTTAGTGGCATTGGATTTGTATTTCTGAGTATATTCTAAATTTTGATGTCTTAGGTCTTAGTCATCTATAAAATTACCATTTTACCATTTTATTCTTTAAAATAGAGAAAAATAAGGGGTTTTCATCCAAATTTAGAATTTGTCATGCTTACAGTCATTTTGAAGGGTCCGTTGAGTATGTTTTTAATTATACATTTCTTATCTTTTGATTCCACTTCTATGAGAAGTGCATTTTTAGTAAACCTAATATTCCAGCCTACATTTCCTTGAAATTTTCAACTCCATTATTTATTCAATCTCCTTACAAAAGTTAGGGGTGTTACAAATCATAGAAATCTCCCATGTGAAATAAACCTCAATAGGCTCAAATTAAAATCCATAATAAAGTATAATCTATCACATATCAAAACGTGGAATATCATATAATCAAATGCCATGATATCGAACATGAAGTACTGAATACATTTCAATAAAACATGATAGTGCATAAAATGCATGCCTCAAGAATGTCAGATAACAAGTCATGATCGATGAAATTAAGAAAAAATCCCTACCTCGATAAACGTGGTACTTCAATTAGGCACGTAAGCAATGTCACGTCGTTCGTTCTAATGTACCTATCACATCATAAGTCATCTATCACTTGGTGTTCACACATATCAAAATAAATATATCCAAGTGATAATTCCCTTGATCTGGCAGTTAATCCTAGATTAACAGCCCAAATCGTTTGATTAACCCTCTATTAGGTCAATCTTGAATTAGAGGTATGTTTTTCTAACGTTTAGACAAACATATGTGGTCTTTGATCATTAATCTATGTCATAATTCATTTAATTGATGTCCCTCAATCAATAAAGGGTCAGTGTCTATCATCTCATGAAGTTTGGAGACGATCCAATCGTTAGATCGCTCTTTATCACTTGTAATTGATATCTAATCATTAGTTCTAATTGTTCTAATCATAATCCATCTAATTTCAATGTTTATTTAGAGATTTGAAAGTATCTCTATGATTACACATAGATCTAATGGTCAGATTGCTCTCTGATAAGAAATTCCTAAGTCACCTGATTAGATCAACGGTCAAGATCACTTCTCTTGACAATCACTTGAGATCTACTCTACTAATCCCCTAGATCATCTCATATTTAATGCATACAACCATTTTCTAAGGCCTGATCATCCTTTGATCTAGGTTATTTAATAATATTTTGTGATTTGAGTAATTTAAAGGAGGTCAAATCAAGGTTTTCATCTCAAATCTAGGTTTGTCCCATCGAAATAGTCACAAAGGATGTCTCATATCATGATTCGAACCTCTATAGCTCCCAAGATGGACAGTTTAGATCATCATCTAACACCATTTCAATGGTCTATTCTCACAAAACAATAGGGTATATGTAGTTACTGAAAAAAGAACTTTCCACTCCGTTTTTCAGTGTTACAAATGGAGAAATCAATGAAAATAAATAGATATGTAAAAAGGAGGATCAGTGGGGCCTACCTCTGGTCAAGTTGGCTGGGGGAGGGGAAAATCCATTGCACGGGTACAAAGAAGGGGCGCTAGATCATTGGCCGACATCGTCGTCGTCGTCGCTCACTGGTGGCACAAGGAACGAAGAGGAGAGAGTTATGGCGGAAGAAAATTGAAGTGAGACATTAATGATGGGGGAGGCATATTTAAAGTCCCCTCATAATGATTGTCAGCTCGTGGGTTTCAGGGCCCAATTCATAGCCCCACATGAAAAATCCCCATTTTGCCCACCTTAATTAATTCATTAAATACTCAAATTAAAATAATTAGTAAATTTTCATCCAGTCTCAGATTTTAGCGTTCTTAGTGGTGTTGAATTCCATTTCTCAAGTACAATTGAATTATTGAGGTTTAGCTCATGATTAAACCTCTAAAATTTTCAAATCCCAAATTCCTCAATTTTCACAAAATTTCAAAATTCTCTGAAATTAAGCATTTTCAGAATTTAAAAATAGCAGGTATTACATCCTCCCCTCCTTATAGAAATTCTGTCCTTGAAATTCTTTCCATGTAATTTCTCAACAATTTTAAAAACATCCCAATATCATGAGATCTACATATCATATCCAAATTTTTCTAGAGTCAATGTTAATAACAATTCCATGCCATGTCATCCCCTCATATATCAACTCATACATATAAACCAATGTATGTTTCAAACCATCCCAAATTGAATGACTCATATTATGGTTAGAATGCATCATCACCATATATAATGTAATTAGCATACACCATACTCTCATCCAAAAGCCAATCGTTGCGTGCAATTTTAATATAAGTAAATCACCATAATAGTACAACCAAAGCAGCTTGGCTCATATATATGCAATTCTATGCCAAGTCTATACTAGAGTACATTACCTCACTCCTAGGCAATGTATATCGATCACACCATATCATATTAACTCTTGAATAGGCAATGTATATCGATCACACCATATCATATTAACTCTTGAATAGGCAATACATGCCAATCAAAATTGGAGCATATCTGCTCATCAACAAGCAATCCATGCTTAAACAAAATTAGAGCATACCAGCTCAGTAACAGGTAATCATATGCCAATCAGAATGAGAGCATACCAGCTCTATAACAAGCAATCATAAGTCAATAAGAATCAGAGCATATCTGCTCAATAAAAGGAAATTATATACCAATCAGTTTCAAAGCATACTAGCTCACTAATAAGCAATCATATGCCATTCAAAATTAGAGCATACTAGCTCACTAACAGACAATCATATGCCAATCAAAATGAGAGCATACCAGCTCAGTAACAAGTAACCATATGCCAATCAGAATGAGAGCATACCAGCTCTATAACAAGCAACCATAATCCAATAAGAATCAGAGCAGATCTGCTCAATAAAAGGAAATTATATACCAATCAGTATCAAAGCATACTAGCTCACTAATAAGCAATCATATGCCATTCAAAATTAGAGCATACTAGCTCACTAACAGACAATCATATGCCAATCAAAATGAGAGCATACCTGCTCACTAATAGGCAATCATATGCTAATCAAAATCAGAGCATACCAGCTCATTAATAGGAAATCATATGCCAATCAAAATTATAGCATACCATCTCACTAATTATTCATATGACAAATACTGATCATCACAGCCTTCTTAAGAGCCTTTTGGATAAAAATCTTGAAAATAAGGGAACATGTTGTCCCACACGACTATCATTAGAATCCTTGTAATTACATTTTAGGTATACTCATCTTTATCCTTAGATTTCCTTTAACTAATATTTCATCTCATGCTCATAATAAGCAAAATCCATTACAACTTTATCAATTTAAACTCCCATGAAATTAATTCTTTTATAATAACTTTTCTAGCCATTGGTGATCACATTATCATTTCTATTCATGTTGGATGTAGTTCATTTATAATCAATTTCATCTTACCTTATTCCATTTGTATGATAGATGCCTTTGAATTGGAATCAATTAACCAATCTTATCAATTACCCATATATAGTATAGTATTTAATTTAACCTTTCTTGTCATCTCATCCCCTAACTAGGAGATTTTTTGATATCATCCCTTTCTCATCACTTGATTAACATCATTACTACTAACTATTACTATAAAATAGTTGTTATAACCTCATGTGCTATGCTCCTGCAAATCATAGTAAAATCCTCAGAATAATTCATAAGTATTGACTTTGCATTGATGACTGGTTATCAAATTTTCTATATATATAAGAACTCATTAAGTTTCACTGCATAGTTCGTATTCATCCATAGAACATTAAGATCTTACCTCATCAAATTTTCAATAATTTTCACTCTATTACAATTTATTCATCAAATAAATCCACTTCAAGTTTAAATTTATACAATACTCCTATTAACTTCCTCAAGTTCTCATTAGTTGTAATTATTTTTGATCCTTTCCACCATCATCTGATGATGGTTGTACAAAAGCTGTTATGGCTCTTCACATGTTCATACACGCTGCCCAAATTTAGAATTGAACTCTCACAGAATAGTCCATGTGAATAGACCTTTCATCATATAATAAAATTCTCATTTGCAATTATCAATTGCACACTCTGTTTATATTTTATACTAGAAAAATCACACACTTTCCCAGAAAGTGCATTTCCTTGTAGTCACATGAGGATTAAGACCTCATCTTTACTAAAGAAGATTTGCCAATCCTCCTGGCATCAACTATTTTGTAGTCAACAATATCTTCCACATGAGTTCTCTGTAACTCATACTTAAGAATTACTTCACTTAATGGATTGTATATGTGATATCAAGCATCGTACCACTCTAGCCGCTAAGTCTATGTCACGGTCCCCTTGCCCTTATGACTTGGTAGGGGTGGCAATTGGTGGAGTGGGGGTGGACCTAGTCTTCCTTTGAGGAACCATTTGTAAGCATTTCAATGTCACATCGTATAAATATTCCTCCCATCTTGATTTCAATCATGAACTCATGGGTTGTTAATCTAATTGGACCCTTAAAGTGGTGATGATGGACTAAACCTTGGCTCTGATACCAAACTATAACACCCCGGATTTTCTAAACCTTTTTCCAATTTCATATAATAATAATAGTAATTTGTTTTTATAAAATAGGTAGGATCCCTAAAAATAAAAACTCACAATTAGCATAAATAACGTAGTGTTCGAAAGAAATGTCCCCAAAAGAAAACCTCGAGGCTCATCAACATCCAAAGTTACGACAATAAACAAAATAAAATCTCTAATACACTAAGCATGCTCAATCTAAAATCACGACAAATCAAACATGGTCATGAAAAGAACAATAACAATAGCATGTCCAAACTTCCCCCAGGTTTCATCCAAAATCACCACATCATACACACATCACCATGTAAAAGTACATTATACAATAGTGTGGGTCCAATCATTCCAAAATGTAAACATCAATGTACAGTCCAAAACTCTAACTATAAGTCGAAGAGACATACGCTAATCAGTCTCTATTGTACAAAAAGGTTGATGGTCCTCGAGGTCCTCCCTCAGTCAATGCTTCTCCACCTGTATACCCTTAGTGCTATCGCACTTTAAATCTGAGGCATTGCAAAACAAAGTAATGCTTCAGCAAGTTATAGCTTGCGTAGGTGATCACATTCAATAAGAAACAAAATAAAATCATGTGGCACAATGGCGAATCTCATAGGACAAAACATGTACAAGGCACATCAAATCAACAAATGTCCATAACAATAACACATGAGAATCTTAAGTCTGAGCAAATCAATATCAAATCTCATAATCATGGCATGCAAGGCATGAACAATACATGGATAAGAATCCATCAAAAGCAATAAGAATCTGTGTTCACTTCGAAATATAATGCATGTCAAGAAAACAATGCATCATGCACAATCAAACTCGATGAATGTCTCAACTACACTCACGGCAATTGCAATGAGTACTCATTCTAACCCTGGGTCCCTCATGTGTAGCCTACATCAGCCCTTCCCGACAGAAGCCCGACAGCCATTATCAACCCACCCTCAAATCGGTACAAGACCCGACTTACCCTGCTTCAACCTATACATTCCAACCCTGGGTCCCTCATGTGCAACTCACATTAGCCCTTCTCGATGGAAGCCTGACAGCCAAGTGGCTAGCTACACATGGGTGCTTGGTGGTTGAGGCCATGTAAGGGTTCGTGTTCCCTAAGGGGGAAAGATGTGAAGCCTTGGGCCAATGAGGGTGAGCCAAAAGAAGGCTGATAGGCTTCTAGGCTAGGGTGAAGGATAGAGAGTTAGTCCCACATCGCCTGGGGAGATGAAATTGGGCTATTTAGAATAGTTCGGGGAACTCTAATGGTCACAATGCATTTTTCTTGGAAACTGGGGTAGAACAAAGTTGTGAGGGGTGTATGGGCACCCCAAAGGGGACAATATTGACTCTGTTGGAACTCAGAGTGTTACAAATGGTATTAGAGCTAGTTCCCCTTATGGTGTGATGATTAGCTGCACATGGGTGCTCGGTGGTTGAGGCTGCGCAAGGACACACATTCCCTAAGGCGGAATATGTTAAGCCTTAGGCTAATAAGGGTGGGCCAAAAGAGGGATGGCAGGCTTCTAGGTTGGGGTGAAGGATAGAGAGTTAGTCCAACATTGCCTGGGAAGAGGAAACTGAACTATTTATAAGAGTTTGGGGAACTCTAATGGTCACAATGCATTTTTTATAGGAAACTATGAAGAACAAAACTGTGAGGGGTGCATGGATGCCCTAAAGTAGACAATATTGTTATTTTTGGAACCCCAGGGTGTTACATGGTTTAGGGTCTGTCCAGTCTCATCTTAGTTTTTAAGGGTTTTCTCCATGAATGATTGCATAGTTTCCTATGTTGGTTTCTTCTTCTAATGATGGTATAGAGAATTAGGAGACTAGTGGGGAACTAAAGCTCTATGGAAATTTTGAGCAAGGGGTTTATGGATGGACTTCCCTGGTGAGTGTTCTTTGACCATGAGAAATTAGGATGCTTAGCTTGTCCTAGATTGTCGGTCTCAGAATAAGGGTTGTTGTTATGATTGTGATATGCATTCATATCATTCACTTTTTTAAGAAGATATTTAGGGTACACACGATTAGATGGACAAGTTGATATTTAATGTGCGCTTGTCTAGAACAAATAGAGCAAATCTCCTATGTAGGTTTCATGGATTCACATCCAACCATGAAGACATTAAGTTTGGCATCAATTTTTTGGAACATATTTTCCACCTTGTCCATTTGTCCAGCTAAGGAGTCAAGCTTATATGGCATATATGTGGTCACTCTTATGTCATGAAGGCCCCCTTTCTTTTGAAGCTAGGAATTTTAATTTTTACAATTCAGATAATCCCATTGTTAGGAATTTTCAACTAAGGTCTCAAAAAATTCCTAGGCCTTTATCTCATTTTTCTTCATGAGGAACCCTATTTTAGTAGCATCTATAGTCCTTCTATTTTGAGGTGTAAGTGCCTCATAAAAGTACTAAACTTACTACCACTTCTCAAATCCATGGTTGGCACATTTTTACAACAATTCATTCCACCTTTCTTAGTACTCATAGTGTTGTTCATCTTCTCTCTGTTGGAAATTTATGATCTTCCTACACAGGGCATTGGTTTTGTGTATGGGGAAGAATTTGTTCAAGAACTTTTTTGACAACTAGTCCCATGTGGCAATGGAACCAACCTCTAAGGAATTTAGCGAAGATTTAGCCTTGTCTTTTAATAAGAATGGAAACAATCTAAGTTTAATAAAATTGTCCAATATATTTTGGAACTTAAATGTGGTGCATATATCAAGGAATTCCTTCATATGAAGGTTTGATCCTCTCCCTCTAAACCATAATAAGATCTGATAACTGAATGATTCCTAGCTTTTGCTCAAAATGATTTCCATTGTTGGGTGGTGATGGGACGCATGAGGGAGTGTTCAATTGGAGTGGAACATACAAATCTCTTATGGCCTTAGCTTCAATTATGGTGGGTGGCTTGGCCATGGGGTTATGAATTTGGTTTCTTACCCCTTTCTTGAGGGTATGTTTAGTCCTAGATGCAAAACAATGCTAATTCCATGTTTTAAGATCAACAACCATGTATGCACTATGATGCAATCCTAACTAAATGCAACTCTTAACTTTAGATGATGTGCAATCAATCCCTAACAGTCTGTTAGTGAGCTATTTTTTATTCTTTGTTAATTTGGAGGGTGGTAGCTTTTAAACCTAAATCTAGAGAGCTACTCCTTTTATCCAGGCTCTACTATTACTTACCAATTAGGTTCTACTTTAACAACTCTCATGTAAGGAGGTGTTTAGACCTCAATAAACATTAATAAAAGGCATAAGAAAATCACTTGGATTTTGCATACCCACAACAACCACAATGCTCAAAAGCCATTGGAGTGATAGTATCTACTCCTTCAAAAAGGGTCCTACAAGCTCAAAACACCAAGTCTCTTGCTACTTGATTTTAAATTAATATTTAAAGGCTGTGAACATGAGCATACGAGGATCAATTAAATTACTTAGGTGGGCCAATGATTTGGTGATGAAATCCAGTCCTAATCTTATGAGGGTTCCTATGGGGCCCTTGCTATCAATTTGCTCATCCACCAAAAGTAGTAGACATGTAGTACAATGTAAGAAAAATAAACTAAATCCTACTTATATGCTATCTAACAAAGGGTCCATACCTTAATAGACAAGGCATTATAACTAGATAGCCTATGCCTTGGTTATAGCTGAGCTAAGGCTAACCTTTATTAAATAATTGCAATTCTAACACAACAACTCTAAATATTATGTAATAGTTTAAAATGAATGAACTATATGAATTACACTACCAACCAAAATGCAACATATACTAAATGCAATTACACTTGAAAAATAAAGAGAATGTTAGATACTTACAGTACGGTCCTCAATGTGGTTGGCTCATTCAAGTGTAGGGCAAGGTGGTGCACACTTGACCTATATTATTACAACCCATTTTTGAATAAAAATTACAATTTGGTCTTGGCACATATCTTCTAAAAAAAAAAAAAAATCTTGGAAAGCATGAAAATCCTAATTAATCTAATGAAGCTTTGGCTCACAAGATTATTGCTACTCCTTTAACCAAATTTCCCTCACACAAAACAAAGAAATGTGTTAATTTTTGAAGAATTAGCAAATTCCACAACAGTGGATGAAAAAACCTATACTATTGCAACCTAAAACTATCACTAGAGACAATCAATCTAAACTAGATTCCAATCACAAATCCATTATGATTCATTGGAATTAGTGCCAAAAACTAGGTGTAGTTCTAATATTACTTGCAAGGGCACGAATCAAAGTATTATGATGGACACGACTAAGATCAATCCCATGAGAAATCTCGTAGATTTGCATGCAATTTGAAATTGTTCATATTTAGTATCCTAGCCAAAAGATATAGTGTTATTATTGATCTAGGATTTTAAATAACATGGAATTAGGAACATGCATGTAATCATAACTTAAACTAAAGGAAACTTTCTAAAATAAGGATTTTCTAAAACTATAAATAACTATATTAAAACTAGAAACATGAATGACTTTAGAAACCTAAAATTAGAATGAACTTTCTAAAAACTAATCTAAAGCTGCAACTAACATGATCAATGTATCTAACAAAATCTAAACATTTAATTAACCATGAGTAACAAGCATGCATGATAATGAGATTGAATAAAAAAGATTGCACATGAAACATGGAAAGACTAGTGCGCATGTAACTTGAAAAGAACACATGACACAGAAGGGGACTGCAAATGAACTAAGATATATATATATATATATATATATATATGGAGTGTGCAAGTGAATTCAATTCATTACAAGAAGAGTGTGCATGTTTCAATAGTATGGAAACACTTAATATTGAATTCAATCTTCAACATCCAATAATGGCTATGCATGTGAACCGGGGGAGAGAATCAATGGAAAGGAAAGGATGAAAGATGGGGACAAATCAAAGAGGGTTAAAACTAGATGAAGACAAGTAAATAAAGGAGAACAAAGATGATTCAAAGGCTGCTATTTCTTGGCTATCACTACAAGAGATAGATGGCCTTTGATCAAATAAAACTAGAGCAAACTACAAGCAATCAACAATGGAGAACACCCTAGAACTACGTGCATGAAACCAAGGGACAAGACTTAGCAACAATGAAAGGAAATAGGAATGAAAACAGGAATGAAAACCAACCTGGAAAAATATATTGAAAGGATATGTGGTGAACTTGATTGGAACTTGCGTTGAACTCCAAGATAGGTGTGTGGAAAACCTAATGGAACATAGCAAGAAAGAGGCATTGAAAGGAAAGGAGTTTGCATAGCCAGCCTTGGAGGATGCATGAAATCTACTATGCATCATGCATGAAAAGCCTTCCTTAGTTTTTATACAATGTTCACCCTTCTAAAGAGATAAAAAATTGCTAATATTCTATCCCTAAGAAAAAATGAAAGGAGGGATAAGAATGGGGGGAAAGAGGAAGAGATAGTGAGGGAATTACGAAGTGGAGATGGGAGACTTAGAAAGGGGAGATTGCACTAACCTTGTGCATAATTCCCCTTCAAATTGTCCCACGATGGATGGTGAGATGGAAAGATAGAGAGAGGAGGGAAGGAAGAAAAATAAGAAAGATTAAAGGGGAGATTTCTTCTCTTATTAGTCCACATGTGCATGCCCATCTACCGATGTTGATAGTCCCATTTCTTCTTATTTCTTCTCTTTAAATCATTTTTTTTTCAAGTGGGAATTTACATTGAAAGCCTCAAAATGTGCGGACCCTATGTGACTTAGTTTAATTGGCTCAAATGGTTTCCTTGATCGCTTCTGACTTGGTGGCTTCAATTGCTTACTCCCTTGGCTTCAATTGTACATGCCTATTTCTAGTCACTTTGAATTCTTCCAGTTGTCTTTGAAATTCATCTGCTTCCCCTGAAATAGTCTTAACCCTTGCTTGATCTTTAGATTGATGGAAAATGGGCCATGCCTCTCTGGATTGATCTAGATCATTGATTCCCATCTAAAGCGATGTTGGCTATTGGATTACTCTTTCAATACTTATAACAGATAAAAACTAATTAATACTTATAAAATTATGATAAATCACATAGTTACTCTGGATTAGCTTTTGAACCTTCAAAATATTAAATTTTTGGATCATTAGTCTAGAATTGCATGTGTCATGAATTTTTGGAAAAATCCTATAATAGTGGCTATAACTTATAACACATGAGTTGCTAATTGGGTACTTTTCATGCAAAATTGACTACTTATTAGTGTCCCAAGCACCTTTCCTTTCCTTTTGCTAAGTTTTGTTCATTCGATTCATGCACATATTTCTTGTTTATTTTTTCTTCGTGTTTTACTTCTAGTTTTGTGCTCTAATTTCTTTGATCAAAGGGCAATAATCTCTTGTAGTGACAACCAAGAGAGAGTAGCCTTTGGATCAAGTTAGTAGTTCTTTGTTTTCCTTAGTCATTTGCCTTTCAATTATTGCTTGTTTTTCCTTTAGCTCCTTTGGTTTTGCTTCCCATCTTACCTTCACTCTTACCTTGGATCTCTCCCTTGGTTCACATGCATACCCCTTGCTAGATAGCATTGAATATTTAAGTCAAAATAGTTTACTTTCATGCTATGAATGTTGCACACTCTTCCTTTACTTGTTTCTAAAGTTGAATCTTTCTTGAATCATGCGCACTACTCTTGCAATAAGTTTCATTCAATAAATAAAGTTTGTTGCATGTGCAAAATTTTGTTTCATGCTTGTCATTCTCTGGTAGTTTGAATGTTATTTGAATGATCATTTTAGTTGTTACTCATTGATCATGTTTAGATTCCTTTCTTTATTCATTGCTTAAGTTGGTTGCATTTTTATATTAGATCTTAGTTTTTAGGAAGTTCTTCATTCTATTCTAGATTTTGGTTTATAAGTGATTAATGTTTCTAGTTTTACATTAGTTTTATTACTTGAACACATGTTAGTTTTTGAAAGCTTCCATTTAAGCTTTAATTTCATGTATGTTTCCAATAACTTGTTATTTAAATTACTCGATTAATCATAGCCCAATCTTTTTGGCTAGGATAATTAATATAAATAAAGTTCCAATTCCATACAAATTCATGAGATTCCTCATGGGTTCAACCTCACTCATGTAACATCTTAGCACTTTGATTTATATACTTGCAAGTAATATTAGAACTACACTAAGTTTTTAGTGCCGTTTCTAAGGAATTGCAATGAACTTGTGATTGGATTATACTTTAGATTGTTTATCTCTAGTCATAGTTTAGGATTTTGTCTTTTTTTTTTTTTTTTTTTTGTCTTCTTTTTTGTGTGTGCATATTTTGCTAAATCCTAAAAAATTGACAAATTCTTTGTTTTGGGCAAGGGGAATTTGGCAAAAGGAGCGGTGACAATCTTGTGGGTGAAAGCTTCATTAGATTAATTAGGATTTTCTTGCTTTCATACATTGGGTTTTTCCTTATTTTTGAGAGGACGTATAATGGGCCAAATTGTAATTTTCTTTTAAAAATGGGTTGTAATAATACAGGTCAAGTGCAGGCCACTTCCACTCTAGATTGGATGGTTTGGCTCTCGTATAAACCTGCTCACATCCAAGACCCCACTATAAGTATCTAATCCTCTCTTTATTTTTGTAATGTTGCATAATATTTAGGATTGTTTCATTAGAAATACACCTATTTAACAAAGGTTAGCCTGAGCTCAGCTATAAGCTAGGCATAGGTTGTCGAGTTATAATGCCCTGTCTATTGAGGTGTGGACCCTTTGATATATAGCATATAGGTAGCCATTAGCTTATATTTCTTGCATTGTATTGGACATTTGTAGCTTTATGGAAGATAAGCAAATTGATAGTAAAGGCCTCATAGGAACCCTCATAAAGGACTGGATTTTATCACTAGATCCTTTACACGCTTAGGTAATTAAACAAATCCTTGTATGCTCATGATCTAAGCCCTTAAAATCTTAATTTAAAATCAAGTAGCAAGAGACTTAGGGTTTTCAAGCTTGTAGGATCCCTTTTTGAAGGATTAAATCTACTGTCGAGTTAGTGACTCTTGGTTATTGTGGTTATAGTGGGTATACAAAAACTAAGTGATTTTCCCACACCTTTCATTGATGTTTGTTGAGGTCTAAACACCTGCATGAGAATTATATTAACCACTCTAAGCAGTACGTAACTGGTAAGTAGTACTTGAGCCTGGATAAAAGGAGCTATGTAAATATTAGTCTAAAAGCCATTGGCCTACAAATTAATAAAGAATAACATAATAACTTATTAATAGACCATTAGGGATTGATTGCACATCATTTAGAATTAGGAGTATATTTAATTGGGATTGCATCATGGTGCATGCACGGTTGTCGATCTCAAAACACAGAATTAAAACTATTTGATTATGAGATTTAACATGCCTTTAGACAAGGGGTAAGAGATAGAATGCCTAACCTCATGGCAAACTCAGCCAAGGTCATAAAAGATTTTTATGTTCCACTCCAATTAAATGTTCCCTCATGCTTTGCATTCCCACCTACCAATGTAGACCATTTTGAGTTAAAACATAGCGTCATCTAGTTACTCCCATCTTATTAGGGTCTAGAGGGAGAGCATCCATACCTTTATATCAAGAATTCCTTGATATCTGTACCATGTTCAAGTTCCAAAACTTTTCAGACGATTATATTAAACTTAGGTTGTTTCCCTTCTAAAAAAAAGACAAGGCCAAATCTTGGCTGAATTCCCTAGAGGTCGGTTCCATTACCACATGGGATTAGTTGTTGAAAAAGTTTCTAAATAAATTCTTCCCTGCATGTAAAAGCAATGCCCTTCATAGGGAGAGTATAAATTTCCAACAAAGAGAAGATGGAAATATTGTGAGTGCTAGGAAAGGTGGAATGAATTGCTGAAAAATGTCTTCAACATGAATTTAAGAAACGGCAGCAAGTTCAATACTTTTATGAGACAATTACACCTCAAAATAGATGGGTGGTAGATGTCGCCAATGGGGGACCCTCATGATGGAAAGTGAGATAGAGGCCTAAAAATTCTTAGAAATATCAGTTGAAAATTCCTAGCAATGGGATTATTCAAATGGTCAAGATTGAAATTTCCAACCCCCAAAGAGAGGAGGCCTTTATGAAATAGGAGTGACCATAGATAAGTTATATAATGTTGACTTGGTTAAACAAATAGACAAGGTTGAAAATATATACCTAAAAATTGATGCTAGATGATGCGTTCATGGCTGAAAGTGCATCCATGAAACCTCCACAAGAGGTTTGTTCTACATGTTCTAGCCTTGCACATTTAACATTAGCTTGTTCGTCTAATTGCGCGTACCCTGAATATCTTCTTGAACAAGCAAATGTTATAAATGCATGTCGTAATCCTAGCGACAACGCTTACTCTAAGACTACAGTCTAGAATGGGCTAGGCATCCTAATTTCTCATGGTTGAAGAACACTCATTAGGGAGGTCCATCCATGAACTCCTTGCTCAAAATTTCTCTAAGGCTATAGTTCCCCAGTAGCCTCCTAGTTTTCAATTCCCTTACAACCAAAGAAACCAACATTTGAGGATACAATGTAGTTATTCATGGAGAAAACTCTTAAAAACCAAGATGAGATTAGACAGGCCCTAAACCATCTCTAAAATGAGAGTAAATAGAGCTCCAATGTGTATTCCTAAGCTATTACCAAACTAAAGATGCAAATGAGTCAGTTGTCAACTGCACTGAGTGATAGGGGCAAGGGAACATTTCTTAGTCAGCCCTTATGGACAATTTGAAATAGGGTCATCTTCAAATTTATAGAGGCCACCTAAGCAAGACAAATCCATAACCACCCTTAGAAGTGGCCATTAGATTGATAACAAGGTAGGGTAGACATAGGATAGAAAAGGTCTGATTTTCATGAGATAATGGATGTGTTCAAACATGTTCAAATCAATATTTCATTACTTAATGCAATTAAACATATCCCTGCTTATGCTAAGTTCCTTAAAGAGTTCTGCACATAAAAGTACAAGCTTAATGAACAAAAAAAAAAAAAAAGCCTTCCTCATCGAGTAGGTGAGCTCTTTGATTCAGCATTAGATGCCTTCAAGGTTTAGATACCCAGGTTGTCCTACCATCTCATGTGTTCTTAGAGACCATGATAAGTGTTCAAATTTGTACTACCTGATTAGTAGCCATGTGTTATAACTTATAGTGTTTACTTTTAGGGTTTTTAGCCAAAATTTATAACACATGCATTTCTAACCTAATAATTCACAATTCTGATATTTTGCAAGTCTAGAGGCCAATTTAGAGTAAGTGAGTGAATGATCATAATTTTTTATGATTTAATTATTTTTTTAACCTTTTGGAGGAGTTGAGATGGAGATCCAATCAAGACCAAAAGAAATAGCCAAGGCCATTTTCAATAGTCCAAGGTGTAATCAAGCATTAATATTATCTCTAAGGCAAGCAATGGAAGCAATTGGAAGAAATCAAACGTGCTTAAAATGGGCCTATGCACAAGCCATGCATTCCCACCACCTTTTCATGGAGCCATTCAAGTCACCGTAGCCATGCAAGCCATGAAGGTGACAAGCTAAGGAAGCCAACTATCAAAGCCAAGGAGATGAACCACTCAAGCCAATCAAGTCAATGCCACATGCAACATACTATTGGAGAAGAATTTCAAGAATTTTAAGGGATAATTGGAAGGAAAACAAGATATGCATGCAACGTGAACCAATGGGAAAGACCCCACAATTTTCCCTTTCTTTCACTCCCTTATTCTCTCTTTCCTACCTTTTCTAATTACTTTCCACCTATCATAGGGTTCCATGTGAAACTTCAAGGAGGAAGGGAGCTCCACACCCCATTCCTACTTTGTAGGAGCCCCCATTCCATTTCTTTTCTTATCTTATCTCTCCACCTCATTCTTTCCTATTTATTTATTTCTTGTTCTTTCCTTCTCTCTCCATCCTTCTCTCCCTCTCCTTCTAATTCTCTATGTCCTCCATGACTTTAATAAAGTGGAAGATGCTCTACCCTAAAAAGTAGGCATCTCCCATCTTGCCCCACCTTGCTTCCCTCTTAGTTGTCCTAGGTTTCTATCTTAGGTGACCAATCTCTCTATGCCACCTAATCACTTCCTAACCTTCATCTCTATCTTCAATCTCATCGAGATTCTATGCTTAACCATCCACCATTCAAATCATTCCAAAATAAGGCCCATTCATCACATGCATTCCATGTTAAAGGAAGGAGGTTTCAACATTTTTTTCCCTTTCTTCTAAAAAGCTAGCATCCCCCATATTTCCCCCTCCCTAACTCTTAAATAGTTTCTCCTTTGGTAGTAGCTCTATTCCCCTTGAAGTTCATGCCTCATTCTTAATCCCTTCCTGTGGTTTTGCACTTGCAATTCTCAAGTTAGATTCCCTTGCTTGTTCTTTTAATGAGTGCTCTATTTTGTCTTTTAGGTTGCCCATGTCATTGTCTCGGTCGGATCTGGTCAGGTGAGTGTAAAGGTCTACCACCAGAAGCCTGCCTCACCCTTTAGTGGGTAGGAGGCTACTCTAACTTGAACCTTTGGTGAGATCTTCATAGCATCAAATGTCCTTTCAGCCTCAAATAACCATCGCTCGGCCTCCTCCGTGTTACCATCACCATAAAAGGGTTTCACCATCTTTTGAAATCTCTCTAATAGTGTATCTGTCTTCTTAGAGTCACTAGTAGCATCACCCTCAGTGGCTTTAGGTGCTGGTGGTTCTTGCACTGGTTAGGAGGAATGAATTGACGAGACCATGGGTGTCACTTGAGGTGGTGGAATAGGGCTAGGGTTAGTAGCGTGAACAACTGTCCTAACCTGCTGCTATATAAGTGGTACTAGCCCTGACATTAACCAATTCAATAACTCGGCATCTTGATCCCCTTGATCAGAGGACTCAGTAGGTGGGGCAATGGGTGTAACAGGGGTAAACCTTGTCCTTCTTCGAGGAGCCATCTGCGAAAAGTTTTAAATATCACTAAGTGTAAGTTCCTCTCTCTACAACAATTTATGGACTGTTACTCACATATAAATGGACATTTGCAACGATTATGATGGACTAGACTGGGCTTTGATACCAACTTGTAACACCCCAGGTTTTTAAGACATTTTTTTTATTTATAATAGTAGCGTTTTCAATAAGAGCATTTGGGATCCCATGAGAAAAGTTTTTATTTATCACTTTACTAAAACATCTCTTTAAACTCCGGGTGTTATTTTTCCTTTCTCAGAATGTCACATATATAATTTAAAACATAAATAAATTTTTATGATAATAGATTTAAACAATACTTGTATCAATCAACGTCAAATGAATCGGGGCCTTTATTTTGAATCAAATAAATATCCAAAACACAATAATAATATGGCCCAAGGTCTATCCATCATAACATCCCATATAAATGTCCAACATATGTCTAAACATCTCAATCAAATCCAAAATATAAAGTATATAGTCCATAATTAAATTCAAATGATAATCCTATTTATTGACTCACATCACTGTCTAAAATTCTAGGAAAAAGGATCTTCTGCACCTCTCACGGTTTCTCAATAGCCTTGCCTTTCCTGTTATCGCTTTTGAGATCTAAGGCATTGCAAAACAAAGTAATGTCTCAGCAAGCTATCGCTTGTATAGGTACATTGACAATTAATGTAATAAAATGAAATAAATGAATAATAGTATTGATAAAATAAAAATTCTATCATCTATGAAGATAATAGTGTCATAAGTCATGCCAATCTAAATGCCAATTTATATCATATGCTAAAACATGCATTTCACAAAGTTAAAACATGACATGAATCAATGTAAATGAGCATACATTAAGAATAAGGGCACCCTAAGGTAGTGGGTCCCACAACATCGCATTAATATCACTGATCATGAGTACTCATAGCCAACCTCTGAGTGTCGTCACACCCAGGCATACTATCCATAACCATGCTCATCATACATGCACACATAATAAGAATATGGGCCGTCATGCCGCAGTGGCAACCCTCCATGGGTCTCAACCATCACCGCTCTTTGTTGACACCATAATGGGAGACTTAGCGTCTGTCCCCATGGAAAGGCCCAGACCGATAGTGTGGACTATCCATGTTACCACACCCCTACCGAATGCCATCTATGGGCAGGTGTCTATCATATCACAATATCATCACATCACAATCTCGGAGGGTGGGTGGCTAGCCTTATCCCTTCTAGCATGACGCCCATTGGGTGAAAGCACCCGTCATCAAATATAAAAACACGAAAATCATATGTATAAGCTAAAACTCAAGAGCACTCGTAGCTTGCAATCCCCAAGACATGCCCCTCATCCTGGGGTTAGCCTACAAAAGGACTAACTAACAAGCCTCTATTCTTATTTCCATGCCAATCCATGCATTTCCAATATATAATAAGAAAGAAGTCTATATTTAAGCATAATTAACTAATATCATGCTCATAAAAACATTTGTCATGAGTTTGTTCAATAAAAGATTTCAATTTGTAATAATCATAATGTACTCAAAGTCTCATGAAATCAACGACAAATAATAAATGCAATTTACAACACAATCACGCATGATGCTATGTTTATGCATGGTTTTAAAATCAAGGTAAAGCATTAATTGTCATCACCTACCTCAATGTGAGACCACTTAGCTTGTTAATAATCCCCTTAACTGGTATGTTCAAGTGCACCTATACATGTCACAATGTGAAGCCCTGGGCCGATGAGGGAGGGCCAAGAGAAGGCTGGCAGGCTTCTAGGCTAGGGTGAGGGACAGAGAGTTAGTCCCACATTGCCTGGGGAGAGGAAACTGGGTTGTTTATAAGAGTTTGGGGAACTCTAACGGTCACAATGTATTTTTCCTAGGAAACTTGGGAAGAGCAAAACTGTGAGGGGTGTATGGGCACCTCAAAGCGGACAATATTGTGATTGTTGGAACCCCAGGGTGTTAAAAAATGGTATCAAAGCTAGTTCCCCTCGTGGTGTGGTGGCTAGCCGCACATGAGCGCCTGGTCGTAGCTATCACACGGGGACGCGTGTTCCCTAAGGGGGGAAGATGTGAAGCCCTGGGCCGATGAGGGCGGGCCAAGAGAAGGCTGGCAGGCTTCTAGGCTGGGGTGAGGGACAGAGAGTTAGTCCCACATTGCCTGGGGAGAGGAAACTCGGCTGTTTATAAGAGTTAGGGGAAATCTAACGGTCACAATGCGTTTTTCTTAGGAAACTTGGGAAGAACAAAACCGTGAGTGGTGTATGGGCGCCCCAAAGCGGACAATATTGTGATTGTTGGAACCCCAGGGTGTTACAGAAAGTATTTATTTTGGTTGTATTTTAATCTTTGAATGATGTGCATATTCCTTGGAGAGTGCACATCACACTTGTAGTCATTTTCCAGCCAAGTAAATAAAAATTGTTTCACATTATTATTTTGGATTATATGCAATGTCCATGAATGATTTACTTGTTTAAATCTTCTTTTCATGGTTGTGATTCACATGCTCTATATTCAATCTTCCATGCAACCTTGCTTCCTATCTCCCATGCATAACATCATAGATTAGTATCACTCTAGTTACATGCGCATCACATTCAAGAAGCATGCACACATCCCAAAGGTAATGTACTTGGCCTTGAAGGGTGTTTCATTAGATTAATTGATTATTTCATTCCTCTCTTAGTTCATGTCTCATTCATGCTTTGTGGTATTCTTAAATCCATGTGTTCTACTCCAGTTGTTACATTCATTCTAGATTAGTTTTAGGATTAGGATCCACACACATTATACCATGTTTCATGCATTATTTTTATTACTAAATCATGCAACTCATGTCTCCTTTCATTAATGTTCTTGTATGCACACTTCTTGTTCCATACACTTCAAGTTATCTTAGTTTCCATTGTTTTAGGTTAGAATTCATGCACACACTTCATTCTAGTTTTCCATATTAGTTTAGGTTATGTTTAGGTTCATTTGAACATTGCATAAGTGTATTTGCATTCTAGAATAGTTTTAGGAAGCTTCTAATTTTAGTTTCTAGAAAATTTTCTAATTATAGTTTTAGGAAAGTTTTATTTTTAGAAAGTGTGTTTTAAGAATGTTTCCAAATTTATGCTTGTTTACTTGGAGCACATTTCCCTATTCCCTATTGTTAATTTATGTTATGTTTGCATGTTGATTTAATTCTTAGTTTAGGTTAAAACCACTTTCTTTGGCTAGGCTAATTAATTTAACGCTCCACTAATTACACAAAATGTTCAATTCCTTGTGGGATTGACCTCCATCGCATGCCTATACTATAATCAATTCGTGTGCTTGTAAGTTAATTAAGATGACACAATAGACCATATCATTGATAAGGCACTATTATATTTAAGGGCTAGTGTGAACTTATTGCCCTATTTTGTCTATGTGCAAGTTGGGTTTGATGAAGTGAAACCAACCTTTACCATATTACATCTTGTAGATAGTTTAGTTAAAATTTCATGTGGAATTGTTGAGGATGTTCTAATACAAGTTGACTAGTTTTATTTCCCTATTTGTTTTACTGTCTTGGACCTGCAGCTTGTATCAAATCCTGGTAGTTATATCTTGATTATTCTTAATGGTGTGATGAAATTATCTTTTGATAACATCCATTGCCATCATCAACTATCATAATGGTGTGATGAAATTATCTTTTGACAATGTGAAAGTAAAGCTTAATGTGTTTAATGCTGATCATCAGCATTTAGACGTTGATGATTCCTATGTAGTCAACATAATTGAAGGTCTAATTTTAGACGCTATTCCACATTTTTCTACCCTAGATCCACTTGAGGTCTATCTTGCACATTTTAATTGCAATTTTGATACAAACAGTTCCATGGATGAAGTGAATAATCTCTTAGATGTTGCATCAATCATGGAATACCTTTAAATGGGGACCTCAAGTGGAACCTCTTCCTATCCACATCTATTCATGTGGCTTCAGTTGAAAAACCATCAACTGTAGTCCTTAAACTTTTACCTGAAAATTTGAAATATTCTTACTTAGGGCATGTTGTTTCCTTACCTATGATCATTGCCTCTAACCTTGATCAAGAATAGGAAGATAAGCTATTTAATGATCTATGAGAACATAATATGGCTTTAGGGTGGGCCATAGCTAACATTAATGAGATTAGCCCTAATGTGTGTACGCATCGCATTCCTCTAGAAGAAAATGCTAAACCATTTAGGGAAACATAGAGAAGGCTAAACTATAACTTGAAAGAGGTTTTTAGAGATGGAGTACGTTAACTTCAAGATGTTGGCATCATATACCCCATTTTTTGTACCACTTGGTCAGCCCAGTTCAGGTTATACCCAAAAAATCGAGAGCAATGGTAATCTACAATGAGGATAATGAACTAATCCCCACTCGCATGACCACTTGGTGGAGAGTTTGTGTAGATTACCAAAAACTAAACTCAGTCATATGGAAAGACTACTTTCCTCTTCCTTTTGTTGACCAAATGCTAGAAAGGTTAGTTGGTCGTAAATATTATTTCTTTCTTAATGGTTATTCTGGTTATAACCAAACCCCCATAACATTTAAGGACTAGGAGAATACTACCTTCACCTACACTTTTAGGACCTTACCTACCTTCATATTCCCTTTGGATTGCCTATTCATGGATGTTTTTTTAGTATTTAGATCATCCTTTGATGAATGCCTACACCACTTGAAATTAGTCCTTACTAGGTGTGAGGAGAAAATTTTGTACTAAATTGGAAAAAAATGTCATTTTATGGTACATAGTGGAATTATTTTCAGAACACATAATGGCATAGAGGTTGATAAAGCCAAAGTGGATCTTATTTTTAATCTTTGCACCTCCTAGGATGACAAAGGTAATTTACTCATTTTTAGGTCATGCTAGATTTTCTAAACAATTCATCAAGGATTTTAGCAAGATTTCTAAGCCCATATGTAATTTACTTACAAAGGAGGCAATTTCTGACTTTGTTGACAACTATATGAAAGAATTTGAGTGCTTAAAGGCTGAACACACTTTTGCCTAATGTGTGATGCTTTAGACTATGCAATTGATGCTGTGTTGGGGCAGCACATTGATAAACTCTCCCATGTGAGATATTATGCTAGTATGACCCTTAATGATGGCCAACTCAATTATTCTAATACAAAGAAAGAGGTTTTGGCTATCGTGTTTGCCTTGGACAAATTTAGATCTTATTTGCTAGGATCTAAAGTCATCATCTATTCAGACCATGTAGTAATACCCTATTTCCGAGAATGATACTAAACTGAGATTGATCTGGTAGATTTTATCACTCCAAGAGTCTAATATAGAGATTCAAGATAAGAAAGGTTTCAAAAATGTTGAAGTAGACCATTTTGTACAAGTTGATTGTAGAGTCTTGTAGTGAATTTATGCCTATAATAGAATCTTTTCTAGGTAAACAACTTCTACAAATTTTCCAGTTACCTTAGTATGATGATATTGTCAATTATCTTATTACAAGTCAAATGCCTAATCATTGGTCAAAAAAATATAGGAATAAATTTTTTTCCATGGTCAAACACTTTTCTTCAGATGATCCATACCAATTCAAGTACTGTCTCGATTAGATAATTAGGAGATGCATACTTGATAGTGAGCATCATCAAATCATTTCCTCTTGCCATAGCTCTGCATGTGGTGGCCACTTTAGTGCAAAGAAGATAGTTGCAAAAATTTTGCGCTGCAATTTTTATTAGCCTACCATTTTGAGAGATTCTCATACTTACTACATAGCATGTGCCAAATATCACCAGTTAGGGAGTGTATGTAAAGAGACATGATGCCCCTAAACCCCATTTTAATCATTGAGCATTTTGATGTTGGGGGACATTGATTTTATGAAATCTTTTCCCAATTCCTTTGGTCACCTCTACATCCTTGTGGGAGTGGACTGTGTGTTTAAATGGGTGGAAGCTATATCATGTAAGACCAATGACCACAATGTGGTGATCTAGATCTTGAAGTATAATATTTTTGCACACTTTAGTACTCTACATGCCATTATTAATGATGGGGGAAAATACTTTTGTAATTGAAGTATGGGCTTACAATACTCCATTCAAAACCCTATAGGTATGTTACCTTACCATCTGCTCTCTGGAAAGGCCTATCATCTCCTTATTGAACTTGAGCATAAAGGATATTGGGCCATTAAAAAGCTCAATTTTGACTTACTACTGGGACCCACAAAAAGTTCCAACTCAATGAGTTCAATGAACTTGGGAAAGATGCCTTTGAGACACCAGGACATACAAGTACCGAATGGAAGCACATCATGATAAACACATCTTACATAAATCCTTCACACCAGGACAAAAAGTCCTCTTATATAACTCTAAGTTGCATCTATTTCCTGGTAAAATTCATTCTCGATGGACCGACCTCTACATTGTTTGAACTATTTATCCTCATGGAGCCGATGAGATTAAAAAGGACAGGGAGATTTCTAAAGTCAATGGTCAAAGGTTAAAATGCTTTCTCGAATTGGTTAACACTAAAGTAGAGGAAATTCTGTTAAAGAATACTGCTTGCTAGGACCCACCATACCATATTCCATGACATTTGCATTCATCATGAGTCTGACATGCATTCATCAATATATTATATCAAGGTACATCTGGCTGAAGACGTTAAACTTAGCGCTCACTGGGGCACAACCCAATACTTTTTTTTTTTGAATCTCATTTTTCTACATTACCTAGTCAACCTAAAAAGAATCCTATGTTTCAAAACATTAAGACAATATTCAATTCTAGTTGGGGGTGTAGATATGCATAAGAATTCTGAGTTTTCCTTATTTATGAAAAATAGGAAAAGATGTTTTTAGAGTTTTTAAGGTCAAGTTCATTTACTGTGATGAAAATTGGATTTTCTGAGTCTTAGTATTTCTTCTATGTTAACTTATTAATAGACATTCATATGGTTAATTCTACATTTTATTTATCTTATAATGTGTTTATAAAGTTAAATCTTAGAAAACACTTACACACTTTGCATAATTTAGACAGATAGATTGTTATGACTTAGAAACTCAAAGAAAAATCAGTGGAGACCTATACCCAAGTTAGTATTAGAGACTATCATCATTCTAAGGGTTATATATAGTTCCATAATTTCTTAAGTGAACATCAATTTTGAAAGTTCCCAATATCTTTGTTTTGGTCAATTGTCAAGAATCACCAATAGGAGTACTAACTTTGTTTCCTAAATAGTTATTGAATTTAATAAGCTTTATGAAAACTAGGGAAATGATATAGGCCATCCTTATTCTAACCTAGAGACATAAAGTCTACCTAGTATGTTATACTAGTAGTTGGACCCTTTGAGTATCTTGTTAAGCCTTTTCTTTTCAAAACCTATCTACCTTAACCCATAAGCCTAGTTAAATATCCAGTACCTATCATTAAAAAATGAGTAGAGATGGTATAAAAATTTCAAAAATAGTAAAAGTCTAAGAAGTGAAAAACATCAAAGTATTTACATAAAAAAAGTTTCCTTTCAAAGAAATATAAAGAAAAAGTAAAAAAGAAAGAAAAGTTGTGAATGATGAGAGAAAAGAAAAATAGAAAAGATATTCACTTTGATGGAAAGAGAAGTTGTCCAACATTCATTGAAGACCTCTACTTAGGTTTGAAACCTTTGAATTCTTTTTCCCTTTATTTCAAAATTAGTCCTAAACCTAAGTTTCATTCCATCTAAATTCTTGTTGATCTTTAGATGGAATATAGTCTTAATGAGGATATAAATATTTTGAGGTGAACTATTCCATTTGGCCTTGGTAATGACATCCATTCTTGGGGATCATAATTCTTTGTATCATTTCTACGCATATGCTTATGTGAACCATCTATGTTGTTGGATTTGGTCACATAATGAGAGTTTCATTTGACCCTTTCTTTAAGAGATTCATTTATGAGAGTATATCAGTGACAATTTGAGTTCAAGAAGTATTTCCATTTAGAAGTTCAGACTCATGTAGCTTGTACACACACTACACTTTGAGATATAATTGTAATAAAATGGCTTTGGCATGTGGGTAATTTATAAAATTTTTAGTTCATATGTATTAATTTATTAAAGCTAGTAGAGTATTAATAGATGAGAACTCTCTAAGAGAAACTAAGGGATTTAGCCTTATTGAATTTTGTGGATATATTCACTACAAACCCTCACGAGGCCTAACTTGTCCACTAAGGGTAACTTAGGGGTTTGAGGGTCTACTGCATATGCTAAATGCAATAGTGAGTTCCTACAGTCATTTTTGTTTTCATGATTTTTCACATGTGTTTGCTTAGGACTAGCAAAATGCTGGTTGGAGGAAGTGATGAGTAGTCAATTTTGCGTAAGAAATATCCAATTAGTAGCTCATGTGTTATTAAATAAGGGCATTATTTTAGGATTTTTCCAAAATTCATGTCACATACATTTATGAACTAATAAACAAAAATTTTGATATTTTGTAGGTTCAGAACTAATCTAGAGTAAGTATGTGATCTATCATAAATTTCTAGATAATAATTAGTCTTTTTAATCTCTTGTAAGTGTTAAAAGAATGATCCAACAGTCAAGATTACTTTAGATGGTAACTGATAATCCATATCAACCTAGAGAGATCGGCACCTATTTTCCATCAATTCAAAGAATTAAGCTAGGGCCAAGATTATGCAAGAGTAAACAAATGAATCTTAGAAACAATTGGAAGAACATAAGGTGACTAGAATGGGCTCATGCAAAATACGCCACCTTTGCATGAGAATTCAATCCATGTAAGCCACCTTAGCCACATGAAGCCACCAAGTCAAAGCCATCAAAGTGAGCCATGAAGCCATGTAAATCAAATCTATATGGGATCATATATATTGAAGGGGAAAAACACAAATTTTGTAGGCTGCAAAACTTGTGGTTTTAAGAGGAAAATTAACAAGAAACATGGTAATAAAGACATGCATGCATAGGTGGACCAATCAAGAGATACTCATTTCCATTTTCCCTTTTTTCTCTCTTCATTATCTCCCAATTTCCATCGTGTTACATTTGGAAGGAGATCATGCATGATGTCATGTGAGCTCCTCTTCCCACCTTCTTAGAGTCTTGCTAATTGCCTCTTTACCTTTCCAAGTTGCCTCCAAGTCCCACTTTCTCTCCCTAAGTTTCCCACATCCCATTCCTTTCTAGATCCCAATGTAATATCTCCAATTTCTGATTCCTAATCTCCACCTCCTAACTTCCTAATTACCATCCCTATCTTTCCTTATTTGCTTTCCCATTCTTATCTTTCCTTTTCAACTTCCTTAGGATAGAATTATAGCAAGCTAGAAAGTGCAAATCATACACAAAAGGAATTAGGGCTCTCCACTCAAGATACAAAGGAAGTTCCATTCCCCATTCAATGGCTGGTTCTCCATGCCTCCCTCTAAAGGGTGTTTCACACCTATTTCTAGCACCATTCGAAGCCTCCAATGCATCTCCATAATAGTGCTTCACCATGCCCCTTTCCATTCAAGGTCTCAATGCACCATTGTAGTTTCCATGCCATCTTCCAATTGAGTGCTCCAAGCACCTTTCATTTCCTTTTGTTAAGTTTTGTTCATTTGATTCATGCCCATGTTTCCTATGTGTTTTTATTTGTGTTTTGCATCTAGTATTGTGCTCTAGTTTCTTTGATCAATGGCTATCAATCTCTTGTAGTGATAACCAAGAGAGAGTAGCCTTTGGATCAAGTTAGTAGTTCTTTGTTTTCCTTAGTCGCTTGCCTTTCAATTATTGCTTGTTCTTCCTTTAGCTCTTTTGGTTTTGGTTCCCATCTTGCCTTCGCTCTTACCTTGGATCCCTCTCTTGGTTCACACACACGGCCCTTGCTAGATAGCTTTGAAGATTGAAGTTAACATTGTTTACTTTCATGCTATGAATGTTGCACACTCTTCCTTTACTTGTTTCTAAAGTTGAATCTTTCTTGAATCATGTTCACCACTCTTGTACTGGGTTTCATTGAATAAATAATGTTAGTTCCATGTGAAAAATTCTAAGTTCCATGCCCACCATTCTTTGGTTGTTGGAATGTTAAGTTTATTTGTTGGTCATTGATCACATTTAGATTCCTTTCATTATTCATTGCTTAACTTAGTTGCATATTTAGATTAGATATTAGTTTTTAGCAAGTTCTTGATTCTAGTTTAATGAAGTTTATTTTAGATTTTAGTTTCTAAATGATTCATGTTTCTAGTTTTGCATTAATTTCATTACTTGAATGCTTGTTAGCTTTAGAAAGTTTCCATTTAAGCTTTAATTTCATGTATGTTTCCAATTCCATATTATTTAAATTACTAGATTAATCACAACCCAATCCTTTTGGATAAGATAATTAATTTAAATAAAGCTCCAATTGCATACAATTTTGTGAGATTTCTCATGGGATCGACCTCAATCTCGTAAGATCTTACCATTTTGATTCGTGCGCTTGCGAGTAATATTAGAACTACATCATTATGCTAGACTTTCTAAATTAGGAATGCATTCTATTTCTAAGAGCTACCATGCATGAAGTTTCTAATTTAATCTTGGCATGTATGAAATGAAAAATAAAAAGTCAAACTAAGTCAAATATGGGTTTCTAAACTAGAAAAGTGAGTGTTTCTAAACTAAGAAATACTAAATCTAAGAATCCACTATGCAACTACATTCTAAAATGGTTCTAAATTAATCCTAAAATAACCTTATGTGTGTGGAATGAAAATTGGAAACTTACTAAAACTAAAAAGCAAGGAAATCTAAGATCTAAATATAAAATATAAAATTAGGAACTACTACTTCTAAAATAGGGAAGTTCTTAAAACATGAAATTAAAAGAAACTAAACAGAAAGATGGACTACACATTGGATCTACTAATAAAATGTAACCTAAATAAACACAATTTGCTCTTAAAGCTAGCATGAGTACAACCTAAGGATGATGAAAAAGGAACCACGCATGTAAATTTAAAAAGGATGCACCATCAGAATTTGAATGGAATGCGTTGAAATTCTAACTCTTACATGCACACAAAACCATTCTAATGGAATCAAAACATGATCATACATCTAATCTACTGTAAGATGACAGAAACTACTATGTTAAACATGAACTACAATGCAAGTAAAGATGAGAAAATAACATGCAAAACTAATGCAAAACTAGAAAGTAACTATGCATGCAACTTCAATGGATGATGCATGAGCAATCTAAACTAAGCGAAAACCTAAGTGAATGCATTCTAGAAGAAGGTGAATGGAAAAGATAGAAGATGTATGAGAAAGAAAAAGAAAAATAAGCAAGAAAAGGAATTGGAATAGGTTGAGACCCTACCTTTATCTTCAAAGGATTTGATAATGGAAGCTTGAAGGGAGCTTGGGTGAGGGTGATGTTCCACTCTCTGTTTCTCCTAGCTTTAGCCTTGTTCTTCAGGGAAGATTGACAGATCTTTAAGTCATTTAAAACACCACTATTTATAGATTTTAGAGTGGGAGTTAAGAGGGTTGATGGTTGAGATTAATCCACTTAAGTTGAATTTGAATGAATGGCTAGATGTGGTAGAGGGGGGAGGGGTGGAATCCATTTATGGGTAAGTGGGATGGAAGATGGAAGGTAGTAAGTTGGAAAGGAAAAGATAAAGGAAGAGGAAAGTTTAAGGGATAAAGGTAATGAATGGAAAAATGAAAGAATAATAAGAAGAAAGAAGAGGCAACTTATGATGGAAGGAACAAAGTTATATTGACTTTGGTCAAAATTAGAAAGTGGCAGTTAGTTGGGGGCGTCTTTTTCAAGTTAGGAAAGAGGGATAAATTTGGAAGGTGGTGGGATGCAAAAAGAAGGAAGTATGATAATGGAAAGGTACATAATGAGTTGGAAAGGCAAGCGATAGGGAGGAAAGTAGGTGATGAAATTCAGGGGTTTCTAAAATTAGAAACTGTCCTAAAGGTGGAGTGGGGGGGAGGCGTGATTTCCAATTTGGGTTTGTGTGTGTTTAAAAACCCTACGATGAGATAGATGTTAGATCGAGATGGGTGGTTGAGGTCTTCCTTTCACTAGGTTTTGGGTTGTCTTTCCAGCATTGGAAAGGTGGCTAGGGTTTTCGTCTTTGCTTCACTTCAATCCTAGCCTTAGATCATACTTACTCTTACTTGGATGGATGGGATCCCATTTATATCTTCCTTAAATTTTCATTTTATCTCCTTAGTTGGATTGGATTGCCTTAGGATGAGTGGTCTTGATTCTTGTATATCTTCATATACTCATGTGGACCATTTGTGCATCAATATCATGCATGGATAAGACATCCATTCATTGGTTAAGTAGGAGAGAGAAAATTAAGTAAAAAAATCATGTGGATCCCTTTCTTGTTTTTCTTTCTGAGAAGCTTTCATTGTATATACTTCCATTATATGTGAATAGAAATTTTTTCATAAGCTTCTTAAGGTGGTGAAATGTATGCAAATGTTCATGAATTGGAATTTTGCCACCTTTTCACCCTCATTTGAGTACAAATTTTACATAATATTTTTTGGCCTTTTTGACTTTGACAGTGACACCCAACAATTATTCTAAACCTTCACAACTTCATTTTTTGGCATGTGTGACCAATTATGTAGCTTGGAATGTGAAATTTCTGTTTTTGGGATTACATTAGTAATGTAGTATTTTTTTTCATTTGTACCTTGGGCTTGAAAATAGTAGAATTAACCTTAATTTATGATAATTAAGTGATTTATAAGGATAAAACCTTCTAAATATAGTGGTATATATATATATATATAATATTTCTATATAAATTATATACCCCTAGACTTAGATTTTGCTAGTCCTCAAGTAAATCTATAGAAAAGAAATACAGAAATCTAAAAGCAAATCCTAACCACTTTTGCTGGCGCAATCATCTACATTTAGCATATGTATAAAGCCTGTAAGCCCATAGGTTACCCATATTGGGCTAGTTATAATCTCAAAAGGTTTTTAAGAAATGATACCCATAAACATTTTCAAAAATCTTATGAAAGTCCTTCATGTATCTTAGAGAATATTCTTATATTTAGAATATATTAAACTCTTAACTTTAGCATGTTAATGGAAATGATTAAGAGTTAAAATCCCACCATTATACTAAGAATATCTTACTAATTCATTAAACCTCAAAATGTGAGCGTATGAAAATAGCTATTATATATTATATATATGAATTATTGGTCTCCAAGAAAATTATAACTTAAATTACCATCCAAATGTATGCTCTCACTTCAAAGCTCACATGACATACTTAAAACATAGAAAGAAGTCACTTACAAAGGTGTAAATCTCTCATTAATATGTGAGTAGAATAATGTTCAATAGATCCAAAATCCTAACATATTCCATCTAGAAGCATGATAACTTAGAAAGAATTTGTTAATGTTCTCATGAAAGGACATCAACTATTAGGAACATTACATTCTACCTATATTCATTACTCATTCATAATCATATCCAAGATGTATTTTTCCTAACATCAAGTTAGAACTTCTAGTAGGACAAAACATAGGCTAAGGACATGATTATCGAAAGGATGGGTATAAGGATAAACAAAGGTTGTTTGGAAGATATGTAAAGGTCTTCTACTATTGTATTCACAACTTTCTTTTCTACCCATAAGAGTGAATAGTTCATTTTTCATTAGCTATCCTTTTCTTTTCACTTTTATTCTTTTCTTTTTTCTTTTGCACTTTTGATATATAACCTTTCTTTGAATTTTTCTCCGTTCTAAGTCGTTTTTGATGTTCATCTATTAACTTTGAATTGCTCATAATTTTCAAGATATTTCTCCAACCATCTCTAAATATTTCCAAAACAATTGTGTAATGTATATATTATAGAGTTTTGATAAGGGTAATGGTAAATGGGTTTATGACAAAAAAGGCTTATTATAAAAGGCTCAAAAGGTTAATTAGCGGTGTAGTAATATAGGAAGGCTAAAGGCTTTGGGTTTACTAAGGATGACCTTTGTCATTTTCTAGGTTTCATATGACTTAAACATAACCATAAACTTAAGAGATAAATGATATAGTCTTTTAAGTGTTTTCTTAATAGCTAACTTAGATGAAGAACAATGACACCAACTAGGAAATTAATGTCCACTAAGGAAAAATTGAAATTTATGTATAATCCTAAAAAAAAAAAGTTTGGCTTTGAAGTTACATGGGTTATAAGTCTCCACTTATTTTCTTCAACATCTCTAAGTTTTATTTTCTCTTCAACTTAAAATATATATACATGACTATTTTGTGCAATAAGTATTCCAAGCTTAACTTTTCATGGAAAACTTTAGAAAAAGAATAAAAATATGAACTAACTTATTCAAGTCTATTAATAAGCTAAAGTCCAAAAAACAAATTGAATAGAAAAAAAAAAAAAAAAAATCCAAATTCTCATCATTGTAATGGAACTTATCATAAATTTTTCAAAATTTCAAAATAAATTCAAAATAAAAGACTTAAAAATAACTAAGAAAAACTATGGACATATCAAAATTTGAATACCCTAACCCCCAAGCTTCAATTAAACATTTTTCCCACTATTTCCAAATAACAGCACATACAAATGTAAAAGTAAGTAAAGCGAGAAGGGTTATAATGATATTACCAACACTCTAGAGGTGGTGGATTGATCTATCAATGTGACCAGATGAAGCTAATATGCAATCCACAACTTAGACAATGATACAAATGACTTGTTGTGGATCTAGTTCTAATAAACATGATCCTCTAGTAGGAAGTCCTCCTTATTAGGGTTTCTCATTTTAAAGTATGCTTTTAAATGCTGGCCATTAACTTTGGAAAGTTCACCTTCTTTTTCAATCTCCATAGCCCCATGAGGATAAATAGTCTTTACTATGTATGGACCAGTCCATCTAGAGCATAAATTTCTAGGTATGAGTTGTAGATGAAAATTATAGAGTCATTCTGACCTGGTTCAAACATTTTGGGCACTATGGATTTATGGTGAACCATCTTCATATAATCAATGTACCTTTTAGCACTATCATATGCATCTCTCCTTAATTCTTGTAATTGGAACTTCTTGTGGGACCTAGCTCTGTCATAGTCAAAGTTGAGCTATTTGATTGCCTAGTATGCTTTGTGCTTTAGCTCAATAGGCAATTGACAAGCTTTTTCAAAGACTAAGCGGTGTGGGGACACACCAATACAGTTCTTGTATGTAGTTTTATAAGCCAAGAGCACATTAGTTGGTCTAAGAGACTAGTCTTTCCTACTAGAGTTCATTGTCTTCTCCAGTATGCACTTAATTTCCCTATTTGATGCCTCAACTTGTTCACTAGTCTAGGGATGGTAGGGCGTTGCAACTATATGGGTTAGTCTGTATTTCTTAATAGCTTGTGGAGTGCCAAAGTGTGAAATGATATTCTCATTAAAAACTCAAGCATCACTTTATGGGCATTTGTTTTACACGCTACTGTCTCTACCCATTTGGACATGCAGCTACTCCCACTAAGATGTATAGATTTCCATAAGTTAGGGAAGGACCCATGAAGTCTATGCCCCAAACATAAAAAAGTTCAAAAATTTATATTGGGTTTAGTTGCATCATGTTCCTATGACCAATGTTACCTAATTTTTTGCAGCGATCACATACTTCATAGTATGCACGAGAATCATTGAAAATTATAGGCTAGTAAAATCCAAACAGAAGAATCTTTGTAGCGGTCTTTTAAGCATTAAAATGGCCCCCATAAGCATGGTTATGACAAAAGGAGATGATTTGATTATGTTCACTATCAAGTACATACTTACTAATGATTTGATTGGTACAGTACTTTAACAAGTACAGATCATCCCATATGAAGTACTTGACCTTGGCTAGAAAATTAGATGTATCTTGTTTTGACTAATGTGATGGAAGTTTATCTATTATAAGATAGTTGACTATGTTAGCATACCAAGGTGACTGGGAAACCTGCATGAGTTACTCATCATGGAAAGTTTCTTTTATTGGCACAGGTTCACTACCAGCTATTAACCTAGGCAAATGATCTACCATGACATTTTTAGAACCTTTCTTGTCCCTTATTTCTATGTAAAATTTCTATAGTAATGGAATTCATTGGATATGTTTAGATTTAGCATCCTTCTTAGATAGAAGGTACTTCAATTTAGCATGATCCGAGTAAATTATTACCTTAGATCCTGAGAGGTATTACTTAAATTTGTCTAAGGAAAAAACTACAACAAAAAACTCTTTCTCCATAGTGGAGTAGTTGGGTTGGGCATCATTAAGAGTCTTACTAGCATAATAAATCACATGGGGAAGTTTAGCAATTCACGGCTTAAAAACAACATCTATTGCATAATCAAAACTTCACTCACGATCTCAAATGGAGCATTCCAATTTGACAATTGTATGCTACGCGCTGAGGTGAGCTTGGCTTTCATACATTATAAGGCTTTCATGCACTTTTAATTAAAGTTAAAAATTTCCTTCTTCCTTAGACAATTGCATAGGGGCCTAGAAATTTGGTAAAATCTTTGATAAATCTTCTATAAATCTAACATGGCATAGGAATGAGCAGATTTTCCTTCGCCATTAGGAAGATTGGAGTATAGATCCACTCTGTCCTTGTCGACCTCTATATCTTTATGCGATTACTTGCCCTAGTACTACACCACTCTTCACCATAAAATGTCAATTTTTCCAATTAAGAACTAAATTCTTTTCATGGGACCTCCCTAAAACTACAGCTAGGTGGGCCAAGAACTCTTCAAAATTATAGTCAAACATTGAAAAATGATCCGTACACTTCAAGGAATCTCTCCACCATATCTAAAATATCTACTTATTATACACTGCTGAAAACTCAATGGTACATTGCATAGCCCAAAAGCCGTGCATTTGTAGGAAAAGGTTCCGAGTGGACAAGTGAAAGTAGTCTTCTCTTGATCCTTCAATGCTATGGGGATTTGGTTATAGCCAGAATATCCATCTAAGAAACATAACACTCATGACTGGCTAATCATTATAGCATTTGGTCTAAGAAGGAAAGAGGAAAGTGGTCTTTTCTCATGACCTAGTTTAGCTTAAGTAGTTGATACAAACTCTCCACCAGGTGGTCATACGAGTGGGGTCTAACTCATTGTCCTCAGTTCTGACTACCATGACTTTAGATTTCTTAAGGACAACCTAAACAGGTGTGACCCAAGTAGTATTAGAAATGGAGTAAATGGTACCTACATCTAACAATTAGGGACCTCTGTCCTAATTATCTCCTTCATGTGAGGGTTTAGCCACCGTTGCAATTCCTAAGACATCTTAGCATTATCTTCTAAATGGATACAATGTATGTAAACGATTGAGCTAATTCTTTAATGTTTGAGATGGACCACCCTATAGCTATCTTAAGTTTTTGGTGCACATTAGATAGCTTACCTTTTGTTCTTGATTTAGATATGAGGCTATAATAATAGGAAAGGTTTTAAAGGGACCTAAAAATATATATTTTAAACTTTCTAGCAAGGGTTTTAGGTCTAATGTGGGTGTTTCCTCAAGTGGGTCCTAAGTAGTGGAAGGTGGTATTAAGGCCTCTACTTTTGGTTTCCATTTAGGAGTATCCACTATGAGTCCCACTTTAGCTTCAAGTAATGGATTTACTTCTTAAAAGGGACTGACTTGATCTAACTCAGAAGATGAAAAGAAAGTGTTGTGAGCTATACTCTTTATGACATTCATAGCAAAAGACTCTTTAGAGTCCATCTATTTTTCATCATTAAAAATGTTGAACTCAAGTTTCATATTTCTGAATGATATTTTCATAACACCATTCCTATAGTTGATTATGAAATTAGATGTCGCTAAAAATGACTGGTCCAAGATGATAGGAATTTGAATATCTACATTGGATACAGGTCTTGTGTCTAGTACTAAAAGGTCCATTACAAAGAGGAATTGATCTACCTATATAAAGATATCTTCTATTAGTCCTCTAGGAATTTTGACATATTGAACTACTAATTAGAGTGCAGTGGAAGCCGATTGTAGCTCACTTAGACCTAGTTGCTCACAAGCTGAGTATAGCAACAAGTTAGCACTAGCCACTAAATTTAGAAGTACCTTATCAAATTTGTGTTCCTTGATAACACATGAGATGGTAGGGAATCCAGGATCTTTGTACTTTGGAGGCATCTGGTGTTGCAGAATGGAACTTGCTTGCCCTACAGGAAAGACATTTTTATATACCTTAATCTACTGCTTTCGTGTGCAGAGGTCCTTTAGGAATTTATCATAAGGATGAAATCTTTAGTGGCATTGAGTAATGGAGCGTTGATATTGACTTATTTAAATATGTCCATTATCTCATTATAATTATTCTCCTTCTTAGCTGTGTTCAGTCTCTGAGGGAAGGGAGTATTTAGAACCTTAGGTTCATTAGGAATGGGTTTAGATGAAGAGGATGCATGTTGTACATTTTCTTTACCTTTCTCGAGAGTAGGCTTTTCTTTCTCCTCAAGTTCTAGGGTTTTCCTATTTAGGCCTAATAGATTATCTACTTGTTCTTCACTCCTAAGGGTTTTGATGTATTTGACTTGATAATAGGTACAAAATTAATATCATACAGATCCTTGGGATTTTTCACTAGATGATTAGGAAACTTTCCTTTTTCCCTCTCTTAAAGAGAAGTACAAAGCTAACCCATATGATATTCCAGCTTCGCAATGGACTATGAGTTGGCTTGCAAGGTTTGTTTAGTATTATTTTGAAATCTTTATGTATCATTTTGAAATTGAAAATCCCTTGAATGAATATGTTTAGAGTTTCCTCCAGTGATTGTGTCCTTTATTGAGATGGAAACTATGGAGGCAGATACTATTGCTGAGGCATGTTATTTCTACAAAACGGTTGTTGAGGGGGATTCATTTATGGATGGCCTTGTTGGTTATTCTTTGACTAAGGAAAATTGGGATGCCTAGTCCATCCATGGTTGTAGGTCTCAAAATATTATGTATCCATAATATTCACTTTCTCTGAAAAGAACTCAGAGAAATCAGAGCTAGATGGATACAATGGAGTAGAGTGATTCGGACTAGAACAAATTGACCATACCTCAGATTGAGGTTGCATTGGAGATCTATTCATCATGAAGGCATCTAACCATTGAGGTAGATCATTTATTTTGTTCATCTTCTGGGTCAATATATCAATTTTACCATAAAGATTAGGGGAGACCCCTGCTTCATAGGTACCACGTTTCTTTTATGGCTATGAATGTTTTTCTATTCAAGTAGAGTAATCCCATTGTTGGGAATTCTCACAAGTGTATCAAATACATTACCAGATTCCACATTGCTTTTAATCCTAAATGCCCCTCAACTAGTGGTGTCTATCATGCATTGATTTTGTAGTGTCAAACCTTCGTAAAAATATTGAACTTGCTTCTACTTTTCAAATTTGTGGTGGGGACATTTCAAAAGCAAATCATTCCAACTTTCCCAGCATTCATACAAATGCTCTAGCTCTTCTTGTTGGAAATTTATGATCTTGTGCTTGAGGGCATTGGTTTTATAAACTGGAAAAAACTTATTCAAGAATTTCCTAGATAGTTGATCCCATGTGGTAATGAACCCTACTTTTAAAGAGTTGAGAAATGCCTTGGCTTTATCCTTTAGAGAAAACCAGAATAGTCTTAATTTAATTGAGTCATGTAAAAAGTTGTGGTATTTGAATATAGAACAAATATAAGGAATTGCTTAACATGGTGGCATGGATCTTCTTTGTCTAATCCATAGGAATTTGGAAGGAGTTGAATAACTCCTAGTTCCAACTTAAAATGGTCTATAGTTATTGTAGGTAAGGCTATGCATGAGTGTGGATTGAATTGAACCAGTGTAGAATAATGTTTCAATGGTTTCACTCCCACCACTTCTTTAGCCATTTCTATGGAAAGGATCTCTTGATCTTCTTGAGTTCTTTGGCCTTGCCTCATATATCATTCGATCTTTGTATCTGAAGGTACTAGGTGAGGATTAAGTGATCAATAGTGATGCATACACCAATATATGGTGTACTTGTATGCAAAGAAACTAAGTTATTGTATACAATGAAAGGCTTTTCTCTCTCGGTTTTTTTTTTTTTTTTTTAACCTAGTCTAAAGGAGACCTAAACTAGATAATGTAACCTAAATGTAGAAACAAATAAGAAAACAAAGAGAACACATATTCTTAACTTTAATCAACAATATGAAAAGCTTGTTTTCTTGAATTTCTTTATTGGGAGAAGCTTTTAGATTATTTTTAACCCTAGGTAGCTCTTCTTCTCTTT
The DNA here is from genome assembly GCA_035236585.1 of Warburgia ugandensis. Classification (NCBI taxonomy): domain Eukaryota; kingdom Viridiplantae; phylum Streptophyta; class Magnoliopsida; order Canellales; family Canellaceae; genus Warburgia; species Warburgia ugandensis. Next base: position 30,918,213 of record CP141129.1, on the reverse strand, counting down.
CAAATTAATCATACTACTTACTTGTTAGATCTTAATCCTAATAAACTACTTCATACACTCCTCAATTAGCCATATTTGATCTGAGTCATAGAATGTGTTGGCAAAGCTAGTCATTTAAATACTACATAGTCAACTAGATAGGGGCCGCTAGAATGCCAATAAGCTGCTTCCTTCCAAGAAGGTCTTATGAGTTGGAAAAGTTACTAAGGTCTCTTCTAGATTGATTTTAAATTAAAAGCTAGAAGGTTGGTGTGTGTTATGTGCTATTTAACTTAGGTGGCCTATGGTGTCGTCATGAAATCTTTCCTTGATTGTATGATGGTTGAGTCCCTTAATAACATTTTGAGCAATCCCACATAGTTTGATCAATATATAAGCACCTTAAAGCAACCAACCTATCTTATTTACACAAGGAAAGCTATAAATCTAATGCAAACCCTAGAATGCAACAAGTAAGGAAATGCTTTCTATATGCTCTACCCCACCATTCAAATGCAATTAAGTTAACAATGCAACATAATCTAGGAATTGCAAAGAAGGGACAAATAGTCTTACATTGGGGTCTTAGAAATAGTCTTCTCATATAGGATGGGTCCATGTATAGGCCACCTCCTCTTCTAGATTAGGGTGGCTCACCCTTGACCTATATTATTACAACCCTTAATTTAAATGAAGGAATCACGTAAAAAAAAGAGAGTACAACTTCATCATCACTACAATTCAGTAAAAATAAAATAAAATAAAATAAAATGGAAAGTATCCTAAAGTCTTCCTCCAAAGCTTTATTCACACTCAGATTTATACATAAAAGAAAATAAAAGCATCAAATTCATAGGAGTAAGAAATGTATGGAAATGCAACTACATGCAAACCTAAATCTAAGACTAGTGTTAAAGCATTACAACTCAAATTTAATTAATTTTATTGCAAGTTTTGGCAACGGCACACAAAAACTTGATGTGTCTTAATAATTACTACAAGTGCATGGCTCTATTGGACATATAATCAACAAATACAAGTTCATCCCACTAAGAATCTTTAATTGACATAGTTAATTAAAATTTAGGCTATCTTACTTTGACCTATCCAAACATTCAAAAGAAGGAATATTTTCAACTAAAACTAGAGGCAAGGAAGGTAAAGACATAAATCAAGTAAATAAAGGAAAGAAGTAAGGACTTAACTAAAAATGAAATAGCAAACTAAAAGGAAACAACCAAGCTAATGAAGCAATTAGAAAGCAGACCCTAAATTAGAAAGCAAGTAACTATGAAACTAAGAAACTATTTAATGAGCAAGGAAATAAACTACGAAACTTTCTAAAACTACAACTAACTAAGAATTAAAGTAAAGAACGAGAACTTTTTCATTAATAGTATTGTTACAAGGAATTCTTACATATGCAAAGTAAAGGAAAAGAAAGTAATAAAAGTCCTTCAAATTCGGGCTTGAATTCCCCTATAGGGCCCTCATGTCATGTCTCTCAATAGAATATTGAACACGTATGTTCAATAAAAATACACTAAAGTTACCACCAAACTTTTCTCATCTCCTTAACCAGATATGCCACAAACCAAAACAAACCCCATCCAATGATTCTTAGGAATGAAGTATTTGGGCAATCAAAAAAAGATAAGCCTTAACGCCTTTCCTAAACAATCAAAACTTAGGAAAGAAAGAAGAATGATGGAAACATAAATAGAAAAAGTTATACCATTTTTTCCTAAGTTAGAAACTCTTAAAATAAAGTGGGTAACTTCAAGGAGTTTGGATAAAGAGGAGATAGTAGGTCATTCATCTTTAAAATAGGGCTACGATAGAAGTGGTTTCCTACCATAAACATGTAGATAGAAGAAAAAGAAAACAAAGTGGAGATTGTGGCCCTTGTATTAGGACTTACCAATTCCAACCTTACGAGATGAGGTAAAGAATATGTGCAAGGTGCATCCCTACCCTTCAAAATGATGTCCTTAGCTAAGAACTTGAGTAGCTTTATGGATGGATTTGCATGTTTCCTCAACCTTTAGTTAAGAAATTAGAAATTCCTCTTAATGCCTTAGAAACACAAAAGAACCTTTCCTTTTCTTTAGTCTAACTCCACAACACCCCTCCCACAAAAAAAAAAAAAAAAAAACAGAAATTACAAAAAGAGAAAGAGGAATGATGCATGAACTAAATAACGTGGATTATAAATGAAATCTAAAATTAGAGAGTGGGTGCATGAAATATGGAATTAGAAAGTGGATGAATATGGAAATGTGAAAAAAGGGGATGTGAGAGTAAAGGAAAGTGAACAATGCAACCTACCTAGCATGCAAAGTTCCACGCATACATATATGCAAGTGTGTGTGCAAGCTTTTCAAATTTAGGTAGTGAGATGATTATGATCTAAATGCATGAAATTCAACACTATGCAAGACTTTCTAAATCAGGAATGAATTCTATTTCTAAGAAGATAACATGGATGAAGTTTATAAACTAATCCTAGCATGTATGCAATGAAAAATAGAAAGTCAAACTTGGGTTTGTAAATTAGGAAAGTACTAAATCTAAGAATCTACCATGCAAATACTTTCTATAATGGTTCTAAATTAATCTTAAAACATTTCTAATATGTATGAAAAGAAAATTAAAAAGTTACTAAAACTAAACATGGAATCTAAAATTAGAAACTATCTACTTTTAAAGTAGGTAAATGCTTAAAACATGAAATTAAAAGATACTAAATGGAAATCTAGACTACAAATTAGATCTACTGAATGAAACCTAACCTAAGGAAACACAATTTACTCCTAAAACTAGCACGAATGCAACTTAAGGATGATAAAAAAGGAACAATGTGTAAATTTGAAAAAGATGCACCATACAAATTTGGATGCAATGCATTGAAATTTTAACTCCTACATGCATGTAAAACTAATCTGATGGAATTGAAGCATGATCATGCATGTACTCTACTCTAATGCAAAGGAAACTACTATGTTTAACATGAACTACCAAGCAAGTAAAGATGATAAAATGACATGCAAAACCAAGACAAACTAGAAAGTAACTATGATTTCAATTGTGTGGATGATGCATGAGCAATCTAAACTAATAAAAAATCTAAGTTAATCTAGAAGGAAGTGAATGGAAAATATAGAATATGTAAGAGAAATAAAAAGAAAATATGCAAGAAAAGAAATTGGAAAAGGTTGAGAGCCTACCTTTATCTCCAAAGGATTTGAAAATGGAAGCTTGAAGGGAGCTTGGGTGAGGGTGATCTTTCTCTCTCTGTTTCTCCTAGCATTGTCCTTGAGTTAGGGAAGTTTGAAAGTGCCTCAAGTCATTCAAAATACATTTATTTAGAGATTTTAGAGTGAAAGTTAAGAGGGTTGGATGATAGATTAATTCACCTAAGTTGAATTTGAATGAATGGCTAGATGGGGCATGGAATCCATTTATGAAAAAGTGGGATGGAGATGGAAGGTAGAAAGGGAACCTTAGATTTGCAATGGATTGGATTTTATTCAAATTGATTAACTTCAGCCAAAGAGATAGAGATATGATTAAATTAGGAATTTAATGTAGCATGTAATGGAAACATACATGGAATTAGAGCTAGAACTAAAAGAAACTTTCTAAAAACTAAAGTTAAGAAATTAGAATGGAAAATTACCTAGGAAAAAAATGCAAAATAAGAATGAATTAATCTAGGAAACATAAACTAAAGAAACTACTAAAATGGAAACTATCATAAACTAACACTTTCCTAAACTAGAAATAGAAACTTTCTAAAGTTAGAACTTTCTCAAACAAATTTAGGAAACTTTATAACACTAAAATGACAATAAAAAAAATTAAATAATGATACTAACTAACTCTAACAACAAATTAAAAACATACATGTGAATGGAAACTACATTAAAGAGACTTTCTAAATTTAACACTTTATATCCTAAAAACTTCCTAAAGATGAAACTTTCTAAAATTCAAAAAGGAAACTTTCTAAAGCTAAAATAAGATTCAAACAATGAATTAAATACTTCTAAAACTAAATTAATAAACTAAACTAAGTAAAAATGTAAAAGGAATGGGATTTAGAATCATTGTGCATGGTTAATGGACATTGTGCATGATTTTGGAGCCCTAAAGATGGTGAAATTTAATGCACCTCCAATGAGTTACTCTGTAAATTAACTATGGTATCTAATAAAAAACACAAAATGTTAAATGGGTACATAAGGATTTAGGAAAATAAGATGTTTTGATGGCTGGAATTAAAGTACAAACTTAAGGAAAAACCAATTTTCAAATTTTGGTACTTAAGAACAGTAAATAAATCTTACATTAGAAAGCTATTGAAACCATAACTTTTATGCAAGGAAATAACCTAAATCCAAATTAAATTTATGAATTAAACATTACATAACAATAATTCTCATAAAAAATTATTGAATCATATCCAATTTACATCAAAATTATGAGCATAAAATTGTCCACAAAATATGAAAATTGGGCACTTTTCTGAAGCTCGAAATCCTATCTAAACAACGAAAAAATTCCAATCTAGTGCTCACGCTCTAAATTATAATGACATTCAAAGAAAACTTAAAAAGAAATTCAAGAGAAACAAAGGCTAAATGGGTGAACTAATTAAGGAAAAACTGCCCAAAACTAAGAAAAAAAGAGGGTAGAGAACAAGGAGTTCAAGTAGAGAAATCAATGATTTAAGCTAGGTATTCTCTTGGATATCTGTGATGACCCTAGTTTTCACATGCATTTTCAAATGCAAAACTAATTCCTAAGGCAGGATCGATCCCTATTTGAAAACACTTTTAGAAAAACTATGCAATGCAGCGGAAAAATCTTTTATTTTAAATTCATTTTGAAAACCCCGAGTATCATTTACTTTAGAGATGAATCAAAGTAGTTTTGAAAATTTTTATAATCATAAATGTCTTCCCATGTCTATCCAGTCACAGTTCATAGCCCAACTATAATAATTACAAGTACAAGTCCAAAAGATAGATTACATGCTTACCTTCATACTTGTCTTTGTCTTCATTCTCTTGAGCGTAGTACTAACATTTCCTTATGCTTCTTCTAATCCTGTGTGGAGCTAATCTATAAAAATAATATATTTGGGTGAGTATTCATCATACTCAGTAGGTGATCTGATACTACTATTTTGAAAACTCGTCATGCAACATGCATAATTCAAGGAGCTTTTCATGTAAAACATTAGTGATTCCTTTTTGTGTAAACATGCATATTTGTGCATAAAACATAAGTACATTGATGTAATTTCAACCATGGAATCTGTACGCAATTCTAGTAAAATCATAAAATAGAAATGAATAGATCCAAGTAATAAGATCTTGGCAGCACGTCAAACCAATGAGTTAAAATATAATAATCATGAAACTCTTAAAATAGTCATCATTCAAAGCAGATGCAGGCATCACTATAAGTATCATGCACATGGTCTCTCGGCAAACCCATCAAGCCAACTAGTCACGAGTACTCATATACGACCATCTCAATGCTATATGCATATCAATAACACTGAAATCATAGGGTCAACTATGCTCCTTTGTAAGCTGCCTCATTTGACGATCTGCCTACTTAGAACTCAAGGTTTTGGTCCCACTGCAGGTTGCCTTATTTGGCGAACTACCCACTTGGAACTCAAGATTTTGTTCCCTTCGCAAGTTGCCTCAGCCAGCGATCTACCCGCTTAGCATAGTTCCCACCGGGCTCATTAGCCCAAAAAATATAGATACATGTAATCCAAGTCGCAATCATAGTAAATCATACAATTTATGCAATGCGTTCCAAAACATGCGAGCAATGCATTTATAAAATTAGTTCAATGCAAGCAATTGCATTCAAGATCATAAGGAAAATCTACATATTCATTATGCAAATATCATATCTCAAAAAGCATACTAAACATGGTTGTGAGGAGTAAATAAATCAATTAGATTTTTGGAAATGCATTTGAAAACTTAGCAGTATCAGACTACCTACTGTGACCGTTGTCACTTAGCTTTCACTTAACTCACGTCCCTCTTCAATGAGAGTCCTAGCGTACCTTGGTGAAGTCTTGGATATTATTTCCTATTTTACAGATCATCGGCTAGATCTATACTATAGGTTATAGATCTCTGATTTGTGGGTTTTTAATGGTTGATTCATGTAATTTAGGGTTGATCTAGGTATAACGATCTCCTAATATATCAAATGGATCAATCTATGAGATTTGATCATCTTTGATCTTGCTGATCTATGATATTTATATGGTTTTTGGGTTATAGTCATGTAAAATAGTTCTCTGATCCTAATTTTCATAGTCTCATTAGGTCCGCATCATCGATACGAATTCAACAGTTCTTTTGGATCTTCAATCAGAGTTATATAGCCTCCTTAATTGGGTTTTTAGTGTCGCAAATCAATTGGACAAACCAGAATCATCCATTTAAGGCCGGCATGTCACGGTTCCTAGGACACGTGCGCGTCCTAAACCACGTGCCAGGGCATGCATCCTAGACTACGTCACGTGGATGTGTCTTTGGCACAGGTGTGCGCGTGTCACGACTCCTGGGGTGCTCGTGTGTCCTGGTCGAATCGGGACGTCACCCGCACAGTTGTACGCACCCAAATGCCATACCAGGAGTGCATTCTTGGGCACGCGTCACACACGGCGTCCCTGGGCATCTGGTTCAAATGGATCGGCAGATCCATAGAAGTTGGGTTTTCTCCGACGATTATTGGCTAGGAAACCACCAGATCCAGCATGGATCTAGGTTGGAAAAAGAGTGAAAAACCAGAGGGGAAAAGGGTTCTTACCTGGGCAGCCTAAAATGGTGCTATTCTTCTGGTGGTATGGTTCCTACTACGCCTACTGGAAAACCCTTGTCTTTGGAAAAATCAAGTGAAATCATAGGGGCTGGAGGAGGGAAAAGGAAAAGAAGGAGAGAAACGAGAAAAAGGGAAGTGGGTTCAGCATCGAAAAGGGGGTTTTTCAACGAATACGGGTTTGTTCACGCCTGCTTGAACCCTAATCTGAAATGACCAGAGAAGAAGGAGAAGGGGATGGTGCTCAAGGGAAAGGGGGAGAGGGCGTTTATAGCCGTTGACGGCGGTGTTGCCCAATGGCAATGCCGCCATTTTTCCGGTACGACCTTACAGAGGCGGTGCTATTGAGTCAGCTGGAGGTAAGGGACGACCAGGGGGTGTCGTTATCAAAATGACCCCTTGTGTTTTCAGCCTGTTTTGTTTTTAAGTCCAAATTACAAAAATGCCCCTCATCTTCAAATGCCCCTAACTTGGTCATACGAACTCCATTTTCAGTGTTCTTTGAGGCGTTGGATTCCATTTCAAGCGTAGAATCTAATTATGTAGCTACTTCTCACAAATTCTTTCATTTCATATTTTAATTAAATTAGAACATCTAACCATCTATTAATATCATTAAACATATATTAATTTTCAAAGTAAACAATTTATAACTGCTCGGCAAATGGAAACCATCATGATTGATCGTGGTTATAAAAGTGATATAAGAATATTGAAAATTTTGAGTCATTACAATATCACTACCAATAAATAACTAACTTGAATATTGATTGATTAACAAAGAAAAACAAGTAGAATTGAGGTAAAGAAGAAAGGAGATAGCTACATGGAAAGAAAGGTGCAAAATTAGAAAGTAAAATAATGGAAACTAAGCAATGAAAACTAAACCAAAGCAAGCAAACTACTAAACTGAATTTGAGAGAAAATAACCAAAAAATTAAAGTAAGAAAATCATCTAAGAAATCCCAAAGTTCAGTAGCAAATAACACCAATGGAAAGCTTGATTTCAAGGTGTGTCACCCACCTCTACTTAGAAAATTCATATGGACTATGAAGCTATGTATAGATGAGTGGTTCGCTAACTTATGAAGGGGTGAAAACATACGAAAAGTCACCCTAGGAGTAAGGTATTGAATGAGGAATATTAGATGAATTAGCAAGGTGATGTCACAAACCTGACATTGAGAGAGAGAGAGAGAGAGAGAGAGAGAGAGAGAGAGAGAGAGAGAGAGAGAGAGAGAGAGAGAGAGAGAGAGAGAGAGAGAGAGAGAGAGAGAGAGAGAGAGAGAGATAAGAAGCATGGGCTAGCTAGTTTTTAATTTTGAAAAGGATAAAAGCATCTTTTTCCTAGAAGAAAAGTGGAGCTCTTTACCTTGTAATTTTGTGATGCTTGGTTGATGGAAAGTTAAGAAATTAGGTAAGAAATAAAGTTTAGGAAATATGTATAAAGATTTTGGATTTGAAGTAGATCTGAGGTTTCCTATTCAAGAAACCCCTAATCATCAAATAGGAAAGTTGGAGGGCATCCTCCTTTTGGATGGTTGCTCCCTTCTTCACTTAAAAATGTGGAACCCTAGTAGGATAGGTGGACTTGGGTTAGGAAATGGATTGGAAATATGGGTTTTTCTCTCTTTGTGGGTTCCTTAATGCATGATCATCTTACTTTTTACATTAATCTCACCAAATCCCTTAAAAGTCATACTTTTAACATATGAAAGTTGCTTAAATTGATGCTTCAATTGTGTAACTCCATGTGGCACTCCTCCTTGGCTTGATGGCTCATTCTTTGGTGGCTTATATGGCTTCAATGGTTGGCTTCAAGGCTTGAGTAGCTTGTATGGTTTATTACTCTTTATCATGGCTTTAATGGCTAAGGTGGCTTAAATGGCTCCCATGCAAAGGTGGTGGAAATGCATGGCTTACTTCATGGGACCACTTTGGCCACCTTTAGCTCCTTTAATTGCATCAATTGCTTGTCCTTGACCTTGATCTCATGTTTGATTGATGACTCTTAAGCTTTGGCTTCATCTTTTGATCTTAATCTTCAATATTCATCTCGATCAATCTTGGCTGTTAGATCATCATCTCTCTTCCTACAAAAGTATAAAAAAAAAAAATCCCAAAAAAATATTATTAATCACATATTTACCGTAGATTAGCTTTTGGTCCTATAAAATATCAAAACTTCACTTCATTAGGTAAAAAATGCATGTATTACGAAGTTTGGTCTAAAAAACCTAATTTACTCCTATAAGTAATAACACATGGGTAACTAATTGGGTTGTTTTTATGCAAAATTACACACTTATTGACCTTCATTTAAATTCAAATCTTGAATGACCCATTGTCTCTGATCATGTATTTTGAGTTCATATAGTCTATCATAGTAGTTCATTTCATAGTTTCAACCATCGATCTTAATCATCAATTTTTTTGAAAATTTTGCATCATCTGACCATTGATTTGATGTCTAAGGACCTCAATGATTGATCAATGTGCGTTTATCTACATAGATGAGATCAAGTGTAGAGAATTTTAGTTTGCAACACAATGATTGAGCTAGGAAAGTGAAATTTAGTTTGTATGTTGTTTAATTTATTGTCATTTAAATTTAGAATTGTGAACTTTTCAGTTTAGTAATAAATTTGAGATTTTTAGTGCATTGTTATTATTTTCTTTAATTTAAGTGGGTAAATTTTATTTAAACTCCCACTTTCCAAGGTGAGTCTCCTTGTGATAGGTTGGTGCATGCGTGCTTTATGCTATAATATCATGTGCACTTGCAAAAAATACAACAAGTTTTTAGCACCATTGCTAGGGACCTGCAATAAAGTTCCTAAGAAATTAAAATGTTCATTAATAAAAAATATGAAAGGTAAAAATTATAGAAATTGCATTCATTTAATATTGTAGGCATTTTTAAATTTTTTTGTATTGCATAAATCACTCTCTTTCCTGAAATTTGGTACTTATTGCTACTTTTGAATTTGTAGAAAATTGGAGGAGGAATTAATGAAGGATCTCAATTACAATAGCTAAATTTTTATTTTGAATGAATTTGTAGTGAGGACGAATTGTAATTTTTTAATCACAATTCATTCAAAAGGTTGTAATAATATCGGTCAAGGGTGGTCCATCATAACTTGGAAGTGGAGGTGGAATGTAAATGGTCCCACCCTTGTATGAGAAGGCTTCATCTAAGACTCCACTATGAGCAGTTTTAACTCCTTACAATTCTGACACTTTGCATAATTAGAATGATTTTACATTATTGTTTGGTAGTGTAATTGCATGTAGATAGCATGCATTATACTTGTTACAATTTAGGATGCATTAGTTTATTGCTTTTCATTTGAATTTAGGCAACATTTATCCCTTTAAAGGTGATTTATATGCTAATGGAACTACCATGGAGTGTGAAAATTAATTAGTTAAAGACACTCGACCCCATAAGATCAAGGGTGGATTTCATGACGACCTCTTGGCCCACCTAGGGTAAGCACCACAAGCGCATTACCCAATATTCTATATCAATTTAAGGTTAATTAAAAGAGACCTATGGAGGCCTAGGACCCTTTTAGAAGGAGGCAACCCATAGCCACTCTAGTGGCCCCTGCCTAACTGATTGTGTTGGTATTTAAACCACTAGCTATGCCAGCACACTCAATGACTCAGACTATCTATAGCTAGCTGAAGAGGGTGTGAATTAGTTAGTTAGATTGGGATCTAACTAGTAAGCGGATTGGGAAAGTTTAAAGGAGAGGAATGTTATATTAGGTTAATCTAAAAGATTCTCCCTCCTACAAATTCAAGATAATCAGAGTTTCTACTTGCTAGTCCTAGGTTTGTCTAAATTGTATGCTCTATCATCATCCATCATTAGCATTTATATTGCATCATTTAGGTTAGTTTTTCCTATTAATATTTTTTTTCTTATGTTGTATATGCTTTTGGATATGCGACAAAATCATGCAGTTAGTCAAGTACGTCCAAATGACATACAACCATATTAGTCGCTATTAATGATTGATCAACAATCTAAGGGTTGCTCACCCCCTGAAAGTAATAGAGGTGATCAAGGGACTCTACTCATCTTGAATGCTGGCTGGACAACCAACTCTAATGGATGATGACTATCAACCTTCACTAAGGAGTAACAATCATCTAATGCATAGAGATTGGAGAATGAATGGAAATAGAATGTGGGACCAATAGAGTGATCATAGGAATAATGTTTTTTTTTATTTTATAATCTTCATGGAAAAACTATCACAGACTACCTATAGCCAACACACACTAGCAGACCATCCTATATTATTCTACCTCAAAATGTTGGTGCAATGGAGTTAAGAAAAGGAGTAAACTAGTTACTCCCAAAGTTTCATGGGCTAGATGGTGAGATTCCTTACCTTCATCTTAAGGAATTCGATGAAGTATGGACCACACAAAATACACAAAACATTGCCTTAGACAAAGTGAGGTTTAAAATTTTTCCCTTCTCTTTGAAGGAAAAAGATAAAATATGGTTTAATACATTGCCAGTAGGTTCCATAATGACCTGACATGAAATGGCTAGGGAATTCTTGAAAAAAGTTTTCCTTCCTCATAAAACAAATACACTTTACTAAAAGATTATGAACTTTACCCAAAAAGGACAAAGAGTCATCCTACCATTTCTAGGAATGGTTCAAAGACTTATTACTCACATGCCTATATCATGGCTATGAACCATAGTGCATTATCAGCTTCTTCTATGAAGGGATTAATTCTAACATGCACCAGCTCTTAGGGATAGTGTGTAATAGCAACATCCTAGATCAACAACCAGAATAGGTGAAAGAGAGTTTAGAATGGCTTCTAGAGAGTGCACAATTCTAGGCTAAGTCAAAAAAGTTGAACATCCAAATAAGCCCAATTCCACCACCACATCTACTCAAGGAGGAATGTACACTATGTCTAAAAATATGATATGAAAGCTAAAATCTTATCCCTAGCCCAAAAAGTAAAGGCAATGGAGATGGGGACCATAACGTTTAAAATGGTCAAATAGATGTTTAACATCTTTGAAAGTACCACACATTCTACTCTAGAATGCCCCAACATTCTAACATTCCCAGGGATGTTTCATGATCAGACCAATGCTCTGAATGTATATAAAAGACTTTTCTCCTCATACTCTGAGACATATAATACCAATTATAGAAACCTTTCAAATTTTAATTAGATAAATGGACTAACTGCTAATGTCTCACAACCTAACTTATACTAGCCTCACCAACTAACTCAAGGACATCCTACTCATGGCCTTTACATGCCGCCATCCAAAAGGCTTGTAGAGGATAATCTATATCAACTTATCCAAAATTAAGAGGAAAATTACATAATTAGAAATCCAATTAAAAATAGCCACACAATCCAAGAATGAAATGAAAAATATGATGTGTCAAAAGATGCAAACTATGGAAAAAGAAAAGTTTCCATCTCAACCATTAGGCAATAATCTATTTAATATGTCTACAAGATCTACCATGGAATAGCCTAAGGTTGTTACATCTTAGGAGTGGCAAAAAAATTGAGAAAGATAGGCCATAAAAGACTAATCAGATAGAAAGATCCACTAAAGATAAAGAAAAATCTAAAGAGAAGGACCCTACTCCACTTACTGAACCATGTCCCATCCCTATTGCATTTCCTGAAAGGTTATGCCAAGTCACAAAGAATACCACCAATGATGATATTTTGGAGATATTCAAGCAAGTCAAGATCTAATCTTAGATGTAATAAAACAAATCTCATCTTATGCTAAATTTTTAAAGGATCTATGCATAATCAAGAGGAACTTGAATGTGCAAAAGAAGGAATTTGCGACTATACAAGTAAGTTCAATTCTTCAACACCATACACCCCCAAAATACAAGGAGCAAAGTTGTTGCACTCTCACGTGTATCATTGACAACCACAAGATCAACCAAGCCCTCTTAGATTTGGGATCCAGTGTCAGGCTATTGCCATACATAGTCTATGTTTAGCTAGGACTAGGAGAACTCAAGCCAACATCCACTACACTCCAGTTAGGTGATAGATCAGTCATACTATCGAGGGGCATAATAGAAGATGTGATAGTCCAAAAAGAACAATTCTATTTTTTAGTTTATTATTAGTCTTGGACACATCCAATGATGAATGAGCAGAAGGAAATTCTTGTCATCCTTGGATGTTCATCTTTGGCTACGTCCAATGCCTTGATAAACCACAGAAGTGGTGTCATGAAGCTTCACCAGGTGAAATCTCTGATGACTTGCACTGTGTCAACATGATAAACTTAGTTATGTAAGATTATTTTATAATCTCTTCCTTATCGGATGATAAATGTTCAATTTTGTATAAAAGATACCCAATTAGTAGTCCATTCCAATATGTAAGATACCTAAAGGAAAGGGATTCCATGCCAATCCCTTGGAATTCAACTCATCTCCCCTTTCCTTTATTAATAATTAGAAAGTCAAACTCACCCACTCACCTAATTTTCCAATCTTCTATCTCAAATCAACCACCTACTTTCTTACATAGAGTCCTAGTTCCAATTCTTCTTTTTCTTTCTAGACTATGATCTCATCAAATTGGAAATCAATTTCTCTATATATACCCCTTGAAATTCAAAGCAATTTTCAAGTAGGGGGTTACTTTAGCTCCTTGAAAGAAGCACTTCAATTTGGGGATATTTTGGAGTTTTGGACTTCTTTTAGTTGTTCTTCATTGTCTTCCACAACCTTTTCTGTACTTTATTTATTTGGTTTTGTACTTCAATTCCATGTTGGTACCTTGCTTTAATTCCTTGCTTGTTTATTGATTTGTTTGTTGCTTAAGTTTTCTACGCATAAATCCTCTTTGATCTCCTTGCACTCTTGCTTCTTGTTTTCTTGTTTCTCTTGCTTAACTCTTTAAGATCTAAGTTACCTTTTCTCTGGTAGTAATGGCCAAGAGAAATAGTAGCTTGAATCCCTTTTGTTTCCCTCTTAATATTCTCTTGTTTCTTGCTTTGATTACCTTGTTTTTCCCTTATCTATTTGCTTGTTCTTTACTTCTTTCATACTCTTTCTCATTGATTTTCTCTCTTGAATTTACTTGCATAATATCTAAGTTTATAATGGGATCACTGGAGTATGTTTAATCTTTGATTTGAAGTTGAGATCTTGCTTGAGAAAAGTGTGCAATTTCAGCTTTGTTCTCTATGTACATGCACATCACTTTTGAGTTTCATATACACCATGTTGTTGGAATTTTTCTCCTCATGTTTCATGTGCAATGTTCAGCAGTCCATACACTTTTTTTGCTTGAAATCTTAGGAACCGATTTATCGTTTAGATATTTTAGTGAGTGACTTGATTAGTTTGAATGTTAGTTAGCTTTTAATTCATAATTTCAGACCATCTTTCACTCCATGAACCATACACACTCTTTCATGGTCATGTGCATGTGCATGATGATTGAAGTTTATGTCTAAATTGTTGGTTGATTCTTTGCTCAGGTTATGTTTAGATTTCAATAGTAACTTATTTTGCATATTAGGTTAGTTTGGAAAGTTTCTAATTTATTTTTAAAAAGTTTTAGGTTTAGGAAAGTTCCATTTTTAAATAACTTTCCTCAAGTAAAGTTTCCTAGGTTCATTCATTTTGGTTTTGCATTAGTTTATTTTATTGAATGCATGTTAGCTAGAAAAGTTCTGATTTCAATGAAAATCTTTATTTTAAGAAAATTTCCTTTAGTTGTAGTTTCTACTTTGATGCATGTTGTTTAAATTCCTAGTTTAATCAAAACCCTCTTCCTTTGGCTAAGAACAACAAATTAAATAAGATTTAATTAATTGAAAATTATGTGAGATTCCTCCTAAGATCAACCTCTTTGGTGTGCAAATTACTACTTTGATTTGTGCGCTTGTGAGTAATTTTAAAGCTACAATAAGTTTTTGGCATCGTTGTTGGGGACTCACAATGGATTTGTTGTTGATCTTTATTTAGATTGTTTATCTCTACTCTTAGTTTTAAGATGGATTAGATTAGATTTTTGCATTATTCTTGCAAATTTTACTCATTCCTTAAAAATTGACATCTCTTTGTTTTGTGTGAGGGGAATTTGGAAAAAGGAGCGACATCGATCTTGTGGACCAAAGCTTCATCATCTTAATTAGGATTTCCTTACTTTCTTAGATTATGTTTTTAAGTGAACTTGTAGTGTGGCCCCATTGTAACTTGCAAGTATTTATTTCATTTTAAATGAGTTGGAATAATATAGGCCAAGTGGCCCTATGGTGTCCCACACTTGATCTTCGTCAGAAACCACATTGGAAGCTTCTCTCACTCTCTTTTATTTTCTTAATATAGTTGTATTTAGTGTAATTTGCATATTGGTTGGTAGTGTAATTCATATAGTTTTAAGGCCATTCATTATACTTGTTGCATCTTATTTAGGGTTGTTGCATTAGTTTTGCACCTATTTAATAAAGATTATCTTGTTAGATAGCATAGAGTTAGGCATTAGTTTCCTTTCCTTTTATTGCATTACATGTATACTGCTTTATGGTGGATGGAACACATTGCTAGTAAGGACCCCACAAGATAAGGACTAGATTTCATTACGAGATCTTTGGCCCACATAGGTAATCAAATCAAATCCTTGTATGTTCACAATCCCAGCCCTTAAAAGCTTAATTTAAAATCAAGTAGCAAGAGACTTAGGGTTTCGAGCTCGTAAGAACCTTTTAGAAGGAGAAGATCTATTGTCACTCTAGTAGCTCTTGATCATGGTGGTTATAATGGGCATCCAAAGTCCAAGAAGGATGCTAAGCCCAGACTACTTAGAATGATTCTCCTACTCTAATAGATTGACATTGAGATAAAAAACAAGAAGGGAGTAGAGAACATCGTAGCTGACCACTTGTCTTGCATAGTCCTTATAGCACTAGTAGAGGAGTTACAAGTTACACTTTCCTTGATGAGAAACTCTTTTTTTTTGGTCTTATGTCTCCTTGGTTTGTTGATATAGCAAATTAAGTAGTCACTTGAGAACAACAAAAAATTAGAACAAATTAAAAGAATAGAAATTATTTTCCAATGTTAAGCACTACTTCTGAGATGATCCCTACCTGCTTAAGTACTGTTCAGATCAAAGAATTAGTAGATGCATCCCAAACCTAAATAAAAAATAGTATCATCTCCTTTTATCATTCAAAATCATGTGGTAGACATTTTTTCTGCACAAAAAACTATAGCAAAGATTTTGTAGTGTGATTTCTACTAGCCCTCATTGTTTAAACACACACATGAGTTGTATAAATCATGTGAGTGATGATAAGTGTTCAATTTTATTTTAAAAGTACCCAATTAGTAGCCCATGTGTTATAAAATATAGTGTTATTTTCAAAATTTTTTGAAAAATTTATAGCACATGCATTTTTGAACCAATAATTCAAAGTTTTGATTTTTTATAGGTCCAAAAGCTAATCCAGAGTATGTATGCAATTTTTATAATTTTTTATAATTTAATATGATTCTTACTCTTTTGTAGGAATCAAGATGATGATCTAACAACAGAGATTGATTTTGAAGAGAATTGAAGATTAAGATCGAAATCAAGACAAGGCCTAAATATCATTGATTCAAAGTGTGATGAAGGTTCAAGTTTATCTCTAGGGCAAGCAAAGAAGCAAATGGAAGAGATAAAGGTGATTAAAATGGGCTCATGAAAAAGCTAAGTATTTCCAACACCTTCACATGGGAGCCATTCAAGCCACCTTAGCCATGAGAGAAGGTGATAAGCTAAGGAAAATCTAAGGCATATAAGCCAAAGGTGTGAACTATGAAGCCAAGCCAAATGAACCCTCAAAGTGAGTTGTTCAAGCCACTTAAACCAATGCTACATGGAGTAATACTATTGGAGGAGAATTTCATTCTATTATCCTAGAGCTAAAAGTAAATTTCAAGAGAATAATTAGAAGATATTTGAGTGAAAATCAAAACAAGTAAGCATGCGAGGTGTTTTGCATCATTAGAAGATTAGGGTTTTGCATCTTTTTTGCATTTATTGCTAATACATCACAAATTGACCAAATCTTGTTTGATTTTATGCAAGGGAAATTTTTTAAAGGAGCAGTAATGATCTTGTGGGTCAAAGCTTCATCAACTTTTATCACTTTCCTATATTATGAATTTTCTTTTTGAGTGAACTCGTAGTGAGCCCATTGTAATTTGTAACTTATTATTCAATTTTAAATGGGTTGCATCAATACAGGGCAAGTGTGGGGAATAGTGGCGAACACTTTATCTTCATTAGAAATCTCACTGTAAGCATGCCTCACTCTCTTTTATTTTTTTAGTATAGTTGAATTTAGTATAAATTCAATTTGAATGATATGTTAATTCATATAGTTTAGGATCATTCATTATACTTGTCACATTTTATTTAGGGTTATTGCATTAGTTGTGCAGTTTTTTAACAAAGGTTAGCTTGAGCTCGACTATAACTAAGGCATAGTCTGTTTGGTTACAGTATCTTGACTATTAAGGTGCTAAAACTTTTCTTAGATAGCATATAAGTAGGCATTAGTTTGCTTTTATTATATTGCTTTGAATGTTTAAGTGCTTTATGGTGGAATGGATCACAATGATAATAAGAGCCCCTTGGGAAGCCTCATAAGAAATGACTAGATTTCATCATCAAATCCTTAGCCTACCTAGGTAATCAATCTAATTCCTCGTATGTTTGTGATCCCAACCCTTAAATGTTAATTTCTCAAATAATAATAGACTTAGGGTTTTCGAGCTTGTAGGAAACATTTTGAAGGGTTAGATTTATTATCACTTCAGTGGCTTCTAAGTGTCGTGGTTATAGTAGGTATTGAAAACCCAAGTGATTTTCTAATGCATTTCATTGACATTAGTTGAGGTCTATATGTCACCCTACATGAGAATTGTATTAAACTCCTTAGAGTAGAACCTAACTGGTAAGCAATAGTTGATCCTAGATAAAAGGAGAAGTTTCCTAGATTTAGGTCTAAAAAGCTACCACCTTGTGCATTGTCAAAGATCATTAATTCAGCTCATGAGTAAACTATTCAAATTTAGTTGTGCATCATGTAGAGTTAGGTGTAGCATTTAGTTATGATGAATCATTTAGTTAGAGTTTTCTTTAAATCCACATAAAAAAATAGAAAAAATGAATACTCCTTTGTTTCTATAATGATTTGTTTCATTGTATATAAAGATTGAGTACAATAGCCTACTAAGAAAGGATGAAAAACCGTTATGCTACTATTTCACACCTAAG
Organism: Warburgia ugandensis; assembly: GCA_035236585.1. Classification (NCBI taxonomy): domain Eukaryota; kingdom Viridiplantae; phylum Streptophyta; class Magnoliopsida; order Canellales; family Canellaceae; genus Warburgia; species Warburgia ugandensis. The sequence goes on along the minus strand of CP141129.1, from coordinate 30,900,051 downwards.
CCATTACCTTATCAAGATATGTATGATATAAAGAAAATAAATACTCTTAATTTGTCTCATAAATTAGATAGATTGATATATAAGATGGATAGGATAACTAGTAGCGAGAATAAGTTTATACCAACTATGTAGACACTTCTATAGCTTAGTACACCAATTTAGACACCTATTCTAAACTACAATATTCAACTCCTCCATGGCCATTGGGCTTCAATTATAATGAGTATTATTAAGAGCAAGTGGATGCACTCAACGCATTCCCTAAACATAGCAATTAATATACTGAGACAAACTATTAAGACTATAATGGATGGGCTAGGCATCATGCACGGCTATGGTCTCAAGATTATCAATATCAAGATGAATTATCATGATCCCACCCTAAAAAACCATGATTGTCAACCTTATCAGGGATAACCATCATGGGTTCAACCTGTTCACCCTTTTTCAGTACCCCAATGCCATAACAATACCAGCCATATGAGTCGCTTCCTCTACAACATAAGGAACAATCATTTGAAGAGATTCCAAATCTAGAAAATATGCAACGACTTAGTGAAATAATGGATCAAAATATTGTTGCAGTTAAAAATTGGACAGAGGAAATGAAACAAATTAGGGAGGAGAGTGACAAAACCATTGGAAGAATTTCAAGGTGCAAATTACTATCTATTCTTGCTGAACCCTAGAGTTTTTCACCATCTGGGACAATTGATACCAATAATAGGATGAAAATTTTTATATGATCATTCTGAGCCACAAAGTCCACACCCATCCTTGTAAACCTCCAACTTCTATCCGCTCGAGTCATGTCCTACTCCTTTTTATGATAATGATGAAGAGACATCTATTGAGGGAGTGAAGGAATTGTTGGATAATATTCCATCAATGGACACTTCTCAATGGCAAGACCAAATAGAACCCCCTATAGAGCTTGGAATTCAATTCGAACCTTACAATGTAGAAGATATACCCAATTGGACCTACAAACTTTATTTGAACAATCATAAGATAATAATATAGGCCTACTTAAAATCCTACTTGTGCTGGAAGAACAGTAAGAAGAAGAGTCAATTGATGTATTGGCCCTACATCAACCAACTCTAAGGTACACATTAGTAGACAATAGGAGTTTAATCATTCGCTACCTCCAGTAATACAACAACAACCTTTTTGGAAAGTGTAGAGTCAGCTCATACTCCAATTTCAAGAAAATGTGAGGGAGATGGAGGGAAAATATGAATTGTCTACAATGGCCACTATTATCCCTAAATTTGGTAAAATGAGGACCATTTAATTCTATATGTTACGAAACTTTAGCTTGCGGTGGTTCAATTGGTCATCATGCTACCACCACCTCAAATTTTAAGGTGGAGAATTTATATTGACTAACTTGAAATTCTAAAAATGGGGCATCTTCAATTTCAATATGGTCCCACAAAATTTAAAATCACTCTATTGTGTCCTAATGTTATCGCCACTAAAAATTTCAAGGTGAAGAATGTATATAAACTACCACAGGATTTTGAAATGGCATAAAAAAATTTCCCCATTTCATTATTAGAGTTAGGGAAAATTAGGTTAAACTAGTAGTTCTAGGTTGAGATAGTTAGACTAGTTAAATGATATGTCTTATTGAAGATGTTAAACTTAGCACTGACTAGGTGGTAACCTAGGGATTTTAGGAAGTCTCATTATTTTGCATTCCCATTCATCACATAAGTATCCTATATTTCAAAACATTGAAGACAATAGTTTAGGTTGGGGGTGTGGATATGCATGAGATTTCTAAATTTTTGTTGTATTTTTAAAAAAATTTAAATTATTATGATAAGTTCCTTTATAAAGAAGAGAATTTAGATTTTCTAAATATTCAGCTATCGTTTGAACTTAAGCTTATTAATAGAGTTGCATATAATTAGTTCACTATTTTATTCTTTTTCCAAAGTGTTTCATGAAAAATTAAACTCAAAATATTAATTGTACAAAATAGCTATATATATAGTTTAAGTTGGAAAGAAAATGTGACGTAGAGATCCTGAAGAAGATCTATGGAGACTTATAACATAAGTGAGTTTTTAACCATTTTTTCTTTTTTTAAGGGTTATACATAAATTCAAAATTTTCTTCAGTGGAGATTAATTATTAATTGGTCTGATTATTATTCATCTTAGTTAACTATTGAGAAATCACAAAAGACTATACCATATATCTCTTAAGTTTAAGATATTTTTAAGTCATATGAACCTTAGGAAATGATGGAGGCCATCCTTGTTTAACCTAGATCCCTTAGCCTTCCCTATGTTATTTTTTGATAGTTAGACCCTTGAGCCCTTAAATATAAACCTTTTCTTTGTTAGCCAAACAACCTCTACCTACATTGAACCTACAAAATATATCCATTACCCAATTGTTTGGAAATGTGCATAGAGTATTGAAGATCATCTTTGGAAAAAGTATAAACAATACAATTCATGAGATGAACATCAAAAAGGCTAAAATGAAGAAAAAATTCAAAAAAGGCTATATATAAAGACAATAAAAAAAAAGGCTAATAAGAAAGAAGAATGCTCAGTCTTGTGAGATAAAATAGCAAAGTTGTGAATACACTGATAGATATTTAAATATTTTTCAAACAACCTTTATTTACCATTATACCCCTTCTTTTAATAACCCTTGCCCAAGCCTACGTTTCATCCTAATAAAAGTCCTAACTTAATCTTAGGACTAGTATGGCATACATATGTTTATGAATAAGGGAATTTGGTATAGTATAACATCCTTAGTAGTTGATATCCTTTCATGAGACCATTGTCATTCTTTCTAACTTATCATTCTTTTGTATGAAATATGTGAGATTTTTTTGGACTTGATGAACAATATTCTACTCACATATCAATTGGAGATTTATGTCTTTCTTAGTGACTTTTTTCTGAGTGATAAGAATATCCTATGAGAATTGAAGTTAAATCATACATTTGGAAGGTAATCCAGGTTATATTTGAGTTGAAGACTAATAATTATATATTAGCTATAGCACATACTCACTTTTTGAAATTTAATGAAATAATGGGATATCTTTAGTATAAGAGTAGGATTTTGAACCCTTATGTGGCTATATTCATTGCAAACCCTCATGTGGCTTAACTGGTCCACTAGGGGTAACTTAATGGTTTGAGGGCTTCTTACATATGCTAAATCAATTGTGAGTACTTATGAAAATGATAAATAATTTTATTTTCATAAATATTTTGCATATTTTGTTCATAATTAGTAAAATGTTGGTTGGGGGTGTGATAAGTATTCCATTTTGTATTAAAGGCACCTAATTATTAGCCCATGTGTTATAAAATATAGTGTTATTTTATGATTTTTTTGAGAAATTTGTAACACATGCATTTCTGACCTACTAATTTAAAATTTTGATATTTTATAGGTTTAGAAACTAATCCAGAGTAAATATCTGATTTGTCTTAATTTTTAGGATTTAATTAGGATTTTTACTCCATATAGGAATCAAGATGATGATCCAATGGCTAAGATTGATTGAGATGAGAATTATAGAACAAGATAAAAAGATAAAGCCAAGGCCTAAATATCATTGATTCAAGATGCGATCAAGGTTCAAGATTATCTCTACGACAAGCAAAGAAGCAACTAGAAGATCTAAAGGTGATTAAAATGGGCCCTTGCAAAAGCCATGCATTTCCACCACCATTGCATGGGACCGATCCAAGCCACCTTAGCCAAATAAGCCATGAGAGTAGGTAACAAGCTAAGGAAGTATAGTAAGCCATTAAAGCCAAGGGTGTACACCATGGAGCCAAGCCGAATGAGCCTTCAAAGTGAACCATTCAAGCCACTTGAGCCAATGCTACTTGGAGTGATACTATTGGAGGAGAATCTCACTCAATTATCCTAAGCTAAAATTGAATTTTCAAGAGGATAGTTAGAAGGAATTAAGGAGATGTATCAATAAGGTAAGTTAGCATGCACATGTGGACCAATGAGAGAAGAACACATCTTTCCTTTTCCATTTTTTACCATCTCATCTCTCTCTCCACACCTCCAAAAATGCTCTCACAATTTTTACTTAGGGGGAGGCACACCTTCCTAAAAAGTAGGAATCTCCCATCTAACTCCAACATTCCACCTTCTAAGTCAACATCCTATCTCCTTATGTTTCTCTCTCTCTTTCCTTCCCTTTCCTACCTTTTTCTGTCTCTCTTTCCTCATCCACAGTCAAGCATTCCACATGAAATACAAAGGTGGAGGTACCTCCTAAAAAGGTGGCACATCCCACCTTGGTTGCCCTAAATTCCACACGTATCTTATAAGGTCTGCATCCCTCTTAAACTTGTCTTTATCATCTCATCATCTCCATTCAATTCCTATCTTCCCAACTCTTATCTTAAATATCCCACATGCTCCACTTTCCTCTCCAAAGTTCACACATCCTATTACTTAAGGAAGTTCATATTTCTACAAAGGTGGAGGCACTTCCTAAAAAAGTGGTGCTTCCCACATTGAATGTTTCTATCTCCATGACACCTAATTACTTTCTAACACTATCCCGTAACCTTTATATCTATCCTTCTCTAAATCCCATCTCATCCCACCAACAACTTTGAATCATTACCATTCAATTGCCCTTCTAAATTCCAAACAAAATTTCATGCTGAATCTTCAAAAGGGGTTCCACAATTTTTTATTTCCAAGTTCTCCTTTCTATTTTCAATCTCCAACTCATACCACCTTCTCATCTTACATCTCTTTCTTATTCCCTTCCTATTAGGTCACTTTTAGAGGTAAACCAGCCATTATAAAACTCATGAGGGCGCCACGTCAATATCATAGTGTCTACCACCTTTCCCCTATTCAAGTCTTCAAAGCATCTTCCATGTGAGCTACCTCTCTTCGAGCCCCTCCATGCCTCTCTCTTACTTGTTTTCTCATTCAAGTTAAGGTTAGTTTCTTCTTTTTAATCCTTAAGTGCCTGCCTTTGTTTTATTACTTTACTTTATTCCTTGATTTCATGCTTTACTTCCCTTGCTTTGTTTCCTAGCTTCCTTTGATTATTGCCCTTGTTCTTGCTCCTTAGATCGTTGAATCTAAAGGCTACAAATCTCTTGTAGTGACAACCGTAAGAGTATAGTCCTTAGATCAAGTTCTTTCCCTTTGAATCTCCTTAAGTTCCTTGCCCATCTATTTCTTCAACATCCCCCCTCCTTTTCCTTATTTCTCTCTTGGTTTACGTGCTTGCTATTTAAGATTTGGAATTTTGTATTAGAAAGAAGAATATAGAAGCATTGTTTTGATTGTATTTTGGAGCATTGGATGGTGCACACACCCCATGGATTGTGACAACATTTGTACTTTATTTCAATCAATAAAAGTGATGTTTGGTTCATGATTTGATGCTTAATTTTCATGGATGATTAGTTGATTTAATTCTTGCAAATCATGTTTCTTGAATCCATGTTTCTTATGTAGTTGCACATCTTTCATTCAAGTTTCCATACACATAGTAGGTTAGTTTTGCACTTAGGAAAGTCATGCATCCCATTCAAGATCATGTGCACAAACCAATGGTTCATGCACATGGTTTTGGAAGGTTATTCCCTTAGATAAATTATTTATTCCATGTTCATTCCTTGTTTAGATGTATATTCCTCAATGCATTACATTCTAATTTAATTACATGCAATTTTCACTAAATTTTCACCCACACCATGTTTACTATGTTTGCATGCTTTGATTGCTTTGTGATGTCGCTATAAAATTACTCACAAGCACATGAATCAAAGTAGTATTGCATGCAAAATAGGTTGATCCTATAAGCAATCTCACTTATTATTAATATATTGGATCTTATTTAAATCACTTAGCTTTGGCCAGAGAGAGAGAGAGAGAGAGAGAGAGATTAAGTAACTATGGATGGAACTTTCCAAAAATCAAAAATGAAATTTTCTAAACTTAAACTAAGATGCAAAAAACTAAATTGTAACTACTAAACCAAGATTAAGTAACTAAATTAGACAATATTCAAAGAGCAAATTAACCTAGTACTATGCACATGATCTATGCATTGTGAGCATGGTTCATAGGTTGAAAAATGACCAAATTTGATGCTTTAAATGTAATCTAATATGCAACCTAATCAATGAAATAAATAAACGACCTAAGAAGCTAAATGGATTCCTAAAGATTTAATCAATTAAGATATTTTGAGAGCTGGAAACAAAGCATAAAGATTGAAGGGAGAAATTTACAGATTTTAAGTACTTAGAACTTCAAATCATATCAAGCATATAAAGCAATGAAAAAAGTAATTTTTATACAAGATAGAAACCCAGTTCTAAAGTAATTTCATAATGGAAACATTCAATAAAAAAAGTTCTCAAAGATTTTCATTAAATTAGTGCCAAAAACACCCAATACAGTATGCATATTACATGTAATTGGATTTGGAAATTGTGTACAACAAAACTCAATATAAGGATGTCAATAAAAAGTATGATGACATTCAAAGAAAACCCATAAAAAAAATTCAAGAGATAAAATGGTTAGATGGATGAACTAACTAGGGAAAAAAAAGCCTAAAACTAAGTGGAATTGAAAGAGAAAAACATGAAGTTCCTAAGGGCAAAAGCAAGGTTGCAAGCTATTTCTTATCTTGGCCGTCACTAGCAGGAAGAACTTACACAAATCTTGAGTGAATGAATAATAAAAACTGATGAAAGTGAAGCAAAGAAAAGAGGAAAAGCTAAGTGGAAAGATGAATGTAGAACTAGATAGCAAAACAATGGAAAATTAAGGCAATGAAAATAATAAAAACAAACTACTAACCAAAATCTGAGAGCACTTAACCAAAGAAATTACTAGAAATCCAAAGGAAGAATAGCACCAAAGAAGCCCAAATTCAAGGACCAAGAAGATTGTGATGTTTCAAGTGTGTCTCACCCAAACTCTACTTAGGTAAAAAAGGTGGAATCCATGAGTATTTATAGATGAATTATTTCCATTTTGGTGAAAGCTCATTCTAGGAAAAGGAGGTGGATCTAGATCTAGGCATTCAATTAGGAAACTTGAGTAGAGTGTGAGAGAGGAAAGTTAGGTGGAAGATGATGTAAGCAAGATGACATAAGAGGGTGATATTGCTGGTTTCCAACTTAAATAATGGGTTGGCGGCATTTTTTTCATAGGAAGGTGGGTGGAATTCCACGCCCCTCCCTCTCCCCTTCAATTAAGTGGTTAATTCAAGTTGGAATGGAGAGATAAAAAGGAGAGGCTAGGAAAAAGATGAGGAAAACTTAGGGTTTTGATGTGCTTTGAATGGAGATAGATCTAAGAGTTTCCTATTTAGGAAACCACCTTAATAAGCATCCAAACAAGTGGAAGGCATCACCTTATAGGAAGGTGGCTCTTCTCTAGGGTAAAATCATGGAATCCTAAGATTGATGGATGAAAAAGAATGAGAAATGGAATTGGAAAGGGGGATTTTCTCTATTAATGGGTCCACCAATGCATGATCATCTTACCTTTTACAGATATCTCTCAAAATTTGTTGAAAATTACACTTCTATAGGATAGTTGCTTGAATTGGTGCTCCAATCATGTGGCATTCATCCATGGCTTGATGGTAAGGACTAGAAAATCTCATGAATGACTCCTATTCTCATGCAAATGGAAAAAATGCATGGTTTGTTGTCATGGATCATTTGAGTCATCTTTGATTCTTCCCATTGCCTTATTTTTAGGATAGTCTTGAACCTTGATCACACTTTCAAATGATACCATTTTAACTTTTGACTCAATCCCTTGATTTTGATTTTCAATTCTTATCTCAATTAATTTTGGCCTTTGGATCACCTTTTCAACACCTACAATAGATGAAAAACCCTAATGAAATCCTAAAAGATTATGACAATTCAAATACTTGGGATTGGCTTCTGAACCTATAAAATAATAAACTTTTAAATTATTAGGACATAAATTCCTGTGTTATGAATTTTTAGAAAAATCCTAAAAATAACTCTATATTTTGCAACACATGGCTACTAATTGGCTAATTTTTTATTCAAAATTGAATACTTACTACTTTAGACCATGTGAGGCTTAAGTATTCATTGCTTGGATTCCATGCACATCATACTATAGTGTTTAAATTTCCTTCAAGCATTCCATTTTTAGGATTAGTTGCATCCTTATTCTTGATGTTTTTCGCAAGCGCACAAGCCATTGTGGTATAGCTAATGCAAGTACGGGTCGATTGCATAGGGATGTGCTTTAAGAATTTGGAATTCTAATAAATTTAATTCTTCATAAATTGAAATTAAATATATAAAAAATTAACAAAAAGAGAAGTTAGACTTCAGATGTGTTTAATCAATGAAATTACAAAGGTCTAATCCAAAGAAAACAAAATTTTTAACTAAAAAAATAAGAAAATTTTACTTTGCTAGACTGCTTATCTTCAAATTCTATAGATCTAGTCTCCTAAATATTAATTGACCTTCATCAACATGTTTATGGTACATCTGATTAATGATCACCTAGATGGATTAGGCAGATTTCAAAAATTCTGAGAGATCTGGGCTAGATAAGAAATTGGAGTTTTAATGGCTCAGATATGAGTTTAGATTCTCAGATTGAAGATCAGTAACAATAAAAGTGATTTAAATTGTCCTATAACCTAGATCTAAAATTTAATTGACAATCAAAATTGAAATGGATGAGAAATTGAATATATCCTAAATTTAAACCAAAATTGTTGATTCATTTAAACATGGATAAATAAAAAGGTTCCTGGATTAATTGAGAATAACACAGTAAGCAGATAACAGAATGGGAATAAAATAGAATGCAGATAAGGATAAAAAACATAAATAGAATTTTTCTACTAAGGGCAAAAAGGAAAATTTCCCTAAAAGTTCTTAAAACAGAGGAAGACTCCAAAGATGATGGAGATGTTGGCTGCATTAGATCTTGTAGGTCGATGATGTGCTTGCCAGATCTACTACAGTTGCTGGCTTGGGCAGAGGTGGTGAGACTGGGAGATGATGTTGATTTGGATTTGGTGGGTCATCGACTGACTGAGGGGCAGACGATGAAGAATATAGAACAAAGTGGAAAGGGACTTCACCTGGCCAGTGAAGGGCTGAAGGCAGAGCCGTCTGGGCCTGTGAGGATCAAGGAAAAACTAGTGATGGGTAGAGGGTCCAGCCGGTGATGGGATGAATGGTGGAGTTATCAAGTGGAGCAGATTTGGGCTTGTGGACTGGCCAGACGGTGAACTAGAGAAATGGAGTAGCTGGATGTGATTTGGACTGGGGAATTGACGGACTAGGTAGAGTGCTTGGACAGAGCAAGAAGAATGAGGGAGAGAAAAAGAGAATGGAGAGGGTGATGGAGGAGGTGAATGGTGCAGTGAACAAGCAACTGATGCTGGGCTTAGATGGTGAAGTAGAGAACAAGGGCAAAAGACCTAAATAGAAGGGAACTTGGCTATCAGGTTTTGGAGAACAAGGAGCTAAAGTGACAGAATAAGAGACAAATGGAGAAAATTGTGAACCGAGTTGGGCTGACCGGTGATGGAATGAGGGGGATTGAGTAAAGAATAAGAGAACAAGAAGGAGAGGTGTGGGTGGGGGAGAGATATGGCGATTGAAAGGGAGATTGGGAGTGAGAGAAGGAGGCAGGATGGGTTGAAGAGAACCTGGGCATGATGGAGATGAAGCCTGCGCCAGTGAAGGCAGTGGAGGCTAGGGAGGTGCCACAGTGATGGGATGGAAGTGAAACAATGTCAAAGGGGAGTTAGGTTATACGAGAAAGAGAGGGTAGGGAGCCGAGTGGTGGCGATCTGCCTGCTACGTGATCAGCCAAGGACGGGGATATGAAGAGAGAGGGATGAGAACATGAGAGAGAGAGAGTATAGGGAGGAGGGGTGGTCCTTGAAAGGGAAACAAATGATTAACCCAATGAAGTGGAAAGAACTAAAACAATAGAAAAAGGAAATCCAAAGAAAGACAATCCAAAAACTAAAACTTCCTTAGGCTCCCACGTCTCCTCTTCTTATAGTTTTCCCCCTTTCTTATCTCATCTCCCCCTCTTTCCTTTAAGAGTTAGTTTCTTATTAGGAAACTTTCTCTTCTTCCTAAAATCCCATCCATAGTCCTCTCTTTATTAGGACTCTTCTTCCTTTAGAAAACCTTCCACTCTTGCCTTATTGATCTTTAAGATGATTTGCATTTTTGAAATTTAATCTAATCCATCCGTGGCTCTTTTGATCAATGTACAATATTGACTATTGATCTGAGCCATCCAACCCTCTTTTAATTGATATGCAAGACCAAAGACTAGATTAGAGTCATCTAAATCATACATTAGGCATCCAATTAACTCAAATGATCATTTGACCATTAATTTTGACAATTTACGGTTATATGGTCAATTTGAGCTAAATTTCATAGATTATCTAAATATCAACAAATTGATGAGTTAGATGGTCAAATTAAATGCTAAATTAGGGTCTTTTAGCCAAAATTAAACTCTTAACACACCCCAACTAGCATTTTGCTAGTCCCAAGCAAAACATGCATAAAACCATTTTACAAAAATTGGTACAAGGTACTACTTTCATAGGTACTCACAATTGCACTTAGAACATGAAACAAGCCCTTAACACTTAGGCTACCCCTAGTGGATGAGTTCTGCCTTGTGAGGGTTTGCAATAAATATACCCACAAAATTCAATAAGGCTGAGTCCCCTATTTTATCTCAGAGAATCCTCATTCATTTGCAATCTACTAGATTTTTACAACTTAATAGAGAGGATTTGGCAATTTACACATCATACACATATTAAAGACATTTTATTTGAGTTATTTCTTAGGTGAATGTGTGTGTACAGCCACATAAATCTTGACTTCTAACCAAATATGCTTAAATTACATTGGAAATATGTCTTAACCTCAAATCCTCACAAGTATACACTCAGAAATGAAACTCCTAGATAAGGGGTTTAAACATATTTCTCTCATTATGTGATTGGATCCAACAAGCTAATAGTTCACATAAATCTTTTGAATGCTTATGAGACAAAAGAAAGTGATCCTTAAGAGTAGATGTTATCACCAAGAATATTAGGTATCTCTTACCGTAATTCCTTCTTTTTATCTACGCTTGAAGGCTATGTTCCACCTAAGATCAATAGGTCTTTAACTAAGACGAAATGTAAGCTTAGGACAAGTTTAGAAAAGAAGGGTATAAGGATTTCTAAGGTTCAAATTTGAGTAGAAGTGAATCTCTCTTTCACATTTTTTTTTTCTTTCTTTTTCATTTTTTTTTTTTTCACTTTTCTTTTTCCTTGACTTCTTTGGAAGAAAGACTACTCATTTTTCTCACTTCTTTGACTTTTTGTCCTATTTTTTAACATTCTTTACTCATTTTGACAATGGGTAATGGATATTTCCTTTATTGGCTTATTTTGGGTTAAGGTGAATGGGGTTAAGAATGAAAAACGTAATAATAGGCTCAAAGGCGCTAACTAGTAGTATGATATATTGGGTAGGCTTTATATCTCTAGGCTGAGCAAGGATGGTCTGTATCATTTCTTAGGTTTCCTAAAGCCTATTAGATTTAATAGCTTGTTTGGAATTAAAGCTATTATGCCTATTTATTCTTAATATTTAACCGAAAAATGAATAACAGGATCACACTACGTATGCTAAAGAAATTGTGGAATTACTTATAACTCTCTAAAAGAATATAGTATCTAAATCTCACTAGGTCATAAGTCTCCACTAGTTTTCCTTAGGATTCTGAGTCATACCCCTCTATTAGTCTTGACTCTGTGCTGTCTGTAAATAGTTTTCGAGAATTAACGTTCCTAAAATGCTTCAACATATGGATAATATGCAAAACTAATCATATGCATTCCTATTAAGAAGTGAAAATTGAGGAATTACTAAATTATATACATCCAGTTCTCATCATAGTAAGGGAATTCTACCTTAAAACTTTTCTTCTTCTTCTTCTTCTTTTCTCTTCTTTTCAATTTTTTTTCAAAAGAATCACTAAAATTTAAGAAAATTCAAAATTCCTATATGAGTCTACACCCTCAACCTGGATGAAACATTTTCCTCAATGTTTGAAAAAAATAAGATCCTATATGATAATGGAAGGGTTTAGAAGATGGAAATTTGAAAAACATTTGGGTTGCCTCCTAGGAAGTGCTAAGTTTTACATCTTCAGCCAGACATAATGATAAGTGCAATGATGGTATGATGCAAAGCTCATTGTGTGGTAATCTAAGGTGAGTCATGATACTAAGGTGTCTCTAAAAGTGTCTCTTCAATTTCATGATCAGGTAATTCTAGGAAAGGTTTTAACCTTTAACCATTGACATTTTGGATTTCTCCATCCTTTTCAATCTTGATGGCCCTCATGAAGATAGATTGTGTGTACTATATAAGGTCCGGTCCATCTAGATCTGAGTTTTCCTAGGAATAGATACAATCTAGAGTTATACAGTAAGAGCTTTTGAGCAAGTGTGAAGGATTTACTTAAAATATGTCTATCATGTACAGCCTTCATTCGATCTTTATACAATCATGCAAAGTCATATGCATCTTTCTTCAATTCTTCCAACTCATTGAGTTGGAGTTTTCTATGGGTCCTAACAGAATCTAAATCAAAATTGAGCTTTTTGATAGCTCAATATGCCTTGTGTTCTAACTCTACTGGTAAGTGGCAGGCCTTTCCATACCAGGTGGTAGGGTGTGTGACGACCCAGGTTTTATATTATGCAATTTCATACAAAGGCGAGCTCTTGCTTTAGAAATATGAAATGCATGAAAATCTTTTGTTTTGGAAAGCAATCTTTCATATAAAACCCCGAGTGTCAAAACATATTTTCAAATCATATAGCCATGGCATAGTTTTAAATCAACTCTATTCCCAAGAAAGTGTTAGTCACAGCCCCAACTACGAAGAGTAACTACAATCAAGTAACATTCACTAAAAGATAAGGTAGGGGTTTACTTACTTGTACTTAATTCGGATGTTCTCTGTCGCGGGTCTGTCGAGGGTATATCCTATCCTTAAGTGTTTTCTTGTATCTGAAAAATGTTAAGGATTGGGTGAGTATACACTATACTCAGTAGGAGCCTATCACTACTAGTTTTACAATGCATGCTATGTTTTAAACCACATGTTCTTTAAACCATGTGCATGTTTGAACACTCATGTTCAATATCAATATTAAAAGCCATTGTCAAAATAGAATACTGACGACTTAAAGAATCACATAATCCAAGTCGAAAGTAACATAGATATCATGAAAATATACTATGATATGCATAAGATGCTCAACTGAATCCAACTCATGAATCTATGGTCGGGCATACTCATGTAATGCCACATGCATGCAAGTAAATCCTCAAAAACATAGGGCACACTATGCCCACGACCTCATCGCTGTGTGGTCCCCGGGTACCTAGGGACTCTCGGCCATAGCCTCCACAGGGCATATGACACTTCGATCGGGTGTCATGACACCAGTGGTAGTCCTCATTACCACTCAGCAATCGAAGTAAGGACAAGCCTTTTTGGTGTGGTACCCTTTCCACCTATAGTGGTAGAGGCTGGGAGGCCACCCCGAACCTATCGGCATAGCGCCCACAAGCTTACTAGCCAAAAAGCATCTAAAGATAAAGCCAAAGCTCAATCATTGCAAATCATGCAATTTATGCAATCAGTTGCAAAACATGCATGCAATGCATAAAATCTGCTCATGCTACTATCGCATTCAAAGTCATAACCCTGCCTAGAAGCCTGACAGCCTAGAAGCCTATCAGCTCTCTCTAGCCCGCCCTCATCGGTCAAGGCTACACTCATCATGCAGACAAGAATCCTTTTTCAAAACATGTCTATGCATGTAATACATGTCTTGGCAATATATGCACAATGTATTTTTCATATGCATGCTAAGTTCATTTATTAAGTCAATTCATGCTAAACAGGTCATGTGCATAAGGATGTAACATAAGTTTATATGTCATAAAGACAAGACATGTAACTTAAAAACTTAAAACATGCATTAGAAAAGCAACCATGACTCAAAACATGTAGTCTCAAAGCATCATGGGTTCTTTTTAAAAGTCTAGTAGCGATAGGACACCTACCTGGTTTGATCGCGCTAGTCCCCTTGTCCTCGTACGTTCCTGGACATGGTTTAGGGGGAAAAGGTTAGCTTAGCCTATTTCTATAGGGTTTAGAATAGTTTACCTCACTACTTAGGTATTAAGGGTTCATTCTCATGCCTAAGGGCCTCCTAAGGTCCCTAACTAGGCCTTGGTATAGTCAGGTTTGCAAAGGTTTAGTGGCCCCGTGCCACTATCATGGTTTAAGGGTCATGCTAGCCTTAGATAAGGGCTTGATCAGGTATTTTATGGTTGGGTGTGTCCATGCTGTCGATACGAACACAACGCATCTTGCGGCGCCTCAATCGGAGTCCTAGAACTCAAGTTATGGGTGTTTTAGTGTGTAGAGTACATAGAAGGCCCAAAAATGGCCCTACGTCACCGCTCCTGGGACGCACCTGCGTCCTGGTCGAGCGGCGACCGGCCCGTACGTGTGGTCGCACGCTCCTGGGCTTCCTTAGGTTGCACATTCTGCTTATGCGGAACACGCAGCGTCCTCATCGTAGACCCACTCGAGGCGGACGCCCGGGACACTAACGCGTGCCGCGTCAGCGACGAGCGCCCATAGGGCTCGTCTGCCGATGCATCGGGCTTCCGCCTTTGTTTTCGTTTGCGGGCGCGTCCATGGACGCGCCCTTTGGTTTTCCTTTAACACATTCGGCGCATTTTGGTTCCGTGGTGACCTAGGCGTCCTCGGGACGCCCTGCCAGTACGCCCCAGGCACCTTCCCTGGGTCCGTTGTGGCTACCTAGAGCCCCCTTTTGCATGGTTTCTTATGCAAAAACTTAGGAAAATTCATCCTAAGACTGAGGGGGAGATGGGTTTGAAGTGGTTTAAGGCGTACTTGGTTTGTGGCCGAGTATTTTCCACGTTTTCTCCTCTTGCACACAGCTCCCAGATTGGTTTTTCCCAAGGTTTTGGGCTACCATTGGAGGCACCCAAGAGATCTATTTATAGAGCTTACAGAGGGTTCTGGAGGGGTTTCTACTGCCATGGAATGGTGGTGGAGAAACCTCCAGAATGGCGGTGGTTTCTCCCCTGCACACCGTCATTCTAGAAACCTCTAGTATGTTTAGGAAGAAGGGGGGTGCCCGTATCAAAACGGGTCCTTGTTTTCTCAGGCCAAATTTGTTTTTTAACTTTAATTACAATTTTGCCCTTGAACTTCAAAGGGCCATAACTTGCTCATTTTAACTCCATTTTGGGTGATTCTTGTCTTGTTGGATTCCTTTTTCCAAAATGCACCTAAAGGTACCATTCTAAGGACCAAATTTCTGGGTCTAATTAGGGTGAACAATGAAATAACCAAAATACCCTTATCTCAAAAAGTGAACTTTTTATTACCAACTTGGGATTTCAAGGTTACAAAAATGGAGTCATTACAGGGTGACATTCCTATAGGGGTTTATATGTTGTAAAATAAGCCCATAAAGCATCATTAAGTCTCAGAGACTAGTCTTTCCTATTTGGATTGATTGTCGTTTTTGAAATCTACTTTCTTTCCCTATTGGATACCTTTACTTGGCCACTAATCTGAGGGTGGTATGGGATAGCTATCCTATGGTTGAAACTATACTTTGTCATTAAATTCTCAAAGACTTTATTACAAAAGTGTTTTCCCCCATTACTTATTATGGCTCTAGGAGTACCAAACCTTGCAAAAATATTTTTCTTTTAAAAATTTTACCACAACCTTATGGTCATTGATTTTGCAGGGTATAGCCTCCACCCACTTGGAAACGTAGTCCACTCCCACTAGGATGTACATATTTCCAAAAGAATTAGGAGAAGGTCCCATAAAATCTATGCCCTAAAAATCAAAATGGTCTATGACAAGGATTGGGTTTAAGGGCATCACAGGTCTCCTTCCTAAGCTCCCTAACCTTTGACACATTTCACATGCTTTGCAGTAAGCATGTGCATCCTTAAATATGGTAGGCCAATAAAATCCACACTGCAAAATTTTTGTAGCAGTCTTTCTAGAGTTGAAATGGCCTCAACAAGCATGATCATGGCAAAAGGAGATGATTTGATTATGTTCACTGTCTAGTACGCACCTCCTAATTACTTGGTCAGGATAGTACTTGAATAAGTATGGATCATCCCAAGTAAAATATCTAACCTCAATTAGAAATCTCTTTTTATCTTGTTTAGTTCAATGATTAGGCATTTGTCCTATAACAAGAGATGATTTGATTATGTTTACCATATAGTACGCACCTCCTAATTACTTGGTCAGGATAGTACTTAAATAAGTATGGATCATCCCAAGTAAAATATCTAACCTCGGTTAAAAATCTCTTTTTATCTTGTTTAGTTCAATGATTAGGCATTTGTCCTGTAACAAGATAATAGGTAACTAGGAAATATGCAATAACTATTCATCTGGGAATGACTCAGTTATAGGTCCTTGATCGCTAGTGTGCTCCACCACTAATATGGATAAGTGATCTGCTACTACATCTTTTGAACCTTTCTTGTCCCTAATTTCTAAGTCAAAATCTTGTAGCAATAGTATCCAATGGATCAACCTAGGTTTTTCATCCTTTTTTAAAAGGAGGTGCTTTAAGGCCGCGTGATCTAAGTATACTATAACTTTAAACCCTAAAAGTTAAAATATAAACTTATCCAAAGCAAACACTATAGCTAATAACTCTTTCTCAGTGGTTGAATAGTTGAGTTGTACATCAGTTAGCATTTTACTAGCATAATATATCACATGGGGAAGTTTATCAATGCGCTTCCACAAAACAACTCCAATGGCATAATCTGTCAAGTCACACATTATCTCAAATGGTTCCTTCCAATGTAGTGGTTGGATAATAGGTGCAAAAGTCAACTCGACCTTGAGTCTCTCAAAAGCTTTCTTACAGTCTTCATCAAAGTCAAAAGTGGTCTCCTTTGCAAGTAAATTACATAGGGACTTAGAAATTTTGCTAAAATCTTTGATGAATTGTTTGTAAAAGCCAGTATACCCTAAGAAGGAGCAAATTTCTTTAACCATCCTTGGTGGAGGAGGTTGGTTATTAAATCCGATTTTTCCTTATCGACTTCTATCCCATTGGGTGATATTATATGGCCTAATACTATCCCACTCTGTACCATAAAATGGCACTTTTTGCAATTTAAGACAAGATTCTTTTCCTAACACCTTGCAAGGACTAACTTCAAGTGGTGCAAGCACTCATCAAATGATGACCCAACTACTAAGAAGTCATCCATAAACACCTCAAGAAACCTTTCTACTATGTGAGAGAAAATGCTCAATATACACTTTTGAAATGTAGCTGGAGCATTACTAAGCCCAAAAGGCATACATCTGTAAGTGCATGTTCCAAGAGGGCAAGTGAAGGTGGTCTTCTCCTGATCCTCTGATGCTATAGGGATCTAGTTGTAATCAGAATATCCATCCAAAAAATAGTAATAGCTATGTTCGGCCAACCTCTCTAGCATTTGGTCAATGAAGGGTAGAGGAAAATGATCTTTCCTCGTGACTACATTCAACTTTTGATAGTCAATACAAACTGTCCACCCAGTGGTCATGCGAGTGGAGACTAACTCGATATCCTCATTTGACTACCATGACCCCAAATTTCTTAGGTACAACCTGAACAAGGTTGACCCAAGTACTCTCAGAGATAGGGTATATGATGCCAACATCTAAGAGCTTTAGGACTTCATCTCTGACCTCGTCCTTCATGTGGGAGTTCAATAGTCTTTGGGTTTCCCTAGAAGGTTTTTCATTTTCTTCTAGATGTATCCTATGCATGCATATGGCTAGAATAATCCCTTTTATGTTTGAAATTGTCCACCCTAAAGCAGTTTTATGTTCCTTAAGAACATCTAAAAGCTTACCCTCCTATTCTTTATCTAAATATGATGCTATTATTATAGGTAAGGTTTCATCTAGGCCTAGGTATGACTATATCAAGTTATCAAGTAAGGGTTTTAAATCCAAAGATGGTGGTTGCTCCATTGAGGATATGGGGACAGATTTAGATAATGGGAGTGGTTCCACATAAGGACCCCACTTGGAGGTATCCATGATTTGTGTAACATTTAAAAGATTGTTTACCTCCTCAATGGACTTGTCTATATCAAATTCTCTATTAAAGTGCATGAGACAAGCTTCTAGTGGGTTAGAGATGGACAATGGTGGATGAATCTCATTAATTAGACTCTCAGTCAAGTTGATATCACATGGATCATCGAGATCTAAATGTTGTTGAGCAGCATTAAAGACATTAAGCTTAACCTTCATATTGCCGAACGACAGTTTCATTACACCATTCCCATAGTTAATAATGGTGTTGGACATTGCCAAGAATGAACATTCAAGGATGATCGGGATTGGACTATCAGGATTAGATGCAGGTTGGGTGTCTAGTACAATGAAATCAACAAGATAATAAAACTTGTCCACCTATATCAAGACATCTTCAACCAAACCATGAGGTATTTTGATAGATCTATCTGTTAATTGTAGCATGGTAGTTGTTGGTTTTAACTCACTTAGTTTTAGTTGCTCATAGACTATAGCAACAAGTTAACACTAGCCCCTAAGTTAAGAAGTGCCTTATCTATGACATGATCTCCAATGACGTAAGTAATTGTAAGACATCCTGAATCTCTAAACTTTGGTGGGGTTTTGTGTTGAATTAAAAAGCTCACCTGCTCGGTGAGGAAGGCTTTCTTTTGAACATTAACCTTTTTTCTTTGTTGTGCAAAGCTCTTTTAGGAATTTGGCATAGGCAGGGATGTCTTTAATTGCTTTGAGCAATGGTATATTGATTTGTACATGTTTAAATACCTCCATTAACCCATTGAAGTTTGTTCCCTTCCTAGCTTTCTTTAGTAATTGGGGAAAAGGGCTTTAGGCACATAGGGTGCCTCCACTATAGATTCTACAGGGTTTTTCTATGTTTTATTTGCCTCTTTCTCCTCTGCAGTTTCCTTAACCTGCCCTCCTTCATTGTCGATTTGACAACTGCTCCTAAGGGTGGTTATAGACTTCGCATGCTCATGAGGGTTAAGGTTTTGCGAACTTGACTGTATCTCAAATTGACCCTTAGGGTTGGCGATGGGTTGACTAGGGAACTAACCCTGTCCTCTATTATGTAGTTCAGTAGACAATTAACTTACTTGCAACTCTAACTTAGCTATGGCTTGAAAGTTGACATTTTGGTATTGGTTTAGAGTCCTTTTTATTTCTTCATTCTATTTTGCCATAATGCTCTCAATTCTATCCTCTAAAGATGGTTTCTTTGGTTGCTGAGGTTGTTGGAAGCTGGATGGTTGTTGAGGAAGTATAGGCCTAGGAGTAAAATTTTGGGTAGGGGTGTTTAGTAGTTGTCCCCCTTGATGATTATTCTTTGACCAAGAAAGATTGGGATGCCTAGCCAATCGAGGATTGTAGCTCTCAGAATATAGGTTGTTGCTAGGTTGGCAATATGCATTCAATACATTCCCGTGGTCTACAAGATATTCAGGGAATACTTTATTAGATGGAGAAGCTAAGGTTAATCTAGAATGTCATATTATAAATGCTGACTCTAACTCTATGTGATGTAAACAAAAGGCACAGACAAATAATCCTTAGGCTAATAAGCAATATTTTAATTTTCTTGAATTGTGTGGGGCAATGCTTTTAAATTAGCCTAATCTAGCACTCCTCTTCTGCTTTAGATTTGACTATTGCTTACCAATTAGGTTCTGCTCAATGTGGTTAATACAATCCTCATGTAAGGAGGTGTTTAAACCTCACAATTGTCAACAAAATGCATGAAAAAATCACTTGGATTTTAAGACTCCCACTATAACCACAATGCTCAAAAGCCACTAGATTAACAATAGATTGTGTCTCAATAAGAGGGTCCTACGAGCATGTGATGGCCTTATAAGTCTCTTATAATTGATTTTAGATTAATTTGAAAGGTAGGGTTACGCGCTTGAGGTGATTATTCTAGGTGGGCTAAGGAGTAGTGATGAAATTCACCTTTGATCTTATGGGATTGGGTGCCCTTACTAATTAAATTCCACTCTCCATGGTAGTTCCATCAGCAAATATATCACCTAAAAGCATTAAACGTGACCTAAGAATGCAATTAAAATAGTAAACTACTGCAAAATCCTAAAAATACAACAATTATCAAATATAATTTCTATATGAAATTATTCTACCAAACAAGGCAAGATCATCTTAAATGCAAACCCTAATCTAGAAAATAAAACGAGTGAGGGATACTTACAGTGGGGTTTCTGATGAAGATCAAGTGTGGGCCACCTTATCCCACACTTGCATGTATTATACAACCCATTAAAAATTGAAATGGAAATTGTAAATTACAAAGGGGCCTCACTACAAGATTCACTCAAAAGAAAACAAAAATCCTAATCTAGGAAAGCAAGGAAATTTTTATTTTGATGAAAATTCACTTGCCAATTTCCTCCACTTTTCAATTTCCTGAAAAAGAAAGATAGAAATAAGTACCAAATTCAGGAAACGAGGTGATTATGCACTAATTGAAAAATACACCTAAAAATTCCTAAAATGCTAAAAGTATGCAATTCCTAAAAAAAATTATTTTTCTAATTTTTTTAATATTTAAATATTTTAGATTTTTTTAATTAAATTTTATAAAAACTCCATTATGGGTTCCCAGCAACAGTACCAAAAGCTTATTGATGTTTTTCACAAGTGCAAGAACTATGTGGTATAGTTAATGTAAGTTAGGGTCGATCCCACAGGGACAATCTTTAAGAATTTGGAGTTTTAATAAAATGTAATACTTCATAAATTAAAATTAAATAAAAATATTAATAAATAGAGAAATTAGAATTTAGATGTGTTTAATCAATGAAATTATAGAGGTCTATCCAAAGAAAATAGGAATTTTAACTAAAAAATAAGAAAATTTTACTTCCCTACATTACTTATCTTCAAATTTTTGTAGATTTGGTCTTCTAAATTGTGATTGGCCTTTATCAACATCTTTATGGTACTTCTTATTAATGATCACTCAGATGGATTAGGTAGATTTCAAAAATTCTAAGAGATCTGGGCTAGATAAGAAATTGGAGATTTAATGGCTCAAATCTGAGTTCAGATTCTCAGATTGAAGATCAGTAACAATAAAAGCGCTTTAAATTATCCTATAACCCAAATTTGAAAGTTAATTGAAAATTAGAATTGAAACAGATGAGAAATTGAAGATATCCTAAAATTAAACTAGAACCATTGATTCAATTAAACATGGATAGATAAATAGTTCTTGGATTAATTGAGAATAACATAGTACACATATAAAAGAATGGAAATAAAATAAAATAAAATGCAGATAAGGATAAAAAATGTAAATAGAATTTATCTACTAAGGGCAAAAGGGAATTTTTGTAAAAGTTCCTTAAACTTCCCGCAAACAAAAAAATAGAGGAAGAAGTTGGAGATGCTGGAGATGATGGAGATGCTGGCTGCACTAGATCTTACAGGCCAGTGCTATGCTTGCCAGTTCTCCTGGAATGGCCTTTTTGGGCAGAGGTAGCGAGATTGGGAGACGATGTCGATCTAGGTTTGGTGGGTCATCGACTGACTTAGGGGTAGACGACAAAGAACAGAGAATAGAGTGGAAAGGGACTTCGCTTGGCCAGTGAAGGGCTAGAGGTAGAGCCACCTATGTGAGTGAGGATGCAAGGAAAAATAGTGATGGGGAGAGGGGCCAGTCAGTGATGGGATGAAAGGTGGAGTGATTGGGTGGAGCAGATCTGGGCTTGTGGACAGGGCAGATAATGAACTGGAGAAGAGGACTGCCATATGTGATCTAGACTGGGGATTTGATAGACTAGGCAGAGTGCCTGTACAGAGTGAGAAGAATGAGGGAGAGGAAAAGAGAATGGAGAGAGTGATGGAGGAGGTGAATGGTGCAGTGAACAGGTAGCCAATGTCGAGCTTAAATGGTGAAGCAGAGAACAGGGGCAGACTACCTGAACAGAAGTGAGCTTGGCCATTGGATTCTGGAGAACAAGGGGCTTCAGAGAGGGAACAAGACACAGATAGAGGAAATTGTGAACCGAGTTGGGTTGGCTAGTGATGGAATGAGGGGGATTGAGTAGTGAATAAGAGAACAAGAAGGAGAGGTGTGCGGGGGAGAGAGAGATGGTGAATGAAATGGAGATTGAGAGTGAGAGAAGGAGGTAGGCTGGGTTGAAGAGAGCCCAGGCATGATGGCAATGAAGCTTGGGCTAGTAAAGGCAATGGAGACTGGGGAGGTGCAACAAAACAAAGATAGAGGGGAATTGGGTTATACGAGAAAGAGAGGGTAGGGAGAGGGGTGGTGGTGATCTGCCTGTTATGTGATCATCGAAGGAGGGGGGTATGAAGAGAGAGGGATGAGAATGTGTGTGTGTGTGTGTGTGTGTGTGTGTGTGTGAGAGAGAGAGAGAGAGAGAGAGAGAGAGAGAGAGAGAGAGAGAGAGAGAGAGAGAGAGAGAGAGAGAGAGAGAGAGAGAGAGTATAAGGAGGAAGGGTGGTCCTTGAAAGGGAAACAAATGACTAACCCAATGAAGTGCAAAGAACTAAAACAATAGAAAAAGGAAAGCCAAAGAAAAACCACCCAAAAACTAAAATTTCCTTATGCTCCCTCTACTCCTCTTCTTATAGTTTTCCCCCTTTCTTATCTCATTCCCCCTCTTTCCTTTAAGAGTTAGTTTCCTATTAGGAAACTTCCTCTTCTTCCCAAAATCCCATCCATAGTCCTCTCCTTATTAAGACTCTTCTTCCTTTAAGAAACGTTCCACTCTTGCCTTATTGATCTTCAAGATGATTTGCACTATCGAAATTTAATTTGATCCATCCATGTCTCTTTTGATTGATCTGCACTGTTGAAGATGGATCTGAGCCATCCAACCCTCCTTTATTTGATCTGCAAGACCAAAGACTAGATTAGAGTCATCTAAAGTGCACATTAAGCATTTGATTAACTCAAATGTTCATCTGACCGTTAATTTTGACAATTTATGGTTGGATGGTCAATTTGAGCTAAACTTCATAGATTATTTAAAAATCATCAAATTGATGAGTTGGATGATCTAATTAAATGCTAAATTAGGGGTCTTTTGGCCAAAATTAAACTCTTAACACTTATTTTCATGAGCATAATTTCATTGCTTCCATGTGCATCATGTCTAATTTATTCATTAAATTCATGTGCACAATTCCTTTGTGTCAGGCGCACCATCTAGATGTGTTCCTCTTTTAGTTGCATGTCTTGTAGATTAGTTATTAGTTTAGTTTATGTTAGGTTTATTTGATCATTGTTAGGTTAGTTTCTTGTTAGATTAATTTTAAATTGGTTCCATGTTTAGTTTTGGAAAATTTTATATTTAAATATATTTTTGGTTCCATTCATATTTTATTTCCTTGTTAATTCAATCCCTAGCTTAGGTTCAAACTATCTCTCTTTGGCTATGTTAAATAATTTAAATAAGATCCATCCAACATACAATTCTATGAGATTCCTCATGGGATCAACCTCACTCACATACATCTACTACAATTGATTCATGTGCTTGTAAGAAAAAATTAAAACATGCACCAAGTGATGTCGAAAGATGGGAGGAATAACGAGGAATATGATGCCTCTCAACCTATCCTTGTCATCAAGTTTTTTTACTACTGGAGCATTGATTTCGTGGGGTTATTCCTACCTTATTTTGGTCACCTTTAGATCTTATTGGTCATAGACTATATGTCCAAAAGGATTGAGATTATCCCTTGTAGAAATAATGATCATAAAATAGTTGTTGAATTTTTAAGAGATAACATCTTCTCTAGATTTAAGATGCCTTGAGCCATTAGAAGTAATAAAGGTACCCACTTTTGCATTAAGGCCCTTGCAGCCCTCATGAAAAATTATAACATCACACAATAGGTTACAATAGTGCATCACCAACAAATAAGCAGACAAGTTGAAGTATTTAATCAGGCCATAAAACAAATCTTGCAAAATATTGTTAATCCTGATGGTAAGGATTGGTCTCTTCAACTATCTAATGTGCTTTGGGTTTATAGGACTCACACTGGACCATGATTGGCATGTCTCCATATCGCATCATGTGTGGTAATGCTTGCCATTTGCCAATGGAATTGGAAAACAGAGCCTACTGGGCAATCAAGACCTTTAATTTTAACATGGATAAACCATGCTCACATGTAAAACTCCAGCTTAGTGAGTTGGAGCAGATTAGGCAGGATGCATATGAGAGTAATAGGATATACACAAAAAAAAAAAAAAAAAGGATGAAAGTCTTTCATGATAAGAGCATCCTTACAAAATCCTTTATTATAACCCAAAAGGTTCTCCTTTACAATTCTAGGCTTCACCTCTTTTCAGGGAGGCTTAGATCTCAATGGACCTGTCCATATATAGTCAAAGAAGTTTTTCATGTGGGACTGTTGAGATTGAGGATGCTAGGACTAAACCCAATTTTAAAGTAAATGGTTATCATTTAAAGCTTTTCCTATAATATGAGAATTTAGAAGTTGAGTCCACAACTTTGGGTGATCTTGTTTATCAAGACTAAGTGGATCTAATCCCTCTGTTCCATTTTTTTTCTTTTAGAATTCGTTGTTTTTTACATCAACCATATTTAGTTTTGGTCATATATTTCCAATGCTGAAGATAATGTTTCTTTTTAGGTTGGAAGGTTTAGAACTTTATCAAATTCTATATTTTTTATAATTGATTTTCTAAAAAAATTGTAAAATTTTGATTTTATTTTTTATTTTTAGTTTTTAGGTCAATTCCTACTCTATGATGACAACTGGATTCCTGAAGTATAGTCTAACTAACTTTATCTTATTAATATAATTGCATATGATTAGTTCATTATTTTACTTATTTTCTAAAGTACTCCATTAAAGCTAAGTTTCAAATCACATCGATGCACACAGTTGCATATACATAGTCTAAATTGATAAGTAGTTATAACTTAGAGGACCTGAAGAAATTTAGTGGAGAACTATAGCTTAGGTGAGTCTCAGAGCAATTTAATTCTTCTAATGGGTTTATAATGTGTTCTAGTTTTTTTTCAGCATACTTAATTTAAATTTGATCCCATGAACTTTTAAATTAGCTAATTACCTAAATTATTAGAGTATTACCTTTAAAATTTTAGAAGTTATTAAATCTAATAGACTACATGAAACCTAGTGATAAGTGTCCAAAATTATATAAAAATTACACAATTATTTGCCTATGTATTATAGTGTTAAATTAAGGTTTTTGGCCAAAAATTATAATACATGCATTTCTAACCTAATAAATTAAATATTTAATAATTTATAGGTTTAGAGGCTAATTTAGGGTAATTACGAGAATATTTATATTTTTCTTGGATTTAATTAGTTTTTGACTTTTTGTAGGAGTCAAGATGATGATCTGATGGTCGAATTGATTGAGATGAAAATTGAAGATCAACATTAAAAGATCAAGTTAAAGCTTAAAAATCATCAATTCAACATGAGATCAAGGCTCAAGATCACCTTACAGAATGCAAATGATAGAATTAGAGAAGTTAAAGGTGACTAAAGTGGGCCCATGCACAAGCCCTGCATAGTCCACCACCTTTATATGGGATTCACTTAAGCCACCTGGCCATATACAAGTTATGAAGGAGAGGATAAGCTAAGGATCCTAGCTAGCCATCAAAGCTAAATGGTTGAGCTACCAAGCCAAGCCAAAAGATCCCCTAAAGCTGGCCATTAAGCCAAGCCAAATGAGCTCTCAAAGCAAGCCACCAAGCCACATGAGCTAAGCTACATGGAAGGCCATGATTGGAGAAAAATTAAAAGAAATATCCATGGAATTCTAAGGGACATTTTGAAGATTTGAGTTAATTGGAAAAGGTAGCATGTGGACCAATAGGAAGAACCCACTTCATTTTTCTTGTTTTTTCATGTTTTTCTCACTATCCACCTCACCATGCAAAACCACTATCAATTTTGCACTTTCCCACCAAAGAGTCCTACCTTTCCAAAACATTCCCACATGCTTAAACTCCCATTTCAACCAGTTTGCCAATCTTAGAGTGCCACGTAACCTATTCAACCAATCCCCAACTTCTTAGAAAATCACCTAACCACCCACCTCACTCCACTTCACCATCCCTATATTTTCTCTCTTTTCTTCTCTTTCCACCTCTCCACGTAAACAACACTCAAGGAGGGGAGTTCCATGTGAAACTCCTACAAAATAGGAACCTCCTTGTCCTTACCTCATCCACTCCGTAACCTACCTAACCCATTACCCAATCACCTCTTCCCACCTCACCTTACTCTCTCTCTCTCTCTCTCTCTCTCTCTCTCTCTCTCTCTCTCTCTCTCTCTCTCTCTCTCTCTCTCTCTCTCTCTCTCTCTCTCTCTCTCTCTCTCTCTCTCTCTCTCTCTCTCTCTCTCTTCCTATTTTGTTAATGCACTCCATGATTTTGACAAAGTGAAAGATGGCCTACCCTAAAAGTAGGCATCTTCCACTTTGTCCCACCTTATTTCCCTCTTAGTCATTTGCCCAAGCCTTTCATTGATGTTGGTTGAGGCCTAAATGCCTCTTGACATGAGGATTGTATTAACCACTTTAGAGCAAAACCCAAATGGTAAGAAATAATTTAGCTTGTATTAAAGGAGGAGCTATCTAGATATAGGTCTAAAATCTATCACCCTACGCATTATAAAGATTAATACAACTCATTTGCAAGCTATTAGGATTGGTTGTGCATCATTTAGATTTAGGACTAGCATATAGGTTACATCATATAGTTAGGATTCTCCCAAAAAAAGAAAAAAAAGTAGTTATTCATTGTATACAATGACTTCTTTTATTGTATATAAAGTTGAGAACAAAGGCCTATTAAGAAGGGAATAGATTTGATAGATTAGTTACATTAATGGATGGGCTAGATATTATGGAAAGTCAATTATTTAGGATGATACCTTCTAGGAAAGTTGCTCCATATCCTTAGTACCATAATGACTGTGCTTATTTTGAACCCCAATATTTCACTTCTTTATGGCCATCAAACTCTACAGATAATGAATACTATTAGAAGAGAATATGCAACGACTTAGTGAACTAATGGATCAAAATCTTGCTGCACTTAAAAATGGGACTGAGAAAATGAAACAAATTAGGGATGAGAGTGAAGAAACACATAAAAGAATTTCAAGGGGGGCTTTACTAATTCCTACTAAATCTCAGAGTCTTTCATCTACCTTGATTATTGATACTGATGATAGGATGGAAATATCTTATAATTATTATGATCCACAAAGACCACAACCATCCATAGAAACCTCCAACTCATATCTACTTGAGCAATATCCTACTCCTTATTACAATTATGATAAAGAGACTTCCATTAATGATGAGAATGAAGCCATAAAAATATCAAACCCATATCCTCTTGAAGTGTGTCTAGCTTATTTTTATGATGAAGACACATCCATTGAGGAGGTGAATGAGTTGTTGGATACTATGCCTTTGATGGACACTTCTCAATGGCAAGCTAAAGTAAAGACCCCTATAGAGCCTAAAATGCAAATTGAGCCTTGCTTTGTAGAAGATGTACCTGATTAGGACCTATAAACCTTATTTGAAAAATCACAAAATAGTAATATAAGTCCACCTAAAACCTTACCTTTGCCAATTGAATGGGAAAAGAAGAGTTAGTTGATGTACTGGTCCTACATCAACCAACAATAGAGTACACATTAGAAGATAACCAAGGTTTAAGCCAAACTATGTCGTTGCCTCCAATAATATAAGAACAACCTTTTAAGGAAGTGCAAAGTCAACTTATACACTTATTTCTAGACAATGTGAGGGAAATGGAGGACAATAATAAATTGAGTACAATGGTCATCGTGATCCCTCAATTTGTTAAAAAGAAGGACCATTCAATTGTATATTGTTCAAAACATTGCTATTTCATTGTAGTCCATATTGGCATTGTGTTACCACATTTGTAATTTCAAGGTGGAAGAATTATATTGACTATCATGAAATATTGAAGATGGGGGATCACCAATGCGGTCCCAATAAATTTACAATCATGGTGGTATACTATTTCATATAGTTACAACCACCAAAAATTTTAAGTAGAAGGAAATATATAAACTACCAAGAGATTCTGAATTGATGTGAGAAATCTTGCCCATTTTATTGTTAGGGTTAGGAGTAGGAGTAGGAAAAATTAGGTTGAACTAGTCTTAAATTAGGTTTAGAAGGGTATTTTATCTATAGGATATGTCTGGCTGAAGACGTTAAACTGAGCACTCACTAGGAAGCAACCCAAGATTTTTTAGAAAGTTTCAGTATTCTACACTATTCTCATCATATGGGTGTCCTATATTTCAAAACATTGAGGACAATGTTTAGTTCAAGTTAGGGGGTGTAGATATGAATGTTCTTCCTAACTTTTTATTTTATTTTTAAATTTTTTTGAAAAGGAATTAAGTCCTTTATAAAGATGAGAATTTAAATTTTCTGTTTAGTCAACTATCTTTGAACATTGGCATATTAATAGAGTTGCATACAATTAGTTCATTATTTTATCCTTTTTCTAAATAGTCTAATGAAAAAGTAATCTCATAATATTAATTGCATGAAATAGCTATATATATATATATAGTTTAAGTTGAAGAGAAAATAAAACATAGAAATCCTAAAGAAGATCCGCAAGAACTTATAACCAAAGTGACTTTTGAGCCATTCTTCCTTTTTTGAGGGTTATACACAAATTCAAATTATTTTTTTCCAACAGACATTATTTTTTAGTTAGTCTCATTATTCTTCATCTTGGTCAACTATTGAGAAATCACAAAAAGCTATACCATATAACTCTTATGTTTATGATCATTTTTAAGTCACATGAAACCTAGAAAATGATAGAGGCCATGCTTAGTAAAACTCAAAGCCTTTAGACTTCCCTATGTTATTTTCTGATAGTTAGACCCTTTAGCCTTTAAAATAAGCCTTTTTCTTTAATTAGCCAGATAACCTTTACTTGTATTGAACCCCTATAAATATATCCATTTCCCATTTATTTTTAAATATGTAGAAAGGATTGATGAAATCTTGGGAAAAAAGTGTGAACAATACAATTCAAGAGATGAACATCAAAAAGGTTAAAAAGAAGAAAAAGAAGAAAAAGTTCAAAAGGGCTATATAAAGTCAAGTGAAAGAAGAAAAAGGAAAAGATACCAATGAAAAACAAGAATGTTCACTCTTGTAAGGAAAAATTGAAAAGTTGTGAATACACTAATAAAAGGCCTTTACATATTTTCTAAACATCCTTTGTTTACCTTTATACCCACTCTTTCGATAACCCTTACCTAAGCCTATGTTCCATCCTAATAGAAGTCCTAACTTGATCTTGGGAGTCTTATGGCTTGGATATGGTTATAAATGAATAGAGAGTTAGTTAGAGTATAACATTCATAGTAGTTGATATATTGTCATGAGACCATTACTATTTTTGTCTAAGTTATCATTCTTTCATGTGAAATATGTGAGATTTTTGGACTTGATGAATAATATTCTACTCACATATTAGTGACAGATATAAACCTTTCTAAGTTACTCCTTTCTGATTGTCAAGTATATCCTATGAGAATTGAAGTTGAACTATACATTTGGACGGTAATTTAAGTTATATTTGACTTGGAGACTATAATTGTATATTAGTTACAACACACCCCTTATAGAGTTTAAAAGAATAATGGAACATCTATAACATAAGGTTAGGATTTTGAACCTTTTTGTTCATCTTTATTAGCAAGCTAAAGTTAGGAATTTAATATAAGCTGAATAAGAAGAAAATTTTCTCAAATGCATAAAGGAGTTCCATACACAATTTTGAGAATTTTGTTAGTATATGCACTATAAACCCTCACAATGCTTAACTAGTCCACTAGGGGTAACCTAGGGGTGCATATGCTAAATGCAATCATGAGTACCTGGGAAAGTGGCAATTTGTATCAATTTCTAAAAAAAAAATTTCACATGTTTTACTCAAAACTTGAAATGCTAGTTGGGGAGTGCGGTAAGTGTCTTACATAAAAATCACTCAATTAGTTACCCGTGTGTTATAACATATAACGTTAAATTAGTGTTTTTGGCCAAAAATTATAACACATGCATTTCTGACCTAATAAATCAAATATTTGATAATTTATAGGTTCAGAGGCTAATCTGAGGTACGTATGAGAATAATCATATTTTTCTACTATTTAATTAGATTTTTGACTTTTTGTAAGAGTCAAGATAATGCTCCAACAACTGAGATCGATCAAGATGAAAATTGAAGATCACAATCAAAAGATCAAGTCAAGGCCTAAAAGTCATCAATCTAATATGGAATTAAGGCTCAAGATTACCTTAAGAAATGTAAATAATAGAATTGGAGAAGTTAAAGGCGACTAAAGTGGGTCCATGCACAAGCCATGCAAAGTCCACCACCTTTGCATGGATTCACTCAAGCCACTTAACCCATATACAAGCCATGAAGAAGAGGACAAGCTAAGGAGCTTAGCTAGCCATTAAAGCTAAAGGATTGAGCCACTAAGCTAAGCCAAATGAACTCTGAAAGCAAGCCATCAAGTCACATGAGCTAAGCTACATGGAAGGCCATGATTGGAAGAAAATCTAAAGAAATATCCACGTGAATTTGAGGGTTATTTTGAAGATATTTGAGGGAAGATCCATGCATAGGTTGCATGTATACCAATAGGAAGAACCCACTTCATTTTTCTTGTTTGTTGATATCTGTCTCACTTTTCACCTCGCCATACAAAACCACTATGAATTTGCACTTCCCACCAAGGAGTCCCACCTTTCTAAAACTCTCCCACCTACCTAAACTCCCATTTCAACTAGCCAATCAATCCTAGAGTGGTACCTAACCTATCCAACAAATCCCCACTTTCTTAGGAAACCACCTAGCCAACGACTTATCTTTTCTCTCTTTTCTACTTCTCTTTCCACCCCTCCACATGAACTAAAATCAAAGAAGGGAGTTCCATGTGAATATCCTACAAAATAGGAAGCTCCTCTCCTCCTTACCTCATCCACTCCATAACCTTCCTATCCCATTACTCAACTCTCTCTCTCTCTCTCTCTCTCTCTCTCTCTCTCTCTCTCTCTCTCTCTCTCTCTCTCTCTCTCTCTCTCTCTCTCTCTCTCTCTCTCTCTCTCTCTCTCTCTCTCTCCATCCTTATTTAACTCTCTTTCTATTTTCTTAATGTCCTCCATGATTTTCATGAAGGGGAAGATGCCCTACCCTAAAGGTAGTCATCCCACACTTTGTCCCACCTTATTGCCCTCTTAAACCAATGCTTAGTTGTCCTCAATCTACCCAATCTTTTCATGTGACATAGCCACCTTCGAATTTCCTATGCCATACCTATTAGGGTTCTCTTAGAAGTAGCCACCATATATAAAGTAAGGGAAAGAGTTCCACTTTTTTTTTTCTAATCAATTGGGGTGGGGGAGATTGCACCCTCCTTTGCAGGAGGCATCTCCACCCCTCCTTCCTCTAAGCCTTCCAAATTTTTTTATTTTTTCCTTTAAGCAATTGTCTTCCAAGAGTTCCACACAACCCCTTTAGCACTTATTCCTTGATCTTTCTTCCATTAAAGGTTAGTCTCCCGTAGCTTTTACTCTTGTTTTCTCATGTTTTGATTTCCTATTGATGCTGGTTTATATGCTTAAGATCTCCTTTGTATGCCTTCCATTAGTTAAGTTTTCTTGCATGGTTCTTTAAAGATCCAAGGTTTCCTTTACCTTGAAGTGATAGTCAAGGGAAAAGTCACCTTGAATCAATTTATTACCATTCCCTTTTTCCCTTAATCTTTCATTGCTTTAGATCTTGTTTTGGTTCTTTCTTTCCTATTTTTTTGGTAGGTGTTCATTTGTACTCCTTCAAGGGTTGTATTGGCCTAAAAATCTACTTGAGATTGCAAGCATAAGTGTGTTGAAGTGAATGTTTAGAGTAGATTTCATTTTCTTGAATTGAATGTAATTTTCAGCATCATGTCTATGTATTATGTGTTCACTTTTTTGGATTTAATTGGTATCATTTCAATGAAATTAATTGAAATTCTTGTTTATACTTATTTTTAGTTGTGAAGAACTATTGAATTGAATTTTTTAATGCATATAAACTCATGCTTTTATATGTTGATTACTTGGAAATTGAAAGCAGCATGGTGTTGGAATTTCCAACAACATAGAAATATCATCTTATTTATGCTTAATTCATAATATTGTTTGCTGCTGGTTTGATTTATTCTTTAGGAACTTAATTAAGTTTTTAGTTGTGTTTTAGTTTTCAGATTATATTGCATGATAGTCAGTTGTAGGTTCATTGATTGTAGGCTATGTTCAATCGATGAACCATGTACACCATTCAAGAATCATGTGCATGGTACTACGTTGAATTCCCTTTAGATTTTTCCTTTATTTACTTACTAAATTTTAATTAGTAGAAGTTAATTCACGGTTTACATCTTAGTTTAAATTTAGGATGTTTCCAATTTTAGTTTTAGAAAGTTTTAATTTAGGAAAGTTTTCGTATTTGTTGGATTGCTTTAGTTAATTTACATATTTTCAGGTCTTACATTTATGTTTAGCTTCTATCATTATTTTAGGAAAAATATCATTATCTTGGATAGGTTAAGTAATTTAAGTGAGGACCACTAATCTCACAAATTCATTTGATTCCTCGTGCGATTGACCTCCATCATGTGAATTACTACAACCAATTCATGCACTTGTGAGTTTAACTTAAAAATCACAACCCGATTCATACTCTTGCAAGTTTAACTAAAAATCATAACACCTAAGAAATTATCTATCCATTCTTATTGTAAACCTAGGGACATAAATCCCACCTAGAAACCCTTTTACCATTAGTTAACCATTTTAAGCCTTATATAAGCCTTTTCATTTGTTACCTAAATCAGCTTTAACTATATTACCCCAGATAATATATCCACTATCGACTTTTCTAAAAATGGTTAAAGAGGATTAAAAAAAGACTTTTAAGTTACAATACCGAAAAAAAAAAACAAATGAATACAAATAAAAAGCCCTTTACATGTACTGAAAACAAAACAAAACAAAATAAATGCAAAATATTAAAAAAAAAGAAAAGAAATGAATGAAGGAATATTTTCTTTGGTACAAATTAAGGAAAATGGTTAACTAGTTAGAAGACCTCTACTTATTTTGAAGACATTGAATCCTTTATATCCATTTCTTGTGTACCTTGTCCCAAGCCAATGTTTCATCCTAATATAAGACCTATTAATTCTAAGATGAATATAGTCTTGATGAGGACATGAATGGATAGGATTTAGAGAGTAATATGTCTAGATGTTAAAGGTAATGACATGCTTTCTAAAGGAATCAAATTAAATTCCTTAGTAATACTCATTCCTTCATGAGTATATGTGAGATAAATTTACATTTCTTGACTCTGCTCACATATTTAAAAGAGAGATATAATTTTAGCCTTTGTTTGAGAGTTTTTATTTTTGAGTGTATGTCATAAGTGGTAATTGAGCTCAAAACATATTTTAGATGGAGTTCAAAATATATGTAGTCTACTTAGAGAAAGATTATTGTATATGTAGATTGTACACACAGTTTGAGATTTGAGCTCAGTTGGAATATATTTAGCATATGAGTAGGGTTTTGAATATTTTGTTCAATTTTATTAGTATGCTAAATTTGATAGATTTATTGAAGAGGATTCTCTAAGACAAAAGTGTTAATTGACTTTTTGCATGTTTTGCTTGGGACTAGCAAAGTGTTAGTTGGAGGTGTGTTGAGTTTTCAATTTTAGCAAAAAATCCTCAAATTATTATCAGGTAGAGCATCTAACCACTTAATATTATTAATAGATTAAATTGCATTAAAACCCCAATTGATCATCTATCATTGCTTGGAAAAATTTAATCACTAGATTATCATTGGAGTAGATCAGATGAGTAAATCATAATTCAAATGACTCTAATTAGGTCTTATGCGTTACTGATCAATCAAAGTGGGCTTAGATGCCTCAGAATGAGTTAATTGGGACCTGATCATACTCATGGATCAACAAGCTACATGGGTGTTACAATGCAAAATGGAATTGAGTGATGGCCAATGGGATTAAAGTGTGTGAGATATGGAGAGGTGATCTTAAGTGATTTTCACATGGATATCTTAAGGAGGATAGTGAGGAAAGAAAATAGATATACGTGATCTTAGGAAGGAGACGAGATACATGATCTTTGTAGGGAAGAAAATTTGAGAAGTCTTGCATGTGATGTATCTTAGGAAAGGAAAAGGATATGAGTGATCGTTAAGGGGAGGAAGCTTCAACATAATCTCTCTTTCCTTTAAGACAACTTATGTAGTAAAGATAGAACAAAGGGAGTCATGTGCACAATTAGAGAGGAGAAAAGCTAGGGTGTCATGATGTATACAAAGTTGTTGATAAATATAAGAAAGGGAGATATTCATTTTTACTTCAAAGAAGAAAATTTGGAAGGAAAGATAAAAAAGTGAGAGAATTGAGAACAGAGTAGCCAAAGCACTCCATCCCCAACCACACCTCCCTTCTAGCCACACCACCCATTTATGACCAGTTTTCCACTTTGTCACCAGTCATGTTACCTCTATTTCATTGATTTTTCACTTCTGTCATCACCATTTTCTCCTATGTTAATGGTCATTTTCTCCCTTGTTTCATCATTGTTTCATCCCTTATTTCCCTCACTGTGTTTTTTCCCTTCCACTTTCATTGTTTTGATGATCACCATTCTCTATTCCACCCTCTCTTCCTCTTCCATTTTACCTTCCATTTCACTGCGTGACATGAGAGTTGAGTGAGGGAAGTGAAATTTAGTTTGTATTTTGTTTAATTCATTGTCATTTAAATTTAGAATTGTGTACATTTTAGTTAAGTAATAAATATGAGATTTTTAGTGCATTGTTATTTACTTGATTTAATTTCTATTAGTTTTTGTAGTTAAATTTTGTTTAAACTCCCACTTTTGAAGTCAAATCTCCATAGGATACACCCATACTTGCGCACACTATACTACAATAGCACATGCACTTGTAGAAAATACAACAATAAAAATAACACTAATTAGTGATAATTAAGTGATTTTTGGTATATTCAAAATAAATCTTAAAATCTTATGCATATTTCTTTAGATTTTCCACTGATCATGGCCTTCCATGTGGATTGGCTCATGTGGCTTGATGGCTTGTTTTGAGAGCACATTTGGCTTGGCTTCATGGCTGGCTTTAGGGGCTCTTTTGGATTAGCTTAGTGGCTCAACCCTTTGGTTTTAATGGCTGGCTAGGCATCTTAGCTTGTCCTCTCCTTCATTGCTTATATGGCTTGGTTTACTTAAGTGCATCCCATGCAAAGGTGGTGAACTTTGTGTGGCTTGTCCATGGCCTACTTTAGTCACCTTTGACTTCACCAATTCCATCCTTTGGGTGCCTTAAGGTGATCTTAATCCTTAATCTCATGTCGGTTTGATGACTTTTAATTCCTGGCTTGATCTTTTGATCTTGATCTTCAACTTTCATCTGGATCGATCTCAGCTACCAAATCATCATCTTGTTTAACAAAAAGTAAAAAACTCTTATTAAATTCTAAAAAAAAAAATATTATTCACATGCTTACTCAAGTTAGCCTCTAAACCTGCAAATTATCAAATATTGGGTTTATTAGGTCAGAAATGTATGTGTTATAATTTTTACCAAAAATCCTAATTTACCCCCATAAGTTATAACACATGGGTAACTAATTGGGTGATTTTATATAATTTTTTATACTTATCAATGGTAAAGCTATTATTCTGGTTTTTCCACAGTGGAGCTCTGCTAGCTCTACAACTTCTTACAGATCTACCATAGCCTAACCTTTCTCCCCTTCCTAGGTTTTGCATCCTTCTTCCCTCTACGAATTTTCTATTAAGTTTAGTCTTTACTTCCCCCATTTCGGGTTTCTTCTTAAGTTTGGTTCTCAATTAGGAAACAATCTCTTGGTCCATCTAACCTTATATTACCCTTTTAGATTGAGGATGATCTAGTACTAATCAACTTGATCTAAGACATGCAATTCCCAATCTAGTTGATCAGCAACATATAAAATTCAATTAAAATAATCTTAACTATGCTTTAATCATCTGATCTACTACAATGATCATCTAGCCATTAAATTTTGTGAACCAATGATTAGATGATCAATTGGAGCTATATTGTACTTTTAATCTAAAAATTCAAAATTGATTCATCAACTGATCTATCTAGATGTTAAGGGTTCTCTTAGCTAAAATCAAACACTCAACATGCCTCCCCAACCAGCATTTTGTTAGTCCCAAGCAAAATATGAAAAAAAAATTATTTTACAGTATTGATACAAATTGTCATTTTCATAGGTACCCACAATTGCATTTAGCATATACAACAAGCCCTAAACCCCTAGGTTACCCCTAGTGGATGAGTTTATCCTTGTGAGAGTTTGCAAAGAATTTACTCACTAAATTCTTAACATCTTTTTCAAGTCAACTCCACTTTTGTCTCATAGAATTATCTTCACTAAATCTATCAACTGTTACATACTAATAAAATTAAATAAAAGATTCAAAACCCAACCCATGTGCTAAATATATTCCAATTATGCTTATATCTCAGAGTGTGTATACAATTTACATCTACAGTAATCTTGATCTCTAAGCAAATTATAACTCTTGAACTCCATTTGAAATTTGCTTTAACCTCAATCCTCACTAATGGCATACAATTAAAAATAAAATCTTTTAGATAAAGAGTTTAATTCATATCTCCCTTTTAAATATGTGAACAAAGTCAATGAAGGCAAAGTTATCTCACATATATTCTTTAAGGAATGGGAGTTACTAAGGAATTTAGTTTGATCACTTTAAAAAGGATATCATTGCTAAGAAATTCAAGATTACTACTACTTAATTCCTATCCATTCGTATCCTCATTAAGATTGTATTCCTCTTAGAAGCAATGGGGTTTCAACTAAGATGAAATGTAGGCTTAGGACAAGGTTATGAAAAGGAAGGGTGTATAGGATATTCAAACTTCTTCGAAAATAAGTAGAGGTCTTTTATAATAGTTAACAATTCTTCTTTATGTGCATTACAATGAGCATTCTTTCTTTTTTTCACCTTCTTTTCTTCTTCTTTTTCTTTTTAAGAACTTTTAAATCTCTTTCAAGAACTTTTCTTTTCTTAATATTCACTTCTCCACTTCCATTGCAACTTAAAAATATTTCTACATTCATCTATAACTTATATTTTTTTTAAGAAAATTAGTATTGGATAATTTATCTAGATTATATAGGAAAATGTAATTTGGGTAACAAAAGAAAAGGCTTATATAAGGCTCAAAATGATTAATTAAAGGTAAAAGAGTTTCTAGGTAGGCTTTTTAGCTCTAGGTTTATAACAAGGATGGCCTCAATCATTTTCTAGGTTTCAAATAACCTCTTAAGTTCAGTAAACTTTTAAAAAAAAATAAAGATAATATTTAAATGCTAAATCTTGGTAATTTACCAAATCAAGGAAATCTAGAATCAAGTAAAAATTATGTACGCTGAAGAAAATTGGAATTTATTTATAACACTCAAAAGAATGAATGACTCAAAAACTCACACAATTTATAAGTCTTCACTAATTTTCTTCAGGATCTCAAAAGTCACAACTACTTATCAATCTAGATTATATACATGCAACTGTGTATACAATTGCAATTTAAGACTTGGCTTTCATGGAATACTTTAGAAAATGCATAAAATAATGAATTAATCATGTGCAATTCTATTAATAAATTAAATATGAAAAGAAATATTAGACTTCAAAAAATTCAATTCTTATCATTGTATAAGGACTAGCCTAAAAACTCAAAAAGATTTTAAAACAGCTTAATTTTTTTCAAAAACAAAGAAAAATAACTACAAAAGTACCAAATTGAAACATTGTCCTCAATGTTTAAAAATTCAAATGATGATAATTCATTGAGAAATGAAGAAATGGGAAATGTAGAAAAGGAAAATTCTAAAAAACAATGATATAAGATTATAGATGGAAAATTTTCAAAGAAAATTTTTTTATAGAGTTCAAAACTTCTTGGGTCCCATAAAAAATGGGTTGGACAAGCCTCAAAAAAGGAAGGGTGAGTAAATTTGTTTTGCAATTATGAATTTTTCATTTTATCACATGATAAGGTATCATATACATCTCCAGGCTACTTCTCATACTTAGAGACAATTGTGGGAACTGGATGTAGCCTTTGTGGAAATAGAGTAAGGACATCATATGGCTTAGTGGATGGGGTGTTTCCCTTATCAACAAATTTATACTTTTTTCTAATAGGTGTTGGTACCACTTCAGCCTTTGGAGGACCATATTTCTCAACTATTTTACCAATATGAAGAATGGTAATTGCCTTTATTTGTTATGTGTTTATAGTTGAAGAACTAATATCACCTACCACCTACACATCATTAGGCTTTACATTTGGTGGGATAGGAAATTGCCCTTTTTCAAAGGTCTACAGTATTTGAGACATCATGTCCTTCAATTCAGTCATGGATTGTGTGTCTCTTTTAATTGGGCTTCTAATTGAGAATTTTTTCTCCTGAGGTATTGCATGAATTGATGAAAGTCATCCTCCACTTGCCACTTAAGTGGAGGAAGGTAAGGTCTAGGAGCAAGTGGTCCTTGTGGTGGTTGCAAGAACATTAGCATTATATCCATTTCTCCAACTAAAAGAGGATGATTACTCCAATGGGGATTATATGTTTAAGAATATGGTGAAAAATGTCACTCATAAGAATGCGGTTAGTCATGATGTGCATCTTAAAATACAAGAATGGTGGAACACTCCTAGGTGGGGTGTGTGTTAGTTTCACAAATACTACACACTTGTTCAACCTTCTTAGAAAAAATTTCCCATATTCATGGCATCACCTATTCTAGTTAGGAATGCTATTTTAGCAATCGTATCATATTTTTCAAACATAGCATATATTCCTCTCCTAATGTATGTGGTGGTGAACTTGGGCTTGTCTAAGTAAACTACCTTATTCGATTCAACCCAAGTTTGTGCACTCTCTTCCACCTATTCTAAATATTCTTGTGCCTCTTCATGATGTTTATTTAAAAAGTTGATGTTGCACATCACTTCAAAAAACTAGCACAGATTAGAATTAAGTCATTTATAAAAGAAGCTAATAATATGCCAAGGTTCCTATCCATGATGTGGAAAAGTTAGCAATAATTTCTTGAATCTTTCCTAGCATTGACAGAAATGTTTCTTCATCCTTCTGGTAAAATTCATTATATTTTCACAATGAGTATTTATCTTATCTATAGGAAAGAACTTCTTCAAGAACTTCCTAGTCGTGTCTTTCCATGCTCACATAGAACCTACTAGCAATGAATGAAATCAAATCTTTGCTTTTTCCATTAAAGAAAAAGGAAAAAGTTTGACTCTCACAATATTGTGACACTCGGATTTTTCATGAAAATTTTTTGCATTTATTTTCAAAAGGTGGCATGCCTCTGAATTTAAAATTCAAAAATAGTGGAAGATAGTTTTCTTTGAAATTCATTTTTTCCAAAAGCTCGTATGTCACCTCAACTCCCATACTATACATAATATAGTTTTTATAAAAGATGGACATACATTTTATGAAACAATAGGACCCATCCAGTGGTTCACATATACAGCCCTTATAATCATTATATTAAATGTCAAAGTAGCATAATCCAAATAACTAACTACACAATACAAAAAATATATACTTGAGCACAGAAGTATGGCAATTGAATTCCTCTTGCTTGTGTGTG
Organism: Warburgia ugandensis; assembly: GCA_035236585.1. Taxonomy (NCBI): domain Eukaryota; kingdom Viridiplantae; phylum Streptophyta; class Magnoliopsida; order Canellales; family Canellaceae; genus Warburgia; species Warburgia ugandensis. The sequence continues at coordinate 30,859,905 of CP141129.1, read as the reverse complement.
TCTTCTCCTACCTGTCTATATCTAAGATATTGTAAACATAAACATTCACAATATCTCAGCAAGCTATGCTTGGTAGGGGAGAGTTAAGAAAACATGTTAATTACATTTGAATTTAAAATTTTACGTCAATTAAAATATTCAATTATTTGTAAGCCATTGATAAAGTAGCTATTTATAATTCTTCTTCTTCATATGAATATAAAAGTCCCACTTTAGAGATTATACTTTACACGATATATATAATTCACTGGTATTTTAAATATTTACCATTATCATTTTCCATATGATACCATACTCCAATTCTATGAACCATACTCTGCATAATATATCTACCCATTCACTTCCCCATACTAAAACTTTTATAAAACAACTCCCTCCAAAAATATACATATAGGACTATATCATATATATTGAAATCGTTAAAAGTCATAAAAAGTTATGACCATAGTCCATAGCTTTTATAACTTTCATTCCCCTTACAATATGGGGTTTATAAAACTTTAGCCGCTACTGGTAACATCATAAAAGGCATCTCATCATGCCATCATCATATAAGCCATCTCATCATGCCATGGCATTATCCTATGCCTATCATATGTGCATAATAATGAAAAATACACAAGGACTACTATGGAGCAATCTAAATATGTACAGCTCGCCTGGATAACTGCATAATAATCCACTGATACCAACTGTGAAAATAACAAAATCCATATCTGCATGGGGGGACCATGGCTGTCACAGTGGTAACCTTCCCATGATTTTCCCACTCGACGTTTAGCCTCTCATTCGGCATGGTATCCATCATATATATTTCAGGAAGCGGGTGGCCAAACCCCCATAACTTCCCTAGCATAGCATCCCCAGTCCTTAGGCTGTCGAAAACAAAACTATCAGGTCACCACGCCTGAATATAAAATAATAATATACATGCATCTTGCATGTCCATAATATATATGAATATCTCATAATAATCATAAAATCCTCACTTATTAGGTGATCGCCCACCAAGGATGTAATGTAAAATCCTAGACTCATACATCACATATGATGTAATGGTATCCATGTACCACAAATGTCTTTTATCACAATAACAGCTATAATATTTTTAAGAACAGGTCATGTGTATCCATTAATATCATTCAGTAGGATTAAATTATAAGCATGTCATTCATGCAGCATTTCAAATCACAAATTTTCATCATTCACAAGTAAACATTTTTCATCATCTTATATCATATGAAATGCACAATTTAAATGACATAATATCCATTATAAGAATAAGATCATGTTTAAAAACATGCATCTTACTATTAAGACATGCTTTCTTAATTCTCCACATACCTCGTGTAGTGAGTTCATCCATTTTCCACTAGCTAATCATTGACGTTCACAAAGACTAAGATCCATGTTGATCTAGTCCTTATTCTTCACCTAGATCCACCAATTCGAGTAACCATGAATTATTCTAACCAATTAATTCTTTTTAAACAACTTTAATGGTATGGATCATAAGATTAGATCTTATTCCATACCTTAATTCTTTGATTGATCTTAGTCGTTGATCTAAATTGATGAGATCAACCTACAATTGGTTTTTAATCCTAAATATCTATTAGGATTATTTATCTTTACTTCCTAAGGGTCAAAATGGTCCATTTGGATTATAAAAAATGAAGTTATCTAATCTACAACTTACTTCATTATAATTAAACTAAATATTAATAATCTTGGTCATTTAATCATTTATTTACATTATCTGCGTTGATCTAACAGTCAGATCTAGCTCTGATCAGTTAGATCTAACATCTTAAGCCAATTTTGGGTCTCAAATCATTAATGCCAATTTATTAACATGATTTGAAGCTAGGATAGTTAATTAAGCTTTAATACATCCTTACTAATCATTTTATAGGACCTGATCACCTCTAATCTGGTCCATCCATTCAATTTCAATGTTTCCTAAAGTGGGTCTGTCAATTTGAATCTAATTTCTTCAATTTAGTCACTATCCTATTATTTTTAAAGCTATAGAATTCATCTGTGATGTTTGATAAGCGATTGGACATCAAAAAGTTACTATATGAACAGTAACTGATCGGACGGCTAAGATTGGCCGATCTGTTTGCGGTCAATTTACATCTAAATTCATCAATTCCTCCTACATTATAGTAATTGTGGGGCTATTTAATTCATCTATGGTGTCTGATCAGCCATTAGACGTCAAATTTTTATTGTATGAACAGTACCCGATCGGACGACTGAGATCGTCCAATTGGTCTTACAACCTAGATCGACAATCTAAGTTGATTTTAAGGTTTGTCAACCATGTATCAACCTATCCATAAGCTTAGATTAAAGAATGGATGGTTGGATCGTCCTTAAATTTAGATCTAGGATAGAAATTCACAGATCTAACAAATTTCACCAAATTAAGAATAGGGTTTTGTAGATCTTTCGTGTTTTTCCCCTTCCTAGGCGTGCTAGATCAGCTATGATATGCCGTGAAACACTCCATCCCTAGCCACATGCATTGTTCATGCCCCGATCTGCATTCGTTTCTTCCCCAATCGTAGCAAAACCAGAGCTTCATGCTGAAGAGGATGAATGGCTTAGAGCATCAAACCAGGTTGCCATTTTTTCCAGCAACCTCTGCAACTCTGGCTAGATAGAAACCCTAGGTTTCTTCTCCTTCTTCGATGTGACTAGGCTTTGCTCACCGGCGCACACAATCCCTCCCTCTCTCCTTCTCCTTTCCTTTCTCCTCCTTTCTTCTTTCTTCCTCCTCCTTTTCTCTCCTTCTTCTTCTCTTCTTCCCCCTATCGGATTTCCTCTTCTCATTGGGTTTGGGAAACAGACCAACCTCTGTTTTCTCTTTTTGATTAACTGAGGGGGTGTCGTTATCAAACTTGGCCCCCCTTTTTGTTATTTTAATTGGTTTTTTTTCTTTTAATTATTTTATATTAGTTGTTAATCATGATGTTCTTACTATTTTAAACACCATGACACCAGTTAATGATGTTTTTCAACTCTATTGACTATCACATTCCAACTACAAGTGGGGCCCACTTAGTGAAATTACAAAAATACCCTTTTGTAAGAAAATTACCGTTTATTTGTCCAACCCTCAATTTCAGAAAACTTAGTCTCGTTGGATATGTATCGACAAGTAGAATCCAGATTTTATAATTTCAATTTCATGTTCTTAGTTTTTTGTTTTTTATCTTTTAATTACCATATTGCCCCTGACTTCAAAGTCCCATAACTTCTTCATCCGGACACTGTTTTCAACGTTCTTTGGCTCGTTGGATTTCATTTTCTAAGTACTATCTAATGGTTTTAGTTTCTGTTCCAAATTATACTTCTATAAAAAGATATAATACTTAAAAGCTCATAACCTGCTCATGGAATAGTAAAATTTTATGGTGGAATTCATCTGAACTCCGATTTCAGTGTTCTTTATATTGTTGGACCCAATTTTTTCGAGTACATTCCAAATATTCATGTTTCCACTTCAAATTACATTTCTATATAAAAATTTATTTTCTCTAGGTCAAAATTCCAATTATATTCCAAAATTCTAACTTCACATAATAATGCCCAGAATAGTATTTACAAAATTTGGGGTTGTTACAATCTTCCCCCTTAATTGAATTTCTCCCTCAAAATTCTTTTCATGCTATCTTTCAAACCATTCTAGGAGTATTCTCATCTCATCACAAACTTAATTTCTTATTATTCCTTCCATGAAACAATATCCTCCAAAATATAACTAATCTTTAACTTAACTAAATACATTCCACTTAATGCGTCACTTTTCCATCTACCATAAACAATAAGGGACCACTTTCTCTACGCCACTCTGATATTTGACCTTTAATTAATAAGCCATCAAAACAATAAATTTTTTACCATGTTTTTCTTTCATTTCAACTTCCAAAATTCTTTGATTGTAATGATTCTTAGAATACATAATCTTTATCTCCAACTCAAGTTTTCTATTTGCTCATCCCTTTTTCTCTTTATAATAACTTCAAAGAGTTGTTACACATCTCTCAACTTAAATTAAATCTCTTCTGCATGTATTTAATCAATCTTGACATTAGGAAACTGCTTATCTTTTAGAAAATTAAGTGTCACATTTCTAAGGAAATTTCAGCAAAGTCTCCTCTATTTTTTGGACTTACGCATTTAATGCATGCGATTGCGATGGACCTGATAAACCATTCATACATCTATAATGTCTTTTTGAGACTCAGTCTCATCACATTCCAACATCCATCATAATATAAATAATCATTCATCCCACACATTCACCTGATATGACAAATTTTCAAGATAATGCAATTACTTACCCATTTCCACAACATAAGGTATAATATTTAGATCATTCTAAGGTACATTGTCATTTCATTATAAAACCATCAAATGAATAATTATTTGACCACACCTGCATCACCATCACAACCATATATCCTGTACAGTATTCATGTAATTCCATAACATCTATCGAAATATCCCCTGAATTACATGGGTTTAGATGTATTGAAGTTTGCACTTTCAATGACTCTTCAAAGACACTTTACTATAATAAATCAAATCTAGGTTGTAAAATCACAACCTTTCACCAATAACTTTCCACACTTCATCATAGGTGCAAAACAGGTTACATTTGCATTTCTTCAAGCAATCATTTAATAGAAGATATCATTGCATATCATAACCTTTTCATTGTATTTACTAATAATTCTTTGAGGCTCGTTCACCAATTTCACGTATGAAACTAAACAAAGAGATCATCATCTAAATCCAAGAACATCTTAGACATTATCACATTCCAATTTACTAAAATAAGATGTACAACCTTAAAGTCTCATAATCAACAACAATGCTCTTTAACTTAAGCATCAATGAAACATACAAACATAGATGCTCAGGATACCACATATGATTCAAAATTTAATACCTGAACTTACCTCCTTTTGTGTAAATTCAAACACCAAAATAATGCATCCATTGTTTCTCAAATACAATTATGAATCTAATATCATTAAATGATCAATTGATTTTGTACTAACTATGCATTCACATTCAAATACGTAAATATCATCATTGCTGTTTTCAACATCAACACATTACCATCATGACTTCAATACTAAGACTTCAATGCTTTCATCAATACAGACAAACACAAATGTTTGTCATATTCTCCCATGACACATGATTCAAAGGAATTTCTTCAATTCATTTATCACATAAGGTTTATATTGCCTATTCTCATATATATTAACAAATACTCTTCATCAGAAGAGTCCAATTTCATAATGTCTATCAAATGCTAGTGGAATAAACTCGAAGTCCATCAATCACTGATGGAATATATCAAATTCAGATATAATTCACACGTCAGATCTGATCTTTCAAAATACATAGTTTGAGAACCTTTCTCGAAATAAAGTACATATTCACATCACTTATTTTCTTAAAGTATGCAAGCCTTCATAGCTAGTGTCTGTTTTTCATTTCGTATGATTACCATCTTTTTACATATTCACAGGCCATCCTGCTCGTGTCTAGATATGAATTCATCATCAAAATCATTACTAGTCAACCAACTAGTGATGTTTATTAGAAACATTACTTTCTCATTTAACAATGGTTTATTGTAATGTAATTTACTTCTTTATCATGCACCATTTTTCTTGATTGAGTGGTTTATTTTACCAAGCACACATCCCATTTACAAGAGAAGGAATAGATCAATGTGTTCATGATTTCTGGGGCTCATAAGATGGACAATGGAAAGAATAAGAATATCATCTAGGTTAGCCAAAGGGAAAAATCTTGGAGTTTTCTGTGGGTGCAGTTATTTTAAACTTCAACTGGAGTAGCTGGATTACTAGAATGCCAATAGTAAGGGAAACTGAAGATGAAAGAGCAAAAGGAAAAACAATATTTATTGTACTTGAATTTTAATTTTTCTCATTCTCATGCACACTTAATTTTAACTAAATAACTTTTACTTTAAAGAGCATACACATGAATGAACAATGTATAAGGAAAAGTGAATAGAATGGATGGAAAAGAAAACAATAATTTCTTGTAATGGAATTTAAGTCTTTGTCGTGCATAGTTATTTGCAACCAAGTAGTTTTTACTTTAGGGAGCATACACATGAAAATGCAATGTATAGGAAAAGGAAATAAGCAAAGGAAACAGTTTTTACTTTAGGGAGCATACACATGAAAATGTGATGTATAGGAAAAGGAAATAAGCAAAGGAAACATGAAGAGGCAAGAAATATAAGGACATAGGGGAAGTAGCATGACAATGGTCTAAGGAAAACTGGAGCTAGAGTGGAAGAAGGCTACAAGTCTAGGTAGAGCTAGAAGAATACAATGAGGTATATGAAGAGAATAGAAATAATGAAAAAAACAATTAAAAGCTAGAATTTGGGAATGCATAGGATGTCTCTTGTGCAACAATTTTAAGTCATTTTCATTTTCTTATATTTGTCAACCTTTACCTCCATCTTTCTTCTCAATCTTACATCATTCATCATTTATAATAACTATAGTTGTCAACAATACATGTTATTCTCAAGAAAGGTATTCAGTCGTTTATAGTTGATATAGTGCATGATTTTAACATATTTTGTCTTCTAAATAAGAAGACTATCACACCATTACAATGTGCTTTCATCTTTGTGACAATCCATATTGTCTAACAATTTGCAATTCCATATAATATGGGTATCATACCCATGTCCATCGTACCAAATGATGGTAGCATGCCCAAACCCATCATAACAATGAGGATAAGCATATAATTCTTTCAATAAGACATAATAAACATTTCTTTGAATAAGTCCTTATAACATTGACTTATCCATCAACTGGACTTATCATATCAACTCCATCATTCAACTTTTCATTAACACATTCATATTTAGCATGCTTATGCATAATAGAGAAATACACAATTCTTAATTTATCCAAAGTTTTGATGTGGATCATTGGTTTCTTAAACATATATGAGATTACACATATAGGTATATTATGCATAATGTTTCATGATTAGCTTTGTCTTGAGTTTTTCTCCATTTTAGTCGTTATCTCACACTATTATGGTAATAAGTTTATTGTCAAATACTTCAATTTTCTTAGATTAAAATATAATTCTTTCAAACATAGATTCTTCATATGTGATGTATGAATCTTACTCTAGGACTCTGTCCTGATGAACTTTCCACCATAAACTAAAAAAATTTCCTTGAATTCCTTCAAGCAGTATTATCTCTACAAATTCCTTTAACCTGTAGTTTCAAAAATACTCATTTAGTCTCATGTCATATGGTAGTTCTAACTTTCATTTCTATGAAAGTCTACAATTCTTCTAAGTTTCCTTATATTGAACCTATCCTTTATCAATTGTTTCTATTTCTTCTCTTCAATTTGCCACCCCTTAATTCACCTCTATTTCATCCTCTTCTAATAAAAACCAAGGCTACACTCTATATTTTCTGTGTAAACTTTTCTAATCTATCATTTGCCTCTTTTCGAACTGACTACTCTTACACTTGGTCTACGAGACCAATGAGTATATACCTATGTTGTGAATTCACATTGATACTGGTTATATTTTCTATTTAACCTTAGGCAGAAGCATTTTACACTGCCATATGCTATGGTATTTAGGTACCTTAATAGGTGAAGGGATGTTTTACAACACTTAGCCATTTATACTAACTGCTCTTTTGGTCCACTATTCACCATAATGGAATCGATAATTCCTTAAATCATTCTCCTAGTTGTCTTATTAGGAACATCTCCTTATGGTTTACTATCCCTCTATAAACTAGTTACACTAACTTACTCTTTCTAATACTTAACTCATTCCATTCTAATTCCTTATCTCAACTCACTACATCTCAACCTATATTTGGATTATTATCCCTTTTGTTGGACATAAAGGGCTGCAAGTGACTGGATGAACCACTCTAATACCAATCGTGACACCTTGGGTTTTTCATGAAAAAATTTTGCTCTTATTTTCAAAAGGCGGCATGCCTCTAATTTTAGAATTCAAAAATAGTAGAAGATAGTTTTCTTTGAAATTCATTTTTTCAAAAACCTGTATGTCACAATACTATACATAATATAGTTTTTATAGAAGATAGACATACATTTTATGAAACAACAGAACCCATCTAGTGGTTCACATACACAGCCCCTATAATCATTATATTAAATGTCCAAACAGCATAATCCAAATAACTAAATACACAATACAAAAAAACTTTAACAAAAAAAATATACCTAAGTGCAGAAGTATGGCTATTGAACTCCTCTTGCTTGTGTATGTCTTCTCCTTTCTATCAATATCTGAGATATTGTAAACATAAACATTTACAATATCTTAGTAAGCTATGCTTGGTAGGGGAGAGTTAAGAAAACATGTTAATTACATATGAATTAAAAATTTTACCTCAATTAAAATATTCAATTATCTGCAAGCCATTGATAAAGTAGCTATTTATAATTCTTCTTCTTCACATGAATATAAAAATCCCACTTTAGAGATTACACTTTACATGATATATATATATATATAATTCACTGGTATTTTAAATATTTATCATTATCATTTTCCATATGATACCATACTCCAATTCTATGAACTATACTCTGCATAATATATCTACCCATTCACTTCCCCATATGAAAACTTTTATAAAACTACGCCCTCTATATATATACATATCGGACTACATCATATATATTGAAATCATTAAAAGTCATACAAATTTCTGACCATAGTCCATAGCTTTTATAACATCCATTCCCAGACTATACTAGGTCTCATACATATACCCCTTACCATACGGTGTTTAAAAAACTCTAGTCACTGCTAGTAACATCATAAAAGGCATCTCATCATGCATCATATAAGACATCTCATCATGCCATCATCATATAAGCCATCTCATCATGCCATGGCATTATACTATACCTATCATATGTGTATAATAATGCAAAATACACAAGGACTACTATGCCACAGTTTAAATTCATACAGCATGCCCGGATAACTGCATAATAATCCACTGATACCAACTGTAGAAATAACAAAATCCATGTCCGCATGGGGGGGACCATGGCTGTCATAGTGGCGGCCTTCCCATGATTGCCCCACCTGACGTTTAGCCTCTCATTGGGCATGGTATCCATCATATAAATTTCAGGAAGCCAGTGGCCAAACCCACATAACTTCTCTAACATAGCATCCTCAGTCCTAGGGTTGTGGAAAACAAAACTCTCAAGCCACCACACCTGAATGTAAAATAATAATATACAAGTGTCTTGCATGTCCATAATATATATGAATATCTCATAATAATCATAACATCCTCACTTATTAGGTGATCGACCACCAACGATGTAATGTAAAATCCTAGACTCATACATCGCATATGATGTAATGGTACCCATATACCATAAATGTCTTTTTATCACAATAACAGCTATGATATTTTTAAGAACAGATCGTGTGTATCCATTAATATCATTCACTAGGCTTCAATTATAAGCATGCAATTCATGTAGCATTTCAAATCACAAATTTTCATCATTCACAAGTAAACATTTTTCATCATCATATATCATATGAAATGCACAATTTAAATGACATTCATGTTTAAAAACATGCATCTTACTATTAAGACATGCTTTCTTAATTCTCCACCTACCTCGTGTAGCGAGTTCATCCATTTCCCACTAGCTGATCAACGACATTCACAAAGTCTCTAAGATCCATGTTGATCTAGTCCTTATTCTTCACCTAGATCTACCAATTCGAGTAACCATGAATTATTCTAATCAATTAATTCTTTTTAAACAATTTTAATGGTATGGATCATAAGATTAGATCTTATTCCATACCTTGATTCTTCAATTGATCTTAGTCATTGATCTAAATTGATGAGATCAACCTACAATTGGTTTTTAATCCTCGATATCTATTAAGATTATTTATCTTTACTTCCTCAGGGTAAAAATGGTCCCTTTGGGTTATAAAAAATGAAGTTATCTAATCTACAACTTACTTCATTATAATTAAACTATATATTAATAATTCTGGTCATTTAATCATTTACAGTGTCTGTGTTGATCTAACAGTCAGATCTAACTCTGATCAGTTGGATCTAACATCTTAAGCCAAATTAGGGTCTCAACTCATTAATACCAATTTATTAACATGATTTGAAGCTCTAGGATAGTTAATTAAGCTTTAATACATCCTTACTAATCATTTTATAGGACCTGATCACCTCTGACTTGGTCCATCCATTCAGTTTCAATGTTTCCTAAAGTGGATCAGTCAATTTGAATCTAATTTCTTCAATTTAGTCACGATCCTATTATTTTTAAAGCTATAGTATTTATATGTGGTGTCTGATCAGCGATTGGACATCAAATAGTGACTATATGAACAGTAATCGATCAAACAACTAAGATCGTCCAATCTGTTTGCAATCAATTTACATCTAAATTCATCAATTCCTCCTACATTATAGTAATTACAAGGCTATTTAATTCACCTATAGTGTCTGATTAGCAATTAGACGTCAAATTTTTACTATATGAATAGTACTTGATTGGACAATTGAGATCGTCCGATCAGTCTTACATCCTAGATCGGCAATCTGAGTTGATTTTAAGATTTGTCAACCATGTATCTCCTATCCATAAGCTTAGCTTAAGGAATGGACTATTGGATCGTCCTTAAATTTTGATCTAGGATAGAAATTCACGGATCTAACAAATTTCACCAAATTAAGAACAGGGTTCTGTTGTGAAACACTCCATCCCAACCACGTGCACTGAACTTATTCCATACCTTAATTCTTTGATTGATCTTAGTCGTTGATCTAAATTGATGAGATCAACCTACAATTGGTTTTTAATCCTAGATATCTATTAGGATTATTTGCCTTTTACTTTCTAAGGGTCAAAATGGTCCATCTGAGTTATAAAAAATGAAGTTATCTAAGCTACAACTTGATTCATTATAATTAAACTATATATTAATAATCCTGGTCATTTAATCATTTATTTACAGTGTCTGTGTTGATCTAACGGTCAGATCTAACTCTGATCAGTTAGATCTAACATCTTAAGCCAAATTAGGGTCTCAAATCATTAATACCAATTTATTAACATGATTTGAAGCTCTAAGATAGTTAATTAAGCTTTAATACATCCTTACGAATCATTTTATAGGACCTAATCACCTCTGGTCTAGTTCATCCATTCAGTTTCAATGTTTCCTAAAGTGGGTCAGTCAATTTGAATCTAATTTCTTCAATTTAGTCACTATCCTATTATTTTTAAAATTATAGAATTCATCTGTGGTGTCTAATTGGTGATTGGACATCAAAAAGTTACTGTATGAACAGTAATCGATCGAATGGCTAAGATCGTCCGATCTGTTTGCAGTCAATTTACATCTAAATTCATTAATTCCACCTACATTATAGTAATTGCAGGGCTTTTTAATTCATCTATGGTGTCTGATCAGCGATTAGACGTCAAATTTTTACTATATGAACAATACCTGAACGAACGGCTGAGATCGTCCGCTCAGTCTTATAGACTAGATCGACAATCTGAGTTGATTTTAAGGTTTGTCAACCATGTATCTACCTATCCATAAGATTAGCTTAAGGAATGGACGAATGGATCATCCTTAAATTTAGATCTAGGATAGAAATTCACGGATCTAACAAATTTCACCTTTGTAGATCTTCCATGTTTTTCCCCTTCCTAGGCCTGCTAGATCGGCTCTCAGATCTGCCGTGAAACACTCCATCCTTAGCCATGTGCACTGTTCATGCCCCGATCTGCGTTCGTTTATTCTCCAATTGTAGCAAAACCATAGGGGTTTTGCTAGTGGCTTCATGCTGAAGAGGATGGATGGCTTGGAGCATCAAACCAGGCTACCATTATCTCCAGCAACCTCTGCAACTTCGGCCAGACAGAAACCCTGGGTTTCTTCTCCTTCTCCGACATGGCTGAGCTTTGCTCACCTGCGCGCACAATCTCTCCCTCTCTCCTTCTGCTTTCCTTTCTCCTCCTCTCTCCTTTCTTCCTCCTCCTTTCCTCTCCTTCTTCTTCTCTTCTTCCCCCGTGTCGGGTTTCCTCTTCTCGTCAAGTTTGGGAAACAGGCCAACATCTATTTTCTCTTTTCATTTAAGTGAGGGGATGCCGTTATCAAACCTGGCCCCCTTTTTTGTTATTTTAATTGTTTTTCTTTTTCTTTTTATTTTAAACATCATGATACTAGTTAATGATGTTTTCAACTCCATTGACTGTCACATTCCAACTACAAGTGGGCCCACCTAGTGAAATTACAAAAGTATCCTTTTGTAAGAAAATCATTGTTTATTTGTCCAACCCCCGATTTTAGTAAACTTAGTGTCATTGGATTCATATCGACGAGTAGAATCTAGATTTTATAATTTCAATTTCATGTTCAATCTTTTAATTACCGTATTGCCTCTGACTTCGAAGTCTCATATCTTCTTCATCCAGACTTTGTTTTCAGCATTCTTTGTCTTGTTGGATTCCATTTTTTGAGTGCTATCTAATGATTTTATTTCATTTCAAAATTATACTTCCATAAAAAGATATACTCCTTGAAAACTCATAACATAGTAAAATCTTAGGGTGAAATTCATCCAAACTCCAATTTCAGTGTTCTTTATGTCGTTGGACTTGATTTTTTTAGTACATTCCAAATATTCACGTTTCCACTCCAAGTTCCATTTCTATATAAAAATTTATTTTCTCTGGGTCAAAATTCCAATTATATTCCAAATTTCTAGTTTCACATAATAACACCCAAAATAGTATTTACAAAATTTGAGGTTGTTACAAATATCTAATACAATGTTTTCTATATATTAGGTCATGCACACTTCATCAAATTCTTTTAAGTGAAGGTAAGGACTCTCATTACCCACCTTATTAAATTTAGAAAGTAATTGTGTTACTCCTGTCTTTAATTCAATCATACGTGTATTTTGAGGTAAAATTATACATGAATATGTACTGGTAAAAGTAAGTGATAAATAGTTTCTTAATATTCTTCCACAAGAATTTTTGTTATGCAAATTATCCTTATGTGCTCTATGTTCGTCCCACTACATGTTATAATTCGTTCTCCAATTTTTAGGTAATGGAGAATTATTCATCCATCAATGAATGTTATCATTAAAAGATGTGGAGGATCATCAGCAATAGAGAGGATTATTCATCTATGAGGAAACATTGTTGTTATCCAAAATGAGAGGTGATCCATCATCATGGAAGAAGGGATTATTCCTTCATGGAGAAATATAGTCTCTATAAATGCTAAGGCATGGATTACTCCTTTGATCATTGTGTAGATTTGTTGTTAAATAGGAAAAACTAGCCTAAATGATGCAACCTAAGTACCAATGATGGATAACAATAGAGCACACATTTGAAACAACCCTAAAGCTAGTAAGTAAACAGTTTGATTGTCTTGAATTTGTGTGGGGAAGATTTTAGATTAAGCTATTCTAACGCTCCTCCTCTCTTTTCAACCTAGACATGGTAGGGCTTGGTACATGCTAAAGTCTTCACTGTTCTAAGGGAAAAGGGTGGATCTCTCTTTCCATACCCTTTCCCCATTCGATAAAAAACTTCCTTCTTGACCCACCACTTACTAATTAGATCTTAACCTAACCAACCACTTCACACCCTCTTTAGTTAGCCATAGATAGTCTAAGTCATTGAATGTGCTATCAAAGCTAGTCATTTAAATACTAGCACAGTCAGTTAGACAGGGGCCAATGGAATGGCAATGGATCGCCTCCTTCCAAGAGGGTCCTACTAGTATAAGAGGGGCTCTGTAAGTCTCTTCTAATTAATTTTAAGTTAATTTGAAAGGTTGGATTATATCCTTGTGGAGATTATCCTAGTTGGGCTAAGAGGTGGTGATGAAATCCACCCCTGACCTTTTGGGGTCGGGTGCCCTTACTAATCAATTTCCTTTCTCCATGACAGTTCCACCAACATATAAATCACCTTAAGGCAATAAATGTGCCCTAAAATGCAATTAAAAATATAAATTAATGCAAATCCCAAAATGGAGAAAATATAAATTATGTTATCTATATGCAATTACATTACTAAATAATGCAAATTAATTATGCAAATCTTCATCTAGGAATTGTAAGGAGTTACTACTCATAGTGGGATTCTAGATAAAGTCTGCTCGTATAGGGGTGGGATCATTTACATTCCACCTCCACTTCTAGGTCACGATGTCTACCCCTAATCTATATTATTATAATCTTCTTAAATGAATTGCAATTAAAAATTTACACTTCATCTTCATTATAATTCACCCAAAATAAAATTTTAGCTATCCTAATTGAGGTCCCCTTAATTCCTTCTCCAATTTCCTACAAAATCAAATATAGCATAAGTACTAAATTTTAGAAAATAGAGTGATTAAAAATTTTAAAATTCCCTTAAAATTCCTAGAATGCTAAATGAATGCAATTCCTAAACTTTTTAATATTTTATTTTTTAAATATTTTTTAAATTTAATGAAAACTCTATTGCAGGTCCCCAACAATGGTGCTAAAAACTTATTTATTTATTGCAAGTACAAGGGCTATTGTGGTATATTTTGTGCAAGTACAAGTCGATCCCATGAGGACTTGACTTGACAAGTGGGAGTTTAAATAAAATTTAAATTCCTAAAATTAATAGAAATTAAATGATAGTTCATTAAAACAAACTTTGATGTATCAATTAACTAAAAAGTTCACAATTCTGATTTTAAATGAAAAGAAATTAAACTAAATAGCAAACTAAATTCAACTTTCCTAGCTTGGTCATAGTGAAATTCTTCACATTTGGTCACCTTCAAATTGATTAACCCTCATCAGTCCGTCACTTATATCTTTGATCATTGATTCAGTGGTTGAATTATGCAAATTTTTGGATTCCCAAAAATTAATGATTTGGATCAATGGAAGAAATTGTGAATTGGATGGCTTAGATTGACTATGTGGACTCCAAACGTAAGATTGAAGAGAATCGATCAACTAAGAATCAAACTAAGATGATGATATGAAGTTTGATTTGAATTTTGAAGAGAAATAGACCACAAATAAACTAGTCATGTTGGTTAAAGATGAACCATTGATTCAGTTCGATTAAAATCAAACAGGATTAACAATGCATAGTGCAAGGACTTTTTAGAAAAAGTACAAAATATAGTAAAAGAGAAACAAAGAAAAGGACAAAATAAGGACTCAAATGGATTGAAGTGAAGGGTAAAATTAGAATTTTCCAACTTTCTTATTTTAACCGAAGAAAGGAGACAACGACACAAGAGGAAGGTGATGAATAAGAAAGGAGAAACAAAGGGAAATAAGGGGAATTTGGGGGAAATCCAAATTGGATTTTGAGTGAATAAATGGAAACTTTTAAAAAAAAGTAATTTTGATGAAAATTTGTGAGAAACGGGGAAAAAATGGAGGTGGGAAAAAGTTATTTAAAAAAAGGAATGGAGCAGATTTCAAACAGAGGAAGAAGAAACTAGGAGAAAGACATATACAAAGGTGAAAAGCAAGGAAAAATATGAACAGGACTGGAATGAGATGGGATGAATGGGGAATGATGAAAATAGTAGAAAGGAAGATAGGTAACTACAGCTAGGAAACAAAGGAGGAACAGGGAATTAGAGAATAAGAACGATTAGCCTTCTTATGTTCTCTGAGAACATTACATAGCTTACCCTCTTAATCTATGTCAAGATCAAAAGTAATAATTACAGGCAAGGTCTTTGATAGACCTAAAAATGCATATTTCAAGCTATCAGGTAATGGTTTTAGATCAAGAGTAGGGGTTTCTCAGTAGGTTGAACATCGGTAGTATCATGAAGTATAAGTGGCTCCACTTTAGCTTTCCATTTAAAAGTGTCTAAAATATTTATTATATCGAGTAGTGTAATGACTTCATTGATGGAATTGTCTATATCAAAATTCTCACTTAATTGAGATAAAAATGCTACATGTGGATCAGAGTTAGAGGATGCGAGGAAGGTGTCATGGACAAGACTCTCAATCATATTGATTTCAAAAGAATCCACAAATTTTATATATTGTTTTGCATTAAAGACATTAAGCTTAATCTTCATGTTAGCAAAAGATAATTTCATTATTCTATTCCTACAATCAATGATTGCATTACAGGTAGCCAAGAACGGCCATCCCAAAATGAATCGTGTTTGACTACCAGGATAGGCCATAGCTTGTGTGTCCAAGATAAGAAAGTCTTTAGGGAATAATTTTTTTAAAATATACTAGTACATCCTCTACCACACCACAAGGAATTTTAAGTGGTCTATCTACCAATTGTAGTGTGGGGGTAATTGGTTTTATCTCACCCAAACCTGTGGAAACAAGTTTACAATATCCCTTAAGTCATATATTGCCCTATCAATTGTGTTCTTCAATCACACATGATATAGTGGGGCACCCAGCATCTCTATACTTTGGAGGGGTGTTGTGTTGAATAATTGAGCTTACCTACTTGGCAAGAAAAGCTTTCTTTTTCACATTAAGCCTTCACTATTATGAGCAAAGATCCTTAAGGAATTCATCATAAGAAGGTGCTTTTTTAATGGCATTAAGTACCAGAATGTTGATATTAACCTAACGCATCCATTATCTCATGAAAACTACCACACGTTTTTTCCAAGTTGAGCTTTTGAGGATGGGGGGCCTTGGAATAAAGGTGCTTCAGGATGGTGAGGAAGAGGGAGATGGTTGAGCCTTCTCTTTACCCTTCCAAGATTGTGTAGGCTTCTCTTTTTCCTCAATTATTAGGAGATCCTTAGTTAGGCCAACCTTGTTATCAATCTATTTTCCACTCCTAAGGGTAGTAATTCATTTAGCTCATTCCTAAAACTTTCAATCATTGGATGAATTGCAATTTTGAATTATCCTTTAGGGTCTGGTATTAGCCAACTAGGAAATTACATTTTTCCCTCTCACTTAAAGCAGTAGACAACTAACCCATTTGACATTCCATCTTGGCAATAAATTATGAATTGGCTTCTAGTGTTTGCTTTGTGTCATTCTAAAATTGCAACCAACTTTGCATAAATAAATTGAAAGTCTCCTCAATAGACAGCTTCCTTGGTTGTTGCAAAAACTATCAAGGAGGCTACTACTATGACATTGTGGATGGAGGAAAATATTGAGCAAGGGAAATCCAGGTGGTCCCCCTTAGTGGTTATTCTTCAACCAAGAAAAATTTGGATGTGTAGATCATCCCAGGTTGTAGGTCTTAGAATATGGGTTGTTGTTAGGATTTCTAAATGCATTCATTACATTCACTTGCTTTGAGAAAAATTCAAGAAAAACAGAGCTTGATGGGCATGATGTAATAGAATGCATGGGACTAGAAAAAATTGAACAAATCTTAGATGAGGTTGAATAGAGAATCTATTAGCCAACATGAATGCATCTAACCATTGTGCTTTATATATTGCCCTTGTTTAGAGGTAGTGAATTTCATTCCATCCTTGTAAAGTAATCCCATTGCTGGGAATTTTTAGATATAATTTCAAATAAATTTCAGCCCCCCACATCACTTATTGTCATGAATATCCCACCACTAGTTCCATCCATCATATGTTGATTCTGTGGTGTTAGACCTTTATAGAAATATTGTAGCTCATGCCACTTTTCAAAGTCATTGTGTGGATATTTCAATAATAAATCCTTCTGCCTTTCCCAGTATTCATAGGGAAAAACTTATAGTAATTTACTAGATAGCTATCCCATGATTTGATGGAACCTACCTCTAAGGAGTTGAACCATGCATTCACTTTATTTTTCAAAGAGAAGGGGAATAGCCTTAACCTAATAAAATCATTTGAAAAGTTGTTGTACTTTAATTTACCAAAGATGTCAAGAAATTCGTTCAGAAGGTGATATGGGTCCTCTTTGTCTAATCCGTAGAAAGCTAGCAAATGTTGTATAACTTCTAGCTTTAACTCAAAGTGCTTTGCTTCAGTTGCAGGTAGTACTATACAAGATAGTGAATTAAACTAGATATGGGTAGAGTAGTATCTCAATCGTTTGACATCTATGACTTCGTTGGTTATTTGTAGTGCAAAGTTATTGAGATCGACTTGATTCTTCAACCCTTGCCTAACAATCCATTCAACCTAAGGATCTAAAAAAACATGTCTAGATTCAAAAATTGACAGTTGTGCATACACTAGTAGTTGGTGTAGTTGACTCAACTTAGCATAAAATGAAAGATATTCATTATATACAGCGAAAGAATATTTTTTTTCACTAAGGGAGAAAAATAAACTAAACAATGCAACCTATATGCAAATTATGCACATCCAAAGGACACATAAAAAGTCTAACCCAAAGGCAAACAAGCTGAAAATTTACTTTTCTTGAATTTCTATAAGGAGAGTGGCTTTTAGATTAATACTGACCTAAATAACTTATCCTCCCTCCCAGACTTGTCTTACTACTTACAAAGTCAACTACTTCACACCCTCCTTAGCCTAAGTAATCTAAGTTCATCAAGTACTGGCAGAGCTAGTAATTTAAGTACTAATGAGTTGATTAAGTAGGGGCCATTAGAGTGACAGTATTATGCCTCCTTCCAAGTGGGCCCTATGAGCTTGTGGGCAACTATTGGTCTCTTCTAATTAATTTTAAATTAATTACTGGTAGGCTAGAGTTCCTTAGGTATGATTATCCTAGGTGGCAAAAGGGTCCTGATGAATTCCACCCTTGATTTGTTGGGGTGATTACCCTTACTAATTAATTTGTCATTCCATGATAGTTTGATCATCACATATATCACCTTAAAGAAATAGATGTAACCTAAAATTGCAATAAAAATGGTAAATTAATGTAATAATTATAAAATTCTCATCATATGATATTAACTAGCATCCAATGATGCAAAATCTAAATTAATATGCAAATTCCTAATCATGGAAATGTAAGGTGTTAGGATGCTTATAGTGGGATCCTAGATAAAGTCTTCTCATATAATGGTGAATCCATGTACAAACCACCTCCCCTTTCAAGTTAGGATGGTTCCCCCTGGACTTGTATTATTACAACCCTTTTTTAAATGAATCACATTTTAATAAAATTATAATTACATCCTTACTACAATTCACTCAAAAATAACAATAATGTAAGCTATTCTAAATCCTCCTCCAAATCCTTCTCCAATTTTATACAAAAATAAAAGTAAGAGTGAGTATCAATAACCATAGGAATTATAGAAAATATGTAAAAAATGCAAGAAAAATCCATGAAATCCTAAATTACGACTACTGGTAAAGTAATTGAACCTAGATTCCAACTAAAATTTTATTGAGAGTCCCAACAATGGCACCAAAAACTTGATGTGTTTAAAAATATTCGGAAGTGCACAGGTCTACTATAGAATAGTGTATGCAACTGAGAGTCAATCCCACAAGGACTCTAATGTATAGATTTGCATAGTTTTAACTAAAATCAAATTTTAATTACTATGACATAGCCAAAAAATAATTAGTTAATTCTAAAAAGTTCTAAAAGAGATAAAATCACACAAAAATAAGCCTACGGCTTCAGAATCCACCACAAAAAACTTAAATACTTCTACAATCAAGTAGATTAGAATTTTTCATTAATCATGCTAATAAAATATTAATGACTCTAAAAACATACAAAATTTTACCTTTAAAATCTCATTTTGTACATTTTATTAATTCAAGGATATAGCTTCATTCAATGTATTTATTCAAAGTATAGTCTGTTTAAGGCATAGACTATTAAAGATTCTCACATACCAAATTAACCAAATCTAACATGTCTAGTATTTAAACTATAGAAATGACATGATATTTCCTATGTAAAAATCACTAAACATATAAATCAAGCTACTAAATCTAGAAAATAATATTTAATTACACTTTAAATCTACTTCTGATTTAAAGCTAAGCTAAAGACTTTAATCTAATCAATTACTTATAACCAACAAAAAAATTAAATATTATGCAATTATAACAATCGCTAAATAAAAATTATCATGCTCCAAAAATAAATGTAAACAACTAATGTATTAACTAATAAACAATGGACTCAATAACTTTCATCAATTGAAAATTATGGTTGGATAAGTAGAGTTTAAAAGAAAAATAACATGCTTTTGAGGAGGGAATAAAGAGGATTTTAATGGGATCTTTTAAAAGAAGAAAGAAGGCAGCTACATGGGAGTACATAGAAGGATAAGAAGTAAGTTTCCTTGGGCTAGGCATGATTTTCTTGGGTTAGAAATTAGTGATAAGGAGAAAAAAATAGAGAGGAAAGGAATGGAAAGGAGTAGCAGGTGTGTGTTGAGCATTGATCTTTATATTAAAAACTCTCACTTTTGCATCATTTTAGTGCATTTAATCATTTACTTTTAATCTATACATAAAATGATGAATTTTCAAGGTTAGTTGATGATTCAAGGTATGTATGTGTAAAATAAGATGTTGTATAGTACTAATTAGAACTTTTTCTATATTTTGTATGTGGCATATCAAGATTGAAGAGGTTAGATCTAGCCAATCAACATTTAGAATTGCCAATCAAGTTTAGATTGAAATGGATGGCTAGGAGCAATCCAAGATGAATTTCAATTATCCAGACTGAATCAAGACAAAATGACTCTCATTCTAACATTTTTAATTACAAATGGTTTAAGGATTTCAATATTTGAAGTAGATTGATGAAGGTCAATGGTAAAATCTAAATGATCTATATTGGGACAGTCAAAATCAATTTAAAACCACTTTGGAATATGATATTTAAAACATCACTACTCAAACATATGATGTTTTCATCATTCTAGAGGAGTTTAATGGATTGAATTGACCAAATTCATTGCTTTTATACAAAATAAAAAAGATACCCAATTTCAACCATGTTCAACATTTAAGATTAAATCTTGAGAATGGGTTGAAAATTAGAAGATTGGACATCCTAGATGTATCCTTTGATGATCAAGGAAGCTTCCTAAATATAAAGATAAAGATAAGAAAGCTCTTGAAGATAGAGATTATCATAAATCATGAAAGCAGGTGATTGGAGACCTATTTGTGCAAAGAGAAAAGAAATCTAGCAAAAAAGGAAGGAAGACTCATGCCAAAGAGTGAAAATTCAAAGAAATTTGGAGGTTGGAGATGACAAACAATGCACATTTGAGATAGTGAGAGTAGGCTGAAGGTATTCTCTTAATATTCTCACATAAGGATGTTGGTTATGACAAGCATTCCCTTGTACACTATGTTGACCCCATTCCCTATTATAGTTCCTTCTAAATTTTCTGTCCTATGGATCATGATTCATCCTTAGTTGAATATTATCATTATCATCATTAAAAAGAGGATTATTGCTCATTGAGAAAGAACCATCTTCTTCTCTATTTGTTGGAACACCCTTTTAATTGGTTTTTTTATTATCCATTGAATATAACTAATTAGAATGCTGGAGCAGTGGAGATAAAGACAAGAGTAATTAAATTACTTCCCAAATTTTAACGGTTGGATAATGAGAGTTTATACTTTCATTAATAGAATTCGATGAAGTTTTCACAGCTCAATATCCACAAAACAACATTAAATTAGACATGGTAAGACTCATGTTATTTCCTAAGCTAAAATGTGGTCCTATTCACTATCAGCATGTCCAATAAGAACTGATAAGAAATGTAACTCATCATCACTTGATAATGAACTTCACCCAACATGAAAAGAACCATTTTATTAGTGTTGGGAAAGGTTTAAAGATTTATTATAACTTGTCCACATCATGAATATGAACTTTCTCATATCATTAATTTCTTTTATAAAGGACTTACCTTTGATATGCATCAATTTGTAAAAGTGATGTGCAATGGTAACTTCTTTAACAAACAACTAGATGAGGTTGAAGAGTATTTAGGGCAGCTAATAGAGCATGATCAAACTTGGACTGAGACAAACAGAATAGATTACACAGATAAACCCAAGTTTACTACCACATACACTAAGGACGACTTTATGCCATAGTTGAAAAAGATGACATTGATGAACAGGGTAATTCTTTCGAATGTCCTTTTCCTCCATCTGTATAGTCAAATAACTCAAACTAGAGTAGCCATCCTACCTTAAGTTAGGGAAGTGGCAATAATGCTAATATCATATATCATATCCCTTACCAACCATAAAACAGACCACATATTCTTGGACTTTACTTAACCCCATACAAGAGCAAGATAATGATAATTTTCATAAATACATGCAATACTAGGATAAGAAAAATGTCCAATTTGAATGATCCTTGAATGAATTGAAGAATATAATGTCTCAACTTATGTAGAACCTTGAAATGGGGTAATTTTCTACTCCACCACATGAAAACCTTGGTGCTGATCATATGATAGATGCGATCAATCCTTCAACTACAAACATGGAACAAATAAAGGTAGTTACTATTTTTCATAGTGGTGAATTAATTAAGAAAATTTTTCCTAAAAAGGCTAACAAGGAACCTCTCCATGCCACCAAGTCATGTCCTATCCTTGCTTTTTTCCTCCAGAAGTTGCTTCAAGATACCAAAACAACCTCTAATGAGGAACTTTTTAACATTTATAAGCAACATAGAGAAAAGATGGATACTTTGCACTATGTTCATATGAAAAATTCAAATGGCAAGATAACTTTAGTCACCCTTCCTTTTCCACGGTTTGGCTAATTTTGCGCATGACCCAGAGAAGCATAGAACTATATAAGTTATTCCTATGTAAATTGTTCCTTTGTGTCATTTTTTATCGTATTAGAATTTCCTTTTTTCTACATCTCCAATTTATTTATTTCTTAATGTATTATCATCATCCTATTTTTCTAACATCAAGGACAATGTTTCATTTAGGTTGGGAGGTGCAGAATTTTAGTAAATTCTGGTCATTTCTAGTTGTTTTTCCTTTATTTTTAAATTTTGTGGAAAAAATTTTGAATTTTTTTTTTTTTTTGAAATTTTGGAGTTTTTATGTCAATTCCTATACCATGATAAGACTTGGATTTTCTAAATTCTCTTTTTTCTTTCCATCTTTAACTTATTAATAGAATTGTATATGATTAATTCATACTTTACTCATGTTCTAAAGTATTTCATGAAAGCTCATCTTCAAACAACTGTACATATAGTTGCAATACAGTCTAGATTGATGAGTAGTTATGACTTTAGAGATCCTGAAGAAAATCATTGAATGTCACAAATAAATTCCAATTTTCTTCAACATGCTCAATTTATAATTGATCCCAACATTTTATTTGTCTCGTTACCAAAGAATTATTAGAGTATTACCCTTAATTTTCTAGAAGTTTTTTGAATATGTTAGGTTATGTGAAACCTAGGAAATGATTTAGGCCATCTTTTTTTTTAACCTAGAGTTATAAAACCCACTCAAAGATATTTTTACCACTAGTTATCCATTTTTGAGCCTTTTATTAAAGCTATTTCTTTTCATGAACCCAAATTATCCTTTACCCATACAAACACAATATAAAATATCCATTACCTATTTTCTTTGAAATATAAGTTAGAGATAATTGAAGATACACCGTTAAGTTACAATATAAGCAGAGAAATTGAATATCAATAAAAAGGAAAATTTCTTCCAAAGATATTCAAAATTAAAAAGAAACATAATGAAAAGATAGAAAAGTGCAAAAGGAATGTTAACTATAGTGCAAATAAAGAAGAAGTGTCAACTTTAGTAGAAGTCCTCTACTTATTTTTGAAGATTTTGAATTCCTATATAGCCTTTATTTCATAACCTTGTCCTAAGCCTACATTTTGTCCCAACTTAAAACCTATCGATTCTAGAAAGAATATAGTTTTGATGAGAATATAAATAGATAGAAATTATAATGTAGTATTTCTAAACATTCTTAGTAATGGCATCCTTTCTAAAGTGATCAATAAAATAGTTCCTTAGCAATTCCCGCTCTTTCATGATTATATGTGAGATCTTTTCATCTTCATTTATTTTTCTCACATAATAAATGGAGAGATATTTAACCTTTTTTAAGAGTTTCATTTCTGAGTGTATGTTTATTAGTGAGGTTAAAACATATTTCAGATGGAGTTAAAGAGTTGTAGTCTACATAGATGTAAATATATATTGTATATGTGGATTGTACAAACATTACACTCTGCGATCCAAGCCTAAATGCAATACTTTTAGCATATGAGTAGGATTTTGAATTTTTCATTCATTTTTATTGGCATACTAAAGTGGTAATTTGATTATGGATAAAAGAGAATTTTCATATATAAATTTAGGAACTACATTTTATTAATTTTGTAGATAAATTCCTTGCAAACCCTCACGAGGCTTAACATATCAACTAGGGTAATCTAGGGGTTTACGGCTTCTAACATATGCTAAATGCAATCATGAGTACTTATGAAAATTTGTATTAAATTTCTAAAATTGTTTTTTAGCATGTTTTGCTCGAAATTAGATAAATACTAGTTCGGGGTGTGTTAAGCATGGATTTTTATATTAAAATCCTCACTTTTGCATTATTTTAGTGGATTTTAGCATTTACTTTTACATTTATAGGATGTATTTGAATTAAAATATTTATTTTTAAACTAACCATAAATTGATGACTTTTCAGGGTTAGATGACGATTCAAGGTAAGTATGTGTAAATTGGATGTTATATAGTACTAATTAGGACTTTTTCAATGTTTTGTAGGTGGTAGATCAAGATCCAAGAGGTTAGATCAAGCCAATCAACATGAAAGATTGCTGATCAACTTTAAATTGAAATGATGGCTAAGAACAATTTGAGATGAATTTGGATAATTTAGTTCAAATCAAAGATAAAATGACTTAAGTTTTAAGATTTTTCAATTACAAATGTTCTAAGAATTCCAAGATTTGAAGCTAGTTACTGAAGATCAATTATAATCTAAATGATCTAGATTTGGACAATCAAGATCACTTTAAAAAATATTTAGGAAGATGATACTTAAACATGACTAGTTAAAGATGTGATGGTTCCATCATCCTAGAGGAATTTAATGGATTAGAATGCCCAAATTCATTGGTTTTATGCAAAATAAATAAGATGCCCAATTTCAACCATTTTGCACATTTGAGATTAAATCTTGAGAAAGAATTGAAGATTACAAGATTGGAAGTTCCAGTATGATCAAGGAAGCTTCCTAAGAAGATAAAAGCTATTGGAGGCAGAGATTATCATAAAACATGGAAGGAGGTTATTAAATACCTATTTCTATAAAGGGAAGAAAAATCTAGCAAAAAGGGAAGGAAGAGTCATGCTAGAGAGTGAAAATCAAGAAATTTAGAAAAATTCAAAGGCTGAAGATGATGAACAGTGTGTGCGGGAGCTGATGAGAGTAGGCTGAAGGTATTCTCGTAATATTCTCACTTGAGGATGTTGGTTATGATAAGCATCCCCTTGTAGACTGTGTTTACCTCATTCCCTGTTATAGTTCCTTCTAAAATCTCTATCATGTAGATGATGATTCATCCTTAGTTGAATATTATTGTTATCAACAAGAGGTGCAGGTTCATTCTCAAAAAGAGGATTAGTCCATATCGATGAAAGATCATCATCATCCACTGGAAGTGGAATTTCTTCATTAAAAAGAGGATTATTTCTCATTAAGAAAGCACCATCTTCTTCTCTGTTCCTTGGAATACCCCTTTGATCCTTTTGTTGATTTTCCATTGAATACAACTAATCAGATTTTTTTTCTTTCTTTCTTTCTTTTTCTTTGGGTGGAATTGTAATGAGGATAACTTGTATTTGAACTTTAATCAGAATTAAAAAGGTTGTAATTATACATGTCAAGGTAAACCATTCTTTCATGGAAATGGAGTTGGTTTGTAAATAGTTTACCCTTGTACAAGAAGATTTAATTTTAGGACCCCACTATAAGATCTACTCAATCTTTTATTTTTCCTAGATTTAGGATTTTCCTTATTAAATTAATTTTGTATTATTGTTCGATAGTTTGATTGCATCCATTCTTAATGGTTGCATTCTTTTAGGGTTGTTGCATTAGTTTATTATTTTTTTAAGCATTCTTAGGACACGTATACATGCTTTAAGGTGAATATATGCTGATCAAACTACTTTGGTAAATGAAAAATATTTAGTAAGGGTATCGAAGCCCACAAGGTCAAGGTTGGATTCCATCACCAACCCTTGCCCCAATTAGGTTAACCATCACCTTTGTCTCACCCTATCCTTCTAGAAAATAAGTTAAAACCAATTAGAAGAGACTTATAGAAGCCCACATGCTCATGGGACGTTCTTGGAAGGAGGCAACCCACTACTACTCTTGTGGCCCCCGCTTGATCAGCTTCATTGGTATTTAGACGACTAGCTCTGCTAACACATTCAATGACTCAAATCAACTACAGCTAACTGAGGAAGGTGAAAAGTAGTTGATTCAGTAGAATCTAACTAGTAAGTAGTGGGACAAGTTTTAAAGAGAGAAGGAACTATTAGATTAAGTTAATCCAAAAGTTATTCCCTTACTGAAATTCAAGAAAATCAAACTATTCAGCTTGTTAGCCCTGTTTTTAATGTGTCCTTTGATTATGCATCATTTAAATTAGGTTTTTTTATTGTTGTATTTAAAGTTCTAAAACAAAAACAAAAAAAATGATGAGTTGTATTCAATGGATAATCAACAAATAGAGAAGACGATGGTTCTTTCTCAATGAGCAATAATCCTCTTTTTAATGAAGAACTCCCACTTCCAGTGGATGACGAAAATCTTTCATCGGTATGGACCAAACCTCTTTTTGAGAATGAACCCACACCTCTTGTTGATAATGATAAAATTCAACTAGGGATGAATCATTATCAATGGGACAGAGATTTTAAAAGGAACTATTAGGGAATAGGGTTAACACAGTGCACAAGGGGATGCTTGTAATAACCAACATCATCATATGAGAATATTATGAGAATACCATCATCCTACTCTCAACATGATTCCTTAAAGAAAGAGGGTCTTGTGCATGAAAGGAGGGAGCTACTTACACCATCATACACATAAGGGGGAGGCTGGTGCATGAAAACAAGTGGATCCTTGTGTGCAACAAATTAAAAATTCACACCACCTAACTCTCATTCTCTTATGCTTGCATGATGATATTTTTAAGGGAAAAAAGGAGGAGAGCAAGGTGGCCTTTGCATGGAGGTAAGAGAGATCATTGGTAAGAGCATAACATGTTAATATATTGTGCTTGGATGTGTGCATTGGGATAAGAAAGAAGAGAGGAGAAGAGAGCTACTTGTCTTTTTCAAGCAGCTTTCCCTCTTAAACTTTGTATTTCACATGGGCTTATTAGAAGAAGGAAAAAGGAGGTAGGTGCTTGTTTTGTCTTCTTCAAGCAGCTACCCAAGAAACCAAGGAGGAGATGTCTTTAGGCTAGAGAGAAGGGTTGGTGCATGAAATCTAAAGCATCGTGGGTGGTATGTGAAATAGAAAGAGAGGGGATCCTTGAGTTTTTGTTTTCTTCAAGTTGCTACCTAAAAGAAGCCCTAATCCTTGTGCATGAAATCAATGGGAGGCTTGGGTGGTGCATTCTCTTTCCTAACTTCTCTTTCCTTATCTCCACCATCTTGTAATTCCCTACTCCCAGACTCCTATGAATACCCTTGATCTTGCACACAAAGAAAAAGGAAGAGAGAATAGTATACTCAAAGAGAGTGAAACCTTACTTGTTTTGAGCGAGAAAAACCCTAATGATGCTCTTTCTTCAAGTGTATAAGCATCCAAAAGAAGGGTGATCTCTCCTTCCTACTCTTCACTCTTTCTTCGACTCTAGGATCCTCTCTTATTAGGGGCAGCACCTTCCTTGTCCTAAGAGTAGGACCCTTATTTCATTAAACTTTTTATTTTAAAGTAGTGCTTGCCTTTCCTTGAAAAGTTTGATTGATATGTTCCTTTAGAAAGTTTATAACATGGAGTCTCTTCTTACATTTACCAAAGTGGACCCCATTTCTGACTAAGCTTGGCTCTTCCTCCCCTTTGTCCAAGTTCATCAAACCATTGTAACCTCAACAAAGATTAAACAAAAACACTTGGACTAAAAGAAACTAAAGCTAGCATAGTGGAGTCCACTCACAACAAAACTAGGTGTCCACTAGCTTCACCTAAGCTTTTTTATAAAAAAAACTATATATAAAAGTAAAGTGGAACCCAATTGATGTCTTTGACACTTGCATTCTTGGAAAAGTTTAAAGCAAGCCTCGATTTTGAAACCAGACATTCTTCTTTTAAACTATATAAATTGAAACTCAACTCGTGCTTGGGTAGCCTACTTCGCCAAACCATTTAAAGCAGGCCCTAATTCATGCCGAAGGCACTTGCTTCCCCATAATTACATGATTTAGGCCCTAATTCATGCTTAGGGCACCTACTCCCCAGAACTACTTAAAGCAAGCCCTAATTCATGTCTAGGGTGCCTGCTTCTTCATAACTAACTCAAGAGGGCTCCAATTCTTGCCCAAGGTGGTTGCTTCTCTAAAACAACCTAAAATGGTCTATAATGATGTCTCAAGTCCTTACTTCCCTGAAAAGGCTTCAAGCGAATCTAATTGGAATCTTGAATGGTTGTTTCTCCAAACAAACTTAAAGAGGTCATGATTGATATCTTGGACACCTTCTTCTTTAGAACTATATAAGGTGGGTGGTGTATCTTTAAAATTACTAGCAAGTGCATGAATCAATGTAGTAATTTGCATGTGAGAGAGGTCAATCCCATGAGAAATCTCATAGATTTGGATATTAATTGGATTCTATTTAAATTACTATGGGTTTTGATTAAAATGGGAATTCAAACAACACGGAATGGGAGACATGCATAAAATTAGAAACATGAACTGTAACAGCCTGAGGGCCCACACCCTGCAACGATATTATCTGCTTTGGAGACTGGGGCCCATATCATCCAGCCCCCGCACAGTTTTGTTCTTCCCCCGTAAAGAAAAACCAGTCGTTGCAAGGGAAGTCCTCATCACTCTTATCGACAGCCCAGTAACTTTCCCCTTAGCGATGTGGGACTAACCCTCAGTCCCTCACCTTGCCTAGAAGCCTGCTAGCCTAGAAGCCTACCAGCCCTCTTGGCCCGCCCTCATCAGCCAAGGCTTCACCTCTCCCCCTTAGGGGACACGCGTCCCCGCGTGTCATACGCGAGCGCCCACGTGCGGTTAGCCACCCACACCGGGTCAAGGGTTGGCTCTGATACCACTATAACAGCCAGGAGGCCACCCAGTAACAATATTGTCCGCTTTTCACTGACGGCCCCCATACATTGCCAGCAGTCATGACTTTGTTCTTACCTAGTTGCCAGGTAAAACCCATTGTTATTGGAGGAGTCAACCCCTGACCCGGTATGGGTGGCTAACCGCACATGGGCGCTCGCATGTGACACGTGGGGACGCGTGTCCCCTAAGGGGGAGAGGTGAAGTCTTGGCCGATGAGGGCGGGCCAAAAGGGCTGGCAGGCTTCTAGGCAATGTGAGGGACTGAGAGTTAGTCCCACATCGCTAAGGGGAAAGTGACTAGGCTGTTGATAAAGGTTTGGGTTGACTCTACCATTAACAATGCGTTTTACCTGGGCAACTGGGTAAGAACAAAGCCGTGACTGCTGGCGATGTATCTCCAACAATGGATAAGAAAATATAGTCACGATAAAACACCTAGAGCAGACAATATTGTTACTGTTGGACTCGGGTTATTACCAATGGTATCAGAGCCAATTCCCTCATGATGGGGCGGGCTAGTCGCACGCGTGGACGCTTTTCCCTAAAGGGGGAAAGGTGAACCCACAGGCATTGCCCAAGATGGCTTGAGGGTGGGCCAAGATGACTTGAGGGGGATGCCCCAAGATAGTCTGTGGTAGCCCAAGATAGTCTGAGGGAACGAGGATGGGGAGGTACTAAGAGTTAGTCCCACATCGCCTGGGGAGAGATCTCTGGGCTGGTTATAAGAGTTCGGAGGACCTTAATGGTAACAACGCATTTTCCCTGGGAAACCGGGGAAGAACAAAACCGCACAGGCTGCGCCCAAAGCGAATAATATTATTACTGTTGGACCCGAGCTGTTGCACGAACTAAAGGAAACTTTCTAAAAATATAGATTTTCAATGGAATTAGAAGCTTTCCTAATTAACATGCATTCAATAAAAGAAACTAATGCAAAATTAGAATGAATGAATCTAGGAAACTTTACTTAGGGAAACTTACTAAAAATGAAACTTTCCTAAAACTAACACTTTCCTAATCCTAAAACTTTCTAAAACTAAACACAAGAACTTTTCAATGCTAATTTAATATGCAAATAACTAAACAAATATTACTAAACTATCATGAAACAAGGAAATAATCAACCACTTAAAACGACAAATCATGCAATCACCATGCAAATGACCCATGGATTTGTGCGCATGGTTCATGGACTAGAAATATGGCTAAAATGAATGGACCAAAATCTTGGTAACATGAGATCTAATCAAAATAGTAACTAATCTAACTAAAATGCTAAATGAGTACCTAAAAATTCAAACAAATAAGATGCCTACACTATTAAAATTTGTGCATGGACATTGAAGTGTAAAATTTTGGAAACATGATGTGCATAAAACCTAAATCAAGTAAGGCATGAAAAGACATATATGTGCACTAATCATGAAACATAACACTCAAGATTGGAAGTACTTTACTACTAAAACTAATTAGTAGCAATGCTCATAAAACTAGTTTATTCATTGACTTGGAAATTACATAAAAAATGGTGCACATATACATGGAGAATAAAACTGCAAATTGTGCACTATTCTAATACCTAGAACTTGATTCAAAGAAAAGCTTAAATAGTCTCCAACATTCTCAAACTAATCTCAAATAACATGCATGTGAAATCCAAAAGAGAAATCAAGAGATTAAGACCATGAAAATGGAAAAGAAAGCAACAAGAACTAGTCCTAAATCTAAGTGAGAAACAAGGAAAAGTTGAATGGAAAACAAAAAGATTCAAAGCCACTATTCACTTGGCTGTAACTACTAGAGAAAAGATACCTTTTGATCTTGAATAATTAAGCAAGAAAATTAAGAGAAGTGGAAGCAAGAGTGAAAGGAGATGAAAGAAAAACTATGTGTAAGGAACTTAAACATCAAAGAAAGCAATAAACAAGAAATGGAACTAAGGAAATTAAAGCAAGGTACCTACCTAAACATTGAGAGAGAAAAAAATCCAAACAAACAAAGCAAGGAAGTCATTGCAGAAGATAAGGAACAATGGCCGAATTGTTGAAGTCCAAAACCTTTAGAGTATCTCCAAGTAGATGTGCTTGACTTCAAGGAGTTAGAAGCAACCCCTCTACTTGAATTGTGCATGGAATTCCATAGGTTTATATAGAGTTTTTGCTTTCCAATTTGATAAGATCTTATCCTAGAAATAAAGGAGAAAATTAAAAATAAGACTCTAGATAGGAAAGTTAAGGCAAGGTGGGTGATGTGGACTTTCTATATATAAGAAAAGGAAGGGGGAGGCACCACCTTTCAAGGGATGTGGCATGGAATCCCTTTCCTTAAGGTATCTTATATGTTGGGATGGAAAGAAAGTGGAAAGAGATAGGAAGGTGAAGTAGTTGAGTGAGGAATGGAATTAGAAGGTGGAGTTGATGGAATGGATAGAATTAGACAAGGGGAGGTGCCAATTTTCAAGGAATGTGGCATGGAACTCCTTCCCTTTCTATGTGTATGATGCGGTGGGTAGGAAAGAGAGACAAAAGAGGGAGGAAAAGAGAGGGAAATATAAGGAAATATGACTTAGTTTCTCTCTTGATTGGTCCACCTATCCATACATATCTTACCATGTTGATTATCTTACAAATTCCTTTCTAATTATCCCTTGAAATTCATGTTTTTAGAATGGGATAATTGCTTCTAAAAGTCCTCTAATCGTGTGACTACATGTGGCATGGCTCTCATGTGGCTCAATAGCTCACTTTGATGACTCATTGCTTAGTTGTTTAAGTGGCTAAGTCCTTTGCCTTCAAGGCTTGAATGGCTTGGCTTCCTTAGCTTTCTTTGATAGCTTAGAAAACTTGCATGCATGGCTCCAATTCTCATGCAATGGTGTGGTGGAAATTGCATGGCATTTTGCATGGGCCTATTTTAGTCACCTTTGGATCTTCCCATTTTCCTCTTTCTTGCCTTAACATGATTTTGAACCTTGTTGATCTTTTAAATTTAGGTCTTTGGTCATGTTTTGATCTTGATCTTCAAATATTCTCTTCCTTGATATTGGTCATTAGATCATCTTCTCAACACCTATAAAAAACTAAAAATTCTAATTAAATCCTAAAAAATTATGATTATTCACATACACTTGATTAGCTTCTAAACCTTCCAAACATCAAAGTTTTGAATCATTAGTTCAGAAATGCATGTGTTATGAATTTTTAGAAAAACCTCAAGATAATACCTATAATTCATAACACATTGACAACTAATTGGTTACTTTTTATACAAAATTGAGCACTTATCAATGGGTTATAATTCATGCTCATTGTGCTTGCTACTCTAAACATCATGAAGTAGGTTCCAATTCATGCATAATGTGCATGTTTCTCCAAAATCACCCTAAGCAAGCCTCAATTCATGCCCAAGATGCCTGCTTCTCCAAAATCACTTAAAGTGAGCTTTGATGAGCCTAGGGTAGTTGCTTCTGCAAAACTACTTAAAGCAAACTACAATTTATGGCTGAGGTGCCTACTTCTTTGAAACAACTTAAAGTAGGCATTAGTACATGCTTATGGCCCCTACTTATTTAAAACTACTTAAAGTGGGTCCTAATTCATGCCCAGGCATCTCCAAGACTACTTAAAGTGGGCCTCAATTCATGCCCAAGGCACTTGCTTATCCAACACCACCTAAAGCAACATTGATTCATGTGTGGGGCACCAACTTCTCTAAAACATCTTAAAGTGGACACTAAATGTGATTTAGGTTGCACAACCTCCCTACATAATAGTCTAAAGTATAAAGTGGGCCCCAATTCATGCCCAGGGCTCCATTTCTCTAAAAATACCTACAATGGGTCATGTTCCATACGTAGAGTGATCATTCTTTAGAATACTCAAAGTAGGTCCCATTCATGTCTAGATTATCTACTTCTTTAAAATGATTTAAAGTGGGTCTCAATTGATATCCCAACAGCCTACTCTCTTCAAAACAAGTCAAAATAAAGAAAATGGGCCCAAGAAAATACCCAAATGAGGTGCCCACTTTCCTACTCTTTATTTTTCTCGCCAAAAACCAAAAATAATCCAAAGTCTCTCAGTAATTAGACTTTTGGAGCAAACTAACACCTGAACTCTGAAATTAGTGGGCTTAGTTAGCAAACAAAATAGGACACCTTGTTCTATCTACCCTTTTCAATTCAATCAAATTATCAAACTAAATTAGCATTGTATAAATATTGAATTGAAAGTGGATCCCACCACTCAAGACTCCTAAACTAAGTCAAACTCGTATAGATCGAGACTCCTTATCACCTTTGGGGCCATCAAAGAAGCTAACACCACCACACAAAAAGGCAAGGCTGCAAATCTCCAGAGAAAGAACCCACCAAGCCTAATATGAAATGGGCCACCATGGAATAAAACAAACTTTAAAGAGAGTCTTGAGATGACTAGTTGTAGAAAACAAAGACTATGGCCAAATGGGGCCCACAACTCAAAGAGTCCTAAAAATGAAGGACTCTAGCTGAGAGGGCACCATAACTCAAAGAGTCCCACAAATAAAAGACTCTAGTCAAACGTGTCCCATAGCTCAAAGAGTCCCACAAACAAAGGACTATAGTCAAATGGGACATGCAACTATAAGAGTTCAAGAAATCAAAGACTCTAGACAAATGACTGTCACAGCTCAAAGAGTATCATAAATCAAGTAATCTAGCTAAATGGGTGCAGTAGCTCGAATGGTCATACAAATCAAGGACTTTAGCCAAATGAGCCTTGCATCTCAAAGAGTCCCACAAATTAAGGACTCTAGTCATACAGGCCTTATGGCTTGACTAGAAACCAATGATATTGGCTAGGTAATCCTCACAACTAAAAAAGTCTTAAAAGTTAAGGGCTTCAGTTAGACGGTTTTTGCCAGCATCAAGAGTCCTTGAAATTTAGAACTCCAACAAGATGGGTCTCATCAACTAGAAAACCTAAAAAATAACAAAGGGTTTTAACCAGAGGGGTTTCATCAACTAAGAAGCTCTAAATGATGAAAATCCTGACTATGCATAACTTACCATGTTTAAAAAAACTTCAACAAAGCTAAGCCTCGTACGCTCTTAATGCTGATCAATCAACAGTAGTACATTTATTCTCCTCCAAGATCTAATGGCTAAAGGGACACAAAAATCTATATAAATGTTTCTATGCATCTTATACATACATATAAAAGGACATTACTATGCACTTGAGACTACAATGAATCTAGCTACTCCTAAACATTAAAGAGAGAACCTATTAAAGCCACACCTAACATTATACAAAGAGGCTTTAAAGGTCATACATTCTTATCAAGTCTATACAACACTTTGAAAAACATGCACACATCAGTCATCAACCAGCCTACGTCATGAAACTAAGTCGAAAACCTAATCACATTGTAAAACTAATCCATGCCAAACTATGAAGATCATTGAAGCCACAGATCATTGTTCTTTTGTAATACTTAACCAACCTTAAATCAAGGGAGTTTTCTTTGTATGTCCTACATGTTTATCAATCAAAGATTAATAGTCAAAGATTGTTTGTATGTATAAGTAGCTACAAATGCAAATGCAGCACTTGATGTAATCAGATGAATATACCCCACATTCACTTGATAAATATAAAGAACCCACTCCCCTGGGGGAAATCACCCCTTTCATTTTCTATGTGACTACATGCATGCATCATGAAACACAAAATCCACTGTGAACACTACCTAACCAAGCTAGGCCTTTGCTTATTACAGTAAGATCAACCATCAACAAATTTTAAGGTTCCATAGATTTAAAGCAAGCAACTTTTCCTTTAAAATGGTGGGAACAATTAGGTTGAATCAATTTTACGTAAGGAGAAGTTATGGAAATTTCTAGCAAGTTTGCAAGGTTTTTTATTTAAATAATATTTAAGTAGCAGTTTCAAAATCCAAAACCACTGTCAGGTGTTTTGCTAAATACTTTGACAGACATTGGCAGGAGTTGTACCTTTAATTCTAGGTTTTATATCCAAAATCTCCATTACTATTTCTTATCTACTAATCCACTCTAAGAGTTTCTGTGTGTGGGGGGGAGGGAGGGGGGGGTTGGGTATGTGTTTGTGCACTTTTATTTCATGAATTCTTGTTTGCATATCAGGCTACTTGATTTCTCTCTTCGATCTTTGAGGTGATATTTTCGGGTTAGTAAGAGTGTTGAGATTTGAAGAAATGAAAAGAAGGAAGCAACCTTTGCTAAAGGACATCATGGGAATATCTAAGAGATTTTCATAGATAGTGACTCTAATAATGTATGGGATTGTTTATTTATTTATTTGAGAAACATTGAACAATTGGGGATGTGGTGCTTGTCAATTTTAAAATTTTAGGTCTCATATGTGGTGTATATCTGCATTAAACTCTAGAGTAAATTGGACAATTCAACAAGATTCCTAAAAAGGAAAAGGATCAAAAGAAGCCTAAGTCTTAGGATTTGTAAAAGAAGGATTCTAAAGTTAAAAGGCATACTTAGAAAGGGTGTAGAAATGATGTCTTGAACTCTAACTTTGAAACAAAGCATGAAAAGTCCTACATGGAAAATCTTAAAGGAGGATCAAAGGTTACCATCTTGACTATTTATCCCATAATTATGAGACTTCTTCTACTTGATCAAGTGGTGAAATAGAATAGGGGAATTTTAAAATAAAGCAATTCTAAGTATGGCTATAGATGCATCTTTATTTCTTAAAGATCCAAAGTGGGTTTGATTTTTGGCACATTGAAGAAGAGAGTCCTTCCTTAATAAGTTAATAATGGAGAGATCTTACCAATGCTACCTCCATTTCATCTTTCTAACAAATTAATTACCAAAGCTGCTCAACTCAAGCAGGTCTATGTCTATGTTTCAAGAGATGAAATTGGTAAGGAGCAAAAGTATGGGTCTATATTATGTGATTGCTAAAGGGGCTCCTTAGGATGGATGGGGATCTTTTATTTGGAAGCGAATTACTAGTGCTTTTGGTTCCTTCATTGGCTTGACGATTCAATTACCCCTAAAGAAGATACACGAAGTGTTTAAATGATTGTTATGTCTTCTAATAAGCCTCCAACAACCTTAAAAGCCCAAACTAATGTGTATGACAAAGAACTTTGGGCATTATTAGATTGCAAATTGACCTTCTAAAGGACCTCAATCTCCTAATATCGTCCATATTAGACTCTACTAGGAGTTCATTGGAGAAAGCTTCTAAGGAAAAAGACAACATGTAGGCGTGCTTCACTAAGCCCTTAGGCCCAAAGAGGCCCATGGATCCAGAGGCCCATGGATCCAGGGGCCCAACAAAAGTGTGATAAAAAATTCAACTTAAAATTTGAATTGTGAGCAACTTAACAAATTTGTTCCATTACTTTACTCTAATGACCTAGCTAAGTTGGATGCACTAACAAGGATAATGACTAAGAAAAAGGTAGGCTGAGGTGAAACATCTGGCAATTAAGACCATTATCTCTCAATTGCTATCATCATCCCAAAAAAATTAAAAAATTAAAAAGTATAATATAGCAGATAAGAAGTCCTTGGATACATGCAAACCACCTCTAGGTTTTGAAAATGCAATGTGAATGTATAACCTCATCTCTAAAGGAAATGATCTACTAGTGAATATCATGTTTCTTCAATAGGTCCTTCCAAGAGATAAGAAAACGAAGGTACTAGAAAGCCTAAAAGTAAACATGTTGAACTTTAGAATATTGAAAATGCCCATTCACTGCTTGGTTTATCATTCGAAGGAAAGGAAAAAGAGTCTAGGAGGTTCTCTGCCCCGTTTATATACCTCTATGAAACCCCTTTCTTGCCAACACCCACCATATTAACTCTCTAAGAACCCTATCATAAGCCTTTTCTAAGTTAATAAAGACCATGTGGAGGTTATTCCTCATCTTCCTATATTTCTCTATCAATTGTCTAAGTAGAAAAATAGCTTCCATGGCAGACCTCCCAGGCATAAAACCAAACTGGTTCTCTAATACTCTTGTCTCATGCTATAAGCTCATCTCCATCACTCTTTCAAAAGGTTTCATGGTATGGCTTGTAAGTTTGATCTCCCAAAAATTAGTGCAATTTTGTATCTCCTTTATTCTTATAAATTGGTACAATAAAGCTCTTCCTCCATTCATATGGAATTTTCTTTGATTTTACAATCTTGTTAAACAATTTTGTCAACCATACTACCTTAATATCTCCCATATACATCCAAACATCTATTGGTATACCATCAGGCCCCAAAGCCTTTCCTAATTTCATATTTTTCAAAGCCTCTTTCACTTTAGGTATTATAATCCTATTGTCATATCTATAATGTCCAACATTATTTGGGTTTACTGTAATTTCAATCCCTATATTCTTAGGATAATTATCATTTAGCAATTTTTGAAAGTAACTTTCCCATCTTTGTTTGATCTCATCATCTTTGACTAGCACCCTTTGGTTATCACTTCTAATGCACTTAATGTGGTCTAAGTCCTTACTCTTTCTTTCCCTTAATTTTGTGAGTTGAAACACATCTTTCTCACGTTCTCTTGATTCTAGGCTATTATAGAGATCATCATATGCCTTTAGGTTAGCATCACTTACTACTCTCTTAGCAACCTTTTTAGCATTCTTATATTACTAAAAAAATTTGTTATTTTGAATCCTTTACCCTCATTTAAAACACTCATGTTTCTCTTTAATAACTTTTTGTAAATTTTTTTACTTCATCATGAAGTTTCCTTCATTGTTTGTCTTTTACCTTTAGATACTCCTACGACATCTTTTGCCACTTTCTTAATGAACATGGTCATATTAGTCCACATAGTGTTTACTTTTGTTTCATTGTTCCAGTCTCCTTCTACTATCAACCTATTTGTAAATGATGCTATCTTTTCACTTTTAAGTTCCACTTAGTTTTTAGATACCTATTAAGTTCATTTCGTTTCTTCCATACTTTAATGTAGGTATCCATAATCATTAATCTATGTTGTGAGGTTAGATTCTCATTGGGTAATGCCTTACAATCCTTACACATTGATCTTCCAACAATCCTAGGTAGGAAAAAGTCTATTTGGCTTTTATATGATCCACCTTTAAAGGTTAGTAAGTATTCATCCGACTTCTTAAATTATATGTTTGTTATAGCTAGTTTATATGCAAAGGCAAAATCGAGTATAGCTTCCCTCATCTCAATTCTTTCTCCAATACCATACCCCCATATACCATATCATATCCTTCTTTTTCTTTTCCTACATGACCATAGAAATATGCTCCTACAAATATTTTCTTTGTGTTGGGAATGTCTTGCATAACTCCCTCCATATCTTCCCAGAATTGTCTCTTGATTCTATCTCCTACCTTACTTGTGATGCGTATGTGCTAATGACATTTATGATCTTCTTTCCTAGAATAAGTTTTATTAGTATAATTCTATCACTGGTTCTTTTAACGTCTACAACTTTGTTCTTTAATTCTTTATCTATCATTATGCCTACATCATTTCTATTATTGTCCTTTCCTATGTACTAAAGCTTATACCCATTGGTTTCTATAGTTGTAGCCCCTTTCCACTTGGTTTCTTGGATACAAGTGATGTTGACTCTCCTATATTTCATAGTATCCACTAAATCTACACTCTTACATGTCAATGTGCCTAGATTCCAGGTAGTGATACAAATCTTATTCTCTTGACCTAGTCTATTTACCCACACACTTCTCGAATGGGGTAGGATCCCATGCATACTTTTCAATTTACCTAGGTTCTAATGCAACGTGTCACCTCTAAGGGAATGCCTAGTAGCCCTTGCCTATTTTCCACTACACTTGGGATTTAATGCAGTACATCACTTCTGGAGAAACACCCTAGCAGCCCTTTTTCATTTTCCTCCGCATCTAGGATCCAATGAGATGCGTCGCTTATGGGGAACGCCCTAGCCTGAGGGAATGTCATTAAATCAATTCATGCATGGGGTTTACCATGGGTTTTTCCTTGCTGGCTAGCACCTAATGCAAAACCCTCCTCTTCTATCCAAGCATGGGACTGGATGCGATAAATCCATATAGAACTAAAACCACATAGGCAAGGTTAAATTATGTAACATAGTCTTGAAAATTGATAATTAAATTCCTAAATATTGTAATTTCTTATATATATATATATATATATATAATGATTTAATGTGATTTCATCCTCGCCCTAGATAGATAACCTAGGTACTCATAACCAACATAAAAAACACACTTAAATTTAATGTGAAAAACAAACCTAAAACTTAATTCCTAAAACTATCAGTAGATACTTTGGGAAATAAAACTCATAAAGTATAACTAAAGTATAAATTAAATTATAAACTAAACTAAAGCAAAAAACTGAAATCTGACCATTATATCTAAGCTAAGAGATTAAGAAATTTATTAAAATTGAAGCCTAAAACATTAAAAGACATGATGAAACTACTTAGAAAGCAAAAAAAAACTTCCTCAAATCGGATTGGTCCCCCAAGATCTCGATGTGTCACTCATCAACACCCTAGGTCCTCTTCAAGCCAAACTAATACGAGAGATGTCCTCCTTTCTTTGATGCACCTCACACCATGGACGAGACAACATCAAGATATATAACCAGTCACCTCAAGAGTGCTAAGAGAGAAGAACCACATCCAAGTGATACTAGCCAAGAGATAATAGCAGTCCTCAATAGTCCAAGACGCTCCCTAAAGAGAGCAGTCCCATTCAAAGCATTGGGCTGCTTTCTTCTTCAACTCAAAAAGGCAAAACCATGTTCAATAGCTTCAAGATTAAAAATCGTTATCAGCTACTTGCAGAAGATAAAATCAATAATCATAAGGAAAAAACATTCCAAGTAGCAAACTTTAGCAGTTGCTTGGCTTCAATTTCACATTAAGATGCTTGATTCAAAGAATTGGGTAGCTGCTTGAAGAGGATGAGACCAGTAGCCTTGTTCTTGTCTTCTAAGTTAGGAAAATCATAGTGAACGTGATTTTTTCTTTCACGTTGTATGGCTCTCCTATATTTGTAGATGTTCAAGACCTGTTCTTCCCAATATAAAAACCATCTCAGCCGATTTAACACATCCATTTCCAATTCCTTCTTGTGTGGTTTCCATACTGTTATATAGTCTTAGAAACCATGTTATTCTAATCCATTTTCCAATCCTTTCTCTCTAAGAAATACTTATGGCAATTGTTAAGTACATAGGAGTTTCCTGATTAAATTAGGAGACTTCAACATCCAATCAATTAAACTTCATCGTCCTGCTTTCCTAAGTAAAAAGTGGTAGCTCCAAGCTAACTTGTTTCAATGTGACTCAACTTGCTTCCTTCAGATCCAACATGTTTTTAACTTATCTTTGTTTCCAATTTAGGAGACCATCCAATGAAATCCCTAAATCTCATCCAACAGTCCAACTTTCTCAGCTGCTTCTATCATCACACTCCTCACTTCCAATTAATTACAATTGGTGTGTGTGTGTGTGTGTGTGTGTGTGTGTGTGTGTGTGTGTGTGTGTGTGTGTGTGTGTGTGTGTGTGTGTGTGAAAGAGAGAATGGGACCCACATGCATAAGTGTATAAGGTGCCAAATGTGTGGATATCCTTATAATATTCTAGAATGATACAAACAACCTCCTTACTTGAAAATTGTTGGAGCTTGAACCATTGTTTTTGGATTTGATCCAGATCTTTTGGATTGATCTAAGATGTCTATTTCAATTTAAACTTTATTGGCGATCTAGAATGTTGCCTAGCTTAATCCAACCAATTATCTTCTTGGTAACATCTAATCTACAATACTTGTGTGACTTTTAAAATGTAGATTAAAATAATTTCTTGGATGAAGAACTAGCTTTCTTTTGGGGCTTCAAATCACCAAAAAATGCATAATTTTCTCACTTCTACTCTAATAATGTAAAATACACTTTAGTTAATGATAATTAAGTAATTCAACAATTAAAAATAAAAATATTAGGGATAATAAATGTACTAATTATGTGTATATCCTCCTCTCAAGATATGCCTTGTCACATATGAGAAACAACTCCTAGTGTTGATGAAGTTCATCTCCTAAAACTTGAGAGGTAGGAATTGTCCAAAGAAAAGACCCTCGGTTAAGAAATTCATGAAGATGATTACTCCTTCAGTGATTTTGTTGTAAGAAACAAAATTAGAAATGGGGATCACTTATTAGTGGTTTATTTATGCTCCACTAAGGAATTCCAATTTGCAATAAAATAAAATAAAATAATGCTATGGGAGCATCTAAAGCATCTGGAGAAAATCTCATTGTTTAGAATGAGAAAATTGTGAAACCCTCTATGGTGGAAGTCGATGAGGCTTTTGTGGACGTTAAGATGAACTAGGATACTAAGGCTTTGACCCCTATTACAGTGGATACTTACATGATGGGTGAACAGATAGATGTTTAACCTCTTGATTGGGAGATTTCAACAATGGGTGCTACCAGTTTGTGTTAGTGGACACCTCAATGCATAAAGATTTCTCACAAAAGATCTACTACAACTAGAATCAACCAAGAAATGGCTAACTTCTCTCAAATTATCCTTGATGCTGAATTGGTAGATTTTCTTCTATTCAAAGGCAATTTTATGGTTCAATCACTAATCTCCTCCTATACTAAGTAGATTAGATTAGTTTTTTGTCACTAGGCACTAGTTGGATAAGCTTCCACACATACTTCATTCTATGCTCCATACTATTGTATCTTATCACATACCAATATGCTTGGACCTTAGTCGAGCTTGTTTGGGGTCCTAAGCCTTTCAAATATGAGAAGTTAGGAAAATTGAAGGCTTGTAGAAGATAGCTCTTGTAGCTTGAATAAAAGAGAGCATTTTCCCTCATAAACTAGCTTTGATCAGACGTATCTATCCCAATGGGGAAAGGACAACAGTCTTAAAGATGGGGAAAGAAAGATTATCTTTTGCAGGTTATTGATGATTTTGATTTATTAGAAGTAGATCAGCCTCTATTTGTGGAAGGAATAAAAGAGCTATTACTAAAGAAGATCTCCTACATGAAGATATTTGCAAGTGGTGGAATGGAGACACAATCAAGGAGTAAACGATTGAAAGATATAGGCCAAAACTCCAAGTCTTTGCATTAGATGGAAAAGTATATAATAAAAAAGAATAAAGTGGTTTCCATGGTGGCAAATGCTACTGATTCAAAGGATCCGAAGTGTACTTCCAATGCATTGGTGGAGTACTTCTCATGTTTCTTTAAGAAGAATGACTCCTACAAACTCTTTCTACATATATTGACTTCCTTTCTATTTCTAATCAAGATGTGGTGAATTTGAAAGGCTTTTTACTTTGAAAAATATAGAATGTGTTCTTCATTAAGGCAATGCTTATAGATCTAAGGGTGAGAACTTTCATCATAGATAATCTTCTTCTTTAAAAAATCTTAAAAGGAGAAAAACTTATTATTATAGCATAAAGAACAAGAAGATGATGATGATGATGAATGCTTGTGCAAGACCCACCATTTTGCAATGAAGTAGAAGAGATTTGGAAAGAATGATGTTACCCTTTTGAAACTACTTTGTTAATGCAAGATTTATAACTTTCTGGATCAATGGAAACCTGGAAGAAGATTTTACTATTGTGGTAGCTCGGGGGTGAGAATTTCACTTTACGCTCTTTAACATTTGGGTTTCCCCAGAAATGCTCTAAACTTAACAGTGTTTTCATCTTCTATCTCATTTTGCAAAACCATAGATGCAATTATTTTGTCTAGCTTGACCCACCAATGTGCCCTAGATCAAAGGAAGATCATTCTAGGGTTATCAAGATGCTTAACCCAGTTGAGTTCTAAAATTGATGAGTATAGAAGGACTAAGAGAAAGTTGGTGGCTACCCTTGGTCTTACCTTGGCTTTTCTCATCTTCATATGATTGAATTGGGCAATGAGTTGGGGTGATTATAAGAAAGGATTTTCGATGGAACTGTACATATATTTGAATATTATGACACAATTGTTCTCATTGTATGTTAAGGTTGGAGGCAATGTATGTTAACTTGGGCAATGAAATTTTCATTATATGTTTTTTATGCAATGCAATCTATATTACTCTATTTACTATGCCTCTGTTTATCAGCAACCCTCAAATATCCAACTCATTGTCATCACATAAGAACAATAGAATGTAGAGGCTCCAACTCAATCCTCTAAGTTAAGCTACCTAGCCCTTGGAATTACATAATATATTATTAAGATTCAATAGCATGTATGAGGAAAAACATTAGAAAATCAATAAAAAAATGGCTTTTGTTTAACCAAAAGGAGCTCAACTAGCTAGAAGCCATGAGTATCCTCTTTACACCTTAATGAGACTTCAATCACTCCATAAAGACCTTCACAATGGGAGACTATATAGAAATTGTTTACACCATGTTCTACACAATTAGTTACACAATACAAAAAAATAAAACATAAAAAGGAATCAATCCTTTCAACCTTTTTCTACACCCTTCAAGATAATAACACATCAACATAGAATTAGCTTCTATCAGGACCCCTGTTGGCTAAAGAACCAACCTGCAATTGACGAATAGTTGACAATAGTGACCACCATTCTTGTTCTCATTTTCCTCCTTGGAGACATCCTTAGAAGAGGCTATGAACCTCATCTCTTGCCTGCCATCACACTTGAGAGGTTTGTCTGGCAAGGAAACAAAGACTGCAAGCATCAATTTCTTCTACTAGTAGCAGACATCTAACTACATCTCTCCACAGTTTTAAGACTTTCAATAACAACAGGTATTTAGTTCTGTACTCCACTTTCTATAATGGCCTTCAACAATATATCCACTACCCTACTCTCTATCAAACACAAGCTGAGAACCTCCTCATCGCTTTGTATGTGAATCCATCTCCCATCAAAGCCCTCTTGTAAAGTCTATATGATATAAGTTTTTTTACCCACTATAACTAACTACTTTAGCTATATCCCCAAGTTCCAAAATGAAAACTCGTTCATATCAACATCATCTATGCAGGGTACTAGACATCGTACATTGAAAATTCAATGATAGGTAAGTAAAAAGGCCATCACCTAGTGTGAAAATGCTAATAATAATATGTAATCCATCAAATTCTTACTTTTCAATTACAAGATCATACATTCTTATGAAATTCTGTAGATGTCACACTCGTTCTATGAAATATACAACATGAAACAAAAAATTTGCATGCAAACATTGATTAGCTAAAACAAATAAAGAAACTAGTATTCAACTATTTGTAGGTTGTGCCCTAAACAAACAATTCCCAAGTGGTATTATATTAAATTTTTATCTTCTAGTTACATCAAATAAGATTCCCATCCATTTTTATCAAAGATAACTCAATTTCAAACTTAAAAGAACAAATGCAACATCAAATATCTTTAAAAACCCATTTTTTAGGGCATTTTTCCTTAAAAATACCAATCAACATTGACTATGGAGTAGAAATCATTCAAAAACATATATTGATATTTAACAAAC
Organism: Warburgia ugandensis; assembly: GCA_035236585.1. Lineage (NCBI taxonomy): Eukaryota > Viridiplantae > Streptophyta > Magnoliopsida > Canellales > Canellaceae > Warburgia > Warburgia ugandensis. The sequence continues at coordinate 30,814,933 of CP141129.1, read as the reverse complement.
ATAATGTAGAAGGGCAAGGGTGACCTACATATAATATTGAGGCATTTCTAGACCATCTTCTTTTCATAGAAACTTCCACACCATTCTACTCTTATCACTAACAATGTTTTCTTTGATGGTGGATTATTTTTTCTCGTTCACTACTTCCCTTAGTCATTCATTGCTAATTTCTCACAAATGTATGCATCTAGAGCTCCAATTTACCCAAATCAAGTCAAACTAAGCTCCCAAATGGTATCACACAAAATATGAAGAAGAAGCAATTGGGAGTTTTTTTTTTTTTTTTTTTCACATGAATCGAACGTGAGGCTATTCCTTGACTTAAATTAACGACCCATTAGGAAAGGGCACGTAGAGCTACACTCGATGTAACATGGGGTCCGTATGATCTGCGATGATGAAATTTGCTTAAGATGGCATTTTACTACATTGAAATGGGCTAATTTCCTTTTCTATATGAACTCCCAACATATTCAGTTTTCCTTCAGTACGTTCGATGTTTTTGGGAGAAAGTGTAGATGGGTTGTCCAATGCTTCGAGTATGGATGTATATTTGACTAGGAGCGGTCTTACGTAGAATTGGGTGGGATGTCTTAAATGTTTTGCCTTAATGTTTGTTTTAGGCTAGTTAGAAAACCCAATGCATGATTCGATTCTTTTTAAAAATGTTTGAGTTCGGTTCATGTGGAAATTTGTGGCTCTTGACATCTTGATTTAGATTAATTTTAAACTATTGTAAAAGTCCATGTACATGCATAATTGATGCATCATGTGGTTGTCCCTCTCATAAAGAAAAATCCACTTGTCTTTTCTCATTAGTAGATTGGAAAATGAATCCCACTAAGTTTCTGGTCTTATGATGATTGAGCATCCTCTTACTGCTAGTTGGGGGAACCTTTCATTCAATGAACCCAAGTCTCAAAATATTTCCACAAACGTAGTTCGGTGTTGTAAGGTGGAAAACCCCTTTTATTTTCAGCTTTATCACTAGCAATACCTCTCAAGGGCTAGCTTTTTGGAATGGATGAATACCTCGATGGTACTCATTTATGACTTGAGGTTCATTTTTTCCAAGATCTCTTTGGCTTCGGTCTCATTTTTACGAGATCGCTGACTTTCTTTGGTCATCAAGTAGGCTGGATAAACTTGTGCAATGTTACTGACGAGCCTTTTCTACTCCAAAATTGTCTTAACAATTAATTATCCATGTTCAATCAATTCATTTTGCAGCAAACCATGGAGGTTTTCATACTTTGAATAATCTTATCCATGATTTAACTGTAATTGGATAACTATGTCCATGATTCTAAATGTCGTGTAGTTCAATAAAATTATCCATTATCTTGAATGTAGTTAGATAGGATCATTCTTTTTTCTTTTTAAATTAGTTGGATATCTTTATCCATAATCTTGATTATGGTTGGATAAAATTATCCATGATTTTTAATGTAGTTAGATTGGATTATCGTGATTTTGAATTTGGTTGGACATCCTTATTATAACATTATAGTTGAATAATGGTGCATTATTAAAAGATTTACATTTCATGAAAATGTGATGAATGAAAAGGTGAATATTATGTATTGTTGTCGCAGTTATGCAACTGTGATTGGGATATTTATGTTTAATGAAACACATAAATGGCATATACATGTGGCATGATTATTATCATTGCATTTACGACACTACGTATATTAATGTGATGTTGTGTCTCATGGATGATATGAGCACCAATTTGATGTGGTTATGATTCTAATGGAGGTCGTGATGACAGTACAAATATTTTATGCATGACATGAATATATTATGACTCCTGGGAGTAGAACCAGTGAGCAGACTGGTTTCTTAGATGGCTTGATTTGGAAATGCCTAGACAACTTGGTTTGGGTCCAAATGCGCAAGCACTGTGGTATGTACTCAAATGCCTAGATGGCCTCAATTGGGTGCAAATTCTCAGCTGTTTTATGACTCCAAATAACTTTGTTTGAATGAATTGGCCAAGAGTGCTAGCAGTATCTCTAAGAAAAGAGCTTGTGTTGAATGAGATGGCATTGCATGATTGTGATTTGCACTCCATTTTTGGTGATTCACTGACATGTTGTATTGCACTTAGATATTGATCGTCTTACTGTTTGTAATTTATGTTCACGTTAGTGATGCTTTTGAAATGTGGATTTAGACATGGGGAAGAATGAGATGATTGCTAGTGTTTATACAATTCTAAGAACTATTTAGTTCTCTTCCTTTTTGGATATTTCAAGTTAGTGAGCCCTTCATGGATTCTGAATAGTTTAATCCAAAAATTTTGTGAAATATATTTTCTTGGCTCTTTTGGGACGTCTTGACCCTTTTGATCAAGTGACTCTCACTGAGCTTTTTCCTTAAAAACCGCTCATCCTCTCCAGTTACAGGTGAGTAGAGCCTACACGCCTCTTAAGCACCCGCATAGGACCGAGCATGCCTTGATTTCTTATATGAGTTGGCATCTCAGCATTCTCTCAAAATTCTAAACTTTCGTTGTATTACAAAATTCTTCATGTTTGAAAAGGCTAAACATTCAGTCTATAGCAAATAAAACTGTTGATACAGATACTCGCGGATCTTATAATATTCCTCCGATAGAGGGCCTTCAATAACCACTTGCTGAGTACCAGTGCCACCACCCTGAAATTATTCAAAAAAATGGAAATGATGACTCTTAAGCTAGAGTTCATATACCAATGCAGAATTCGGTTAACTAACAGGTAACAGTTACCTTCTGGGTGAAATCCCCAACCTTGCGGAGCGTCACATATTCACCACAACGCAAGGCTCCCCCAGAAAATTCAACCTACAGAGTAACAAAGAGAAACACATATAACCACTTTAAGATTATCAGCGAATATTGCAAACTATCCAAACACCTGATAACAGGAACTACCAGCATTCTAAATGATCAGCTTTTTTGTATGAATGTATCATGTTGCCTGTATGTATGCAGTGCATGTACAAATGTATTGTGCTTGTGCAAGCTCCATCTATACATATGAAGCCCAGATGATTATTGGTTCAGACTATTCATCATCTGAGTCACATTTTAGATGTGGGGTATCCTTAATTCTTTTCCATTAGTTGATCGTCTAACCCTTGGATACGTTAAATATTTATAATAATTATTTCCAAACCTTCTGAGCTAGCAACTTCAGCTCCAAAAAAGCAGTGGTTAGAATAACCCAGTGAAAAAATTATTGGTGCATGCCCAGCTAAAAGTTACCCAGAATATGAGCAGTACAAATCACAAGCATCTTCTGTGTACTTTTAACTCTGTTAGAATCTTACATTTCTATGCACCCCCAACAGTGTTATTCATTGTGCACCATTAGGGTATATTTGAGGAACACCAACTGCAAAATAACACTACATTTGGACAAGATCATATAACTAATGCAGACAAGATTTGACTTGAGAAATTGTGGACAAGATAATATAAGTAACACCACATGAAGAACAGTCCCTTGAGGTGACCTTTTGAAAAATAAGGGAATTATTCATCTGGAGCCAGGCAAAACTATTGTTTATGGGTTCGTGACTACGTTTCTCAAACCAAGCATTAATGCAGCAGCTAAAGGATTAGAGCAGATCTATAAACCTTGCTGTTGTGCCATGTATGAGTGTAGAAAGAGAGAGAGACACGAGAAGGATAAAAATGTGACATGTCTTTTTCTAACAGAGCATTTTACATTGTAGCTGAAGAAAGACCCTCTTAGGAGACTATCTGAGTGAGGGCATCTGATTTAGGAAACTAGCTAATTTACCTTTTAATCTTTAGAAGTTGTTAAGCCAGGAACCTTACTTAAGGGCCCCACCAGCAAGCTTAGAGAATCTAGCTTATGCAGTTATCATGGACTATTCCACATATGATTATTAAGCCAGATTATATAAGCCTTCATCAATTGGACCCTAAGCAACTTCTAATCCTTCTAATCTGAGAAACTAGCTAAAGAAAGTCAAAAACTAAAGACCAAATCAAGTAGAAGTAGTGCGGCACAAAAGTCAGACAAGACTAAAATAGCTTGTCATATGCTTAACACTTGAAAACCAATTGCAATATATTACCTATTAAAAATATATTACGACCAATCTATGTAACCAAAGAATTTCTGGTAGCGCTATTTTTCAAATATTAAAAGACTCTAAATGAAAAAATATGTCAAATCATGTTAGAGCTTATTTATTGAATTTTAAGTTTCTAAAAAGTGGACAAATTAAACAGCAAAATAAAGCAGAGGGAAAGCAACAAATATGCTTCCAATATGAACTGTACCAAGTACAAAATCCAAGATTATCCAATTGAAACAGCAAAAAAATAGGTAGTTCTTATTATCTTAAACAAGGAAACGGTATTAGCACTAGGTGCATAAAAGGAAGTCAAATAGAAATAGAAGATGGTACCTGGATGCCTTTGCTTGCAAGGAACTGCTTGAAATCAGCCAACTTCAGATCACCTACGAGAACTGACTTGTGAGGTGGAGGTGGGTTTGAGAGAGGAAGCAAAGAGAGCATGCCATCCTCAGTCTTGCCAACTTCTGCGTCTAACCAAGCTATCTCATAGTCACCGAGCTGTAATACACCATCATATTAGGAAAGAAATGTAAAAGACTGTAATAAGGATAATTATGACAATACCTGTTCTCACCAGCAAATGCCAAAAGAATGTGGCTGATGAGTAATGGAGGTAAAGGAATTTCATGAGAAATAGTTGATAGATAGTTCCTACATTCATGTGGATCTATTGTCTTTAAGCAAGATGTAACTGACAATATTATTAGCTACTTAGTCTTCTTTCTAGACAACAGTGGAAAATAATAACATCTTCATGCTGACAGTGTGTACAAGCTCAATATATTAGTTGGACCTCTGCTTGATGCAATTTTTAGTTGGAATTTGGACTACATTTCCAGTTCAAAGGTGAATCCACAAATCACATGGAGACATATAATGGAGTACATCAAATACTTATCTTTAAGTGATTAAAAATACAGTATTTTCACAGTGCAAAACCATATTTGACTACCACCAAAGAAAGTTGTCAGCTGCATAACATGACACCGAAGACTTAAAATTCAGGACAATGGGATCACAAGAGCATATTGTCGACTTCGCTCACCTTGAGCAACTTATGCCAAAAAGCACAGTTTACTCTTTGGCATCCTTACATTTCCTAATGTTTCAATCCTAACCATTGCCATCTAAAAGTATTGAATAAGAGAGCATGGAGCGCTCAGTTGTCATATTTAGAATTAAAAGATAAGATTCATGATGAATCACTCATATGTTTTCAGGAAAGGCCATACTTCAACTGTCAAATTTATTGCCTCCAGATTGTGGTATGAATACTAGATAGCAATTCACAAATAAAGAAATTCAAATAGATAGATATGCCAAGAATTTACCTTCTTGCAGAGCACATTACTCATTAGCCTCTCAGAAAGCTGAACCTGTGATCACAAAGAACAAGTAAGCATACAAATATTCGGCATTCAATCTCTTTTTGACCAGAAAATCTAAAAGATTCCATGTTGATTAATACCTTGTACGCACATAAATCCGAAGTGACATCAATTGCTTCTTCAATTTGGGGAGCATATACATGAGGGCAGACATTTTTTGAGCAGTACTCTTTCAAATGCTCAGTGGCTTCTGCTGACCCATGAACTAGAACCTAAGTTACATGTCATATGACAAAGGAGATTCAACGTTTGAATGATTTGTATTTCAAGAAGACAAAAACTAAATAGATTGGTATTTAAACAACTTACATTAAAGGGGCAGCCCCGGTGCACAAAGCTCCCGCCTATGTGGGGTCCGGGGAAGGGGCGGACCACAAGGGCCTAAAGTACACAGCCTTACCTTGCATTTTGCATGAGGCTGTTTCCACGCCTTGAACCCGTGACCTCAAGGTCACGTGACGACAACTTTCACCATTGCGCCAAGGCTCCCCTTCATTTAAACAACTTACATGCAGCACTGAAATCATTCATGAGACTATATTTAAACTTGGACTCACAGGAGAACCAAGTCAATGCAAAACCAGTTCAAATGAATCAATGAATGACACAGCCAACTACTGAAGCTGAGGGAATACAAATTTTAAACTAAAACAAGAAAGTAGCTTAGAGCCTAGTCAAATTGGGCAGGGTGATGATCTACTCGGGGAGCTTTACAACATTTCACCTCACAACTGTAGCACGATGATTAATAATGATTTGGCATGAATAAAATTTTCAATGTCATATAAAGAGAAACATAAAATAAACATCTGATACCAAAAACCAATTCATGCAATTTCTTTATGACAGTACAATTACTAGATGTAAAAAGACGCGAGTACAAGTAGAAGAAATTTTAGAAATGTAGGTCACGGGTTCAAGGCGTGGAAACAGCCTCTTGTAAAAATACAAGGTAAGGCTGCATACTGTAGGCCCCTGTGGTCTGCCCCTTCCCTGGACCCCGCATAGGCAGGAGCTTTCTGCACTGGGGCTGCCCCTTTAGTTAACGATACACATTATGTTTGTTAAATTATTTTGGAAATTTTGCAGTCTTCTTCATGGGGAAAATTTTGACACGTGAAACTGAATCATATTACTTCAGAGGGCAAAAAGTACCAGAGACCTATTGCTTCTGCAAGATATTTGGATCCTCAACCCAGGTGACAATGAAGAATCTATTAACTATATCCAATAAACAGACAAGAATACAATATTAAAATTTACAGAACCATCAAACTTAGGTTTTATGTACACACAGGAATCCATTCTAATAGTAAAATGTAAGAGTACCAAACAGTTGACAGAACAAGATCCATAAACTTTTCAAGAATATATAAAATCTCTAGTTTAAATTGATAAGATCAACAGGTGTAGAAAGTGTCAAATTTATTTCATATCTGTAGCATAAAGAGTGGCATACAAGCTTAAGAGGTGACACATGTCCTAGAATTGCTTTAATTGAACGGCCATCAGCCCGACCCTCGAAGTCCATGTAGACTAAAGAACACCTCACTTGAACCTGAAAGATTTTACAAATACGTCATTAAGATGATAATACCACACCATCAACTGATCTAGATAGAATCCAGTGACAGGTAGTCATAATTTAGATCGTCAGGAAAAAGAATATTCAAATATAAAACAATTTCAAACCATTTTTGCCCAGTCTGCACCATTAGAATCAGAGCAAAATGCATTTGCAACTAGACAGGATTAGGAATACAGCTACTTAACTGAGGTTAGATTATACATATGTGACTTGGGCCTTAAATACATGCCACATAATAATATATGTTCTGGTGAAAGGAACTAAGAAAATCATACTCGTATATTGTTACATAGAGAAAACTTAGTCCACGAGTTCACTGAAAAATCGATAACGTTAACTTCAGGCAAAAGTAGAAATCAGGTCCCAGGAGACAATTTTTGCATGTTGAAGTATCTGTTCTGTGTACATAACAACATACCTTTCTTCAATCATAATGGACAACAATCTAACTTAATAAATGCTACAACTATGAGTAATATATGCACAACGGAACACTCATCGTTCGTGATAGCATAAATGGTTCCCATACCTACCTTGAATTGATACAGTTTTACAATCAATTTACTAGTTTCTTTCAGTTCTACCTTACAATCAACCTGCTCTCTCAAGGAAAACTGGCTGCATGAATATTACTCAAACAACATGCTTAGCAGATTGTTTATCATGGTAGTTGGTACATACTTATAGAAAAGGAAAACAGTTGCACTATAAAGATTGATCCAAATCAAATTAAATAGTTAATGTAGGAACAACATTCATAACTCTTGGTGTGGTAGGATGCTGCTTTTGTGACCATATCCTGTAGGTTCACCTTTATAAACCTCCAATAAATTTTGCATGGTCACCAATTCTGACATCGAACAGGTCACAAGCTGCAGGACCCATAACCCAAAACTCAGATTTGCACCATAACTTACAATCAGGGCCAGTTTATGCCTTCTCCAAGTGACCAGATTCTGTAATGAATATTTGATTGAAGATCTGGCCTCATACAGATAAGAGCAAAGTGGCATGCATTTGTCAAAATGAGGAGGTGGTTTACCACATGTAAGAGAGAACTTCAGTTATCTAAGGATCTTTCCTCTTCCAGATGAAGATTGATGCTTGAGTTTACATGGAATCACACTCCTAAGCCATAGTAGTATGTTGCAACAAGCATTGACATGATTGACCCATCAGCCTATTCTGGATCTTCCAACAACTGTGGTTTCATATAAGCAATGCCTTCTTGGGTACAGTACTTCAACAGATGGAATGATGCACTAAAAAATAAAATATGAATTGTATTTTCTTTTCCACTATCTTGGGAGTGTGTCTGTTTCTTTGTTAGGAACTTTATTTATGTGAAAGGCCAGAAGCTATTCCAATTTCTCACTGGATCTCGTTCAGAGCAGGGGCCAGCTGGATAAGGGTCAAATGATCATAGTATGAATCTCATGCCAAGAGAGTCTCTAGAAATGACCAACAGATACAAGAATCATAAGTACAAACAGATCCCACCTTCTCTTCAGACATCCTTGCTTCCTCTAGCTGTCTTTTCTCCAAAAAATGCCATATCCATGGGCAAGAGACAGTGAGGTTTTATCTGTCATTTCAACCTTCCAACATAACTTCTCCATGGCGTCTCTTAACATTGGCCACTAGCTTATGTATCCACTATCATAATTAACCCATCTAAAACATAACATCAAGATGAGAATCCAATCCCCTGGCATCCACTGCAACGCTCAAACTACTTCTAAGGCACACTATTGGACACTTGGAACTCTTTTCTTTTCTGTTTTTTCTTTTGACTGATAAAGCCTCTATATATAAACCTAGAAATATGAAGATACAAATTACATGGGGCAAAGAAGGCCCCAAGAAGAAACTCTTGCTTCTAGGTCCTTTCTTGGCAAGGGAATTTGCCAAATCATTTACATCACAACAGAGACAACCAAAACTAAAGTTGTGGCCACCACGAACATCAAGTATCTCATTGGTGAGAGTTACTAAATGCTGTGGACCCATTGATTTGCTTTACTCTAAGCAATAACATTAAACAAGTTACCCTCATAAAAAATAGGTCCATTACCACTATCCATATGGTTATAGAGTCCCAAGAGAAGAACCAATAGCTTGGCCTCATTTATATTAGTCTGATCAAGGCAACTTGTAAAAGAAAAACTAACCTCCATGTTATGATTGAGTTATGCCAATAATACCCTCAAAGGGAGAGTTGAAGAAAGAAGAATCTTTGTAATTCAGCTTGAGACAGCTCCAAGGAGAGAACCATGTCACCATGTTCTTTGTCTTACTCTTGCAGTCTCTAATGATGACAGCCCCCTTTGAGAAGGGGCTGCAATGTTTTCACAATGTAAAACCCCCTTTGTTTAGTACTTTGATGAAAGAGGTTCTAAAAGCGGACCAGTGGTAATTTCCTATTTATGGACATGTTAGCTATTAGATTCTCCCTTTGTCTGCCCAGTGAACTGGATGGAGATAGATGAGAACATTGTGTCAGTGAAACATGAGATATGCCAAGAGGTCAGCCTTTAGCGAGGATGTTAAATAATGCTATAGTGATCCGTGTTGGACTTTTCCAAGTTGCCTGCCACTTTGATAATTAATAGAGAGCCAAAAGATCTGAAAAAGCTACCTGGACCCTTTTATGTTTCCTTTCTTTGTGAGGTGCATTTTTCTACCTTTTAGCAGACACATTGTTGATCATACTCAAGAATACTTTTGCAGAAGCAACCATAAAACCACACTATTTGTTTTCCTGACATCCCTATGATACTATAAACATCAAGTAGGAAAGTCAATTCTTTGGCTAATGGGTCCAGCAAGCATCATCATGATGAAAATGTGCAATTATGCCTCTCACCAATGTAGGGCTGAAAATGTCAACAAAGGTCAAGGCTGAAGTTCCTAGACATGGTCCATCTTTAGTGAGGATACCAAACACAACACACACAATATGTTTCCTAGATATTTTATATGTATAAATATGTACTGTTAAAAGCATATGCAATTTACAATTTTATGTCCTCCCTCCCCCAATTAGGAGGTGATATCTGCTTAAAAATGTGTGAGCATGCAGATATAGACAAACTACAAGTTCAGATTTCTTGAGCTCCAGAACATAAGTATTCATCATATGAGATGCGACATAATTCAATAATACATAATTGTGAATAAGTTATAAAACTTATAACATTTTCAGAGAACAAACTAATATTATGCTGATGATGCCACCTCAAATATCACATATACAATTTAATTGCAATGATTTAACACCCAAGACATGTGCTTCGTAGTTCATTTGAGATATATATACATCTGAAACATGATAGTAACTGAACAAACAAAATTATTAGTATTTGACACCACAATGGTAGCATATTGTACCCAGAAAAAATATTTTGGAACTTATGCATAACTGCATTACATGGATTCAGGCAGGTTCCATGAATGTCATCTGTTTCAATGGGAAATCTTTGCCAAAAATCCATTGAAGTAGCATGGCAATGCAACTACAGAACCTGGATTCTTCCATAACTATTTGCTTAGGGTGCATGTTTGTTAATTCCAGAAAACAAATGTTTTGTTTTCCTTGTTTTTTTTACGCTGGAAGCCAATTTCTTAAAGCTGCTTTTTTTTCCATTTTCTAAAACTGGAGGCAAAAGGGGAAAGAATGGAAAATCACTTCCACATTCCCAGTTTTACTAAAAACCATCATCATATTCTCTGTTTAGCCGGGAGGGATGGAAATCCAAAAATCACTCTCTCAAATGGTTACCAAGACGTGCTTATTCTTTGTACAAGCAATTCATCAGGTAAGAGAATAAATGAAGACATAATTAACCAAAAATGTTTACATCAAAGAAGTGAAATAAGAGATATCCACTAACTTGCCTAATTAATGATGTCATTCTAATCCAAGTTCAAAAGAGATGAATTAATGTTTTGAAAGGCAATTGTCCAAATAACTAGACAACATTTGATAGAAAGAAATAAATAACTGCTAGCTGCTAACCAAGATAAGGAAAAGCAAATATTTTCCAGAACCTTCAACATCCAAAGCAACTTTTCCTCCATGGACTTTGGTCCACTATGTTGTTTTTAGCAAAAGGTAAGCAATAACTTACAGTTATTTCATTTGAAACGACTTTTGAAGGTTTTGAATCGAGGAGCAGATTAGCAGAGCTTTCATCAAGTTTACTATCCAGATCCATCCCAATGCCCTGCATCAAAGAATATTGAACTTCATTACATACATAACCTATGTGCATGAAGTTTAGGCATATTAAAATGATAACACAAGAACAATTCCAATTTGCAGGAGGGCTAGAACAATGCAGGAGTACCCAAGTCATAAGACAGAGAGCTTATTATGAAATAAGAGCAAGAAAACTGAAGCAAGCACCACTAGTTAGTATTACATCACTGACTTTATGATAGATGAGAAGCATATGAATCAAAAGATAGAAGGCAGAGAAGCACCAATACTTAGTACCTTGTTATGAAATAAGAGACAGAAGTGGAAACACTGGCAGTTAGGATTATATCACTGACTCGACTAATAAATGAGAACTATTATCTCTATGGGTGGGACAAAAAGCCGATCGTAGCTTCATTTACTGTGTGACAGTTTTAGTGGTTTGAACTTTACCTTAACATTTTCAACATTTGGTGTCAGTTTCATCAACTATTTTGCATGTTCAAGAAAGCTGAACCTGTAATCATCAGGACTATTTATAAGCACGCTGTCTAGAAGTGTGCTTGATTCACAACTTGGTGTAACATGGCCAGAGCAGGACAACTGAGTTTTCCAAGTCAAATTCCACATTAGAGCTCATAGATGGCATCAAGAGGATGCTAGTCTCTTACAGTCACAAAGGTGGGTCTTGGATTTAAAATTGCAACACTTGAACCACAAACAGTTAGAGGTGTACAAGAGCGGAATGATAATAGATTATAATCATCCAGAAGAGCCACAAATCTTCCAAAGGTTACAAGATTAACTATGATCACATGCTGCCTGATATGAGATCAGCAAGGTACTGGTGGAAATGATATGAAGTTCGATATTCCAGATTGTGACCACAGGAGAATTTCTCCACCAAGGGCATCATTGACAAAACACCAAACTCGTTTCTTTCAAAGGAATCCCATTTTCTACTTCCATAGAATTGAATGCATTGAGAAAACTTCTTGACGAATGTCAACCACATGTTGAGAACTGTCCATCTTACAAAATGATAACAAGCTTTTGAGGAGAGTGTCAGGAACAAAACATGAAGATTCAGCCCACTAGTATCTAAATGGTGGTTCAAATTTCTTATTGATAAAAATGAGCTATAGGCAAAAGTAACCGAATCCAAATATCAGAACCTGGAAAGTGTTGCCATATTGGAGAATGGACTGCAAAAGCATCTTCCATCTTGAATTAACAGATTCACATTTGGAATCTTAACTCGACACTGTTATTGCCAATGGGCAATAAACTCATTCCTTTCTCTTAGGAACTATGGACTTCTTGCTGCAGAAAGTCGACAAAATCGAGATACTTGGTTAACCCACCAGTATTGTGGTGCATATTGAAACTAAGAAATGGTAGAACTTCACTTACAAACATAAGACATTTCCCTAATAAATACAATTATGGAAGTATGTAAGAATGCACCTAAATGTAAACCCTCGCGAAAGACTAGAAGATGAGTGCCCCTGTAGTGGAAGCAAATTCGTGCTAAAGCCATTCTTTTCTTCCAAAACTAGACCTCCAGGTAGTTGGAAGCTCCCGAGGTTGGTTGGTTCAAACTTCAGACTACGTTTTAATCATAAGAAGTCTTACCCTAGGTGAATCCATTTCAGGGCCATTAGGTTAAGTTGAATTAAGGAGAGAGAGAGAGAGAGAGAGAGAGAGAGTTGATTTAAATGATACAAATTAATTCAATAAGAGCGAAGATGAAAAGTAAGATTTAATTAATACTGATGTCGCTCATACTGATTGAGCAAAGTAGACAAAGACGTCTGTTGATACAAACCTTTGAATAGGAAAACGAACACGGTGGATCAGTTGAGAGGACCACTTTATATTGGCACCTTGGCCAGGTAGATCTGTCCCACTCTCCCGACCTCACCTAATACAGACACCAAAAGTTGGCACTCTATCTAATTTCAATGGAATGAGTGTTCTAGCATAATGAAGAGTCCATAATTCTTGGGTTTCCGATTTCACATCAGTCCATCACAAAATCTAGTAAGAGATGGTGTTTTCTTACTACAAGAAAGCCCACCCAAAACCCTAACCCTGTACCTAGAGCAGGCAATCAAAAAACAACCTATGAACCTATCTCATATGCCAAGTCATTTCCAAAATCTAAACTATGCATCTACCAAACTCCATTCCCACTGAATATAGCACTCCTTCAATCAAGGAACATAATATCAGGCAGGAATAACAAAAGCAGCAAAATCCCCACCTCCAACTACTATCCCCAGAAACCATATATCTGCACACAAGAGAAACATCATTCTAAGAGAGAGGGTTCGTCGCAGATAAAACTTAATTTTGATGCCTAAAAGAGCTTGGAAAATAAGTATCACAAGATCTCTGTCCCGGATAATCTGCAAGGGCTATTGACAGTAGGTCGAAGAAGAGGGAAGAAGTATGAAAGAGAAATGGGAGAATTGTACTAACACAGTGTTCAACAGCATGTCTACAGAACGCATCATGAAGTTCAATCCCACAAAGAGTGCTTCCAATAGTGTGTGTGCAAGCAAGCAAACAGATATACACACAGGTCCAATCCCCGGGACAAGGGTAAAACAACAAATAAGATTGCACCCATATTAATTTGGTGTGTGAATAACATTTCCCAATACTATATTATAATTTTTACTGTATTATATGGAACTATCAAAAGCTAGAGAAAGAACGTGATGAGTAGTTATTGAGAAGAGAAAGTAGGAAAGGTTGGAGAGAAAGTAGGATGTGGTCATGGGAAAGTGGTGGTTTTCTATGGTTTCTAAAACTATCAAAGGGGAATTTTACATCAGAGCAACCAAATCATGGCTATCCTTTTGTTTTAGCTTTGCCTTTCGGAAGTGAGATTTTTATATCATTTCTAGTGGCTTTTGGTTCATTGGGTTGGATGTCATTGTCCTGGGTTCTTGTTTGATCAGAGGGCTGTTATCCGCAGGTTGTATGAGGGCTGCTCTGGTTTGTGTTTCATAACCTCTTCTGAATGACGTAGCTCAGATCATCTAGAACTGGTTTGGTTAAATAAGATCACCTCATTAAAATAAAATAAAAGAAAACATGACTACCTTATATCAAATTATCTGATTTCAATTTAATGACCCCCCATAAAGAGTGGTAGAGAGATCTCTTACAGTAGATATGTAGTATCTTTGTTATGAGATATATTGCTTGTGCAATGGTAGACTTGTTGCCGTGTGACCTAGAGGTCACGGGTTCGAGGCATGGATATGGACTCTTGCAAAAATGCATGTTAAGGCTGCGTGCTATAGATCCTTTGTGGTCCGCACCTTCCCCGGACCCCGTTTATGATATGATGGGCATATTTAAAGAATACATACAATATACGAACTTTGCCCTCAGCCAGGCTTTTGTGAATCAAACAATTGTAGGGACCGTAATTTATATATTGGAAATAATCAAACAATGCCTCTACTTAGCCATCACATACAGGTGTTACGGCATAATCACTTTAGAGCATGGTCTACTCAAGGGCGAACGTTTCTTGAAGGTGCCTTGATTAATGAGTACAATGGATCTATTCTGATGCTAAAATAAAAGGAGAAAGAGAGACCAGAAGGAAGTGAACTAAACCACTTTCTAACCTTCTAAAGATTATCCTTTTCAAGAAGAGCTAGTTTACTAAAGTGAGGAATTGATCAACAATTTTTGCACCTTCCATATTGATTGGATTGGTTCAAGATGGACAATTTATTGAAAATTTACATCAAAAGAAGCCTCACCAAATACATCACCGCCACGGTATATGGAAAGCAAGTAAAATACACATACACATCTATATTATCCAACCAATATTGGACTAAGGAGAACCTGTCTTCCTTAGTGAGCAATTGAATTTTAAACAGTAAAGTTGGTAACCTTCAGCACAACTTAAAAACAAATAAATGAAAAATCAGCATTTTCATTTTCCATATCACTAAGCTTGGAATATGTTAAGAATAGCTCAAAGAAACTCTTACAGTCCATAGAATAGCTTCTCTAGAAGAAAAGCTACTTTCACTTTTCCTTCCAACAAGAAGTCTCTTTCAACACCCTACCATTACGCCCTTTGTTATGGATCCTTACATGCAGCTGTGCATGTACTAATACTTTATAAGAACCATATATATAAACTTTCTATACAGGTTAGAACATTTGAAGATATTTAGTCCATTATTCACTTAGTTGGAGGTTTCGATGGCCAATCTTCACTCTCTTAATAACTCCAGATGTGATAAGCAGTTGACTAATGTAGATTTTAGGCTCTGAGAACAGTTTCATGAATAAGACAGTTTGCTTAAAAAAGCCATCAGTAATCATGCACAAAATGAGATACACAGGTGAGCAAATGGAGGATTTATGAATCTAAATTTGAAACTACTATAACAAGAGCAAACATTAAGATATACATTCTGCATAAAACTTACAAGCATGGAAGTCTGGCCAATGTTGTCTTCCTTTATTACATAGTCTTCAGGATTAATGACCTCTCCAAAATCATCCCATTCTGAAGAGTTCTCAAAGAAGGGAAACATTGGAGAAATGCTTGTAGATGGAGGAACAAATCCATCAATGACGATGTCCCGATGTCCACCATTTTGAGGGCCAATCACTAGAAAGTAATTAAAAAAGATATCAAAAATTTTGGTCCTCAACTTGGTTTGAAATATTTCCTTCATGTAGAAAAGTGCTCAGAGTCGTATACATGGCATAACACTAAGTTCAAATGTTGAGAAAAAACAGGAGACATACTATCACCAACCACAAGAGAACAAGGCCAATTACGTGCTGCTTTCTCATACCATCTTGCATTTATTAGGAAAAGATATTTCATGGAGCTACAAGATACGGCTAGTGCAGAGGAGAAGTGGCCCTTCTATAATTGTAAGCAGAAAATGAGATACTTACAATATGCTCAAGGACTGCAAAACTAGAATAGGCAGATTCAGCACTGAATTTGATGTCATGCCAAAAGATAAAGTACATTTGGATAGGGTCAGCAGTCCAACAGGATGGCTCATGGCCCATTATGAACATTACTAAAAAAATCAACAGAATGGCAGTAAAGATGCTTAACAAACATTAGTTAATTCAGTCAGACACCACATACCAATATTCTCCTCTATACATACAGAAGCAGCACAACTATGTTGCCTGCAGCAAATAACACTTCTACATCTTTTCCTAAAATTTCATAGAAGTGTCACCAAAATCCAGCAAAAATATGGTTTGCTGACATGGGATCCCTAAATATCAGGGGCATACCATCTCCTTTTATAGCTGTCATAACAGTCTTGACATAGGATCCCTCAATATCAGGGTCGTATCCTTTCATAACTGTTATAAGAGCCATAGACATCTCATCTAATCTTTGATATTAGATTGATTGATTCTCTATAACAGGTTGATTGATTGATTGTAATCTTATTTGTAGTCCCCTAATGAGGAAACTGGATCATGTAACATTTATAAATATTGTAAGACAAGCAAACAGCATTACTCTTATCTGACATACATGTTTTCTGTCATTAGTTTACATCTTAACATGGTATCAGAGCCAGTCATTGGCGCGTCTCTCAACTTAGCCTTCATAGCTGATCATTCACTACCAAAAACCTCTGTTCTTACCCTCCTTTTCTGGTCTATTATTTGCTGGAATTTACTGGCCTTCATTGCCATTTTTCCGGTTGCTGAAGAGTTTTGCATGAGGCTCTCTTCTTGCTTTTACCCTTGTACTCATTTCAATTTCTAGGTTTGTAAACCAAATTTTATGTAATCACTTTATAAAATTTCTTCTTTAACCTTGACTGATTGTTATGGCAGATTCACAAACTTCTCAATCTAAACACCTGTCCCAATCATCACTCAAACCTCAAACACCACTCTCAATTTTGCCAATAAGAACCCTAATTCCCAAATCACCACTTGCAAACTTAAAGGCCAGAATTTTCTTCAGTGGTCTCAATCAGCCAAGTAGTTCCTCAAAAGCAAGAAGAAGATGGTCTATGTACTAGGAAAAATCCCCTCTCCAAAAGAAGACAATTCCATGTTCGAGACATGGGAAGCCAAGAAATCTATGGTAATATCTTGGTTACTTCATTCCATGCAACCAGAAATCAGCTAACCATTTCTTTTTCTTTTAACTGCTATAGATATTTTAGATGATGTGGCACGCTCATATTCTAAGTGCTGATAAAGACTTGTTTATGAGTTAAAGAATCAAATTTTGTCTACAAAGCAAGGGTCATCATATATAACCGAGTAGTATAACTAGCTGGAGGGACTTTGGCTAGAGTTGGACCACTACCAAAACTTCCCAATGGAATCAGATACAGAAGCTGTTCAACTCCAAAAGATGAATGAAGAGGATTGTATCTATACTTATCTAGCTAGATTAAGGCCATTATTTGATTAGGTAAGGGTGCAAATTTTGGGCAAAGAACCCTTTCCCTCAATACAGTTTTTTCTTTCATTCAAGAAGAAGAGGGTCGTCAGATGGTGATGCTGGAAAAACTATCCATGGAGAACTCCGCCCTAGCCATTCCAAAATCAGGCGATTATGCAGCAGAGAAGCAAGAGGGAAAGAGCACTAGTGACAAGGACACAAGGTGGTGTGACTTTTGTAAGAAACCTTGCCACACGAGAAAATTGTTGGAAGTTTCATAGTAAGCCTTCTTTCAGCAGAAAAGGAGAGAAGTTTGGTCAGACCAAAAAAAATACAAGCATATACTAAGGAAAACAAGAGAGAAGACATAACCATAGACAACCAAGACTTCGAAGGATTGAGTTAAGAACAGCTAGAGAAATTGAAGGCCGTACTAAATAATATGAACACTAAAACATACTCGTATGTTCAAAAAGGTGATACTTTAAAGGCCTAATTTATTTTTCCAAATGCTATTCCAATCCTTGGATCATAGATTCAAGTGCTTCAGATCATATGACTGGATTACCTTGTGCGGGAAATAAACAGGTCTCTACAACTGATGGAAACGAGTGCCCCATTGCTGGCCAAGGAGGGATTATCTTAACCAGTTCTATCTCTGAATTCTACCCTACACATTCCTAAATTGACATGTAATATTATCTCAATCACAAATCTTACCAAAGACCTAAATTGTTCATTGGTTTTGTTACCTTCTTACTGTGTTATATAGGACTTGGCTACGAGGAAGATGATTGGGAATGTTAAGGAGAAAGGTGAATTTTATTTCCTTGAGGCTATAGGCGGGTTTTTTATTACACCATTTCAAGCATGGCTAGCTCTCTCAATCATCATCATCAAGACCTTATCCCAATTAGGGGTCAGCCACATGAATCTTGTTCCTCCATTCTCCTCTATTAAATATCATAGCTTCATTTAGTCCCAAAGTTTTTAAATCTTTTCTCACCACTTCTATGCATATTCTTTTGGGCCTTCCCCTTACCATTTTAGAACCTTCAATTTGCATTGTCTCACTCCTTCTAACCAGTGCCGTTTTGGGTCTCCTTTGGACATGTCCAAACTATCTAAGTCTAATCTCCCTTATCTTGTTACCTGTTTCTGCTACCCCTAAGTTTCCTTTAATGTTTTCATTTGTAATTCTATCCTTTCTTGTCTTGCCACTCGTCCAACTCAACATTCCCATTTCCACAATGCTCATCAGTAAACATGATGTTCCTTAACTGCCCAACACTCTGATCTATAAAGTGTGGGCGGCCTTATAGCCATCCTATAGAATTTTCCTTTTAGTTTGAGTGGCACCCGCTAGTCACACAAAACTTCATATGCACATCTCCATTTATTTCAACCCGCTTGGATTCTCTAGGTAACCTCCCTCTAAATCTCTCCACTATCATAAATCATTGATCCTAAGTACCGAAAGTGGTCTTTTACGAGAACTTCTTGGTTATCATTCTTAACTGGTGTTCCACTCCTCCTCTCCTTGCTAAAATTGCACTCCATATATTCTTAGTTTGGCTGATTTTAAATCCTTTAAATTCTAATGCCTCTCCATAACTCTAACTTTGTGTTTATGCCCTCCCTTGTCTCATCAATTAAGACTATATCATCTACAAATAGCATGCACCAAGGAATCTCCTTGTGGAGATGTTTTGTTAACTCATCCATAACCAATGTGAAAAGGTATGAGCTCAATGCTGATCCTTGGTGCAATACTTTAGCGACAGGAAAATCACCGGTCTTGCCACTAGCAGTCTTAACATTTATTACCACTCCCTCATACATATCTTTAATTATGTCTATATACCCCCACGAAACCCGTTTCTTACCCAACACTCATATTACTCTCTAGGTACTCTATCATAAGCTTTCTCTAAGTCAATAAAGACCATGTGGAGGTCTTTCCTCCTCTCCCTATATTTCTCTATCAATTGTTTTAATAAGAAAATAGCTTCCATGGTAGACCTCCCAAGCATAAAACCAAACTAGTTCTCTGATACACTTGTCTCATGTCGGAGGCTCTTCTCAATCACTCTTTCAAAAAATTTCATAGAGCTTTTCCACCATTCATCCGACATTTTCTTTCATTTTATAATCTTGTTAAACAATTTGGTCAACCAAACTACTCTAGTATCTTCCATAGCTTCCAAACTTCTATTGGTATACCATCAAGCCCCATGGCATTTCCTGATTTCATCTTTTTCAAGGCCTCTTTCACTTCAGGTATTCTAATCCTACGTTCATATCTATATTGTCCAATGTTATTTAGGTTTATAGTATTTTCAATCCCTATATTCTTAGAGTCATTGTCATTTAACAATTTTTGAAAGTAAGTTTCCCACCTTTGTTTAATCTCTTCATCTTTGACTAGTACCCTTTACTCATCACTTTAATGCACCTAACATGGTCTAAGTCCTTACCCTTCTGTTCTCTTATTTTTGCAAGTATAAACACATCTTTGTCACCTTCTCTTGATCCTAGTCTACTATAGAGGTCATCATATGCCTTAAGTTTAGCCTTAATTACTATTCTCTTAGCAACCTTTTTAGCATTCTTATACTATTCATACATTTCATTATTTCTAGTCTTCTACTATACTTTAAAATACACCCGGTTTTCCTTAATAACTTTTTGCACTATTTCACTCCGCCACCATGTTTCTTTTACTAATGGTCTTTTACCTTAGATACTCCTAAGACATCTTTTACCACTTTCTTAATTGACTCAGCCATATTAGTCCACATGGTGTTTACTTTTGTTTCATAGTTACAGTTTCCTTCTACCACCAACTTATTTGTGAATGATGTTATTTTCTCTCCTTTTAAGTTCCACCACTTAGTTTTTGGATACCTATTATTTCCTTTCTTCCATCTTTTAATATAGATATCCATAACCATTAACCTATGTTGTGCGATTAAACTCTCACCGGGTACAACCTTACAATCCTTACACATTGATCTTTCTGTATTCCTAAGTAGAAAGTCTATTTGGCTTTTATAGAGTCTACTTTTAAGGGTTATTAAGTGTTCATCCCTCTTCTTAAAGAATGTATTTGTAATGGTCAGGTTATATACCAAAGCAAAATCGAGGATAGTTTCCCCCATCTCATTTCATTCTCCTATTCCATACCCTCCATGTATCCTATCATATCCTTTCTTTTCTTTTCCTACATGGTCATTTAAGTATGCTCCTATAACCATCTTCTCAGTGATGGGAATTTCTTGCATGTCTCCCTCCATATCTACCCAAAACTGTCTCTTAATTATATCTTCTAACCATACTTGTGGTGCGTATGCACTTATAACATGTATGATCTGCTCTCCTACAACAAGTTTTATTATTATAATTCTATCACTAATTCTTTTAATTTCCACAACCTTATCCTTTAATTGTTTATCCACTATTATTCCTACACCATTTTTGTTATTATCTTTTCCTATATACTAGAGTTTATACCCATTGATTTCTTTAGTTTTAGCGCATTTCTACTTGGTTTCTTGGATATAAGTAATGTTGACTCTCCTACATTTCATAGTATCTACTAACTCCAGATTCTTCCCTGTCCACGTCCATATATTCCATGTGGCTATACGAATCTTATGTTCTTGAGATAGCCTATTTACCTGCACACTTCTCAACCTCCATGGCATGAACCCATGCCCACTTTTCACTGCACCTGGGTTCTAATGAGCGTATCGCTTCCGAGGGGACACTCTAGCAGCCCTTGCCCATTTTCCACTACAACTGGGATCTAATGTAGCACGTCGCTTCTGGGGAATGCCCTAGCAACCCTTGCCCATTTTTCACTGCACCCAAGATCTACTTGAGGTTGTTAGAGATCTACTTTTCCAAATGAGAGTACCAAAAACATATTAGGGGCAAGCCATCTTGACTACCACTTATTTAATCAATAGGTTACCCTCTCGAGTCCTTAATCGTCGAACGCTGCTAGATTATTTGAGTAATCTTTTTCCTTCATGCAAAAACTTTAGGAATCTTTCTCCTAAAGTACGCAAGTGCATTTCTTTTGTGCATATTCATGATTACCATCAAACAAAACTTAATCCTAAACTCTAAGGTGTATCTTTCTTGGCTATCCACCTACTCAGAAGGGGTACAAATGCTATCACCCACCAACAAAAAGAGTCTATGTCACCAAGAATGCCAATTTTGTTCACCCATGTTTCCCACACAATTATCTTTAGGGGGAGAACATATATCAAGACAACGAGCAATATGTACTTTTATTGATCAAAGACCTACCAAGCCCTAAATCTTCTTCCCTACCACCCAATTCTTCCTCATCGACTATTTCAAGATCCAAATATGAACAAATTGATCCGACTGAAATTTTGCCAACTAGTGATTTAAATCAGCCAACTCCACTCAAGGTCAATTCAAGGAGCAAAGAGCCTTCACCAGAACCGATGCATACCTAGACATCTGAACCAAAACCAAGTAACACTGATCCTCTCTTAGTTGATTCACATGCTTCCAATATGATATATTCCTATCCATTGCCCTTAGAGAAAAGAAAAGAACTTGCACCCAACATCCCATATCTAAGTTTGTGTCAAATCATGAGTTGTCTCCTACTTTTAATTCTTTCGTCTCTCATTTATCCTCCCTAGAAGTTTCCAAAAATGTTAATAAGGCACTGAATAATCTAAAATGGAAAGAAGATATGATGAAGGAGATGAGAACCTTAAAAAGGAATGATACTTGGGATATAGTTAACTTGCCGGAAGGAAAGAAACCTGTTGGGTGTAAATGGATCTCACACTCAAATACAAAGTTGATGGGTCTTTGGAAAGATATAAAGCCAGATTAGTGACTAAGGGCTTTGCTCAAATATAAGGAATAGGCTATCAAGAAACCTTTACCCTAGTAACCAACTTGAATTGGACTTTGCAGTAATTTGATGTGAAAAATGCATTCCTACATGGGGATATAGATGAGTAAATCTACATGGAGATCCCACTTGGTATCGATAACCAAACAAAAGGAAAAGTCTGTCATTTGAGAAAATCTTTATACAGCCTCAAACAGTCTCCTAAAACATGAGTCAGGAAATTCACAAAGGCAATGGTAAGGTCAGGTATAGACAGAGTCAAGGTGATCACATACTATTCATCAAACTAGAAGATATGAGTAAAGTAACTGCTATAATTGTCTATGTAGATAACATAATTGTGATTGGTAATGACCAAGAAGAGATTAGTAAGTTGGGGCAGTATTCAGCAAGCAAATTTGAGATAAAAGATTTAGAAAGGCTTAAACACTTTCTTCGAATAGAGGTTCCCCACCCCAAGATAGGTATCTTTTTGTCTCAATGCAAATATGCAGTTGATCTACTAAAGGAGACCGGGATGTTAGGTTGTAAACCTGCAAACAGTTCCATTGAGCCAAATCATAAGCTCAGATATGACCATGAAGAACAAGAGGCTCATAAAGAAAGGTACCAAAGACTTGTTGGAAGACCAATATATTTTTCTCATATGCGTCCAGACATAGTATATGCCGTAGGCGTAATTAGTCAATTTATGCATAGTTCACTAGAGAAACACATGGAAGCTGCCTATCGAATCCTTATCTACTTAAAGTCAGCGACTAGGAAAGGAATTTTTTTAAGAAAATGAGAAATTAGATGTTGAAGGGTATTACCGATGCGAACTAGGATGGGTTGATCATAGATCAACATGCCAGTAATGAATTTTGCAGTTTTATTGGGGGTAATCTCGTCACTTGGATAAGCAAGAAGCATTTTGTGGTTCCCAAATCAAGTCCTGAAGTAGAATTCGGATCAACGGCTGAAGGCATTTGTGAGTTAATTTGGATACCATTGATTCTCTTAGATTTGGGAATAAAACCAGAAGGGCCTATCAAGTTGTACTATGACAACAAATCCCCCATAAGCATTGTGAATAATCCAGTCCACTATGATCGAACAAAGCACGTGGAAATAGATTGGCATTTCATCAAAGAATAATTGGAAAATGGGAAGATTTGCATTCCTTATGTCTCTTCTAAAAGTCAACTCGAAGATTTTTTCACTACAGGGTTGCAGAGATCTACATTTCATTTAATTCTAAGCAAGCTAGGAATGGAGGATATTTCCACACCAGCTTGCGAGGCAGTCTTGCCTTTGTATATTTAAATATCAGGGGCATATCCTTTCCTTTTATAGCTGCTATGACAATTTTGACATAGGATCCCTAAATATCAGGGTCGTGTCCTTTCGTAATTGTTATAACAGCTATAGACATCTCGTCTAATATTTTACTTTAAATTGACTGATTCTCTGTAACAGATTGACTGATTGTAAACTTATTTGTAATCCTCTAATGAGGAAACAGGATCAGATTGATTGATTGAAATCTTAATTTATTTGTAATCCTCCAATGAGGAAACTGTTTCATGTAACATTTATAAATATTGATACATCAATGGATCAAGACATGCAAACAGTATTACTTTTATCTGTCATTCGTGTTTTCTATCATCAGTTCAAATATTAAAATCATTCAAACCCTCCTCGCAAAAGAACAAACCATGACTGGAAAGGCCATTAAGTACAAAACAAATGTTTTATTCAGACTACTACATTAGGTGGGAGTCTGAGATATAAATAATGGAAAACTAATTAAATCGAACAAAGAAGGAAAGGAAAAACTAGGGTGCTGGATGTGCAAGGGGCCGATAACATACAACTGCAGGTCGTCAAGTTTGAAAAGGAAAAATAAACAACAAAGAACATCTTCAGATCATTTTTTTTTTCTTTTGAAAGTCGATCTTCAGACCAACTTTGGCTTTATAGAATGGCACTACTTTAACATTCCAGAGCTTTTTCCATCTTTTACTTTCTTAAGTTTGGTGTGATAACAAAGATTCCATTTTTTACTAACCAATACTGAGACAAAATATACAAAAGAGTACCACTACACTCTAACCATTCTTTACTATTGACTAGCAGGCAGTTCTCGATCACCAACAATGGTGGATGACCATGCCACATCAACTATTTCAGCCCTGTAGGATCTTATATTCTAATGTATTACTACCAGTAGCCTAAAAAGTGCACTAAAGTTGATGGTCCTCCTTATTTACCATTTAAACACCACAAGTGAAAGCTTTTAATTTCTGTGTCCCATGGAATTACATTATTCACCCACAAATTGATAATGAGAAGTATGTGGTAAGTGGAGTCGCATAAAGAAATAAAAAGGTGAGCCAAATATGGGCAATATATATTTAAAATGACTATATATGCAAAAATAATAATAAACAAATAAAAATGAAGAAAATAAAATAAAAAATGAGCAACTATTCCATTTCTTTTACTTCCTTCTATGCGTAAAAACAAACAAGAACTCTATCAGGAATGATAAATCCAAGTGCACACTTGCAATTAACCTTTACGCATCCACAACATCCTTTTTGAATAGATTTGATTAAATGCCTAAATTTTAGGATGATGTGGCTGCATACTGCACATTGGACAAGGTTAAATTGCAAGTATACTCTTGGATTTATCATCCTTCAAACTTTGTCCATTATGGACATGCATTGGGAGTGGGTACAAAATCCAAGGGGCCAGCCCCAAGATTACTTTCTCCAACCAACTATTATGGCTGTTTTCCTCTCTCGTGTTTAAGAAAAACATCATTGAACAAGTAAACTTATGCAAAAGAGAGGAGAGCAGAGAGAATTGGGTTCTCTTGGGAACTTAATAGGAGGGTAGTCTAGGGAAATTTTAGATGGCAATATTGTAAATAAGAAAAGTTTCACATATAAAAAAGAAAGGATTTACTTGTTCTGCATCAAGTACATTTGTTTATTTATCCAAACCGCTAATTTAAGTGGGACCTCCTTTGAAAAATAAGCATTAATTAATTGGGTTCAAAAGGGCAGCCCAGTCCACAAAGATCCCACGTATGCAAAGTTTAGGGAAAGGTCAGACCACAAGGGTCTATAGTAAGCAGCCTTACCTTACATTTTTGCAAGAGGCTATTTCCACGCCTCAAACTTGTGACCTCAAGGTCAAACAACGACAACTTTATTGTTGCTCCAAGGCTCCCCTTCACTAATCAATTGGCTTTTACTACATTAAAAATAAAAATGAGTAAATTTAGAACTTCCATGTGACAAAATAATAGAGTTGGTTGTTGGGGGAAACACTATTCCTTAGTATGTAGCAGATATATCCTAATAATAATAGTAATCGCAGTCGTTGTCGCCGTCATTGTCACTGTCATCGTCGTCATCAAGACCTTATCCCAATTAGGGGTTGGTCACATGAATCTTGTTCCTCCATTCCACTCTATCAAGTGTCATGGCTTCATTTAGTCCTAAAGTTTTAAATCTTTTATACCAACTTCTATCCTTGTTCTTTTGGGCCTTAACCTTTTGCGACCTTTGACTTGGATTGCATCACTCCTAACCAGTCCCCTTTTTGGTCCCCATTGAACATGTCCAAACCATCTAAGTCAAATCTCCCTCATCTTGTTACCTATCGGTGCTACTCTTGAGTTTCCTCTGATGTTTTCATTTCTAATTCTATCCTTTATTGTCTTGCCACTCACCCATCTCAACATCCACATTTCAGCGACCCTCATCCTATGTACATGTTGTTCCTTAACTGCCCAAGACTTTGATCCATTGAGCATGGCCAGCCTTATAGCCATCCTATAGAATTTTCCTTTTAGTTTAAGTGGCACCCTCCGATTACACAAAACTCCAAAGGTGCATCTCTATTTGTTTCAAGCCCATTGGATTCTCTAGATAACCTCCCTCGCAATCTATCCACTCTCATGAATTATCGATCTCAAGTATCGAAAGTATTCTTTTAGGGGGTCTTCTTGGTTATTAATCTTATCAGTACTCTACTCCCACTCCTCTCCTTAATAAAATTGCATTCCATATATTGTCTTAGTTCAATTAATTTTAAATCCTCTAGATTCTAAAGCATCTCTCCATAACTTTAGCTTTGTGCTTATGCCCTCCCTTGTCTTATCAATCAAAACTATATCATCTGCACATAGCATGCACCATGGAATCTCCTCTTGCAGATATTTTGTTAACTCATCCATAACCAACGTAAAAAGGTAAGGGCTTAATGCTAATCCTTAGTGCAATCCTATAGTGATGCAAAAATCACTGGTTTCTCCGCTAGTAGTCGTAACATTTGTTACAGCTACCTCATACATATCATATCCTTAATTATGTCTATATACCCCCGTGAAACCCCTTTCTCACCCAACACCACCATATTAGATCTATGGGGACCTTATCATAAGCTTTTTCTAAGTCAATAAAGACCAAGTGGAGGTCCTTCCTCATCTCCTTATATTTCTCTATCAATTGTCTAATTAGAAAAAATATCTTCCATGGTAGGCTCCCTAGGCATAAAACCAAACAGGTTCTCCAACACAATCGTCACATGTTGTAGCCTCTTCTCAATCACTCTTTCAAAAATTTTCATGGTATGGCTCACTAGTTTGATCCCCCAGATAATTAGTACAACTCTGTATGTCTCTTTATTCTTATAAATTGGTATAGTAGAAGTCTTCCTCCATACATATGGCATTTTCTTCGATTTTACAATCTTGTTAAACAACTTTGTCAACCAAACTACACTAGTAACTCTCATATACTT
Source organism: Warburgia ugandensis (assembly GCA_035236585.1). NCBI lineage: Eukaryota > Viridiplantae > Streptophyta > Magnoliopsida > Canellales > Canellaceae > Warburgia > Warburgia ugandensis. The sequence goes on along the minus strand of CP141129.1, from coordinate 30,787,513 downwards.
CCAAACCATTATTAGTATACCATCGGGCCTGAGAGCCTTACTTGATTTCATCTTTGACTAGTACCCTTTGGTCATCACTTCTAATACACTTAATGTAGTCTAAATTCTTACTCTTGTTTTCCCTTAGTTTTGCGAGTTTAAACACATCTTTCTCCCCTTCTCTTGATCCTAATCTATATAGAGATCATCATATGCCTTAGAGTTTAGCCTCACCTACTACTCTCTTAGCAAGCCTTTTAACATTCTTATATTGCTCAAAGTTTTCGTTATTTTTAGTTCACTGCCATGCTTTAAAACACACCTGTTTCTCTTTAATAACTTTTTGTACTTTTTCAATCCACCACCAAGTTTCATTGTTGGTTGCCTTTTACCTTTTGATGCTCCTAAGACATCTTTTGCCACTCTCTTAATAGACATGGTCATATTAATCCACATGGTTTTTACTTCTATTTCATTGTTCCAAATTATTTCTACTATCTACTTGTTTGTGAATGATGCCATCTTCTATCCATTTAAGTTCCACAACTTAGTTTTTAGATACCTATTAAGTTCATTTTCTTTCTACCATCTTTCGATGTAGATATCCATAACCATTAACCTATGTTATGAGGTTGAACTCTCACTGGGTATCACTTTACAATCCTTACACATTGATCTTTTAGTATTCCTAAGTAAAAAAAAGTTTATTTAGCTTTTATGGAGTCCACTTTTAAAGGTTATTAAGTGTTCATCCCTCTTCCTAAAGAATGTGTTTGCCAGGGCAAGTTATATGCCAAAGCAAAATCGAGGACAGCTTCCCCCATCTCATTTCATTCTCCGATATCATAACCTCCATGTACCCTATCATATCCTTCCTTTTCATTTCCTACATTGCCATTTAAATTTGCTCTTATAAATATGCCCTCTGTATTGAGAATGACTTGTATGACTCCTCCATATCTTCCCAAGACTGTCTTTTGATTCTATCTTCTAACCCTACTTGTGATTGCATATGCACTTATAACATTTATGATCTTTTCTCCTAGAACAAGTTTTATTAATATAATTCTATCATTGGTTCTTTTAACGTTTACAACTTTATCATTTAATTCTTTTATCTATTAGTATCCCTACGCCATTTCTTATTTTCCTTCCCTACGTACCAGAGCTTATACCCATCTATGTCTCTAGTTTTAGCCCATTACCACTTGGTTTCTTGGATACAAGCAATGTTGACTCTCCTGCATTTCATAGCATCCACTAACTCCAGACTCTTACACATCAATGTGCCTATATATTTCATGTAACAATACGAATCTTGTTCTCCTAACCTAGCCAACTTAACCATGCCCTTCTTGAACGATGTGGAAATCCATGCAAAGATTTCCACTATACTTGGGTTTCATGCAACGCATCGCATCCAAGGGAACGCTTTAGCAACCCTTGCCTATTTTCCACTGCACCCAGGATCCGATGTAACGCATCACTTCCAAGGGAACGCCCTAACAGCCCTTGTCCATTTTTTCCAATGCAACAAGTCTTCACAGGGAATGCCCTAACCCCAAGGAATGTCAAAATTTGATTCATGCATGGGATTTGCCATGAGTTTTACTTGTCAAGTGGTACCTAATGCAAAACTCCTTTATTCGAGCTTGGGACTGGATATATCCCGATAATATGTATATATATGGGGTTGTAACCTGCAACTCGTTGTAGGCAGGTTATCAGAAAAAAAAGGGCAGCCCCAGTGCACAAAGCTCCCACCTATGCAGGGTCTGTGGAAGGGGCTAACCACAAGGGCCTAAAGTACCTACAACTCGTGTGCAGGTTATCAACATCACAAAATTGCTTTGGACTCAAAATGCCCCTAAAAGATACAGAGGCCTAACGTTTACAATCTGGGTTTTTGGTCTTTTTAGTCTCCTAGACTCATTTGATAGAGAAGCCCTAGAATTTTGGGTTCCTAAATACCCTCTCTTAATTCCCAATTTTAAGTGAAGTAGGTTATAAGAGTGGCCAATTTGAAAACCCAAAATTCAAAGGCTTTTCTGTCAAATGGATTTAGGAGACTAAAAAGACCAAAAACCCAAATTGTATATATTGGGCCTATGTATCTGTTAGGGGCATTTTGAGTCCAACACAATTTTGTGAGGTTGATAACCTACACATAACGTGTTGTAGGTTATTAGCCCCCTATACATATATATACTATAATATCGGCTATTATAATAAAGAATCCAGTGTTTCACCCAACAACCAATTCTCTATGTTTTTGTCACATGGAAGTTCTAAATTTACTCATTTAATGTTTAATATAGCAAAACTCAATTCCTTAACAATCTCATTTTTTATTTGAAGCTCGTGTTTCATAATTAGATCTTGTATTTGAAACCTCCTCCTTAGGAAGAAGTTGTCTACAAGTCAGTCTTGATAAGCCTGAAACAGATTCAGATCTGTAAGTTGAAGTTCATCAATATTCAAATGCAATGTTTCTTAATCAATAACTCCTCTCCAGCAAAGCAAATTCTTTCTTTGCATGTCCACCATCTCCATAGCTCCACTAGGAGAATATTTCAACATGATCGTTTGTTTATCTGTCCTAACACTAAAATGTCAAAAGATGGGTTAAAACCAAAGAGAGTAGGAAACTACCATATGCATTATCATTAATTTTCTTAAGGATTCTATACCATCACTCTTATTCTTTTACATTGGAAACGCTCTCATTAAAGTAGATAATGAATATATCCCATCACTGAACAATTGAAACCTTTTTAGTGGATCTATGTAAGCTTTCTATTTTGCAATACGTTCTTTAATCTTCAAGTTTTGTTATCATAAAACTGTTGCTTCCATTCAGCCACCTTTTCTTTAGCAACATGTATCTCTCAAATAGTAGGAGATAACATCAAATTGTAAAAGTAATTTGGTAATGACCTCTAAACTATCTCAAATGGCCTTGTCACAATAGTATAGTCGTTGTAAGCAAATTCAGCTTGTGAAATTACGTCATCCCATTGCTTCGCCTTCTCTCCCATCAAGTAGCCCACTAGATTTCCTAGCTTTCAAATTATCACCTCAGACTGTCCATAAGTGTGTGATATCATCATCAAGACCTTATCCCGATTACAGGCCAATCACATGAATCTTGCTCCTCTGTTCCCCTCTATTAAGTGTCATGGCTTCATTTAATCCCAAAGTTTTTAAATCTTTTCTCGCCACTTCTACCCACGTTCTTTTGGGCTTGCCCCTAGCCCTTTTACCACCTTCAACTTAGATCGCCTTACTCCTAACCAATGCCGTTTTCGGCCTCCATCGGACATGTCCAAACCATCTATCGAATCTCCCTCATCTTGTTACGTATTGGTGCTACACCTAAGTTTCCTCTAATATTTTCATTTCTAATTCTATCCTTTCTTGTCTTGCCACTCATCCATCTCAACATTTGCATTTCAGCAACACTCATCCTATGTACATATTGTTCCTTAACTGCCCAACACTCTGATCCATAGAGCATAGCCAGCCTTACAGCCATCCTATAGAATTTTCCTTTCAGTTTGAGTGGCACTGTCGATAACGCAAAACACCATAGGCGCATCTCCATTTATTCCAGCCCGCTTGGATTCTCTGGGTTACCTCCCTCTCAATATCTCTGCTCTCATGAATTATCGATCCCAATTATCGGAAGTGTTCTTTTAGGGGAACTTCTTGGTTATCAATCTTTACTGGTACTTCACTCCTCCTTGCTAAAATGGATTCCATATACTCTATCTTACTTCGACTAATTTTAAATCCTTTAGATTCTAATGCACCTCTTCATTGTTGCAACCAGTCAATTATATCTCCAATTCATTGGCCAATTACAGCTAGATGGACTAGGACAACCTCAAAAGCCTGTGGACTATTGTGATACAACAGCCACATAATTATGGCAAAGAACTAATTGAATTCTAAATTTAATAAGCTCAAGATGGACCACATTGGATAATTTCAAAGAGTGTTATTGCCTCGCCACAATGATTAGTATTGCTGATGTAAATTCAATTGTAAATCTCGTAAGAAATTGTGTCTTGATGGCCTTTCAAATCATTCTATAAGTTGTTAATGCACTTGACCAAATTGGCATGAATCCTCTGAACTTCTTGCCACAATGAGGATCAACTTTAATGGCTACAAGCTTGATTGTCCCAATGTAAAAGGTATGACTCTGTTCAACCGATAAAGGAAGTCTTCAGGTTGTTCCATGCCACTAAAATCTAGCATATCAATTTAATGTGGATCCCTTCCCGGTCTTTGGAAGTTAACTCTAGAATATCACTAATGCCCCATATTGTTACATACCACAGAGCTCTAGATGCTAAGTTTGCTACTCAACACGTTCAACAAGAACGTGAATACAAAAAAATTTATGAGCAATTTCACAACTTAGGTGCCTATAAGGAGAAGTGATAATTTAGTAATGATGTTGAACTTTAACTCAACTTTTTCACTCTAATATTATACTTTGAAGTTGACAGAAGAAATATATCCTAGTAGCCCAGTGCACAAAGCTCCCGCCTATGCGGGGTCCAGGAAAGGGGCAGACCACAATGGGTCAATAGTATACAGCCTTACCTTGTGCATTTCATGAGGCTGTTTCCATGCCCCAAACCCATGACATTCAAGGTCACTTGACGATAACTTTATCTTTGCCCCAAGGCTCCCCTTCTAAGAAAAAATAACCCAGTAAATACTTCAAATATCAGAATTTACACATAAGATAAAAGAACCAGTGTGAAATAGTAAATACTTTAAATATCAGAATTTACATGTAAGGTACGAGAATCAGTGTGAAATAGGCAGAGGTGGTCATATCTTTTCCTAACTGCTTAGAATCATTGGAAGCTTACCTTTATCCTCAGACCAACATTTGAGAAATGATTTTCATCCTTAAGCAGAGATAGATCTTCATCCAGATAAGAAATTGATGTGCAATTTGTAATTAAATGTGCAATAAGAAATGTATCACTAGTCAAAGTAATAATGTTATTTGAATGTGAACAAAGGGACTATTTCATATGTAAGAAGATAGAGAGTTAAGACTATTGCAAACAGGAGACCATATATATGTCTACCATCTGATGAAATATTGCCAGCACTTGCATCAATTGCCATTGGATCAGCTACATTATCAGATCCATGGGATGCTTTTAAATCCTCCTCTTTAGTAAGACTAGCTTTTAGAGCTTCTTCCTTCTTTATTCGGTTTTGTTCTTCTTCATAAGCTATCAACTCTTCCCCAACTAATGGAACCCTCTTACTCATAGTAACCTTTACTGCTTTAGGAGGTGGATCGGCCTGAAGCATACGGGCTAATGTCGGAAACTGCAAAGACAATCATTGCAAAAGATGTACTAGTGAGCATATAGCAACTAAAGTCACTGCAAATCAACAAGGAACCTTCACGGTCAACAATTATTCAAGTAAATTAGGTATGAGATACAATGCTGATCCTATGTCACAGAATAGATATGCCAACAAACTGTAATTGATTTTATTCAAGATTAATACAAAACTAAGCACCTCTAGATAAAGATGTTACAAACATTTGAAAATTAAAATTATCAGGAGTCTCAACAAATAAATCATAAGATATTGTTTAAGATTTTCAAGTGAAGGACAAAATAAGCTTAACTTCAGAAAATTATTACTATAGGACATATTCAGTATGTCATCTTTTCATATTGAAAAGATTATTGTTCTTCTAAAGTGTCCAGCACTTCTTACACTATCTTAATCACTTTGTACAAAAATTAACTTAATTAGTTAATTGCTAACACATTAATAGAATTGCACATCAGCCTCCTGAAAAAAAGTGAAAAATAAGTTCTTAACATAAAGACAGGACATAATATCTTTCTTTTTTTCTTCTTCTTCTTTTTCTTTTTCTTTTTTTTGTGGTGGGGAAGTAATATCAATATCCATTGACCACATAAACAGTTTAATGAAGCTGAACAATTTAAACTGTATGGTCGATGCTTAGTTTTATAGTTAGCTGCAATGCTTGCATATGGAAAACCTGAGACTTGAATGCTTCACCCATTTCCCTTTACATGGAAGTCAAGAGATCTCTTGTTAATATTTACAGAAGCAAAAAGCTGAGACATGCAATATAATTGACTAATAATTTAACAAAGCTGCTATAAACGACACAGAAAGATTCTCAGCTTGAAATTAAACTTCCAGAGGAACACTCTAGCAATGCGAGAGAAAACATTAGGTATCTAACTTCTGGACAATCACTAATCCAACCACATTGCAGCACCATCTATAAGGTGTTTTCAACTTTTTGTAATCAATAAGCTACTTTGCAGATAGAAACTTAATTCACACGAGAAGAAAGTATCACCAATAAAATGGGCAAGCTAGTCTCTCTGAATCGATATGAATTGAGAAAATAATACATACCGAACAGCCCAACTTGTGGACCATCTCATTGCTGCAAATCATCCAATCCACTGGCTACCTCATTAGTTGGATAACTTCATCGTCTCAAGAATAGAATGACCCCATTCTTTGGGACAGCTAATAAGACTTACCTGGGTCATCCCTAACAAATGTGATTCATCAGCAGGTCAGGATCATCTAGGTGATGCAAATTTCAGGCTAAAATCCAATCCCCGAGGTCTGGCTAAGCTTGATGGTTCCAATCAATGATATCTTCCTCTAACTGACTGCGATAGGGATTAAGCTAAGAATTTAAAGAAATCTGTAGACATATCATATTACCGTGAGTTTACAGTTGTGACTGCTAGTTAAAGGAAGGGAAAATGGATGTCAGTATGAGAGGGGGAAGAAGATACACACAGGCCAAAGAGGAAGAGAATAGAGAATATCAGTTGAAAAATGAGAACAGAAAGTTTGAATAAGCAATAATTCCTGCTCGTCTGTTACCACTAGCTCTTGTAACATGAGCAGCATCCACTGGTGTGCTGATCTGTGCTTTTGCTGTTATGACTCTACAGTCCCACAATTCATTTCTGTAACTGCAACCATCATGCCCAAACAGCAACTGATGAGCATTGAAACCTCATGTTGGTCGGATCTTTGGATTAGATCCAGCAACTTCCAGAAGGTGAAACTCTGAAAGAAACGCTGAAAGAAATAAATGTGTCTTTGACGCATCACAGATTCACAAAAACATTTGGGGCCACAACATTCATGCTTGTGCACGTAGCACACCAGGAAATAGAGCCAAATATTGGAAGAAAAGGCCCATGCATGAAATCTAGCAGGAGAAGAAGCAAGCTTTTGGGTGTTGTTTTCTGTGTAGAGAGTCTTTTATTTATTTTTTTAAGGAAAGTTCAAGATGGAATATTGTAGCCTAAATTTTTCAGGAAAAGTTCAATGCTCCCTTAGGAAAGTGAGAGGTTTGGCAAGTCTTGCAGCTTAAGCACCTCATGGACCTGATTTTGAGAGGAACTGATTCTGTGAAATCTCTTCTTTTTTTTTCATCCAGAAAAGCCTTTACTAATTTATGCATATAATTAAGATCTAAATATAGGAAAATCTTCCTTAACTTATACCTATAATTAAGGCCTAAATGTTGAAAAATCACAGCTAGTAATGACAGCTATTTCTCACACGTTTCACACATTTTCCACACCCTCTCAAGCTGGTTCAAAGATATCCATCATTCCCAGCTTGCTAATACATGAAAGAAGCATAGGTCAAGGTAAACTTAGGTAAGAACGTCTGCTAGCTGTTTTCCACTAGTGACAAATGGAATACAAATCTGACCACTTTCAAATCTTTTCCTTGATAAAATGCCTGTCAATTTCAACGTGCTTAGTTCTGTCACAATGGACAGGATAGTGAGCAATACTGATAGCAGCTTTATTATCAAAAAAAAAGGTTCAGTGTTCACTACTCATGTCTTAACCATTCAAAGTTCCTTTAGAAATATCTTCAACCACATCAACTCACATATTCTTTGTGCCATAGCTCTGAACTCGGCCTCAGCACTGCATCTTGCTACTACTGATTCTTGCTCTTCCAAGTAACCAGGTTTCTTCCAACGAAAGTTCAATATCCCCATGCCTACCTTATGTCTTCTACTGAACCAGCCTTATCTGCATCTGTATAAGTTTCTACTTGAACAAGATAATTCTTCGAGAAAAATAAGCTCTTTCCAGGTGTTCCTTTTGGTATTGTAGAATTCTCAAACCCGCCTCCATATAGCTTTCTGATGGAGAGTGCATGTACTGACTTACCATGCTCACACCAAATGCAATAACAGGCCTAGTGTGAGACAAATATATCAATTTCCCAACTAATCTTTGATATCAGCCTTTGCCAACTTCAGCACTCCCAACAGCAGCTTCAAATCTATGTTTTGGATCAATTGGAATGTCTCATTGTTTGCACCCTAACATTCCTATTTCCTTGAGAAGATCCAAAACATAATTTCTTTGTGACAGAAATAATTCCTTTAATAGATCTTGCAACTTCAATCCCTAGAAAATATCTCAATTTCCCCAAATCCTTGATCTCAAATTCTTTGGCAAGCATCCCATTAATGATTCTCATTTCATCAGCATCAATACCAATTAGAATAATATCATCTACATAAACAATCAATACAGTGATTTCCCCGCCTTTTTGCTGTTTGAAGAACAAAATATGATCACCTTGGCATTGAGTATACCGAAAACGATGAATTTCTTTGGTAAACTTCTCAAACAAAGCACAAGGTGATTGTTTTAGTCCATATAAGGACTTTCTTAACCTGCATACTTTCTCTCATCAACTTTGCCTATGTGGCTTTATCATCTCACAAACAGTCCTAAGCCCAGATAGAGGAGGGTTGCATCAAGTGCCAACCAACGTAAAATGCTTTAGCAAATCCTTAGCATGAATCTAAAAGCATAAAGCATTTTCTTGAGCTAAAGCACTCCCCATAAGCGACTCACTCCATCGAAGCTCAAATGCAGTGGAAAATGGGCAAAGGCTGCCAAGGTTTCCCCAGTAAGCAACGCACTGAATCGGATCCCAGATACAATGGAAAATGGGCAAGAGATGCTAGAGCATTCCCCCCTAAGCGACACACTGCATCCTATGTAATTAGAGGCGCGCCTAGGTGTTAGGCGCATGTACTATGCTTGAATTTTATAAAGTTGCAAGGGTTTTAGGCACTAGCACCTAGGTTGCGCCTAGAGCCTATGTTCAAGCACCTTCAATGCCTTGGCGCAGATGACGAGTTGTTTAAACCTTAAACATCAATTTTTTTCATTTTTTCATCTTCCAACACTATTTTCTCCTCTTGAGAGCTTCTACCCTCGAAAAGACCATTCCTCTTCAAGCTTTACATATCTAAATGAAGAAAAGGTATGGATTCATGAATCTTCCACCTAAACCCTATTTTTCTGTAAAAAAAAAAAGTAAAGGTCAATACCATTTTTTATTTTTGGTTACTTTTTCTTGTAAATCTTGATGGTTTCTCATTCTATAAGTAGAAAGAAAAATTCCATTTGATTTTCTTGTTTGATTGCTATCGATTTCACCTCTTTTTAGGTTTTCTTCAAAAAAAAAAAATTTGAAAAAACAGTTATAGAATTTTGAAACAACTTTCATTTTTTACATTTGTTCCTTGAAACAGAATTTCATTCACATACATAGCTTCCATTCATAGAAATTAGCATGTTTGAGTAACATGTCATCATAGAATTAATGATTCTATGTTTTTCTTACTTTTTTGGGATTTTTTAATTTTTATAATTCTTAATATTTGTTTTTGTGCCTTGTAATCCAGGCATGTGCTTAGGCACGCATAGGCCCTCTAGGCTCCAGGCCCACCCCTTGCACCTGGTTGCGCCTTGTGCCTCTAACTACGTCGGCTGCATCAAATCCGGGAAGTAGGGAAGAGTTCTCGCACTATTCTACACGTGCGCAGGTAAAGAGACTAGTTTAAGGAAATGAGATTTGTATCACCACATGGAATATAGACACATTGACATGTAAGAGTCTAGAATTAGTAGATACAATGAAACGCAAGAGAGTCAACATCGCTTGTATTCAAGAAACCAAGTGGAAAGGGGCTAAAACAAAAGAAATTGATGGTATAAGCTATAGTATGTAGTAAAGGACACAAATAACGTAGGGATAGTAGTGGAAAAAGAATTAAAGGATAAAGGTGTAGACATTAGAAGAACCAGTAATAAAATTATACTAGTAAAACTTATGTTACAAGAGAAGATCATATATGTTATAAGTGCATACACCCGACAAGTAGGGTTGGAAGATAGAATCAAGAGACAGTTCTGAGAAGATATGAAGGGAGTACTAAAAGAAATTCCCTACACAGAGGTGATATTTATAGAAGCAGACTTAAATAATCATGTAAGAAAAGAAAAGGATATGATAGTTTAAAGGAAGGTATAGTAATGAAGAAAGAAATGAGATGGGGGAAGCTATCTTCGATTTTGCTTAAGCATATAACCTAACTTTAGCAAACATATACTTTATAAAGAGGAATGAAAACTAACCCACCTTTAAAAGCGGATCATATAAAAGCCAAATAGACTTCTTTTACTTAGGAATACTAAAAGATCAGCGTGCAAGCATTGCAAGGTGATACCCAGTGAGAGTTTAACCACACAACATAGGTTAATGGCTATGGATATTTACATTAAGAGATAGAAGAAAGGAAATGAACTTAATAGGTGCCCAAAAACTCAATGGTGGAATTTAAAAGGAGAGAGGATAACATCATTCACAATGAAGTTGATGGCAAAAGGAAAGTAAAACAATGAAACAAAAGTAAATACAATGTGGACTAATATGGCCAAGTCCACTAAGAAAGTGGCAAAAGAAGTTGTAGGAGTATCTAAAGGTAAATGGCAACCAACAAATGGAACTCGATGGGAGTGAAAAGGTACAAAAAGTTATTAAAGAGAAATGTGTGTACTTTAAAACTTAGAGGGGACTAGAAATACTAAAAACATTGAGCAACATATGAATGCTAAAAGAGTAGTAAGTGAGGCTAAGCTAAAGGCGTATGACGATCTCTATAATAAATTAGGGTCAAGACAAGGTGAGAAAGATGTGTTCGAACTCGCAAAAATAAGAGAACAGAAGAGTAAGGACTTAGAACACGTTACATGAAATAATAGGGATGACCAAAGGTCACTAGTCAAAGATGACGAGATCAATCAAAGATGGGAAAGTTACTTTCAAAAATTAGTAAATGACAAATATGTTGAGAATATAGAGATTGAAAGAGGCATTGAAAAAGATGAAATCAAGAAATAAGGCCTACCATGCTCTATGGATCAAAGTGTTGAGCAGCTGAGGAACAACATGTACATAGGATGAGCGTAGCCAAAATGAGGATGTTGAGATGGATGAGTGGCAAGACAAGAAAGGATAGAATTAGAAATGAAAACATTAGAGAAAACTTAAGAGTAGCACCAATAGGTAACAAGATAAGGGAGGGTAGACTTAGATAGTTTGGACATGACCGAAAACGACACCGTTTAGAAGGATTGAGTCGACCCAAGTTGAAGACTCTAAAAGGGCAAGGGGAAGGACCAAAAAGACATGGATAAGTGGTGAGAAAAGATTTAAAAACTTTTGGACTAAATGAGGCCATGACCCTTGATAGAGGAGAATGGAGGAAGAAGATTAATGTAGCCGATTCCTAATCGGGATAAGGCTTTGATGATGATGACAATGATAACACTTTCTTTCATAGAAAAATATCTTCAAAACCAGGTGGTAACTCCCATTCGCCTTGTGTTTATAGTAAACATCCATTTCCACCCCACTAGTTTCTTTCTTGGAGGAAGATCAACAACTTCCCATGTATCATTCTTTTACAATGCTCCCATTTCTTCAAGGGCAGCTTTTTTCCATCTTGGGACAATAAATGCTTCCTATACAGTTCTTGAAACAGGTTCGCAGGAAGACAAGTTAGCAATAAAGGCTTTAAATGAAGGGGACAACCGTTGGAAGAAAATTATTTTGAAATAAGATGCATTGTGGAGGATCTAACACCTTTCCTATCAGCATTCAGATATTTAAGATAAAAAAACTCAATCTTGTCAAGATCTTTGGAAAGACTAGGGACTAAAGGATTACCTGTTCTTTTTTCAGAATCTCTACACTTGGCTCAGATGATCGGTGATGTTGAGGAGGTTTTGACTTGTTCCTTCTTGAATAAGCTTTTAGTTCATGATCTCTATCCTGCACATACTCAAGTAGAGTCATGGGAACTAGAGGGGAAGATGGAAACTTCTAAGAAGGAGAAACCTCAAAAGATGAAGAATTCTCAGAAGAAAAAGCCTCAGAAGACTCATTTTGCACACTAGTGGGAATAAAGACAATATTGGGAACATAAGGGAAATTAGGTATACCTGGCTGAGCATGAGAGGGCTTCTGAACATATGAGGGCTTAGGTATAGTGGAAAGACTGGTCCAAAACAGATCTTCTACATGTTGACTCTCCCCTTGAAGAGTAGTTTTGGTGAAGAAAGAGGTATTCTAAAAGAAGGCTGCATCCATAGACACAAAGAATTTTTGTGTTGAAGGATGATAGCACTTGTAACCTTCTTTTGTAGGAGTATACCCCCAAAAAACACAACAAAGAGCCTTCCAATCTAATTTTCCCTTATTACAATCATGCCAGTGAACAAATGCTACACAACCAAAAAACTTCAAGTGTGCTAGAAGAAAAGATTTATGACAAAGAATATGTATTTCTGAGGTTTTCAAGGGATGTTTGAAAGTTCAAGACCCTTGATGGCATTCTGTTGATGAGGTATGTAGCAGTAAGAACAACCTCACCCCAACAATTTTAGGAACCCCTATGGTAAACATTAAAGCTCTAGCTACCTCAAGAATATGCCTATTGTTCCCCCTCAACAATCCCATTTTGTTGGGGCGTATTTACACAAGAACTATTATGTACAATCCCATGCTCAATCATATATGAACCAAGAATTGAAGAATAACTCTCTCTCTCACTATCAATACGAAGAATTTGAAGATTGGCTTGAAATTGAGCCTTCATCATCTGATGAAAATTTTGAAATGTTTTTCCTACTTCAGATTTTTCTTCGAGCAAAAAGACCCAACTTACACAAATATAATCATCGATAAATGTAATTAACCATCTAGACCCAAAAAGACTCGGCACACATGAGGGACCCTAAATATCACTGTGAATGAGGGAGAAAGGTTGTGACTTTTTATACGTTTGTGCAGGAAATTGTGCCTGATGATGTTTGGATAACTCACACACTTCATGTTGCAAAAATTGGACATCCTTGACCTAATTGTTTATGCCAGAGTTCAATTTCTTGATCTTAATTAGAAGAACTTAAGTGTGTATGACATAGATTACCTAAACCAATCAATTTACCCTCAATGTAGCGAAGTCCATCAATCTTCTTTCATGTGCCAATCATCTTCCTCATGCACAAGTCCTGAAATTCACAGTGATTTGAGAAAAATTTAACAATACAATTAAGATTTTTAGTGATTTTGCTGATGGAAAGAGGATTACAAGATAGATAGAACATGTAAAACGAAAATTTAATAAAAGGGGATTTGATATGGGTATACATCCTTTTCCTGTGACAAAGGATAAAGATCCATCAACTACTTTAACCTTTTGTCTACCCAAACAAGGCTATGTGAGAGATATAAATTAGAACAGCTAGTCATATGATCTAAAGCCACGGAATCAACAATCCAAGGATAACTCAGAAGATGAGCAAGCGGTCATAAAGGGTCTAAAGAATAAAAAGGAAAAGGATAAAAGATTTTCCTTTTTTTGGGAGGGTGGGTTGACTAGCGAGGTCTATTCGACTGACTCATTTAGTTGACTTAGTGAGTTGGTGGGTCAGCTCTACAGGTCGGCTTAGTAGCTCAAGGCTCGGCTCAGTGGTGTAAATGGCTAAAAAAATGTCCAAGAGTAAATCATAGCTGGAAGCAAGATACTATTGTTCACCGAGGGTGTGCTATTATCAATTCTGAAGGGTTCACTACTGGTTCTGTTCTAAGAACCCCTTCTCAGCTTTCTTCCTTTCTTAACCATCCATTCAGAGAAGTAGCAAAAATGGGGCGAGAGTTCTCCCGAATCTAATGTTTCTGATGACAAAAGAAGCTCAACCAACCAAAAGAAGCTCAGCCAACCACTCAGGCCACGTTGGTTGTAGAGGTAGCAGCCGGCTGCCGATCCTATTGTTGACAAGACAACGAAAAAAACACATTCCACCCCCAACGCCAAAAAACAGGAGAAAAAAGACTTCCACCAAGGCTTCTCAAAGGAGAGCAATAAAGTGGATGATCCTGGGAATCCACAAAAGAGAACCTTGGATGAGCTCAAGCAACTGATTGAAAAAGCTTTGTGAAGATCAAAGATCCCCCCAAGCCATCTGAGCCCACAGATCAAGAAATCAGTTTTCCGGCAAAGAGTCTTTTACTTTTGACAGGGGTATATTGAACAAGTGGAGGTCTCGACGGATCCGGTTGCCAACCAGCAGGTGCCAGTGTCTGTTCTCCCATCTGTAGATTACCTTGGAGAAGATGACATCCAACAGATCCACCTGATTTGCCTAGATAACAGCCAGAAACAGCAGTCTTCACCGCAGAAGATAATGCCAGCACTGATACTCTAGCGACTCACTGTTCATAACCTCCAGAGTTGCATGAACTCTTCCAGTTTCCAAATCCAGTTGGTTCTCAGCTGGGTTGGTTATCGGTGGTGCTCCAGCAAACAACGCAGATCTGGTTTGAAGGTTTTCTTGCGGATCTTCAGAGAGAGAGCGATATCCAATAGATTCACTTGATCTGTCTAGAAAGCTGGTAAATCTTCACTGGAGAGGAAAGCCGGCAAAGTTACTAAAGACTCGACTGTAGTCATTGATGTACATCCAAGGGCCATATGTGTTAAGGAGCTGTTCCAGCCAGAGATCTGTTTGTTCTCCAGCAGCTAACTGTTTTGACGGAGTAACAGGCAGGTGTCGACAAATCAGATCTGATCTATTTGTAGCAGATCTGTGTGTCAGGAGAACAGAACTTCAACATGGCTCCAACATCATGTGATATCTCGTATATTTTTATTCATCTATAAAAGCATTACAATATGGCTGATTTATACATGAAACCGTTCCTAATTTATATCTATAATTAAGATCTAAATATATAGGGAAATCTTACCTAACTTATACCTATAGTTAAGGCCTAAATGTAGGAAAATCATAACTAGTAATGACAGCTATTTCTCACATGTTTTACAAATTTTCCACAGATTCCTAGATAAGGATCCCCATAAGTACACCGTTTACGTCTTGTCTCGTTGCAATCAAATGACTTGAAATTATGGGGATTATTCTCTCTTCAAGCTGCAACTGTTCATACTCTCATTGGTGCAACTATTCATAACCACAAGCATACAACTCTCTTAATCTTTCAAAGTGTGATACTTAGAGAACAACTCACCAATTTCTAGGTGCAATTGTCTAGACCAATTTTCGTGCTCCTCATGTGCGATGCCTGTCAAAACAATCATGTTATTATTATGTTTCACATCTGAAAATCCAAAAATCTAGTTTGGTTTTTTTTGAGTTATTGAAGTTTATTAAAGTGAATCATTCATATAGTGACCAGGATGGTCAAAAGGTTTGGACAACAGCAGCCGCCGAAGATGAGACAACCAAAATGAAAGAAAAAACCAGCAGCTAAAATTAATGGACTACCAAATTCTCCCTAAAAACTCCTTTAGCTAGGAGATCTGCATCTGAGTTGCCGGAACAGAGAACTTGAGAGATGGAAAATGATGCTTACTGTAGCAAGGGTTGAATACTGTCAGACTCCAAGAAAAATCTCCAAGAGATGTTTGAAGGATATCTCAACCAGCAACAACCATTCATGGCATCATCTTCAATCGCAACTGGATTGTGTTTTGCCGTCACCAAATTCTGACTCCATGAAGGAGGGCCTGTCCTCTCCTGCGCTGTAATCCAAAATTCCTAGCTGGCCAGAGAACGAAGTTCAAATCACACTGTTCCAATCTCTAGTAAGTCCACCAAATCCGGATGGGCGGGGCTGCCAACTGATGATTCATCAACATTAATTTTGAGATGATCAATTGGTTGTGGCTTCCGTTTCTGAATGATCTGAGGTTTATGCTGTCCAATTGTTCGATAGACGTGCCATCCCCTCGGATTTCTGAAGCTGAGACTCAATACAAGAAGTCCACCAACACAAAGTATTGAAAATAAACTTCCACAAATCTATCCTAAGGCAATCTTTCACATTTCTAGCATTTCACTCATTCCACAAACTCCAAAGAACTGGTGGCAAAAATTAGGTTCCACATCACTTTCTTTGCATTTGCTTTCGAAATCTTCCAAGATTGAGTCGTTGTTGGTTGCTTATAACATTGGTCATCAAGTTCAATTTCAGTTAGAATTAGCTTTCTGCACAGAATTTTCATTTTCCAAGTGTTACAAACACTTAGCAATCAATTTCAGTTAGAATTGGATTTCTGCTCGGAATTTTCATTTTCCAAGTGTTACAAGCACTTGAAATCAATTTCTGATCAATCTAACATATGGGTACTTGAAATTTCAGTTCAATTTACCTAATTGACACAAAATTATTGGGACTTGCATGAAATTCCATTTCAAGCATTCCTTTTCACTCTATCCAATTTTCTCCAAGAGGGTATTTGAGTTTTCAGCAGAAATACTGTTTGATTTTCCTTTAACCAAATTTTCTATGAGATAAAGTTGTTAAGTCCTTGTTATTCTTTGCTTCCACTTCAGTTTTGAGTTACCATGAGTTTCTAGGTGAATGGGATGTCAAAGCAGAAATCTACAGTTTCAAGGAAGTATGCAAGAAGGGGAAAAGACGAAACTATGGTTGAGACGCTAAATCTCCTTTCCTTCTGATTGTTCTTCCACCTGTCTCATAATTATTCTCCTCTTTTTCTCTTTTCTCCCCCTCTTCTTCCCCCACCTCTCAATCTCATGGTCATGTACTGACCAAGGGGCAGCAGAGTACTGCCAGGAGGAACGGGAGACTGAAAATGCCTCCCAACTTATTGGTTTATCAGCAGAAACCTGCATGCTAGTGTAGCAACATAGAAGTCTCTTTTCCCTTCAATACCACTTCTACATAACTGTTATGGGTGGGACTTCATTCCTTGTATGTTCTGAGAAAGAGAAGTAGCTACTCGTCATCACCTCTTCTCACCAATCATCTCAAGACCTTACCAGGCCACACAAATCAAGCTAACAGGATATTTGATGATTGTATAAGAGTGGCTATGTGCAATCTGTGGGAGGCTTCCAATCATTTTGACTACTCCTAGTTGGAGAAAAGTGTTAAAATATGCACCATACACACAAATAGGGGGATTTGGACTAGAACAGCTACCTTGAGAGCCCCATTGTAATTTAGATTTAAGATTTACAGACACAGAGTACCTAGGGAGAGGGAGTCCAGCTGCTTCAAATTGTCTTTCTGATTAAGCCTCTCTTTCCTTTAATAGTGCAATATCTAATAAAAGAAATGAAAACCTATTAACTCAATTCATAGTTAGTTATCTAAGATACAGCATACATCTTGTGTTTGGGTGTCCTTTTGACGTGCAACCTAGTCCATGATTTACACAAATCCTTGTATATAGCAGTAGATAAAGCACACTTGGATTGCTAAGATCCAACCTAGGATACATGATATGGAAGACTACCAGCAATTAAATGGATTATACATTTGCACCTCCTATAAGTCTGATGTATTACACAGAGTGGACCACAAGCCAAATAACCATGGGTAAAACCATAGAAAAACATAAGAAGAGAGCTCAATGGCTGGAGAGAATTCAATAGTCTCAAGTTTTGCTTCTCCACAAAAGGAAAGGAGAGCCTACATGTTTATATAAACTCTACCTAGATACCAATTCAAAACAAAGTTTAAGATTATATAGTTTAAGCTTAACCTAAGTAGATTTAGACATGACCAATTATAACCCTCAAATATCCACACCTATAATTACCAAATTGACCATTCCTCTCCAAAAAAGTATAGTTATACATGTGATGCCCTCAAGTACTTACAACATTATATTGTCCGTCTCATCAAGCAAAAAATGTTCAACTAGTATCATTCTCTATATAATATTTAACTCAAAAGCCTATAGCAAATAACTCTGCCTACGTGGTTTTAGGATTTCGCAGCCAGTCCCAAGCCCACATAAAGGAGAAGCGTTGTGTTAGGTTGTTAGATGGCGTAAAATCTTAAGTAGATTTAGACATGACCAATTATAACCCTCAAATATCCACACCTATAATTACCAAATTGACCATTTCTTACCAAATAAGTATAGTTATACATGTGATGCCCTCAAGTACTTACAACATTATATTGTCTTTCTCATCAAGCAAGAAATGTTCAACTAGTTACAATCATTCTCTATATAATATTTAACTCAAATGCCTATAGCAAACAACTCTACCTACGTGGTTTTAGGATTTCGCAGCTAGTTCCAAGCCCACATAAAAGAGAAGGGTTGTGTTAGGTTATTAGATGGCATAAAATCTTTAGGCAAGTCCTTAACATGAATCTAAAGACTAAGGCATTTCCTCAAACTAGGGCGTAACTATAAGCCACATGTTACATTGGAGCCTGGATATAGTGGGTAATCAAGAAGGGCTGCTAGGGCGTTTCCCCATAAGCGATGCGCTGCATCGGAACCTGGACGTAGGTGATAATGGGCAAGGGTTCCTAGGGCATTCCCCCATAAGCAAAGCGCTGCATCATATCATGGATGCAGTGAAAAATGGGAAAGGGCTGCTCGGGCATTCTCCCATAAGTGACACACTACATCAGATCCCATATGCAGTGGAAAGTAGATAAGGGTTCCCGCACCATTCTAAATGCATGCAGGCAAAGATACTAGCTTAAGAAACTAAGATTTGTATCGCCACATGGAATATAAATACATTGACAAATAAGAGATGGACTTGGTAGATACTTATAAAAGGTAGAAAAGTCAACATAGCTTGTTTTCAAGAAACCATGTGGAAAGAGGCTAAAACAAAAGAAATTGACGGTATAAGCTATAGTATGTAGGAACGGAAAGAAATGGTGTAGGGATAGTGGTGGATAAAAAATTAAAGGATAAAGTTGTAGATGTTAGAAGAACGAGTGAAAGAATTCTACTTATAAAACTTGTTCTAGAGAAGATCGTAAATGTTATAAGTGCATATGCCCCACAAGTGGAGTTAGAAGATAGAATCAAAAGATAATTCTGAGAACATATGGAGGGAGCAAAGGGAAACCCCAAAAGGACGTGGATACAAGTGGTGAGAAATGATTTAAAAACTTTTGGACTAAATGACGTCATGACCCCTGATAGAGGAGAACAAAGGAACAAAATTCATGTAGCCAACCCTAATCAGGATAAGGCTTTGATGATTATAATAATGATGAAATACATAAAGCAAACAAGAGGGAGAAACAAGGATGGTTACAAAGACTTGTATTTTGATTGGTATAAAATAATAAGACAGTTCCTTTAATGTCTTTTAAGGGTCCTTGCTTATTAAGTGTTCAATTTTAACTAAAATTCTTTAGCTTCTAATTAGATCATCTAATCTATTGATTTTGCAATTTTAAATTAAATATGCAATTTAGCTCCAATTGATCATTCAACCATTGATTTGCAAAATTTAATAGCAAGATAATCCTCAGAGACGATCACATGATTAAAGCATCATTACGATGAGTCTTATTGAGTTTTATATATTGCAGATTAACCACAAGGAAATTGGATTACTCAGATCAAATTAAATGGATTAAATCATGCAAGACACAATCCAGGAGGAGACTGCTTAGGAAAGGAGAAGTTGAAGACAATAAGGAAATAATTTCTAAATTTGGATAAGAAGCAAAGACGTTGATTTGGAATCAATTGCAAATTCTAAGGAAAAATATATATAAAGAGGGGCAACTGCACGATGAAAGATATAGAAGACAAGGAGTTCCACTTTAGAATAGCAAAGAGAACCAAGAAAGAAAGCAGATCGAAGAGAGAAGGAACTGAAGCTATCTCGCTCCCATCCGCTCAATTCCCTATAGCCCTAGTTTCCCGTCTACTCAACCTCAGTCAACACCATTTTCTCTGTTTCCCTCCTCCATCTCCCCTGCTTTCCTTCACCATTTTATCCTCTTTGTTTCACCAGCCACACCTGTTTCTTGTCAGGTTTTTTTTTTCCCTTGTTACCAATTGTTCCTTTCCTTGCTCTGATCACCGTCCCTGCCTCTTTCTCTTAGCCATTTACTTAACTATTAGTTGTCCCCTATCCATCCTCTATTGTTCCTTCTGTTTTCATCATTTGTCTTTCCTATGCATCAGTCGTCTTAACCGTGTTTTGGATTACTCAGATCAAATTAAATGGATTAAATCATGCAAGACACAATCTAGGAGGAGACTGCTTAGGAAAGGAGAAGTTGAAGACAATAAGGAAATAATTTCTAAATTTGGATAAGAAGCAAAGAAGTTGATTTGGAATCAATTGCAAATTCTAAGGAAAAATATATATAAAGAGGGGCAACTGCACGATGAAAGATATAGAAGACAAGGAGTTCCACTTTAGAATAGCAGAGAGAACCAAGAAAGAAAGCAGATCGAAGAGAGAAGGAACTGAAGCTATCTCGCTCCCATCCGCTCAATTCCCTATAGCCCTAGTTTCCCGTCTACTCAACCTCAGTCAACACCATTTTCTCTGTTTCCCTCCTCCATCTCCCCTGCTTTCCTTCACCATTTTATCCTCTTTGTTTCACCAGCCACACCTGTTTCTTGTCAGGTTTTTTTTTTCCCTTGTTACCAGTTGTTCCTTTCCTTGCTCTGATCACCGTCCCTGCCTCTTTCTCTTAGCCATTTACTTAACTATTAGTTGTCCCCTATCCATCCTCTATTGTTCCTTCTGTTTTCATCATTTGTCTTTCCTATGCATCAGTCGTCTTAACCGTGTTTTAGTCCCTATTTCTCACAGCTTCCCTTCTAGTTACAACAGTTGGCTTTCCTTGTTTCTCACCAATTTAAGTTTCATGTTATCACTGTGTTTCCCTTCTATTTTTAATCCTTGTTTCCATGTCGTGCTTTTGCCCCTCTGTTTTCATTGTCGAATTTTCTTTGTTTCCCACCAATCTTCTCCTAATTCTTGTCAAATTTACAAGCTTTTATTATTCAAAGCAAAACCCATTTCATTTTTTCCCCCAAATCTCCTTCTTTCTCCTTCAGTTTCCTCCCTATCATCGTCTTCTCCATTGCGCAATTCTTCCTCTCATTATAGGTAAAAGAACGGAATTTTCAGCAAAAATTCCATTACCCTTAGTCTCATTTATTTAATTCCATTCAAGTACTTTTCGTCTTATCCCAGTTTCGTCTTGTTCCTGTTTTGTCTCATTCTTATTTATGTTTTACATTATCCAAGCTTTGTTCTGTTCACAGTTAATCCAAGAATTACTCAATCCAATACCTGTTTGATTAAAGCCTAAATGAATCAATGGTTTAGTTTTAATTAACAGTAACAAGTTAACTTTTTATCTTTTTCTTCTCAAATTTCCAACCAATTTTCAGATCTTTACCTTAGTACACTTTCTAGTTAATCTAGCGGTTCTGATCTTAAATCTGAAATCCAGAAAATCAATCTAAGTCGTCTAGTCTTTATTTTTTACATCGATCTAGATCATCAGATTTTTGGAATATTTGTAGAATCCAGCCGATGAATCATTAGTCAAAGACCTGAGGGATGGATTGATAAAGGTTGATGGACTCATATATGGCCAGAATTGAAGAAACTTGAGATGATTAAGCTAGGGAAGTGGATTTCACTTGATATTTTATTTAATTATCTATCTTTTGAACTTGGAATTGTGTACTTTTCATTAATTCAATAGACGTGAGTTTCTAATTCATTGTTATTAATTTTTGTAATTTTAATTAATTTGTGGCAAATTAAATTTTATTTAAACTCCATTTTCTTTAAATCGAGTCCCCATGGAATCAACCCATACTTGCACAAGCTATACTACAATAGCCCCTACACTTGCGGAAAACAATCAACATTCCTCTTTTCCGACACTAAAGTGTAAAAGTGACATGCATCATCATGGAGAAGATTATTGCATGATAGGCAAGGAGGAGAAGATTTTTACATTGTAATTTATATTGTTTGCCCTCATTTGAAACACTAAACTGCAAAAGTGACATAGATAGATCAGCATGGAGAAGACTATTGCATAATAGACAAAGAGAAGAAGATTTTAAATATGCAACGATATATTATGTGCCTTAGTAAGGCTCCTAATCAATGTTGAGGTAGTAACACTATGATGAGCCCAAGTGCATACAAGATCCATGGTTTGAAGGGAATCCCACATACATGAGAAGAATCCTAACTTTTAAGAATTTAGCAATGGTTTAAAAAGGCTAGAGAGACGTTCAACAAATCCCTGCTAGATGAATAGGAAAGTTATATAGAGAGGTGAAGAGAAGAGACAAAGAGATAGAGGAATAAGCATGCCAAGAAAGCTTGTGGTCAACCCTGTAACAACAATTACAATTCATGAACTTCCCATTGAATAGCTGTTGGTTTAACGTTTTCAGGTATCAATAAAGGAAACCCCAAACCCAAAGGTTTCTTCTATCCAAGGTGGAAGGAAAGAAGTGAGAGATGAGATTCACATATTCCCTTCTTTTTTCCTTTCGTTAGGGTTAGAGAGATAAGATTCTTCTTTCTGTTCAAGTTAAAAAAAGGGCAAGGGTGCACGAAGCTCCCACATATAGAGGGTCCAAGAAAGGGGGGACCACAAAGGTTCTATAGTACGCAGCCTTTACCTTGTATTTTGCAAGAGGTTGTTTCCACACCTCAAACCCGTGAGTTCCAGGTCACACAGCAACAACCTTTTAAGTTACTTCACAAAAATGCTTTCTAGGTTTTTCTGTAAATTATAAAAATAGTAAGCAACAAGCAGCTAACGTGATGGCAAGTTGCACTCATTCCCAACAAAAAGGTTGCAGGTTCAAGTATGCTTTGGCACCAAGTATCAGAAGAAAAGAAATTAGAAAACCAGTCTCCAAGTCAAGCAAACATGTCTCCCTAGATTTCAGATGGGTATGACTTTTCAGTACAAGGGGAAAATGGAGTTTCTGGTAACTAAGCATAAATCTACTGTAATGAGGCCTATACATGCAAGGACTTTGTGATTAAGTCATATTTTTAGTTCTAAGGGATTCTTCAAAAGCTGTCCAAGTCATACAGTCAACTTGCCTGAGTTGATCATATTACTCGCAGTGCTCTTGCAACTCACACAATTAGGCTTGGTCAAAGCCAAATCAAGCTCACTTGACTGAATTTTGCCCTCAATGCATTTTGAAACATATTTCAAAAGCACTATAGCAAGTCTCTATCTAACCAGAATGGCAACAAACACATTCACCTAGCTTGTGCAGACCATCATGACAAGCATCAAAGTGAACAAACCCCACTAGCAAAACTCAAAGACCCCAAATATTCAAGCTTATACTTCTCAACTCCACCAGAAGGGGAGCCTTGGTGCAGCGATAAAGTTGTCGTTGTGTGACCTTGAGGTCACGAGTTCAAGGCGTGGAAACAGCCTCTTGCAAAAATGCAAGGTAAGACTGCATACTATAAACCCTTGTGGTTTGCCCTTTCCCCGGACCCCGCATAGGCAGGAGCTTAGTGCACCAGGGCTGCCCTTTACTTCTCAACTAACCTAATAAGCAAATATTTTTGCTAACTCACTTTTCCACATATATTTAACTATTTGATATAACAGTTTATAAATCTTGGAATAAGCAAAAATAAGCAAATTAAATGGGTGACATGACTAAAGTCATAATGTAATATCAAAAACCCAAGCAAGAGTGGGCTTGCTGCTAGTATCTAATCATTTAGCCAGCAATGTCTCATTGTCATGAATAAGCACACTAGTCCCCAAATAACAACCTCCAAACAAAGTATAAGAGTAACTAACCGCACAAGGGCCATCTTGAAGGCCTAGTAACAGCAATTTGATCAATCTTGTGCCACTAAGAAATTGTATCTAGCACATGATATGCAGACATTGTAGTTAAGTTTAGATGGTTTAGAGCACTCTTAACTAAGTGTTCACATTCAAGATATCTTCCATACCTAAATATAATACCTCACATCACGATCCCTCGAAGCACATGTACTACTAAATGCCCATTATGTCTTCAACGAAATAAAGGGATTTATCACCTCTACATGTCAGCCTCATCCTTTCTGGACAAGTAGCACACCACCTTATCAATTATCCTAGTGACTACAATCCAAGTTCCATGACATGCATCATGACAAACATAAAAAGGGCAGCCCTAGTGCACGAAGCTCCCGCCTATGCGGGGTCCGGGGAAGGGGCGGACCACAAGGGCCTAAAGTACACAGCCTTAACTTGCATTTTATAAGAGGCTGTTTCCAAGCAAAACAAAATTAAAACATAAGATCCTGCATAAACTAAAATGTTTCAATACTTCATGTGAAAATAACTCAAAGGCTGCAATAATATTTAGCATTATCAATTTTATGCTACATTCATTCCAACCCCTAAACTAAGTTGCATAAAAGAGCTGATTCTGATTCCTTGAAAGCATATTTTGATTGACAATATTTGCCCATGGCCCTAATAATGGTGGGTGCAGCAAAGGTCAGAAGATGAAGTCCTTGCAAACATAGTTCAGTATAACGGAGATTGATGAAAGTTTTTCATAATTTGCACCTAATAAGACAAAACTGCTATGCCAAATTGTGCCATAACAACAAACTGCAAGAAAAAAAAAAAAATCTTCATCTGATAAACAGGCAGGGGAAGACAATATACCAAATTATGGAGAATCTAAGGAGAGAACTCATATAAGCTCTAGAATGCATACTATAGATTATAAAGCACTTCCTTCTACTCTCCTGGTGATGCATTGCAATCTGATTTAGGACCCATACTTGGTTTCATGCTTGGGAGGTCTATCATGGAAGCTATTTTCCTACTTAGACAATTGATAGAGAAATATAAGGAAAGGAGGAAAGACCTCCACATGGTCTTTATTGACTTAGAAAAAGTTTATGATAGGGTCCCTACAGAGTTAATATGGTCAGTTTTGGGTGAAAAAAGGGTTTCATGGTGTATATCAACATAATTAAGGATATTTATAAGAAAGCAATAACAAATGTTAGGGCCACTAACAGAGAGACAGATGATTTCCTTATCACAACAGGATTGTACCAAGGATCGACATTAAGCACATACCTTTTCACGTTGGTTATGGATGAGTTAACAAAACATTTGCACGAGGAGATTCAATGGAACATGTTATTTACAGATGACAAAGCTTTGATCGATAAGACAAGGGAGGGCGTGAACACAAAGCTAAAGTTGTGGAGAAATGATATAGAGTCTAAAAGATTTAAAACTAGCCGAATTAAGAGTACATGGCATATAATTTTAGCAGAGTGGAAGTGAAGCACTAGTAAAGATTTATAACCAAGACGTTCACAAAAAGATCACTTTCGATACTTGGTATCCATAATTCATGAGAGCAGAGAGATTGAGAAGGATGCTACCCAAAGAATCCAAATAGGCTGGAAGAAATGGAGATGTGCCTTTGGAGTTTTGTGTGATTGGCAAGTGCCACTCCCACTGAAAGGAAAATTCAATAGGATGGCAATAAGGCCTGCCATTGCTCTATGGATCAGTATTGGGCAGTTAAGGAACAGCATATACATAGGATGAGCATAGCCGAAATGAGTATGCTGAGATGGATGAGTGGCAAGCCAAGAGAGGATAGAACTAGAAATGAAAATATTAGAGAAAACTTAGGAGTAGAACCAATAGGTAACAAAATGAGAGAGGGTAGACTTAGATGGTTTAGACATGTCCAACGAAGACCAAAAATGGTAACGGTTAGGAGCAAGTCAATCCAAGTCAAAGGCTCTAAAAGGGCAAGGGGAAGGTCCAAAAGGACATGGATAGAAGTGGTTTAAAAAATTTTGGACTAAATGAAGCCATGACACTTGATAGAGGGGAATGGAGGAACAAGATTTGTGTAGCCGACCCCTAATCGGGATAAGGCCTCGATGATGATGATGATAACTTGATGGGTACATTAGAATAAGGAGGATTACTCAGTGATGGTAAACATTCCAACATTGTAGTCATTCTAAGAAAACTAATGGTGATAAGATTGCTGATTTAAGAGAAATGGGATAAGATTGCTGATTAGAGAATTTGCTAATATTCTACTATGTAACCTTAGCATTAAAGGAACAACCAAAATATTTAGAGCTTCAAAAATCAACGTTTTCCATATAGTTGTAAAAGTAGGAGAAATTTTTGAAGTACTATTTTTATTTTTTTTTGGCAGAATTTTATCATGAAAAACATAAGTTGGCTTAAGGAATCAATCAGCACTTAATATAGAGAGATGCACAAGAGTGCGGATGTAAGACTTGTATTTTTCGAGCAAACATGACAGAAGTTTTCTTGCCTATAATAAAACAAAAATCTGGAGACTAAAATCTTAATCATGCAACTCAGATTAGATTAAATTCAAGCCTTAAAGGGTCGACGAAAAGTGAAATTTTACCACCCAAAACATCCAATTTACACCCCAATCCTATGTCCATTAGTTAGTGGGACATTTTGGGCATAACACAAGAAAAGAAATGATAGAACAAAACCAACCTACCCAAATTGCAAATCAATTTTCTGGTGAAAGAAATGGAAAAGAGGAAAAACCCAACCCCCATTGTGGGAAAACCCTGCCCGTCATCATTCTCTTCCATCTTTTGATGAAATCTTGCATGAAACTCATAGGAGGCCATTTGTCTCAGTTATTTAAGCAGATTCATGGAGATGATTTCAATTTAAAAGGAAATCTAGAAGAAGAAAACTCGTGATAAGGAGATGAAGAAGAGGTAAGTTTCCTTAGACCATGCTAGATCTAGGATTATTGAAGTGTTACATTAATGGGTTTTCTATGCATATGATTACTGAAGAGAAAATTTTGAAATTTTACCTTCAAATCTTGGTTACCCATCCTAGTTTTTTTCTATTTTTCTTGGCTGATCCATTGTAGCAGAGCTAAGTCAGTATACATGAAGTTGAATGACAGAGATCTAGCTCCAGATTTAATAGGGAGACGTCTGTTAGAAAGTGATTTGTATTGGTGTACAGATTCATGCCTAAATCATTTCTGGTGTGAAATTTCAAGAACGATTTGTAGATTCAATTGATTGAACCGGGCATGGTGTAGCATATATTTATCAGCTATTTACTTCTATTTGTTGTGATAGATTAGCTTTGAATATGTTTATTGTCCATTGGATAGCAGAAACTTTTATGACTGATGGGTATGGTGTGATTTCCAGAGATCCTAAGCTGATTATATTGGACTTGTTTGGTCTGATGCATGCCAACTAGATTTACATAAATCCTCTGCAGTTGATTATTATTGTATTGATTTCTTCATCTCCACCTAACGTAATCAAATTCTGAAATTTTTTGTGAAAATATGTACTTCATATTAATTGGTTTAGATCAATGCATTGAGATGCCTCGATTGAGTGTATTTTGAGTTGCAGTTAATAATTGTACATGATGAACTCATTGAAATCAGATAGCTTTTGGATGCAAAGGGGATGGAGCTTTCAATGTTTAATGAATGTTTAGTGAATGGTCATGTTCCTATGTATAAAACTTATTAGCAGAAATCTAAATTTTCTACTATATATACTATATAGGGATTGAAAACACTATAAACCTAAATGACATTGGATATTATAGATATGAACATAGGATTAGAATACCTGAAGTGAAAGAAGCCTTGAAAAAGATGAAATCAGGAAAGGCCATGGGGCCCAATGGTATACCAATAGAGGTTTGGAAGCATATGGGAGATATTGGGATAGTTTGGCTGACCAAGTTGTTTAACAAGATTACAAAATCAAAGAAAATGCCTAATGTGTGGAGGAAAAGCTCTATTGTACCAATTTATAAGAATAAAGGAGACATACAGAGCTACACTAATTATCGAGGGATCAAACTTATGAGCCATACTATGAAACTTTTTGAAAGAGTGATGGAGAAGAGGCTACGTCATGAGACAAGTGTATCAGAGAATCAGTTTGGTTTCATGCCTGGGAGGTCTACCATGGAAGCTATTTTCTTACTAAAACAATTGGTAGAGAAATATAGGGAGAGGAGGAAAGACCTCCATATGGTCTTTATCAACTTAGAGAGCTTATGATAGAGTCCCTAGAGAGTTTATATGGAGGGTGTTGGGCGAGAAAGGGGTTTCGGAGGGATATATAGACATAATTAAAGATATGTATGAGGGAGCGGTAACAAATGTTAAGACTGCTAGTGGCGAGACCGGTGATTTTCTTGTCACTGTAGGATTGCACCAAGGATCGGCATTGAGTCCATACCTTTTCGTTGGTTATGGATGAGTTAACAAAACATCTGCATGAGGAGATTCCCTGGTGCATTCTATTTGCAAATGATATAGTCTTAATTGATGAGACAAGGGAGGGTGTAAACACAAAGCTAGAGTTATGGAGAGAAGCATTAGAATCTAAAGGATTTAAAATCAGCAGAACTAAGACAAAATATATGAAATGCAATTTTAGCAAGGAGAATAGGAGTGGAACACCAGTCAAGATTGATAACCAAGAAGTCCTTGTAAAAGACCACTTTCAGTACTTAGGATCAATGATTCATAAGAGTGGAGAGATTGAGAGGGAGGTTACCCAGAGTATCCAAGCGGGTTGAAACAAATGGAGACATGCATCTGGCGTTTTGTGTGATCGGCAGGTGCCACTCAAACTGAAAGGAAAATTCTATAGGATGGCCATAAGGCTGGGCATGCTCTATGGATCAGAATGTTGGGCAGTTAAAGAACATAATGCTCATAGGATGAGTGTCGCAGAAATGAGGATGTTGAGATGGATGAGTGGTAAGACAAGAAAGGATAAAATTAGGAATGAAAATATTAGAGGAAATATAGGGGTAGCACCAATAGGTAACAAGATGAGAGAAATTAGACTTAGATGGTTTGGACATGTCCAAAGGAGACCGAAAACTGCACCGGTTCGAAAGAGTGAGGCAATGTAAGTAGAAGGTTTTAAAAGGGCAAGGGGAAGCCCCAAAAGAACATGGATAGAGGTGGTGAGGAAAGATTTAAAAACTTTGGGACTAAATGCAACCATGTTATTTAATAGAGAGGAATGGAGGAATAAGATTCATGTGGCCGACCCCTAATTGGGATAAGGTCTTGATGATGACGATGATGATGATCTAAAACATTGATATACAGGGGTGAAGATACCCAAGACATTTGCCGTTATTTTGGTTCCATTAAGCTGTAGGTAATATCAATGCAATAAGAGTATGAATTAGAAATTCTAGGAGCAATAGGAATCAAGTATAGGGTTTGAAACCTTGTCATCTAGCATGAATTTTCCTTGACTAAAATTTATGCTTATCCTTAATCAACAGTGCGGCGCCTTATATGGGTATAAATAGTTTCGCTCAAAAAAAAAAAATCACAAGTCAAGTAACTACACTTCTTATCACCAAATTTTCAAAAGAATAACATTTACGATATTTCAAAGTACATTAAGAAACATTCAAACAATTAGATTTTAACACAAAAGCAAGGGCGTACTTGAAGATTTGTACATTAACAATTAGGGGAAAAAACTAAGCAGTTGAACAAAATAAATAAATCTTCCAACCGTAGATGTGTTAACACCCTCAACTAAAAAGTAACCTACCATGAAATTCAACAAAGACTAGGGATCAAGTATTAAATCTAGCCATCATCATAGTAAAACTCATTTCAGTAGCAATGGTTACAAACAAGAAGAAGATTGATCATGCAAAATGACCTAATCTATACACTGAAATCATATCAAAATTAACTTAAATAAGAAAACATACATTAAACTATGAAGAACACTTCAACATGCAGAAAATCAGCCTTAATAAGCATGAATAGCCTACAATGAGTTACAAGATCTGCAAACTGCCCCAGATCTCTACCTATTAAGGTAAGATCAAAGTTTCAATCCGCATCATCCCTCTAATTGATGAATGATACTGATTAAGCTTTGGATCTAGGGTTCAGGAATTTTGTGCAGGATAAGAATTCTAGGTTATTACCGATGCAAATCACGTAATCACGCGCAACTCAAAAATCATCCTTTAAAAGACAAGGTAAAAAAGTGCTGATTTACAGAACAGGATGAAGCAAAAGTGATTTGGCCTCGTACCTAACGCGACTTCATACCCACAGGAAGGAAGCTAGAATGAGAAATCCAGCAACTCTAACGAAATTTTCATTCATTATTCTTCAAAAACTACTTACACAAAAGGGGAAAAACTCTTAAGTAGGGGACATGCAACCCTAATCTAGAAAAAGATAAAATTGCCCTTCTTAAGTCACAACACACTAAGAAACCTAATACCCTTAGTGGTAAATATGCCAAGCAAACTAAACTATAACATTACATAAAAAAACGTGGGATCCCCATCAAAGATTCTGTCTGAAACCAAATGTTTCAAAGTGTTCGCCTAAAACATTTCCTCTGGCCATAAACTAAAAGCTTTGGTCATAATAATCTTCTTCAGCCTTGATTATATTCCTTCTTAAACCCATTATTCCTCTTCCAACCACAATTCAAGTATTTCTCATTTAACAGGCATAAGACCCATGTAAACACCCTATTGTTGATTAAGTATAAATCTTAGTCAAGGAAAATGCACTCCAAGATGACAAGCTTTCAAACCGCATACTTGGTTTCTACTGCTCCTAGCATTTTTGACTCGTACACTTGTTGCAATTATCTCCATGCCCTGTGGATGAAAATTTAGATTTCTGCTAAGAAGTTTTATACATAGACGTAGTACCATTCACCAGATGCCCATTAAACATCCAAAGCTCCACACCCTATGCATCCAAACTATCTGATTTCAATGAGTTCATCATATACAATTATTAACAGGAAGTCAAAAAAACATCCAACTGATTATTTAAATACACTGATCTAGACCAATTAATATGAACTCCAGATTTCCAAAGAAAAATTCAGAATTTGTTTATGTTAGCTGCAGATCAAGAAATCAATACAGTAATACATTAATGGTGGAAGATTTATGTAAATCTAATGGGCATGCATTATCCCCAACAAATCCGATGTGATCTGCTTAGGATCTCTCGAAATCATGCCATACCCATCAATTAGAATGTTCTGATATCCAATGGAGAGATCAGCACATATAATGCTAATCTATCACAACAAACAGAAGTAAATAGCAGATAAATATATGCTACAGCACATCCAATTACATCAATCGAATCAACAAATCTTCCTTGAAATTTTGCACCAGAAATTATAGAGTTAAGTGTGATTCTGTCCATCAACAGAAATCACTTCCTAACAGACCACTCCCTAATAAATATAGAGCTAGATCTCTGTCATTCAACTTCATAAATACAAATTTATCCCTACTACAACGGATTTCCTGGGCCCTGAGTTCATAGAGTGACTACGTGGGTTCATCATCCTCTATAGTTGCTGCATTTTGATTTACATAGGGAGCATACGGGGGGAAGGGCAGCCTTGGCGTAACGGTAAAAGTTGTCGTCATGTGACCTTAAGGTCACGGGTTCAAGGCGTGGAATCAGCCTCTTGCAAAAATGCAAGGTAAGGCTGCCTACTTTAGGCCATTGTGGCCCGCCCCTTCCCCAGACCCTGCATAGGCGGGAGCTTCCTGCACCGGGTCTGCCCTTTATAGGGAGCAGACGGGGAGTTTTGAGTTTTGTCTAAATGTTGTCAGTATTTAAACATTAAGATGTATTTTTCATACTCCATATGAAATTGCTCTCAAATGTTTTTAACTATAGTCGACTTATCCATCCTGAAGGAATTTATATGCAAATGGATGCTTATTTTGAACGTTAGAAATGGATATATTTTCTACATAAGGATATTCTTTTCCTATAGAATTTGAATATTAAGAATAAATGAATGCATCAGAATGGTTGTTGCTTGATTTATCAGGGGACAGATGCATTGGCATGTAGATGCCTTTTATAGCAGGTAATGCACAGTCCACACTTGGGAAAGGGCCCTCCCAAGGGATGGGTCGTGACAGCAAAAGTTCATTAGACTACTCAAATAAATAACTAACAGGTAGTTTCTACAAACTCTCCAAGTTGGAACTGCCACATATAAGTAGTTCAACAGATGTGAAAGAACCTAAGCTGTTCCATCCACGATTGGTAACTCAAAAGACTGACACAAGAAAATGTTTTTGAAGTGCATCTCAAGATAGCATATCCTGAAAAGCAAGACTAGTAGATCTGAAAGCACAGTAAGCTCATATTTATAAGTTCCTTGGACTGGAAAGAGTATCCTCACTTCAGCTTGAATGGAGCAAAGGCCTTCTAGCATAGTTGTGCAAGGAGCCTTCCTCCTGGATGACCACCATTCAAGGCTGCTCATGGGTGAGTGAGTCCAACAGTCAAACAAAAAAGGGTTCATCTTGAATATAGAATATTATAAAGAAACAAAAGCTTCAGATAGTTCAAATGTCAACCTGGCTTCCAGCCTTCCAGGCCCTATTTATAGTTAATTTTGGAAAAAACTTCTTTGCTACTTATAAGAATAATGGCTCAGATGAATTTTTAAAGTGGCACAAAAAGGAGGGGAAAAAACTAAAAATGGAAACAAAAAAGAAAAGGAAGAAGAAGAAGAAGAAGAAAACAATGACAACGATGACTGTATCAGACAACATTTGTCAATACTTTTCCCCCTTTCAAGTAAGATTTGTCTCGCAGAGATTGCCAACCCTTTGTTGTGTCTTATGTCCCAAATGTAAATGACAAAGTTTCCCTAACTGTCAGTCTTAGTTAGAAAAGATAAAAAATAGCTTATGTTGGACTTCTAGCTGCAGAAAACAAGAAATATGTTTCAAA
Organism: Warburgia ugandensis; assembly: GCA_035236585.1. Taxonomy (NCBI): domain Eukaryota; kingdom Viridiplantae; phylum Streptophyta; class Magnoliopsida; order Canellales; family Canellaceae; genus Warburgia; species Warburgia ugandensis. The sequence goes on along the minus strand of CP141129.1, from coordinate 30,754,458 downwards.
AAGCTCATCAACATCAAAGAAGAACAAGTTCATGTAAAGGAGTATGTCATAAAATAAATACCTGGCCCCTTTCAGTAAAAAGTACAAGGTTCTTTGCTTCAGTTGCCCATTCCACAAATATATCATGAGAGAACCCCACTTCCAAACTGGCCATCGAAGCTAGAACGACCTAAATTAAGTGCATCAGTTCATGCCATCCATAAACGATGTACACCTTAAGAAAAACAAGTTTCTCACCTTTGGGCCTTCTGGTATTTTCTCGAGTTCACACTTGTTGATTAGGAGCGTCACATGCCTGCAGTTGGCAGTACAAATAAATAAATAATTCGCCTAAATTATAAAAAAAAATACACTGAAGCAATTACTAAATTTATCACAAAGCCATTACTAATGCATTTAATTTTTTCTAAGCCACAAGTACATCAATGCTAGTATATAAGACTCTCAAAACCATGAGTTTGAAACTTATGGACTGTAATATTCAAAAAGAAATGTGTAGAAATATAAAGAGATAGGTCTAAAAGGCATTGATCAATGAATCCTAACCCAAGAGAGTTGGTGCAAGATTGTCTCATCATTATCAGATACTAATCAGCTGTACTTGCTCCGCACTCTAAGAGTACACAAGCTTTTCCATGGAGTTCTGGTTTTATACAACATCAAATTTGCATAAGAGCAAACACCTCATAAATAGGTGCAGACCTCGATATGTATATTGCTTTGTCTATCTTAGATTTTGCAAGGGAAACTCAGGTAATAGCCTATCCAACACACAAATGACTCATTTTTATATGTGCTAAGGAACTTAAAATTTTGGTCACTTCACTTGCAATTGAAGAGATCTTCTGATTATCAAGGAAGCCTGACCTCATTGTAGTTTATATGTTTTTCTTTCAATAAATGTTAGTAATGTTTGAGGGGAGGAAAAAAGCACCTTTTCTGGGAAAGGTAAATGCTACAGACGATTGGGAGCATATCAATAACAAAGGTACCAATTGGAACAAAAAATATATCCTGAAAATCAGTCTGTGTTGCAAATGCAAACAAATTGAAAATAATCATCGTTAACATTCTTACGTAATGCTTCTATGTTTTCACAATTGACAAATACTTACCAGTCAATGTGGAAAGAATTGAAAACAGGAGTGAGCAATTGCTGCTTGACACACAGTAAATGCTACTTAATATAAAATGTAGGAGAAACAAACAAGAAATGCCACACAGTGTTACATAAAGTGCAAGATAGCACAGAAATGCAAGAAAAACATCAAATTAAATGGGAAAGATGCACAAGGAAGTTGGAACAATGAGTAAAATGGAAAGAGACACGCAAGAAATACCAAAGACAGGAAGACTCAAGGCAAAGCATAGAGAATTACTCAGCATCAGTCACTAAATTTGTTCTGTGGAGACAAAAGAATGGAATGAGCCCCTTACTCCTTCAATAAAAGAATTCCAGACTTCACTGGATACTATCCTAATTGGAATGTGACTGTATTTTTTAAATCATAATAGCCTTCTATAGCTGAGTCAGGCAAAAAAAGAGGAAGGAAGGAGTGCCATTATTAGATGTAGTATGTGGATATCATCTCCTATAACATAGAATGTTGGTAAGAATCACAATCATAAATTTCAAACTGCAACCTACAAATTTAAATAGGATGTTGGTGAGACTGACAATCTAAATTTCAAACTGAAACCTACAAATTTAAACATTAGAACTGTACCATTTCTGTAATTTACCCTCATTATAGTTTCTCTCAGTACCGACAGACCAGAAGATAATTTTAAGGATTTCAATTATAGGCCCCTTCTTTTTGGCCAATGACCAGCATGTTAGCAGAAAAGTGTATGAACAAAGCATGCTCCTCGTCCTACCTAACATCTCATCATCATCATCAAGACCTTATCCCGATGAGGAGTCGATCACATGAATCATGTTCCTCCATTCCCCTCATTAAGTGTCATGGCTTCATTTAGTCCTAAAGTTTTTAAATATTTTCTCACCACATCCATCAAGGTTTTTTTGGGCCTTCCCCTTGCCCTTTTAGAACCTTCGACTTGGATTGCCTCACTCCTAACCAATGCCGTTTTCGGTCTCCATTGGACATGTCCAAACCATGTAAGTCTAATGTCCCTCATCTTGTTACCTATTGGTGTCACTCTTAAGTTTCCTCTAATGTTTTTATTTCTAATTCTATCCTTTCTTGTCTTGCCACTCATCCATCTCAACATCCTCATTTTGGCAACACTCATCCTATGTACATGTTGTTCCTTAAGTGCCCAACACTCCAATCCATAGAGGATGGTTGGCCTTACAGCCATCCATCTAGATTTCCTTTTAATTTGAGTGACAATCGCCAATCACACAAAACTCCAAAGGTGCATCTGCATTTGGTCCAACCCACTGCGATTCTCCAGGTAACCTTCCTCTCAATCTCTCTGCCCATGAATTATTGATCCCAAGTATCGGCAGTTTCATTTAGCAGGGACTTCTTGGTTTTCAATCTTTACTGGTGCTTCACTCTCGCTCCTCTCCTTGCAAAAATTGCATTTCATATACTATGTCTTAGTTCGGCTAATTTTAAATCCTTTAGATTCTAATACATCTCTCCCTAACTCTAGCTTTGTGTTTGCATCCTCTCTTGTCTTATCAATCAAAACCATATCATCTGCAAATAACATGCACCATGGAATCTCCTCCTGCAGATGTTTTGTTAACTCATCTATAACCAATGTGAAAAGGTATCGACTCAATGCCGATCCTTGATGCAATCATATAGTGCTAAGAAAATCACCTCTCTCTCCACTAGTGTTCCTAACGTTTGTTACCACTCCCTCATACATTTCCTTAATTATGTCTATATGCCCCCATAAAACCCCTCTCTACCAACACCCACATAATAACTGTTTGGGGACACTATCATAAGCTTTCTAAGTCGAGAAAAACCATACGAAGGTCCTTCCTCATCTCCTTATATTTCTCAATCAATTGTCTAAGCAGGAAAATAGCTTCCATAGTAGACCTCCCAAGCATGAAACCAAACTAGTTCTCCGAGACACTCGTCTCATGCCGAAGCCTCTCGTCAATCACTCTTTCAACAGGTTTCATGGTATGGCTCATAAGTTTAATCCCTCAATAATTAGGGCAACTCTATACGTCTAAAGGGGAGCCTTGGCGCAACAGTAAAAGTTGTCGTCGTGTGACCTTGAGGTCACGGGTTCAAGGCGTGGAAACAGCCTCTTGCAAAATGCAAGGTAAGGCTGTGTACTTTAGGCCCTTGTGGTCCACCCCTTCCCTGGACCCCGCATAGGCTGGAGCTTCATGCACCGAGCTTGCCCTTTCTTTCTATACGTCTCATTTATTCTTATAAACTGGTACATAGCGCTCTTCGTCCATTCATCCAACATTTTTTTCTATTTAACAATATTGTTAAACAACTTTGACAACCAAACTACTCCAGTATCTCCCATATACTTCCAAAACTCTATTGGTATACCATCAAGCCCTAGGGTCTTTCTTGATTTCATCTTCTTCAACGCCTCTTTCACTTCAAGTATTCTAATCCTACAATTGTATCTATAATGTCCAATGTTATTTGGGTTTATAGTACTTTCAATCTCTATATTCTATGGTAATTGTCATTTAGAAATTTTATAAAGTAACTTTCTCACCTTTGTTTGACCTCGTCATCTTTCACTAGTATCCTTTGGTCATCACTTCCAATACACTTAACGTGGTCTAAATCCTTACTCTTCTTTTCTCTTACTTTTGCAAGTTTAAACATATCTTTCTCATCTTCTCTTGATCTTAATCTATTATAGAGGGCACTTACTACTCTTGTAGCAGCCTTTTTAGCATTCTTATATTGCCCAAAGTTTGCGTTATTTTTAGTCCTCTGTCAAGATTTAAAACAAATCCATTTCTCTTTAATAACTTTTTGCACTTTCTACTCCATCACCAAGTTTCATTTGCTCTTTGCCTTTTACCTTTAAATATTCTTAGGACATCTTTTGTTACTTTCTTAATGGACTTGGGCATATTAGTCCACATAGTGTATACTTCTGTTTAACTGTTCCAATTTCTTTCATTGTAGAATGATGCTATCTTCTCTCCTTTTAAGTTCCACCACTTAGTTTTCAAACGCCTACTAAGAACATTTCCTTTCTTTTGTTTAACTGTTCTAGTTTCTTTAATTGTAGAATGATGCTATCTTCTCTCCTTTTAAGTTCCACCAATTAGTTTTTAAATGCGTACTAAGAACATTTCCTTTCTTCCATATTTAAATGTAGATATCCATAGCCGTTTACCTATGTTGCGAGGTTAGACTCTCAAAGGGCAACACCTTACAATCCTTACACATTGATCTTTACATATTCCTAAGTAGAAAAAAATTTATTTGGCTTGTATATGGTCCACTTTTAAAGGTTACTAAGTGTTCAGCCCTCTTGTTAAAATATATGTTTGCTATAGGTTACATGCGAAAGCAAAATCAAGTATAACTTAACCCCCTCTCATTTCCCTCTCCAATACCATACCCTCCATGTATCCTATCATATCCTTCATTTTCTTTTCTTACATAACCATTAAAGTCTGCTCCTACAAATATCTACTCTGTATTGGGAATTTCTTACATGACTTCTTCCATATTTTCCCAAAACTGTCTCTTAATTATATCTTTTAACCCTACTTGTGGTGTGTATGCAGTTACAAAATTTATGATCTTCTCTCTAGAACAAGTTTTATTAGTATAATTATATCACTAGTTCTTTTAACATCTATAACTTTATCCGTTAATTCTTTATCTGTCATTATCTCTATGTCATTCTATTATTGCCCTTTTTTATGGACCAGAGCTTATACCCATCGATTTCTCTAATTTTAGCCCCTTTCCACTTGGTTTCTTGAATAAAAGAGATGTTGACTCTTGTGCATTTCATCATGTCTACTAACTCTTACATGTCAATGCGCCTATATTCAATGAGGAGATACGAATCTTATTCTCCTAACCTAGCCTTACCCCTGCACTTCCTGAACAATGCACAAACCCATTCATACTCTCCACCACTTGGGTTCTAATGCAGCACGTCACTTCCAAGGGAACGCTCTAACAGCCCTCGCCTATTTTCCACTACACCCAAGGAACACTGCAACACGCTACTTCCAAGGGAACGCCCCAACAGCCCTTGTCCATTTTCCACTGCATCAGGGATCCGATGCAACATGTTGCTTACAAGGAATGCCCTAGCTTGAGGGAATGCCAAAAATCAATTCATCCATGGGCTTTCCCATGGTTTTACATGCTGGTTGACACCTGACGCAAAACCCTCCTCCTTTATCTGGGTGACGGAGTTTCCTACCTAAAAACTGTCCTAGAATATTCACCATATATTCGCACCCTTGTATATAAGGGAAGAAAGTATCAGCACTCCCCAATAAACTTCACATCTTGCTAATAATGTGAGTTATCTTTACAAATTTGAAGGATAATCCATGCTATCTTATTAGAGTCCTCCAAATTAACAGCTCATTACAATGTGAAGAAACAACAAAAGCCAGTCAAAGTTGTCAATTTCGTTTTGGTCATCCAAGACCATCGAAATTTTAGTTCCAGTTATGGATTTCAAACTTCATTATTTTACAATTTCAAAAAATTTTAAAAAATAGCAAATTCTTTAATACACAAGTATAAACTAGAAAGACCAAGTTCAATGCAAGAATTACTTGAACAATTTAAAACTGAGACCAAATATACTTGAATTCATCAATATGATCATGAAATACATCAAAATTCAAAGAAACTTAAAAATTAGTGAGTCATTTTAAAAAGATATGGATAGCAGCTAACCTTAGATACCTTTTCCTTCTCTTTTTTCTCTTGACATTTTCTCTAATCTTATATATCTTGATGAAAGGAACAAAACCTAACAGAACCCTCTCTTTTTCTCCCCATTTTCCCCTCTCTCTAACCCTATCTGGATGGAAAGAAGTAAGGCTTCAGAGTTTCAACATTCAACCAAAACACTAAGCTAAGAAGAACGAAGAAACAGGAGAAGAAAGATGAAAAACAATTTAGAAGGAAGAAGGATGAGGAACAAGGATAAAGAGGTTTCTCCAGAAAAGGGAAAAAGGGCTAAAAGAGACTTGAATTTTGTTTTCTGTCAAAAAACCGTTTCAGTCAGAACCGAAACTGATGAAACCAGGAAGTTCGCTGAAATTGAATGAAACTTGACGAATCCCACAGATACCAAAACCACCTCTTTTATGTACCAGTTTTCTCAACAAAAGCCAAAATTTTAGAAAAGTACCTGTAACAGGAACAAAATCCATAATACTTTGGCCAAAAAATGAAAGTTGCGCTTCATTGGACCATCACATCAGGAAAAATGAAATCCTTAAGGATACCAAATCCTTCACAGGGCCCCAGGTTCCACATAAAATTTTCAACAACACTAGTAGATGATCACCAAAAAGGATTGTGTTTGGCCTGTTTCCAACAATCAAGGAATACAATCTCCAAAGCTAAGAAGGATCTGGAAACAAATGTATAAACAGTCCTAATGTTGGTGGTGATTCTCCCCCCAAAAGATGGAATTTCACTACCACTACTGTCGTCATTTTAAATTTCCAAAACAACCTTCACGCGATATATGAGCTTAAAGAATATGATTTCTGCCACCCAGGTGAGCTGATTTCATTCTTCAAAAAGATAAGGAGACAGAATGATTAAAGAAGAAAATACATTATTTTTGATACAGTGATGTGCTACAGTATTAGCAGTATTTGTATGTTTTCATTTGTTTATGCGTCTTTATGGGTCCTAATTGTAATTAAGTTGAGAGTAAGTGTTCCTAGAAGTTAGATTGAAGAACATTTATGTCCTTTAGTACGTTGTAGAGTAGTATTTATTAGAAGTGTATTTCCCTAGTGTTTTGCTTGGGGAATTTGAAAATGTAAAAAGGTCTAGAGGAACCTATACAAGGACTATAACGTGGGATGCTGCGATAGAATGTATTCGAATTTACATTTTATATCTAGTATATCAAGATAGGGCAAGCTTCTCTCTCTCTCAACCCTATTGTTGTGCTTTTCTACACTTTTGACCTTCATATTTCTCCTTTCTTTTCCCAGGTCTGCAGTCATATATCAGTTCTGTTTTAGTGCAGACAGATCTGTGACTGCATTGGATAGTGATGGAGTGATTAAGAATAAGGAAGCTAATGGTACAGTGTTTGCTACAGTGACGTGCTCCAGTAACTAGCTTGTGTTTTTAGGTTTTTATAAGTTTGCTTTATTGTTGGTCCTGGATATTAATTAGGTTTAGTTAGTGTTTTTTAGAAGTCTAAGTGCATTAATTGGTAGTGTACTCCCAAGAGTTTTACCTGGGAATTTGAAAAGATTTTGTACACTCCACAAGTCTTTGCCATTTCCCAAAGAGTCTTGCTTTGAAAATGTAGGTCTAAGTCTTAGAGGACTGTGTAAGATCTGTCACATAGGTGTTTTAAGGGGGAGAATTTAATATCTAATTTGAATCTTATATTAAATAGCTTGAGACAGGCTCTACTCATGTCTATTGTGTTTTGGGTGCAATCCGGGTCTCTCTCAGCCCTATTGCTGTGTTTCTATTGATTTTTCCTACTTTCAATATTCTTTTCTTCCTGAGCTGCTGTCTTTTACAGCCTATTGTAGTGTTAATGGTTTTATTTAATTGCATCACAAATGGTAAAATTTAGAAAACTCCATTGCCTAATAATTTAAAAACTACAGACCACACTAACTGCACCTATCTCACAATAAAAAAGCAGCTGGCACCAGATTTCTTTACGTTAACACATAAAGCACAAATATTGACCAAAGCGTTTCTTCTAAAAGCCAACGCATTTTAACTTTCAGTAGACTTAAGTCCCAAGTATGGCTTCAATTTCTATAATCTTGTGGCTGATGTGAGTGATTCCCATCTAAGCATTCTCAACCACTAATATGTATACCTTCGAGACTCTTAAAAACACAAAATAAAAGAAAATGAACTGCTACAAACAAGGCACTACCACCTTGCCGAAAGAAGCGGCACACAAAGCATGGCAAAATGTAACAAAATCAACCTCTATTCACCAAAATAAACATGAAACATTCGTCAACTCCAACTTGAACCTCAGTGGAGTTATTTCTGCCATGAAAGCTTATCGTTTATCACTAAAACATTCCCAATATTGATGTGAAGATTGAATCTTAGTCCAGATACCATTTTCAAAGCAGTTCCTTCTAAGGCATATGGGAATGACCTCACATAACCATAGTAGGCTAGACTTAGAGCTTCCTCCAGAACACTAAGGACAATCAAGGAGGATTTCATCCAATATAGTATAAGCCTATGTAGTTAGAGGTGCACCTAGGTGCACGTACAGCACCTGAATTTTGTTAAGTCACAAGGGCTTCAGGCACGTGCCTGGGGTGTGGCTAGCGCATATGTTCAGGTACGCCTCTGGCACCTAGGTGCAGGTGACGAGTTGTTAAAACCCCAAACTTCAGTTTTTTCCATTTTTTTCATCTTCCAACCATATTTTCTCCTCTTGAGAGCTTCCACTGTGGAAATGGCCATTCCTCTTCAAGCTTTTACAAATCTAAGAGAAGAAAAGATATGGATTCATGAATCTTCCACCTAAAACCCTAATTTTCTGTAAAAAAACATAAAAATCAGTAACATTTTTTTATTTTTTCATTTTGGGCATACTTTTTTTGACAAATTTGATGGTTTCTCATTCTATAGGTAGAAACAAACATTCTATTTGAATTTCTTGTTTGTTTGCAATAGATTTAACATCTTTTTAGGTTTTTTTCATTTTTTTTCTCTTTTTTTTTGGAAAAAAATAATTACAGAATTTTGAAATAACTTTCATTTTTTACATTTATTCCTTGAAACAGAATTTCATTCACATATATAGCTTCCATTCATAGAAATTAGTATGTTTGAGTAATATTTCATCAAAGAATTATGTTTCTATGGTTTTCTTACTTTTTTGGGATTTTTGAATTTTTATAATTTTTAATATTTATTTTTGCACCTCGTGTTCAGGTGTGCGCCTAGGGGCACCTATGCCCTCCAGGCTCCAGGCGCACCCCTTGCACCTTGCGCCTCTAACTACATAGGGATAAGCTTACAGAATCCAAGCAAGATCACGAAATGGTTCTTCTCCCTATACATGACATAGTTAGCTACAATAGTCATCTTGAGCTTTCTCACGATGTAAATAAGCATAAATGAGAATGTACTTACCCTGAGGTCAAGGATTGAAGCTATTAAAGTGGAGCCAAAAGAGAGAGATAGAGAGAAACCCTTAGAATGGGTGAATGTGTGTTGGTTATTTTGCACCACACACTTAACTCATATATATACTAAACAAGGATAGTTACATGCTCCTAACTGTACAATGTGGAACTAAAAATAAAACAAGACTAAGGCTAAGGCTAAGTAAAGGCTATACAATACAATGCTTTATTCAACAAAAGCATTCACCAGGAGTTTCTTCCGGTCCACAAGAAGGTTAGTACATGCAAGACATAAGGATGACGAAGCCCCTTCTATAGACGTCACCAAACTTTTAGTAACATTTGAAGATTAATGGTTACAAACAGGTGAAAAGTAAATCTTATATATTGTTTAATTGTAAATAAAAACTTCAGAAGAGATTGTATAAGAAATCTGCTGGGCTTCAAGAAGAACTATCACCATTGGTAAAGTGGACTTAACAACTTCTCCGCAGGCACATGGAATATCGATCCTACAATACAAAATAAAAGCCCTAATCTAGATTAACTGGATTGGGAGGTTATAAGATGTTACTTAAGCAAAGTTACTTAGTGGAATACAGTCACCTATGATGATTGTGTACTTAAGCAAAGTTGCATATGCTTAAGTCACAGATATCACATTCTATCCACTTTTTCCTATTTTAACCCCTTGATTTGATAATGATCTTCTTAATTTGATTTGTATCAAATAAAATACTAATGCACACAGATATCAAATCCATAGATGCATACATTATCCTAATCGACATGATGTCCATTTTTCCCCACTTCCATATAGATAATTAAACTAGGTGAAGAGCTTTGTATGTATCACCTTCCACCACTGCCATAACTACTGTAATCCAGATTTCAGTTACATTTTCCAAGTAAAAAGTAGAGAGAAAGTATTCCACAAATACATACAAAGCTACAAAAGAAAATAGTACATAAAAGAAGGAATATGAAAGGCAGAAAACAAAGGAATGTTATGTACCGTCAACAATATTATATCTGGTATGCATAAAGAATACTTACTTCAATAGAAAAGCATTGTCCCGAGTATGTTCGAAGGATTTTGCTATTGAATCACTCATCCACTCAAGGAAGCTCTTGACATAGTCAATTGTGCTTGTTGCAACATTAGTTAGAAAGAAGATAGGGTACGTCAGGTGATGTTGGGTCCAATACTGCAAAATCCACCAAAGATTTCCCTTGAAAAGTCAGACAACAGAAAAGGACATAAATCCAGACAAAAATTACTTCCACAGACCTGTTCCAGTATCAAAATGAGTTCTAGAACTCGTCCAGCAGTATCAACGGGAAGGAGCACATTCCCATCTGCTCTGAGGGCTTTTAGTATCGTATCTAATAGAAATATAAAGAAAACAGAAATCAATAACCAAGAAACAACTGGCAACAAAATCTATTTGATCCATATGTAAGAATCTCAAAAGAACAGTGCAAGGAACATCAAGCAATCAAGTAAAATTCAAGAGATTACACTACCCAAAAATTCTTGATCCCTTTGCCGTCTGGATGGCTGATTGTTCAGAGCATTATAGGCATCCGTTATCAGAACAGCAGGCCGCACAAAAGATTCAAGAACTGTTCCATTCAAGTGCCTGATAAATCACACCAGTAAGCTTTCTTCAAATTCTCCAACAAACTTAGGCATTTATATTTAAAGCTTTTCTTAGATGTAGGTAATTTCTATAACATGAAGAGCATATAACTGTTCTTTACGATGATTGAAGTCGACAGCATAGACCACATCCTCCCCATCTTTTGTTATCTTCCACACAGTGCCTCCCAGGAGATGCCCAGCCACAAAAGGTGCAATCACAATCCCCTCTCCTTTACCTGGAAAAAGGTGGAATAAAAAGTAACAACAAGCGGATGATATATTTGTACTGTTCTCAGAATTCATTTCAAAAAAATAAGCCAGAAACAAACCAGAGATATGATAATTCTGAGAATATGTCAGCCGAGTCACATTTTGAAAAGCAGCATCAATGTCATCCAGAGAAAACAAGTCAAAATCTGAAACTTGCTGCAAAAGCAGAAAAATAACGTCAACAATTAACAAATATATGCAAATATATAAATGGAAATAGCAGACATCGAAAAATGTCAACATGCTTAATATAGGCAAAATTGCTGAAAAGTCATTTGCCCCTGAGTTTCAACCAAACGAAATAGTTAAGAAGATGACATATGAGTCCTTTTTCAGTACATTTTTGGAAAAGAATAACATCCATCATCATTAACTTCTTCTCCCATCACACTGTCACTGTTTTGTTGTAAAATGACAGAAATGCCTTCATGACATAGCTTTTCCTCATAAATAGGCTCCTGCATATTATCATCATAGCTGCCATATGGCGCATGCACCAGCTAATGGATACATGCAGCATATATTTTAAGGCAGGTCATAGCTTCTTTAGTCGTGATTACATGAAACAATGCCCACATCCCACCATCATTCTGTTAAATTGAAAAAAGATGAATAACATACAAATTTCTTGCAAAGGAAGATCTCCCCATATGCATAGTCCTAGCCCTTATTTGAAAGGCGTTGTTAATTGAAATTACAACCCATCTTGTAATCCTTGGTCTCTTATTTCTGGCCTTCAAAATGACAGTTAAGAAAGGCAAAAGCAACAATTTATATTAATCACCAAAAGAGGGCAGCCCGATGGACAAAGCTCCGGTGTATGCGGGGTCCGAGGAAGGAACGGCCCACAAAGAATCTATAGTACACAGCTTTACCTTGCATTTTTACAAGAGGCTATTTCCACGCCTCATACCCGTGACCTCAAAGTCACACGATGACAACTCTAAAGTTGCACCAAGGTTCCCCTTCTTTATATTCATGACCAAAAGCACCATATATTTGAGCCTTATATCATGAAATTGTGGACAGTTTTTGAACATCTTTCATTCATAGCACACTACACCGAATGAATGATTGTGATATCGACATAGTGGGTCCCACTTCTATTTATAACTGTTATGATAGAGATCTATTAGACGAAATGCATCCAAATGATCTTCAAAGAAGCACATCAGTGGGTCCTACATTGAGAAAATTATATATTGATCTTCACAATTAAAGTGTAAACCATAAACCTAGAAAAGCATTTGTTTTGGACCCATGTCAAGCCAATTCTCTGTCCACAAGACACAAACCAACAAGATTAATGGTTCACATTTTGCTAGCAAGAGAACTCCGCCAATGCCGATCCCAAGCCGAGATAAAAAAGGAGGGTTTTGAGTCAGGTACCAACCAGCAAGTAAAACCTTTTTGAAGAAGTTGAAGATGATTTTGATGTTTTCTCTTCTTACTTACAAATGAATCTGCATATCTATATTAATTTGTAAGAAGAGAAAATAATGAAAATCATCTTCAACTTCTTCACGTATGGCAACCTTAACATGACATGTATCAATCACTAACATTCCCTCAACCTCGAGTGTCCCCCATAAGCAACGCGCTTCATCAGATCCCATGTGCAGTGGAAAATGGGCAAGGGTTGCTAAGCATTCCTCTGGAAGCGACACTATATCGAGTGTAGTGAAAAATGGGCAAGGGCTGCTAGAGAATCCCCTCAGAAGCAACGCACTGCATCACAACCTGTGCAGTAGAAAGGATGCATGGGTTCATGTCATGGGGGTCAAGAAGTGCGTGGGTGAATAGGCTAGCTCAAGAGCATAAGATTCATATAGCCACATGGAATATAGGGACATTGACAGGTAAGAGCCTGAAGTTATCAGATATGATGAAACATAAGAGAGTCAATATCACTTATATCCAAGAAACCAAGTGGAAAGGGCTAAAACTAAAGAAATCGATGGGTATAAGCTCTAGTATGTAAGAAAGGATAATAACATAATAGCATAGGGATACTGGTAGATAAAGAATTAAAGGATGATGTTGCAGACATTAAAAGAACCAGTGATAGAATTATAATAATAAAACTTGTTCTAGGAAAGAAGATCATAAATGTTATAAGTGCATACCACTGCAAGTAGGGTTAGAAGATAGAATCAAGAACAATTTTGGGAAGATATCGAGGGAGTCATGCAAGACATTCCCAACACATAGGGGATATTTATTGGAGCAAACTTAAATGGCCATGTAGGAAAAGAAAAGGAAGGATATAATGGGGTATATGGAATGTATGGTATCAGAGAACAAAATGAGATGGGGGAAGCTATCCTCGATTTTGCTTTAGCGTATCACCTAGCCTCCGCAAACACATTCTTTAAGAAGAGGGATGAACACTTAATAACCTTTAAAAGTAGACTCCACAAAAGTCAAATAGACTTTTTTTTACTTAAGGATACCAAAAGATCAAAGTGTAAGGATTGTAAGGTGATACCCAACGAGAGTTTAACCTCACAAGATAGGTCAATGATTATGGATATCTACATTAAAAGATGGAAGAAAGGAAATGAACTTAATAGGTATCCAAAAACTAAGTGGTGGAACTTAAAAGGGGAGAAAATAACCTCGCTCACAAATACTTTGGTAGTAAAAGGAATCTGAAACAATGGAACAGAAGTAAACACCTATGTGGATTAATATGGTCGAGTTCATTACGAAAGTGGTAAAAGATGTCCTAGAAGTATCTAAAGTTAAAAAGCAATTAGTAAAGGAAACTTGGTGGTGGAGTGAAGCAGCGCAAAAAGTTATTAAAGAAAAATAGGTGTGTTTTAAAACATGGCAGAAGACTAGAAATAATGAAAACTATGAACAATATAAGAATGCTAAAAAGGTTGCTAAGAGAATAGTAAGTGAGGTTAAACTCAAGGCATATGATGATCTATACTTTGATAGTAAAAGGAATCTAAAACAATGAAACAGAAGTAAACACCTATGTGGATTAATATGGTCGAGTTCATTACGAAAGTGGTAAAAGATGTCCTAGAAGTATCTAAAGGCAAAAGGCGATTAGTAAAGGAAACTTGGTGGTGGAGTGAAGCAATGCAAAAAGTTATTAAAGAAAAATAGGTGTGTTTTAAAGCATGGCAGAAGATTAGAAATTATGAAAACTATGAACAGTATAAGAATGTTAAAAAGGTTGCTAAGAGAATAGTAAGTGAGGCTAAACTCAAGGCATATGATGATCTATATAATAGGCTAGGATCAAGAGAAGATGAGAAAGATGTGTTTAAACTTGCAAAAATAAGAGAACAAAAGGGTAAGGACTTAGACCATGTTAAGTGCATTAGAAGTGATGACCAAAGGGTACTAGTCAAAGTTGGCGAGATCAAACAAACGCGGGAAAGTTACTTTCAAAATTTGCTAAATGGCAATAGCCCTAAGAATATAGGGATTGAAAGTGCAGTAAACCTAAATGACATTGGACATTATAGATACAACTGTAAGATTAGAATACCTGAAGTGAAAGATGCCTTGAAAAAGATGAAATCAAGAAAGGCCCTAGGGCCCAATGGTATACTAATAGAGGTTTGGAAGCATATGGAAGATACTGGAGTAGTTTGGTTGACAAAGTTGTTTAACAAGATTATAAAATCAAAGAAAACGTCGAATGAGTGGAGGAAGAGCTCTATTGTACCAATTTATAAGAATAAAGGAGACATAAAGAACTGCACTAATTATCGAGGGATCAAACTTATGAGCCACACTAGGAAACTTTTTAAAAGAGTGATTGAGAAGAGGCTACGACATGAGACAAGTGTATCGGAGAACCAATTTGGTTTTATGCCTGGGAAGTCTACCATGGAAGCTATTTTCTTACTAAGACAATTGATAGAGAAATATAGGGACGGGAGGAAGTACTTCCACATGGTCTTTATTGACTTAGAGAAAGCTTATGATAGAGCCCCCAAAGAGTTAATATGGAGGGTGTTGGGCGAGAAAGGGGTTTCGTGGGAGTATATAAGCATAATTAAAGATATGAATGCGAGAGCGGTAACAAATGTTAAGACCACTAGCAGAGAGACCAGTGATTTTCCTATCGTTGTAGCATTACACAGAGGACCAGCATTGAGCCCATACCTTTTCATGTTGGTTATGGATGAGTTAACAAACATTTGCACAAGGACATTCCATGGTGCATGCTATATGCAAATGACATAGTTTTAATTGATGAAACAAGGGAGGGCGTAAACACAAAGCTAGAGTTATGGAGAGAAGCCTTAGAACCTAAAGTATTTAAAATCATCCGAACTAAGACAAAATATATGAAATGCAATTTTAGCAAGGAGAGGAGCAGGAGTAGAGCACTAGTAAAGATTGATAACTAAGAAGTCCCCGTAAAAAATCACTTTCAGTACTTAGGATCAATGATTCATGAGAGCAAAGAGATTGAGAGGGAGGTTACCCAAAGAATCCAAGCGGGTTGGAACCAATGGATATGTGCATTTGGAGTTTTTTGTGATTAGCAGGTGCTACTCAAACTAAAAGAAAAATTCTATAGGATGGCTAAAAGGCTGGTGATCCTCTATGGATCAGAGCATTGGGCAGTTAAGGAACATCAGGTTCATAGGATGAGCATAGTAGAAATGATGATGTTGAGATGGATGAGTGGTAAGACAAGAAATGATAGAATTAGGAATAAATACATAAGAGGAAACTTAGGAGTAGCACAAATAGGCAACAAGATGAGGGAGATTAGACTTAGATGGTTTGGACATATCCAACGGAAACCATAAGTGGCACCAACTAGGAGTGAGGCAATGCAAGTCGAAGGTTCTAAAAGGGCAAGGGGAAGGCCCAATAGAATGTGGATAGAAGTGGTGTGAAAAGATTTAAAAACTTTGGGACTAAATGAAGCCATGATACTTAATAAAGGGGAATGAAGGAACAAGATTCATGTGGTCAACCCCTAATCGGGATAAGGTCTTGATGATGATGATTTTGCTGGCAAGAGCCTAAATATGCCGCTGTAGAACAAGGGTCTAGGATAATTTTATCAAAATAAAATCTAAAATAGCGTGAAAAACTTCTAAGTGTCAGACTAACAGATTTAATTGTTTCAACATGGCACATGTAGGCCCCAAAAAGTATATGCTACCAAGGAAGTATCAAAATTCTTTATTCTTAAACTAGTCTTCCTTTTTTCAAGCAATTAGAAGGGACCCTTGGCGCAAAGGTAGAGTTGTCGTCGCATGACCTTGAGGTCACGGGTTTGAGGTGTGGAAACAGCCTCTTGCAAAATGCAAGGTAAGGTTACATACTATAGATCCTTGTGGTCCACCCCTTCCCTAGACCCCACATACACGAGCTTTGTGCATCGGGCTGCTTTTTTTTCTTTTATCAACAAATTACTTTAACTTTTCTTTCTCAAGGGTGCAATGTTATAGCGGTCTTAATCATTTACATAGGCCACACTTACCATTATAGCAATTAAAATGGCCTTCACCTAATTATCATTGCTCATAGGGTCCCAATTTTGATGATCCAAATCATTTTTCATCAGTATAAACAATTGATTAGTATCGAGAACCCACAACTGACATTACTAAAATTACAGCAAAAGGTGTAGTAATTCAATACCTGTTATATGATGGGTGAGTATATTCTCACCTAAGAAAATATCACACCCCCCCCACCCCCCCTCTATGTGCATAGTTTCACCTAAGAAAACATTAGTGAACTAGAGCACACAAACACTCTAGTGAGCTAAAATACACATTGGGAGCCACAATTTTGATGATCCAAACAACACATCTAACTGCTTCATCTCAATCCATCTAAATTAAAACTCTCCCACCATATTAAGCCATGCTAGCATCTCACTACTTCATCTAAATCCTTCTGAAATAAAACTCTCCCATCATATTCAGCCATGTCAGTCTATAACGCCCCTATCAAGGTATATCATGTCGTCATTGTCAGATGAGAACTTAGTCCATCTAACAATCCACTAAGACCCTGTAGAAGCTCTTCACCGTTTGTTAAATTATTACTAGCCATTATATGCGGTGGTCTAGAACAATTGGATACCTGCCAGTGGTGGTGCATGGCTCATCCACAGCATGGATTAGCATATTAATGGTTTGGACCATTGGGCCTACATGTACTTAAACCCACTAATAGTTTGTATGCACCTCCATCATATAACAACTCGTGATACAAACGATTCATTGTTGATCTTCATCCTACATAGGACACCTTAAAAATCATTGGTGGTCAACATCTTGCATAGGCTATACCTTAAAAATATATGGAATTGAACAATCCTAACCTACACGTTTCTTAGGATTTTTGTACTATATGCATCATCATCAGGAGACTGGAAGGCCTTTGCCTGGGATTTTGTGTTACCATTATGACATTTATGAGTTTAGCCCTTAAAAGCTTAATGTGAGTGTCGACCAATAGAGGCATGGTTTATCTATGATTGGCCCAGTAATTGAACAGTGATTAGCCAAAAATCTCCAACGGAGTCTTTATATGCAGTCCTAATTTTAATAATGGCGAAACCCACAAGACTTTCGACATGCTTGTTTAGTTACTAAATTTAGGAGAAGCTATACATAATGAGCAGCATTTAATTAGGAATTCAAAAGCTTAACCATGCCTGCAAGAATGTTATTCTATTTACATTTTCTTTTCAATTGTATTCTCATTAACTTTGAACTGTCTATATTTAATGATCTGTTCATAGAAATAATTTCGAAAAGTAACATTTTTTAATCATCATCATCATCAAGACCTTATCCCAATTAGGGGTCGGCCACATGAATCTTATTCCTCCATTCCACTCTATTAAATACCATGTCTTCATTTAGCCCCAAAGTTTTTAAATCTTTCCTCACCACTTCTATCCACGTTCTTTTGGGCCTTCCCCTTGCCCTTTTAAAACTTTCTACTTGTATTGCCTCACTTCTTCTAACCGGTGCCATTGTTGGTCTCCTTTGAACATGTCCAAACCATCTAAGTCTAGTCTCCCTCATCTTATTACCTATTGGTGCTATCCCTAAATTTCCTCGAATATTTTCATTTCGAATTCTATCTTTTCTTGTCTTACCACTCATTCATCTCAACATCCTCATTTCTGCGACGCTCATCCTATGAGTATGATGTTCCTTAACTGCCCAACACTCTGATCCATAGAGCATAGCCAGCCTTATGGCCATCCTATAGAATTTTGCTTTTAGTTTGAGTGGCACCCATCGATCACACAAAACTCCAGATGCACATCTCTATTTGTTACAACCCACTTGAATTCTCTAGATAACCTCCCTCTCAATCCCTCCACTCTCATGAATTATTGATCCTAAGTACCGAAAGTGGTCTTTGACAAGGACTTCTTGGTTATCAATCTTGATTGGTGTTCTACTCCTACTCTCCTTGCTAAAATTACATTCCATATATTCTATCTTAGTTCGACTAATTTTAAATCCTTCAGATTCTAATGCTTCTCTCCATAATTCTAGCTTTATGTTTACACCCTCCTCATGCAAAGGTATGGACTCAATGCAAGGACTCAATGCAAATAACATGTACTAGGGAATCTCCTCGTGCAGATGTTTTGTTAGCTCATCCATAACCAATGTGAAAAGGTATGGACTCAATGCCGATCCTTGGTGCAATCCTATAGTGACAGAAAAATCACCAGTCACACCACTAGTGGTCTTAACATTTGTTACCGCTCCCTCATATATATCTTTAATTATGTCTATATATCCTTGCGAAACCCCTTTACCACCCAACACTCCCCATATTAACTCTCTAGGGACTCTATCATAAGCTTTCTCTAAATCGATAAAGACCATGTGGAGGTCTTTCCTCCTCTCCCTATATTTCTCTACTAATTGTCTTAGTAAGAAAATAGCCTCCATGGTAGACCTCCCAGGCATGAAACCAAACTGATTCTCCGATACACTTGTTTCATGACGCAGCCTCTTCTCAATCACTCTTTCAAAAAGTTTCATAGTATGGCTCATAAGTTTGATCCCTCAATAATTAGTGCAGCTTTGTATGTCTCCTTTATTCTTATAAATTGGTACAATAGAGCTTTTCCTCCACTCATCAGGCATTTTCTTTGATTTTATAATCTTGTTAAACAACTTGGCCAGCCAAACTACCCTAATGTCTCCCATATGCTTCCAAACCTCTATTGGTATACCATCAGGCCCCATGGCCTTTCCTGATTTCATCTTTTTCAAGGCCTCTTTTACTTCAGGTATTCTAATCCTACGTTCATACCTATAATATCCAATGTTATTTTGATTTATAGTATTTTCAATCCCTATATTCTCAGGGCCATTGTCATTTAGCAATTTTTGAAAGTATGTTTCCCACCTTTGTTTGATCTCATCATCTTTGACTAATACCCTTTGATCATCGCTTCTAATACACCTAACATGATCTAAGTCCTTACCCTTCTGTTCTCTTACTTTTGCAAGTTTAAACACATCTTTCTCACCTTCTCTTGTTCCTAATCTATTGTAAAGCTCATCATATGCTTTAAGTTTAGCCTCACTTACTATTCTCTTAGCAACGTTTTTAGCATTCTTATATTGCTCATAGTTTTCATTATTTCTAATCTTCTGCCATGCTTTAAAACGCATCCGTTTTTCTTTAATAACTTTTTGAACTGTTTCACTCCACCACCATGTTTCCTTTGCTAATACCCTTTTACCTTTAGATACTCCTAAGACATCTTTTGCCACTTTCTTAATGCACTCAGCCATATTAAGCCACATAGTATTTACTTCTGTTTCATAGTTCCACTTTCCTTCTACCATCAACTTATTTTTGAAGGAGGTTATTTTCTCTCCTTTTAAGTTCCACCACTTAGTTTTTGGGTGTGTATTAAGTTTAGTTCTTTTACTCCATCTTTTGATATGGATATCCATAACCATTAACTTATGTTGTAAGGTCAAACTCTCACCAAGTATCACCTTACAATCCTTACATGTAGATTGTTCATTATTCCTAAGTAGAAAAAAGTCTATTTGGCTTTTATGAAGTCCACTTTTAAAGGTTATTAAATGTTCTTCCCTCTTCTTAAAGAGTGTATTTGCAATGAATAGGTTATATGACAAAGCAAAATCGAGGATATTCTCCCCCATCTCATTTTGTTCACCTATACCATATCCACCGTATATTCTATCATATCCTTCCTTATCTTTTCCTACATGGCCATTTAAGTCTGCACCTATAAATAACTGCTCAGTGTTGGGAATTTCTTGCATTACTCCCTCCATATCTTCTCAAAATTGTTTCTTAATTATCTCTTGTAACCCTACTTGTGGTGCGTATGCGCTTATAACATTTATAATCTGTTCTCCTAGAACATTTTTTATTATTATAATTCTATCGTTGATTCTTTTAACATCCACAACTTTATCCTTTAATTCCTTATCCACTATTATTCCTAAGCCATTTCTGTTATTTTCCTTTCCCACGTACCATAATTTATACCCATCTATTTCTCTTGCTTTAGCCCCTTTCCACTTGATTTCTTGGATACGAGCGATGTTGACTCTCCTACATTTCATCGCATCTACTAACTCCAAACTCTTGCCAGTTAGTGTCCCTGTATTCCATGTGGCAATACGCATCTTATGTTCTGGTGATACCCTATTTACTATTGCCTTTCTCGACCTCCATGGTATGAACCCATGTCCACTTTTCACTGCACCTGGGTTCTGATGCAACGCGTCGCTTCTGAGGGGACGCTCTAGCAGCCCTTGCCCATTTTTCACTACACACGGGATCCGATGTAGCGCGTCGCTTCTGAGAGAACGCCCTAGCAGCCCTTGCCTATTTTTCACCGCACCCGAGATCCAATGCAACGCGTCACCTCTGGGAGAACGCCCTAGCAGCCCTTGCCTATTTTTCACTACACCCAGGATCCAATGCAGCTCGTCGCTTCTGGGGAACACCCTAGCTTGAGGGAATGTCTGTTTTCGATTCATGTCATATTTGGGTTGCCATATTTTTTAAAAGCTAAAAATGATTTTCATTTATTCCTTACAAACTAATATACATTCATTTGCAAGCAAAAAAGAAATAACAAAACCATCTTCAGCTTCACCATTGCTGGCTAGCTACCTGACGCAAGGGTTGCCATATTTTAAGAGAGAGATTATTTTCATTTCTTCCTCACAAACTAATATACAAATGCATATTCATTTGTAAGAAAGAAATAACCAAATCATCTTCAACTTCCCCCCTGCCGGCTGGCACTTGACGCAGGACCCTCCTCCTTTTTAATATAAGCATTAAATAATACACTAAAGGAGTGATGGATTTTATTCATTGAATAAGCTGTTGAATGCTTAAGATGGTGGAAAATACGTGATAAGCATAACATAGATGTAGTCATCCAATAAGATTCCATTAGGAATAGTTAGCCAATTAAGTTTATTGTGATTTCAGCATATTATAAGGTCAAAGCCTTCACTGGCCCAAATCTTTGAAATTTTCCAGTATCCAACATATCCAACAATGTGATCTTTATCATTGGAAGCAATATCATATGAGCCAAAAGTACTAACGGTAGAACCATCAAATTTTGGAAATTCAAAAAAAAAAATTTACCTACGCATAAAACCCAGAGACAAAAACCACTTATCATTTCAGAATGTAAAAATATAGCTTTTCTCCTGTCTAATTTTAAAATATTAGTTACTTACACTTTGATTCTAAAAAAGGATATCTTGAATAATAAACATACTAAACGGAACTGATGATGTCACAATTGCACTTAGCGCACGAGTGACCAAAGCAAAGAGGAAATAAGATGATGCTGTCATAAAAAATAGAGAACTTCAGGCATGTATAATGGATTTTAAAGCACAAGTGAGATGTGGGAAAGAGAAAAACAACCATACATGGACAAGAAAAGGCCACTGATTTATGTAAGAGATCGCTTGCCAAAGCAGCCACCAAAATTCAATTAGAAACTCTTGCACTTCTCCCCCTTG
This sequence comes from Warburgia ugandensis, assembly GCA_035236585.1. Classification (NCBI taxonomy): domain Eukaryota; kingdom Viridiplantae; phylum Streptophyta; class Magnoliopsida; order Canellales; family Canellaceae; genus Warburgia; species Warburgia ugandensis. The sequence continues at coordinate 30,732,257 of CP141129.1, read as the reverse complement.
TTTCTATTTCATCTAACACATAATACAGAGTTGTTCACTAACCTAATCTATTTGTCAGCATTATAGCAAAAGATACTATGAATGATATTGAAAAAATAATCAATCTTCTATAGGGGATTTTCTTACTTGGTCACCCTACAACTAAAATTTCTTACTCTGCCTCCAGGAATCAATGGAAAAGCTCCTCAAAAAGAAGCATATTCAGCTTAGTAAAGTAGCAAAATCATCAAATGTCTAAGAGGTAAACATTTACAACTCATGTCCACAATGTGATAAAGAAATATATGAAGAACTTCCAACCCGACTTGCAAACAACCAATTGGATAACCATATTACCAATCAAGCAACACATTGCAGCAGCTTCATATGAATATACACTTTTATCATCGCATTGTTGCTATGTTTCTTCGCATTTCTTATTCTCCCAGCCAACCAGATGGTTGGTTACCTCCACAAATGGGCAACATCTAGAAGTTAGTGTCCTATCATCTGCAGATCTAGCCCAATCGGATTTTATAGATATTACAACGTAAGCCAATAAGCTATATGGCTGAGTAAAGATATCAACTTAACCACTATATCCTGATATCTCCCTTGATTGTCAAACAGCTGATATTCTTATCAATATGTTTCATCCTCAGGTTTGTTGTGATTGCAAGAATGTTCTAGGGCCTTGCTTAGACAATAGTCAATCCCTAGGAAATACCTCAAGCAACTAGGCATTCAACCTCCAAAGATCTATGCCAGGATCTTTTAAGCTTGAAGATTCATACATGATCATCTCCAGTAAGCAAAATCAAAGCAGCAGTACCTTCTTTCCTTTGCTAAACAAAGAACTGTAAGCTACACAAATTCTTTTAGAACTGCAAATGTGCATTAATGTGATTTTAGTTTAAAGAACTAGAGATTCCTATATATAATAAATGTGCTTCATAAATCTATAAATCTCCCTTCCTCCCATTGAGAACAAAACCATGTAGAGTCACGCACACATCCCTCTGGCAGATCTCCACAAGGGAAATTATTCTTCACAACAAGCTGCTAAAGAGGCCATTTCTGATTAGTCAGTATTAGAAAGAGGACTCTAACTATCAAAGTCAAACAAAAGAAAGAGAAGCAACACACACTTACAAAAAGAGAGAAGAAAGAGGAGAATGTTGTTTCAACTAGAGTAGAAGATTACATCATGGACAAAAGACACTGTAAGTGGCATGCCCTATCATCTGCCTCTTATACCTAGTGCACAAATAAATTAAAACAAAAGAAGAAGCCTAAAGAATGGGTCTATTGCATACTAATAATAATAAATGTGACAAAACTGCTTGTCAGGATGGGGTACAAATGTTGCCATATCCAACTTGGAACGCACAATCAGGAAATACCGTAAGTCACGGACTTAGTGAAATTGTCAGGCAGCTGATTTACTGACATCACAAAAGCCATCTATATATTCTTGATCATGACTGCATCTCTAACAAGGAAACGCCAACTTGGATATGCTTAGTCCCCCCATGTAAACAAGATTACTGGCAAGATGAAATGGTTGCTAGATTCTCTCTACATATTTCCATATGATTATCAATTTTAAAACCAAAGTGTTACAAAAGAATTCTCGGCAACATCAATTTTTACACTGATGAGCCATAGCCTTGCACTGCCCTTCGGCACTAGAATGACTGAAAACATTCTGTTTCTTGCTCTGCATTTTAACCAGACTGCTTCCCATAAGTAAACAGTAACCAGTAACACAGCTCCTATATGATCCATAATCTGGCCAAAATCTGCACCAGAATAGCTAGAAATGTCCAGATCTCTTATATATCAACCTTTTCCTGGGCTCTCTTACGATATTGGTTTTTGACACTCTGCCATGTATAAAGATCTTCACACTGCACTTGAACTAAGTGGTGACCCATTTATGAAAAACTTTCTGATATCATAAATAAAATATACATGCTACTTGCAATTAGGGAGCTGCTTGAACTATACAGTTGGTCTCAAGCTGAGAAGCTCAAATCATATTTACTCCTAATAGACAACTATAGGAACTTCTGGAACAATAGCAGCAAGCGCAATTTTCTGAAACTGGAGTGTGCAGTATCATTATAGGCAAAAAAACTAGTGACCATATTGGGAACACTATTTTTATTCCACTGTTCTTCCTCTATACAACCATTGTCGTCATGGTCTATATCGTTCCCATTCAATTCATCCACAAGCTCTAGCTCTTCCTCCTATTTCCTAGAATCAAATATCAGGACAGATTTATTACTCGTAGAAGGAGAACCATCGATTTTTGTCCTTCTGCTTTAATCTTTTTGGAGGATAAATTTTACATTTTGCAAGAAACGCAAAGACATTAGCCAAAACATGAGTTACAACAAATGAAACTAGTAACATGTCTCAAGATTCTTATAGTTTTCCTAAGGAATCTTAAGTTTCAATGGCTTGATGTATTCATGGAAAGCCAATTCTTCCCAGAATCCCTGTAGATCAAGTGTTATTTCTTCATGAATCTGCATCACTGCCATAACTAAGACATGTCCTACTATAGTAACACACCATAGGACATTACTATGATCAGGGTATAACACTGAACCATATTTTTAAGTACTTAACTGTTGTCAGTAAATATATGCTCTGAGCCACTTGATGCTACATAGGGTTCAATAACAACAAGATTACTGTCAGGTGGCTACACTCTCAATCACCATCTCATGAATCCTCCAACTATAATGGTGTGATTGATTCATTAATGTAATCCGCAATTTTTATTTTCCCCCAACAAACCCATTTTACACAATAAAAATGCATAAATTGGCATAGATAGCTAGTTAAATCCAGGAACTTCTTAATGGATAGAGCTTGTAATCCCATCTCCAAGGATCCATCAAAGAAATCAGAGGGTTGTTCCCTCTCCAATTAATAAAACCAATCTGACGGTGCCCGTCAAGCAACAAATCTCTCTATAACAGTAGAGCACACGGTGAACCAACCAGCTTCATATATCCAACACAAACAACTGGATGTTGGGTAATTTGCTGCCTCATAGACCCTGAGCTCAACTTTGGTGGATGTTTACAAGAGACATGGAGATGTGGCAACAATTATAAAGGGAGGTATACATCTGACCCCATCAGATTCAGAAAACATGACTATCACATCATGTATATCATAATATAAATGGATCCTCGTCAGTATCATGTAACTTAATGTTCACATCCCGGAGATGAAGATCCAAAAATCTAGTAAATTAGAGTTTTTAAAAAGGAAAGACGATCAATAAATACTACCTCTTCAATCCCCTGGAAAGAAACACAAATAAACAACTTCAGATCTGATTCAATCCCACCTCAAAAGTTTTAAGCTTTTTTAACTAAGAGTTTCTTGTCCTAGTGGCTGATGATTTTGTCATATGGACAAATATGGTCAGAAAAGTGGATTTTTGGATCAAATCTTAACCCCATTCCTCATCACAAACAAATGTATACTTTGTATTTCCTTTATTTAATAATCATTTTGGTTAGAATTGGTTATCTGTAGCATGTAAAGTATGAAAAGACAAAGGAAGTTCAAGGAAGAATAACAAAGAATGGAATATATATGGATACGTATGGAGAGGCCTGGCAAGATTGCTTCTAGTGATGAGGGCGCATCAATTCCTATGTTTAGCCTCTATTGATGGGTGAAATAAAGTGAAATACACCCACTAACTTATCACGTCATGGTGTATTCATCCATAATAGTCATGAAGAACAGCAAGAAAAGAGTATCGAGGATTCACGAAATGCTACATACTTCTATAATGTTTTAGTTGTACAGAAAAGAATAAGCAAGATCATTGCCTTAAAAGATTAGGAGATTTCTTGAACAAACTATGTTTCAGTATGAAATATGCCAAAGCAAAGGGTGCTATAGGAAGTACCTTTCGAGAAAGGTAGTGATCATACATAGTCAAGAGACCGAGCCTGTACACAGGTTCTGTTGAATAAACTGGAGCTGAGAGTCCAAGGTGTTTCATGGCATATGCCAAAGAACCAAGATGCAGCATATCTGGATGAGACAGCAGAACTGCATCGATTGTGGAGGATACTCTGCAAGGTTGCACACATGTCATGTGTGAATAAATTTAATCCAAAGGAAGCGTGACACTTTATATTAGACTCCAAACAAATTCCATGCAATCATTTTAAAGAATATTAGCTACTAAAGTAAAATTTCATTGAAGGAAACAAAACCAAATATTTTTCTTTTAAGCATGAGTACTAATAAAAGTTATCTGAAAAACACAGAAAACAGCGAGAAGAAGATGCCATGATAAAGCAGTACTGCAAACAAGCAAAAAAAAAGGGCAGCCCCGGTGCACAAAGCTCCCGCCTATGCGGAGTCCGGGGAAGGGACGGACCACAAGGGCCTATAGTAGGCAGCCTTGCCTTGCATTTTGCAAGACGCTGATTCCACGCCTTGAACCCGCGACCTCAAGGTCACATGACGACAACTTTGCTGATACAAGTTCAATCAGGTTAACTAATCAAGCTAGGAAAGCCTACTGTCTAACTTGTACTGCATGCAATGTGTTTAGTGAAAATAATCACTTCCCTGTTCAGTTTGATTACCTTTCAAACATTAGCAGCTCATGTTCCAGAAAAAATATTTCACTTTCTCCAGGGTCCATTGAGTTACATTTCACATACCTGTAAGCCATCTTGAACGGACTTTGAGCACCACATTAGAATTTGTAATTGCAAGATTATGGGAGTAAAGTTCTAGTTTCTCAACAAATAACCATATGTCTGCCGCTTATGAGTGACCACATGAGGCCACATCAAAATGTACCTTGCTAATATTTGGAAAAGAGGACTATCTTGCTGTTGATCCCACTACCCACAATCTTGCCTTTGCCCTCCTTTCTTTCATCCCAAACAGTAAAAGTCACCTCACAAGAAGAAAAGAAAGGGCAGCCCCAGTGCAGAAAGTTCCCACGTATGCGGGTCCGGAGAAGGGGCAGACCACAAGTGTCTACAGTAAGGCTCACAACAAGACAGTTTACAAACAAATTTAACTTCAGCACTGTAATGCTCATTGGCTATCCCATAACAATATCCAACAGTTATCTGAACGGCCAGATGAATACCAAAGCCCCTATAGGCATCAAAATCTTGCATATCAGTTAGCGACAAAGAAGATCATGATCAATGGTACACTTCCTTTCCAAAAGAAGAACATATCTACTACCAAACCTTACATCTCCTGTCTTTTATCTGCCTCACAAGTTTATGGTAGCCCCTTGTACGTCCAACAATGCTTCAACTTAAGGAAGGACCAATGGAATTTCTTCTACATGCAATAGGAGTTACCGTGACTGTTGTGTTAGGCATCTCATCTTCTTTGAGGAGGCACTCTACAGCTGCAGAAATTATACACACTTGCCCCAAATCGTGGGGTATAGGGTATTACCCAACTAGGAGTAACAGGGCTCCTTGCATAGGGTCCAGTACTGGGACACACACCCCAACCCTGCAAAACCCACTCTTGGCAAGGCAAATTGACTGTACAAATTAGTATTGTCATATTAGGGTAGTTCAGGCATATCATATACTCTTATATATAATGTCTTTAAGAATCAAATTAGGGAGACAACAGTTTGAAAGAAAAAAAAAAAAGAACTATGTTATTGTAGTTGGATCTTAGTTGAGGCTCTTCATGTACATAGGCACAATGTCCAACCATGTCATTTTCTATATTCTTTAGGCAGATTTTTTTGTTCTTTGTTGCAATGTTTTGAATAAAAACAAACCAGAGAAGATAAAAAGAAAAGACTTCACAGAAAAGCATATGCATGGATCAGGAGTCCAATTTCACTTGTCAAGTTAGAAGATGGATATACAGAACTCCTGTTAAGAATTTTATTTCAAAAGGAAACACTCATATTTCTCATTCTGATTTCCTGCAAGGTCCACCACCACAAAACTCAACTGTAACACTAATACCAGAAAAGCCCAGGGAAAAATAGCTTCATCAAACCAAACTGCTTTGCACATAGTATCTCCTCCTAACTCCGACAACTAAAACCCCTTTTTTCACTCCAAAACTAGACCATTGTTTGAAATTGAGTACTTAGATGGTCAATCGTCTGGTGCAGGCAGGACAATTTGGATGACTAATATGGTAAAAATTTCACTGAGAGACCAGAAATTGGCAATAAAATCTAAAGTCCAAGGAATAAAACTAGAGTTAAAAGTTAAAACATTGTCTTTATGTCAGAAAATCATCCAAATTTTTCAACTGACACCAGCAAGTTTATCTACTTGTGCTTACAGAGAAAAAGAAAAGGGCAGCCCTGGCGCACAAAGTTCCCACATATGAGCGGTAACATAAAGAAACAGCCAGCAGCAGGAAAACAATTATGTTCAATATCATTCACTGATCTCTTTGATCTAATTTTACAGTATATAGAAATATGGCACTTTTTAGCAGCAAAATCAGGATGGATCTCCAGCAAAAGAAATTGAAAGTTCAAACAAAGACTCCTTTAAAACAAAAACTCCTAACTGACACAAAGACTTCCCTAAAAGAACTCTAACTGAAATGAACTCCAAGGGAAACAGAGACATCTAAATAATTACTCTTTCAAACAAGAATCCAGCAGAAATAGAAAACCTAAAGAAATGACAACTAGAGTACTAACAATTCTTCCTTCCCAAAATACCCCTTTAAATACTACTATGTTAACAGCAGCTGATTAGTGTTCATATCAAGAGGACCCCATGAACAGTGCAGATTCCTCTTCTTTCTCCTGTGATATGTTTTAAAATTTTGGACACTCAAACCTTTCCAGCAACCCATCCACTGCATCATATACTGACCATCACCTAAACCCCAACTTTTCTTGAACTTGCATTCATTGTTCTAGTTCACTGGATGCTGATCTTCTGGCCATCGCCCTTCATTCAATGGAAAATCTGTGTGGACCTAATGCTCTAATAGTTATTGTAGTTTTGGGCTTTTGACACTCTTCCGGTTTAATGCTGACCTTCTTACATCCCACATAATCCCTCATATATTCCCAATTTGGTAGCAGCTATCCTTCACTCCTGAGCACCAATATGAAAGAGATTTGGGCATTTTGGAAGTGCTAGTTTTTTTTTTTTTTTTTTTTTGAGCTTCCTCAGTCACCACTAAGCTTGATTCTTACACTCACAACCCGAAATCCCAGATAAATTTTCCTATTTGGTGGCAGCTAGGCATGTTGATTGTAAAACGAAAGAGATGGGGCATCAGAACAGCAGTCTCTCATTTACGTTTTAAATTCTTTCCACATTGCCAGTTTCCTTTCACCACTACTGTTTACGGTTCCCCATAAAGCTTTCAAAGGTATGCCAATGCCAAAAGGGACCCCAACAGAGTGCAAAGCAGCCGAGAGGCCTTCAAGGAAATATGGATTCTAAAAGACTGATAAGTTAACTAAATATTACAATCAACGACATTGTCTAACAGAAATAATAACTAACTCGTGGGTTGCCCCAAATTTATTTTCCTGCTTTGCTAAAACTAATTGCTTCTACAATCTCTTTGTGACCTATGAATACCTGTAAATGGTTATAGTTGTTTCTCGTTTCCTTATATTGGCATTTTCTGGCCAATAGATAAACATCCAGCAAAGGAAATTCTATAGTGAAACAAAAGAAACATGGCAAGAAATATTAATAAGAAAAAAAAATATCAAGTTACAGAAAGCTACTATGATGCACCAACTCAAAAGACAGAGTAGAGTGTATCAACAGTGATCAGAATAAATGGGTACTGGAGATTTTGCTTGTTCCTGGCTAATCAGTGAGCATAGAAAAAGCAGAACTTGAAAAAAAAAAAAAAAAAAAGGGTATTAAAAGAATTTTTGTTACACAGCACCAAATGGGTGAATTTCTTCCATTGCAGATAACGTAAATGGCGTCCAAGGACGTTAACAAACAGGATGGTGAAAAAATGATGAATAAGTTAAGAGAGAGAGAGAGAGAGAGAGGTGGATTGTAGTGGCTAACTTGGAAAGGGGCTGTAGAAGTGAAAGGTCGAAGAGATCGTTCCATCCGCAATCAACAAGGAAGTTAAAGCCGTCGATGGAGACAAGATACGAAAGAGGATTCTCGTTGTAAACACCACAGAGAGGCGTCACCTGAACCGAAGTTCCCATGGCGACGTTTCTTTCCCGTGATATGATTTTCAGTGCTGTTTAGGAATTTTCGGAAGAGCACGGGGAACTAAGAAACCGGGGAAGAAAATGTAGATAGCGGGATCACCCAAACCGTGGATCGCCCCAGTTAACGCGCCAAAACTGATGTGTTTAGGCTGATGTGATGGGATTTAAATTGGAGGCTGCTACCTAGGTCTATCAATTAGCTTGAATTATTCAAAAATCTACACCGAATTTACATTTATATGGATATTGAATTCCATCTAATGGATGATTTCAAAATTTAATACGGATTGGGTATAGTTTGAGGCAGCAAATAACCACACCCAAAAGGGCAGCCTGGTGCATAAGGCTCTTGCGTATGCTGACCACAAGAGTCTATCGTATGCAACATTGCCTTACCTTGGATTTTGCAAGAGGCTGTTTCCACACCTCAAACCCTTGAACTCAATGTCACATGACGATAACTCTACCGTTGCGCCAAGGCTTCCCTTCTAGGAGATAACCACGCCCCAACCAAAATACCTTTTGTTACATGTTAAACTATTTTAGAAGTTAGTTAAATAGAAAAGATAAAATATTTATACTTAGTTTTTCATCTAACTCAAATCTATAACACACATTGTTTGGATCATTTCTTCCTAGTGTGTGCAGGATTTGTTGGCATTCAATATTGAAAGTATGGAGAAACTTTTGTTAATCTTTAAAAAAAAGAGATAAACTTCTTTTTATTGTTGTGTCTCATATAAATTAACATTTGAAATTATTTTAGTTTCTAGTATCTGTGGTTATTGTTAGAAATTTATAGATTATTAATCCTAAAAAATATAGCTTATTTTTTTATAATTAGTTCTAAAAACATTTTTAACTTGAACCAAATGGTTTGGCTTTGAATATTGAGAACAATATCTAAAGCAAAATTTGAACGAAACCCTAACCCATGAGAGTGGGAATGGTTGAATATGGATACAATGGATTTGACTAAACTTAACCATTGACAGTCCTACTCAAACAAAATATTGCAAAAGAGAAATGATATTGCTACCCCGCTTAAATGATATAGTTTTCCTTTGTTGGTTTTTCAGTCACTATGACACCTTTTTTAAAGGCTACATAGAGATAAGTGAATAATAGGGTGAGGAAACGTGAAGCAAATCACAGGTTGGGGCTAATGATTTGGGTGTCTAAGACATAATCATAGTTAGTAATTAAGCAATTCAAAGGGAGTTGCCACTTGTATAAAGAGGGATACAAGTCTCTTTGACTCTCCATTGATCTTCTAACCAAAAATATAGATTCAAATAGTGAAATAATGGTGGAAATTATGTGTTTTCATTTATTATATCTTGTATTTAACTATGACCCTATCAAGGGTTGACTTTAAAAGATAAGCATTAAAAAAGTGACCAAATTAGAAAAGGAAGATAGGGTTATATACAATCAAACATAAATGAGTTTGGACGAGATGAACCCTAGAAGGGTCGATAAATGAGTACTTATGACCAATTTGGCAACTAGGTTGCCTAGGCGCCACTGTGCACGAGATTTTTACCACTTGATTATGCCAATACGATTGATTTATTGTATTATGTTATTTTAATAGTTTCATTGTGATTTACCTTGATGGTGAATAGTTATGTATCTCATAATGTATGAAATAATGAGAATGCTTGTTATTGCATTGCATGAACAACTATGGTAAGTCATGAGTTTATTATTTGCATTGAAAATATATGTTAAAATACATGTGCTTGCTAGATGTTGAGGTTTTGCTTTTGTAGTTTTAGGTATCCCTAGCTAAGCATAGTCTTACTCAACCCAAAATATTAACAACATGAAAATCAATCGCAAGAGGAGTAGAGGAAAAATTAGAGGCCTAGTCTATACTGGAGAGAGAGAGAGAGAGAGAGAGAGAGAGAGAGAGAGAGAGAGAGAGAGAGAGAGAGAGAGAGAGAGAGAGAGAGAGAGAGAGAGAGAGAGAGAGAGAGAGAGAAGTGAGGAATGATTGTAATATTAAGACATTTTACTTTTAAGTTAGTGCCAAGATCTTTATTATAGATTGATGTTTAATTTCAATAGATGATTATGACTGACAATTCTGGGTGGCTCTATGATTCATTTTTAAGTTAAAACAAAATAAATCAAACGTGAACCTATGTTTTCCAAATGGTTGAATTTAAGGCATTCGGGTTAAGACATGATGAATGAGTATTTGAAAATGTTTTTAAAACTAGTAGACATGTGTCAAATTAATAAGATTAGGGTCACCACATCTTTAAAACATAGTAGGCATGTGACAAATCAATGAGATCAGGCAATTGTCACATATAGAAATCTTCATGTAATTTCCTATGTAATAAAGCACTCACCAATCAAGATTAAATATAAATGGACGACTTAGATTGATCTAATTTTGATGAAGCTGATCAATTGAAGAAGTAGAAGCCCAAGTCTTTGAGGATCACATCATCTATTTTACCATCAAGCTCATGCAAGCTCAGATCACTTGCATTGTGGTGTAAAAGTGAAAGATCATACATAGGTGCCACTCAATCCTTCATTCTTTCACAAGGGCCCACAAGGTTGGGAGAATGTATAACATATGGATGATAAGAGAGTGTAAGGGATATCATGTGATGATGAAGGATTTCACTTGATGGTTCCCTAAAGTGAAGAGGAAGATCAAGTAAAAAATAAGTAATTGGAAATTGTTGGAGGGATAAAGGGTGGAAATCTTAAAGATGATATCTCTATGATAAAGTCATGTGTCACAAAGACAGTTGCTTGATTTCTTGCAAACAAGAGTGAGCTACTAATGTTATAGAGAGAAAGCACCTAGAACCATTCCACTTTCATCAAAGTATCGCGTGATTGGAGGAGTGAGAGTCAATGGTAGGTGAATGGAGGTGGCTCAAGGAGAGAACGAGTACCTAATAACATTAGTTACCCCTCATGCTATGTGAGAAGAGATAGGAACAAGGGAGTTAGAGGGAAGAGAAAACTCCAGTCCTTGCTTGATCCACTAGCGCAGTAAGCATTTTACTTCACTGTTTTTTTTTTATTTTTTATTTGCAAGTAATTTCTCCTTTATAAGAGCTTGAAAGTAAAGAGAAAAAGTTTTCATTGAAAGTCTCTCTCTCTCTCTCTCTCTCTCTCTCTCTCTCTCTCTCTCTCTCTCTCTCTCTCTCTCTCTCTCTCTCTCTCTCTCTCTCTCTCTCTCTCTCTCTCTCTCTCTCTCTCTCTCTCTCTCTCATTTGTTTTGAAATTTCAACCATACTAGAGCATGAAGTGTTACTAGTTTCCTTGACTTACTTCTACTATCATTCTAACTCCCAAATGATGTGAATGTCAATGAGACATAGGTTAAATACAACAAAGAGAAGCTAGAAGCAAGTTCTCTAGCATTCCCTTGAATGATTTCGATTGAGGGAGCAAGAAACAAGGTGAAATCCAAGTTTTCCACCCTTATTTCACTACTTCTCCCCCTATAGGTGTGTAGTAAGAGAACCTTGGATTTTTCCCTTATATAACCTTGATTCAATATTGATCCCTAATTTAATTCATTGGTAGTGCTCCCATCTCTCTTAAGAATAATTTGGGTTAATTCTTCTTAAGTAGAAGCAACATTAGAGTAAGAAAACTTCGTCTCATTCTACTCTTTTTTACTATTGCTGTAAGAGAAAACAAAACATTAGATTTTCCTTCTTCCAATTGTGCTTTTGTTTTTGTTTTAATGATCTAAATCATTGGAAAATGTTCTCCTAATCCTTAGGAAGAAGTTCCCATTGGTTTCTAGTAATTTTCTTAAGTTTTTTTAGTCAGATTTCATGAAGAAAATAGCAATAGATATTATTACTATACTATTACTATCTATGATGAACCTATCATATTGTGTATTAAATATCTTATATTTTGTTAGTTTTTTAAATAATCTAACTATACAATTGGATTTCCTAATATCCAATTAGGTTAGATAAGAAATTTTACTAAAAAAATTAATCTAGAAGTTCGATAAAATAATAGCCAAATTGACCAACTTCGTCACATGCTCACTAGTGCACACAGATATTAACAAACACTATTAGTGTGTGCGATGAATTAGCCATCTTTCTGATAGAATATCTTCAAACTTGTAGGTTTTATTCAAAATCTAACTATACCACTAGATTCCTTGACATTCAATTATACCAGGTACCAAATTTTAGAGAAATTCAATCTCTAAGGTGGTGAAATCATTGGCTGAAGTCTATAAGAAAATTCCTGCAACTCCCAATTGCTAATGACACTCTCTTTTCATTTATGTACTTTTATATCTCATTCAATTGTCATCTAATTTTAGTATGTAATACCTTGTTTTGAAGCTAATCAACTAAGGAACAATTTGGATTATGACATTGTGGCTGATAATAACTGATATTAAAAGTTTATTCTTAGAATGAAATGCTAGTGACACTCTCTGAAGTTATAGTTGCATACTGCAAGAGTAGGTTTCTCTTTGAGTTCTCATTGGATTTGACTGAAATTTGGGATGGAGGTTCTTGGATACATTTGATAGATGAGAAAATATGTAAATGTCAAAAAAATTTCTTAGAACTTAGAAATATTTCATATTATTTGTTTCTTTTATCTTTATTACTCATTTTTTTGTAAATTTTTTTTTCTTTTTCAATCATCGTAACAATCAAGCAAGTGGAAAATAGTGAAAAATAGATAGTATTTACCATAGTTTTTAGTGTGATTCTTTCTTTCAATTGTAGATTAGTTTAATTTATTTAAAATTTTGTTACTTTAATATATATTTAATTAAATTATGTTAAATTAGAAATTATATTAAGCTAGTTTATTTTTGCTTAGGATTAGAGTGATCCTAACATAACATTAGAGAACACTATTTATTAATTCCTAAATGTAGAAAAGATAGAATTTCCCTTATTACATTTCTTTGATAAAAATGTCATTACCTTTCATAATGAATGCTTGGATATAATCCATAATTCATTATAGTTAGATATTATATAGAATACTTGGGATGTGGTAATCTATCTAGTTTCTAGTAATAAATGTTTTTAAAGTTAATTTTCAAATAAACTACCTTCGAAGAAAAAGATTGTAGTTTTAATCTACTTCTTGAGTTATAAAAAGGAATAACTAGTGGTAAACCTAATGGTAGTCTAGGTGATCTCTAATCCTAACTTTTAATCATAGTTAATTATATTGAATTAATCTCATCCATTTGATCAATTTATCACCTTAAGTTTTAAATTCACTAAATCATCACTGTGGATTCAACTCTACAACACTACAATTCATTAACTGTGCACTTATAGGAAAACTCTCAATAAGTTTTTGACGCTATTGCAGGGAAGAGATTGTGAGGCCAAAGGACCATCAAATTAGGTTTAGGTTAATTAGATTAGTTTATTTTTCTTTTGAGTAGAATTGTATTGAGGTTGACCTACATTTTATGTTAAATTACAAATTCAATTTTAAAGGTTGCAATAATGCAGGTCAAGGGTAAACCTTCATTGCTTGGAAGAGGAGGTGGTTTGTAAATGGTTTACCCTTGGTACAAGAAGACTTAATTTCTAGAACCGCACTATAAGATCTACTCAATCTTTTATTTTCTAAATTTAGGTTTTGTATTGTTTAAGTAGATTTGCATACTTGTTTGGTAGTATAATCTCACATAGATATCATTCATCTTTTAATTAGTACATATTTTGTAGGTTGTTGCATTAGTTTATTATTTTTCTTGCATCTTTAGGCCACATTTACCTACTTTAAGGGGAATTAGTCTGGCATGAATAATAAAAATTGATTAGTAAGGGCATCATACCTTACAAGATTAACGGTGGATTTTATAACCACCTCTTAACCCACCCAAGCTAATCATCACCTATTGTACACCCTATCCTTCCATCTTAATTTAGAAGTCAATTAAAAGAGACATATAACTATTGACACTCTAGTGGCCTTGAGCTAAATCACTATGTTGGTATTTAATGACTAGCTCCACCAACACATTCTATGACACATATTACTTACGAATAAGTAGGGAGGGTGTGAAGTAGTTGATTTAGTAAGGATCTAACTAGTAAGCAGCAATACAAGTCTAAAAGAGAGGAGGAGCTATCCATATTAGATTAATCTAAAAACTAATCCCCTTGCAAAAATTAAGATAATCAAAATATATGTCAGGTTATTAGCAATGGATTTGTTAATTGTATCCTTTGTTTGTACATCACCTTAAGCTACTTCATATAGTTTAGTTTTCTATAAAAAAAAGAAGAAGAATAATTTGTTGTATGCATTGGATACGTGATGAAACTAGAAGGTTAGTCAAACCAATTCAACAAAACATACAACTAGATTAGTTGCCCACAATGGCAGATCAAGCTAATTAAGGGAAACTCCATCTCCTAAATTTTTTTAATGATGGACCACCACCTCACATGGATGATGAAGATCTTCCACCACAGAGAAATAATCCATCATCATATAGAGATTTAAGAAGGAATCAAGAAAGGGAATGAGACTTAAATAGTCAATACGAGGACAATCAAAACAACCAATCAAGATTACATACAGCTTACTCATATGAGCACACCATCATGTATCATTTTAACTTAGAATGCTAGTGCGGTTGAATTAAAGATGGAAGTAATTGAATTACCTCTCAAATTTCATGGGTTGGGCAGTGAGAGTCCTTACCTACACTTAAAAGAATTCAATGAAGGGTGCACTACACAGCACGCACAAAATGTTGTCTTAGATACTGTATGACTCAAGTTATTTCCTTTTCTCTTAAAGGAAAAAAGATAAGATGTGGTTCAATGCGCTACCAATAGGTTCAATAAGAACCTTGCAAGGCATGATAAGGGAGTTCTTGAAAAGTTCTTTTTGACCCATAAAACTAATACTCTTCACCAAAAGATCATTCACTTTACCTAGAAGGACAAAGAGACATTCTCCCAATGCTGGGAAACACTCAAGAATCTATTGTTGATGTGTCCACAGCATGGATATGAACCTTAGTGCATTATCGGCTTCTTTTATGAAGGGTTCAATTATTAAATACGATGGTTTGTAGAAATGATATGCAAAGGTAACTTTTTAAACAAACAATAAAAGGATGCATATGAGTACTTGGAATGACTGGCTGAGAGTGCTCAAACCTTTCAGAGACAGTGGATTACCTAAATAGGACAAAACCCACCACATCTAGAATGGAAGACATCTATGTCATGAATGAAAAAGATGAAATGAATGCCAAGATTGCTTCCCTGACTAGAAAAGTAGAAGCCATATAAATGGAAAAAGTTACCTCTAAGAAGGGTGAACAAGTATGTGGTATTTATAAAATTATTGCACACCCTAATCAAGAATTCCCTACAATTTCAGCATTCCAAGATGTGCTTCATGAATAGATGAATGCCTTAAATTCATATAAATGACCATTTTTCCCATATTTCGAGACATACAATTCTAACTGGTGAAATCATCCTAACTTTAGTTAGCAAAATGGATCAAATGCTAATGTCTGACACAAGGCCCCCTTCGAACCCCTCCAAGGACCACCTACTCCAGGACCATAATGCCTCCACCTAAGAGGCCAAAAGAGGATAATCTTTAGCAGATTGTTCAAAGCGAGGAAAGGAAAAATGCCTAACTTAAAGCATCTATCAATGACATGAAAAACATGTTCACACAATTCATGCAAAGCCTAAAAAAAGGAAAATAATTTCCTCAACCACAAGAAAACCTTAAAGGTGCACATATGGCCTAGATAAAGGGTTCTTTGAGCTCGAACATGGAATAAACTAATTCAGTCACCACTCTTCTAAATGAAAAGGTGCTTCAAAAGAATGGTCCCACAAAGGCTGTTAAACTCATGAGACTTTCCAGGCTAAGGAAAACCCTATCATTGAGGATACTGTAGAGAAATATCACCCTTCAAGTGACCCATGTGCCATCCCTCTTCCTTTTCCACAAAGGTTGTATCAAGTTCGTAAGGTACCTTCAAATGATGAGATCTTAGATATTTTAAAGCAAGTCAAGATTGACATTCCAATCTTGGATGCCATCAAATAGATCCCTTCATATGCTAAGTTTTTGAGCGACTTTTTTCACTATCAAATGAAAGTTGAATGTGCACAAGAATGCTTTCTTGACTGAACAAGTTAGTTCAATCCTTAAGCATCACAACACCTAAATATAAAGATCCAGGTTGCTCAACTCTTGCTTGTATGATTGACAACTATAAGATAAATCAAGCTTTGCGTGATTTGGGATCTAGTGTGAATCAATTATAGTATCTGGTATTCAAGTAGCTAGGTCTAGGAGAACTTAAAGATACCATCTTTAGATCTAGTAACCATTGAGTGAGAATTAATAGACGAGACTAAAGGCTTCTGATTGGTTGGGGCTTGGAGTTGGCATAAAAGAGGTAGGACTAGAGAGGTAATGACATTAAGAGAGTTAGGAGGAGAAGAAGTAATGACATTAAGAGAGTTGAGAGGATTATTAGTGAAAGAAGAAAGGATTGGAGATTTTGATTGGGTGGTTAGAGGAGAAATATGAGAAGTAGTCGAAGTGAGGAAATGTGTAGGATTTAGAGAATCAAGAGGGTGACTTGTAAAGGGCAACAAATTAGGAGAAGAAAAGGGGACATAGCTTGCTGATGATTGGGTACAACGGTTGTCTATTGACGAAAAGAATAAGAATGGAGGATCAACTAATTAGGCCCCACTATGGTGAAACTGGCTTCATGAAAGGGTAAGATTTTCATTAAAAATATATCTCATGATGTATATGCGAGACCACTTCAGATGTCTAGGTAGTGATTGCTTTTGTGAGACCCATTGTGACGACCTAGGTTTTTAAAACACATTTTTATAAATATTTTTAAAGTTAAGGCCCTGATTTTGAAACTTTTTTAAAATACAAACAATACAAACATATTTTATTTGAAATTGATTTGTCAAAACCCCAAGTACCACCTCAAATTATTTATCATACATAGATTTTTGTATAAAATAAATTTTTTTTATTGAATATCAATAGAAATACTTTTATTAAAAGCAGGATCAATTTAGTGCTTCACATGCACAGCCCTAGTAATATTTGCATACTTTGTCCAAATATTACAATCTAAATTACAAAATAATCAATACAATCTTCCTCAAAGTAAATACCCTGAGTAGTAGTTCGGTGCTGATAATCCTCAAGTCTTGAGCTTTCAATCTTCTTTAATTGTATTTGAGATATTGTAAACATTCAAACATTTACAATATCTCAACAAGCTATGCTTGGTAGGGGATTTAAGAAATATAATCAATATATCTCAAAATCAACAGTTCTTTATATCCATGATATAAATCAATTTATACAATTGGATAACCATTTTATCCTTCACTCATCATATGAATTATATGTATATATTACATATAAATAAAACCATTGAAAATCATGAATATAGTCAATATCATCAATAATATCTCATTTTCAAACTGATTTCAATATTAACACTAGGTGTTAATATATAGTCATATTGTATTAGGAATCATCCTCCAATACAACATCAGTAATAACTTTTACCGAGCATCTCATCATGCCATAACATAAGGTATCTCATCATGCCATAACATAAGGCATCTCAACATGCCATAATCAATTGCATCATAATGCAAAATAATCTCAAGGACTACCATGCTTACAGTCTCAATCTGTGCAGCACTCCAGAATAATTGCTCAGTACTCCACTGTTACCATGATGGAAAATACAAATCCATGTTCGTATGGGGAGAACCATGGATGTCACAGTGGCGGCCTTCCCATAATTGCCCCACTCGACATTTTGCCTCTCCTTAAGCACGATATCATCATCATAATTAGTTTTGGAGAATGAATGGCCAAACCCTCATAATTCTCCTAGCATTGGCATCCTCAGGCATAAGCCTATCTTAAAACAAAATCACAAGCCTCCATGCTTGTATGGAAAATAATATTTTATACTTATAGACTGTGTGTCTGGTTATAATAGGGCATGCCTATAACTTCTTTCCTTAAGATTTGGGGTTCCAACTTATGTAGTTCAAATCTTCTCATCTACCCATTAAGTAATTTCATAATTACTTAATCAATCACTTTGTATTCATTTAAACATCATTTGTTGCCTTAAGTAATTTATCAATCACCTCGTATTCATTTCAATCTATAATTATCATGATAAGATCACGTGTAAAATACGTGTATCTTATATATTAAATATATTCTTAAGGTCCACCTACCTTTACTTTCAATAATCCATCTTCTCATTGATCTTGATCATCATATCCTTCATGTATCTGTCAAATCATATATATATATATATATATATATACACAGTCATTCCTCAACTCATTTATACTTCCTAGTTGTTCTTTTGATCATCCTTACATAGGATGATTTGGATCTTTTTCCTTGGATCATATTGATCAAGGTCTAATCTCTTGATCTATATTTAAATCTAACATTCATACTGATTCAAAAACATACATACATACCAACACAATATTATGTTTCTTATTATTCTTGATCATTCAAGATCTACCTATAGATCTTGTTTGATCTTTGCCATTTTTATTAGGATTAGATAGTTTACTATCTTTTTATGATCTTATTATTATTCAACCAGTTAATGTCTTACTGGTTGAAGATAGTTTATTTCTTTCATGATACTAGACAGCTCCTCGTTATTTTAGAATTAACTAAGGCTTACTAGTTAAAAGTTGCTCACACAGTGGTTAATTCAATCCTCATGTAAGGACGTTTTTAGACCGCACAAATGTTGTCAGAAGGTGGGGGAAGAGTGAAGCTCTATTAGAAAACCCCCTAACCACCATGTTCAACATTTACTAGAGTGACCTTAGCTCAACCTTTTATAAGGTTTCTATGAGCATTAAATCCTAAGTACTCTTGTTATTTGATTTTAATTAAATCCATGAACATTTAAAATGTCATTCATGGGGTTTATTATTCTCCTAATTTGGGCCAAAGAAATGATATTCTTTATATTGTCCTACTAACTATAGCCCTTACTATCATTAAGTCCATGTCCTCTATTTATTGTAAATGTCCATCAATATCTAATTTTCAATTAATTACATTTTCCATGTAATTTACATAACATGAATATTAAAGCATAAATAAATAAATTTAATAATTACACTTACTATGCAATTAAAAGAATATTTACAATAGAATATCATAATTCATATGCTCATTTGAATATATCACATTTGTCCATTTTGATTCAATGATCACATTTTGATTTCTATTCATTTTTCATCCTATTAAGGGTTTTGATATTGATCTTTCATTTTTATTCAGATCTATCACATTATCTTAATGTGATATCATCACTATATCATCGATTCATCTCATCAAATGATCTGATCTTTCTTGATCCAACCGATCAATAAGATCTTAAGCCATTTTATCAAAATTAAGGGCATATATCTAAATCTATACCAAATTAGCCACATCAGGTTATTCATTTCTCATGATCTTATCATTAGATCATCATCCATACTGATTTAAAGTTTTCAATCATCCTTGATCAATCTGATCAAGGAGATTATTATGTATTTTCAAGGATTTTATTACTTTTAATGGTCAAGATGTAAAGATCTACCAAATTAGTTACATCCAATCCATTTATACAAATTATTACATCATTAGATAACTAATGGATCAGAAATCTAAGTTCTAATCATGTTAGATTTGACTGATCTTGAAAATTAGTACCACTTTTTGTGATTTATAGAAATTTACAATGAATAAAACTTAAATTTTATATTTTCATTAGATTTTACTCTTCACTAGAAATTCAAAGCTTCTTTCCGATCTTGATTTGGAGTTAAAATGAGCTTTGAATTGAGAATTGAAGTTTCATATCAGTTTTGACGATCTAGAATTGATCTGGACTGTCAAAACGCGATAAAACGACCCAATGAGCTTCACCGTAACAAGGAAGCGGCATGCATCGCTGTCTTTTGTGACAACACACCAGAAGGCGTGCCTAGAGCGTGCATCTCTGTGTGCATTACGCTCTGTGCGTGCTGGGTTTTGACCTGATGGGATAGTCCAGATCACTGTCCAATCTAGTCCATCACCGATCAATGTTCAGATCTAAATAAAATCAAATGGTGAACCCAGATTTGGGGGTTTTGTGGTCCCACCAACTCATCTAATGGCTCAATTTCTCCATCTGAGCCGTCCATAGGTGGATCCCCAATTACCATCAACGGATCTGTTTCACCGGTGAACTAGTTGCCAGTGCAACGGATTCAATAGTGAATCCAAGGGTTTTTTCTTTTTTTGGTCGTGAAACCATGGGGGAATGGAAGAGGAGATGTCAGAGACCTCCATAGATCCTGTCTGAAGCAGAGAGAAAAGCTGAAGAGGAAGAAATCCGCTATATTTTGAAGCCCTGGGTGGAGGGCTAGGGTTTCTGTGATTTTTATGTTGTTGGGGTGTTTTTCGGTGTCAGGGAAGAGGAATGGGAGAGGGGAATTGAGGAGAAAAGTTAGGGGAATGATTTTCAAGGTTGTTGGGCCAATTCCATTGCCGGAATGGGTGAGAGCCACGATGATTTTGCCAGCCTAGGAAAAACCCTAGCCAACGAAGTCTTTGAGTGGAAGGCGGGTCTAGGGACATGCCAGCCTGGGACAGGTTGGTTCCTGTGCCAAGTGGGTGTGGGGATCGCCGCTCTAGCTGGAAATAGAGGAGAGAGAAAAGAAAAGGAAAAAGAAAGAAAAAAAAGAAGAGGAAAGAGGAGGAAAGAGAGAGTCTTGGGGATCTGTACAATTTCGTCCAATCTATAGGAGGGCTATTTATAGGGTTATTTGTGAATTTTTTAATTAAAAATTTTAATTATTTTCATTTTAAATACTTTTCCACTTTTCTTATAAAATTCAAAAGAGATTTTTCATCATGTTTATTCTTTAATCATTGATATTCCTTGTACTGGCTGTCCCCTAGCTCACTTAACTTTTGTGGACCCCACACAAAAGTAGAATGACCATTTTACCCATATAGGTAAATATATATTCATAAAATTAAGAAAAATAGAGATTTTTCACCCAAGGTCAGATTTCAGCGTGCTTACAGTCATTTTGACTAGTTTCCCATGAATGATTCCATATATATATATATGTTTCAAACGTTGATTATTTTTCTAAAAAATATATTATATTAAATATAATACTCTGCCTTAATTTTTTGCAAAAATTTCAATTAATTCTAAATAGTTCTAAAAAAATTGGGGTTTTCACATTCTTCCCCCCTTATAGAAATTTTATCCTCAAAATTTAATATAACAACTCACTTATGTGTTATCATCTTCTCATTTATAATTTTCCTCCTATAGCTTGTTCATATTGATACTTAAGGAAATCTTTTGTTCCCCTTTTGATTCATCAATTATATTACCTTTTCTTTAGAGGTAGACTTTCTTAAAGTCGTATAACTTGTTGGATAATTTAGCCATTCAGGCTAAATAAAAAACTACTAACTTGACATTTTCTAACATTTTAAAAAGACTAATTTCTCTGAGTAATTCTTTTGTTCAAATTTCACATTTTCTTTGACTGCGGTCATCAATCTTTACTTTACCAGTTGATAATTCTCATCATATATTGTTACTCACTATTTCATTCAAATGGAAATACTCCTTAACATAACCTCCAAGATATGGATAGTTCTTTGACTATCAACCAAGGGTAAAATGTTAAATCTCAATTGAAGTAATTTATGTTATCAGTATAACCTTCCAACCTTTGGAAGTAAATATTTCATCTCAATTCTAAATATTCATACATCTATATCATTTTCTTTAAAAAAATTCCTTCTGATGATATTTCTTTCCTCAAAGGTTTCACTATCATCTTGTCATAATTTTTGTAAAATCTATTCTTTTACTATTACGGAGTCATATCAATATTCTTGATGTTCTCATAATTAGTGATTTACCTTTTTCACTGTATAGGTAACATTAGTGTTACAAATTCTAAACTGTATACTTGAAATTCATTATAAAGCATGCACAATAACTTTTCTATATCATTTCTAACTCCTTAAATGAAATAGTAACTCTCTTTACTCCAAGTAAGGATCAACATCAATATTATTCTCATATGTCATAGAAATTTACTTTTTCTAGCTAATCTTTACATTTACCAAATTTGGTAAACATTTTAATCCATATATCTTCAATACATACTATTGCTCATTTATCCAAGAAAACTTTCCTTCATCAAATTCATAAATATAATTTATCCCAAAAGTATAACTCAAAATTTATATTGAGTTTTGAATGATGTTTTTCATTTCTAACTCGCATTTTATGATAGTTGAGGTCACTTAACCTCATCAATAACATTATTCATCATTTTAATCAATGCATAATCACAATAATCTATCCTTTTTCTGATAGTATTTGGTGTTCTCCAAAATAACTTATTTGTCAAATAAATCCTTTGTCTAATAGTCCTTATAATTGACTTTTTGACATATTCAGATCATCTTATGCCATCTTCTAAAATACCATAAAGGATTGAGTTGTAATAAGTAATAATTCAATAATAACTCAATCTCATATTAGATTGAAAATCTTGAAAAATCCTCAATATATCTTGAAATTTTCTAACTATATCCTTGTCCATAATATTGAATTATTCATCCTCTATAATCACCACATTTATCCAAATTGTTGACTTTAAAAAAAAAGTGTTTAGCTGCCTGCATTTGTTTATAGGGTCTTATTTCTCATATACCATGACTGTTTCCTCACTAATGTGAAAAATGTATATATATATATATATATATAGTCCATAACTATTCCAACATACCAAAATCAATCATATCAGTAGTATAAGATCAATATCCATATTAATTCAGATGAAACTCTTGTGCTGACTCATCCACTATGTTATCTTGGTAAATTCATATTTGATGTACAAGATGTATGGACTATGATCTCATTATGAACCATATACTATCATGGTTAGCTTGTTTTTCTAAAAATTTTGGGGTTGTAATTTCCCACTTTCACTATTCTTCCTCGTTTGATTTATCTCTAATTTTTTTTCAAGTTTAAAAAACATTCCTTCTTACTCCAGAAATTAATAATCTATTTATCAAAAATCTTCTCCTTTACTAATTTTAGAGAGAAATACTCACTATTTCCTCGAATTATTCTCAAGTAATATCTACTCTTTAGAAATTTTGATTTTACCCTTCCTATAAAGGTTGGAATTTTTCTTACCCTTGTTAACTCACTGATTGGAGTTATCACATCTAAGTTATAGCTCAAATCTTTCAATGGTAGATTTATAATTGATGCAAATTCACATAAGATAAAAGAGTGTGTAGATCCATAATCAAACAATACTATTGCATATTATCAATTATAAGCAAAGTACCTTCAATCACCGCATTTGAGATTTGGGCTTGACCGGCAATAATAGCAAATACTCTTCCTTGATGTCGAGGAACATGCTCTTGTTTTACATCCTTGTTTGCCAAAGGTTTGATGCAGTTATTTGCCATGTGTCCCATCTCTCCACAATTATAATACTGGATTGCAGGTCGTTATTGTATTGGATTAGGGCATATATTCCCAGGGTGGAATCTTCTACACTTGGGACAACTCCTTTGATTTTGTCCAAAAGTAGGATTTCCTTGATTTCTTGGTGGCCTAAAATTATTCATGGGCCATTTCTACGCATTCCGCCAAAGTCTTGGGTTTGATACCCAATACCTTCGTTCTCAATCCTGGATGAAGTCTTCCTAGGAATCTACCAATAGTTTGTCTATCCGTACCACATATATGAGGTGCAAACCTCTTCAATTGTATGAATATATTTTCATATTCTACAACAGACATATTCCCTTATTGTAGATCCAGAAATTCTTTTTCCTTTCTTGCTTGAACATGAAGAGGAAAGTATTTGTTGTTAAAGACCTCTTTAAATTCTTCCCAAGAGATAATTTCTAGGTTTGAAAAGAAATTCCTCTTCGCAGATCTCCACCAGAAGGCAGCTTCTTGTTTCAAAATATAGGTGGCCATCTTGACTTTTACTTCTCCAAGAGTTCGTAAAACCTCAAATTTTTTCTGAATCTCATATATCCATTCTTCGGCTTTATCAGTGTCACCCTTTCCATTATAGTCTATCACCATTTTCTGGAATATTTCCATCATTTTGTCTAACTTCTCCAGTGTAATTTAAGAATTTATAGTTACTCCAGTAGGTGCAGGTGAAGAATTATCCTGTACTAGTGTTGGAATTAATCTTCATAAATCCTTCCATCATCTTTTTCAATTTATCACTTATTCCTTTTGAGCTTCTCACTATTGCACTTGTTATAATGATCATATACCGGTGTTAGGATATTTTATCCCTAAACAAATATCTTGGTTAAGACTTTAGGTTAAACATTACACTATTATATGTTGTAATGCTATTTTATTACTTGATTCCATGGTTTACAATTTCCTATATTGAAATCAGTAATTTACTGAGCTGCCCACCTAGGCATATGCTCATATTTACCTATTCCTATATGAGTTAATTACATTAACTCATTCTATCCCAATGCTTTAACTAATGCTATTCTACTCCAATATTAACTTACTATATCATAGCCTATATTAACTTATGATATACTTAACCTATATTGGGATTGTCATCTTCATATTGGACATATAGGGGTGTAAGTGACTGGATGAATGCTCTAATACCAACTGTGACAACTCGGGTTTTTGATAAATCAATTTTAAAGAAAATATGTTTCCGTTGTTTGTATTTAAATTTTTTTCAAAATCAGGGCCCTACCTTTACAAATATTTATGAAAATGTGTTTTAAAAACCCGGGTCATAACACCCGCTATAACCAATAAATACAAAAGGGAGAGAGTGAAATCAAGTTTGTGTTTAATATATGTCCACATAAGTGGAAAACTTGAGATCCAATTGAACATAGAAAGGACAAATCTATATTTTATTTAGTAACTTTTGAATAGGACTTGAATTTTATAGAATTTTGATACTTGTCCTTTTAATTAGAAATACTAAGGTGGAAAAGGCAATTAGCCAAAACGAGATGGCATAGAAGCATTGCTAGAAGAGTGAGTCTCATTTCAGTTATGTGTATATTTTTTCTTTCTACAAACCTATTTTTTTAGTTATGTGAGGAGAATAGAGGTGATATTTGATGCTATAGTTTTCAAAGATTAATGTGAGGGCAAAAAATTTGCCTCCACTGATATATTAAAAGGCTTTAATTTTGCAAGTGAGTTGATTTTCAACAAGATTTTTAAAATTAATGAATATAACAACAACACCAAATTTTAATTTTAATAGATGAAACCAAGTGTATTTGTTATTATCATCAATAAATATCACATAATAATAATAGCCATAGGAGGAAAATGGGATAGTCCTGCTAACTTCAGTATGAATTAATTGCAAAGAAGCAACACTAACTCGATCACTAGTCACAAGGCAATTTATGACATTTACCCAAAGGGCATGTTTGATAAAATGACAAGAAGGAATCTATTAATGGTAGAGAACAACTTGGTGAATAACATATAGGGCTAGATGTTGAAGGTTTTGATGCCATCAATCAAAAGTAGTTGTAGATCTACTAAGAAAAGCACTAGGAGATGACTGAATAGTGGGACTCAAGTTCAAGGAGTAGAGTTTTCCATTATTTCTTGAAGTAGAACCACCCCAATTTGTTGATCCTTCACAATGCAAGGATATTTATTAAATTCAATGACAACATCATTGTCTTTGGTAAAATGAGAAAATGATAAAAGGTTTTTAATAAAGGATAGAACATGATATATATTCATAAGAAGAAGAGTTTTGCTAGTAGGTGAATTAAAATATGATGATCATTTATGAAGAATAGACAAACATTGTCCATTTTCAATAAGAACTTGGTATGGACCCATCTATGGAGATTGGCGGTTAAGACTGTTGGGATCTACTATCAAATGATTAGTACATCCGTAATTAAGGAATCATATAGGGCCCACAATATTAGTATGGTAGGCCTGATCATGGTGGTTTGGGCCATGGGGACTAATGTACCGTGGTTGCCCACACATGGTAAATGGGTGAGGAATGATACCCTTTTCCTTGATTGTGACCTATTCCTTCATTAATGCGGTGTTGATTTCGCAAGTGGCAATGAACTTCCACTATTGTTTTTGTAGAAGTTGGGCAGCTATGCTCTTTACCTTTATTATGCTTATACACAGCATCAGTAGACATGGACTCAAACATATGAAATCCTTAGGCAAGAGCCCATAGTTCTTGTGATATGAGCATGTTATGGACATCTTATAATCTTCAAGATGCATGTTTCACTGCTGTGATAAATGCATCATAGGCTGGTTATAAACACCCATAACATAGAATATGAACTTAGCATCTATTAAAGGTTGGCCTACATCAACCAACTCATCACCTATTTGCTTAGCATGGAGTAGATCTTCTTTTGTGGACGTCAAATCCTTATGTAGTTTCTACAATTGAAAATCTTAAATGAAGTACATAAATGTGAGATTTAGAGGCAAACAAATGCTTAAGTTTCATCTACAGCTCTTTAGAAATATAGAGTCCAATTACATAGCTTAAAACTTATTCAAAGATTGATGATAAAAGCCAACTTGTTAGGCATTGATCCTAGCTAACCTAGGATTGATAATTTGGGTTAAATGTTGGTTGATTAGCTAGCTTGGTGGGTCAGTAGTTGGAAGGCTTGATGGGCATGGAAAAGAGCCATCTACATAGCCTAGAATATCATTCCCTTTAAGTGAAAGTGGACTATTTACAAGATAATGGTATCATTCATATAAATAGAAGGATTTTTAACCCATTCTTACTTGGTTGTTTTTGCTGCAAATAAAATAAAAAAGAAACACAAAAGACTTATGGATAATTTCAAATAAAGGACTAAAAGAACTTTGGTACAATAGAAAAGAAGAAGAAGACAAAGGAGGTAATGCCAGCTTCTTTCTCTTTCATGCATGGATGTGGTACACTCCATATGTTGATGTGGATTTTCTTATTTTGTCTTTGATGATTTTTTATTGCTGAAGTTGTCTATTTCGTTGGATCATCTTTTGCTGAATTGATTTCTTTTTACATGACACTTGTCACTATCTTTTAATAAGAGGACAGGATAACTCCAAAATGCTTTAAACATCAATGAATTTTGGTCTATCCATAGATTGTTTGTTAACCCATGGTGGTTTAATGTACAAAGCATGGCCAATCCTTATAAGTTCCTGGCAAGTTTAAAGGTTCTTAATTTTGGCTTAGTGGTGCAACAATCATATGCAAAAATAGGCAAAGATTATCCCATGAGAAAGTTGTTGGTAGTTAGATGTATCATTGACAAATGCTTTGGAAACATACACTGAAGGCATGTGAGAGTAGAGAAATATAAAGCATACTTAACACAACAGGCCATTGAAGATGTATTCTAATAATACTGCTGCAATGTTCTTTTTTAAGAACAACAAAAGTGGGAGTTGAAATAAGTATACTAACATAAAGTTACTTGAAAATATAATAAGATCTTCATAATAGCGATGATTATTAAGCACATTAGGATAGAACCAATGATCATAGACCCCTCAGTAAAGGGGCTTCTACCTATATTGTATTAGAAGTATATGGATAGCATGAGACTCATTAGTTAGCATTCTCCTTGATATTATTGATTGTGCTCTTGGACACTAAGTCTTGTATATTGCAAGATTCTGAATATATGATGCTTCTTTTATACGTAAAGCATAGAGAAAAAATAGATTGTCATTTCATAACAAATAAGGCCATGACCCAAATATGGGCATTTATTAGTTCATTATAAAGAATTATGTTGCATAAAGTACTCAAATAAAGAAAAATAATTGTATTGTAATACATGGAAGGAAATTCTCACCTTATAGAGTAATTATGAACATCATTCTTGTAATGAACATAATTTATTTGACTATAGTTTTGTAACTATTGGAATAAGATAGCTTCAAGTTTTATTGTAAAGCCATACATCTATTAACTCTCATTACCTAAGTTTTTCAAAATATTTCTGTGTCAAAGTGAGCTATGTGAGAGAATGCTATTTTTTAAATCCAAATCATGATGTCACCCACATTGCCACATCATATTTTATTTCATCATTGTTTTAGAAACCCACCTTATTTGGAAACTATAAAAGAGGTAATAAGAGCCTAAAGAAAGGAAGCGACCTTATGTGAGAGATTGTCACCTTAAGTTTCTCAAAATCTCCTGGATCATATACTTGATAAAAGTATATAAAAATACAATACTATATTGGGGAAGCTCTAGTATTGCAAAAAGAGACTAGTAATTAGGGTTCCATCAACCCTTTGCTTAAGGTTTTGTAAAAGACTAGAAGATCTCTCAATTCAAGGCTCAAGTTGAAGATTCAAGTATCTTTCAACACCAAGCATGAGATCATACGTAGAGGTAAGTTGTTTATTTTGTATTCTATAGTTTAGAATAAAATAAAACATAGTTTATAAGTCCTACTCCAAAATTTTATCCATTAGATCTGAATAATTAATGTATAAGTTGGCATGGATTGTTTGCGTGGAAAAGTCATGATAAAGGGAGACATAATCAAAAGGAGGTAGTGATATCACTTGATTACTTCTAAAATTGAAAATTGATAAGATCCTATAAAGTCTTTCACTTGTCACCAAAATATTCCATCTTGCCACTGAATTTCTTCACATATGAACTGAAACTTGCCATGGAAGTATTTTGATGAAGACTAATTAGATATACATGTAATTTGTACTATTAATATACCTAGAAATTATATTTGCAAAGCAAAATATTCCATCTTGCCACTGAATTTCTTCACATATGAACTGAAACTTGCCATGGAAGGATTTTGATGCAGACTAATCAAATATACATGTAATTTGTACTATTAATATACCTAGAAATTATATTTACAAAACCTTTAAATTGCCCACTGTGTCACTAATTAGGGTTTATTTTATAATATTAGGATTAAATTGAGTAGCTTATGTGAATTTAGTGATTTGAAGTCCTAAAAGGAAGCTAGTCCATAATCCAAGCAAAGCATTAGACTCACACTTTGAAAGTGACATGAAAGTGTCTAAAGTTTTCGAGATTAGTGGCAGATTGAAGAAGATCAATTACAATCTAGGCAATCTAGTCTTGAACAGTGAAGATCTCTCTAAAATTCTCTTGGAATATGGCAGCTTAAGTATGACTAGCTATGGATGTGAAGGTATCATCAATATGGATGTGTTTAATGGTTTCGATCATTTAAGAACAATGTTTTCAACCCATAATCAGAAGACACTTATTTCAACCTTTATTAGATGTCTTGGTTTAAATCAAGAAAAGTGCTAGGGAAATGATGGCTTGGACGTATCAAATCCATGTCTTGGTAATTATGGAAGGATCAATCAATGGTTTCTAAGCACAACAAGTTAAGAATGCCCCTTACAAGGATGAGGGTCAAAGATGGATGTGGTCCAAGATTCTTATCTTTTGATTTTAGAACGTCTTACATAAGGAGATCTAAAAGAAACCCATGGGATGGTTTTAGCACGTGGAAATTGCCTAGAGGAGAAGTTACCTAGGCAAGAGAGCTATAGAGACGCATAATTTAGAAATAAGCAATGTCTTTTGGAAGGGAGATATAACATTGTCTTCTTGGAAGGGAAGTCTCATAAGAAGAACATCATATTTTAAAAAGTGGATTAACAACATTTTATTTTGATAGGGGTGAGTGTGTATTTATTTTAGAAAGACTTGTTTGAGTGGTGGGTTATTATCTCGTATTAAGAATTGTGCGTCATCTAGGAGGAAATACATCCTTTAAAAAAAGGGGAATTTAATGTGTTAGAAAGTGTTTCACATTAGAAGTAGCTCTATACTTGACTTTGATGTCTTTTTAATATAAGAGGAATGCAATGTGTTCTACTTTAGAACACCACTTTTCAAGGAGGAACAATCACACTTCAAGGAGAAAGGATGTCTTATTTCTGACATTAGAAGGAGAGGTCTAATAAGAGACCACCTCACTTAGTAAAAGTTTTTCTAAGGGAAGTACAGATAGGAGAGAAGTGAAAAGAAAGAAGGGAAGGTGGTTTTAGGAGGAGTTAAGAGAGGAAAAGAGGTACCTTTTGAGGAACACACACACACACACACACACACACACACACACACACACACACACACACACACACACACACACACACACACACACACACACACACATACATATAAAGTTATGGATAGAGGAACATTTTGCAAAATATAAAAGAGAGGAGGTTGTCGAGAAAGGAATTTCTTCTTCTACCTAAAGAGAGGATGGTTTTTGGAGACGAGCACTTTACCTAGGAGTTTTGGGGACATTTTTCGTATTAGAAGAGCAAGAGGAAGTTTGTTTTAAAAGTAGGAGGCATTTTCTTCTAATTGAGCTTTTCTTAAGTTCTGTAGCATGTAGTTTCTATTCTCCTTGATGAGCAACACATCGAGAGAGAGAGAGAGAGAGAGAGAGAGAGAGAGAGAGAGAGAGAGAGAGAGAGAGAGAGAGAGAGAGAGCTAGCTTAGCTTAGCTTGGTGAGAGTAGATCCTAGATGCGTGACAACAACATCAACAAGATCATAGGTATTCTTCTTCAAGTCTTGTGGTGATTATATTTCATAATTCCATGTGTTTTCTTCCTAGGATTTAATTTCAAGTTGTAGTATTATTCATTCACTTTATCTTGCTTTAGTTTAGGAGTTATTTTATGCTATGTTTAGCCTAGAATTAGATAAAGTTTTAAGCTATCCTAGGATGATTTTTTACCAATCCTAAGCATAGTTAAAAACTATGCTTATCTAAACTAAGTCTAGATGCCTTTTTATAATAGTTATAGGTTAGATTTATCATAATTTTAAGGAATTATTTTTTCATATTTTTAGGACATTATTTTCCATCATCATGAGTAGCTAAATCTTCTATCTAGGGTGAAGATGAAACCACATAAAATCAATACTTCCATTCATGAATGAGTTATCCTTAGATTTAAAAGAGAGTAAATTATCAATTCTAATGTTTTGATGTCTAATTTAACTGGCATAATTGGTACTCTTTTCATGGGAACTGTGATGTAATGGTCATAGTTTAGGAGCTGATAATAGTGTGTTACTTATCTTGATGTTTGAGTAATAATTGTGGATTCTTAGATAGTTTGTGACCTAAAAAAATACAAACTATGCTTTGAATACAAATTGATTAAGCTAGGAAAATCATTTGAATCGAGAAAATGGCTAAGTTAGGACTTTTAATAAAACGCATCTTTCATGATATTATTTCATCGATATTATTTTATTATGTGATAATTAAATCAGTGATACTTATATACTCATAATCCTTAGTGAGGTGGATTTTGAAACCTTAGATTCATTATTTGGTGAATTTATCGATTTTTAAAGCAATTAATAGTTATTTTGGTCATTTAATTCACTTCACATTGCTTGGCTAGCATAGAGTAATTTAATTTAGATTTACATTAATATCTGTAAGTTTCAAGTTGAGTTCTTATGAGATGGACTCGTGTTTGCATATATATACTTCAAGGGACCCCTGCAATTATTGTATTTTAAAAATAAATAATCAAGTTTTTAGCATTGTTGCGGGGACTCATAGCAATTTTTTTTTTCTCAGATCTATATTAGATTATTTTACGAGAAGACATAGTTTAAGAATTACAATTGCATTTAGAATTTAGCCATTTTCAAAAAAAATTTGGTTGGTGCATGACTTTTATGTGCACATAATTAGGTTTTTTGCATTTTACTCTTAATTTATGCGACTAATTTGATACTCACTATTCTTTTTTTCTTTACATGAATTTGATGAAGGATTTAGAGGAGTTGAGTGGTGTATAATTTTGGTCATTACACCCACTCAATTAGGGTAGATTTTTTATTATTTTTATTTTTATTTTAGTGAAATTGTAGTAAGGATTATTTCTTCTTCTTCTTTTTTCATTTTAAAATGCAAATTAAGAGTTAAAATAATAGAGGTCAAGGGTGAACCATCCTTTCTTGGCAGTGGAGGTGGTAAGTAAATGGATTCTCCCATCTATGAGAAGACTTTGATCTAGCACCTCATTATAAGCGCTATTTAACTTTTCCTATCTTTAGGACTTGCATATTTGTGCCGCAGAATAATTTCATATAGATTGTATTCATATTTAACTGTTACATAATTTCTAGGACTATTGTTTGTATTAGAATCATTTACTTAACAAGGGGCAGTCTAAGCTTGGCTATAATCACCAAGACATAGGCTGTTTAGGTTATAGTGACCTCCCTGCTAAGGCCCAAACCCTTTGTGTAAGTAGCATATAAGTGAATGCATTGGTTTTCTGCTTCTTTGCATTCTAGGTCACGATTACTTGGTTTCATGCATTTCGGATTTAAAATCCACATAGCATCAACCATTGATGTATGCATGGCCCTAGATCCTTGCACCCTAATTTAACACTTTTAGATTTGAGATTTAATGAATCACTAGTCAGGGGTTACAAAATCACATCGATCTAGTGTTAAGTGTTCAATTTTAGTCCAAATACCCCTAATTTAGCATTCAATTAGATCATCTAACTGTTCAAATTTGTGAAATTTAGCTCCAATTGACCATCCAAACCTTAATTTGTCCAAATTAATGATCAGATGATTATTAGAGCTTACCAGATGATTAATGTATGGTTCAGATGATCCTAATTTGGTCTTTTATTTTGTAGATTAACCAAAAGAGGCATGAATGGCTAAGATCAAAAGTTAACGGTGCAGATCATCCTAAAGAGCATTGGATGGGTCAGATAACTTACAATGGTAGATAGGATAGCTTCTTAGAAGATAATTAAGCTCAATTGGGAATCATGAACAAAAGGGAAATAACATAGAGAAGGCAACTTGCAATTGCGGAGGAGTTTCCAAAGTAAAAGGGGGGAGCCCAAATTAGAAAGGACAAAGGAATTAAAGGCAAAGGGCAACCATATCACCATTCCACTCTCTTTCCCTTAGTCACTCAGTCACTCCCTCTTTCTTATTCTTTTCTCTTTCCTTTCCCACTCTCTCTCATGTTCCCTCTTTTCCTCTTGCCTTTCTCTCCATCATCTACCTCTTGCTCTCTTTCTTTTCACTCCCATGTTCCCTACTTCTTCTTCTTCTCTCTCTCTCTCTCTCTCTCTCTCTCTCTCTCTCTCTCTCTCTCTCTCTCTCTCTCTCTCTCTCTCTCTCTCTCTCTCTCTCTCTCTCTCTCTCTCTCTCTCTCTCTCTCTCTCTCTCTCTCTCTCTCTCTCTCTCTCTCTCTCTCTCTCCACTCTTTGCTCTGTTTCTTCCTGGGCTGGACCGTAGAGGCAGATCCCCTTCCCTTTCATTCTTCTTCTACCTCTCCATCTCCTTCTCACGCTCTCTTTTTTCCTAGCACTCTCGGCCCCCATCTCTTTCTCTCATTCTTCTCTTTCATCCTCCTCTTGCTCTACCCAGTTCCACTCTTTCAACCCCTTGTCTTACCAGCAGCACCGAGGCAGACCCATCAATCTTTTCCCACTCTCTCTCTCATGCATCACCCCTCTTCTCTCTTCCTCCATGCCCTCTCTCTGTTCCTCCTTTAAGCATGCCTCTACTCTCCTCGGAACGGACCACTCCTCCCTTTCCAAGCTTCACTAGCCTGGCTGGACAAGTTCACCAGGCACCGCATTGTCTCCACTTGGCCATCATCGCCCAACCATCTTCACTGTTTGACTGCCCCAATCACCGACCTAGATCATCAGTGGCCCCTACCAGACAATGCCCAACTGTGCGACGCCCCATCCTTAGCAGGCGTCGTCTTCCTCAACCAGGACTGCTTAGATCACCCTCTGCAGCCCAGATCGTCGTCTGTCTAGTACCCACCGATGGCACTGATTTTTTCAACTCTCCCCATTTCCTCTTGCACTGCACCGCTCCTTCCAGCGTCATTGGCATGCTAAGAGGAAGAAAACCCAAATAAGGTTTTCCCCCTCCTCTTCTCCTCTTCCCCCCTCTCTTCTCTTATTCTCCCTTTTCCTCCTCTTCTTCTCTTTCCCTTTCCCCCATCTTACTCCGGCTTCTTTGTCGGGTTATGTTTGGATTTTGTTAAAAACTAGATTTTGTTGTTAATTCTTGTTTTGCCCTTAGGTCTTAAATTTAATTACATTTCTGTCCTTTTGCTTTAATTACATATGTGTCTTTGTTTTATTTACATCAATGCCCCCTTTTATTTTAGTTATATTTTATTTTATGTGTCTTTTCCTTATCTAGGAACAATTCAATCCAAATCAGATCAATTAAGGTTTTACCCAATCAATGGGTTAGCCTTAATCAACTTAAAATCCCCAATTTCTCATCTGATTTCAAATTAACTTTATAGTTTCATTATTAGGATATCCTTGGACTTAATTCATGTTTTTGATCTTTGATATGGAATCTAAAATTCAATATGATCCATCCAAATCCCAAAATTACAATTCAGCCCAAATCTCTATGATTTTGAGGAATCTGACAAATCCAACCAGGAGATCTCTAATCAAGGACATGCTGAAGACATCTATAAAGGCTGATCAACTCTCAGAAGATCAGATTTGAAGATATTGATAGTGATTAAGCTAGGGAAGTAGTTATTATTATTATATATTATTTGATTTTTTTATTTTATTTAAGAACTGGAAATTCTATAATTTTGGGAAGTTGATTAGATTTGAACTCTAATTATGATTTCAATAATTTCAATAATTTTTAGTAAATTTTTTTAAATTTTAGATAATTAAATTTTATTAAAATTACTACTTTTTAAGTCAAGTCCCCATGGGATCGACCCGTACTTGCATAAGCCCCGTGCACTTGCAGTTAAACATCAACAATAACCATACAGTGAGAGACCAAATATGAGACCAAGTAGTAGATATGTTAAGGCCCTTAGAGACTACTCTACTTCATTCAACACAATGTACTCTCATGTAGAGTGTTTCCAACCACTAATGCAGATCATTTTGATTTAAACCAAGAGTCATCAAATCATTGCCTTCATTCTATGGTTTACATAAGGTAGACCGTTATTATCATATTGAGGAATTTCTTGACATATGTGCCACCTTTAAATATGAATTTTGTTGATGATTTGATTAGGTTAAGACTATTCCCCTTCTATTTAAAAGATAAATTGAAGGCATGGTTTGATTCTTTAGAGGTCGGCTCAATCATTGTTTAGGAACAATTATCCAAAAAGTTTTAAATAAATTCTTTTTCTGTCAACAAAAACAATAACCTCAGAAGAGAGATTATCAATTTTTAAGAACTTTGGGAACAATGGAAAGATTTATGGTTGAAATGCCCTCACCATGATTTTGAAGAGTGGCAAGATGTGCAATACTTTTACGATGGCTTTATACCTCAAATCTGACATATGATTGATGCCACTAGTCGATGAGCATTTATGACAAAGAGTGATTTAAAAGCATTGAATTTATTTGAGACATTATCTGAAAACTCTCAATAATGAGCCTATTCTACTCAAATGGGAAGATATTCATAGGCTCTTAAAAAGAGAGGCATGCATGAGGTAGGGACTACTCGAGATTTGTACATAAAGATAGTTATGCTTGCACATTAAGTGGATACAATTGATAGTCTAACACAAAAGTTTGATGACTTGATATTGGTTGGTGGACCACCTATGTAACCTCCACATGAGGTTTGCTCCAATCCAACACACACCACTATCTCCTGCCATCTAGCTCCACATTCCCTAAATATTTCTAGAGAAAGCAAATGCATTTAGGAATCTTATCCTTGATGGGCTAGGCATTCCAATTTTTCATGATCAAAGAACAACCATCAGGGAGGTCCACTTAGGATCCCCCATACTCAACCTTTTCCTAATGCCATAGTTCCATAATGGCTTCCACGACAAAGGAAACTATCTTTAGAGGAAACCCTAAATTTGTTCATGCATGGTTAACTTCAATTTCAGAATGATACAAAACACACTCTATGACCAATTCCCAAGCTATTGTTATATTAGAAATTCAAATGGGTCAATTGTCTACTGCACTTAGTGGGAGGGACAAGAGTAAATTTCCAAGTTACCAGTACCTAACCTTGAGGGGCAGTTTAAGATTGGCTCAAGCTCAAATGAGCCAAAATATAATGAACAAGCCAAATATATTACTATCCTTAGGAGTAATATACAAATTAATAATAAAGTGGGCATGACTACAGAAAGTTAAGAAAATGAGATGAAT
The DNA here is from genome assembly GCA_035236585.1 of Warburgia ugandensis. Classification (NCBI taxonomy): domain Eukaryota; kingdom Viridiplantae; phylum Streptophyta; class Magnoliopsida; order Canellales; family Canellaceae; genus Warburgia; species Warburgia ugandensis. Next base: position 30,695,680 of record CP141129.1, on the reverse strand, counting down.
GAGAATAAAATAAGTTCCCTTCTTATGTCAAGTTTCTCAAAGAGCTCTGCACACTCAAGCGTAAGCTTAATATATAGAACAAAGCATTCCTTGCCAAGAAAGTTAGCTTAATTATTCAATACAACACCCTACCAATATCTTTTGTCATTAGGGACTATACAATTGATAGGACAATGCTAAATCTAGGGACAAGTGTTAACCTAGTGCCATGTTCCATCCATGAGCAATTAGGGCTTGGGGAGTTGAAGCTAACTACCACCACAGTGCAGTTAGTAGATCAATCAATTATAATCCCTTGTGGCGTGGTTGAGGATGTATCACTGCAGATGGACAAAGTTTTCTCTCTAGTAAAATCCATTATCCCCGATACCAAACTTAGTAATCGAATTCCTATCATTTTAGGATGTCCTTTCTTGGCCACACCTAATGCTATCATTAACTATAGGAATGAGGTTGTGAAGTTATCCTTCAGTTATAAGAAAATAAAGTTAAATGTTTTTTTATGCTAGACAACAACAATTAGATTTTGACAATTTATGTTGTTAACATGATTGAGAGTCTAGTACTTGACACATTTAGAGCATTCTCAAGTTCTGATCCCCTCGAGGCTTTTCTATCTCATTCCAGCTTAGATTTTGGCATTGATAATCCATCCATGAAGTCAATGCCATACTTGATACCACATACTTCAAAATGAAAAGTTAGAGTAGAACCTCTGCCACTACTTTTGGCTATACTCGTTCCATCTATTGAAAAACCACCAACTTTAGACTTAAAAAAACTTTACCTAAAAGTTTTAAATATGCAATTTTAGGCCCCTCTAATACCTTGGATGTAATTATTGCATTTACCTTAAGAAGAATGCAAAACCTTTTAGGGTGATGCATAGTTGACTTAACATGGAGGAAGTTGTAAGAGCTGAGGTGTTAAAGCTTGTAGATGTAGACATCATCCATTCCCTATCTGATAGCATTTGGTTCAACTTAGTTTAAGTATTGTACTTAAGAAATCTAGAGCTACAATAGTACAAAATACCTACTCGTGTGACCATCATGCGGGGAGTGTGTATCACTTACTTCAAATTGAACTCAGTTGCTAAGAAAGATCACTTTCCTCTTCCATTCTTTGACCAAATGCTAGAGAGGTTAGTTGGACTTAAATATTAATTTCTTTCTTGATGTATGGTCTGGCTTTAATTAGATTCTTTTTGTATCAGAGGATTAAGATAAGACCACTCTTACTTGTCCTTTTTGGGACCTTTGCCTACTGTCGCATGCCTTTTGGGTTATGAAATGTGATAAGCATATTTTTTGATATGGTAGAGCATTTTCTAGAGGTGTTCGTAGATGATTTCTTAATATTTGGGTCATCATTTGATTAGTGAGTGGACCACCTCATGTTAGTGTTTGCTAAGTGCCAAGAGGAAAATCTCATACTCAAAGTGTCATTTTACGGTGAGAACGAGTATATTACTTATGCACATTATATCATGCAGTGGAACTAAGGTTGAATCTCATCTCCAAACTTCCATAGCCTTGGACAATGAAGGAGATCCACTCATTTCTAGGACATGCTAGTTTTTATCATTAATTTATTAAAGACTTTAGCAAGATTGCTTGACCCTTATGTAATCTACTTGCTCAGGAGTCTATATTTGACTTTGATAATGATTTCATACAAGTGCCTCAAATCAAAGTTGACCTATGAACCCATTATTTGATCGCCTAATTGTTGTGCACCTTTTGAAATCATGTTTAGTGATGCCTTAATTACATAATCGCAGCTATTTTGGGTTAGCATATTGATAGATTAACCAATGTGATTTATTATGTTGATAGAACACTCAATTATGCACAACTCAATTTTCCACGACAAAGAAAGTTTTGTTAGCAGTTGTGTTTACTTTGGATAATTGGATTTATCGATATTGTTCTAAGGTTATTGTCTATATGGATCATGCTATATTGAAGTATCTTCTTTCTAAGAAAAATGCTAAACCTAGAATAATCTAATGGATACTACTACAAGAATTTGATATTGAAATTTGGGATAAGAAAGGTTCCCAAAATATGGTAGCAAATCACTCATTGTGGACTCAACTAGTGAGTCAACGCCCATTACTAAGTCCTTTTTAGATGAGCAACTGATGTATATTTCTTAGTTACCTTTGTCGTTAGTATAGTGAACTATCTTGTTAAATACAAATGTCATCACATTAGATAAAACTAGATAGATCAAGATTTTTGGCTAAGGTGAAGTATTTCTTTTGACAAGATCTGTACTTGTTCAAGTATTATCCCTATGAGGTCATTGGGGGATATGTTTTGGATAATGACCATCACAGTGTTAGCTTGTTTTGTCATGATGGCCTGTGGTGCCATTTTTGTGAGAAAAAGATCGCTACAAGGATTTTGTAGTGCGAATTTTATTGGCCAACTATTTTTAGGGATTCTCATAATTATTGCATTGCATGTGACCATTGTAAGAAATTAGGGAGCATAGGACATAGGATGATGACCTTAGACCCTATTCTAATTATTGAGCTTTTTCATGTTTGGGGCATTGATTTCATGGGCTTATTCCCTAATTCCTTTGAAAAGTTTTATATCCTTATGGGAGTGGATTATATGTTTAAATGGATAGAGGGAGTAGAGTGCAAGACTATGACCAAAAGGTAGTGATCCAGTTTCTAAAAGATTTTTTTGTTGTTGCATGTTTTGGCATTCCACGAGCTATTATTGGTAATGGTGGAAACATTTTTATAATCATGTTTTTGAAGGTTTAGTTACAAAATACTTTATTACCTATGAAGTTGCAACTTCCTACCATCCACAAACTAGAGGGTAAATATAGGTATCCTATGAGGAGATCAAATATATCTTAGAGAAGATAGTAAATCCTAGTAGAAAAGATTGGTCTTTATGACTTAGTAATACACTATGGGCTTATCCTATCACTTACTAGTTGAGTTAGAGCATAAATTATTTTCAACTATTAAAAAACTCAACTTTGATTTAGAAAAAGTAGGCACCCATAGGAAATTCCAACTCAAAGTGATGGAGGAGATTAGTAGTGATGCACATGATTGAGCAAAAAGGTATAATGACTGAATGAAGGTGGTTCATGATAAGAATATTTTGCAAAAAATTTTGGCACCTAGTTGGAAAGTCCTTTTTTATAACTCTAGATTGCAATTTTTTTCCCACAAAAATTATGATCTTCATAGACTGACCCTTACATAGTTTGTATTGTTTATCCTCATGGTGTTGTCAAAATTGAGAAAGATGGGGAAGTATCCAAAGTCAATGGTCAGTGGTTGAAACCATTCTTAGAATCGTGAAACCTCGAAGGGGAGGAAGTTCTCTTAGAGAATCATATTTATTTGGATTGGTTCATGCATGCTTGTTGTATAGTATAATTTTATGATAGAGTCAAGTCAGTAGTGAGTCGTGCATGCATATTCATACATTATTCATTGTACATTATTTTACTTCATGGTTTAATCGCATAAGAATTCCACAAGTAGATATATATGCACCATATTCAGCACATCTTTTAGCTTTATTACATTGGTTGCTCATGGTGTGCAATTCTTTACATTGAGGATAATGTTTGATTTCAGCTTGAGGGTGGAGTATTTCAAAATTTTATGTGTTCATTACAGGCATTTGTCAGTTTCTAAGTCTTTTTTTTAGTTTTTGAGTCAAATTTTTTTATATTTAGGTTTTGTGGTATTTTCCTTTACAATGATGAGAATTGAGTTATCAAAATTTTCAAAATTCAGTGTTATCTTTACACTTTAGCTTATTAGTAGATTTGTAAATGATTGTATTACCCTTTTCTAGAGTTTGCCATAAAACTTGAACTCGAAACACTTATTACACATTAACCACATGTACATAGTCCAGATTAAAAGGTGATATAACTTAGAGATCCCGAAGAAAATTAGTAGAAACTTATAAATCAAGTGAGAATAGAGTCATTCTTCCTTTATGAGGATTATACATAAACTCATATTTTTTTAGCGAACATTAATTCATAGTTCTTCTCATTATCCTTTATTTTGGTCAATTGTTGAGAACCATCATTGAAAGATTATACCAGATATTTCTTGCATTTAATCATACATTTAAATTATATGAAACCTTTGAAATGCTAGAGGTCATTCTTGATTAAACAAGTTCGTGTAGTTCATCTTTAGTTATTTTTCACTAATTAGCCCTTTGAATCTTTATATATTGCCTTTTCTTATGAGCTAATTAACCATTACCTGTATTAACCCTATATATCCATTACTCATTGTGTTTTAAAAATATGTGGAGATGGTTGGAAAAATATCTCCATGAATTATGAACAATACATGTTCAGGAGATGAACATCAAAATGGTTCAAAGTGGAATACCTCAAAAATGGAAAAATGCTATTCTAAAAATCAAGTAATAAAAAAAGGAAAGAGGGAAGAAGAAAGATAGGGCAACCTAATGAAAAGAAGAATGCCCACTCTCATGTTTTAAAAGAAGATTGTGAATCAGTAGAAGAACTCTGCATATAATTTGGAACATTTAGTTTTCCCTTATACCCTTTTTCCTATTACCTTGTCGTAAGCCTTATTTTTCATCCTAGTAAAGAACTGCATTGATCTTAGAAGTATTATAGCTTGAACATGGAAATGAATAAGTAGGCATTATGTTGGAGTGCAACATTCTTAATAGTTGATTTTCTTTCTATGAGACCAGTTATTATTTCTTGATTTACCATTTTTCTTTATGAAATATGTGAGATAATTTGCCTTTGATATACATTATGCTACTCATATATTAATGAAAATTATTATTAACCACTTGAGAGTGACTTTTTACTAAGTGTTGACTATATCCTATGAGATTTGAAGTCAAAACATATTTTCGGATGAAAATATAAGTTGTAAGTTAGATACCAAAAATTGTGTATATGTTGGCTATTCACACACACACACACACACACACACACACACACACACACACACACACACACACACACACACACACACACACACACACACACACACACACACACACACACACACACACATTTTGAAGTTTGACACTGATGGAATACCTCTAACATAAGGGTAGGATTTTGAACTAGTGATCATCTTTATTAACATGCTAGAGTTGGATATTTAATGTACACTGATTAGAAGAAAATTCTCTTAGAGAAATGAAAGAATTACCATCCATGTTTTTTGTTTTGAAAACTTTGAGTAGTTTTTGAATTTGAGTCTAATGTTTGTGGGTATCACTTCTAGAAACCCTTATAAGACTATAACTCATCCATTAAGGGTAACCTAGTGGTTTAACATGCGTTCGATGTAGACGACAACACCTACAAAAGTGGTTAAGATTTTCTATTTTCAATTTTCTTTTCTCTTTTGTAATTTGTCTCGAGGACTAGAAAAATATAAATCTAGGCATATTTAACATATACATAATTATTGAAATTTTATTTGTAAATCCTTAAGCCACTCAATTCATCACTAATTAGGGTTTATTTTGCATTTTGCATGATTAGGGTTAAATGAAGCAATTTGTGCAAATTTAGTAATTTGAAGCTGTATAAGGAAGCTAGTCCATCATGCAAGCATAATGTCAGTCTCACATTTTGAAAGTGGCATTTGAATGTCTATAATTTTCAAAATTAATGGTAGACTAAAGAAGATCGATGGTACTTTAAGCTAAAGTGTCATCTTAAGCATGCCTAGTCATTGATATGAAGGTATCGTTTATATGAATGTGTTCAATGGTTTGAATCATTCAAGATTGGCATTTTCAACCCATAATCAAAAGATGCCTATTTTAGTCTTTATTGAATGTTGTGGATTAAATCAAGAAAAGTGCATGTGAGATGATGGCTTGGACATTTGAGATCTAAGTCTTGGTGATTAAGGAAGGATTAGTCAAGGGTTTCTAAGCATAACAAGTCAAAAAATGCCCCTTACAAAGATGATTTGGTTGATGGGTCAAAGGTGTATTTGTTCAAATATTCTTATCTTTTGATTTTGGAAATTCTTACTTAGAGAGATTTAACGGAAACTCATGGGATGCTTTTAGCATGTGGGAAAAGGATTGCTTAAAGGACAAGTTACCTAAGTAAGAGATCTAGAGAGAGGAATAATTTAGGAAACAAAATATGTTTTTTGGAAGGGGGATGTAATGTGTTGTTCTTGGAAGGGAAGTCTTATGACAAGAACATCATATTTTATAAAATGGAACAACGTGTTTTATTCTGAAGGAGGTGGTGGGTTATTATCAAGTTTTAAGAATTACACTTCATCAAGGAGGAAAAGACGTGTTTTAAAGAAGGGAGTTTAACACGTTTTAGAAAGTGCTTCACATTAGAAGGTAGCACTCCACTTGACTCAGATGATTTTTCTAATATCAGAGGAGTGCAATGAGTTGTACTTTAGGAAGCCACTTTACAAGGGGAAACAATCACACTTATTTCTAATATTGGATGTAGAGATCTAATAGGAGTGCGCCATATTTAGAAAAGTTTTTATAAGGGAAGTACACATGGGAGAGAAGTGAAACAGAAAGAAGGAAAAATGGTTTTGAGAGGATTTAAAAGAGGAAAAGAGATGCATTTTGAAGATTATATATATAACATTTTGGAAAGAGGAATGTTTCACACAATATAAAGAGATGGCCTTTCAAGAAAGGATGTTTTTCTTCAGCCTAAGGTGAGGATAGTTTTTGGAGATAAGAGCATTTCACCTAAGGAGTTTTGGAGATGTTTTTCATATTAAAAGAGCAAGAGGAAGATGGTTTTAAAAACAAGAGGCATTTTCTTCTCCTTGGAGCTTTTCTTGAGTTTTCTTGCTTGCAGTTTCTCCTCCTTAGTGAGTGACAAATTAAAGAGAGAGAGAGAGAGAGAGAGAGAGAGAGAGAGAGAGAGAGAGAGAGAGAGAGAGAGAGAGAGAGAGAGAGAGAGAGAGAGAGAGAGAGAGAGCTTTGCTTGGCTTAGTGAGGAGTAGATCCTCAAGGAAGCTTGGTGCATGATACATAAACAAGATCGTAGGCATTCTTCTTCAATCCAATCCAAAAAGTCATTTATTAATTTTTAATTTTTTATGCTCTTGTTATGATGTAATGATTGAGTTTAATAAATTTTATTTTCCTTTATCATATTTGAGTTGAGTTAATATTTTTTTCTAGTGATTAGATTCCATAATTCTATGCCTTTTCTTCTTAGGATTTAATATCAAGTTATAGTATTAGTTTATTCACTTTATCATACTTTAGTTTAAGAGTTATTTTGTGCTAAGTTTAGTTTATAATTATACAATGTTTTAAGCCATAATAGGATGGTTCACTAATCCTAAGCATAGCTAGAACATGTGCTTATTGAAGCTAAACTTAGATGTCATTTTATGGTATTCTAGGTTAGATTTATTATAGTTTTGAGACATTATTTTTCCATTTTTTGTGATGTTATTTTCTATGATCATGAGTAGCTAAATCTTCTATCTAGGGTGAGGATGAAACTGCATTGAATTAGTAATTCTATTCATATATGAGTTTCCATTAGATTTAAAGTGAGCACATTATTAATTCTTTTAGTTTGCTATATAGTTTAACTTGCATAATTGGTACTCTTTTCATGGGAACTATGATGTAATTTCAATCATTTAGGGACTAATGATATTATGTTATTTAGCTTGATGTTTGAATGGTAATTATGGATTTTTTGATAGTTTGTGATCTTAAACAAGCTATCCTTTGAATACACACTGATTAAGCTAGGTAAACCATTTGAATTGTGAAAAGGGTTAAACTAAGACTTTCAATGCACACATCTTCCATATTATTATTTTATTGGTGTTATATTAACATATGATAATAAAATCAATGATATTTATACATGAATACTCATAATCTAATGTTGTGGATTTCAAATCCCTCTATTTCATTATTTGGTGAATTTATTTGATTTAGAGTAATTAATAGTTAATTCGATAATTTAATTTACTTCACATTGCTTGGCTAGGTTAAGATAATTTAATTTGGATTCTAATTAATATTCCTAAGTTTCAACATGAGGACTTGTGGGATTAACCAATATTTGCATATCTATACTTAATAGACCTGTCCACTTTTGTATTTTATAAATAAACAATCATGACCATAAATAATCCTCCTTTATACACTTTTGCTCTCCATAGTTCATATCCTTTACTAGCACTAGATTCTCTTATGTTATTTCTTATTCTAACCTATATGAAGAGGCATGAAAAGGAAATTTTTTTTCATTTAGTATTTGCATCAATAAGTCCATGTGTGATCAACCAACTACAAGCATACCATGGTCATTGTATGCCTATACTTTCAGGATTTTCCTTATTCTTTTCTTTTTGCGTACAAGCAGATACACAAAACTAAACAATTAACACACTCCAATTTTGAACCCACGACCCAGTGTCAACAGCAAAGTACACCCCCTAGTTTAGAAGGCCTTTAGACTTTACAACTTTCCTTAATGTTAGCAAGTTCTTATGTCTTTAGATTAGACTAAGGACAATGCCCAAGGTCTCGATCCTAAAAGCATCAATGACCTAGAAATATAAATAAAATGATGGTTTGGCTCTAGGGAATGATAAACCTTGAATTGACAGGAATTATCATCTTTTGATCAGGCCCCTCCATATGCACTCATAGTACAAGACAAATTTAGATGGGGTGTTTCAACTGAGAGGTCAATGTAGAACCTGATATGGTCAAAGCATACCCTTTTAGGAAGGAAAGTACACCTAAGATTGAGTTTGGACTCTTGGAGAAGGTCAAGAAGAGTTATTGTAATTAATATCATCAAAGAATAGATTTATATAGATTGAAGGCCACTTTCTGGCACATAAACATTTTCAGTAAGTAGTCATTCTTGGCTACATGTTTCCATTGTTTACAAACACACTACTAGAAGGTAGGTTTGTCAAGTAGTAGTTGTATGATAGTTTTCATGACTTCTCCAAATTATAGGCCACTAGTCACTTTGATGCATTTTTGAAGTTGAGTTCTAATATCATGCCATCTATTAAGCATGCTAGAGTTATCAACAAACCTGTGGTGTTAGCTATATCATGATTCACACGTTTATGTATGTGGAACAAATAAAATTTACTAAAAGCATAATCTAAAAAAAAAAAATTCATTTCTTGTTTATCACCCACAACTCAATAAAAAAATTATTTTCTAGTTTATCATCCCACAAGTAGCTAGGCATAGAAGCTAGTTTGCCAAGATGGCACCATTATGATACAACAAATCTCATGTATATGTTTGCTTTGCCCATTTATGAATTAGAAATCACAAAATAAGGCCGATCAAACAATCAATCAAAACTTAAATGCTAGAAATAAAATTGTGTTCTAATATTGTCAAAATTTTGGTGTTAAATGTATCATTCTTTTTGCAAAAATTATGGGAAAAACCCTTAGCTTTTTATATATTTCAATTCTACCCAAGATTACTATTTCTTTCAATTGCACTACATATGTATTGTTGTATTAGAATCATACCTTGATATGGAATAGATAATAACATCGTTAAAGCTGTTCCATTGTGGAGAGTCTATGTGTTGTTTGACTTCCCATGCAGAAGCCACTGTTCTAACTTGTCATGTCAACCCATACTTAAGATAGTGAAAGTTAGGTTTCTCATGTGGGAAAGGTGTTGAAAACCCCCTTTTGCAATTCAAGAAGTCCCCTAGCTTGAAAATCCCTACCAAAATTTATTGTTAAAACTTAAAAAAAAAGATAACCTACATGAGAAGAACAATTCTGAAGGACATATTGTTGAATCGAAAGGATGCATTGCAAGTGTACATTGATTTGAAGTATGAATTGTCAAGGATGTTGTGTGAGAGGCAAGTAAAACCCTTCTTGCTAGCTATGATTTTTTGCACATGGTTTTGCGGGTTCTCTGAGTTGATTTTCGAAGTTGTAGCATCACCTTCTTGAATGCATAGAATGTAAGGTTTTCTATGACCATTTGTACATGTATTTGTGTGTTTTTTGGTTACTTCTGTCTATTAATGACCCAGATTATTTTGTTGTCAATTTAATTTTTGATTTTTTGTATAAATTTTAGTTTGATTTGCTTGACAAACAATTTGGAGCTGCCCTGTTACCTGTGACAAATGTAACAATTTAGATGATTTATTGTTGTTCCAAATCTAATAATCTTATCCTTGATTATGTTCAATTTGAGAGAAGGAGAAATATTTTATAGGAATAGGGAGGAATAATTTAGTCTATGCTATTGAAAGATGAATAATTCAATTCATATGGGGAGAAAATTTATGGTTTTTTTATAGCCTATGATGCAGCGTCATTTATTGATATTATCTTTCATAAGGGAAAGGGGCGAGGGCACGGATTTGATGTCATCACTCATTGGCATAACTTTAGTAGAGGGATATTTAACTTCTACAAGTTTTGGTAAGTATAGTATTTAGAAATTTATATATGAACATGTTCTCTAGCATGTTCTATTCTATTTAGAAGAATTTTGATCCTATATTTGTTGTCTATCAATAGGTTTCACTTGTGACTTGGATATTTCTATTTGAGGCAAAGGCTAAGAATGAAAGAACCACTTTAGGTCTTGTCAATATTTACAATTTATATTTTGATGACTCATTTACAATATTCTAGGCTATTACATACTGCTCAAAGTTGTAGACACGTAATACGCATCATATGAAGTTATAAGCTACAAATTTGAGCATGTGTATTGGCCAAGTACCATATCTAACTTAACTTTTTAAATTAAATTTTGAACATAGCTAACATGCTTTGATGATAATAATAGCCATTATCATGAAACTGGAGAGTATATATGAGTTTATATAATTATCTTTAAAGAATATATTGCCTCTCTCTCTCTCTCTCTCTCTCTCTCTCTCTCTCTCTCTCTCTCTCTCTCTCTCTCTCTCTCTCTCTCTCTCTCTCTCTCTCTCTCTCACTCACTTTATTGCTTTAGTGATTGTATCTGCCATATATTCTTTGAAATTGAATTATTTGCTGTTATCGAGCTTATTTGTCTAGAACTTTGCAAGATGCCTTCTTTCAATATTTTATTGCATCATGGAGGCTAGTTGTTGGACATGAAGTCTTACATTACGTGTGGGAGTGGTAGTTTTGGAGAACTATTGTAGTGATTACATATCTAGGCTAGACCCTTTGGATGTAGTAGAGGAGCTGAAATTTAAGAGAGCCAAGTGAAGGATTTGTACTACAAGCTGCCACATAGAAGTTATGCATGCTTGGAGATTGACCTTCAGGCATTTACCATGATTAATAAACTACTTCATAGCACCCAAGTTGAAGTTTATTTGGAACTTAACAATGAAGTGCTAATTGATATAGATTTTGAAGGTGAATGTTGAGGGACATTACCATTTAGATAGTATTGCTAGTGAGGTAAAAATAAATACAACTAAAGAGAATATGGGCTATGATGATGAAGAAGAAGAATAGGAGTACTTACCTTTCAGTGAAGAGTTGTACCCAATCGAAGATAATATACTTACTGATGATGAGGAAGCTATTGAGGTGAGGGCGAAGGTGAGGGAACTGAAGATAAATGATGGAAATGGTACATGAAGACAAGGACCATGGAAAGGAGAAACAATTGACAACTTCAACACCATCCAAGGCTAGATATAAGATTATTACCTCTAAGAAGTGAACACATTCAGTGTCAAATTCGTCTAATTATGACACATATGATGAGGAGGAGGAGGAACTAAAGAGTAAAATAAAGAGAGCCCCTATATATGATGCAAATATAGACCATGGCCCTAGAACATTTAATATTGACATGTTCTCCACAGATGCTACAAAGTTTAGGGAAGTTACAGTTGGATACTTAGTGAAGGATAGAAGACCAATTAGGCCTTGAAGTCAAATCAACAAAAGGTAGTTCCTAATTGACGTGATGATGGGTGCCAATGGAGGATGTATGCATCACTTGATAAGAAGTGTCAAAATTTGCAAGGCAAGACATTGAACAAAGATCATTCATGTGTTAGATCTCATAGAAGTAGATAATTAACTTTGAGGTACTTAGCAAAGAATATAATTGACGGGATCAAGAAGAGGCCAGATATGAAGGTCAAAGATTTGAGAGATAAAATAAAGGAAAGCTATGAGGCTAATGTGTTAAGAGCTGTGTTGAAGGACAAAGGCAAGGGTCTTAAAACTCTTGTATGAGACCCTTGGGGTGCATCTTAAGAGACCATGTGATTATGTCCATGAAATAAGAATCAATAATCCTAGTACAATGATTCAATTGCGTGTGCAAAGAGGACACCTTAGAGGAGAGCAAGAGTTTCATAGACTCTATATCTACTTCCATAGTTGTGTTATAGGAAGGAGATAGGGTTGTAGACCTATCATAGGCTTGGATGGTTTCTTTCTCAAATGATGTTGTAAAGGAGAGTTGTTATGTATAGTTGGGAAGGACGCAAACAACCAAATGTTCCTTGATTCCTTAGGAGTCATGGAGGTAGAGAACCTGAGCTCCTGGTCTTGGTTTTTGGATCTTCTGTTGAGTGATCTTAAGATTGGTAAGTAAGGGCTTGGCTTAACTCTTAATTGGGATAAGCAAAAGGTAATTGCTTGGTTTATTCGTATACTATTTCTATATGTATACTATGTATATTGTACTTGTTTACTATTTGCATACTACTTCAAAATAATTCTGGGTTAATTGGTTTGTCTTGTATGTATGTTCTAGGACTTGGTGAAAGCCATTAAGAATAGAGTTCCATTTGTAGAGGACAGGATCTATTGAAGGCATGTGTATGCCAATTGGTAGGAGAACCATCCTCAAAGGGAGCTAAAGCTAGAATTCTATGCGGCTGCTAAGTGTACCATAAGAGGATTTTGATGAAGCTAGAAGAGAGATGGAGGAGAAGAGTGCCACGGCTGCCCATGCTATTAGAAATCATGAAGCTTCCACATTTTGTAGGGCTTTCTTTATAATATGAAGTGTTAAGTGTTCGAATTTGACTAAAATACCCCAGTTTAGCATTTAATTAGATCATCAAATCACTCAATTTTGCAAATTTTCACTTGAATTTACATTTCAGCTCCAATTTATCATCCAACCATTGAAATGCAAAATTTAATAGTCAGATGATAATTTGGAGCTAATCATGGGATTAAAGTATGACCAAGATGAATCTAATTGAGTTTTGTATGGTATAGATCAATCGAATTGGGAATTGGTAGGCTAAGATCATGTTGTTTGATACCAGAACATCTTCATCTCACAAAGAGCACTATAAGGCAAGAGGGACCCAGTAGGAGACCAATGGAAATAAAGTAATACAAAGGAGATTTTGAAAGAGGTTTCCTAAGAAGTTGGTAAATTGTTTCTTCATTAGAAGCAACATCCTGGCCAGAGACGTATTATGGAACGTTTCTTATTGAAGAGCTAGAAGATAAGGGGATCTAGCAGAGCTCCACTGTAGGAAGGCATGGATCTAGCAGAGCTCCACTGTGGAAAAATCCAGAACAATAATACTTCATCTTGTAGGACTACTCCACCATAAAATGAAGGAAAGAGGAAAAACCCAAAGTTCACTTCTTCACTGAAGATCTTCATGGAAGATCCTCAATGTCCATTTATCATCATCTTTTTGAACTTCCCATCCTTGTCTCTTCTTCATTCATTCCATGTTCTTGCATCTCTTATTTATTTGTTGTTTCCCAATTTCTCCACTTCCATCCTCAATTGTTGTCGTCCTAGTTTCTTTCCCTTGTTCCCAGCCATCTCTTCTTCCTTTTTCTCATATTTCATCTTCCCTATTCTCACTGATCACCATCCCCGTTGTTCGCTTTCTGGTATAGGTTCCAATTGTCTCTCGCCTTTGTTCCTTGCCCTTTATCATTTTCCCATCGTCCCATCCTATCTCTCTTTCGTTCTTTGTTCCTGTCCCTATTGCTCAAGTTCTATCTTGTCCTCAACTATTCGCAATCTCCTCCATTCCCTATTTTGAGCCATGAATTTTCATGATTTTCCCCAAAAATTCTCCCTTGTTCTCCACAGAATTTCCCCCAAACTTTATTCCTTTTACAAGTTTTCATTGATTCAAGGAAAACCCAATTCGGGTTTCATCTCAAACTTTGATCCCTTTTCTTTTGTTCTCCCTGCAAATCCCTGTGTTTTTCTCCTCTACGGGTTGAAGAAGAAGAAAATTTTCACACAAAATTCTATTTTTGCCCTTTACAACTCTATTTTAATTCCATTCATATCCTATTTTTGTCTTTTCCTTAAGTCGTCTTATTTTTATCCCTATTTTACCTTATCCAAGGTCTGTGTTATTCTCAGATTATTCTAGGAACTAAATAATCCAATCCTGTTTGATTAAAGTGGAACTGAATCAATGGTTTAGGTTTAACAAACATGATCAATTTATTTCTTGATCTTCTTCTCATCATAATTTAAATCAATTCTTAAATCTTGTTTTTAGGACAATTCCTAGCTGATTTACTAGCCCTACTCTTCAATATGAAATCCAAAAATTTGATTTGAGCCATCCAAAACCCAAAATCTTTACTTAGTCCAGATCATCAAAATTTTGGAAAATTTGAACAATCTAGCCGTTGAATTCTTAATTAGAGATATGAGTGCGAGATTGATCAAGGTCGATCAACTTTGATGAGACTAGATTTGAAGAAATTTATCATAATCAAGCTAAGAAAGTGGATTTTATTTGTTATTTAGTTTAATTATCTGTCTTTTTGAACTTGGGATTGTGTAATTTTCATTAGTTAAATTGATTTGAGTTTACAATTCATTGTTATTTAATTTTATCATTTCTTTTAATTTTTGTCAATTAAATTTTATTTAAACTCCAAAATTTTAAGTTGATTCCCCATGAGATCTAGTCATACATGCATAAGTTATATTACAATAACCCATGCATTTGTGGAAAATAATCAATATGGAGTGCATGTGACTCCATCTACAACAATATGTAATAAAACTTCAATGGTTATAGAAGCTGATTCTAGAGATGTTGGAGGAATTTCAAATGAATTTATCAATATATAACAATTATCCCCTTTAATGTGGTAGACCAATTCATTTTCTTTCAATGTGTCGGTTGCATCTTTCAATGGTGTAACTTAACTTTAGTTGTACTAAATATGTTGGCTTTCTGGTTTATAAGGACTTCCACAAGCTTTAAGGTTGATTCTTAGTAAGGATTTGTATTCTAGCGATCAAACTAAGATCTTATGCAAAGATTGAAAGCTTAACCTTGCAATTGCAGTGCACCCACTAACAATTGGACATAGTTGAGAAACTATGAATTTCAATTTTCATTGAAATACGGATGAAAGATTTACATTTCCATTTCTCAAGTAGTTTGTCTCTCTACTTCAAAACTAGAATCAATAGAAACAAAATCAATGGTAGTGCCATTATAATTATTACAAAGTAGATTATATTAATAACCCTATTCCAGTAGAAACACATTTGCACTTCCTTGTTCTTTTGTTTCAATTGTTCTTCCATTCGAGGAACCAACTTCATGCCTCACACTAGAAACTTTAGTACCAACAAATCTATCATTGCCAACAACCTTTCCACCAACACCTCCATTCACCCACTTGAAGTAGCCACATTTGTTCTTCCCAAGTGAGTCCAGGCACTTAGTAGAATATCTTTGAACAATTCTTGATTGTTCTAGAAGTGCACACTTTGAGCTTTCCACATCTCCCTAAGTACATCTGTGGTGTAATTGTTTGGTCATTGTCTACTTTTGAAGGCATTCAAATTACCCTACACAAAAAATCAATTCACATAAAATCCATCAACCCACCAGAACACAATTCATCAACCAAAATAAATCAATATTAATGATGTCACTCATTAGGCTGGAACTTGGACCTATTAGGCCACCATCTCATTAATGATTCAAAGTGCTGCAAGAGTATAATATTTATACTATTGACTATGACCAATTTTTTTATGTAGATAGTCCAATTTTTTTGATGCAGCCTGGTGATTCATCTAAGCCACTTAACAACAGGAGCTATGGCTAGGCTACTCAACATAGATAAGTTTATAGGAAACCATGTGAAAAATCCCTTTAACCATTGGAGAAAAATTGTGCAGTAATTGTTTGAAACTATGAGGTAAAACTTGTGAAAAATTCCTTTACTCATAAAATATGGGAGCTGTGGCTATGAAAATTGTGCTGGGAAACCTTTTCCCAGAAACCCTACTTCAAAATCCTCAAAATCCCTTCATCCTGTAAAACAAATAGGAGGCGGTATTTGTAGAGGTAGCAGGACTAGATTGATGCCGCTAAGGTAATGGAGAGGAAGTAATCAAGGAAGATGAGGATTTTACCTTCTTTTTCCCCTTTTAAATTGTAAAGGTCATTTACAATCCTGATTACAAGGTCAATATCCATGTAATTGCTTTGCAATCAACCTCAGCTTCTCCCTAATGATGTAAATGGCAATCTTAACTTGGTGCGCGATTGAAATACATTGCTAAATCTGTGGTGCAATTGAAAGAAATAATCTTCTGCGTTACAATTTAGCAAAAAATAAACGAAAATTCCAGGGAGTTTTCCATTTACATTACTAAACTTCTGCGGTACATTACTAAACTTCTGCTTCTTTTTTTTCTTCTTTTAATGATAGTGGTGTTAGATATCTCATTATTTATATATTTACGTGTGGAATAAGTAATTCCACCAAGAACATAATCTCAATCAAACAATTCCTTTATCATGTATCACATCAACACAAAATCTGTCTAAAAATAAACCCCTGAAAAGTAGGTCTCTTGTTTCAACTTCCCAGCGTTCGACAGGCAAAACTTCACTTCTTTGACCTACAAAGCGCAGAACAATTGAACATGTACCTACGGTATCAATTACGAGCGTTAAATATTTCCTCTGAAACAGAGTCATTTTATCTCCGATTTAAGGGTAGAAACAATCAACCTCCTCTCTCGCTTGACATTGACCCTTCTGACTTGCCTCGGAGGCTTGGTATAGTCCTTCTCCAAAAGCTTATTCTTGGCTAGGCCTTTTCGCTATCTATGAAAAAAGCTGTTATAGGTCCAACCTTGCTCTGAGGCTTATCTGGGACTAATAGGTCCAGCAGGAAAAAACATCTGATTAGGTGAAAGCCTTCTTACTAATACCACAGATCTAAACAACTAGGAGATTCATATCAACTTCTTAAATGGTTCTCCCTTTTAGCTTTTGTTGGATTTTGGAGGTGATTAAACCAGATTTAAGTTCATACGCGTTTCTAACCCTTCCGTTCTTTCATTATTTTCTGAATGGAAAACAAAATCTATAAGTTCTCTCTAATAATGCGTGTCCTAGAACTAGAAATTTTCATTAGTTCTTGAATTTTTGCTTTAATTTCTTAGAATTTTTCCTTGGCTGAAATTATTCACAATTGATAATAATTAAACCAAAATGATACTGCCAGTTGAAGCTGACCCAGTCATTCACAACAGAGAATAATCCACGAGAAAGAATAGAAGAAAAGGGCTTGGTGCTTATTCCAATGAAGAATACAAATATGTACAAAGTATGAACAAGAAAATGCACATTTACACTTTAATAGACCGTCATCAGAAGAGAACTGATATTTTCAATGGATACACTTTAAGAAACAAATTTCCCAAATATCTCCTGCAGCAAGCCATTTAGAATCTACCATTAACACCACGTGGATCCCTCACTTCCAGTCAAGCATGTCCAAGAGCCACAACACCTCATCCTGAGAGGTTGCAGCATCGGCAAAATCTATCTCAACACCGAAAACATTAAGGACCCCGTCATTGCCATCTTCCATAAAAAACAGGGACACCCAAGCCCTGATCCCGGAGACAAATGGGTAGATGGGAGAGATCTCCAGGTAGTCAAAAGCGAGAGCACGAAAGGCTGTAGCATCAACATAGTCGAACACAGATCTGCTGATAATGCATGCCATTTTGTTAGTGTCTTTACGACCCACAAACACAGAGACGGTGATGGTCTGGCTCAGGGTAATGGTAAACCTTGGATCGACAGGCATTGTCATCTTGTAATCAGGGCCTTCCAAATGCACTCGCAAGACATCACAGATTCCAGATGGGGGTGTTTTGATCCCAGTACGAAGAACATTGCCAGGCACCACTTCTGAGAACAGTAACTTTTCTTCAGCCCACAGGTCAATGTAGAACTCGATATCATCAAAGGACAGCCTTGGGGGAAGGAGGGTTCGACAACGATTACTATCCCATCTAGAGAAGGTTATGAAGAGTTTATGCTAGCTAAACATGGGAAGGGAAGGTTTTTTGCAGATTGAAGGCCATCTTTTGGCACATTGACATTTCCAGAAATAGTCATCCCTGGCAACGTCTCTCCATTGTCTACATACACACATACAAGAAGCCAGATCTTTACCATCAAGTAGTGGAAAAACAGTCTTCAAAACTTCTCCAAACGCAAGATCATTTGTCATTTTCGACGTCCACAAGGAAATGGGGAAGCAAATGAAAGAATAAAAAAACGATCTGAAAATTCATATGTTTGCTGTTGAGAATGGTTCTGCAAGTGTTAAGTCATCAAAGAGCATATAGAGACACAAATATTGATTATTTCCTGCAAAAGAAAAGAAAGCAATCACAATCCAACCAAGAATACCTACATTTAGAGATTTCTATCATAGCTACCAGTCAATGGATCAAGTTCTATGCACTGTAGACGTTATACACACAAACATACGCATATATGTTCTTGATTGGTCCAAATCCATCTCTGAATGAAGTTTCTTTTACAGCTCCATAAGGTCCTTTGTTCTTTTCGTTAGTTATATATGGGTGATTTGTTTGGATGTATTAATGCAATCCAAGGTTGCATATAACTATATGACGTATGTGTGCCTTTCTGTGTGTATGCATTACATAATGATACAGCTACAACATACAAGGTATATACCAGAAAAAGAAACAAGTCAGTAACAGAATTGACAGGTCAGCAAAAGAGTATGTGAAGAAGATTAATCCTTACACATGGCAGGTCTTGATTCATTTTCCAGAAAGGAGTTAGTTAGACTGTCGAAGAGGAGATTTTAATAAAAGCAGGAAACAGGAGGAGAGGAAGGAGGTTGGATAGTTACTGGAGGCAGCAGCTCCCTCGAATGGCTGCATAGTTTCTTTCAGTTTTCCCTTGCTTTTCTTAAGCTTTCCCTGAGTTAGCTGCAACAGTGTATTTTCTTTGAGAAGGAATCTGCCTTTTGTGTTCCAGATCAACTTGTTTTGTTAAATTCATCTTCTTCCTCTAAAGGATAGCATTACTTAATCCCCCTGAAACCAACCCAAAACTAGTAGTCATAACAACATGTTGTTAAATAACCAACCCAGCGGGGTCGATACAACTATGTTACCCACAGATGAAGCAAGGAATGGAAGCTACTTCACCTTCTTTTTGTTCCTATTTCTTCTCTTCACTTTTATTCCTCATCTTCTACTCATTTACTTTGTTTCTCCCTCATATTTTCTCTAATTCTCCTTACTATATGACCAGATGCAGATGAATATTGTTTAGAACCCCATACTTCAAATTGAGAAAGGCCTTGTCTAGAATCTCCCATCCAAAATTCTGACCTTAGTTCTTTTAACTAGCCTATTAATCAACCATCTGAACTAATAAGGTGTAATATAAGCAATATTATAATTCTATTATAATTATCAGAGAAAAAAGGGTTTTTTTTTTCCTTTTCTTCAACACTTTTTTATTGAATTACTTAAGACTAAGTGATAGATACTCACCACGACATCAAGTGGAGAACCTATAACTTGGTTTAAGGGAAAACCAGGAAGTTTATGTCATTAAGTGACATCATATATTATAAATAAAGTGAAATGATACTAATGAAAGCTTATGCCATTAAGTGACATCATATAGGAATAAGCATAGTGGAAAGAAATGAATTATAAGTAAACAAAATAATAAGTCAAGGGCTTAAAGGACCATACGTATGGGAGGAATGGAGCATGAAATGGGCAGCCACCATGCATGGAGAAGGACCATCATGTGGAAGGGCTTCCTATGCGCGGAGGCAGGTGGCCATGGAGCATGACGAGCTCCCATGTGATGTGTAAGAGGTGGAGTACAAGAGAGACCAAAGAGAGCTTCTCCTAGGCTGCAACTCCATACGTACAGCCTAGGGAAGCAAGAAACCACCTAAGGAAGAGAGGAAAACAAGGGGAGAGAGGGTAAACAACAGATGAGGAGAAACCAGCTGAGGAAGAAGAAGAGGAAAGTGGAGGAAGAAGAAGTCCATGGTGGAAGGAAGGTTGTGTTGACAGCCATAATGCTTGGAGAATTTAAGATTCGGAGAGCTAAAACTTTGTCAACATGGATCTTCTTAACCAGGTAGGGGGACACCAGGAAATTCCTTAACAAGATCAATCCAGAGCCTCTATAAAGACTCAAAGGAAAATGTGTTGTTTCAAATGGATTCAAGGGCCACAAGTGTAAATCTAAATGATAGTTGTGAATGCTTGTGATGTGCTGAAATGCTATGTTTGATACTCTACTTTGAAGCATGATTTTAGCTTGGTTTGCTTGATCTCTGCCATAGCATGACCTTGATGGGTAAATGTCAACTTGAAATGGTGAAGTTAGAACTACCTTGAAAATGATAACATTTTCAAGCATGAAAAAGGGTGCCATTTATTATCCTAAATTTGGGTGGAATGCTTACTGTTTAAAGCATGTTTTGACCATGTTGTTTGGGCTTCTATTAACATGTAATCTTGGCACATGATTGATGCTTAAGGGGATGTAAAATTTGGCTAAAAAATCCCATGGAAAAAGATAGGAAAATGATGCCATTTTGAGAATGGAAATGGCGCCATCTTCAACTATGATTTTGGTGGATTTGGCTCACTTTTATAGAGTAGATTTTTACACACTATTTCTCCTAGCTTATTCCATGATAGGTTATTGGTGTGTGGAATGGTGGAATTGGGCATGTGAATCTTGGTGAAAATAGAGCATAAAACTGGTGCATTCTTAGGCCAAATTGGACGCAGAAAAGAAGCCAGATTTCATGCCCTGTTTTATATGCTAAAAAGGAGCGTTTAATTGAAACTTTTGTATGATTCTATCCACCATCATGTTAATCAATGAATAGACAGTATGGATGTGAAGTTTCATGGGATCTTCTTCACTTTAAGGCCATCTAATCTAGGATCGTTTTCTGCACTCCCTGCTGGAAACGATAACAATCCTTAGTGCCTAAAATTGAGAATGGGTGAAGAGAAAACCATTAGAATTCTCTTGAATTCTTATTCCTAATCATACCCTATACGATCAGTAAGAAATGCCTAAAAGTTTCTATTTAAAACCTAAGGGATTCATGCCCTTTTGAAGCAAAACCCAAAGGATGTTCCTATAGGGAAAATGGACTGTTGTAACATGCTAAGAGTTTGGACCCTTTGAAGGACACCTTAGCTACTGTTATGCTAAGAATGTGAATGGTGAATGATGACTAAATTGAAGGGGAAATAAGTAGGGATTGTAAACCCTAAGCGGTTGCCTAGGAGATAAGGGAATCCATGCACCAAAACGTGCCATGGGAGTGTGCTAATAATTACCTAGTATAAGATCAGTGTTGCATGCTGCCATGGTATGTTTTGGAGAGTGAATTTCCATTGAAATGATAACATAAGACAATGCTAATACCTGATAGCAAGGTGGTTTTTGACATGTGCACAAAACATTTAATTCACTCCATTTGACTATATTTGGACTTTGGAACTTTAGGCCCACTCTAGGGTGAGGTTTGGGCCTTGTAACTTTGTTGACTAAATGGAACTTGATGAATGAAGTTCCACCAAGGTAAAACCATTCAAATGAAACCTTAGAACCTATAGTAAGGTTAAAAATGATGAAAACATGACCATGACCTAAGGCCCCAAAGAGAGTCAGCCAATTTCACTAAGTGACACTCATAGTCTATGGATTAATCATCTTGGACCACTTAATGATAATCAAGTTACAATATGAAATGATATGGAATGCCATAGAGAATGACATACATATGCTAGGGAAATGCTATATGAATTATATGTGAATGCTATGGAGTGCCATAGAGAATGACATGTATATGCTATGGAAATGTGATAGATGCTTCAATCAAATTCAATTTCAACAAGATTTTGATACAGAGTTCAATTACAATCTGAAACAGAATGCAGAACTATCTTGGTTCTGTTCTGGATATGTTTTCTAACTATCACAATCTCTAGCTTTCGAGGAGCTAGAACCTCCAATTCCTGACTTCAAACAATTCCCCCTCTCTTTCTGTTCTCCCTCTCTTCTTATGTCCCCCCCTCCTTCCATTTGTAACAACCTTTTGATTTAACCAACAGAGTAACTGTCTCTACAGCTGGTAAACCAATATAACTGTCTGTTGTTTATTTTTGTTCTTTATTTCTTCTTGTGTAATAACTGCCAAATCTCTTTTCTTTAGGTTCTGTTGATGTAACAATACCCCCCCTATCAGATGCACCTTGTCCTCAAGGTGGAAGTCAGGGAATTGCTTGAGAATGTCCTCCAGTGACTCCCATGTGCTGTCATGGTCTGGACAATTTTCCCACTGAATCAGTACTTTGTATTGTCCATTAGTAGCCTGCCTAATCTCTTTGACGTCTGCGGGGTATGCATTCACTTCCAACTCGTCAATCAAGGTCTGTGGTATGGGTTGCGGCTTTATAGTGGGTTCACTGGCTGGTTTAAGTTGGGATACATGAAAAACAAGACGGATTTTCGACTGTGGTGGGAGCTCTAATTTATAAGCTAATTGTCCAATCTTTTCTAGGACAACATAAGGACCATAATAACGGGGTCGTAGTTTCTCATTGGACTTTGCTGATAGGGATTTGAAACGATAAGGTTGGAGCTTCAAATAGACATAGTCTCCTGGTTGGAAATGGAGAGGACGTCTATGTATATCCGCCTGTCTTTTCATCTTAAATTGAGCGGCCTCTAAATTGTTCTTGAGTTCACTTAGAATAGAATCACGGTTAGTCATTTGTTGATTAACCTCCTCCACCAATGACTCTCCCCCTGTAAAAGTCAGCAACTTGGGTGGTTCTCTTCCATATAGAGCCTGGAATGGAGTCATTCCTGCTGACTGTTGGTAAGTGGTATTGTACCAATATTCTGCCCAACAGATCCATTTTGGCCAGGACTTTGGTTTGTTACCACTAAAACATCATAAATAGGTCACCAAGCATCTATTTATCACTTCTCTCTGTCCATCTGTTTGCGGATGATATGAAGAACTCATCTTGAGGGCAGTGCCTGCCTGTTTAAACAGCTCAGTCCAGAATTGGCTGATAAAAACTCTATCCCTGTCAGATACAATGGACTTAGGATAACTGTGTAGTCGAACCACTTCCTTGTTGAAGAGGTTGGCTACCTCTTTGGTTGTGTAGGGATGACTGAGTAGAATGAAATGGCTGTACTTAGATAAGCGATCAACAACTACTAACACCGTGTCATAACCATGAGCTCTAGGTAACCCACTAATGAAATCCATAGATAGGTCGCTCCAAACTTCCTAGGCAATGGGAAGAGGCTGAAGAGGACCTGCTGGTTGAGTAGCCATATATTTGTTTCTTTGACAGACATTACAATTGGATACAAAATTTTGAATATCCTGTCGCATTCCTTCCCAATGAAGTACCTGGGATACGTGTTTATAAGTACGTGTAATCCCTGAATGCCCTCCTGCTGGAGTGGAATGGAATTCTTGTAAGAAGGCCGGAATGCGAGATGAAGATCTTGGGATAACCAACTTCCCATGAAATAGTAAAAGGCCTCTTTTTTGTGTATACCCTGGTTGGCTGTCTGGATCTGCTAATATGTCTTGAGTAATATGACGAATGTGAGGATCATTTTGTACTTCAGCAGCTAAAGAATCCAAATCATCACATCGAACAATGGATAGGGCAAGATGCTGTAATAATAGGTCGTCCTCTTTATTAAGCTGTGATCCACCATTGGTCGTTTCTTCCTCCTTTGTTTTTCTATTTGCATTGTTGAGGGTGCTATACTCCTGCCTCCTGGATAATGCATCCGCTACTCGGTTTTCTGATCCTTGCTTATATTGAATGATAAAATCATAGCCAATGAGTTTAGTCAGCCACTTTTGCTGTTCTTCTTTTAATAATTGTTGATCCATGAAGAACTTTAAACTTTTCTGGTCAGTATGAATGATGAATTTTCTGCCCATGAGGTAGTGTCTCCATCTCTACACTGCCAGCACTATAGCCATCAATTCTCTTTCATAAACTGATTTGGATTGTGATTGGAGAGAGAGAGACTGGTTGAAGAAAGCAATTGGTCTACCCTCTTGCATGAGGACAGCACCAATCCCTTTTCCTGATGCATCCGTTTCCAGCATAAAGATTTTTGAAAAATCAGGTATGGCTAATACAGGAACCTCTGTCATGGCTTTTTTCAATGTTTCAAATGCCTCCTGACTTTCTCTAGTCCAGCTGAAGCCATCTTTCTTGAGTAATCTGGTTAATGGAGCAGCAATGATTCCATAGTTTCTGACAAACCTTCTATAATATCCCGTGAGACCCAAAAATTCATGCAGTGCCTTGGCGTCTTTTGGGCTGGGCCATGATAACATACATGCTATCTTGGACTCGTCAGCTTCGACCCTTTGGCAGATATAATATGTCCTAAGTATTCCAAAGAAAGTTGTGCAAAGGAACATTTCTTTCTATTGGCAATAAGCTTATGTTCCTCCAACAACTTTAGGACAATAACAATATGCTCCAAGTGAAGAGAAAGAGTTCTGCTATATATCAAAATATCATCAAAGAAAACCAATACAAATTTGCGGAGATGGGGACGAAATACCTTGTTCATCAATGCCTGAAAAGTAGCCGGTGCATTGGCTAGCCCAAAAAGCATAACCAAAAATTCATAGTGCCCTTCATGAGTTCGAAAGGCAGTTTTTGCTATGTCTTCATCTTTGATTCGAATATGATAGTAGCGTGATTTTAAATCCAGCTTTGAAAAAATGGTAGCACCACCCAATTCATCCATCAATTCATCTATGGTTGGGATCGAAAATTTGTCAGGCACTGTCACTTTATTTAAAGCCCTATAGTCCACACAAAACCTCCAACTTCCATCTTTCTTCTTGACCAAAAGCACATGACTCGAAAAAGGGCTCTTGCTGGGTTGAATGATGCCTAAATTCAACATTTCCTTGATAATTTTCTCAATTTCATCTTTCTGCACATGCGGATATCGATATGGCCTACTATGAGGGGGCTGAGTTCCTTCGACCAGCCTAATGGCATGGTCATGAGAACGTGCCACTGGCAGTCCCAGAGACTGATCAAACACATGTAGAAACTGCTGTAAGATAGAGTCGGTGACTGCTCTGTCATCCTCTTGGGGCTAGCGTTTATTCACTTCCATGCCTTTATATTCAATCATACACCCAAATTCTGCCCTCGGCATGACTCGAAGAATTGATTTGAAAGATGCTAAAGAACAAGAAAGAGTTGGGTCCCCATTCAAGATGATCTATCGATCGTCTATTTTGAAGGTCATGGTCAGATCACGGAAATTGGCAGAGATATCTCCCAGAGATCCCAGCCATTTGATGCCCAACACTATATCTGCTCCCCCTAGATAAAAAAGATGAAAATCTTGTATCACTATTACCCCTGGTATCTGTAATCGTACCTCTCTACAGATGCCTTCTCCTTGGATGCAGTGGCCATCTCCCACTTGCACTCCAAATCGGCGCGATCTATCAACTGCTAGCCCCAGATCCTTGACTAGCTGGGTAGAGATGAAGTTGTGGGAAGCCCCACTGTCGATCAACACTATCACTTCCTTACCCTCAATCGTACCCTTTAATTTCATCGTCCTACCAGATGTAAACCCTGAGATCAAGTTTAAAGATAGTTCAAACTCGTTGTTTTCTCCTTCTTCGGGTTTTTCCACCTCTGCTGGAAGGAAAGAGAAGTTCTCCATCTCATCTTCCTCGTCCCCTGCAAGTAGGAGCACTTGCAATAGACAGTTTTTACACCGGTGTCCCGGTTGATATTTTTCATCATAGCGGTAGCATAACCCTTGTGATCTTTGGTGCTGCAGCTCAGATTCGGTCAGCCTCCTAAGATTTCCCCTTTTTCTGATGGTTTGATCGATGGACGGCCTTTCCCGATCATTTTCCGGCCGAGAAACCCTGGCTCAATCCGAGTTGGGGAAGACGATAGGCCAATTACGGAACTGCCCTTGAGAACCCCCTTCAGTCGACGCATTCTTGGAGTGAGCCTGGAAGGGCCCCGATGTTCTTGGCCCACCATCGTTTCTTACTAGGCGGGCCCGTATCTGGTCCAATGCCCGGTTCTTCTCTTCTATCTTGTGGGCCAGCTCCATCATTCCCGACAAGGTTGCGGGCCTGAATATTTTTATCTCCGCCCTAATATCCTCCTGGAGCCCATTCAAGAAGGCTCCTCTCATCACCTTGTCAGAAAGATTTCCCAGGTGGCCGGAGAGCAGTTCAAAGGACCGGAGGTACTCGTGCACGCTGCTGCTCTGCTTCAGGCCTAAGAGGGCTTCATAGTCGTCTTCCGATTGGGATGATCGGAAACGCCGTAGAAGAGTAGATCTGAAAGATTCCCAAGATCGGAATGGAGTGCGGTTCTTTGCCCACAAGAACCAATGGAGTGCCCCCTTCTAAGCAGATGGAAGCTGCCGGAATCTTCTCAGAGTCGGTGATTCCATTTTACCTGGAAGTACCTTTCCGCCCGGCACAGCCAACCGTATGGTTCTTGGCCGTCGAACAATGGTAAATCCAGTCTCCAACCGTGCCAATCTTGGTGATAGTGGGGTCCCGACGGAAAAGGGCTTCGTTTGGGGTTTTCCGATGGTTCCCCCATCTTTGGGTTCTGATGGCTACTCGTGCCTTCACTCAGTACCTCCTTATTCTTGATCCATTCTCTGATTTCGACTAGGTATTCTCCCAATGCACCTACATTGGTTTGCAATCTCCCCAATTGCTCCCTCATGTCTCCTATTTTGCCTCTAACTCCTTCTATCTCTTTCTCCATACTTTCTGTTCTTTCCATCCTGGTTCTAACCATTCCCAGGTTCGAACTAGCTCTGATACCACTGATAGATGCTTCAATCGAATTCAATTTCAACAAGATTTTGATACAGAGTTCAATTACAATCTGAAACAGAATGCAGAACTATCTTTGTTCTGTTCTAGATATGTTTTCTAACTATCACAATCTCTAGCTTTCGAGCTAGAACCTCCAATTCCTGACTTCAAACAATTCCCCCTCTCTTTCTGTTCTCCCTCTCTTCTTATGTCCCCCCCTCCTTCCATTCGTAACAACCTTTTGATTTAACCAACAGAGTAACTGTCTCTACAGCTGGTAAACCAATATAACTGTCTGTTGTTTATTTTTGTTCTTTACTTCTTCTTGTGTAATAACTGCCAAATCTCTTTTCTTTAGGTTCTGTTGATGTAACAAAATGTCATATGAAATGCCATGGAAAAGTTATGGAATGCTCATGCTAAGCATTAGTAACCATTGATCTTAATATGAACCACCATGACAAATGATATAGAAGATTGAATTATAGATATCATGGCTGATTGGACAATCATCATCTCACTTGATCTTGAACTTGTATGAAAACATGATCATGACCCATCATTTGAAAACTCATTGAAACCATGTTTTCATGATAGTTATGGCTATGTTATTAGAAAAGCCCTGAAATGAAATGCATAGAGAAGTCTTGAAATGAAATGTATAGAAATGCCGTTGAAATGGAGCTGCACCTAAGATGCCCCATTTACAGACAAGGATATGTGAAAGGCAATACAATATATACTGTTCTCATTAGCATGGATAGTTGAGCACATTCAGCTTAAAGATGAAAGGGTTCTGAAATATAGATCTAATATGATTTGGAAGGAATGAATGTGAGCAGGCACACCTTTTGTTTTGTTTTAATTTGTCTTATTCGATAACGGTTGACTGGGCATTTGTAAGTCCCTAGCTCATGGGGCAATTGTAAGTCCTAAGGCAATATGCTAGGAGGTACAGACTGGCCCTTGACCTTTGATTTGATATCAACTCCTTAGCAGGGTAGGATATGACAAGAGTAAGTTTCACGGAGCTGCTCCTAAGATAAACCAGTAACCCGGTGAAGGCTGGCTCAAAAGCCAATTGTGTGTTATCCACAGCCTTCTTGATGGTGGCAGAAGTTGCCCAGGGCAGTGGTAGTCTCACTTGTGCATAGATGTCTAGATAGATATGATATGAAGGACATGGGTTGATTCTTGTCGATCATTCTCGAGAGTTAGACCGGTGCCTGTAGCAGAATGGCTATGCCACTCAGCAGGAATCTGTACTTGTTTTGGTTGTCTATTGACAAGTCAAGCCAATGTACACATATATGATAGAAAACAAGGAACTTTTAAGAGTATGCCATAATCCATTACACTGATGTGATGCGATACATATGATGATGATTTACCGAACGACAGCATTTTCCGTCAATACAGTTTAACCAAGTTGGTTTATTAAGTATTTGCATTCATACTAACGCATAAGCTTTGCTGATTGTTAAACATGAAAAAACCTAATGATACGTGTATGCTTAAATGTTATAAATTCTCATGATGATAACTTGCTGAGGAGATTCAATTGAAAATGAAATTCTAGTCTTATTACACCATACATATACCAATATGTATCAACTAGCCAGTAAATATATGTACTTGCTTGCTGTGTTTTGCAATTGGCCTTGTTAGGGTTTTTCCAACTGAGCGGTTGTGCTCATCTCCCACCAACATTTCCAGATGAGAGTTCAGGCAAGCTAAGAGCCAAGGAGAAATGGAAGGAAAATGAGACATCCACTCGATTCAGATATAGGTTTAAGTGGATAGGGTTTAGCTAGTTTTGAATTCTAGCAAACTTTATGGATTACTGCACATATAATTTAAGTTGACACTTAACTTGAAAATGATGGTTGTACATGGACTGTTAAGATGGATTTTATGATAGTAGGTTTAGTTGTAACCAGTGGATCCTGAGGCATGTTCTTCCCCTTAGCATATTTTTATAATCTGTATATTACTTTATGCATAGAGGTTTAACGAGTAGCCCCCGGTAGGGAGTATGGACTTGTGAAAAATACCTAGATATAGTATGGGTTTCCAACACTTTATTTACATAAATTTTTAACAGGAATTCTGCTGGATTACTCATTAATTTCAAAAATGATTTTGGAAAAACTGGGATGTTACAAATTTGGTACTAAAGCACATGCCCTATTGCTTACAACTAGATCCACTGATAATAAGTGTCAATTATTAGGGAGTCAAGTCTAGAAATCCTAAGAAATTAGTTGAACTAGAATTTATAGGTGCTTTATTGATTTAAGATGCTTCCCACAAGAAGTAGATCAGGTCTTCCGCCTCCTACAAACATATCTACTTCCACAGGGACCCAAGCAAATGTTGGCACCTAGGGAGATACTGTAGAGGAGATAGTAGAGCTCCTACTTGAATGAGTGAGGAAGCAAATATAGGCCACCAAGCGAGCAGGGGAGCCTTCTACAAATGCACTAGTAGAGATGAGGGTCCCAGAAGGGACAATCTTATAGAGAGATTTAGGAGGATTGCTCCTAAGTTCTCTGGCAAAGATGGGCCAAAGGCGGCTAAGACCTGGCTTTATGATGTGGAAAGAATATTTGTAGCCATGGCTGTACTAGAGGACCAATAGGTGGTAGTGGCCACTTTTGTCTTGACAGAAGAGGCCACCTACTACCTAGAGGAACTACTTTGAGGGCAGTGATGGGATAGCATGGAACGATTTAAAGATTGTCCTTACAAACAGGTTCTTTCCTCGTGCAGAAGAAGATGGAGCTCGAGGTCATAAGCTTAGTGTAGGACACTAAGATTGTACCCCAGTTTGAGGTAGAGTTTGCACGCTTACGACAGTTTGTGTCAAATATTTGTAGTTTTGAGTAGAAAGCAGCCCAGAAGTTTGTCATGGGGCTGAACTTTGACTTGAAGAGTCGGATATTGACATCCAGCACACCACCTTAGCTATAGTGGAACTTGCATCATCTTAAAGAAAGAGTTCCAAGATCCTTTTAAGGATAGGGGCAGGTCTAGTTGCCCTCATCCTAAGGTAGCAGAGAGTAAGAAGAGGAAGTTCATAGTGATGGAGACATTTGCACAGCCTGTGAAGCCATCAGCTACTTAGTGTAGGAGGGAAGGTTAGGGCAAGTGCCAAACTTGCCAACGTGTCCACTCCAACAAACCTTTTTATGTAACCACAGGCAGACACTTTAGGTGTGGATAGCAGGCCCATCAGATAAGAGATTGTCGGTAGACCAGGGGAGGTCTCCCTCCTCGACAAGATGTAGTCCTTAAGAGCCACAGAAGAGTCTTTGCTATTACCATGAATCAGGCCTATACCTCCAGTGTGGTATTGGAAGGTACCCTCTTGATTTATGATAGATATGCTCGTGTTCAAACACCCCCATGTCCTACTATTATCCAACCATTTTGCATCTAACATTGATATTATTGATAGTAGACTGGGTTTCTACTAAGAGGTCAGCACACCAATGAGTGAGTTTGTGATCACATAGGAGTTCTCACACAATGTCCCCATAGTTATGACAGATAGGAGGCTTATTTCCAATTTGATCATCCCAGAAATGATTGACTTTGATGTCATCCTTGGTATGGACTGGTTGACAGAACATGGAGTGATTGTGGATTGTAGGAGGAAGAATGTGACACTTTATGGGCCAGACACGGAGACCCTTGTGTTTCAGAGATGACTTGACACATGTAGTATCAGAATCATCTCTGCTATTCAAGTAGCGCATTTGGTAACTCGCAGATGCCAGGTGAACTTCACTAGTATTGTGATTCAGGAAAGGGATTCTCGATCTTGGTTAGAGGAGATTGAGGAAGCACAGGACTTTCATGATGCGTTTCCTAAGGGGTTGTTTGGTTTACCACCAAGGTGAGAGATGGAGTTTGTGATTGAGTTGATGCCTGGAGTAGCTCTCACCTCCAAGGCTTCATACAGCATGGCACCTGCAAAGCTGAAGTTTTAGCTTTATGAGTTGTTTGATTAGGGTTTCATACGCCCAAGTGTATTGCTACGCAAAGCCCCAGTTCTGTTTGTGTAAAAGAAGAATGGTTCCCTGCTGCTTTGCATCGACTACAGGCAATTGAATGGGATAACAATGAAGAACAAATGTCCCTTACCTCCTATCGATGACTTATTTGACCACTAATAGTAGGCTAAGGTATTCTCCAAGGTTGATTTGAGAACTGGTTATCATCAATTGAGGATACAAGATGAGGATGTCCACAAGACTGCTTTTTAGACTCGTTGTAGTCACTACGAGTTCCTAGTGATGCCATCCGGGTTGATGAATGCACCATCAGCTTTCATGAACCTGATGGATCAAGTATTCAAGGATTATCTTGATAAGTTCGTCATTGAATTTGTCGATAATATCCTTGTATACTCTAACAGCATATAGGAGCATAGAGAGCACTTGAGGACAGTGTTGATTATCTTGCAAGCCTATCAGTTGTGTACTAAGTTCTCAAAGTGCAATTCTGATTAGATGAGGTCTATTTTCTTGGTCATATTATATCCAAGGATGGCATTGTTGTTGATCTGATGAGGGTTGAAGTGGTTTATCAGTGGGAGAGGCCCAAGATTGTGACAGCAGCGCACAATTTTCTCAATCTAGTAGGCTATTATTTGATGATTCATAGAGGGCTTATCCCATATTGCAGAGCCCTTGACTGCTTTGACAAAGAAGGATCAGAAGTTTACTTGGATTGACGATTGTGAGAAGAGCTTCCAGGAGTTGAAGGAGAGACTCACATCGGCCCCCATCCTGTCCTTAATGGAAGGAAGCAATGATTTTGTAATATACAGTGATGCATCAGTAAGGGACTTGGGTGTGTCCTCGTGCAGAATGGCAAGGTAATTGCATACATCTCGGGGCAGCTCAAGAAACATGAGTTGAACTATCCGACCCATGACTTAGAGCTAGCTGCAGTCCTGTTCGCATTGAAAATATGGAGGCACTACTGGAATGGCCAGAGATTTGATGTCTTTATTGATCATAAGAGTCTGAAGTATCTTTCTCTCAAAGTGACCTCAATATGAGACAGAGACAATGGTTAGTTTAGCTTAAGAACTTCAACTTTACCATTCTAAGTTCACCATGCATCAAAGAGACAATGGTTAGTTTAGCTTAAGAACTTCGACTTTACCATTCTAAGTTCACCATGCATCAAAGAGGTACGAAGATGTACCAGGATTTGAAGAGACACTTTTGGTGGTAAGGAATGATGAATGACAACGGTGATTGCGTAGAAAGGTGTATCACTTGTCAGCAAGTGAAGGCAGAGCACTAGAGACCTGCATGGTTATTGCACTCTTAAGCTTTCAGAGTGGAAGTAGGACTACATAACCATGGTTTTTATGGTTGGATTGCCCAGGACTTCCAGTGGGCATGATGCTATTGGGGTTATCGTGGACTAACTGACTAAGTCAGCTCATTTCTACCTATCAAATAGAAGCAGTCAACTAAGTTGTAGATCAAGGAGATAGTAAGCCTACATGGCATACCACTCGCGATCATTTGGGATCAAGATAGCATGTTTACATCTCGCTTTTGACGAAGTGTATAGAAGGGATTGGGTACCTCTATGCAGTTTAGTACTGCTTTTCATTCCCAAACTGATGGGCAATCTACGAGGACTATACAGATATTAAAGGACATGTTGCGAGCCTGTGTATTAGACTTGAAGGGTGATTGGGACAAACATCTTCCCTTAATGAAATTTTCCCACAAGAATAGTTATCACTCTAGCATCGGCATGGCCCCTTATAAGGTGCTTTATGATAGGCTATATCAAACACCTCCACGTTGGTTAACATAGGAGAGAGATAGTTCATCAAGTCAAAACTTATTGGGTAGTGTGCCGAGAAGGTTAGATTAGTTTAGAAATGTTTATTGACAGCTAAGAGTAGACAGAAAAGTTTACGTTGACTTGAGGAGATGAGACTTAGAGTTTCAGGTTGGTGACCTTGTCTTTATGAAGGTATCACCAACCAAAGGAGTGACGAGGTCTGGCCTCAAGGGAAAGTTAACCCAGATATGTGGGTTCATTTGAGATTTTGGAGAGGATTGACAGAGTTATCTACTGTCTAGCACTAGCCCCTTATGTGTCGATGATGAGGAAGTATGTGCCAAATCCCATGCACATCCTAAGTCAGGTATAAGTAGAGCTTCAGCCAGATCTTACATTTCAAAAGCGACCAGTATAGATTTTGGACAGTAAGGAGAAAACACTGAGAACTAAGACAATCCCTCTTGTCAAGGTTCTATGGCAACAACATTTGCCTGAGGAAGCCACATGGGAGGTAGAGAGTGCGATATAACATAGATTCCTTGAGTTATTTTTCCACTTATAATTTACGTGCACAATTTCCAGGACGAAATTTCCATAAGGGGGGAAGAGTGTTGCATGAGTGATATTGTAATTCTATTATAATTATAAGAAAAAATGGGATTTTTTTTTTTTTTTTTTCCCTTTCTTCAATGCCTTTTATCGAATTACTTAAGGGCTAGTGATAGATACCCACCATGATGTCAAGTGGAGAATTTAGTTCAATTGGTTAGCTTGAAAAGCTAGGAAGGTGCAAAGGTTATGAATTAGATAAGGTTGGAAAGGAAAGATAGGATGGTGGGATTGCTATGTCTAGGTTGTTGAGAATAGATAATAGATGGATGATATCTAGTAGGGCATATAAGTGGTTAGATATTATGCAATGAAATAGATGCATCTACTTAGTATTACTTACCATGAATTAGATATGACTTGATGGATAATAAACCAATGATGGAAGCTAGGTGTTTAATGTATAATTAACCATAGCTTAGCCTAGGTACAAAAACATAAGTAAAGAGGAGTAATATGTTTAGAATATAATAGGCTAAGAGTTAATGGAAGTTTATGTCATTAAGTGACATCATATATGATAAACATAGTGAAATGATACTAATGGAAGCTTATGTCATTAAGTGACATCATTTAGGAATAAGCATAGCGAAAAGAAATGCATTATAAGTAAACAAAATAATAAGTCAAGGGCTTAAGGACGATACATA
Organism: Warburgia ugandensis; assembly: GCA_035236585.1. NCBI lineage: Eukaryota > Viridiplantae > Streptophyta > Magnoliopsida > Canellales > Canellaceae > Warburgia > Warburgia ugandensis. The sequence goes on along the minus strand of CP141129.1, from coordinate 30,661,381 downwards.
TGGGAGCAATGAAGCATGAAATGGGCAGCCAACATGCATGGAGAAGGACCAATATGTAGAAGGGCTTCCCATGCATGGAGGCAACTGGTTATGGAGCATGATGAGATCCCCGGTGATGTGTAAGAGGCAGAGTACAAGAAAGAACAAAGTGGGCTTCTCCTAGGCTGCATACTCCATACATACAGCCTAGGGAAGCAAGAAACCACCTAAGGATGAGAGGAAAACAAGGGGAGAGGTGGAAAACTAGGTACGGAGAAGGAGAAACCAGCTGAGGAAGAAGAAGAGGTAAGTCAAGAAAGAAGGAGAAGTCGCATGGTGGAAGTAAGGTTGTGTTAACAGCCATAAAGTTGGAAAATTTGACAATTGGTGAGCTAAAAGGTCATCAACTTGTATCATCTTGACCAGGTTGGGGGGGCACTGGGAAATTCCTAAACAAGATCAATCCATAGCTTCTATAAAAACTCAAAGGAAAATGTATAGTTTTGAATGAATTCAAGGGTCATGCGTATAAATCTAAATGGCAGTTGTAAATGCTTATGATGTGCATAAATGATATGTTTGATCCTGATTGATTTTAGTTTGATTTGCTTGATCTTTCCCATGGCTTGACCTTGATGGGTAATTGTCAACTTGAAATGGTAAAGCTAGATGCAAAAATCCTAGCACAACTAGATTGAAAATGATGTCATTTTCAAGCATGAAAAAGGGCACCAATTTTTATCCTAAATTTGGGTGAAATGCCTACTGTTCAAAGCATGTTTTAACTATGTTCTTTGGCTTCTATTAGCATGTAATCTTGGCAAATGAATGATACTTAATTTGATGTAAAATTTGGCTCCAAAACCCCATGGAAAAAGATAGGAAAATGATGCCATTTTGAGAATGGAAATGGTGCCATTTTCAACTATGATTTTGGTGGGTTTAGCTCACTGTTATGGAGTAGATTTTTAAATGTTGTTATGTGATTCTCTAAGCTTATTCCATGATATGTTATTGGTGTGTAGAATGGTGGAATTCGGCATATGAATTTTGATGAAAATAGAGCATGAAAATGGCACATTCTAAGGCCAAGTTGGGCGCTGAAAATGGGCCACATTCATGCCCTGTTTTAGATGTTAAAAAGGAGTGTTTAATTGAACTCTTTGTATGATTATATCCACCATCATGTTAATCAATGAATGGATGGTGTGGATGTGAAGTTTCATGGGATTTTCTTCACTCTAAAGCCATCTAATCTAGGATCATTTTCTGAACCCTGAACCCTAACCCTGTTGAAAATGATACCAATCTTAGTTCCTAAGCAGATTGGGTGAAGAGAAAATCATGAGAATTCTCGTGAATTCTTATGCCTAATCATACCGTATAAGACTGGTAAGAAACGCCTAAAAGTTTCAATTTAAATCCTGAGGAATTCATGCCCTTTTGAAGCAAACACAAAGGATGTTGCTATAGGGAAAATGGGCTGTTGTAACATGCTAGAGTTTGGACCCTTCGAAGGACAACTTAGCTACTGTTATGCTAAGAATGTGAATGGTGAATGATGACTAAATTGAAGGGGAAATAAGTAGGATCATAACCCTAAGTGGTTGCCTAGGAGATGAGGGAATCTACACACCAAAAAGTTCCATGAGAGTGTGCTAAGAATCATTGAGCATGAGATCGGTGTAGCACACTGCCATTGGTATGTTTTGGAAAGTGAATTTCCATTGAAATGATAACATATGACAATGCTAATACTTGATAGTAAGGTGGTTTTGACATACTCACAAAACATGAAATTCACTTCTTCATTTGAGTATACTTGGGATCAGACGTTTAGGTCCGCTATCCACAGCTGTTGTGGTTGTGGTGGAAGTTACCTAATGCAGCGGTAGCCTCATTATGTTGCATACATGTCTAGATAGGTTAAAGGACATTAGCTGACATATCGGTCATCCTCGAGAGTTAGACTAGAGCCTGTGGCAAGACGGTTATGCCATTCAGCAAGAATTTGTATTTGCTTTGGTTGTTGATTGACAAGTTAAGCCAGTGTACACAGATATGATAGAAAACAGGGAGTTTGTAAGAGTATACCCTAATCCATTACACCAATTTAACGCGACACATATGATGATGATTTATCGATAACAGCATTTTCCATCAATACATTTTAACTGAACTGATTTTATTGAGTATTTCCATTCATACTCATGCATAAGCTTTACTTACTGTTAAACATGAAAGAACCCAACGATATGTGTACTCTTAAATATTATAGATTATCATGATGCTAACTTTGTTAGAAAAATTCCACTAAAAATGCAATTGCTAGTCTTATTACACTATATATATACACACACCAATATTTTTCAACTAGCCAGTATATATATTTACTTGCTTGCTGTGTTTTGCAATTAGCCTTGTTAGGTTTTTTCCAATAGAACGGTTGTGCTTAAGAACAAACCAACCCCCCCACAAAACATTCTCAGCTAAGAGTTCGGGCAAGGTAAGCACTAAGGAGAAAAAGAAGGCAAAGGAGACATCCACTTGATTTAGATGTAGGTTTAGGTTGATATGGTTGTTTGACTAGTTTTCAATTCTAGTAGACTTTATGGCTTATTGTACATATAATTTAAGTTGACATTTGACTATGATGGTCGTACATGTACTATTAAGATGGATTTTATGATACTAGGTTTAGTTGTGACCAGTGGATCCTAAGGCATGTTCTTCTTTTTAGCATATGTTTACAATCCTATATTACTTGACTATGCATGGGGGTTGAATGAGTGGCCCATGGAATGGAATATGGACCTGTAAAAAATACACACATATATTATGGGTTTCCAACACTTCATTTGCCTAAATTTTAATAGGAATTCTGCTACATTACTCATTAATTTCAAAAATGGTTTTGACAAAACTGGGATGTCACATAAGTTACTTACAACTAGCCTTCTTTGATCTTTAGGTATGTCTGCACGATTATAACACGCCATCCACATGTATACACTTGCAAACACGCACAAAAGGGGCAAAATGAAGCTATCGCCTTTTGTGGACACCCATTAGGACAATCATCATGCTAAGATGACACTTCTTAAATGATGAAAATCAGTTTTATCTGTTTGAAACAAGAAAACTGGGAGAAATAAAGTGAAAGGGCAAGAAAGGTAGAGGAGACCTAGTTAAAGGAAGAGAAAATAGAATGATCTTTTCCTACCAGTTACGATCTATTGATCAGCTGTCAAAAATGTCATGTCCAACCCAAATAAATCAAATTACAATGAGATCTTCAACTCAAATAATTTGTAGATGCAATCAAATTCTTAGTCAAAGGAAATATTATTGGTTTAGGCAATCAAAATAGTTCTACTGGCTAATCAAGAAAAAGAAAAAGGGCAGCTCGGTGCACAAAGCTCCTGTATATGCAGGGTCCAAGGAAGGTGCGGACCAAAAAGGGTCTATAATGCGCAGCCTTACCTTGCATTTTTGCAAGAAGCTATTTCCACGCGTCAAGCCCGTGATCTCCGAGTCATAAGGCGACAACTCAACCATTGCGCCAATAAATATTGCAAACAAGCATAGCAAAAACATTGCAAAACAAAAACAATACTCAACATCTCTCACCAAAGAGAATCCATTTGTTTTTTTCTTCTTCTCTTTTTCCATATAAACATAGGCATAAAACGCTGGTTCTAAAAATAAACCTGGCTAGACTACCAACAGAGATGAGAGGCCACCCTCGCATCACTAGCTCCCACGAATTTTTAGTTTATAGCAAAAAAGGCCAATTAAATTACATTCACACATATAATAGAAGTAAAGAACCCTTATCAGTATATACTTTGTACTTCTATCATCTCCACTTGGCAATCTAACCCGACCTCCACAATTTCTTATATCTCTGAACATCTTCAACTAGGTTGTAAGCATCCTAGGATTGACAAAAATATTTTTCCAAGAAACACTAGGCATTATTTGTGTCATGTCTACTCGATTCCTCAACTAGCTCATCTAAGTCAAGGGCCACATTATGATCAAAATGGATGTTAAAAAATTTAGGCCTACCAAGAGTTATAGCCATCCCTACCATTTAGTAGGGAGTAAATGTATGAAAATAGGGGGCTATTATATCATAAACCTAAAATTTATTGCAACTCTTTGGGAAATTGCCCTACTTCTCATTCAACCATATAGATCTTTAACCTTTTAACAAGGAAGCTATATCTCTTGATTAATATCAAGCAGCTTCAATCAAGATTTTGACCATGGAAGACCTAGATTTGATTATAACTCAAGCTGATCAAGATAAAGATAACCCTACCTTGCAACATTAGAGAGTAACAGAACTCCCTTGCCAATTCTCATGGCATGCCTATCACTACAGCAATAGATGTCAATGCCTACAAAAAACAGGAGATAACCAAAGGAAGTACCCAAGGTGTCATAAACCATCCCTTGGGAAGGCCCTTTCCCATGTATGGACCTTGTGTTACCTATTATCAAAGGCATCTACATGCCAATGCACACATCCCCTTATAAGTCATGTAATAATCATTCTGATGCATTCATTTATTCCTAAGATTAAAATTCAATGGGAAAACAATACGCATGTTATCCATTTCACTCTTAATCCCAAGGTTGATATCACTCTATTTCAGTAACAATGGTTTTTAGCAAGGACTTCTAGATCTGAATCCAACTTTTCTAAGAAAACGTCTAAACATTCAAAATACTATAGGCTAACCTCAAGTTTGATTCCATTCTAATATAGTGATCTTCCTTTCAGCCACAAATTAAGTTGCATGCAAATATAAGTAAATCCATACTCCATAGATAGTTGCCATGGCATGAGTTTCAACTACAACTGGATGCATGTTTAGTAGATGTAAAAAGTACACTTTCTAACAAATTTTCTAAGTCTTGCAATACCCAAGGATAGAGGTAAATATCAGATCACTATGAGTCCAAAGCATTCATGAAGTTTATCCAAATCTACTCCCTAAACATCTATGGCAAACACTTCACAATCCTGTCCAGCAAGGCATAGTATTCTTGTCCATCAAAAGCATGCTCTTATGACGAAAATACATACTGCTTTTGGGGCTTTTCCTTGGCATCCTTTAATCAGATATATATTACCAATAAATTCCCAAAAGTAAGTTCCTCATAAACTCCAAACTAACAGAGTCAAACCCTGCAATTCACCCCTATACTTGGATCATCAAGGCATGGAAAATCTCCACTCTTACCCACACCTCAAAGATAACTTTCCACTAAGATCAGAGTGCATTTTCAGCCAAATCTATATCATCACACAGTTCATCTACATACAAACATAACCAGAAACCCAAAATGCTAAATCTAAGACTAATACAAGATATTTGAGTCGGATAATGTTATCACAAACTGCAGATTTCTACAGGTAAAATTTTAGAACAAATCTCATCATTGGATCATATAATTCAAATTTAGAATACTCTAACCAAGCATGTATTTACCCAGGTGCATCTAACACCATCTCTCCCTGATCCGAAATAATTCATCCATATCTTTCAATCACCACTAGATCAACCAATTGAACGAATTTTGCTATTCATTCTGCAGGTCCAAAGTTTGAGATATATTTACTCCATCAAACAGTAGAATTGAACACAAGCATACATGCTAAACATTATCTCAAAAAATGCAACTAAATCCATCAAATTTTCATGAATCTTTTACCCCAAAGTTTCAGATTTAGACGTGATTTCTGTCCACTAATTGAATCATGCTCTTAACAGTCACCTTGTGATTCAAATCAAGAGCTAGATCTCGATCATTAAATCACAAATATGTCGATCTGGCTCAGTGACAAAAAGATTATCCGAGAAAACAAAGAAATAAACGAATGACCATGATTTATGTCAAACTTCAAAATATTCAAGGAAAATTTCTGCAGAAAACCAATTCCAAGACAAACCCATTTTCATCACACTTATACAGAGCTAGCTAAGGTAGGATCTAAGTTGCTCACCTCTTCTTCTTCACACGAGTTTCTTCTTCCAGATCTCCTTCTACTTTCAAATCAACTCATGAATCAGATGCAACCAGGAAGTGGGCAATCTTTCTATGATTTCTTCCGAGTTTGGGTCAAATGGGTGCTCCGTTCCGTTCTTCCCCTTCTTCTCTCATTCAGAGGCTGGGTCGGTCGGTTTTCCCCATTTTTTCTCGCCATTGACTAAATTACCCTTTCACTAAGGACAAAGGAGTGGGGTATCTAGTGGAGATTTGAGTGGCAAATTTTCACATTTTCTCCATCGTCTAAGTTAAATGTGATAAAGTTTAGTTTTCATATTTTTGTTAAACATGGGTACGAAAAATTCTGAAAGAGAGCCTTGGCGCAATAGTAAAGTTGTCATCGTGTGACCTTGAGGTCACGGGTTCAAGGTGTGGAAACAGCCTCTTGCAAAAATGCAAGGTTAGACTGCGTATTATAGACCCTTGTCCCCTTTCCCAGAACCCGACATAGGTAGGAGCTTCATGCACCGGGGCTGCCCTTTTATGAGTAAGAAAATTCTCTGATTTTTACTCCAAAAAATACAGGTCATACACAAGGCCACTTGGAAGAAGGCATACAAAGATCTCCTTTCCTCCTTTTTGAAAAAACAACTAGATATGGTTCTCCACTGATAGTTTCCAGGGCCTCTTCATAATCTAATGAACATTATCATGCTCTTATTTTAGGTTCTTTGCACTCTTCCCCAATGTTAATAAGGTTTATATTGATTAGATAGGAGCTTACAAAGTACAAAAAACTGATTGTGTTAGTTTAGAATACAACAAAACATAATAAATCGAGCCATTAAACCAAATAGGGGAAGCTTCAAGCCACAAAACCCACTTTTGCATTTGATTTTTGACAATAAAAACTACTTGATTTTGTTTCTTCTTTCTTTTATTTATTATTTTTAACACCAAAAATCACTCTACTAAACCAAAAAAGGTATCACATATTAGCAAGCATAATAGATAGAAAAATTCCTACAACAAAACATGTGAACTTACAACCTACTATGGAGGAAAACATCAATACAACATCTAGTTTTAGAGGATCCTAGCAACTAAGCACATGACTATTTCCAACTAACTAACATCAATCTTTTATGTTCTGTGGCTTAACAATATTTTGGTCATCTTTCCTAGAAAACATAAATAAAAAATTCGAAGATGAAACCATCTCCAATAACAATTGTTATATCTCCAATTTCTAACCATGAAGAGAAGGGGAGCCTTTGGTGTAATTATAGAATTGTCATTGTGTGACCTGGAGGTCACAGGTTCGAGGTTTAGAACTGCCTCTTGAAAACTGTAAGGTAAGGTTGCATACTGTAAACACTTTATGGAGCGCTCCTTCCTAGTCTCTACATATGCATACGCTTCGTGCACTGAGATTTTTTTCTTTTTCTAACTATGAAGAAGTAAATACAAGAGAAACTCCAAGTTCAAATATTATTTTGTTCTCTCTTCAAGTATTTATTTAGTCACTCTGAGCTACCATGTTATTTAAGGGCCATCATCTATGCACTCTCGCACAAATGATAGATAACTGCAAAATTCATTTCGTGGAACATATATGAGAGAGAAAGAAAGTATTTTAGGGGAATATTTTTCTAGGAAGAGGTGGAGGATGGAGTTTGAAAAGTTGTGATTTCTCTTTTTAGAAGGAAAGATATAGGGTCTATTAGTCGTCTTACTTTTCTTTTTAGCAGTAGTCTTTTTTGTTGGTCTTTTCTAGTTTGTTAATAGTTTAGTGCTTGTTGGTTTATTTTGATGTTAGGTCTTTTGCCCTTTTGTGATGTTTTTCTCATGAAGAGAAACTAACCTTGCATTTTCTTCCCAAAAAGATAAACCTTGTATTTCTTGTGTGCTACAGATCATGGGAAGATAACAATCTATCACTATCAACAACCCAAAAAAATAAAATTGTTGGGTTAATCATTGCAAGCTTTTACTATTGTTGATGCAAATTTAGTCATCAAGTTAGGCAACTTAAACCTACATGCAATTCAATCATCAAATCCATTCATATTGTATGCTATCAGATAAACTATGCCCAAAGCTATTCCAAGACCCAAATGAAGGAGCTCTGAACAAGCTTTAATTATGCTGTTGAAGAAGAATAAATAGGAAAAGAGGATAGATACTCAATCAAAGAAGAAGATGTTACATATGGTTGTTTGTTACATGAAAATTCAATCAAAAAAAAAAATTCAAATTCAATGAGCTAGATAATACCTCTTCCTCCCTACCATGATGTGATTCCATCAGAAATATGATGGATGAGCTAGTGTTTTGGATTGCTCCTTTGGGCCATTAACTTTGAGAGGAAAAGATCAATAGTGCTAAAAAGAAAAATGACTTTGACCTTCACTTGCAAAATGCCAATTTTGGGTTGTTGGTCCTTTTCTTTAGTCTTTTTCCAACAAAAGACTACTTTTGGTTTGTTTTCGACTAATAGACATTCTGTTATTCTTTTTTTGAGAAACCTACTGATGTGACCCCTATTGAGAAACTTAGAACGGTTTGTTTCATTTTTTAATATACCTTTTTGAAACAAACACATGTAACTAACAGAAACCCCGCCCCCCATTTTCTTTCCAGCAAAAAGGCAACACAAACCAACAAAACTAAGATGACTAATAGGCCCATGGATTTAACCACCAACTACTTAAGTTGGGGGTACTGCACAAGCATCCTTGTTATTGTATACTAGTAATTGACATGTGTACATGCAGAGAGAGAGAGAGAGAGAGAGAGAGAGAGAGAGAGAGAGAGAGAGAGAGAGAGAGAGAGAGAGAGAGAGAGAGAGAGAGAGAGAGAGAGAGAGAGAGAAGGGTCAAACATATACATGATTTGCATCATCATGCACTTTGGTCTCACATGGACTTGTCAATATGACATTCAAGCATTAGCTAATTGCTCACAATATGATGTATATCTCTTTAACATTAGAAACTTTAGGAAAGAATGGTAGAAAATTATTAAAATGTTGCAAGATTAACAATTTGGGTTGAACAATTTTTTATAAGAAGTTGGGGAGATATAGAATGTAGTGGTTTCTCTTTTAAAAGGAAAGATAGTTAAACCAATAGTTGATTAACTTTATCCATGTGGCTTTATGATATCTCGCCTGGTCCCAATCCTGGATAAAGCAGGAGGGTTGTGCAAGTTGCTAGTCAATGTAAATTTTTTTGGCAAATCCTTTATCATGAATCTAAAGAATAAGACATTCCCATAGGATAGGGCAGTCCCCATAAGTGACATAAGGCATTAGATCCTAGATGTAGTGAGAAATGGGCAAGGGGCTACTAAGGTGTTTTATTGTAAGTGATGCGTTGCATAATCCCGAGTGCAGTGGAAAATGGACAAGGGTTGATAGAGCATTCCCTCATAAGCGATGCATTGCATCAGAACCCAGGTGCACTGGGAAGTAGGTAGGGGTTCCCACGACATTCTTGATGTGTGCAGGTAAAAAGACTAGCTCACGAGAATCAAATTCGTATTGCCACATTCAATATAAGCACATTGACATGTAATTGTATAGAGTTAGTAGATATAATGAATGTAGGAGAGTCAACATATCTTGTGTCTAAGAAATCAAGTGGAAAGGGGCTAAAACTAGAAAAATCAATGCGGTATAAGAACCAGTACATAGGAAAGGACAATAATAGAAATGACATAGGGATAGTATTGGAAAAAGAATTAAAGGATAAAGTTGTAGATGTTAGAAGAATCAATGATAGAATTCTACTTATAAAACTCGTCCTTGGAGAGAAGATCATAAATGTTATAGGTGCATAAGCCCCACATGTAGTGTTAGAAGATAAAATTAAAAGACAATTCTGGAAGATATTATGGTAGTAATGCAAGAAATTTTCAACACATAGGGTTTATTTATAGAAGCATACTTAATGGTCATGTAGGAAAAGAAATAGAAGAATATGATAGGGTATGTGGATAGTATGGTTGTTGGAGAAAGAAATGATATGGGGGAAGCTATCATCGATTTTGCTTTGGGGTGTGTGTGTGTGTTTATGTATGTATGTATGTATGTATGTATGTATGTATGTGTAATGACTCCAATTTTGTAATATTAAAATCCCAAGTTAGCAATAAAAAGTTTAGTTTTTGAAGATAAGGGCATTTTGGTCATTTCACTATTTACTTTGACTGAACCCAAAAAATTGGTCCTGAAAATGGTACCATTAGGTGCGTCTTGGAAAAATGAATCCAACAAGACCAAAATCACCCAAAACGGAGTTAAAATGAGCAAGTTATGGCCCTTTGAAGTTCAGGGGCAAAAATGTAATTTTTATTAAAAAACGGATTTAGCCAGCAAAACACAGGGGCTCGTTTTGATGCGGGTACCCTTCATCTTCAACCCCCTAGAGGGTTCTAGAACGGCGGTGATTGGAGGAGAAATCACCGCCATTCTGGAGGTTTCTCCACCGCCATTCAAGGGCGGTGAGAGCCCCCTCCAGAACCCTCTTATAGCTCTATAAATAGAGCTCTTGGGCGCCTCTAATGGTAGCCCAAAAGCTTGAGGAAAACCCGTTTTGGAGAAGCAACCAAGAGGAGAAACGAGGAGAAAAACCCAGCAACGAGCCAGGTATGCCCAAGATCCCTCAAAACCCGTCTTCACAGTAGTCCTAGGCTCAGTTTCCCTAAGTTTTTGCTTGAAAAATCATGCAAAATAGGCCTGGAGAGTCACCAAGGACCCAGGGACGTTCCCTGGGCCACAATAGTTCTACAGGATCGAACCAGGGTGTCCTGAGGACGCCCCGGTCCCCCAACGAGCGAAATGCTCTTTACCGCACAGAACACGTCAATCGCGTTCAAAGAGAACCAAATGGGTGCGTCCATGGACGCGCCTGCAAAATGAAAAACCGGGCAGGAAGTTCAGCGCGTCTGCAGACGTGCCCGCTGAGGCGCATGCCGCAGATGCGCAGCGCGCTAGCAATCCAGGATTTTTCGCTTCTTAAGAAAAGATGGGCGCATGCCACTGACGCGCAGCGCGCTAGCATTCCGCCTTTCGATGCGCACACATCCAAACTATAAAATTCCTAATCAAAGCCCAACTAGATAGTGGCGCGTGGCCACTAGACCTTTGGAAAACTGATGATACTAAGGCCCAATTAGGACTTAGGACACCCATAGGCATAGGGATGGACCCTTAATGCCTAATTAATAAGACCAACTACTCTAAAACCTATAAAAGATAGGCTAAACTAACCTTGATTCCCCAAACCATGTTCAGGAGCATACAAGGACAAAAGGGTTAGTAAATAGAGCCATGATTGTTTTGAATGCATGTTTTAAGTATAAGTTATACGATTTGATTAGCATAACTTAATCTTATAAATGAGTTCAACGTACATATAATAAATGCTTTATGCACATATATGTTTGCAAATAATTGCATATACATTATGCATAGATATGTTTTGCAAACAATTGCATACATTGTATGTTTTGCGAGCATTGAGTTCTTGAAAAATTGCATGTCCTTGAGGGTTACCAAAAGATGCTGGAGTGCCCAAAAGATGCTAGGTAGGCAGTTGTGAGGGACCCAAAGAGGACAGGTTTTGAAAAAGAGATGTTTTTGCTTGTTTGATCGTATATGATTTGGGCTAGTAAGCTCGTGGATGCTATGCCGAGAGGTTGGGGTGGCCTCCCAGCCTCTACCACTACTAGGTGGATTGGGTACCACGCCCAAAAAGGGCATGTCCCTACGTCGACTGCGTGTGGTACAGGGGGCTACCAC